>OY759255.1:1403500-2802000 GCA_963662185.1 Eilema griseolum
GAGGGTAGGCAGAGACAATAGCCCGCCATTAGACTCGGCGTGTGAGAAGATATTTATGGTAAATATTTAGCAATAGCACGCTGTGTGTTAAGCCATCAGTCCCGGTTGCCATACGAACATTTATGGCAATCTTTACGAGTAGTTGGAGCAATCTAACTATGTACTGTGGAGGTCAAATGGCAGTCGCTTCTCGAAAAATATAGAAATAATAGCGCTCTAGTCAAAATTGTGCTTCCCAAACTTACCCCCTTTTTTATAGTGCGCCAAATCCCCACGGGTACCCCCACCACCGAAGCCGGTGGGGGAGATTATATCGGATTTGAACCAACTAAATCGCATGCCGACTGTGTAGACTGCAGGTTGCCAGAGATGACATTGTTTGAGTCAAATCACTCGCACCCTGGCCGGCCCAAGACCGTCTGTTATGAGACGGTCCTCTTCGCGTGAGGGGACCACGGCGTCCCCTTCTCGTCCCCGGGTTTGGCATTGCTGCCATGGCCTGCTTCTGCTATGGTGCTCCACCCATCACCTCCAGGCCCGCCCCACACTTACCCTTGATGTTTCAACCCATTAAGCATGAAGCTACCGCACCAGTATTGCTGACTAATGAATCCGCAATTTTATATCTGTCGCAATATCGGTTTGTTATGATACATAGTATATAGATTATGTAGTATATATTTATAGCATTCTTTGTTATTTGATCCAAGGTCAAGGTTACTGATGATAAGCGAGAAAGCCGAGACGTCCTTGTTAGGTACGTGACATGTTACGCTAGTGCAGACGAGCTTGCGGCAGTAATAAGAA
Organism: Eilema griseolum; assembly: GCA_963662185.1. Taxonomy (NCBI): domain Eukaryota; kingdom Metazoa; phylum Arthropoda; class Insecta; order Lepidoptera; family Erebidae; genus Eilema; species Eilema griseolum. Next base: position 1,404,308 of record OY759255.1, read on the forward strand.
ATGTAATTTACTAATATCCTACTAATAATAATAGGACATATCAAATTGCCGTTTTTTTGAGAAATTGCAGGAAACTTAATTTTCAGTACTAACATTTTTGTATTTTTTAGGAATGATTTTTTGTGTTTAAATGAGACAACATTAAGCTAACAAACGCTTTTATTACATTTTTGAAAAGTGACAGCTATAATAAAGTAACACGAAATTTATCATCAAAATGGATAGCATTTAGGAAGTACTGTTTTGGAATATCGAATTTAATTTATCAAGCGGCCAATAAAAACAAAATTTATTTATTTTTTTAATACAGATTTGTGAAATCTTGATAGGTAAGTTTCTATTAAGTATACAGGGTGTATTTTTGAAACGGGGCAGTAAGGGCAAGTACCTTAACCGTTGCAGTTACAGCAAAACGTTCTTAGAAGACCTTCCCTAACTTTTTGACATATTTTGAACTGCATTCACAGATTTTGTAAAAAACTTACAGTTGGCAAAAAAAATGCAAAAAGTCCAAAAATTTTTTTTTATGCCAGTCGATTCTATTTCATGTGGGGATCAAAAAACTCTATGAGACCATTTTAGCTTTCAGTACTAGGAAAGACAGAAATCGCCAAAAACGTTTCCCATACATTTCGGCAACAGAAACAAATTTCTACGATGGTCTAACTTTTTGTTATGGCCAGGAAGTGGGTAGAATTGACTGTAAAGTAAATAAAGTAAAGTAAATGTAAAGTAATAAAGTTATTAATTAAGGATTTTCTCTAAAATGTCTTCTAATCGTGAAAAAATTTACTAATTAGAAGCGTATTTTGTCAATAATCGAAATGCGGGAGCTGCATTAGTGTGGTACCGCAATAAGTATCCGTTGCGGCATGTGCCAACAAGAAAGGTTATTACAAATCTTTTGAAAAACCTGGAATTGCAGGGTTCTTTCAAAAGAAAGCGGCAGCCTCGTGTGGACATGGACACGGAGATTGCGGTTCTGACTTATGTCGAAGCATATCCAGAGGTATCGTTCAGGCAAGTCGCCCTTGAAGTAGGTGTATCCCACTCCCTTGTGATAAAGATATGGAAGAAATACGGCTACAAGTGCTATCGATATGGGCGCATAGTTCAAGTGTTACATCCGGGTGATGATGTTCGAAGGCTTACTTTTTGCAGATGGCTAAGAGGAAAAATAAGCAGAGATCATGAATTTTTAAATTACATACTGTGGTACAACAGAAAAAATCACCACTATTGGTCCAAAGAAAATCCACTAAGAGTTACGGCAAGTCATAATCAGGTTCGCTTCTCATTCAACTGTTGGTGTGGTATAATCTCCAATCGAGTCATAATGGTGGAATTTTATGAAGGGAAACTGAATTCTGCCATGTATAATGAAGTCATTTTACACCATCTTGAAAACGAGATGGACGAATGGCCCCTGTCGGAATTGCGAAAAGTTCATTTTCAACAAGATGGTGCTCCGCCACATAACAGTCACCTTTCACGTTCCAATTTGAGCCGCCTATTCGGTACACAGTGGATAGGTACACATGGTCCAACACAGTGGCCACTTCGTAGCCCCGATCTAACACCACTTGATTTTTTTTTATGGGGCTTCGTGAAAAACGAGGTGTATAAGACGACGTACGCCAGTGTTCAAGAGCTCAAGGATAAACCAATTTCTGAAATGTTTAATTGATTTTTTTTATTTAAAAAAGTTCAAAATTTTACCTGACCTATGAGTTTCGAGTTGATTTATCATATTTCCGTACGAAATGTATGGGAAACGTTTTTGGCGATTTCTGTCTTTTCTAGTACTGAAAGCTAAAATGGTCCCATAGAGTTTTTTGATCCCCACGTGAAATAGAATCGATTGGCATAAAAAAAAATTTTTGAACTTTTTGCATTTTTTTTGCTATCTGTAAGTTTTTTACAAAATCTGTGAATGCAGTTCAAAATGTCCCAAAAAGTTAGGGAAGGTCTTTTAAGAACGTTTTGCTGTAACTGCAACGGTTAAGGTACTTGCCCTTACTGCCCCGTTTCAAAAATACACCCTGTATATCATACGAATATATATAAGTACCTATTAATATATTTCAAAATATGTGTATGAATTTCTTATGTATTATAGTGTGTATGTATAATGTATGTATTATTATTGTGAACATAGTGCACTGCACCTACCTCAATGTATCTCTGTATCACCCTAAGGTTGACTGTTAGATAATGCCTTTGGCATTAAGTCCGCCTTTGTACAAAATTACTGTGCATAAAGTTGAATAAATAAATAAATAAAAATCAACTTTCAAACAAAATATAAATAATGGAAACAGCTATTAAATTACAGGAATAACGAACTCATGAATCTGTAAGAAAATCTCGGCAATTTCATGGGTAAAGACCTAATGTGACAAATATGAAAGGTTTGTTATTCAATTCATGCTCTGAAATTTAGTAAAAAAAATTTTTTTGAGAATTGAATGTTTATTTAATTATCTACTATTGTTAATTTTATAGATTAATCACTAATTAAATCTATTATAATATGTACATTAATAAAAAATAAAACTAAAACTTTTTTTTTTAATTTATAAAACAAATTATATATTGCGGAGATAAATAACAGTTTAGTAGTATTAATAAACCACTAAGGTTTGTGCTAATACTACAAGTTATACTTAAAACAACGGATTTATTATTATCTTACTTAAATAATATAACTCCGTGCAAGTAAAGTTAAAATGCGTCGTGGAATTCCTCCACATCGCATGCCTCTTGTGGTAGCGTTCCCAGAAGACTGGCAGCATTGCCACGTTGTATAGCAATGCTTATTCTCTGACCTAAGAAAAGGCTAGCCTGCCGGTCACGAGAATCGTCGACCATACGCGTGGCAATCTCCCTGATGGGATTACGGGCGCTCGGACCCCACGGCCCAAACGTTTTTTTTTATACCACTTAGGTGGCAGACAAGCACATGGCCCACCTGGTGGAAAGTGGTGACCATGGCCTATGGACGTTTGTAACACCAGAGGAGTCACAGTCGCGCTGCCAAGCCTGTAAGTACAGAGTTTCTGTGCTGTCAGTGTAGAAGACAAAGCAGGGCATGCCTTTAGTCTTCCCACTGACAGCACAAATTCTCTAATGAGCTATGGCTACCCTACTCACCGCTGGGAACACAACACGAAGTTATTATAGCCGCGGTATTCTGTAGGGCGGAGGTACTTCCCCAGTTGGACTGCTCAATTGGGCGGAAATACCGCCGTGTCCTACCTCTTTATGAACTCCTTATGAAACTTTTCGAATCCAAACGAATCTTAGCGTTAATCCCAGTCGGATACGAAGCTTGTACCTCGGAGTCTGGGGTCCGCTTTACAACTGTTGATCTAATGAACAATTGAACTTATAACTTATTGGTGTAGTAACATACATATAATCACGCCTTTATCCCCAGAGGGTTAGGCAGAGGTGAATTAACACCCACATTTCACCAATCATTGAATTCAGTCCCACGTAATAGGGGGTGAGCCTATTGCCGTCTTCCGAGCACTATTGTTGACTCGAGCAATGCATCTAAAACTGACTCTGGACTCTATATATCTGTCTGGTGTTAAACAGCCCTATCTCTTAGTCGCCTTGTGCGACACCGCATGGGAAGTGATGGGGTGGCCCAAATTCTACTCTGCCGGGAACCACGCAGCAGTGGTGGTGTAGTAAGCCATTGATATTTTTAAACTGCTGATCCCATGAGAGACAAATAATGTGTATTTGTTGACATTATTGATTGTTGATTTTATGAACTGTTGATCCAGCGTATGTATCTCTTAACGGTTTAACTGTGGATTTGTTTGAATTTCGATATTTTCCGTGAAACGGCTGCCATTTGACCCCCACAACTTATTGGCGTTATTACAGTTGGACTTTTTAGGGATCAAACTATCCGTAATGACTGCCATATGTATTTGCCATTTGTATGGCAAACGCGACTAGCGTTGAACGTGTACTCCGAGACACGATGAGACCAATGCAAATACTCATATTCATGCTTACAAATGTTTGCACTGAGCTGGAATCGAAACCGCGCCTCTGGCGTAGCTTGAGCAGTCCGACTGGGGAAGTACCTCCGCCCTGCAGAATACCGCGGTTATAATAACTTCGTGTTGTGTTCCCAGCGGTGAGTAGGGTAGCCAGAGCTCACTGTAGAATTTGTGCTGTCAGTGGGAAGACTAAAGGTTTGTTCTGATTTGTCTTCTACTGACGGCACAGAAACTCTGTACTTACAAGGTTGGCAGCGCGACTGTGATTCCTATGGTGTTACAGACGTCCATTGGCCACGGTAACTACTTTCCATCAGGTAGGCTGTGTGCTTGTCTGCCAACTAAGTGGTAAAAAAAAAAAAAAAAAAAAGCGACCGCTTTCAGTACTCCACGCCAACCGAGTTCAAATACTTAGTTAAAAGGAGTATTATACTTTCCTAAATTTAGGATCCGATATTTAGGATATCTTGAATTCAAGGAAGTATTGTAATCCTAATTAGGACAAGGATAAATAAAGCAGGACAAATAATGCTATTTAACATTTGATGGATGCATTATAGTAGGTAGTTTTCCCGTCCATTGAATATTAGTGCGAATTTTTTTGAAAATCTTTAGTTTGTTTGGTCACGTGAGTGAGTGTGATATGACTAAAAATAAGTTTAAACTAAAACCCGACTACTGAATAAGTATTAAACAAGAAAATATCTCGAATAGCCGTGGTCGTATGCCACTTTTCCCTAGAATGTATGTTTTGTCAGACTAAGTGGCAAATGACCACGGCCATCCGTGATATTTTCTTGTTTAAATACTTTTTGAGCGGGTCGGGTTTTAGTTTTAAACTTATTTTTTTATTTATATTATTTTGGGTCAAGCAATCATTTTTTTTTTTCATATTCAAAAATGAGGGCTGTACATTGTAATAATTACTACTACTACTACTAATAATATGTATTGTGTATACATATTTGTAATGTGCTAATTAAGCCCTTTCAGTTGATACCAAACACGACGTATTTATCTCAAATTTATTTTTAACACAGTCCTTTATGACCGGTAGAGGGCGTCACAATATATTCAGTAACACATTATATATCCTATAATCAGTGAACGACTAAGACGCTTCTAACGATACCTCATTTGTCCAGTTCTAATAAATGGTTGAGGAGCTATGAGGGAACAGATGAACCTACATACATACATAGCCTATCAAAATCATAACCCTCCTTTTATTTCGCCGTAGTCGGGAAAAAGTCGCGATATATTAGCTACATACATCATAAACATACATATAACCACGCCATTATCCGCGGAGGGTTAGGCAGAGGTGAATTATTAACACCCACATTTCACCAATCATTGTATTCGATCCCACGTAATAGGGGGTGAGCCTATTGCAGTTTTTCAGCCACTATTGTTTACTCAAGCCATGCATCTGAGACTGAGTCTTTGCTATACATATATATCTGTTTGATGTTAAACAGCCCTATCCCTTAGTCCCCTTTTTTATTTTATTTATCACATACAATTACATATAATAATATATAATTTTAAAGTATTGAGTATTTACGTATTATTAACAGTACAATATAAATTAAAATAAGCTACTCTATGAGCTCATATTATTATTAATCATATTAGCAAATTATCTTGTACGACACCGCATGGGTACGACATCAGGAGCGGGAATCGAACCCGCGACCGTTGATTTCTACTAGAACTATCCCTACACAACAGAGGTCGTCAGTAGGTCGTATATTATGAATGTTCACATCATTGTTCACCCTCCAAATAAATCTTTGTAATGATTAACGCCTTTATGCCTTCGTTATTTTAATTTACATCAATGCGACAAAATTAACACCCGTAAATCTTATAAAACGACTACTAACGCCATCTGTGATTTTCGAATTGTACTAGTGGCGATAAGCAAATAAAACGTTCGTAGTTAGAACTTAGTACTTAGTAGACGTAAGCGATGTTCCCCAAATTTAGTGGAAAAAAAAACCAGGTTTCAGGGGAGATTTAGAAGGTAATTTTTGTGAGTGTTGATAGAAGAATTATGCCTATGTTCAGCAGTGAATTGCAATAGGCTAATTTATTGATAGAAGACATATTGAAAACTCACTTGTACTTTTCCACACTATTTTTAATAATTATTAGACCTGACCGGTTTCGCTTTACGGAAAAAAATAGATTGATAGAAGAATTACACATTCGAGTATTTACTATAATGTTAAAGGAAATTATTATTATTTATTTATTTATTCATAACAACTTTAACACTGTGTTGAATTTTGAATTACATTGTATTAAATTGTAGGAAGAATAGTAATTAATGAGGCATGTCATGCAAAAATTATATAAAAAAGAAAAACCATTATCAATGTCAATCATAAATGTCAATGTGAAAATAAAGTTAAATACCATAGTATCAATATTATCTTATATACCTACCTACCTACCTACATAAACAGCATATACATTACAATTCAAGTCAATTAGGTACAGTTCATAATGTCATCTAAAGAATAATAACAGCCTTCTAGCAAAAACTGCCTTAATTTGGTAATAAAATATAAAAAAATGATTCAAAATGGGACACGTAAATCGTGTTTAGGGTTAATTAATAACAAAAGAAATAATGTATAACCCATGTAAGCTATTCAATTGAGAACAAATTAGGGGATTTTACAATTTTTAGCTTCAGGGGTAAATATTTTATTTATTTTATTTTATTTTACAATTTTAGGGAAACTTACAGCTAAAAAAGGTTCAATAATAAATAATTTATTGGAAGAAGGCCAATTATCAGTTTCTACATTTAGGTACTATTACATCTTTACATGCTAATGCTCAAAAAACTCTCAAGACAAATATTTAGTTGGCAACACTGGTGATTATTACACGTTATCACAGATTACCTAATATTTAGTATGCTATGGGTCGTTTAATAAATTATAAAAAAATTAAGTACACTATGTGTCTTGGACCTTGGCTCATATTATCTAATATTTACTACACAAATAGACTTTGGTTTTGTTTTCTGAAGACCATGATATCTTTTTGCTAAAGCGTCGTTTATAACTATCAACCGTATTAATTATTACGAATATAATTTTCTAAAGATAAATATTATTAGAATAGAATAGAATATCTTTATTTGTAAAACATAGGTATACAAAGATCTTACATAGTTATAAATAGTAGGTTCACTATGTTATTTGTGTTTAAATTGTATTTAAATAAATGTTTAGGAGGTAGGACACAGCGGTATTTCCGCCCAATTGAGCAGTCCGACTGGGGAAGTACCTCCGTCCTACAGAATACCGTGGCTATAATAACTTTGTGTTGTGTTCCCAGCGTTGAGTAGGGTAGCCAGAGCTCACTGGAGAGTTTGTGCTGTCAGTGGAAAGACTAAAGGCTTGTACTGCTTTTTCTTCTACACTGACGGCACAGAAACTCTGTGCTTACAGGGTCGGTAGCGCGAGTGTGGCACTTCTGGTGTTGCAAACGTCCATGGGACACGGTGACCGCTTTCCATCAGGTGGGCCGTGTGCTTGTCTGCCACCTAAGTGGTATAAAAAAAATGATGTAGATGATATCACTGCGGGAAAAGGAAAAACTCGGAATAAAACCCTATACCAACCCGTCTGGCCAACGTGGAAACGGTAGGCCAAAGTCTCCCGACATTGGGAGAGACCTATGTCCAGCAGTGGACATACTATAGGCCAATTGATATTAATATAATAAAGATACCCATATTATTAATATAATATTTATTATTTATTATTACCGCGGTAGCGTAGTGTTATGGGTTATGGACTGCTGAGACGAGGTCTCGGGTTTGATCCCAGGTTTTACCATGGGACACACCAATGACTTTTCGATGCTTTTCAAAGTTATGTGTGTATTTATCGCAGGTTTATAAGTGCCCGGTTAATGGCAATAGGCTCGCCACCTATTACATTGGGACCTTAACATAAACTAGCGAAATGTGGGTGCTAGCACCTCTGCCTACCCCTTCGGGGATATAGGCGTGAGTTTATGCATATTATGTAATATGAAAACTCGTTTTTTTGCGGATTCGCTCAATGTGGACTTTTTAAACCTGCTGGTGTGCCACATTTTTTAGGGTAAGTATGTTGACTTTTGGGGGAACAACTACTGTCTGGATTTTCTAGAAAAACCTTGTGCCAGATCTTCTGCCATGGTTTAATAGATACATAGACTAGCAGCAAGACTTAGGCTCCAAACTCTGTATATAAAATAGCTATTGATAACGATAGTTAATTCACATCACAAATAGATAATAAAAGTGGTGATAAGAATAACAATGTACTTTGTTTGTGCATAAGCACTTGATTTGGCATTGACATTGTAGCATACATTATAGATACACCTCGGAACTAACCAAGAATATTATAAAATTATACCTAATGAAGCGCTGGATGCGGGCTGCTTTAGATCGGTCATTCTGGAAGTCTGTGGGAGAGGCCTATGTTCAGCAGTGTGTAAAATCATTGGACAGTTAGTCATACAGCGGTAGAAGTCACGGGCTAACTAATAAAAAATATTATAACCTTGACATATTTCTTTTTATATATAAATATCTTTTTTATAAAACGTATTATAAAATATTTTATTTAAATTCATTATATTTCCTCTAGAATAGAAGGTTATAGGCGTTGAAGCTGTACAAAATAGGGTAATAAAAACATAATACTTGTTTATTTCCATACCATTAAATAATTGTATAATGGTCGTTTCTGTGCATTAGAGATATTTAAAAATCTTTGGGTTGTCAATTCAATTCACATGCTTTATTGTGAAACATATGTACAAAGATGGTCTTTTTTACAAATCAGCTATGTTCAGCCATATTGGCATACAATATTTTGTGAGAGAATTATTAATTAATTACAAATTATCATACATTAAATTTGAATTACACTTATATCATTTATACCAGTCATGTCATATCATATATTATTTATAGTCATTCTTATCAATTTTTATTCTAGTGTTTGGTTTTCTAAAAATTCATCTATATTGTAGTAGCATTTCGCTACTAGCAGCTTGTGCATTTTGTCTTTAAATATATTTATTGTCTTTACATTTCTGATATGTATTGGAATCTTATTGAAAATGCGTTGCGCTATACAGAATACACTTTGATGAAGTAGTTTTGTGTTACTTTTCGCCATTCGTAATTTGTCTTTGTGACGATCTCTTGTGCGGAATTCAAACAAATTGATATTTAATTCTACGAAAACAGCAGTTTCATACATAAATAGCGAAGGCATTGTTAGTCCGCAGTAGCTAGTGGTATGGGTAAACATAAACTGGCGAAATGTGGGTGTTAGCACCTCTGCCTACCACTTCGGGGATATAGGCGTGAGTTTATGTCATAAAAGCATCGAAAAGACATTGGTGTGTGCCATGGTAAAACCTGGGATCGAACCCGAGACCTCGTCTCAGCAGTACTTTACACATACCACTAGGCTACCGCGGTACTATAATATATTCTCTGCCAGAAGTCGCGATAATCGACATGCACGCGGGCGGGGCCTTTAGCACAGGTACTTTAACCGTGTCGGGGTGCGGAGAATGAATCAGAAAATCTCACCTCCATCAACCTGCGGCCCACACAGTCGGCGTGCGTTTTAGTCGGTTCAAGTCCGATATAACCTCCCCCGCCGACTGCGGTGGTGGGGTGTCCTTAACCGTTCATTGCCCTGTCTCAAAAATACACCCTGTATATCAATGTTATCTGCTTACCATGAGGTTGCAGTCTGTTTGTTGCTATTAATTAATAATAAATAAGCTAATTGATATATGAATGCTACGTGTCTATAACGGCGACTCTCTTTCCTGAGACTTTGCCTTCAGCTTCACCTTACCATCAGGCAAGGTGAAGTCAAATTGGCGCGTCAAATTGATCGTCAGGAGATTCATTAATCTAATGACGCTTTTTTTTTTGTTACAGGTAAGCTTTTTTGACAATCTACTTCTATTGAAAGGATTAGAACTATAATGAGGTAAGCTTATGAGGTGTTCGGTAGCTTAGTGGTTAAGGGGTCGATCGAGAAGTCCCGGGTTCGAATCCCGACCCTTATGTTTGAAAAAAAAACTGTCGGGGAGATCATGAATCGTTCCGATAATATGACGCAGTGCTCTACCAGTTAGGGTCCCCCGACATGACAAGGCTTGCTTCAAAATATGTATGACTAGGTATTTCAAAGTTATAGGGCTAACTAACACAACTTATTTTCGGTTTTTGGGGGTTGTTATTTTGTGACGGGGGTTTTTTATATAAATGATATTATTATTCATATCAATAATATCCCAATATTAGGTAAATTTCCTTTTTTGATATATAATACTTACATTTTAATAATTCATCTTTTATTCAATATATAAAAACATACACTCATTAATATGATTACGAATTTATTATTTAAGACGTTTATTTTTGCATATCGCACTGTCGCGTCTGTGATTGCTGCATAAAATGACGACGAACGCCATCGTTTTTTTGTCGCCATTTTAGAGTGCGGACAACATATCTACAGTTTATAATAGTAACTAGACCCAATTTTCTCAAAACATAATGTCATAGCGTTTAGAATATATGACGTCACTGACTTGGGCCCCTTGGAATGGTCAAGGCACTATTTACACTCAAGAAAGATACCGAATGTTGACTGGTATTGGACAGTCAGGCAGGAATGTCCTGTAAAGCCAGCACCCGTGAACAGCCATACATAGGACTTGTCCGTGAGTCATACAGCCTTCGGTCGTATTAGTCAGATATCAGACATGTTACGGTACATGCCAATGATAGCTTAACCTGCGTATCGATACATACATATATTCACGCCTATACATTCCCGATGGTGTAGGCAGAACACTCAAATTTCGCGGGCACTATATCATATCATGTGTTGTATACTGTCGGATGGAGAACAGCCCTATCCCTTAGTCGCCTTCTATGACACTCACGGTAAGAGATGGAGTGGCCCTATTTTTCTCCACCAAGATCCTACGTTTTACGGGTATGTATCGTACCACGTCCTAGTTTGGGTCATGTCACATAACCCCCTCCCCCAACCTCATCTTCAGGTCACTTGGAGCCTTTGTCAAAATGCCCACAGATATATGTATATTATATATGGTGATGACTTGAATGTTAAACATACTCAATTCAATTTAATTCAATTCTTGATTAATGCTTTTAGCATCAATGCCGCCAATATCCCGTAGTAGTTTATAAAATTATTAATGGCGAGACGCCAATGTCAAGTTTTTCAAGAAATTTTACCAGAGCCACGTTAGCCACGCCAGTAAATTCGTTTCCATGTATCCACCCCGCACGAGATTCAGGTGGTTGATCAGAACGTGTGGTTGGATTTTAGGGGGCTTAAACATACTCAAGTAATCACCAATGTTGCTTGCGACAGACTGTCAGTTGAAAAAATGACATTTGATGTAAATGACACTTCGTTGGCAGTCCGAGCCGAGAGGAGCTCAATTTGAAACGGGACGCGGTGCTAAGTGGTCTGTTGACACAGCTAACCTCAATGCATTCTATTGGCTTGTGATTTATTCTAAGTCTAGTTTAAATCCTAAAATATTGTAAGCATCCTTGGTGATTTCGCGTAACAAAGGTTGTCGGACGTGAAATTGACTGAGACATATCTCTCGCACCCTAAAATTCTGTACGCTTTGGACTTCTAAATTAGATTAACGAAAAATGTCACGTTGGACCTCCTTTATAGCAACCTTTCGGACCATCAAATAACAACATTGTGTTCATAAACATATTTCGTGAACCAAAATGTCCTTCGAATAACATCTATCTTTATTTAATAAATTTAAAATTACCCCAATGAGGCTAATTTATAAATGTTAGTTTAATTAATAGGTACTTATACTCAAAATTTTATTATAATTATTTTTGTTATGTTGGCAACACGATTTGGTAGTGAATCATAAGTGATGTGTTAGTGATATATTTCCATATTTAGCTTACGTTACGTCATGTGTATGTAAGAGGTAAGCTTCCATACTCAATACACCATTGATTTTGTTACAGGCTGAAAGCTTGCATGACTGACCCAATTTTTCAACCCTATTATATTCTGGACTACCTAGCTTTTAAAGAAAAAAATTTCTAGATTCACAAGAGTTCCAATGGAAAATCAGAAAAATATAAAATAAACAAATAATTATCTATTTATTTTATTTTACCAAGCAATCAATGATAAATTAAGTTAATAAATAGTTATTTATTTATGGAACTTTATTTATTACTAGCTGACCCGCCCCAGCTTCACCCGGGGTATATTTTGAAGCTTCATATCCCTTTGAGCCCGTATGTTTTAGTCTTCAAAATATGTATGAAAAATTTCAAACTCACCGTGGTCTGTCACCGTGGCCTATAGATGTTTGTAACACCAGAGGTGCCACATTCGCGCTACCGACCTTGTAAACACGGAGTTAGTTAGTTAACTGAAGGCATAGAAAATCTCTGTTCTTACAGGGTCGGCAGCATGGGTGTGACTCCCCTGGTGTTACACACGTTCATAGATTACGGTAACCACTTTTCAGCAGGTTGGCCGTTTGCTTGTCTGCCACCTAAGTCACCAATTGAGCAGTCCGACTGGGGAAGTACCTCCGCCCTACAGAATACCGCGGCTATAATAACTTCGTGTTATGTTTCCAGCGGTGAGTGGGGTAGCCAGAGCTTACTGGAGAATTTGTGCTTTCAGTGGGAAGACAAAAGGCTTGTCCTCTTCTACTGACGGCACAGAAACTCTGTACTTACAGGGTTGGCAGCGCGACTGTGACTCCTCTGGTGTTACAAACGTGCATAGGCCACGGTAACCACTTTCCATCAGGTGGGCCGTGTGCTTGTCTGCCAACTAAGTGGTATAATTTTTTTTTTAAAAGTTGTATAAAAATAACTCACACCTGTTTTTTCCAAGAGGTGGCTGAGACGTACTTATACATAGATTTGCTATTCTAGAACGGAGAACTGCGGAATGCAGGTGGAACCGCGTACAACAGCTAGTACTTTATAAAATACCTTCGCAAAAATATCGCCTGGCTAGCGTGTCGCGCTATTATCTGTGGTGCGGCGTGGCTCCCGTATTATTGAAATTTGTTTTATCAATGCTGACCTAATAAACACTGCTCACTGCGTGCAATATCTAGACGCCAAGTGTGCTAGAATTATCCGTTTTGTTTAACAGTATAGTATACATAATTCAGTGTGATTGAATAATTATAATAAATTAATTATTATAACTATGTGTTGCGTTTTAGTCGGTTCGAGTTCGACATAACCTCTCTCACCGGCTCCGATAGAGAGGTATCCGTGGGGATTTAGCGCACATAAAAAAAAACCTATGTCTCTGGTTGTTTATACCTACTGGAGATTGATGGCGCTTTGTGGAACTTGTTCCAATACAACACACGTATGTAAACAAATCTGTATGTCGATTTTAACTGACTTCTGATTGTCATATATGTTTAAAACTTCATATTATGCGATCATGTAGAAAATATGCATTTATATATTTAGTCAATTTACAGCAGTCATTGCATTTTTTTAATAAACATAACATAAACTCACTCCTATATCCCCGAAGGGGTAGCCAGAGTTGCTAGCACCCACATTTCGCCAGTTTATGCTTAGGTCCCAATGTAATAGCTGGCGAGCCTATTGCCATTAACCGGGCACTTATAAACCTGCGATAAATACACATATAACTTCGAAAAGCATCGAAAAGTCATTGGTGTGTGCCATGGTGAAACTTGGGATCGAATCCGAGACCTTGTCTCAGGGGTCCATTACCCATACCACTAGGCCACTGCGGTTTCCTATAACATAATATATCACAAATGTCACAGCGGTCTCATGGTCAATGCTGCACTGCAAATATCTAGTATAGAATAATGTGTACTTCTTAATTTTTAATATTTAGGTAAATGATGTTTCGTTGCGCCTTCATATCTTCCAGGGACTGCAGACGGCACTTGCATTGCTGCTGCGTCGGCAGAGACCCTCAAACGGCGCAAGTAAAGTAATTTAAGTGGTAATTACATATTTGAGCCGTTTGGGATCGAGACGCTGGTATTATGGGGTCCAAGTGCCCGTCTTTTGTTTAGAGATATTTCGTTTAATAGACGCTATCCGTGACCAGACCCTTATTTTCCTGTGTACCCTTGTCTGTTCCCTTGATGGTACAGTGGAAAATAAATTTTAACCGCTGTACCCTAGGCCGTAAAACCCAACCAACTTAAATGAAACACGTCACTAAGAGGACTGGCTTTTCTTTAATTTGGACAAAAATAAAACAAACGAACGTCGTTGTCAGATCACTTTCCGACAGTCTTAATAATAAATACATAATTTTTCAATGTCTAACGGTGAAAAAGAAGACAAAAATCCTATATCTCGACAATAAATGACTTATAAGATATCCGAATCAATAAATTACTCAAGGGCTGGTTTATTACTTGCGCAAAGTATTGGCATTGCCATTCAACGTGGCAATGCCGCCAGCCTTCTGGTAATTTTTATAAGAATTTAGACACAGTGCTGCTTTTCAAATCGTCCTTATATCTGCTGCTGTAACAACCTACGCATATAAATATATATTTGTGTGGACAGTAAAACCTGTGGTAGAACTTCAGCCTGGAGTAAAAGCTGGAAGGTGGACGTGACCGAGAATAAATCAAAGAAGATGATGTGAGCGTTCCACTGCTAAGCTAAGTCAGATGTCGCTGGTTTGATTTCCGCTCAGTGCAACTCTACAAAGTCTTTGTATATTATCACAGTATATAAATATACCGCCGCGTGGTTTCCGGCAGAGTAGAATTTGGGCCACCCCATCACTTCCCATGCGGTGTCGTACAAGGCGACTAAGGGATAAGGCTGTTTAACACCAGATAGATATATACAGTCCAGACTCAGTTTTAGATGCAATGCTCGAGTCAACAATAGTGCCCGGAAGATGGCAATAGACTCACCCCCTATTACGTGGGACTGAATTTAATGATTCGTGAAATGTGGGTGTCAATTCACCTCTGCCTAACCCCCCGGGGATAGAGGTGTGATTATATGTATGTATGTGTACATACATATATAGAAAAGTCGGGAACATCACGACATTTAAAGATATTTCTCACGGCATCCCTCAGTGGGAACAGTGCTGTTTGAACAGCATTGTTAATTATAAGACACTCGCCGCTCAAACATAAACCAGTTTGGTATTAATTGCCCAGAGCTGTGTGACTGACTGGTGGCGTGAAAAATATCAATTAGGCACGGTCCGTGTACTTGTTAAATTTTCATTTTACCATTATATTACACAAAATATTGACTTATTGAATAAGACATCTTGTATTTTTCCTCTAATTTTTTTTTATTTTTCACCTGTTCCACCAAGCGGTAGCCTAGTGGTATGGGTAATGGACTGCTGAGACGAGGTCTCGGGATCGATCCTAGGTTTTACCATGGCACACACCAATGTCTTTTCGATGCTTTTCGAAGTTATGCGTGTATTTATCGCAGGTTTATAAGTGCCCGGTTAATGGCAATAGGCTCGCCACTTATTACATTAGGACCTAAACATAAACTGGTGAAATGTGGGTGCTAGCACCTCTGCCTACCCCTTCGGGGATATAGGCGTGAGTTTATGTTGTGTTATGTCCACCAAGCGCCATCAAACAACAGTAATAACAGTCTAAAATATTGACTGTCGTTTTGGTCTCGTCGCATAAAGTTACGAATAAAATTGCGCGTGAGTTCTAGGATTCGATTTCCTTGGTCAGCCGGGCGACGAGGGAATATGACAATGGTTAGCTCAACCTCGGTAGCTGATGACCCGAGACGGCCTGGCGGTTTTGATCAATTCGAGTCCGATATAAACACCCCGCTGGCTCCGACGGGAGGTTATCCGTGGCAATATCCGTACATTAAAAAAGTTTTTTTTTTTTATATATATAGAACACGTCAATTAGACTTCGCCTTGCCTGATGGTAAGCTGAAGGCAAAGTCTCAGAAAAGAGGGTCACCATTACTAACACATACCATGTGACAGTGGTGACACTCAGCTTGACGGCCTCATCATATGCATTTTCACGCCCCGCTTAAAGGACCCGGGACTGTAGGAAGAAAGAAACATGTGAGCTGGTAATGAATTCCAGGCCTTAATGGTGCGACAGAGGAAAGAGTCACCGAACCGCTTGGTTCTTGATCAGATGTCCTGCACCGTGTGCGGGTGACATCTAAGACCTGCACGTGTTGTCCTGTGTAGGAAAGGGGAGGGTGGGACTAATTGGAAGTTCTAAGATTCGATTCGATTTTCGCGGCATGGAGTTAGTAGTAGCAAATAAGCAAAACACATGTTTGTAAGAGGACTAAGAGGTTAATTACCGTGCGTTTAGGTAATCCTAAAAGAAAAAAATATTACTAGGTAATTTTTATGGGGCTGTGCTGTGGATTAAATTGTACAGGAGTTACAACTAACCTGCTAGTTTATAAGAAGGATCTACCCTACGTCTGATTAGATACTTAACTAAAGGTTAACAAGGTCGATGAATGACCTCCGCCTCCCATGAGCGCAGGCCTGTGGGTGACGGGCGGCTCCACCCGTCACCCTTGAAGAAGCAGGCCGCGGCGGCGGTGCGCCTCGCGCGCCTCGCCATTTCCGGGGATGAGTTGGACTCCTCGCCCGAGGAGAGGGCCAGATCGAGAGAAATGCCCCTGGGTCGGCTGGGGTGCGAGGGATATGCCTGTAAACCTCACCTTCGGCAACCAAAAGCGACCCACAGACGTCGTGCGTTTTAGTCGGTTCGAGTCCGACATTACCTCTTCCATCTGCTTCGGTGCTGGGGGGGTAGCCGTGAGGATTTGTCGCACGTAAAAAAATTATTAAAAGAAACACATTGAGCAAATAAACCAGCGTAACTGAGTAAAAATAAGTTTCTGAACAAAAATATCAAAATTCTCTATGTTAAGAAAAGTTTCCTTCTTCCTACAGTCCCGGGTCCTTTAAGCGGGGCGTGAACAAGCATATGATGAGGCCGTCAAGCTGAGTGTCACCACTGTCACACGGTATGTGTAAGTAATGGTGACCCAATTTTCTGAGACTTTGCCTTCAGCTTACCAGCAGGCAAGGCGAAGTCTAGTTGGCGTGTTCTATATAAAAAACTAGCTGACCCACCCCAGCTTCGCCCGGGGTATATTTTGAAGCTTCATATCCCTTTGACCCCTTATTTTTTAGTCTTCAAAATATGTATGAAAAATTGCCGGATTTATTATCAATGCTTCGCTCCCTTAAGTAGTAAGTTAGCGTGATGATATATAGCCTAAAACCTTCCTCGATAAATGGACTACCCAACACTGAAAGAATCATTCAAATCGGACCAGTAGTTCTAGAGATTAGCGCGTTCAAACAAACAAACTCTGCAGCTTTATAATATTAGTATAGATAATAAAAAAGTATCTAACAAAATAGTGCTCGATTATGTCTTAAGCGGGGTAAGAATGTACCTTTCGTGTACAGTTCCACCGCGTAATGAAAATTATTACATACTTATTGTAAATCTGTTAAGCTAACTACCGATAGTGGCATTAAGTGCATAATATCGATAACTGTACCTTGAAACAATAGTCGATCGATTCAGGTGAGGCCGACAGCTGTTCTTGATATCATTGGAAGCACTTACTCTATATTCTTAATTTAATACTTGGATCTGCTGCTAACCGATGAATATAATATTGTAATAAAAAATAATCTTTTTATGGACACATTACGTCATTAAAAAACTTATTTAATCACGCGTGGTTTCCGGCAGAGTATAATTTGGGCCACCCCATCTCTTTGGTTTAGGTTTAAAGACATTTATTTCTCATAAAAACATAAAGTTCACTTAGATTGAGATTTACAAAAATTTAGAAATTTACAATAAATGTTTTCCTCTATTCTGCCTACTTTAAATGTTGTATATACACTACATTTGTTGTATATAGTTTTTAAGTTTACCCTTAAACACATTCAAATTATCAATATTTTTGATGTTGTTAGGTAGTCTTACCATGCGGTGTCGTACAAATCGACTAGGGGAAGTGTTTAGCATCAGATAGATATATACAGCCCAGACTCAGCCTCAGATGCATGACGCGAGTCAACATTATAGTGCCCGGAATACGGCAATAGGCTCACGCCCTATTACGTGGGACTGAATACAATTATTGGTGTAATGTAGGTGTTAATTCACCTCTGCTTAACCCTCCGAGGATAAAGGCGTGATTATATGTATGTATGTATGAATATAATAGCTAATTATCGTAGAACTCCACATAGTTTTTGAGGTATTTTTGCACTTGATATGGCAGTAGATATACTTGCTGTTTTCGAAAAAAAATCGTATAATATAAACACTTAAATTTTACGAACTTTTAGATTGTGAACAACATGAGATAATACTTCAGATTTTTTATATAAACAATATTTGAATATAAGAAAAAACTAAACGCGTAGAATGATATCAAATTTTTTGAGTTGCGCGATAAATGTTAAAACAGTTACAGGCAGTCGACAAAACAGATAAGGTTGCACCTTTACATACAACTTGTCAAAGGCAATATGCGTATGTTTGAACATCTCTGTGGCACTCGACATAAACATAAAATAAAAATAACTCATAATAAGTCTGCTCTGATGAATAAAAGTATTTTATGTATGACCTCAAGGATCTTCAATAAACTGCCAACGGAACTGTCTTGCACCGATAATATGTACGAGTTCAAAAACAAACTAAAAAATATTTTGATACAAAAGGCATATTATAGTTTGCAAGAATATTTAGATGACAAGTGTGTGTGTGTGTGTGTGTGTGTGATGCCTGGTAAAACGAATATCAAAAATTATCATCATCATCATCATATATCACATAACATAACATAAACTCACGCCTATATTCCCGAAGGGGTAGCCAGAGGTGCTAGCACCCACATTTCGCCAGTTTATGTTTAGATCCCAATGTAATAGGTGGCGAGCCTATTGCCATTAACCGGACACTTATAAACCAGCGATAAATACGTGCATAACTTCGAAAAGCATCGAAATGTA
The DNA here is from genome assembly GCA_963662185.1 of Eilema griseolum. Classification (NCBI taxonomy): domain Eukaryota; kingdom Metazoa; phylum Arthropoda; class Insecta; order Lepidoptera; family Erebidae; genus Eilema; species Eilema griseolum. The sequence goes on from OY759255.1 coordinate 1,423,476, forward strand.
CAACCTTTACTCATAACATTTATTATTCAAAACTTAATTCCCGAGTTAGAGAAATTATTTTAATAAAAGTTTCCACGACGGAACCCTCGATCTGTGAATCAGTCTCGGTTTCCGGCCTTTCCCGACGCGCGTAATTTCCTTAACTGATTGAAAATTCAGACTAAACAGTTGTCGGTAGGCGTCAGAATACAGAAATAACAACAGAACACAGAAATATACACTTTATATTGATAAGACACTTATCGATTACATCCTTCGTTTTATTATATTATTATTAGACTGTATGTATAAATAATTATTTTGTAATATTCTTCTAGAATTTAAAAATCTAATTTTAATGAAAAGAAATACGTATTACAATATATGTATTTTTACCCGACTACAAGGAAGCAAATGAGGGTTATGAATTCTCAGTCTAGTTATGTATGTTTGTAGGTTCATCTATTCCCTTATAGCTCCTCAACCACTTACTAGAACTGGACAAATGAGGTATCGTTAAACACATCTTAGTCATCCGCTGGGTATAGGCTATATGAAGTGTCACTGAATCTAATGTGGCGCCCTCTAGCGGTCATAAAGTACTCTGTTAAAAAATAAATTTGAGATAAATATATCGTGTTTGATATCAACTGAAAGGGCTTTATTAGCACATTACAAATATGTATAAATTATACATATTGCTTGGCCCAAAATAATATACATAAAAAATAAATTTAAAACCCGACTACCGAAAAATCACACACATACGTGCGCAAAATCCCCACGGATACCTCCCCACCGGAGCCGGTGGAGGAGGTTATGTCGGACTCGAACCGACTAAAACGCACGCCGCCTGTGGGTCGTTTTCGTTGCCGAAGGTGAGGTTGACAGGCATATCCCTCGCACCCCGGCCGACCCAGGGCCATCTCTCACGATATGGCCCTCTTCTCGGGTGTGGGGACTACAGAGTCCCCAACTCGTCCCCGGAAACGGGGAGGCGCGCCACCGCCGCGGCCTGCTTCTGCCAGGGTGACAGGCGGCTTCACCTGTCACCCCCAACCGAAAAATCACTCTCTAAAAAGTATTAAACAAGAAAGTATCAAGGATAGCCGTGGTTGTATGCTTACTTAGTCTAAAAAAACAACACATTCTAGGAAAAAGTGACATACGACCACGGCCCTCCTTGATAATTTCTCGTTTAATTATTTTTAGAGCGTGGTTTTTCTAGTCGAGTTTTACTTTTTAAGTTTATTGAAACCGGAACTCGCCCTTGATGTTCGAACTATCGCTTTCGCACTTCACTTTCGATGAACCTCCATTTTTCTTATAATCTGTTTAAAAAAATCTGTTAGTAGTACATAATGGGACTAAAAATATGTAAAACTGACTGTATATACGAAATGTATCTACTCCTAGATAGAAGTACATACACCCACGCACTTTAATACATGACCTTTAATTTACGCTTCAATTCAGATACGTAAAAGTGTAAATAAATTATTCGAACATAACAGTGTGAAGAGCGTCTATAGATTTTACGAAACGAACCTATCTTTATTATTAAATATCGCATCATAATATATTTTACAGCACAAAATTGTGAGTTATGTACAAAGTAGATTACTGGAATAACACAAAACATCACATTCACAAACTGAAGGCTCAATTTTAACATCGCAACCAGTATTGTGTCTCACAATTAAATAAATAATTCAACAAAAAAAAATCACTGAAGTCGTCTCGTTTTATTTTTACGATAACATTATCTATCAGATCAATTTATCATTCATCATATCATTTTATTACTCAAGTTCAATTTGGATCAATCAGATACAAAGCGATCAGTTGATTTGCCTTATTTGTACATTGAATAGTGAACGTGAATATATCATGCCCGAATAAGTACTAACATTACATTCCTTTCTCCGTGTAAGGTGATTATGTTCTATGTGTGCTCTAGTCGTCTAGCCACCCTCAAAGCGAACGTTATTAAAAGGGCTGGTCTGTTCTATCCGTTCATTCACAGCATCATTCAATCAATATTTCATTAGGACCGTTCATTTATATGTGCATTTGGTTCAGGAAATATTAACATGATAATCTTTTAACAAAATTACTGAACGACAATTTTGTGTAGCGTAACCTCAGTTTATCCTTTTAAACTAAAAAAAAAATATTGACGTATGTGCATAATACACAATTCCATAATTTAATAATACTGAATATCAATTTTAATACAATCTTATTGAAAATCATTGGAAAAAATAGTGGCATTACATCTTAGATAGGTAAATGACTCTACATTTGAATTCAAAATGATTTGTTGAAAAACATCCACCGGTCATGGAAAATAAAAGACTCACTCGTAGAATATTTCATTTTAATTTACTTTAAACGCGGACAAGAGAACGGAGTTAGGTTATTTATATACTTGGAAACGGTTGTATATTGTATAGGTAGCGCGCGACCGAAGCCTCACACAGACGGCAGAGTAGCTCAAGCTGCCGCGACGCGCGCTTGTTGTTCGAAAAATACGTTATCGAACGCCAGCAATAACGTTTCATTGAATAGTAAATTGCAAATTTAAAAATCGAAGATATAATTACGCCATATTAGATTTATACCCGCGGTTTTTTTGTTCGATACCAATTAGATTTCTTTTTTTTAGAACGTGTTCTGCATAATTTTGTGCGTGTTTGTCAGTTTATTTTTAGTGTAATTGTTTCAATTTTATTAACTGGCGGTGTGTGTGTGCCCACCATTGTTCAGACAAGAAAATAGAACGGTTTCAATTAAATAACAATCTTAGTCGTCACATTTAATCAAGTTTCCTTTCTTTGCTGCATTTGTGACGGTTTCATAAAGTGTTGCATTATCTGTGCGCCAATTGGATTCTTAGTTGTTTTTTTTTCACAATTTATTGCACAAACCACCACCGTGGCTACTTCCAGTGCGATGAAAAAGAAAACCATGAGTGAGTAAACACCTTTTGCTTATTTATATTGAAATACGAAGCTGAAAATAAAAATTGTTATGTCATTGTTCTAATTTTAAACTGTAAGGAAATATTTGTAACTTCCATATTTTGCATATAATAAATAGGTACATAATAAAATAGTTTATATACGCATTTATAAAATTATTTCTTCCTTGTTTTTTATTTTGTCCTTGTTACCTTTATAGCTTTAATTATGATTCATTATTTTTACCCGACTGCCAAGATAATAATATATTTAATTAACTAAAAATAGGAACTATAAACAATGTATAATCATATTTACGATAAACAAACGCGGTCATGATATAAGCACCTAAATGTCAACGATAGGATTAGGTAGCACAATTTAAGGTCGACAACCTCAAACTTTATTTATGATGGATACGCCCGCGGGTATCTTTTAGAAAAGTTCAGAAATTTTCAATAGGTTATTGATCCATTTTAATAATTTATCCTTTTATTTATCGTACCTACCAACAAATATATAAAATCTTCATGGGTTATTGTTATTAGTCACAATATTATGTGGATAAGCTGATAGGCACCTGCTTAATTAATCTAATAATGACGGTAGCTACTTGACGGTCTAGTCATCTAGTCAGTAGTTTAATATTTTTAATTCTGACGTTTTGTATGTTTCATTTTAATGGTCTATATAAAGATAAAAATATTTTTGACTCTTTGATTCATTCTAATGAAATCTGAGTGAAATAAAAAAAGTATGACGTCATACTTTTAATTGTCAATTAAATTACTATTATAAGTTGGATGATTAAATATAAATAAAAGTGATAAAATAAGAACAGACCCACATGTCACAGCAATGCCGTTAATGTCTACCATTTTGATATTCTCAGCTTCTGGAGTGGTGGTCCTTACCACCTGGACTGTGAACTACTCTGTTGTAGTCAATTAAGGGTCACTAAATATTAAAAAAAAACAGTGAAATTATTTGATCTGTAGTGGTCATACCATCTATTATTTACTCTATGGTTATACTTAGAACTACGTGTATTTAATAAACAAAATACCTCTGTATTAATGTCACGCAAATTTATCGTTGTTTATGTAACATAACACAGTACTTACAGTAGATTAATAAAATAAATTTATTATGTTAGATGATGCCAGCGTGGATGTGAGGGTTTACGATTATTGGCCATATCTCCGGTTCCACTCAGCCGATTGTGATCGAACAAATGTAAGATTTTAGGTTTGACCAAGACCCTGCAAATAAAATAAGCAGCTTCAAAATCTGTTCATTATTTTTTGAGTCAATCGCGGGCAATAGACGAGAATTAAAAAAAAATCATGTTTAGAATCGTTACATAACCTAACCTAAGTTATTTTTTTAATATCTTCCATCTTCCATTGAACATCGGTTTCTTTCGACAACTTGTCGTGTTTGTACATTTACTGTAATATTACCGCGGTAGCCTAGTGGTATGGATAATGGACTGCTGCGACGAGGTCTCGGGTTTGATCCCAGGTTTTACCATAGCACACACCAATGACTTTTCGATGCTTTACGAAGTTATGTTTAATCTGTAAACAATGTTGTGGGTTATGTGTTTACATAATTCTATTATCTAAATGTTTTTTTTCTAAACTGTAACATGTAACCGTTTTTTGTTCCCAATAAATAAAATAAAAAATATGTGTGTATTTATCGCAGGTTTATAAGTGCCCGGTTAATGGCAATAGGCTCGCCACCTATTACATTGGGACCTAAACATAAACTGGTGAAATGTGGGTGCTAGAACCTCTGCCTACCCCTTCGGGGATATAGACGTGAGTTTATGTTTTGTACATTTACAGATACGACCATTTTGAAATTATATATTAATATAGATAGTCTCTGGGACTACCAAGCCAGCATAACTTGTAATACGAGCTCTAGAATACATACGTCGGACTAGGGAAGTACCTCCGTCCTACAGAGCACCACGGCCATAATAACCTCGTGTTGTGTTCCCGGTGGCGAGTAGGGTAGCCAGGGCTCACTGGAGAGTTTTTACGCTGTTAGTGGAAAGACCAAAGGCTTGTCCTGCTTTGTCTTCTTCACTGACACAGAAACTCTTAAGGGGTCGGCAGCACGAGTGTGTTTACCCTGATGTTGTACACGCCCTTGGGCCAGGACCAGACTTTCTATCAGGTGCTTATCTGGTACCTAAAAACAAACAAACTTCTGTACACATGTGTTTGTAAAATTTCGATTTTCTGGATCTAAGTTTTTAATGGGGAATAATATTTGCGCGCTAGTATTTACAGAAAAAGTGTTGTAAAAAAATTGTCGGTTAGATTTATATTCGTTGGTAGAAATAAAATTACCTACATTTTTATCACAATATTTACATAAATTAAATCGATATTATCGTGGGAACTTCGCATCGAATTCATCCGGTTGATAGTTAAAATCTAAATATAATAATATAAAAACTTTCTGTATTAAGTAAGAATACGGGGGTAGCCTAGTGGCTATATATTATGGGTAATGGACTGCAGAGACGAGGTCTCGGGTTCGATCCCAGGTTTTACCACACACCAATGACTTTTCGAAGTTATGTGAGTATTTATCGCAAGTTTATAAGTGCCAGGTTTGTGGCAATAGGCTCGCCACCTACTACATTGGGACCTATTTTTATTTACATTGGAACCTAAACATAAACTGGCGAAATGTGGGTGCTAGCACCTCTGCCTACCCCTTTGGGGATATAGGCGTGAGTTTATGTTATGCTATGTGATGTAATAATATACAAACTTTCTGTATTAAGTAAGAAGTTTAAAATCGTGATGATATTCGACATTTTGAAATTAAATTGAGATTGGATTTTGACAAACTTTTCATTAGGAGAACATTTGCTCTTAAATTATTTGACTATTAAATATTATGACGTCATTATAAATTATTTCATAAAAGTCTCCTTTTAACGTATCGTTTTGACGTTTAGTAAAAAGTAACTAGGTAATTTGATTAGACAGGCAAATACCCAAATGAAATTACCTGCCTTTCTAAACAAATGGTTATACATTTGTACATACATATACATACATATAATCACGCCTTTATCCCTGGAGGCTTAGGCAGAGGTGAATTAACACCCACATTTCACTAATAATTGTATTCTGTCCCACGTAATAGAGGGTGAGCCTATTGCCGTATTCCGGGCACTATTGTTGACTCGAGCCATGCATCTGAGGCTGAGTCTGGGCTGTAATAGTCGCCTTGTACGACACCGCATGGGAAGAGATGGGGTGGCCCTAATTCTACTCTACCGGAAACCACGCGGCACACGGCAATGTACTTGTAATAACGTTTTATTAGTTACTTACTAAATACATTTGTAGAATAGAATATTATAAACACAAGTTGAAGACTGTTATTAAATGTCAAAATATATTTTAGGAGGTAGGACACAGCGGTATTTCCGCCCAATTGAGCAGTCCGACTGGGGGAAGTACCTCCGCCCTACAGAATACCGCGGTTATAATAACTTCGTGTTGTGTTCCCAGCGGTGAGTAGGGTAGCCAGAGCTCACTGGAGAATTTGTGCTGTCAGTGGGAAGATTAAAGTCTTGTCCTGCTTTTTCTTCTACACTGACGGCGCAGAAACTCTGCACTTACAGGATTTGCAGCGCGACTGTGACTGCTCTGGTGTTACAAACGTCCATAGGCCACGGTAACCACTTTCCATCAGATGGGCTGTGTGCTTGTCTGCCACCTAAGTGGTATAAAAAAACGTGCGATTTCTTACTGACCATCTGAACTAAATGGACCTTTCATGTACCTTTTTCGTGCGGAATTTATCACACCGCCGAACTCTGGTCTAGAAACGTTTCACCGTCTCAAAATTCTGTATCTTGTTTGCCTTAAGACCTATGCACCTGAAAATTTGCACACATAGTTAAATATATGAGCTTTCAAATAAAATAAGAATTCATTCAATAAAAATATAATAATGTATTAGTGGTCACAGACTAAAAATATTTTTGTTACTTCACGCGCACTTGACACAATCGTCATATCACTTCTAGTTCCTGCCACAACATTAACCATGTTGTTCGTATCATGGCCTAAATTATCACATGCCATGAATAAATATTAGTTATTGTGTTTAATTTGTAGATACTATCGAGAAAGGGTAAACAAAACTGAAAATTTACTTCGTATCATATTTTATGCCCTGTGTGTGTGTGTGCGGGTGCTAGCACCTCTGCCAACCCATTCGGGGATATAGGCGTGAGTATATATAAAAAAAAAATTGCATAAATTGGCCAATTATTTATTTGAATTAAATTTGAAGTAATCATGTATTTGAATAAGATAAATTACAAGGAAGCGGCTAACAGCGAGAAACCTTTTTTTTATGCCACTTAGGTGGTAGACAAGCACACGGCCCACCTAGTGGAAAGTGGTCACCGTGGCCTATGGACGCGCGCAAAACCATGAGAGTCATACTCGCGCTCCCAACCCTGCTAGCATTGAGAGTATCTGTGTCGTCAGTGTAAAAGACAAAGCAGGACAAGCTTTTGGTCTTTCCACCGACATACAGCACAAAAATCCTCCAGTGAGCTCTGGCTACCCTACTCACCGCCGGGACACAACACGAGGTTATTATGGCCGCGGTATTCTGTAGGGTGGAGGTACTTCCCCAGTCGGACTGCTCAATTGGGCGGTAATACCGTCCTGTCCTACCTCCTCCCAAATGTCCATTTGAAAATAAAAAACAACAAAAACAGAAAAGCATCTTCAAATGAGATTATTGGTTTAAACAATATACATTTATTATTGTAATAATAATAATAGATAGGTCGCCAGCGCAAAGTTCGCGTCGACACATGCCTTGCATTGCTCAACAGACACACAAATGAAGGAATTTTTAAATGCATTGTTACTTGCGATGAAAAATGAATTCTGTTTGATAACCGCAAGCGCTCAGCAAGGTGGAGGATTTTTGGACATCCAGCGGCCAAGCAGTCAGATATCGCAGAGAAAAGGCAGCTTCTTGTCACTGAGCTTGACGGGGTCCTGAATCACATTTCTCAATGGGGCTCTGAGAACCTCGTTGAGTTCAATGCCAAGAAGACGCAGGCATGTGCGTTTACAGCAAAAGTATCTTCTTTCCTTCCCCTCCCCACTCTTCAGAGCACGCCACTGCCGCTGCAGGACAATCTCAATATCCTAGGTATGGATGTTCGCTGCAACCTGAATAACAAAAACTACATCGAAAGCATCATCAAAACAGCCTCACGAAAACTCGGAGTCCTGAACAGAGTGAGACGATTTTTCACGCCGGAGCAGCGGTGTCTTCTATACAAGACACAAATTCGCTCCTGTGTGGAGTACTGCTCGCATCTCTGGGATGGTTCAGCAAAGTACTTACTAGATGCTCTCGACAGGTTGCAGCGACGTGCGATCCGCATCATTGGGAATCCCGAGATCACGAACACCCTAGAACCTTTACAGCTGCGTAGAGATGTTGCGTCCATGGCTGTATTTTACCGTCTGTACCATGGGGAGTGTTCTGATGAGCTCTTCCAATTAGTCCCACCCTCCCCTTTCCTACACAGGACAACGCGTGCAGGTCTTAGATGTCATCCGCACACGGTGCAAAACATCCGATCAAGAACCAAGCGGTTCGGAGACTCTTTCCTCTGTCGCACCATTAAGGCCTGGAATTCATTACCAGCTCACGTGTTTCCTTCTTCCTACAGTCCCGGGTCCTTTAAGCGGGGCGTGAAAAAGCATATGATAAGGCCGTCAAGCTGAGTGTCACCATTGTCACACGGTATGTGTAAGTAATGGTGACCCTCTTTTCTGGGATTTTGCCTTCAGCTTACCATCAGGCAAGGCGAAGTCCAATTGACGTGTCCTATATAAAAAAAAAAAAAAAAAAAAAAAAAAAAAAAAAAAAAAAAAAAGGTCGTTGGATCCTGGTTCAGCACCTAAACAATGCCCTAAACGAAAACTTACCCCTAGAAAAGTGATGGTCGCTGTTTGGTGGTGATTCATCACAGCTTCTTACCAAACGGGGTGAGCATTACTGCATATGTGTACTGTGAAGAACTGTACACAATAATGGAGAAGCTGGCACTTCTCCAACCAGCATTGGTCAATCGCTCGTTTCCGCTGCTCCTGCACGATAATGCGCGACCTCATACTGCACAGCACACGGTCCCCAGGTTGCAAGAACTGGGGTTGGAAGCTCTCCGTCATCCGCCATTCTCACCACTGACTACTACTTTTTCCATAATTTGGATAACTTATTGGCGGGAAAGAAATTCAATACTCGAGACGCAATACAAAATGCCTTTGAAGAATTTGTTGCCTCCCGTCCAGCTGATTTCTTTAAGAAGGGCGGCATCAATAAACTGCTGCTGCGTAGCCAAAGATGCATGGGTATTACTTCGATTAATACAAATATAAAATACATGAAAATAAATCGATTAATTTCTCTTTCATACATAACGGCATTCATAGGTGAAGACCTAATATTTTATTCAACTATTTCATGATTTGGTTTTCTGAATGAAAAGTTTTTACAACACTCATTTGAATTGGAACTAGGAGTAATTTACTCCAAGTAATATTTCGATTCACTATATTTCAGCAACTTATTTTACGTATTATATAATAAATGAAATTAAAAATAATATCGGAATTAAATGGTCAGTTAATTACCAATTGATTTTTGACAAAAGAATTCGGGAAAATAAGTTCTATTATCGCTAAAACCATTTTTGAGACGGCGTTGTATGGAGGGTGACCATAGTACGACAGTCAGCGCAACCTCACCTTCGGCAACCAAAGTGACCCGCAAGCGGCGTGCGTTTTAGTCGGTTCGAATCCGACATAACCTCTCCCACCGGCTCCGGTGGGGAGGTATCCGTGGGGATTTTGCGCACGTAAAAAAAAAAGTACGACAGTCAGCATGGAAGGTTATGTCAGTTCGAGTACTGACTAAAAACAGCACGCCGTGTTTGGTCTCGTATTGAGGTGGCCTAATAAGGGATCATTCCTCTTACACACCGCCTGACCCTGTATATACATAATATACAGGTAACTGTCATTTCAATCAATATTCATTCATGTAGTCTCGAGCGAAGGCGTCATAGAACAAAGGCCAATCCCCCCCTACATGAAATTGTTAGATCTGATTTATAGCGTTTATTAATAAATCCATAACACATCAAAATTCACATAGATATTACTATGCAGCCAACGCAGGGGTTGTTAGAAATAGTTATTAATATGTATGTAAAAACATTCTTGATTATGTATTAATGTACCTACATGTGATCCCAAATATATTTGTAAATCGTTCCATTTATGATGAGGATTTAATTTAATTTATCTGTGTCCAAATTATAATTATTATTCTACCTATCTAGTTCAATAAACAAAATATGTGACCTAAATGTTGCAATGCCTGGAAAAGGCGCTAAGTTTTAAGTACTGTCATATATGGTAAGCAATAAATTATTTGATTTGATCTAGGCTTGTTTAAGTGGGCTTTATTTTTGTGCTTTTAACAATGGTAGAGATAAGACTAAAAGACAGTATTTCAAACATGTAATTATTTCTTCGTTGAATAAAGAATTACAAAACGTTAAGGGAAGGAAACGGCATCATCAAAATATTAGGTGCTCAAGTCAGTTTACTTTTTCGAAATTATTTTTTATGCTGAAAAATTCTAGAAAATCATTACATTTAGATAACCAAGTACAATTTTTTGAAACGCTCGTTTTAAAGGGACAAATGTGCCAATTCGTGTAGTGTACCCGGCGGTGAGTAGGGTAGCAAGAGCTCACTGGAGAGTTTTTATGCTGTCAGTGGGATGACCAAAGGCTTGTCCTGCTTTGTCCTCTACACTGACGGCACAGAATCTCTGTTCTTACAGGGTCGGCAGCACGGATGTGACTCCACTGGTGTTACACACGTTCATAGGTAATGGTAACCACTTTCCATCAGGTGTGTCGTGTGCTTGTCTGCCACCTAAGTTGTATAAAAAAAATGACTTTTTACCATTTTGAGTACATTTGATGGTAAAATAAAACTTTGTTGTCAAAAAAAATATACTTCCCATGTTTTAAAACTCCTATGCTAAGTGAATACCTACTTTGTAAACTGAAATGCTGTAAGTTTGTATAATATATCTAAAGTTCTTTTTTTAAATAATTTGAAGGATAAATTCGTCATAATTTGTTATTCTTTATTTGAAATACTGGTTGGAAAAATTACCATAATGGCGGACGCACACATTAATACTTAACGAATAACAGTTATATTTTTCTTATTCAGCACTGACAACTTGTGTTTTTGCATCTGTGTACACTAGTCGTTGTCGTGTCGAATCGTTGTGTTGACGAAACCGATGTCTTTTGTGATAGTGACATTATTTATGAAATGGTGACCTTGTAATGATGCAAAGTTCATATCTTTTATATTTTTTTCAATAATTCGTTTTAATTTCAATAGATGGCGTTTCAGTATGCTGTATACCTCGTATAATGTTAAAGTTAAGGTGCGGCTATATTTATCGCAACATTTTCACTAAAAACACGCAACAAATCATTTTGGACATTTACATCTCTATGGTCTTTCAAAAATATATATGACCTTTGTCACTTTTCTCTAATATGCTTGTTGTTAAATTTTGCTTGCTGTCATCTGCCCAACAGTGACATTTAAAGAAACATCTCTTCTAGATTATGACTTCCTGGGGCCTACCTTTGCTATTGAAGCCCTCAACATTCATACTTTTTTACAACATTTTTTATATATTTTACAACACGTGCAGGGCTTAGATGTCACCCTCACACTGTGCAGAATATACGAGCAAGAACCAAGCGGTTTCATTACCAGCTCACGTGTTTCCTTCTTCCTACAGTCCCGGGTCCTTTAAATGGGGCGTGAAAAAGCATCTGATGATGCCCCTAAGCTAAGCGCCACTATTGTAACATTACTTGTAATGGTGACCCTATTTCCTGAAACTTTGCCTTTAGCTTACCATAAGGCGAGGTGAAGTCAAGTTGGCGTGTCCTAGATAAAAAAATCTTTTCTCATATGTCCATGCCACGGCATTTGATATAAGTGTCAAGTAGTCCCACGGAATATTGCCATTGGTCCTACTCAAGCAGTTTATTCAGTGCCAATACTATTTAATATTTTTAAAACAATGCCGATGGTCCAATTGTTAGAACCACAAGCAAAAAAATTATTGCCCTTGGACCAACCAGTAGGACCACGGGCAACAAACGAAATTTTTGACCCCTTAGAGACATAAAAAAATGTGAAAAATCACAGATCTGTAAATCTCTACAATGTTTTGTTTTAAGCTTTACACGTTACGCTAAAGACTCTGTGACAATCTGTGGTCTGTGGCAAAGCGGTAGAGCGTTCGATTGCTACCGTCGCGTCGGTCGGAGATCTCGGGTTCGATTTCCGGTCTGTGTAAATATTATTATCCAAGAATATGATGTATTTTGCATTGGTCTGGATGTTTCTATTTATGTATTTAAAAAAATATCTATCTATGGTTATCCTAGTGATGGTCTTTAAAATGAGTTTCTCTTAATTGTCTAAACAAAACAATATTAATAAGCTGAGTTTTTAAATGAAACATTAAAAATACACATCTAAATTGTTTACGTTTAGTTAGGTGTACCATCTATCTACCTACCTACCAGTAGTTTCTAAAAAACAAATACATTATACTTCATAATGTATTAGTTTTTTAGAAACTCTCATCATTTTTTTTTTTTTTTTTTTATACCACTTAGTTGGCAGACAAGCACACGGCCCACCTGATGGAAAGTGGTTACCGTGACCTATGGACGTCTGGAACACCAGAGGAGTCACAGTCGCGCTGCCAACCCTGTAAGTACAGAGTTTCTGTGCCGTCAGTAGAAGACAAAGCAGGACAAGACTTTAGTCTTCCCACTGACAGCACAAATTCTCCAGTGAGCTCTGGCTACCCTACTCACCGCTGGGAACACAACACGAAGTTATTATAGCCGCGGTATTCTGTAGGGCGGAGGTACTACCCCAGTCGGACTGCTCAATCGGGCGGAAATACCGCCGTGTCCTACCTCCTTCAATTTCACTCTGATTTTCCTTATGAACACTAATTACCTGCTACATATCTTTTCAATATTATATTTTAAAAGTAGTTCTAGATTTAAAAAAAAACAATTTAGTTTATACCATAGAATAAATAATAGTACTCTATACTCTGTGTAACGGAAATTCTAATTTACGTATCTATGCTTTTTTATTGAACAATTTTTTTCTTAAGTTGGCACCACTTGTTATTTGTAGTTGTAAGTCTCTTGAGCAATGATTAATGATAATAAAATTTTAGCTATATCATTGATAACTGGTTTTCTTAATTAATCTTGAAGTACTTGCCTAATTAAGTCAAATGAGTTTTATTAATAACCAATTAACCATAATAGACTTAATTATTAGTTACTTATATTCTGATGATTAGTACTTTATTAGCTGCTTAGTAATGGCTGATCTCCAAGCAACTACAAGTAGGGCTTTAGAGGGTAGGCAGCACGAGTGCAACTACAGATATCCATAGTCCACGGTAACCACTTCCCATCAGATTGTGTGCTGGTCTGCCATCTAACTGATTAAGCGATTACTAATAAACACTTGTAACGTATTAGATTTGTGCAAGGAGGTAGGGCACGGCTGTATTTCCGCCCAATTGAGCAGTCCGACTGGGGAAGTACCTCCGCCCTACAGAACACCGCGGCTATAATAACTTCGTGTTGTGTTCGCAGCGGTGAGTAGGGTAGCCAGAGCTCACTGGAGAATTTGTGCTGTCAGTGGGAAGACTAAAGGCTTGTCCTGCTTTGTCTTCTACACTGACGGTACAGACACTCTGTACTTACAGGGTTGGCAACGCGACTGTGACTCATCTGGTGTTACAAACGTCCATAGGCCACGGTAATCACTTTCCATCAGGTGGGCCGTGTGCTTGTCTGCTACCTAAGTGGTATAAAAAAAAAGATTTAGTACCTTTTACATTTAGATGATCAAAGTAAGGCAAAGCAACTATCACTGAATCCTGCAGCTATAGTCACCATCCAAAGGTTGCCTGAAAGAAATATCTTAAATAGATAAGGCCGCCATTGTACTATTTACGTATTTTTTCAGATTTTAATCATGTATTTACTTACTTGATGTACAATTAAGTGTAAAATAAATAGAAGTAGGCTCATATTGATACTGTTTGGGCTTCGGGCCCGAACGTCTTAATTGGAGTTCAACGTTCAAGAGTACGCAACCGCACGTGACGTCATCGTCTTCGTACATACGTACGTACATAAAATATTATAGAGCACAGTTTAGTAACCGGCATATATTATGACCCCAAACACGTCACAAAATGAGCTCCATGTGTACATTACCCGTCTTTTCGGTGTTTTTAGAATGGAATCCTTATAGAATCACTTCGCTGTTAAGACCTTTTTCTCAGGAATCGAGCATGGAAGTACCAAGTTGAAATATATACCACAAACTCGAGTCTCTATGACGTCTTGAATCTGTACAAAAATCAAACTTCAAGTCAACGCAATCAAAAGTTCGAAGCCATACTTTTTACAGCACAAAGGGGCCTGTACCTTTTCTATAAATAATACTTCTATAAAGTTAGCTTAGTCAATCAAATCTTTATGACCAATTCGATTATATAAAACCGGTATTCTTATAATTCAGAACGTTCGACGAGCGATCTAATTGGCTCTTTGAACGCGTTCTCTCATTAACCATTGCGGTATTCGAAAATAGAACTTCTAAAATCAAATTCAATTTGTTTTTCTAAATAAATACGCAGTACTTATGACGTTTTAGATATTTTACTTCCTACCTGCCACAAGTTTAAATTGCGAATATAATTTTGTCTTTTCCATTCTTGACAGATGTCAAATAACTGGAAATACCACAGACTGAATAATAATACTCTAGCTAAGGCAAACTTTGAGGCTTTTATCAATGAATGATTATTGTCTTGTTTACAGAGAGTTAACGTTAGATGAAGAATATCTTATGTATCTTAGGCTGGATTTCACCACTAGGATTCAATCTCAGTTACTTTCCTATATAATGTCTGCGGCTCTAACCGCGTGAATGTCGATTGTCGCGATATTTGACATGGCTCCATTTCTACTCAACCAAGTCTATCTTAATTTTCGTTCCTGCAATTACTGTGTTAACAGTCCATTACATTACTATTACATTACTCAAATAGTATTTATCGCAGCACACTTACCTATTAGATAAAGTATCGAGCGATAGGAAGATAGTGCTGCCAACATAACTGTTTACTACTTATTACGTAATGTTGTTGCAACTGCGGCAATACTGCCAACTTTGAAATTAAATTACCAATATTATTTTACACGCTAACTTGACGACGGTTGACGTGGCGGTCGAGTATTTTCTTTGCTACCTATATAATAGGTACTTACGTATAATAGTTAGTGCTTAGATTAATAATTAGAATACCTTCTTTTTTATGACGTAACTTAGACAATCTTATGTGATAAAATGTACAAGGGTATATGTTTTTTTTTTCAGTATAGAGGTGCTAAGTGCTAATAAGTACACAGCAAAAAATAATAACCGATTGTTGAAGAGTATTTTTACCGCATATTTAAATATCGATATATGTTCAGAATCAAACAGTGCCGTAAATATTTGCAAGTCAAAACCACATGAGTAGAAAGCCGTACAGAGATAAAGCTTCATAAGAACGTGCAAAATTGATACCTATTTTGGTAGGGTTGTCACAATAGGTTAAGGTAAAAAAAACAAAACATTTGTTAAATAGTTCAGTATGATAGGCTATGAATACTCGGCCTTCCTAATAACACCCCTCCCCCCCCCCCCCCCTATACGTTACGCCCATGCTTATAACATTCGAGATAAAACTCATGTACTAACACTTCCACCTACAACAGCTTCACTCATGTGTCAATACTACGTTATACTATTTCAATTGATTATTATTTATTTATGACATAATATAGTATTATGATATCATTAACAAAGCGTTTTTTTTTTTTAAATACTAGTAATTAACCGAAATTACTAATGTTCCCAATAACCCCTTTCAGTTAAGCTAAATTGCATATGTTAGGAATGGGTTCATGTCGGTAGTGTTTGCCAGGATTCGAAACCGGGATAACTCGATCCTAGAACAGAGTCTTAGGATCAAGTCCAGATGTTTCTTCAGCGTCCACGCTGTACCTGGTTCCAAAAACATCTATCGCGTGAAGAAGGTGCAAGAGTAGAAAAACGATCCCTGGGGTCCAATGTGAAACCTTTGGACCCGACCGAGATATAAATAAATAAATAAATTCTCTACAACATTCTACACTACGCTATCTAGAACCATAGTAAACATTGTTTAACTAGATGTGTTATGGGCTGTGTTTAGACTGCGGGTAAACATACTCAGATACTTTTTTTTATGTAAATACATACATATTGTGCATAGAAATACCCAGAGCAATGCATAAAAATACTTGCACTGAGAGGGAATCGAACCCACGTCCCCTGCGTAACAGTGAACGTTCTACCGCTACTCTACATATGAAACTCTGATGATGTTGTAGGATCAACATCAACAATAAGAATATTTGTAAAAAAAATATCTTAATACAAAATTCACGGTTTTACTTTAGAATTTAATAACAATAATGCATAAATTACATAGCGGATATAATGTTTTTCATTCGGTGTAAATTAGAATCTCAGCATACATTCAAAAATTAACATAGCGTGATTTTGCAACCCCTATTCTGCTGATTTTATATCACAATGAAACCACTGTCACGTCACTGACTTTACCATTATGCTGTTAAAATCGACAACTGTACCCCTAGCACGAAAACACAGTAGGCAGGCGGTCAATCGCAGTTCTCCGTGAACACTATTCATTTAATTTTGGACGCTAAGTTTGTATCAATAAAAAAATAACATATATACATACATATAATCACGCCTTTAGGCAGAGGCAGAGGAAGTTTAGGCAGAGGTGAATTAACACTCACATTTCACCAACATTGTATTGCCGTCTTCCGGGCACTTATTGTTGACTCGAGCCTTGCATCTGAAGCTGAATCTGGGCTGTATATATCTGTCTGATGTTAAAAAGCCCAAGGAATAAGTCGCCTTATACGACACCGCATGGGAAAAGATGGGGTGGTTCAAATTCTACCCTGTCCGAAACCACGCGGCACTAAAAAATAAAAATAAAGTTTAAATTTTTATTTTTGACTGTGGCTGTGTCAGTGGTATGACATTGGTTTTTCTATGTAATAAACCTGATAGGTCACCGTTAAACTTACCGACTGCATCTCTAAAACAACAATATAAAATCATTTTTAATGTTTGCAACATTACTGTCATTGACTGACATTGAAGAGTGTACAACGCTATTAAAAATAAACGAATAATAAATCTTATTTTTATGAAGACGATATTATCTAGCACTTTTAGTAGTGAATCCTAATTGGATAACTAAGGAAGCAAAAAAGTGACCGTGGCTTGTTAGTGCGTGGCATTTCTGTTACTACCTGAAAACGGGCGACGGGAAGGAAGAGGGAACAATTCATAGTAGTATATAGTTTTCAAAGCCGATATTAAGTGAGAGAGTTGATACTTTCCCAAACCAACCCGTTGGTGCCGAGGAAAGCATGATTGTAACCACTCTTTTTTTTATATGGCAAGAAAATTACGTAACAAATTCGTTTACCGCGTAACGGGTAGGTAGACTTTGTTCAGGGTGCTTGGGCGAGACGCTGCCGCCTACGACAAATCCGGCTGAGGTGGCTCCCGCTGTACTGGATTGCTCTATAGCATCTCCCGCCTCTACTTGGCTGCTTGGAAGCATATCCCTCTGACTAGCGAAAGGACATGACCAGACAAAAGGCAGGCTGGTTCTCCAAACGCCCGCTGTTGGTAACAGCTGCGATGGGGATGACCCGAGACAACCTGTGGTTTTAGTCGGTCCGAGTCTCATCGCATGAAAACAATACATCGTTTGCCACTACTAATGTGATTCTACCAACTAAATCAACATAAAATTAAAAATAAACAGATGTGCGAACTATCTCGAATAATAATAAAATAAATTAGACTCATTTGTCTCTTTCGCCTTGTACTTATTATATTATTCACTCTAAACTGAATTTCCGAGGCCGAGCGCAAATAACGTAATTAACTATTGAACAATATTTCCTAATCACATCCCACAACCGCAAATGAACAAAAGATAATATTTGTTTAGTAAAATATTATTATATTTAAGTAACCGGGTTCTTTAGTATAAACATTTAAGTTGTGAACAGTTAACAGAGGTTATAATTGTGATTGTAGTACTACATTACTACAGAAATTGCTGGGATAAGAAAAAAATACCTTATTGGGCTACTTTGCACCCCGGCACTCGGGCCTCGCCGCGAGTCGGTGCGAGTCCGACAAAATCACGCCACAGCTGGGGAATATCTGTGGGAATTTCCACAGTAAAAAAAAAAGAAAAAGATACTGAGATGATGCGAGCGTATAAAAAATGTTGAAGCGTCCGCACTGCGTCGAGGCGAAATAGCAAAGCTACTGCGAATCATGAATTACTAAAACTATGAAATAATTAATTAGTAATTATTTATTGTTTTAACAACCAGTAAAGAAGTACATAATATTCCTACCGCTTAGATTACAAACCCACATTTTTACTCTGTATAAAAAATGCCCTGCAATATGCATTTATTTCATACGGTTGGCGCCATTGTCTTCATCCCGCCCAATAGGCGTAGTAAATAAATCCCGCCATTACGTTTACATCGATTGAATACCATAGATAAAATACACCCACATACGGAAACCGTGTTTGGAAAGATATTCTTTATAATAAAATAATAATTAGTATATATTTTTTTGAATTCGGAACGCTCAATACAGTCACGGTACGTATATGTGGCCTTCAACTTGACTCGGACGAACGTCCTGCCGACCTCGAGCACGACGCTACTTTCGTTACCTATTTCGTAATCGTACTTATCACAGCAATATTGCTTAGTCATTTACGTTCGGATTCTTCATTTCTTTGGAATATGTTCAAGGATTTATGATAGAATTGGAGGGCGGAGGTGTAGTGTATTACTATGATACTAATTAGAAGTGTATCTAGACAATATCAGATTCTGATCAACGTCACAGTTCTGTTCCAGAGTAGAAAGAGGGGCAATGATATCTATGTAGGCATAAGTACTTTTATGGAAAAAAATATTTGGAATGAAATTCAAATTCATATCCTTGTTCTTCATCCTGAAAGAGCCATAAATGGACTAGCAACAATGACCACTTTTGACAGTCGGTCAAAAAGGCGCGCTATCTCTTTACCACCGCTTCCCCCCGTCGTCGAGTTCCAAATTTGAAATTAAAAATTTCTTCCCGTCTCACCCAGGAACCATTACATAATTTTTATTATAAATTGCTTGGAAGAACTGATAAAATCACTCACTCATTAGTCAATATCTACGTTTCTTGATAAACCTATCATCAATCAATCAATAAAGCCTATTACAATCCACTACTGGACATAGGCCTCTCCCGATCCTCCACCTTCTTCATCCAGTCTGTCTCAGCCACCATTTCCAGGTCTTAAGGTAGTCAGATGACAAGTCAGGTCACCACTCTAAGGCTCGCATTTTTTGTGTGCAGAACCAAGAGAGTCACACTCGCGCTGCCAACCCTGTAAGCATTGAGAGATTCTGTGCCGTTAGTGTAAAAGACAAAGCAGGACAAGGTTTTGATCTTCCCACTGACAGCACAATAATTCTCCAGTCTACAACGGCCATTGGTTCTTCGACAAATGTGTGGATTGACTTACAAAAATTACCTTAATCTTTCACAGCTAACTAATACTAAATGTCAATTTTAACGTAATAAATCTTCTTGTCTCCAGGTAAAGAAGTGCAGAAGCGATGGCGCTCCATCCGCGATTCTTATACGAAGACTTTCAGGCAGGGCAAGTGCGTGCTGCCGGAACAGTGTCCCCCGAGCAGTCGGCGTTACCAGTACCACGAACAGATGTCGTTCTTGTTGAAGGCACTGCAGAACAAGTTAGTATCATCTTACATATGTACATACATACATAGACTATATAACATGCAACTAGATAGCCGCACCATTAAGACTTGAAATTCATCCCTTTAAACGGGCCGTAAAAAAGCATCTGGTGAGGTCGTCAAGCTGATTACCACTATTGTAACATTTATAGGAGGTAGGACACGGCGGCATTTCCGTCCAATTGAGCAGTCCGACTGGGGAAGTACCTCCGCCCTACAGAATACCGCGGCTATAATAACCTCGTGTTGTGTTTCCGGCGGTGAGTAGGGTAGCTAGAGCTCACTGGAGAGATTTTGTACTGTCAGTGGGAAGACCAAAAGTGTGTCCTGCTTTGTCTTTTACAGTGACGGCACAGAAACTTTGTTTACAGGGTTGGCGCGGTTGACTCCCTTGGTGTAGCACACGTCCATAGGCCACGGTAACCGCTTTCCATCAGCCCAAAATAAGCATCTGACTTAAAATAACAAAACGCAAATGACAGCTAAACGTAATTTTGTCTATATTTAAGTATGGTTGAAAATTTGCCTGTATTCTCGTGGTCCCAGGATTTTGTCCCAATAAAGGGATCAAATAGTTCTCCCTCGTGGTCCCATTAATACGACACAATATAATACATTAGTACTCCCACGAGGGAGAACTATTTCTCGTAGTCCCATTTATATGTTCAGTATTCATCCTCCTGTACAAATTCTTCCTACATAAATAACTAACTTTTTAGAATGTATAGTGAACCCCTCGTTTAAACCAAGGTCTAAAACATGTATAATATATGATAAGTTTTATGACATGTCTGCGTTCTCACATGGACACGTGTAAAACATATTACATACATGGCTTGTATGATAAATGTTGTCAGAAATCAATAATAAGTAATAATCAGTATTAGTCAGTCACTCGAGAAATACTTTCTCCACAATATAAATATATGAAAATAGGTATTTTTTAATACCACTTAGGTGACAGACAAGCACACGGCCCACCTGATGGAAAGTGGTTACCGTGACCTATGGCCGTTTGTAACACCAGAAGAGTCACAGTCGCGCTGCCAACCCTGTAAGTACTGAGTTTCTGTGCCGTCAGTGTACAAGACAAAGCAGGACAAGCCTTTAGTCTTCCCACTGACAGCACTAATTCTCCAGTGAGCACTGGCTACCCTACTCACGGCGGAGGTACTTCCCCAGTCGGACTACTCAATTGGGCGGAAATACCGCCGTGTCCTTCCTCCTTGACGTGTCCGTACTACCGAAGTGAACATATCTTAATATATTCTGAACGTAAAGCTTGTATATTAAAAATCCATACATAACATTTTTTGGTGACAACACCTCGTTTTTTGGTGCCAACCCATACCCCATGAGGAAGTCGGTGCAGTCGAACTTAAACCACGCAATACTATTATTTATTCTGTGCTCGAACCTTGGGTCTTGGTTTTGGGTCTTCACATGCCTAAGTGAGAATGCGTAAGGCAGGTACGTTACCTATTAAATCCGTAGAACAATCAATTCTGAGTTTTGTATAACAAATTTCTTCTATTACAGAAAACCAAGATTCTCCCAAGACAAATACGAGTCATTCTCCGAACTGTCAAACTCGCCACAACACCCGCCACCGGAAGACATACTGCCAAAGATAAAAACAGAAATCATAGACAAACCCCTAGATCTCAAAACAAAACACGAAGAGAAACAAACGTCAGACAAGTGTAACCAAGCGAACTGCGCGAACGCACCGAACTCGTTAGAAATCAAAATCGATGCTAATTCGATACTGCCCGATGATCATTTTGATGATGACAAACTATTCATGAATTCCCTAATACCTTTATTCAAGAAAATGAATGATGATACTAGATTGCTGTGCAGAATTGAGGTCCTAAAAATCATCAGATACGCTCTCCAAGGACACCAGTGTTTTGAAGCGTTGAAGGTAGCAGAGGATAATTATTTCAAGGATCGGATGAGTGGGATCCTGGCGAAGGAGGAAGATGTGTCTACCAGCTCGCAGAAGAGTCAAGAGTCGGGGCTGTCGATGACGACGCGGTCTGCTGACGGCAGTAGGCCGGTTAGGAAGAGGAGAGTGAGTATACTTTGTTATGTGCTCGTAAATAAACTCTAAGTCCATGAAAATAGAATTGAATTTTCAGTGTCTACATAAGAGTTTTTTATTATTCAGTTAGTCAATTGCCTGGATCCCGCTGGATGGTAAGAATATATAGGTGCGAACATTTGCACTGAGTAGGGATCGAACCCGCACCTCCTGCGTAGCGGCCGCATTCACTACCGTTATGCCACAGAGGTTATCTAATTATTGAAGTGGATTTCTATTCGAAATAAAAATTCTAAAAGTAGGGTCAGCAAAATAATGAAACCTATTTTTCTTTTTTTAGGCCCGATCACCTTCTCCGTTGCCGGTACCAATTAAGAAAAGGGGACCAGGCCGTCCTAGAAAGGTAAAAATATTTTTTCTTTGGTTTTAAATATCACATTATATTGAATTAACTATGCTTGTGTTAGGTGTGCGTTCACATAGTAGTGTAATTGCCAGTATTCGAACTTCAGACCTTTTGACGTAAACCCACCCCTAATTCAAGCAATTTACCTTAAAAAAAGATTTATTGGCGTGAATACTAATTATTTCGGTTTCTAATATTCCTGAAAAAAAAGTCGTGCTCAAGTTACCATACAACAAAATCTTTTTCTTCCAGATCCGGCCCCCTCCTTCAGATTCGGACGAGGAGCACCACCTCGCCCCCAAGAAGCGTCTCCCGAAGCTCAAGGTGCCGGACACCTCCTTTGATGAAGACTCCCTGGGCAATGCCACCAGCGTCGCCCAGCTATCCACACCGATGTTCATGAAGGTAATTAATTATACACATTCTTTTGTTATATCCAGGTCAAAGTCAAAAATCCTTTATTCTGAATAGACTATTAAACGGTACTTAAAAAACGTTAAAAATGTATGAAAGACTAGTTTTATAAATGGTCTCTATTCTTCAATGCCTTCCACTGATACTGTGTAGTGAATGAATGATAAAGTGCATAATTTCATTT
The DNA here is from genome assembly GCA_963662185.1 of Eilema griseolum. Taxonomy (NCBI): domain Eukaryota; kingdom Metazoa; phylum Arthropoda; class Insecta; order Lepidoptera; family Erebidae; genus Eilema; species Eilema griseolum. The sequence goes on from OY759255.1 coordinate 1,446,651, forward strand.
AATGTTGAACTTTACGTATATGAGAATAAAGTCTAAAATTTCATGGCATTTACACATTAACATAACATAAACTCAAGCCTATATCCCCGAGGCGGTAGGGAGAGGTGCTAGCAACCTCATTTCGCCAGTTTATGTTTAGGTCCCAATGTAATAGGTGGCTAGTATATTACCATTAACTGGGCACTTATAAACCTGTGATAAATACACACATAACTTCGAAAAGCATCGAAAAGTCATTGGTGTGTGCGATGGTAAAACCTGGGATCGAACTCGAGACCTAGTCTCAGCACTCCATTACCTATACCACTAGGCTACCGCGGTTATATTAATATTTACACATTGTCAGTGGATTAAAGCAAAAAATAGCAGAATTGAAGCCGTGGTCAGTAAATATATGAAAATAATTATTTGAAACTTTGGACTTTGGGTTTATTGGGTATCATTCTCCAATCAGACTAACATCTTAGTGTTTGTTTTTTTTTTTCATTTTTAGATATAAAAGCACTTTTTAACGGATTCTATCGCGAACGCCACTTCAAACTATGTGACTATCTGTCATCCATAACACAAGTTAAATCTTAGCTTGGATGGCAGAGATTCAACTAATAAATCACTTAAAACAATTTTAACATTTGCACTATAATTAGTTATTATGTGTACACTGTGACTGTAATGCAAAATTTGTGGTAATAAAGATATTATTATTATTATTATTATTACTATATTTAGTCCCCCGCGACCATGGCTGCTGAAAAGTAACCGAAACGTCGGGCTAAAATGTAAATAATCCATACCAATATTATAAGGCTGAAGAATTTGTTTCTTTGTTTGTTTATTTGCACTAATCTCAGAAACTACTGGTTCGAATTGAAAAAATCTGTTTGTGTTCAATAGTCCGTTTATTGGCGAAGTTTTTAGGTAGTATATAATTACGCTACTTCTTAAGGGAACAGAGCAGTGATCATAAATGTCAAAAAATCCGGCAGATTTCCATACAATATTACATACATACATAAAATCACGCCTGTTTCTCATAGAGGTAGGCAGAGATCACAAATCTCCACTTGCTACGATCCTAACATACTAGTCTCGCTTCATTCACTCTCATTACATTCTTCATGCATGCTCGTCTGTTTAGAGTACTCCTGACCTGCCCCTTTTCTAAAACTTCCCCGATTTGGTCCAGGTATGTGCGCCTAGGTCTTCCCCTTCCGACGGTACCATCCACACTCGCCTCATACACCTGTTTCGTTAGTCTTCTTTCATTCATTCTCTCAACATGACCAAACCATACAATATTTGTAGATATTTAAAATATCATGGTCACTCACATCAGTATCAAAATAATCGGGATATTTACCATGTTCCACTATCACTGATTTCACTCTGGGGGTGGCAGTGCATATACGCGTAGTAATAGAAGTTCATTCACTCCAGTTCATCCGCGATCATGGTGCAACAGCGCCGAAATATCAGAAACTCGAAACAATGCAACATGGTAAATATCCCGATTATTTTGGAGGTTGAAGGGGTAAAATACTGTTTCTAAATATGCCATAGGCGAAGTTAGGGTGGGTCAGCTAGTACAAAATACATCGCGATAGAATCTGATAAAAAGTGTTTATTTTTTCAACGAGTTTCTATTCGCATAAACTTTGGGCAGTATCATAATATTTTTTTTTAAATTCCAGATGTACAACCTAGAACGTACCAAAGCTCCCCCAGCACTAACACCGCAGGCCCTACCGTTCGCAATCAAGGCGGAACCAGCCAGCCCCGAACTTAGCTTTTAAATAATTAACTAGAATTAAATTGTAATATATAAACAATAATAATATATAAAAGTGTTGTCCCACTTATGGGGACAAAATATGTATGAGGGCCCAAAAGACCAATTCTCCTTATAGAAATCTGTACAATCTCGATCTGTCAAAATCAAATGAAATGTCAAAAATAATCACAATTTCAATGAAAAGAGGGCCAATTCTCGTGAAAACATTTTTTTCAGCCTTGGATCGAATATTAAAAACATAGGTACACTATGTTCAATATTCTTTCTTGAAAATTTTGTTCGACTTTGATAATTTTACACGCACGTGTTAGTATATCAAGAGGTAATTCCTTTCACTTTCATGCTGAAAAAATGAAAAAAAGAGTTAGATCTCATGACGTCATTTTTTAAAATGTAGTCTATGGTCAAATTGGTTTTGGTACCGGGGGAACCATAGAGTATAATAAGTATTTTATAAATGATGTCCAATTAAAGGTACATATTAACGCCTGTAAATCCCCGCAGAGGTAAGCAGAGGTAAATTAGGACCGACATTTCGTCAACAGTAATTCTCAGTCTCACGTAATAGGCGACAAGCTTATTACCGTCAAGCTGGCACTTTATGTTTTATTTCCCATATTTACGATAGCTGATTCGGATTACCATTTTTACACTATTATAATAAATAACATACAATTGATAATATTATTTGATAGCATTTATACGCCATCTTTAATGTTTGTAAACGTTTATAAATAAGTCTATGTGAATTTGTTTATAGAATGACCATTGATTTTTTTTGCTCCAATAGTATTAAGTATCAAATATTCAACTTGATGTTTAATATTTATAAGAAATATCACTGAAATTGTATAATTATCAAAATAGATGCAAAAATATTTCTGTTTTGTCGATAAATATTTTTATTAAGTTGTATGTGGTGAGTGAAATGTGATATAATTTAAGGATTTATTGTATTCTAGTGTGTATGTGTGTCGAAGTTTAATTTGTTATTTGCAATAGAATACACCCGTATATTATAATTATTCCGGGCGAAAGATATTAACCACAGTTTTGATAGCATAGTCATCTGGCAGTAATACTTTAGCAAATATATATATATATATATATTAGGGAATAAGAATCAAGTACAGGTGACAGATGTATGGGGTTATCAAATTTATTTTATTTTGCTGTAAAGATGATTTTACTATCGAAACTATGCTCAAAACCTTGTCCTCCACAAGGATTATAAAATCAAGTAATATATCATAATTTTTTAAGTTGTACCACGCACCGCTAGTTAAGTTTATTGTGTATTTATTTCCGTAGTTTTCATTGTTGTAAACTTTATTAGTCAAACATAGAAATAGTTTGTGACAATGTCTCTTCTTAAATTTAATTTAAAAAATAATAAGGATCATTGCTATTGTAGAGTTTCTCACTGATGTTAGTATAATTTAATCACCCCTTATTGCCCATACTAAACTTTTTGCCTTTCAGTGTTGTCGGATATTTTTATGTTTAGTTTTGGTACATGGTACAAATCTTCAATAAGTGGTACAAGATACCAACAAAGTACATTTTACACAGTTCTCTAGTTTTCTTTTCCTACTTTCGCTTTTTCTTGATCCGAAACTTTGTTGCCACATTAAAAATAATTAATTAGTATGGTGTCTTTTGTAAGAATACCAACATAACAAGAAAATTTAAAGCAGACAGTTGTTAAGATTATTGTTTGCGATGTCGATATAAACATTGAGAGTGTAAATTAATTGTCTTAAAAAGAAAAAAATATAGTTTGATTGAAATTTAAATAGTAATTACTTGCCTAATAGAATCGATCAAACGAGTGATCTCAGTAAGCGCGCCACAATGCACAAAAATATACGGTAGCTAATCTTTTGTCTATGGTTAGCCATTTTGCATCGCGCGGGAATGTTCTTTGTTCGAATTTCGAATGAGTGTTAATATAATTTAAATGCTGATATAAAGGACATTATGTGAATATGTAATGTATTTTTAGTTTATGAAAAAGCATTTTCTAGTTTTTAACGTTCATTTTATTATTTTTAATAATGTATCTGTCCAAATAATAATAATAATATGAATTACCGGACGTTTAGATACGTCCCAAAGTGTTTGTTGTAAAGCTTATTATGTAAGAATATTGTGTTTAACACGACTAAGTTAAGATGTCTGTACATTCCTCTAGTTAGGAGTCATGTAGGAATATGTGGAATGTACGCCACGGAAATAAAAATATAAATTTTAAATAAATATTGTTTTATTTATAACGATATAACAAGATTAACGAAAGATGTAGACGAATTAGTTGGGAAAGTTAAATGATAATCTGTCCAAGATGGCCGGTACCATAAAATGGCGGATTACATACTTTTTCCCAACCACTTCAATATGGGTAGGGGGAACCTGAACTCCGAGGTCACCCTGGCCTCGAATACAATCAGGAAAACACGTCTACATGAAGATAATGAACAGGATTAACTATAGATGTAAAATTACCAGCATATATCTACAATATAGCACCGGGCGCTACGGTGGCGGAGAAGCTCAAATCATAGATTACATCAAACCAATCCGCGCGCCCCAGGAGGTCATTTCTCTCACTCTCTGGGGTCTAGATATATGCCTTCTTTTTATCTTCTTTTTAATTCGCATGTAAAATGTCGTCACCAGGTACAGACACCGACAGCTCACTGAACTGAACGTGGAGGCCTTCTCTCTTCGGTGTGCAGGTCATAGGCCCAATAAAATATTTGTCCCTAGTCGGCATGGTGCACAACCTCAGAAGGGTCCAAGTGACGTCGTCTGTTGAATACTTGACGCATACCGCGTTACCCTTCTTGCTCATTCGTAGGTAAAATTTCTTGGGGTTGCCTAGGTAAACACCTGAAAATAAAAAAGGGTAATTCAGAAGGCATATATTAAAAAAATAATAAGTAGAAATATTTGCAAATGACATAGAATTCAGAATCCATCAGGCCCGTTAGGTCAAGTTGTTGGTCAAGGGACCCTCCCTTCGGATCTGCGAGTTTTCATGTTTTGAGTACGACATTAATTGTGCAAAAAGTGCTGACGTATTGTTACCGACAACTCTGTCTCGTGGATGCTATGGTTTATTGCCCAATTTTGTGCAAATTATCTGCTCGAAATTAGCTCTAGAAATTATTTACCCAAACAGGCAGTTTATGTACATATGTTTTCTCAAGCTACTACAATATGGGGTCCTTCAAGAAGCGTTTTAATAGGTTTTTTAGGGTCGGCAGCACGTGTGTAACTCCTCTAGTGTTGCATACGTCCATAGGCCACGGTAACCACTTCCCATCAGGTGGGCCGTATGCTTGCCTGCCACCTAAGTAGTATTTAAAAAAGCCAGCCATAAATATTCGACGTACTATTATGTGGTTAAGTTCTAGTAAAGGATAGCCTACTATTTCTTTATTTAAATTAATCTACAGACCTGAGCCCCAGTCCGATAGCTCATTAGTGAGCACACTCGACATCATAGGTTGGCCATCATTGTACTCGATACCCGCCTTCAACCAATGCTTCTCATCCAAGTATATCATGAGACCCGCCTGATCGTACAGTGTCGTAAAATCTGCTTCTATACAGACCTGGAGAAAAAGTCAAATTTGGCCAAAACGTATAAAACAAAAAGCTACACTTAAAATTTATACCACGAATTCTGGCAACCCAGTCTTAATTTTAACCTTACTAGAGGTGCAAGTAGGACAGGAAATAAAACAATTACTTTGTACAAAGAAGTGTTATCAAGTTTAAATACAAAGAAAATCAATTGACGATGTATTACACCTTTTCTAACACATTGCATGTGTAAGAAAATGTGTTCTATGGAGATTCCAACGATTCCGCCAACAACTCGGTAAATGTTCATAAGATAATTAATGGCGAGACGCCAATGACAAGTTTTACAAGAAATTCTACCAGATTCGGAACCTAGGACTTATTCCGGGGAAGGTTTGTTTTTTTTAAAGTGTTCATTAGGTCCTCCTGAACATACCTGGAAAGTTCCCCGTAGACCCACGTGAAGCACTCAGTAGTATCCCATACTACTGGGTGCTTTGCAATAAGCTAAGACGGCGCCGCCGTCACGTGTTATGTGGTTGGCATGCTTGGAGCGGCGTGCGGTGCTAACACCACGAAGCGACCCTGAGGGCCACGACCGCGGGTCTCGAGGTGACTCTGCATAAAACTGACATTGCTCTTCCATGGGCCACGGAGCGTGCTAGCGGAAGGATCCAGCCTCATAGTGGAAAGTATTCCTATCAGCATCAAGCTTCAAATGAAATATTTGAAGCTCGGCACTCGACTCGTTTAAAATATGTATATATATAAAACAAATACTTCCATATTTGTACCTACCTGATACCTATGCCCTTCATCTATACTAATATTATAAAGAGGAAAAATTTGTAATGTTTGAAATGTATATTTTTTTATATTTAAAACTCTTTCACCTTATTCGCGAGTAACATGGGATATATATTATAACGCTACTATCAGCTATGTACGGGGTCAGAATTCCACACGGGCGTAGCCGCGGGCAGCAACTAGTATATCATAGCTAGTATTATAAATTACGCGAAACCACTTATAAAGCTTTAGTGTTCTTTTTTCATAAAAAACTAGGGATTATAAAAAAATCTATTCATGTTCTAACATTTATTATTTTAACATTTACAATATAATAAAAAATAGTAAATGAAATTTACAATTAGAAGCCATTATTACCTACGTAGAAAAATAATAAATAAAATAATTACATACATAAAGCGTCGTGAACAAATTTCAGGTACACACTATTTTCTTTCCCCCATTTATGGGGTAAATGTATTTGTGTGGCATTATTATCGGAACGCTTGTGTGAGTGTCACTGAGTGTAAGAACGTAAGTTTACGCACACATAGATATTACTTTGGCTTCACTCACTTCGTACCGATAAGGGACTATCCGTCTATGCGTTATAAGTCTATGCAAAAACCTTTATTTGATGAAACATCTGTACATAAGCATGTACCTATGAAATCCGTGTATATAGGTATATTTCAGAGATGATTCATATTGGAATGAAATAAGTGTCGATAGGTAGGTTATTTTGTAACAATTATATTGTACCTTGACAACTTTCTTGTAGCTCTCACCGTTTCCGAGATAAATATCAATAAGTACATTTAGAGCAGAGTGACGTTTGAAGGAGGAGAGGGGGAGCGTACACGGGATCTTCGGGGAACTTTCCATATATGTTCAGAGGGACCTAAGGAACACTTTAAAAAAAAGAATCCTTCCGCCGGAATTGGTCCTAGGTTATTGTTTAAATATTAGTTTAAATAAGTATAATGTTAAGTCAATTTGTTAATCGCTGTTGATCGCTGTCGTAAAGGATAGGGTAGCACGCTTCCATTCCAAGATTTATCATAGGCAACACTGCAGTTAGCAATAAATAAATATATTACGATTGTAATACCTAATCAGTGGTACGATGATACATAAATTAGAGGTTATGTTATATAATATACTTTTGTAAAATATAATTCTCACCTGAAACACGAAATCGTCTTTGAGTTCAATACCATAAACATGGCCAGTGTTCAAGTAGAAAACGTGATAAGTTCCTCGCCAAAAATCAGTTTTATTATCCGTAGTTACTGAAAGTTTATTATCCTTCACGTTCCACACCTTTGGTTCATTCAGCCACTTACATTTCTCAAAATTAATTTCTTTATAGCTGTTTGCTTCCATTGTAACACTACCTACCAAGTCCCCAAAGTAGATAAAAATACAACAGAGATATTATAAAGAACTGAACAATTTATTTTTGATGTAACTTTAAGAACTACTACGTTTAGGTAATAGATAAGCTATGTATTTATTTCTACTTTGGCTGAACTCCGCAATGAGATAAGGATGAAGGACATCCTTATCATGATAATAATCTGCTAATATTAATAATATCATAAAATATCGTATGTAAGTATGTTGTCGAAAATACATATTGTTAGGAATTATATGATTCCCTTTATTAAAGGAAGAACTCTACTACTTATCGATAGAAATATTCTATGCCAATGGCAGTAATGGCAGTCATGAACGTTTTTAGTTTATAACAGTTGTCTGGCAACTCGTTTGCCAATATTGTCCCAATTTTTAAACATTCTGGCAACATCATTCACTCTTCTGTCATTAAAAAATTACTTTAAAGGTCGATTCACACATATCAGTGAACCCACAGTTCCGGCCAGGCCAAGGAAACTTCCATACATAGCAGTTTATTAGTTTTACAAACTACATCTGTAAATTGTCTTCCTATACTAAATGATGGATGCTTGTTCAAATGCTCCATAGATGTCGCTGCATTGTTGAGTCGATAAACCAGAACTGCTGTCATTCACTTTAAATGTCAGTTAGACTAGATCAAACGCCATTTTATCTTTAAAATTCAAATCAGATTACATAAAAGTTGACATAATTCGATAGTGTTTCGTTTGTGCGAGTATAAGAAGTTATTTCTGTTGCAAGTACATCGAGACAATGAATTCCTCTATTGGAAATTAAAACATAGTGGTCTGCTTTTCTATCGGGTTCAAGTTGAATTTGGATAATCGACGTAAGTGCCGGTTGATCTTATTGGTTTGCGATACAAAAGTTATTTAATAAGTTTGTGTGCGAAATATACTGTATTAGTTAAGTTTATGTGCTTTAATATGTACTCAACTCAATTTAATAGGTTCATCGCTGGATAAATCGACGTAAGCGCCGATTAATCTTTTGTGGTTTGCGATATAGACGCTATTAGTTAAGTTTGTGTGCGATATAGACGCTACTAATATTATAAAATAGAAACTATAGCCGATAGTACGTGTTGTGATGGTTATGATGGGGATGATGAAACAAAAACGTATGCTGTAATGAACTACAATAAACATAAACATAATAAAAATAAAAAATGAAATAATCATAGTGTTTTATTATTGCAATTAACTGTATTGTGCATACATACATATTGCACGCATTGCATATTATGTAAACCAAAATCGTTTAGGCCTTTTCATTTAGAGTGCTGATTAACAGTTTCTAATGGATTGTTATTATTGTTGATTTACACTAGTTTCCAGGGCTACATAATATAGCCTTTTAGATTCTTATTAATCATAGTGTGAATTAACATTAAAATTAATAAGGCATTTGAAAATGGATTAAGCACTCTAGAGGAATAGGCCTTAACGGTTTTGGTTTATATGTCCAATGCAGTATGTATAAACGCATAATATAGGTATATATATATAGGTATAGCTGTGTTATACCTACCTACCTGTATATATATATATATATATATATATATATGACAGTAGTTCTCGGAATATGTCTAAGAGATGGCGCTAGATTCAATATGAAGTTAGCTGACATTTAAAACTAACGAGAGGGCCCTCTATTTCCAGTGTATTACTTTACTCTATGGTTCCGGCACAGTACCGCATCAGTGATAATTATTCTTTCAAACATTCTCTATGGATGTATTCACACTTGTCAGTGTTAGTGTCGTCTCAGTACCGTCAGTGTCAGTGCCATAGAGGTCAGTGCCGGCACCGGCCATCACGGACGTGATCGGCGACGACGATATTTTATCACGGATCACGGACGCCGCTGCATCGAAAACAAAATGAAGGACGAGATGTTGATTGAATTAGTTCGTGAGAATACTGTTTTGTATGATTTATCTCATGCAAAGTATATGGATACAAAATGCAAAAACAATTTGTGGGACAAAATAGGAACACAAATGAATGGTAGACGGTAAGTCAAAATTTACTTATCTACAGTGCTATTGTAAAGAGGAAAGATTACCAGTAAGAATACCAACATAACAAAAAAATTTAAAGCAGACAGTTGTCAAGATTATTGTTTGCAGCGTCGATATAAACATTGAGAGTGTAAATTAATCGTCTTAAAAAGCAAATATTGTTTGATTGAAATTTAAATAGTAATTACTTGCCTAATAGAATCGACCAAACGAGTGATCTCAGTAAGCGCGCCACAATGCACAAAAAATACGGTAGCTAATCTTTTGTCTATAGCCATTTTGCATCGCGCGGGAATGTTCTTTGTTCGAATTTCGAATGAGTGTTAATATAATTTAAATGCGGATATAAAAGACATTATGTGAAAATATAATGTATTTTTAGTTTATGAAAAAGCATTTTCTAGTTTTTAACGTTCATTTTATTATTTTTAATAATGTATCTGTCCAAATAATAATAATAATTTTTTTTTTTTTTTTTTTAAAGATAACGTATTATTTTATACATATTTGACATGGAATACAAAATAGAAACAATATCTCAATTCTAAGTAATCTATACAGAAATAATATTAAATAATTTATAAATATTAAATACAATAAAAATAAAATAACTATTATACAACTTATAGCTAAGAACAATTAAAATGCGTCGTAGAATTCCTCCGCATCGCATGCCTCTTGTGGCAGCGTTCCCAGAAGACTGGCAGCATTGCCACGTTGTATGGCAATGCTAATTCTCTGACCTAAAAAGAGGCCAGCCTTCTGGTCACGAGAAGCGTCGACCATACGCTTCGCAATCTCACGGAAGAGGTTGCGAGCGCTCGGACCCCATGACCCCAAAGTCTCGACTCCAAACGGCACAAATTCATAATCTCCGATGAGATTGGAGTATTTGCGCCGCTTGAGAGCCTCTGCAGAAGCAGCAGCAGCTCCAGCACAGCCAGCCGTGCTAGTTATATGGGTAGGAGCCATGGTATCAACGCATGTGGCGTCCCACACCAGAGTCCTACCCATCTTCCATGGCATTAACGACATGCCATCCGGTCTCTTGCCATCGTCACGCGCCAAACCGTTTGGTTCTAGTACAGCTGGTACACCGGCGGTGACAAGAGCACGGCGGATTATGTCATTGAGGCTGGCGTGCCGTGGAATTCGCCCTGCGCTCCTGCAGCACGACAGACCATGGTGTCCGAGTCTGTCAACGGCTTCTCCACAGCGGCATTGATGCGGAGAAACACACGGCGCGCCTAAACGGAGACAAGTTGCGATGCGAAAATGATGATATGAAGTACCGGACGTTTAGATACGTCCCAAAGTGTTTGTTGTAAAGCTTATTATGTAAGAATATTGTGTTTAACACGACTAAGTTAAGATGTCTGTACATTCCTCTAGTTAGGAGTCATGTAGGAATATGTGGAATGTACGCCACGGAAATAAAAATATAAATTTTAAATAAATATTGTTTTATTTATAACGATATAACAAGATTAACGAAAGATGTAGACGAATTAGTTGGGAAAGTTCTTAGCTATATTAAATGAAAATCTGTCCAAGATGGCCGGTACCATAAAATGGCGGATTACATACTTTTTCACAACCACTTCAATATGGGTAGGGGGAACCTGAACTCCGAGGTCACCCTGGCCTCGAATACAATCAGGAAAACACGTCTACATGAAGATAATGAAAAGGATTAACTATAGATGTAAAATTACCAGCATATATCTACAATATAGCACCGGGCGCTACGGTGGCGGAGAAGCTCAAATCATAGATTACATCAAACCAATCCGCGCGCCCCAGGAGGTCATTTCTCTCACTCTCTGGGGTCAAGATATATGCCTTCTTTTTATCTTCTTTTTAATTCGCATGTAAAATGTCGTCACCAGGTACAGACACCGACAGCTCACTGAACTGAACGCGGAGGCCTTCTCTCTGCGGTGTGCAGGTCATAGGCCCAATAAAATATTTGTCCCTAGTCGGCATGGTGCACAACCTCAGAAGGGTCCAAGTGACGTCGTCTGTGGAATACTTGACGCATACCGCGTTACCCTTCTTGCTCATTCGTAGGTAAAATTTCTTGGGGTTGCCTACGTAAACACCTGAAAATAAAAAAGGGTAATTCAGAAGGTATATATTAAAAAAAATGTTGTAGTATAAGTAGACATATTTGCAAATGACATAGAATTCAGAATCCATCAGCCCCGTTAGGTCAAGTTGTTGGTCAAGGGACCCTCCCTTCGGATCTGCGAGTTTTCATGTTTTGAGTACGACATTAATTGTGCAAAAAGTGCTGACGCATTGTTACCGCCAACTCTATCTCGTGCATGCTATGGTTTATTGCCCGATTTTGTGCAAATTATCTGCTCGAAATTAGCTCTAGAAATTATTTGCCCAAACAGGCAGTATGTACAATGTTTTCTCAAGCTACTACAATATGGGGTCCTTCAAGAAGCGTTTTAATAGGTTTTTTAGGGTCGGCAGCACGTGTGTAACTCCTCTGGTGTTGCATACGTCAATAGGCCACGGTAACCACTTCCCATCAGGTGGGCCGTATGCTTGCCTGCCACCTAAGTAGTATTTAAAAAAGCCAGCCATAAATATTCGACGTACTAATATGTGGTTAAGTTCTAGTAAAAGATAGCCTACTATTTCTTTATTTAAATTAATCTACAGACCTGTGCCCCAGTCTGATAGCTCATTAGTGAGCACACTCGCCATCATAGGTTGACCATCATTGTACTCGATACCCGCCTTCAACCAATGCTTCTCATCCAAGTATATCATGAGACCCGCCTGATCGTACAGTGTCGTAAAATCTGCTTCTATACAGACCTGGAGAAAAAGTCAAATTTGACCAAAACGTATAAAACAAAAAGCTACACTTAAAATTTATTCCACGAATTCTGGTAACCCAGTCTTAATTTTAACCTTACTAGAGGTGCAAGTAGGACAGGAAATAAAATAATTACTTTGTACAAAGAAGTGTTATCAAGTTTAAATACAAAGAAAATCAATTTGAGGATGTATTTACACCTTTTCTATGGCGATTCCGACGATTCCGCCAACAACTCGGTAAATGTTCATAAAATTATTAATGGCGAGACGCCAATGACAAGTTTTTCAAGAAATTCTACCAGTTTGAAGGTTTGTTTTTTTTAAAGTGTTCATTAGGTCCTCCTGAACATACCTGGAAAGTTCCCCGTAGACCCACGTAAAGCACCCAGTAGTATCCCATTGGATACTACTGGGTGCTTTGCAATAAGCTAAGACGGCGCCGCCGTCACGTGTTATGTGCATGGAATGCTTGGAGCGGCGTGCGGTGCTAACACCACGAATAATTATAATATAACTGAGACTCTGCTCTTTCATGGGCCACGGAGCGTGCTAGCGGAAGGATCCAGGCTCATAGTGGAAACCATTCCTATCAGCATCAAGCTCCAAAATAAATATTTGAGGCTCGTACTCGACGGCCGATGGGACATCGGGGAGCATATCCGAAGTCTGGTACTCAAATTGTTATATTAGTGGTGAAAGATAACGCAGGAGTCGGGACACTATTCGCTGTCAATCGAGAACCAACGCTACCATAACAATGAATTGTACCTTTTTTTATTCCTAAATTTATGAAGATTCATTTGAGCACAGGTACATCATTTTGGCGTAAGTTCAGTTTTTTTTTTCATATTTAGTACACAGAATCATTTTAGGCCAAAAACCCAAAAACATTTATTTGATGAAACATCTGTACATAGACCTATGAAATCTGTGTGTATAGGTATATTTCAGACTATTTATTACAGCTCATTTGAATGAACGAAGTGTCGATAGGTAGGTTATTTTGTAACAATTATATTGTACCTTGACAACTTTCTTGTAGCTTTCACCGTTTCCCAGATAAATATCAATAACTACATTTAGGGTAGGGTGACGTTTGAAGGAGGAGAGGGGGGAGCGTACATGGGATCTTCAGGGAACTTTCCATATACGTTCAGAGGGACCTAAGGAACACTTTAAAATATTAGATTTAATACGTATAATGTCAAGTCAATTTGTTAATCGCTGTCGTAAAGGATAGGGTAGCAAGCTTTTATTCCAACATTTATCATAGGCAACACTGCAGTTAGCAATAAATAAATATAATATGATTAAATTATAATATTTATAATACCTAATCAGTGGTACGATGATACTTAAATTTGAGGTTATATTATAAATTCTTTCGTTAAATATAATTCTCACCTGAAACACGAAATCGTCTTTGAGTTCAATACCATAAACATGGCCAGTGTTAAAGTAAAAATCGTAATAAGTTCCTCGCCAAAAATCAGTTTTATTATCCGTAGTTACTGAAAGTTTATTATCCTTCACGCTCCACACCTTTGGTTCATTCAGCCACTTACATTTCTCAAAATTAATTTCTTTGTAGCTGTTTGCTTCCATTGTAACACTTCCTACCAAATCCCCAAAGTAGATAAAAATACAACAGAGATATTATAAAGAATTTTTGGTATAACTTTATGAAGTACTACGTTTAGATAATAGATAAGTTATATATATTTTATTCTACTTTGGCTTAACTCCGCAATGAGATAAGGATGTCCTTATCATGATAATATGCTGCTAATATTTATATTATCATAAAATATCGTATGTAAGTATGTTGTCGAAAATACATATTGTTTGGAATTATATGATGCCCTTTATTTAAGAAAGAGCTCTACTACTTATCGATAGAAATATTCTATGCGAATGGCAGTAATGGTAGTTATCAAGAACGTTTCTAGTTTATAACAGTAGTCTGGTAACTCATTTGCCAATATTGTCCCAATTTTTAAATATTCTGGCAACATCATTCACTTTTCTGTCATTACTTTAAAATTTAAATGGCGTCATTTCCGGATACGGTTGCGCGGTGTGATGGTTACGCGCCGTTTGTATTGAGTTTACAATTTTTATTAGTGGTTAAATAGTAAAAGTTAATTGTAACTGCAGGCTACAGTTTAAGTAACCATATCATAATGGGCAAACCAGGTGAGTTATTTAATTTTATATTCGGTTGATAATGTGGTTGCCGCATGGAGATTTCATTTTGTTGAACTTTTTACATAATTAAAATTAAATACTTCAAAACAACGGTATTATCGTTACATATATTAAAGTTCATACGTTCAGTATAATAATTCATCTAGTGAAATAAATAAATTCAGTCTACAAGCTAGCTTGTATAGCCTTCGTGTATTTTAAGGTTAGGTTTTAATCGGCGTCAATTGATATGGGCGCAAGATGGAAGTATATCATTTATACATATAATATAATCTTTCGTAGACTTGTAGACTGCCAATAATGTATATTTATTACAGTACCTTTATATAAACGTGGTAGTGTGTCGCTATTTGTTTGTTATACCACGTCATAACCTCGATATTGAGTGTCCCACGTGTTTGTTTGCTGAAGTATTCGGGAGGCTTAAATTTGTAGCACATGTGGTAATTATTTATTTAATACCATGTTATGTACAAGTAATATTAAAACACAACTTATCTCTAATAGAAATATAGCACCATGCATATGTTTTAGTGTAATTATGTATCAAAACAAAAATGTTATGTGGTGATATTAACAGGTTCAATACAGACTATGGTGTTAAACCAAAATTGAAGATTTTAGTCTCATTTTATAATGATAGGGTCAAGGGGAGTCAAGAAAGCTTTGTTTTTCTAAAATTAATGAAGACTGACTTGCAAATATCCAGTGTTTGGTCCACATTGCCCATCACTGACCATATGATTTATCATATCATTAGAATGCTGCATTGTATTCAGATCAATTTTTAACCAAATGTAATGTACAAGGAAGAAGTTCTCTATTCATGAGATTTTTTTTAAACATTTATTATCAACAATATGTAGAAAGATATTTGTTTACACCGAAGACTAAACAACTGGGTTTCAAACTGGGGTTCATCAGTAAGTTGTACATTGTACAGTCAGTGTCAAAATGTCTTAAAATTATTTTAATACCATGGTATAAATAGCAAATTAAATTATTTTATTGATTTATCTATTATTGTCTGAACCGTTCCAAGAATTGGTCAATTGTAGACCATATAGCCATTCCGCCAATTGGTCATTCCTAAACTTCACTTTATAGACCATGTAGTCATTCCGTGAATCGGTCATACCAAGAGTAAACCCTAAAGAAGTGTATCAAATATCAGAACAATTGCCTACAAAAATTGGATAAACAAAGGTATTAAGATCAATCTGATGCAGTCTGTACCACAACACCTACAGAGCTCGCAAATAGATGTGAGCAATAATTAGGCTAGCTATCTCCAATGATGATTGTGGTCCCTCTAATCTAGACCTATTCATGAAGACTATGTCCACATACCCACTTCTGATATACCATCTCGTCTTTAAAACATTTACCATGTAATTATTGTCACTAATTGAGTTGTGTCCTTGCAGAATTTAATGGCGGTCGCGGAGGAGGCGGCGGTAGAGGTTTCGGAGGCCGTGGAGGCGGCGGCCGAGGAGGCGGGAGAGGTGGTGGAGGCCGTGGAGGCTTTGGAGGCGGAGGCCGTGGAGGAGGAGGTGGCGGGAGAGGATTTGGCGGCCGCGGCGGAGGTGGTAAGTGATTCCAAATTTTAGGATTACCATCAGATAGTCTGTGTGCATACAAACAACTCCTAAATGATGATTGTGGTCCCTCTAATCTAGACCTATTCATGAAGACTATGTCCACATACCCACTTCTGATATCAGCTTGCTCCATAAACTCATACTCATATGCTCTTCAAGTGCTAACATCAGTATGTTGTCTGCAGGTCGTGGGCGAGGCGGAGGCGGCCGCGGTCGGGGAGGCGGGGGCGGAGGTTTCAAGGGAGGCAAACAAGTTATTATTGAGCCACACAGGTTTGTATACTTTTGTTTATATACTACTATGATATTCTAGCCCAAGAAGGCATATTCTTGTAATAAAAATCGTTAAAAAACCAATGTCGATATTAGTATAGTAGGAGGTAGGACAAAACAGTATTCATGTCCCAATTCTGCAGTTCTACTGCGGAAGTACCTCCACCCTACAGAACCCTATGCCTATAATAACCGTGTTGTGTTCCTGCTGGTGAGTAGGGAAGCCAGAGCTCACTGGAGAGCTTTTGTGCTGTCAGTGGGAAAACTAAGGGCTTGTCCTGATTATGTTTGCAGCGACACAAAAACTCAGTTCTTACAGTGTTGGTAGCACTGGTATGACCCTTGGTGTTGAACACGTTCATAGGTCACAGTAACCACTTTCCATCAGTTGGACTGTGTGCTTGTCTGCCACCTAAGTTGTATAAAAAAAATCTCAATTTCCTAAATGTTAAAAATTTATTCTTATTAAACATATTGTGGAGAAATAATACAAGTATCACCACCCCATCACATCCGAAGGTATAGGTGGCTAATGTAAATGTAACAGTTTGCATATGATATCACTGTGAGAGAAGGAAAACTCGAAACTGTACCAAACCATCTGGCCAGTGCGGAAACAGTAGCCCAGACCCTCACAACATGATCGAGTAAAGGACTTAAAAAGACGCATTTTAAATTAACATTGTACATATAATAGTTTTTGACATTTGGGAGATTGAGATCAAATCAAATCAACACTGAAGTTTTATTATTATTATTTTAACAGGCAGGCAGTCGAAGCAACTGATAATGCCCGTATCCTGCTTATGCCCACTAGTGTTTATTTTTTTGGTTAAGGTGTTGGTCTAGTCTATTTTTAAATTGGTTTATGTTCTGGGCTGTCACAACATCATGTGGTAGCTTATTCCACTCTCTCACTACCCTATTACTTATAAGTTATAAGTTTGAACAGATTTTTGTTACAAGAGTTAGTCTTAAGGTTATTGTTTTATTTATATACTTTAAAATGATGTTATTCAATATAACTTTCGTTCTTCTGAAAGCGAACGCTTGAAGCCAACTTATATTACTGATTTATTTGTTCCTATTATTTCTTCGGCACAGTCTATGTTCGTTTTAACAACTAACCTCTTACTTTTAGACATCCCGGAGTGTTCATCGCGAGAGGCAAGGAGGATGCGTTGGTGACCAAAAACTTAGTGCCCGGTTCAGAAGTGTACGGAGAAAAGAGGATATCAGTTGAGGTGTGTATTTTTATGACATGTCTTTTTACCCGACTTCAGAAAACTAAGAAAGTGTTATGATTAACAGTTGGTTTGCAAAATATAATATTCAAAATATTTATCACTGTAATGTCGAAACTACTAACCTAATTTTGATAAAGCAATTGATTGTGAAAGGAAAGAGACTAAATCGAGAGGCCCTGAATTCGAATCTTGGTCATTATGCTCCTAACACAAGCAATTTAGTTAGCTGGAGCTATTAACATTGATATCACAGAATACATTATAGTACTGTAATACTAGTAATATAGTTAGCAGCATATATTTTGATCCCAAGTCAATAGATACGAGGCCCTGAAGAGCGCGCATTGTTTGATATAATCTATAATGAAGAGGACTTCAACTCCTACGCCGCTCTAGCATCCCGCGCTACTCATAAAACACCTAAAAATCCCGTATTTCGCATATAGAATATTTTTTTTGACGTGATTGAGCTCATAATAGAAGTTGGTTACTACACCTATGCTATATTCATAAAAGTTAGTCTATATCCAATGATGATTGTGGTCCCTCTAATCTAGACCTATTCATGAAGACTATGTCCACATACCCACTTCTGAAAAACCCTCTTCCCAAGTCACTACATCCCCTATTATTGCCCTAAATAAACCCTTGTGCTTATTTCACAGACCGACGGAGAAAAAGTTGAATACAGAGTATGGAACCCCTTCAGATCTAAATTAGCAGCGGCCATCATGGGTGGTGTAGATGCCATACACATGCCTCCAGGGTCCAGGGTGCTTTACCTTGGGGCCGCTAGTGGAACTACTGTCAGTCATGTTTCAGATGTCGTTGGACCGGTGAGTGTGACCTGACACTACTTATTTTCATTCTATTAAAATAGGAGTGGTTATCATTGCCTACGAACAGTTTAATTACTTGGTGAGCTTATTGCCATTAACCGGGCACTTATAAATCTGCGATAAATACACACATAACTTCGATAAGCATTGGAAAAGTCATTGGTGTGTGCCATGGTAAAACCTGGGATCGAACCCGACACCTCGTCTCAGCAGTCCATTACCCATACCACTAGGCTACCCCGGTACAATGTTCATAGGCTATGGTAATCAACTTAAATACATAGTATTTATTTTTATGATGATTGTGGTCCCTCTAATCTAGACCTATTCGTGAAGACTATGTCCACATACCCACTTCTGATTTAACCCACATACTTACTCGGTACCCCCATAAAGTGCTCTATACTTATACTTTGTTATTTTGCCCAACAGGAAGGTCTAGTGTACGCGGTAGAATTCTCACACAGATCTGGTAGAGATCTAATCAATGTTGCCAAGAAGAGAACAAATATTATACCAATTATAGAAGATGCGAGACATCCTTTAAAATACAGGTAACTATGCATTTTGATATCCAAGGTACTATAGAATTCCCGGCAAACATCTAAAACATTAGAAAGTTCCCACGTGGATCACTAAATTGATCAAAGGAAATGGACTTTTATGTAGAAATTGGACTTCTTGGGAAATGGATATTCTGGATCATATATCGTAAATAGATTATTGAGATCAGATGGCAGCCGTTTCACTGAAAATATCAGCCAAAACTGCAGTTAGACTGGAAAAAATCAACTAGGATTAATTTTAGGATGAACAAGTGTAAATTGTCAAAATGTTTGCCGGCCTTTACAAACTCCTTATAATGATGAAATAGTTCATCTAAATCTTTCATGTTGAAAAACATTTGAACTCTCTCTCTGACTCCCTCTACTCTTTCCCATCTCTTACTCGCTCGATAGCGTCCACTAACACACTTGTGTCTTACAGAATGTTGGTTGGTATGGTCGACGTTATATTTGCTGATGTTGCACAGCCGGACCAAGCCCGTATAGTTTGTCTAAATGCGCAGCACTTCTTGAAGAACGGAGGACACTTTGTTATTTCTATTAAGGTAAGTTGATAAAATTCCTATAGAAAAGTATTCCTGACAGAGTTTGCGGGGGTGGTTATGTCATACTCGAACCGACGTAAACCGCACTCTGTATTGTATCAATAGCTAGGATGACAGGCGGCTTCATATGATATCCCCAGGCCTGTGCTCATAGCTTGGGCTAGGGCATACCCCCTATAAGAGACTAGTTACGGGTTCATGTTGCATTAAACTATAGTTGTGGCACGCTATGATGACCGTTTTGAAACTAATGGTTTTGCACGTTTTACTTTATTTATATAAAGTTTATTTTCTTCTGTGCCAGTCTCACCATATTTTTCGTTAGTTTTGTTGTCCAATATTAAGCGCACCAAAAAAGAGAAAACCAGTCTTATCAAAACTGCCATCATAGCGTGCCGCAACTATAGTTAAACAAGCCTGTAATGCGATATAAGAAAACTCATCCTGCTATGGCAAATCCTATAGGGACTTGTTCCAGGGATAAAAAGAAACTGTGTTCCCTGTATCAAAATTCAGCAAGATCCATTCAACCGTCAAAAAATGGTTGAGTAACAAACATCCAAACAACTTCATTAGTAGATAGATTACCTATGACGACAAAAAAAATCTAAATTTTTCATGTTGAAAATTGAACTCTCTCACTGAGGTTATCAATCAATCTCACAAAAACCATCTTTAGGTTAAACACCCTGTATATAACATGTTATTCTCGTCCGCAGGCATCCTGTATCGACTCCACCGCACAACCAGAGGCAGTATTCGCCGCAGAAGTCAAAAAATTACAAGCGGACAAATTAAAACCACAGGAACAATTGACGTTAGAACCTTATGAGCGAGACCACGCCGTTGTCGTCGGCATCTTTAGGCCGCCGGCGAAAAAAACATAGAATTTATTTTTTAATTTTTAGCGCGAAAATAAGTGTCACTTTATTTTTTTATAAGTGGATATTCTTTGAATAGTGACTGTCATGTCATGTGATGTTAGGAACATCTGTGTAAATAAAAAATGGTTAATTAGGACTATTTTTTATAATCTTTGTATAAATTAATATGTAACAAGCAAAAATATTTCAATAATGATAATGGGTCAAAACCAGTGTTGGGAAAATTTCTATTATAAGAATATTTTTAACAATGTTGTGACTTCTGTTCTACTTGACATATTCAAATAAATTAATTGTAAAATACAACTAATAAAATTAACTGCATTTAAGAGAACATACCCCATATTACGTTAATTATATATATATATATATTTATTGTATTTTTCAACCTCCAATCGGTGACACATATATTATATGTAAAGAAAAGACACCCGTAGGCTTTGGCCTACTGTTACCACGCTGACCAGACGGGCTGGTACAGGATTTTAATTCGAGTGTTATTTTTCTTACAGTAATATCATCTGCGTATTATTTCCATTAGTCTCCTCTTACGACACCCTTCGAGTAAGATATGGTATTTATGTTTGCCTGTTGTTGTAGATGTCACATCACATCAACTCTGCTTGAGAATCAATATTAACGTAGCTTTTTTCTTTTGACCGTACAATTTCATATAGCAGAACAATCTTCACCAAATAACTTTTAGTTGTGGCAGCACATAGAAGCCATTCAATAAGAATTGAATTGAGATGTGGTAGTGATACTTGTATTTTTTCTA
Organism: Eilema griseolum; assembly: GCA_963662185.1. Lineage (NCBI taxonomy): Eukaryota > Metazoa > Arthropoda > Insecta > Lepidoptera > Erebidae > Eilema > Eilema griseolum. The sequence goes on from OY759255.1 coordinate 1,468,047, forward strand.
CATTACCACACTGATTGATAAGTATAGCTTTAATTAAACTGAGTTATTCGAAGATAAGTGAAACCTATCTTTGAATATGGTGAAGATCTCCCCCTCCTCTCTCGTTAAACTGATCACGTAGTATGGGTATGTTCTTGTGATTGATTTAGTAGCAATTTATTTTTTAGTCAATTGGCAGATATTGATTGGCTAGCGCCCAACACTGCCAGTAACCCAGTGTGACCTCATCCCGTGTGATAAGACAGGAGACGTACGGAGTCCTGATTCAAAGTATTTAGTTTTAAGTTTATCGCATACTTGGAGTATGTTATTGTTAAGTGATGAATGAAATATAATGGTACGAATGACTACACAATGCTGTTGTTTTATTACGAGTACTAGCTGTTACCCGCGGCCCCGCCCTTGTGGGCGCCGGTTATCGCGACTAAACGGCCTAATGACCTTGCCTAAGGTCTGTGTAGCAAATTTCTTTAGGCTACTTGTGCCCATTATCAAACTACAATTCAATCTTTGTCAAATTTTATCTAGACTGGTTCAGTGGCTAAGATGATGAAGCGTAAACAGACTGGTTGTTTTGCGTTTATAATATCATATTTTTTTTGAAAGAATTTTAGATCCGAATTCTCACTAACCCCTCCAGCTAAGGTAAATTGCTTGTGTTAGGAGTCTGTAGAGTAATGAGCAGGGTTCGAACTCGGGACCTCTCGATCGTAAGACCGACTCCTTAACCAGTAAGCTACCGACGCCGACCTTCCCTGGAAGCATTTACTAAGAAAAATGTGTCCGCACTGGGTGAGCATTCTATCGCATAAATTTTGAAGTTATAATTTCGAAAGAATATTAATATTTTCAGTAGAGTTATGACAACTATCTGTTTAGGCCTCAAATGTCGATGGGTGTTTAATTGATTCATGGCCAGTGACGCCTCTGGCGCATCTTGGGTGGCCCATGACGCACGTAGTGCGTAATTTTTAAATTAACTCTAAACAAGCTTCAAAATTATGAGATTACGAAAGCCACCATTTTTTATCCTACATTGAACATTAATAATAACTTGAACGTTAATACGCGTGGCAATTAATTTTAAATATTTAAATTACCAATCAGGGATGGCAAAACCTTTGGTAACATATTGTTAAACTTAATTTATAATGTAATAATATTATAAAGCCTCTGTAGCGTGGTAGTATAGTGAATGCGACTGCTACGCAGGAGCCACGGGTTTAAAATGACCAATTTGAAAAAAAAAATAACAGCTAGGGACCTGTTATATATAAAAGAAAATATGGTCAAAGCCATGAGAAAAATAAAATAAACTCGCAATTATTTACCGAGGGTGTAATAGGGTGAATAATAGTTTGCCGCGATTTGCAGCAAAACTAAACGTCCTATCGAAAAAAGCAATTTGAGCGTATTTGAAACATAGAGGTATTACTTCAAAAACGCACTTTTTTCAATGTCAGGAAATGTGACAAACGTTTTAGACAAAAGTTGTAGATCTTGTTATTATTTACCTACGACTTTTCTATTTGACTTTTTTCGATAGGAGGTTTAGTTTTGCTACAAATCGCGGCAAACTATTTTTCACCCTTAAAATGCACCCTATTGTAATATGTTCAATTACGTACCCTCTGTACGTAATTGCGAGTTTAATCTATATTTCCCGTTATTTTAACTATATTTCCTTTCATTTACAACATTAATTAATTTCCTTTTCTATCTGTACCAGTCTATCATCTCCATTTTCTTCTTGAATACTGTAGCCATTATCATAAGAAACATCAGAGTAAAACTCTCGCGTCGGTACAACGTCTGATTTGTTTTTTAAATCTTAAAGTTTAAGTTTTTTCAGATCCGAAAGTAACAAATTTATTTTTTATTCGATAACTACATTAAATAAAATTATTTTGAAAATAGTCGCTGAAGCTATATATTATACTGAATCTTTGTAAATTTTCGTGTATCTACGATGATTAATTTATAAAGTTAGAAATATTTTTGGTTTTATTTATTTTATTTCATAATAATCGCGTATTAGCAGAAAATGCATGACGCACCTGGCGCGTCATGGACAAAACGTATGGGGTCTGGCTAATGTATTAGTGAAAATGAAGGTGGCAATGAATCGGTAAAAAGAGAAGCAAGTAGAAAAGCCTTTCCCTCGAGCTAGTATCATGCAGCACCATATTGCTCAAGGCTTTTTTTACAGGGTCGGCAGTACAAGTATGACGCCCCTGGTGCTGCACACGTCCACAGGCCACGGTAACCATTTTCCATCAGATGAGCCACTAGCTTGTCTGCCACTAAAGTTGCATAAAAAAATCGGTACATAGCGACCCTTCGCCACTGGCAGGGCTACATACAGGGTGTAAATAAAACGAATGTACATAAAATCAACAGTGTATTATTAATCTCCGTCGGAGTCGGGCGCGTCCGCGCCGCTGTCGAACTTGTCGTCGCCCCACGACGCGCCGCTGTCGGACGCGTAGGCCTCCGCCTCCATCTCCTCCTCCGATGACGAGTCTACCAACATTGATACAACGTTCATTTCTATGACAATATACTGTATAATATAGATACAGTGTTGTTAACATCAGGCAGATAAATACAGGCAAGACTCAGCCTCAGATGCAGGGCTCGAGTCAACAATAGTGCCCGGAAGGCGGCAATAGGCTCACCCCCTATTACCTGGGACCGAATTTAAAGATTGGTGAAATGTGGGTGTAAATTCACTTCTGCCTAAACCTCCAGGGAAGTAGACGAGATTATATGTATGTGTATACATAATACATATTGTTAAATTTGTCATTTGACAGTATCATGGAAGGTTGTGGTAAACAGTATGGCACCAGCAAAAGTGTTTCAACTCACCATCGTTGTACGCCAGTACGGGCTCCTGGTCCGGCGGGCCCTCGTCGGCGCTCCGCTGCGCTATCGTGAGGTCCAGGCGGCCCTTCAGGTTCAGCAGCTGGCACAGGTGCGAGCGTCTGCGGAAGATTACCAGCATATAAATATATCGATCCAAATCGACACAGATCCATGGTATATTACCCTTCCCGAGAAGAGGGCCAGATCGTGAGAGATGGCCCTGGGTCGGCCGGGGTGCGAGGGATATACCTGTCAACCTCACCTTCAGCAACCAAAAACGACCCACAGGCGGCGTGCGTTTTGGTCGGTTCGAGTCCGACATAACCTCTTCCACTGGCACGTAAAAAAAAGGTATATTACCCACATTTCGCCAATTATGATTCTCTGGCGTGGGTTTTTCTCCTGGGGTTGGAATTTACTCCCGTTCGCACAAAGCCTCAGTGGCGTGGCGGTAGTGCATTCGACTGCTACCAGGTTCGATTCACGCTTAGTGCAAATATTTGCATTGGTCTGGGTTCGGTTCCAGTTGCATCTATGGCTATCAAAAGTTCGACTAGTCTTAACTACAGAATTTCGATATCGCTAACTGGTTGTGAAGGTCAGATGGTTGTCGCTTTACGGAAAAGGCCCATAATGATGAGGTCTGTATGTGTTACCTGTGCGTAAATATGGCGAGTAGCTGTGTGAGGTGGTCGGAGGTGCGAGTGCCCAGAGTAGCCAGCAGTAGTGCCGAGTGACAGCGGAGGGTGGCTCGGAGCCACGTGCAAACCGCAGAGCATCTAGAAAGGGGCGTTTGGTTAGAAACATGACCACAGATTAGATATAGACCGACCGTACGACGACTTGCCGGGGGACGAGGTGAGCGAGCGACAAGAATACGGCCCACCTGATGGAAAGTGGTTACTGTGGCCTACGGCCGTGTGCAACACCAGGGGCGTTACGCTCACGCTGCTGACCCCGTAAGAATAGAATGGCGGCAAGCCGCCGAAGCGGTTCTCTTGTAATATATTTGAGTAGTCCCATGTATTTTTCTGCGTGGTTTCCGGCAGAATAGAATTAGGGCCACTCCATCTCTTCTCATGTGATCTCGTACAAGGCGACTAAGGAATAGGGCTGTTTAACTCCAGACAGATATATACAGCCCAGACTCAGATGCATGGCTCGAGTCAACAATAGTGCCCGGAATACGGCTATAGGCTCACCTCCTATTACGTGGGACCGAATACAATTATTGCTAAAATGTGGGTGTTAATTCACCTATGCCTAACCTTCCAGGGATAAAGGCGTGATTATATGTACGTAGTCACATGTATAGATGGCGTGCCAGTACTAAGGGTGTACTCACTGACTAGTCTTCCTGCCGGCCATGTCGGCCAGCTGCTCCAGCAGCAGCGGCACGCAGTCGGCGGGCAGAGCGCCCACGGTCCGCAGCGCTACGCCCGCCTCGTCTTTTTGCAGCACCGTCAGGATTATACTGTAAATTGTACATTATTTGTTAATATTTAAGATTTACAAACCGATCGAGATATTCTTGAACCGGGGCGAAGTCATGGCGTACAGCTATTTAAATAAAAATGATTCGTTAAGTTGCTAAGCACTAAACTAATTCGTTTATATCACTTAGGTGACAGACAAGTGATGGTAAGTGGTTACCGTGGCCTATGGACCTTTGTAACACCAGACAACCCTGTAAGTACAGAGTTTCTATGCCGTCAGTAGAAGACAAAGCAGGACAAGCCTTTAATCATCCCACTGCCAGCACAAATTCTCCAGTGAGCTCTGGCTACCCTACTCACCGCTGGGAACATATAAATATAACATATAATAGCTTGTCCTATTTGGATGATATCTGTATTTATTTACTCTTTATTGTAGTTGAGTTATCTTCCAGTAAACCCGGGAGTTCAATAAGAAAATGCAATTAAAGAGGCAAATTCTAGTGTACGAATTGAAGATGTAGATTAAGTATACAAGATATGTACCCCGGGCAATAGGCATACATATAAATATGTAGGCACATACATATGAGGAGGTAGGACACGGCGTATTTCCGCCCAATTGAGCAGTCCGACTGGGGAAGTACCTCCGCCCTACAGAATACCGCGGTTATAATAACTTCGTGTTGTGTTCCCGGCGGTGAGTAGGGTAGCCAGAGCTCACTGGAGAGTTTTTGTGCTGTCAGTGGGATGACCAAAGGCTTGTCCTGCTTTGTCCTCTACACTGACGGCACAGAAACTCTGTTCTTACAGGGTCGGCAGCACGGATGTGACTCCACGGGTGTTACACACGTTCATAGGTCATGGTAACCACTTTCCAACAGGTGGGCCAAGTGCTTGCTTGCCACCTATGTTGTAAAAAAATAAATAAATATCTATGTTTTAAAACATAACCCTTCCATGACAGTAGGTAAAAAATGGATGTTGCTAAGAAAAAATCGAGAATGGACTGATTTTAAATAAAAATCATATCAATATTGTTTCTCTTTAATTTTTTTTAAAGCACCTAACAAATTAAGTATATTTATACAATGGAGAAATTATAGAGCCTCACCTCTTGTCCCTGGAGTGCAGCCCTTGCATCAGCAGCTTGGTCAGGTTCTGGTTGACGGCGGAGCGGCCGCGCCCCTTCACGTCCAGCGCCAGGTTGGCGAGGCGCGCCTCCATGGGTACCTCCACCTGCGAGCAGATCAGTGTTATATTTTCGTAGCCTAAAAGTTGTATAGGACTAAAAAATTCCCTTTGGCCGCCATGGTAACTGCGTTTCGTAACCAGTTACGGTCAAGTGTCATTCGTCCTTGGTCGTAACCAGTTATGTTCGAGGATGTTTTGTTCCTAGTTCGAAACCAGTATTTAACATCAAAATCTTTTCGCAGCCAGTTATGTTTTTTTTTTATACAACTTAGGTGGCAGGCAAGCACACGGCCTATCTGATGGAAAGTGGTTACCAAGACCTATGAATGTGTGTAACACCAGTGGAGTCACATCCGTGCTGCCGACCCTGTAAGAATTGTGCCGTCAGTGTAGTTTGGTCATCCCACTGACAGTACAAAACTCTCCAGTGAGCTTTTAACTTTTTTTATTAGTTTGAAACTAGTATTCAGTTTCAAAATCTTTGCGTAAACAATTATGATTTAGGATGTTTTGTTCCTATATTTTTTCTAAATATAGAATAAAAAATAAAACAAAAGCTTCAAGGCAGAAAACATTCTCGATCGCAACTGGTTACGGTCAAGGACAAAAAAACTTCCATCGCAACTGTCAACAGTTTCGTCAACGGCTAGTTAACGAAACTGTTGACAGTTGCGATGGAAGCTGCAAGGTTGATTTAGTGGGTAAGACATAATAATATCATTGCTATAAACTAACCTTGCCGCCTGGCGTGGCTCGTTTCCTGGCGACTCCTCCCATGGGCTCCACGTAAGTGACCTGCTTGGAGTCGTCAGACCTGGTCTTGTTGACATTGTCAGACTGTTTGTGCTTCTTCTTCGTTTCACGAATGAGGATCTGTGTTTTTGACTTCAGGTCTGGGGTCTGTGAAAAAAAAAAGAATATGAGTCTCAATTACTCAAAGCATCAATCAATCAATTGGCCTAACGCAGTCCACTGATGGACATAGGCCTCTCCCAATGTCGGGAGGCTTTGGCCTACTGTTTCCACGCTGGTCAGACGGGTTGTTACAGGGTTTTATTTCGAGCTTTCCTTCTCTCGCAGTGATATCGTTTCCGTTAGTCGCCTCTTACGACACCTTTCGAATGAGATGGGTGGTGATTTGTATTCTTTCACAAAAGTTATACTATAGTAATTACAACGCTCTTCTGTTTGGGTCATATCCCCATATAACAACTGCCATACGTGTTCGTATGACAACCAGGACCTAAGTCTTAACGTTCTCACCGAAGCACGGTACCACCCACTTCAAATAGACATAATTCATTCATGCCCACAAATATGCGCTGAGCGGTAATCGAAGCCGCGCCTCCTTCGTAGCAGTCGCATTCATTATAGTCCAACAACCCTACTTTTAGGAGCCCTAAAAGGTCCAACAACAGGTCTAAGTGCAATATTTATATATAGCTAATGTGTTGTGGGGGTCAGATGGCTGTCGCTTCACGGATAACATCGAATATCAGCCAAACCCGCAGTTAGTCTGGAAAAAGTAGACCCCAGACTGCGAGGTGAACGCTAGGATGACAAAGAAGAAAAAGTAACAAAATAAATATTATATATTGCCGCGTGGTTCCCGGCAGAGTAGAATTAGGGCCCCCTCATCTCTTCCCATGCGGTGTCGTACAAGGCGATTAAGGGATAGGGCTGTTTAACATCAGATGCATGGCTCGAGTCAACAATAGTGCCCGGAATACAGCAATAGGCTAACCCCCTATTACGTGGGACCGAATAAAATTATTGGTGAAATGTGGGTGTTAATTCACCTCTGCCTAACCCTCCAGAAAGGCGTGATTATATTATTGTTACGTGCACGGGGTACAATTAAATGCCGTTTACTCAACGAAGAGATTTATTAGCTCACCACAAACTAGTCAATTTAATCACTAGTACACACAGTACTCTTCAACAGTCCCAGTCGCTCAGTAGTTCACAGTAGTCCACAGTCGTTGCTCAGGTCGCAGGTAGAATCTTCTTCGGTCGCTTAAGTTCGCTGTGTTCGTTATCGATCTCAAAGACTGAATGAATCGTGTCGCTATGCGAGCGTGTTTTTATACCTCTCAATTAGGAAGATCGAATTATCTAGAAAGTTCGCGAGCGACAAATACCTATTCTTTGATCTTGCCGCCGTCGCTGACCTTCGAGTACATTCTCGATGTTTACCTATTGTTTATTTTGATTCAACAAAGTCAGTAGGTACTCGTAGGTAGGTTGTGACTTTTTGTTGACGATTCCAGATTTTTCTATGCCATTCGGTAGAGTACCTCGTCACTAACAATGCGTTTTTATTTCTTGACGATTTGATTATTAGTTTTCGAGATATCGACGGCTGTCGTAACATTATATATTTATATATGTATGTAATAATATTATATACATACCACTCGCTCGAAGAGCATCACAGGTGGGTCTGTGTACCCCAACAGCAGGTCTGTGTGTGTCAGCCTGCAGCACTGGAGAGGCAATGGCCGGGCCTCGTCACTTGATACTTGGATTGTCACCGAGGGCTTTATCGGCTTGGTTGAGGAGCTGGAAACAAAAAACAATCCATAATAAAAATGCGAATGTGACTCTGTCTGTCTGTCTGTTACACTTTTTTTACACCTAAATCACTGAACTGATCTTGATAAAATTTGATGCAGAGATGGATAAAAGCGTGGCCTATGGACATATGCAACACCATGGGTGTTACACTCGCGCTGCCGACTATGATGAAACCTTCTGATGCCCCTCTTGAAGAACCCCATATTGTAGGTACTTGGGAAAACCGCAGCAGGGAGGTCATTCCACATCTTAAGCGTGCGTGGGATGAAGTTTCTTTCATACCGCACAGTGCGCACCGTCTCAGTTCGCAATGTATGAGGATGAATTCCCTGCCTATGGCGAGAGGTACGATGATAGAATGTAGCTGTCAGTGGGCATCATGTCAAACAATTCATCTGAGCACACAGAGATGGATAAAAGCTTGGGAAATGATTAAGGCAACATTGTGTAAAAACAGTAAGCTACCTGGTTTGGTTAGGCTACAGTTGAAAATCAGCGCTTCAGATTGTGCCTAATCTGTAGCATCAGCTGAACTGCGACCTTTTAAACACACACTGACACATGGTATTAATGGCATTACTACTTTTTTGTGTGTGTTTAATAAACGTATTTTCTTTCTTTCTTTTTCTTCTATTTCATCTTAGCATTAAACCCAGTCGCTCTCTGCTCTGAGTCTGGGAATAGAATAGAATAGAAATGGCTTAACTACCAGACCAATGCAAATACCCATATTCATGCATACAAATATTTGCACTGAGAGGGGATCGAACCAAGGCCTTCTGCGTAGCTACCTTGTATCGCGGAAAAAACGCTTAAAGGGTAAGAAATATGAAATTTCAAATTTTCAAAGATAACCTAATGAAATTTGGTACATAAATTATATGAGAGTTAGGAAAAGGACATTTTTTTTATATCACTTAGGTGGGAGACAAGCGCACGGCCCACCTGATGGAAAGTGGTTACCGTGGCCTATGGACGTGTGTAACACCAGAGGAGCTACACTCGCGCTGCCGACCCTGTAAGCACAGAGTTTCTGTGCCGTCAGTGTAGAGGACAAAGCAGGACAAGTCTTTAGTCATCCCACCGACAACACAAATTCTCCAGTGAGCTCTGGCTACCCTACTCACCGCTGGGAACACAACTTACGTACTTCCCCAGTCGGACTGCTCAATTGGGCGGAAATACCGCCGTGTCCTACCTCCTTTTTGCTATGTTTGGTTTGGCACAGTCACAAGTTACAGCTATATATTTAATAAAAAAAATGAGCTCACCCATTCAACATATGCCCATAATAGTGTACCACCCCACTCCTCGTGGCTGCTGCCAGCCTCAACCTGGTCGCTCCGTCTTCCTCCTTCAAGTCCACATCGATGATCTTAGGAGCGTCTTCCAACACAAAGTTGTACGTAGAAGTGGTGGACACGCTGGATTTTGATAATGATTTCCTTCTCTGTTTCTTGTGGGGTGTTTCTTCGCCGTTCTGTTGGGGTATATGTTCTTCGGAGATGGTGACATCCCAGAATGATAGAAGACGCTCATTTCTGTAAAAAAAAAACACATAAATGTCAGTTGCTAGTGGTTGACAAGGATGTATGAATGGACACGAGACCAGCCATTACTTTTTAAACTTTTTGTAACATCACTACCAAAAACCACCTGGAACAAGCCAAAACAAAATCGCGAGTGGATACAGTAAGCATCGTCTGTCGTGAACGTGATCGAGATCGGGTACGAGTTTGTAGGGAGAGTGAAACCAGTGGTAGTGCAGATACGCGTAGTAAAAGGACTCGAAAGAGGGTAGAGCGATATATTTACTCCTAAAAAACTTTTTTCACTGTCCACCGTCAATAATCCAGTTCCTCCGTGATCATGGTGCTTGGAACAGCGCCGAAATATCGGAAACTCAGTACAATACAATACAACATGGTAAATAAACCGATTACTGTAATACTAATGTGAGTGATCATGATAGTTTAAATACCTAAACAGTTGACATATCCTTGAAACAGCGCAGTTTGAGGTGATTTGACTGTTTTTACATTTTTTAATTTGCTAATTGTTTATAATGTTGTCAAAAATTATTACGTTTGTTGTAAATTGGCAAAATGATTAAATTTTTAATGTTCTCATTCGTTAATAACATGAATAAAAGATTTAAAATTTTGTCATAAATTGAACACCAGTTCAAGGCTACATCAGTCATTCGATCACGACCTGTCAGAAACGAATACGATACAGAAAATTATAATTGAAAATTTTCATTACATTTTTTTCATTTACTCTACAAGATATCATTTCATTTTGTTTGCTTGCTTTGTTGCGCTGCTTCTTCTCCACTAGAGTGTGGCCAGAGAAAGACGGTTCAAAAAAGCCGCGGCAAATTTTAAAAATCAACAGGTTGCAACACAGATTATACATTGACTAAACAGAGTTGATACTATGTTTTTTTTTTTTCATTAGGTATGCTTGAATATTAGTTTATGTGGTACTATATATATAGACATATTGTGTTTTTTGTACATTTTACCCGATTACGGCGAAGCCAAAGGAGGGTTATGACTTTGACAGGCTATGTATGTATGAATGTAGGTTCATCTGTAGCCTCATAAGTCCTAAAATACTTATTAGAACTGGACAAATAAGATATCGTTAATAAAGTGGACTTTTTAGAACTCCTGCTTGCTGAATGCGCAGAATTGTACTCCTTCTAGTGCTGTGCTAGCTTTGATTAGTCCTCTTCACCTAAGTGCCAATCCCAATTGCAGAGTTTGCATTTTGGAGTCTTTATTGACTTTTCGAGAGTGACTGACAAGTAAGTGGTTTATATGTGAGGCAGGTGTGTCATGGAGCTTGTTGTGAGGTCCCATGCATTTAGTTCTTTATTTAATTTAGGGTTTTCAGTCAGTTGATGACACTGCTTGATTGTAACGTAGCGAGAAGTCTAGTTAAATTTATTGTGATCATTTAAGTACAGTATAATTTTTGTAGCTTCACGAGTTTGTGGAATACTATTGATATGATATTAGTTTCTCTTATCAGTTCTATATTATCAGTAATCTCATATTTATATCATAATGTACCAATAGATACCATTGTTTGTAAAATACTGCAGAAAATTTCCAAGAACAGGGATACTGACATTTTAGTATTGAGGTGATTGTAAATTTTGGACTTGATCCTACCTTACCATTAAATGGCGTGCAGTAAAAGTATTACGAGTATTTTATATAAATGATCAATTCTCCATTTTTTTAGGTACCTAACTGGAGGTTATTGTATATAAACAAATTAAACAAATAAATTAGGCTAACTGAAGGATTTATATATATATATATATATATATATATATATATATATATATATATATATATATATATATATATATATATATATATAAAGAACAAAGTTTTTAAACCAAAAACAATCCTCACGTCGATAATATGTGTTAGTTAGCCCTATAACTAAGATCAACCTAGCAATACCTATTTTGATTTTTTTTTTTTTTTTTTTTTTTTTTTTTTTAATTATTATTATTGCGATCTGTCTAGGAGACATTCAGCAATATTTAAGTAGTGATAGATGATCTGTGAGGTACAAGTCCTATGACTCGCCCTCTAATTTTTTATTTTTATTTTATAGGAGGTCTTGAGGGACTCTTTTTTTTAGTCTCTTCACTCTTGGGAATATTTCCTCCATAAGTTGGTGAGCCAATATGTTAGGGTGCAGTTGCAGTCTTTCTTTGTATTTTGTAGCTCTCTCCTTTAATTCTTCTTTTACGGTTTTTATGCCAAGTTCTCGGTGAAGTCTTTCATTAGTGACATACCATGGTGCGTTTACTATCATCCTTAGCATTTTTGATTGAAACCTTTGTAGAATTTCTAGGTTAGAGTTGGCAGCCGTGCCCCATAGCTGTATTCCGTATGTCCATATTGGTTTTATTATACTCTTATATAACAAAAGTTTGTTTTCCATTGAGAGTTGACTGTTTTTATTCATCAGCCAATACATCTTGCGCACTTGTTGACCCATTGCTAGGCGTTTGGTAAAGATATGTTTTCTCCATGTTAAGCGTCGATCCAGGTACATTCCAAGATACTTCGCTTCATCAGATTGTGGAAGCTCAACAGCGTTCAATGTTACTGGAGGACAAGTCTGTCGTCGGGTTGTAAATGTTACCTGAACAGATTTTGTTTCGTTGGCTTTGATGCGCCAGTCTTTGAGCCATGTTGTAATTTTATCCAAGCTGTTCTGTAATTTATGAGAAGCTTGAATTGCTGAGTCATCTGATGCCATGACTGCTGTGTCATCAGCGAATGTGCCCATAACAACGTCATCAGATACCGGCAAGTCGGCAGTATAAAGAAGATAGAGAGTAGGCCCCATTACACTACCCTGAGGCACTCCTGCTTGGATTTCTTTAAGCTCTGTATTTACTTCACCTTGGCTGACAAAAAAGTGTCTATCGAGCAAGTAGGATCTTATTAAACTGTAAAAGTTGATGGGTAGTGTCTTTTTTATTTTGTACAGAAGTCCGTCATGCCATACTTTGTCGAATGCTTGTGATATGTCGAGAAAAGAAGCAGTACAGTATTCTTTATGTTCAAATGATCTAGCGATACCATCAACGAGTCTGTGAATTTGCTCAATTGTACCATGCTTTGCCCGAAATCCAAATTGATGGTCGGGTATTAGTTTTTTCTCTTTAATAATTGGATTTAACCTACCGAGAATCAACGTTTCCATGACTTTGGATGTAATTGGGAGTAGGCTAATTGGCCGGTAAGATTTAGCTTCTTCGAGGCTCTTTCCTGGTTTTGGTATCATTATGATTTTTGCTACTTTCCATTGTGGGGGCACAAATTCCCTCCGTAGGATGGCGTTGTATAATTGCATCAAGAATGTTATGCCCTTCTTTGGTAGCTCTTTTAGAATGCCTGGCGTAATTAGGTCGTATCCAGGTGCTTTCCCTACATTCAGTTTTCTGATTGCAGATTTGATCTCCGCTTTGCTAAATTTCTGAATGGGCAACTCTAGTTGATGCGCCTGGCTCAGCAATTCAGCCACCATTTTTGTCTTTGTGGAGCCGTTATTGGGATTTGGTCGGAAGACGTCTTGCAGGTGTTTCATGAATACATTGGCTTTCTCAATATCATTCCTAGCCCATGAATTGTCTGCTTTGAGTAAGGGTGGTTGGTGAGTTATTGGGCGTTTGAAACCTTTTGTTGCTTTCCATAGTGAATAGTCGGTTGAGGGTTTAGCGTCCAGGTTTTGAAGATATATTGCAGCCTTCTGATTTCTATCTTCACTCAGTAGTTGCTTAAGTTGTGCAGTAAGTCTGTTGTATATTGTTTTGTCCTCTGGGTATCGTGTGGTTTGCCATCTCTTTCTGGCTTTACGCTTCTCATATAATAGTTTCTTGATGGATGGTGAGCATTGAGTTTCATTTCGATTAATGTTAGTTGAAGGCGTGGCTTCCCATGCTGCATGCTGGACAATGTGGTTAAAGTGCTCAACTGCGCTTATGATATCTTCATCTTTTTGTAATGGAATTTTGTTATCAAGGGATTCGGTTATTAGATCTCGAAAATATTCCCAGTTAGTTCTGCCAGTATGTAAGCGGCATGGTTTTTCCTTTTGTAAAATTCTTCGACTCAACAATATTTCAACAGGAGAATGGTCAGAGGATAGGTCAGTACTAGATTTGCAGCTGAAGTCGGCGCTACTAATACCTTTGGTGACGCAGAAGTCAATGAGGTCTGGCTTCCTTTTTCGGTCAGTGGGCCAATATGTTGGTTCTCCAGTTGAGACAATGCCCAGTCGTAGTTTATTTATCGTGATCATTAACTGTCGACCTTTTGCGTTTATGACCCGAGAACCCCAATATGTGTGCTTGGCATTAAAGTCACCGCCAGACACAAACCGCTGTCCTAGGGTTTTAAGGTAATCATGATATTCCTCCTGCTTAATTACATGCTTAGGTGGGCTGTATATAGCTGATATTGTAACAGGTCCCGACCAATCCTCTATCACAATGTTTGTAGCTTGAATTTTCTCGGTACAGTAGTTATGAACTAAGTGATGTCTAATGTTGTTCTTTATCAGTACTGCACTTCCTCCATAGCCTTTGCCATCAGGGTGCATGGTGTGGTAGAATTTGTATCCTGGTATGTTAAAGTAGCTCTTCCTTGTAAAATGAGTCTCAGAGATTAACATGATATCTATGTTATTTAATTTAATATATTTTTTAACCTCAAGGGTATGTTGTGACAGCCCATTGGAGTTCCACAGCACCAGTTTTATGGAGTCCAATGTGCAGTTAATTTGGTCGTGAGATTTAGAATTAGATTTGTCATTGCTGTTAATTGTTCCATCATTTGTTTCATTGTTAACATTAATTTTTGTATGTCACAGTTCTGGTCATTGTTTGTTTTACATTATTTTGATTTAAGCGTTGTCATTGTCGAGGGGTCCTTGTCGAGTTCCGTTAATATGACGTAGTGCTCTACCACTTAGGTCACTACCGACTAATATACCTTTCAAACAAAAAAAAACTAAATTCAAATTGGTTCATCCGTTCAAGAACTACGATGCCACAGACAGACAGACACACGCACAAACACGTCAAACTTATAACACCCCGTCGTTTCTGTGTCAGGGATTAAAAAGAGATCAAGATTGTTTGTTATTTTTTTTTTTTATGTGCGCAAAATCCCCACGGATACCTCCCCACCGGGGCCGGTGGAGGAGGTTATGTCGGACTCGAACCGACTAAAACGCACACCGCCTGTGGGTCGCTTTGGTTGCCGAAGGTGAGGTTGGCAGGCATATCCTTCGCACCCCGGCCGATCCAGGGCCATCTCTCACGATCTGGCCCTCTCCTCGGGTGTGTGGGTACTACAGAGTCCCCAACTCGTACCCGAAAACGGGGAGGGGAGGCGCGCCGCCGCCGCGGCCTGCTTCTGCCAGGGTGACAGGCGGCTCCACCCGTCACCCCCAGGCCGTGGTATTTATGTTTAGTTAAGTACCAAACCGAATGGAGTATAGTTTGTAATATATTATGTTATTGTGATAAAATTACCACAATCCTCTTAGTTATCTCTTGCAACTTACTGTGATCCCTCAATCAACCAGCAGATATTGTTTAACTCGGCTATGCTTAGCAATGCCGTGGGTGCTGCGTTGTGTCCCAAGTTCTTTATAACGGTTGCTTCTCCATCATGTAACCTCCACACTCGCACTTGGTACGAAGCTGCAACAAGGTATCGTGCCGATGTGTTCTGTAAGGTAAAGCTGATGTTAGGTTTGGTGTACAGAGCTGCTGGTAGACAGGAATTATACCAGTTATAATACATAGGTACACATGAATGGTTGTGCCTCAGAGAGCACGTTAAGCCATCGGCCGTGGTTGTCATACAAACAGTGGCAGATTGGAACCATCAAAAGCTAGACTAATCTAACCATAGAACTTCGATATGGTCAGTCAATTGTGGGGGTCAGGTGGAAGTCGCTTCACGGAAAAATCGAAGTTTAGTAGTTAAACTAGAAAGCCGACTACAAGTGAGATTGGGGAAAGACTCGGAGAATGATAAATATCGATCCGTGGGCTGACTGAACAAGAGCCAGTACAAACACTATAAGAGATGCAGAAGGTGGTACTCCTTCATAGGTACATATTGTGAGAAGATTCCTCTCTCTAGATTTCCATTAGCTTTTTATTATTTTGAAAAACTGCATACTTTATTCATATTCTAAGCATACAGTTTAGAAAATGAATAAAGTAGAATAATAATAAATCCTTTGTTAAATAAAACTGCTGATGCAGATGAGGTCTCGGGTTCGATCCCCGATTTTATCATGACACATACCAATGTCATTTCAATGCTTTTCGAAGTTTATAAGTGCCCGGTTAATGGCAATAGGCTCGCCACCTATTACATAGGGACCTAAACGTAAACTGGCGAAATGTGGGTAGAGCACCCAGCCTACCCCTTCAGGGATATAGGAGTGAGTTTATGTTAAAAAGTCTAAAGAACATATTTCTGGGTTCTGAATAATACCCCAATTCGCATAATTAAATAGAACGGGCGTTTTGGAGCCAACATCTAAGTGGTATAAAAAAGTGTATTGCAGTACTATTTTTTTTTTTCTTAAATTGGTGTGAATTTGAGTTTTTATGTAGTGGATTTCTTTTTAACATAACATCTTAGAGTACGCACACAAAAGTAAGAAAGTGGCATATTACAGTGAGTTGTGTTGGTTCCAAATCGCTCTAGAAAACCTGTAGTAAAGTCCCCACAACTATACTGAGGCAGCAGTCATTATTCATCATCATCATCATCAACGATTAAGATAATAATTATACAAATTAAGGCATTGCTTAAATAGAATATTGCAGCCATAATAACTCGTGTTGTGTTCCCAGCGGTGAGTAGGGTAGCCAGAGCTCACTGCAGAGTTTTTGTGCTGTCAGTGAGAAGAACTTGTCCTGCTTTGTCTTTTACACTAATTGCACAAAAACTCACTGTGCTTACAGGGTCGGTACTGCGAGTATGACTCCCCTGGTGTTGCACACGTCCATAGGCCATGGTAATCACTTGCCGTCACAAGGCCGTGAGCTTATCTACCACCTAAGTAGTATAAGAAAACAAAGGTCTTGTAAACCAAGCAAAAAAAAATAATTAAAAAAACCTGAACGGAACACGAACTCACCTGTTTATGTGGTACAATTTTAATTGCACTGACATTATTTCCATGTTTGCTCTTACTGTCAATATTAACATTATACTTAAATCTAATCGACGAATTGTTCAAATCCCATTCGTGAATATAATTCTCCTTATCACAACTGTAGAGTCCATATTTTCTGTGCCAGTCTAACGTACTTATGCCGCTTTGAGTTGCATTGTTTGATAGAACTGTTTCAACTTTAGCTTGTGCTACGGAGTATATTAAAATCTTTCCACTGGTTGTACCGAGGGCTATGTAGTGAGTTTCTTCCGCTATGCTTTTCCGTTTTATTCCTTTTTGAGGTGTTATCTGCGAATTATATTATTGTTGTGTGAATATGGGTATTATAGTTTAATTTTGTTAAAATATGAGTTATGGTTTATTAGTTCAAGGTCATTTTATGGTTTGTTACCAATATTTTGAGGTTATGTTGTGGTTTCGAAATTACAATATTTAGTAAGATCCTTCATTTAGAAGTAATTAAACCCTGGATTCAATATACAGAACGATGTGAGCATGCTTATGCAGTTATATCTGGTATGAGGTAAGATATGCGAGTACCAAAACAAAAGGTATTTTCAAAGTTACACATTATTGATAAAATTTTGCTGTTGTAATTAAAGTTAGGTAAGTTCAATAACTTAGTGACATGTTGCCTTAGGTTCTAGATGCAGTAAAATTTGTGGTTAAACCAAATAACAGCTATAAAAAGAACATATACCACGTGTGTACTTACAGCTGACTGTGATGCCGAAATCCATTGCAAACATGACGGTGGTGAGGTCAAATGTAAATCCGGGGTGTACTCCTGTTTAAGTATATTAGTTTCCGTGTCCCATATTCGTAGTCTGCCATCCTGTGTGAGGGCAGAATAATATTTTCCATCATCAGAAAACGCCGACTCTGCCATGTTTCATTGAGTGCGGCGACTGACAGCACTGACAGAAAGCAGCACGCGTTTCATTGTTGTTCAGTTTTTCATTTAGCACCACGTGACGTTTTTGAAGTATTTTCAAAATTACTGAAAATGATACTTATCTTATATAGTTAGAATGCTTTGATATTATTATAAAACTGTAAAAATTTACGTACTTACTCATAGCAAATATAAATGTAATTTTAATATTGTTTAATATCGGTTGAAATTAATGTATCCGATGGATTAACAGATATGTTCTGCGTAAATTGTAACGTAAATGACATTTAACAGTTAGTGTTTATATAATAAAAAAATACACAATACACTGTATTAATAAAGATAAATCTATTTAAAGCAAGTTATTGGTTACCTATCATATAAATTCATATACTCGTTTTAAATTATAATTATTTACGAAATGAGTGTTGTCTTTGCGAATTATTCATGAAGGAAGTGTTGCCAAAATCGTTAAAACAATTATTTACCCATTGTCGCCAGTTTCGTATTGGACATTGGACGTCATGAACACCTGTCACATATATACGATTGACTGACATTATTGTTGAGATCGTACCTTTCGCGTTCAACTCTGCTCGCGATTGTTGTAGGCGGAGCTCATGATTTTTTAGTTTTTGTGCTCTCGTTCCACTTTTGATAATATTCTTTTATAATTTCGAATTTTCACGCTTTGTGCTGCTTTATCTTGTAATTTTGTGCCTTGAGTGATGTGTGGGGGTTGTTTGTGAGTTACTATATTGTGAATATGATGTCACTATTGTACGTGATACCTTGAAAACATGAGTGTTAGTGTCGAAGCAGACGTGTCCAGCCCCCTGTCGGACGGGCAGGACGCAACCCCGGACCAGACGATATCGAAATCGTCATCAGACAGCCATAGCTTGAAGAATGAGGAAGTTGGGGCAGGTCAAGACAAGAATTCGGAGCCAAGCACACCAAAAGTGCATCCGATGGCCTTCACCATCGATTTTGGCGAGGGAAAGTCTGTCAATAACAGCCGTTTGGAAGAGTTGGCAAAGAAATCGCAGGCTCGACATCAGAGAGTGCAATCTATGTCTGCTAGTACGACAAGGCCAAGCCCGACCCTCCAGCGTCCTCCTATGAGCGCTAAACTTCCTCGTAAAGCTCAAGGCTACAACTCTGAAGGTTATTTTTCGTCGGATCAAGAAGACAGCGGTCTGTCAGGCTCTATAAAGCTTCGAAACAGTCCATTAGCACAAAACGCTTCGTACACAAACAGTCCTATGACAAATAGAAATATCAAGTCCCCTATTACAGACAGTATCCAGCCAAAACGCACGTCCAAAAGTCCTATAGTCGATAACATAATGTCTAGAAGTGATAATTTTATGTCCCGTCAAGGTTTAAACTTGCCATTAAAAAATAGTATGTACACGAGAGATGTGTGCAGAACACCAAGTTATGGCAACATTAATAAGCAAGCTATGGGAGATATAATTGACCGTAGCCCTGAAGCAGTCATGCTAACAGACATATCAAGTCCAGAGTTAGATATTTTAACGCCAGACAACGGCTTATCTACCCCTGAACAGACCAAAAGTCCTCTTATACCCAAACCTAGAGCTACTTCTGAAACCCCAGATTTGTTCAAAAAGTGTATTTTAAATGAAACATTGTATATTGACGATGATATTGATAATCAATCAAATAATTCGTCAACTGGTACGTACACTATTGAAGGTGACAATTACACAGAAGAACAAAAGGCTAGAATGAGTATTGATAGAAGTTTTGGCACCGATTTATTACTGAATTCAATTGAAGAGACTTTGAAAAAACGGTCAACTGAAAGTAGTGACCCAGAACTAGTATTTGACTTCCCTAATCCTTTAAAGGTTATTACAAAAGAACCTAGAAGAGATGTAGGTTTACGTTCCCCAAATTTAAATCAAACATTTGAATTACCAACGAAAATATCAAATGATAAAAATGTTTTAGAGATCTCATGTTGCTATGAATCACCAACAGAAAATGATTTAGCAGCTCAGACTTCCAAACAGATCAAATCTACCCGTAGTTATTTAGAAAAAATAAAAAATAGAGTTAAAACTATAACAGAAAAAACATTTGCGAAATCACCACCAAAACACGGTGATGATGTAGATATTGGTAGTTTCACATCGGTCACAACTTCTGGTGTTCTAAGCTCAAATAAACGTCCAAAAGCTGAACCTATTAAACGTAGGTGCAGTTTAACAAAGTCTGAAATAGATCAAACGGATTATATTCACCGTTTGACAAGAGAAACGTCGGTCCCCGTATTTCTGAGTAGTGCACCGATGTTAGATACAACATTTGAAAGTACGGTATTAAAAACTGCTCAGCAGGCATTGAGAGAGGACAGTGGAGTATCTTCAGATATGACTCCTGATCAAGTGGTTGGTAAACTGTCTTATCTGAGTCTGAATAGGTGTAAAGGGGACAAAACTTGGATACAGGACTGGGCTGAGAGTGCTAAAAAGTACAACAATAATAGTTTGACTAAAGAAACAAGTATACTGGTGCTGGATAATGACAGACCGCCGTTGAGTCCTCGGACGTTAGCTGGCAAACGTGAGTACCTAATTTTCTGTTTATTTTTGATATATAACATAACATAACATACATAAACTCACGCCTGTTTCCCCGAAGGGGTAGGCAGAGGTGCTAGCACCCACAGTTCGCCAGTTTATGTTTAGGTCCCAATGTAATAGGTGGCGAGCCTATTGCCATTAACTGGGCACTTATAAACCTGCGATAAATACACACATAACTTCGAAAAGCATCGAAAAGTCATTGGTGTATGCCATGGTAAACCTGGGATCGAACCTCGTCTCAGCAGTCCATTACCCATACCACTAGGCAACCGCGGTTGTAATATGCTATTATAATATACAATTACTTACAAATTTATATAAAACTAACTATACAATATATACAAAAATGGAATAGAGGATAATAGGGAGACTGCAATTTTAGGCATCGAAAAATTCCTCCCCATCGATCTCTACTGGTACCGTGCCCAAGAGGCTGGCGGCATTACCACGCTGAATGGCGATGCCAATTCTTTGAGCGAGGTAAAAGCCAGCCTTATGGTCACGGGAAGCGTCGATTTTTGATACTGTTTGAAGTGTGATGGAATTAGGACATGAAGTATTCCTACAGAATTACGCAGCCATAATAACCTCGTGTAATGTTCCCGGCGGTGGGTAGGGTAGCCAGAGCTCATTGGAGAGATTTTGTACTGTTAGTGGGAAGACCAAAGGCTTGTCATGTTTTCTCTTCTGCACTGATGGCACAGAAACTCTCTGTTCTTAGAGAGACGGATGGACGGTAAGGAGGTAGGACACGACGGTATTTCCGTCAAATAGAGCAGTCCGACAGGGGAAGTACTTCCGCCCTACAGAATACCGCGGCTATAATAACCTCGTGTTGTGTTTCCGGCGGTGAGTAGGGTAGCCAGAGCTCACTGGAGAGATTTTGTGCTGTCAGTGGGAAGACCAAAAGCTTGTCCTGCTTGGTCTTTTACAGTGACGGCACAGAAACTCTTGTTTAAAGGGCTGGCAGCGCGGGTAAGACTCCCCTGGTGTTGCACACATCCATAGCGTAGGCCACGATAACCACTTTTCATCAGGTGTGCCGTGTGCAGCAACTAGGTGGGTATAAAAAACAAGGAATATAAATTACTTTATAACGGAATTTATCGCGATATTATTTGGTGTTATTGACGTTCAGCCCGACATTATGACACTATATGACAGCTAGGTACCTTCTTCAGTCACCTCAAGACCATGACTGCTGAAAAGTAGCCGAAACGTCGGGCTGAATAGAAATAATATTATTATTATTATTAGTTAGCAGGCAGGCAGTCGTAGACAATTGATAATGCCTGTATCCAGTTTCCATTTTCTTTCTTTCTATTTCTTTAGTTTGAGGTAAAATGTATCAAGTCTGTTTTTAAACTGGTTGATACTGTCAGCAGCGACTACATTTTCTGGGAGTTTGTTCCACGTTCTGACTACTCTGTTACTGATGAAATGTCTGTGAGGATTGTTGTTGGAGAAGCTAGTGCACAACTTCAGATGGTGTCCTCCTAAAAAAAAAAAAAAAAAAAAAAAAAAAATGTGCATTCTCGTTACGAATAAAGAGGGCATCAAAGTTCTATATTTCGTAGAATCCATTCAAGATTTTGAATGTTTCTATTAAATCTCCACGATTTCTCCGTTCCTTCAGTGATGTGAGTTTTAGTATTGACAAACGTTCCTCATATGTCCGCTGTTTGAGATTCCTAGGTACTTTAGTAAATCTTCGTTGCACTCCCTCTAAGAGATCAATATCCTTAACGAAGTAGGGACTGCAGACTTGAAATGCGTATCTCAATTGCGATAGAATCTTTTAACAAACGGGGTGAGCTAAATAAAACCGTTTAAAAAAGTGGTTTTATTTCGATGACTTTATTTTTTAAACTATGATTTTTTTGTATTTATTTTGTTAGGTATGTATGAACAATATACTTTCATAAATTTATTAAAATAACTTTTTATAAAATACGTATATATATATTTAATACAGCCTTATCATACATACGTACATATAATCACACCTTTATCCCCGGAGGGTTAGGCAGAGGTGAATTAAAACCCACAATTCACCAATCATTGTATTCAGCCCCACGTAATAGGATCAGCGTATTGCCGTATTCCAGGCACTATTGTTGACTCGAGCCACTTATGAAAGTGAGATAATTATATACATCTAAAGATTTTTTAAAGTTGGGGCCAGTTGTCATTGTGTTATGCTTCAACAAGTAAACACACAGTTATTATAAAAGTCATAATTCTTGATCTAACTGGTGATATTAACATTAAGCGCCATCACCAATAAACGCGTTTAAATCAACAGAAACTCAGTCTGCGCACGGTCAAACTGTAGAATGAAATGCTATGGTTTTCCTAAGCGACCGCAATATGGGGTTCAACAAGAGGGGCATTAGAAGATTCTTACAAGGCCAGCAGCGCGAGTGTGACACGCCCCTGGTATTGCATACGTCCATAAGCCACTGTAACCACTTTCCATCTGGTAAGCCGTGTGGCTGTCTATATGTTTCGTACATTATAGATGTACAAACATATTCCAATAAAGAATCTAAAAATTAAGTTTTTGTATAGCTAATCTACCCACTAAAATAATTTTTCGTTTATTTCGTTCGCTTATATTTTTTTTACCATAAAGTTTGGACCCTATCATAAACACTTATACGACCTCATTTTATGACCCATTTATAGACGAGTGTCAAACTTTGAGATCCTACCGTAGATGGCCTATTTTTTCTCTATAAACCTAACCTAACCATCGACCGAGCACGTTTAGACTGCTCAAATCAGGAATCGAACCACATACGGCAAAGAGATTGATCTAACTTATCGCGTTAGCTGCAAGCGCCGTGAAAGGCTGTGAATTTTAATCATGAGTCACTCGTCAGTGCCCTTGTTCAATGTCCAGACTAGACATTTTTTCTGGCGAGTTGATAGAAGCTTTATTCATCGTAGGTATTTTATATATTGTACTAGCTGCTGCCTACGACTCTGACCGCGTGGATGTCGGTTAATGCCGCCAATGCCTATGCCCTTTCCTAGGTTCTAATATATTTCTGTACCAAATTTCAGCAAAATCGATTCAGTGGTTTAGTTTGCAATATATATTACATAATACATATTACAATCGTGTTGTGTTCTCAGCGGTGAGTAGGGTAGCCAGAGCTCACTGGAGAATTCGTGCTGTCAGTGGGAAGACTAAAGGCAAGGTCGCCTGGAAGAAATCGCTTCAGCGATAAGGCCGCCCATTGTACATTGAACTGTATACATGCTACCTACTTGTCCTACTGTTTATCTGTTGGTATACAATAAAGAATTATCTATCTGTCTATCTATCTATCTAAAGGCTTGTCCTGCTTTATCTTCTACACTGACGGCACAGAAACTCTGAGCTTACAGAGTCGGCAGCGCGAGTGTGGCTCTTCTGGTGTTACACACGTCCGTAGGCCACGGTAACCACTTTCCATCAGGTGGGCCGTGTGCTTGTCTGTCACCTAAGTGGTATAAAAAAGAAAATTACATCGTATTTATGAAACAAACAAACTTCATTTGCAAATGGAAGTGAAGTAAATTAGCTTTAATATTAAAATCCCAGGCTCTTTTAAGTTTAAATTGTGCAGTAACGGTACGGTAACAATAATGAGGTTTTCTATTCGTTAAAGAATTTTCAGAATCGTTTCAGTAGAACCAGAAATTACCCCGTACAGCGTCACATTCTCACAAATTTTACCACTTTATAATAAAAGTGTAGATGGCGAGGAGACAGTACAACGCCTAAACAATGGTTTGTGCTCAGATGAATTGTTTGATATGATGTCCGCAGCTACATTCTATCATCGCACCTCTCGCCATAGGCAGGGAATTCATCCTCACACATTGCGACCTGAGACGGCTTAAGCTGTGGAATGAACTCCCTGCTGTGGTTCTCCCAAGCCACTACAATATGGGGTTCTTTAAGTAGGGCATTAGAAGGTTTCTTCAGGGCCAGCAGCGCGAGTGTTACGCCCCTGGTGTAGCATACGTCCATACGCCATGGGAACCACTTCCCATCAGGTGGGCTGTGTGCTTGTCTGCCACCTAAGTGGTATAAAAAGTCCAACGCGTGACGCTTTATATTGCGCTTGCTATTATTTTAATCGTGTCCGCGCCTTATTTGTGCCGTATCGTTTCTGCAGGTACTATTCACGCCCAAGCGTAGAAAAAACATCTTTCGAGGTTGTTAAGGTTTTGTAGGTCGTTGGGGACTCTGTAGTC
Source organism: Eilema griseolum (assembly GCA_963662185.1). Lineage (NCBI taxonomy): Eukaryota > Metazoa > Arthropoda > Insecta > Lepidoptera > Erebidae > Eilema > Eilema griseolum. The sequence continues at coordinate 1,492,634 of OY759255.1, forward strand.
CCCACACACCCGAGGAGAGGGCCAGATCGTGAGAGATGGTCCTGAGTCGGCCGGGGTGCGAGGGATATGCCTGTCAACCTCACCTACGGCAACCAAAACGACCCACAGGCGGCGTGCGTTTTAGTCGGTTCGTGTCCGACATAACCTCCTCCACCGGCTCCGTTGGGGAGGTATCCGTGGGGATTTTGCGCACGTAAAAGAAAAAGGGTAGGGTAGGTCAAGGTTTAGACCGAAATACCGAAATACAACCCATTGGCGATATTGAAATATTGCAGTTAGATCAGTTTTTGGACGTTTTAGGGCTCCAACTTTCCATAACGACGGCCATATATATTTTTATGACAACCCAGACCGGCAGCTGGACGTGCTCTTCAATGCACAACCAGACAAATGCAAACAGTTATATTCATGCATACAAATATTCGCACTGCACGCGAATAGAACCTGCCTAGCATTCGCGTTCAGTACCGCCACGCCACAGAGGCTGGCAATGAAAAATACTCTTGGCAATACAAAGCATAATTAAAGTGCTATTTGTAAGTGTTATAACTATAATGAAATCTACCGTTGCTACCGTTGTAAGCTACCTGGTTTGGTTATGCTACAGTTGAAAACCAGCGCTGCAGATTGTGCCTAATCTGTAGCATCAGCTGAACTGCGGCCTTTTAAACACACACTCCACACTGACACCTGTTTTAATGGCATTACTATTTTTTTGTGTGTGTTTAATAAACGTATTTTCTTTCTTTCTTTCTTTCGTTGCTATTGCCGTTTATATACTGAACTAATACGAAGTATTTTTCCTCTACCTATATAAATTTTTGTAAGTAATTACTTTGTTGAGGAAAATATATATAATAATTCAAAATCAAAATGAACGCATTAATTACTAGAATTAATGAAAAGGAAAAATACATTATTTAGAAATGTGTCGTGAGAGTTTACTAACGGAAAAATACGCAGACGATATCACTGCGAGAGAAGGAAAACTCGAAATAAAACCCTGTGCCAACCCGTCTAGCCAGTGTGGAGACAGTACGCCAAAGCCTCGCAACATTAGGAGAAGCCTATGTCCAGCAGTGGACTGCAATATGCTATTGAATTGAGTAATTGAGTATGCTAATTATTCATACATACATACATGTAATCACGCCTTTACCCATAGAGGGTTAGGTTAGGTTAGGTGAATTGACACCAACATTTCACCATCATTGTATTCGGTCCCACGTAACAGGTGAGCCTATTGCCGTTTTCCGGGCACTATTGTTACCTCGAGCCATGCATCTGAGGCTGAGTCTAGGCTGTATATGTCTGTGTTATGTTAAACAGTCCTATCCCTTAGTCGCCTTGTACGACACCGCATGGGAAGAGATTTAAAAAAAAACCAGAATATTCACTTTTTGGCGCGTTATTTAGAAAAAATAAATACACGTGATATCTCATTATATCCTTATGTTATCGGAAAAATCACGAAATTACACCATTTGGGGGGGGGGGGGGGGGGTGTTCTAATCTCCTTGATTAATGGACCCCTTTTTTGATTACTCCGCACCAGCATTTCCCCTGTAATGGACTGGTCGCGGGTTTAAATCCCGTCCGAACATTACACTATTTCCAATCTTAATAGGTCCTGTCTAATATAAATCTCATTGTTGTTCAAAATTGGACTTCTGCCGGTTGCCGGTGCTAATTTCGTTCGAACCAATTCCGTTGTTTTGTATGTCAAGGGCGAGTGGCCCTTCGTGTTGTTTTTAATTTACATTAATGACTTCTGGTCTGTCCCTGTGGCTGTTATTGGGGCAGTAACTCAATGGTGAAGACAAATGGATAGATGAATTGCAATGGAACAAATGTATATAATATTAGAAAAAATTCTCGTATTAGTACGAGATACCTTTGGAACACGTATCTTGGAGCTAAATTGCGAGACAAAGGAGATGTACGCTCGGGATGTTTTGTAATAAATCTATGTTTTGTGAATATGAACTGGTCTGCGGTAGCACCCCGTGCTATCGTTAAAACATACCCAAGAAACGTTTATTTTTATGCCACTTAGGTGGCAGACAAGCGCACGGCCCACCTGATGGAAAGTGGTTACCGTGGCCTAAGGACGTGTGAAACACCAGAGAAGCTACACTCGCGCTGCCGTCCCTGTAAGCATAGAGTTTCTGTGCCGTCAGTGTAGAGGACAAAGCAGGACAAGCCTTTAGTCATCCCACTGACAGCACAAATTCTCCAGTGAGCTCTGGCTACCCTACTCACCGCTGGGAACACAACACGAAGCTATTATAACCGCGGTATTCTGTAGGGCGGAGGTACTTCCCCACTCGGACTGCTCAATTGGGCGGAATTACCGCCGTGTCCTACCTCCTACAATACGTGTAGGTACTGCGCGAATGGAGCACCTTTTACATTCATGATAATAACATAATAACATAAACACACACCTATGTCCCCGAACGGGTAGGCAGAGGTGCAAGCATTCATGATAATGTCCCGAACAATAGTAGATCGAGACTGAATTTTGAACTCGGCCACCGGGGGTGGTTATGTTGAACTTGGACCTACTGAACCACACGCTATCTCGGCCTCTCGGGTCTTCAGATGCCGGGGATGTAGGTAAGTTTGTTCGCCGGTCTTTAGAGATATATATTCGCCTTTTTTTGTTCCGTATAATCAGTTTGGTAGTAGGTATTATACCTGTTTTGAGTACATCAAGTTACCATCAGGCAAGGCGAAGTCTTCATAGGAGGTAGGACACGACGGCATTTTCGTCCAATTGAGCAGTTTGACTGGGGAATTACATCCACCATACAGAATACCACGGCTGTAATAACTTCGTGTTGTGTACCCGGCGGTGAGTAGGGTAGCCAGAGCTCACTGGAGGATTTTTGTGCTGTCAGTGGAAAGACCAAAAGCTTGTCTTGCTTTGTCTTTTACACTGACGGCACAGAAACTTGCAATGCTTGCAGGGTTGGCAGTGCGAGTGTGACTCTCTTGATTTTGCTCGCGTCCATAGGCCACGGTGACCACTTTCCATCAGGTGAGCCATGTGCTTGTCTGCCACCTAAGTGCTAAGTTTAGGATGATTGAGAATAACAAACATTACCAAAACATGTTTCCAATAGTGATAAAACTCTAAAAAAGTCGATAGATGAACTTGATAATAGATCGTGTGATTTTCCCCCCAGACCGACCAAATACGCACTTTGCACCCGGAAGTTCCCACCGGTATGGCACGGGGCAAATGATTCATGATTTGTTACAGTTCGGTTGTCATGGTGACCGTTGTTATTTTCGCCCTTGAATTGAGGAAATCTATTAGCATCACCATCGGCTCTCTTAGCGTTTCTCTCTGCTTCACCCAAGCGCTTGGATCTCGGAAACAGCATTTTTCTTTTCCATAATTTGGTTTATCTTATTTTTTGCGGGAACTTTGGTCCATACTGTGATGGTCTTTTTCTTTTCGTAGGTGCTAATTTTGGTCCCATATAATAGCAATGATATAATTATTATTTATTTTCCTGACTCACTGTTATTTTTAGATCCACACAATAGTACGTAAAGAGTATTTCTTAGATTCCGTGCTATTTTAATTGCACATGTATTGTCATGACCTGGGGTAATGTTTAAGCCTCGACGGAAAAACGAAGGTGTGTTATAACTTTGATGTGTCTGTGTGTGTGTGTGTCTGTGGCATCATAGCTCCTGAGCGGATTAACCCATTTGGATCTAGTTTTTTTTTTTTTATACCACTTAGTTGGCAGACAAGCACACGGCCCACCTGATGGAAAGTGGTTACCGTGACCTATGGGCGTCTGTAACACCAGAGGTGTCAACCCCGCTGCCAACCCTGTAAGTACAGAGTTTCTGTGCCGTCAGTAGAAGACAAAGCAGGACAAGCCTTTAGTCTTCCCACTGACAGCACAAATTCTCCAGTGAGCTCTGGCTACCCTATACCCTGTTTAAGAGGTATATTAGTCGGGAGTGTTCTTAGTTATGTTTGAAAAGAAATCGGTCCAAGATGGCCGCCGCCACAAAATAACGGAGTACATATTTTTTTCACAACTTTGATACCCATAACAAATGAAAGGGCTTTACTAGTAGATCAATTTAAATAGTGCAAAAGACTAAACAAGACAATTTATTTTTAACTTTTTCGAAAATGTTTTTAATAACGGAGGTTTTTAAATTTTTTATCTCAATAATAGCAACTATTGAGACCTTTTGAACAGAAACAGAAAAAAAAAGCATTGTAATATCTCTTGTATCATATTCTAGCAAATAAACTGGAATTCGAACCCAGTAGGTACTTCATGTATAAAAGTCACATTTGCAACCGCTGAGCTACGGAGGCTAGTGTCACTGTCTTCAATCCTCATTATAGCGGGTAGCCTGCTGTCACCAAACAGCTGAGACCCAGATTTCACCATTTATGTTGTTATGTATGTTACAATTTACCCTTAGAGGGTAAGCAGAGCGCGACAATGTCAGAGGAAAGTAATGCTATGTAGGCCTTAGAGACGGCAATTGACGTTTTAGAGCTTGTACCCACTGGTGACATGGCATGGCTAGAATAAAATTTAATAGTAGAAAGAATAAGATGGGACACCCTGGTTCCCACATTATAGGGGGTAATCGCGAAACCGCAGAAGGCCCTAGGTCAGCCGGGGTGTGAGGGATATGCTTTAGACCAGTGGTCGTCAAACTTTTTTTATGGGGGGCCAGAAAGTGTAGCAGTAGAAGCCCTCCTCGACGGCGGGGGTGGTTAAGAATTTGTTATACTGTTCGAGCAAATCCGTAAAAAGTTACAAAATCGGTCTGTCAATCTTTGTCCCTTCACCACGCTTATTTGTTCAATTATTTTACATACATACATACAATCACGCCTTTAACCCCAGAGGGCTAGGCAGAGGTGATTTAACACCCACATTTCACCAATCATCGAACTCGATCCCACGTAATAGAGGGTGAGCCTATTGCCGTCTCCCGGGCCCTATTGTTGACTCAAGTCAAGCATTTGAGGCTGAGTCTGGGCTGTACATATCTGACATCCCTTAGTCGCCTTGTACTACACCGCATGGAAAGAGATAGGGTGGTCTAAATTCTACTCTACGGCAATAGGCTAACCACCTATTATATGGAACCGAATACAATTATTGGTGAAATGTGGGTGTTAATTCACCTCTGCCTAACCCTCAAGAGATATTCAGCTTTTGCCACTGCTATAGTGTAGCTATATTATAGTCTGGTAACGTTTGGATGGCCTCAATACACTTAGGCATAATGAAGCCAAATAAATTAATTTATGAAAAAATTGGAACAGACATCAGCTGTATAAATACAAACGGTCGTTCAACCCTTAAGGTACTGTCTCACTGGCGAGGCGAGGCGAAGCACGGACGAGGTTTAGAGAATCTGAATTATAAATAACTGACTGACTCGTCCCGGCTTCATTAGTAGTATGTGTACTTCGACACCCCGTAAGACCCTTTCAGCCATATATATATTTTGAAGTAATTCAAGCATGTTTGACTTTATTAGGGGCTGGTGAATGTATTAACGCGCAGTTTCAATAAAAAAAAATTAAATAAAGGCAAATTATGATTATTGCTCCGCTCCCTTGAGTAATAGTGTCATGATAATACCTTCCTCGATAAACTGACTACTGACTATTCAACTCAAAAATATTTCCAAAAATAATACATACATACATACATACATAAAATCACGCCTGTCTCCCATAGGGGTAGGCAGAGATCATGATCTGCATTTGAGAATGAATGAAAGAAGACTAACGAAACAGGTGTATGAGGCGAGTGTGGATGGTACCGTCCAAAAATTATGATATAAATAATTCAAAAAAAGTTCCCGAGATTATCGCGGTCAACCCAAAGCAGTTATATATATAATATTAAATATAAACTTCTTTTATTTAAACAGGAGGAATATGTAGACTCCAGGTTGAGATGCAACCGGGAACTGCGTTAAGATGATGAGGTTTTGTAACCACCACCCAATCTCTCATCAGATGGGTGTCGTAAGAGGCGACTAATAGAAAAATACGCAGACGATATATTTTTTTTTTATATTTTTTTTTTATATAGGGCACGTCAATTGGACTTCGCCTTGCCTGATGGTAAGCTGAAGGCAAAGTCCCAGAAAAGAGGGTCACCATTACTTACACATACCGTGTGACAATGGTGACACTCAGCTTGACGGCCTTATCATATGCTTTTTCACGCCCCGCTTAAAGGACCCGGGACTGTAGGAAGAAGGAAACACGTGAGCTGGTAATGAATTCCAGGCCTTAATGGTGCGACAGAGGAAAGAGTCTCCGAACCGCTTGGTTCTTGATCGGATGTTTTGCACCGTGTGCGGATGACATCTAAGACCTGCACGTGTTGTCCTGTGTAGGAAAGGGGATCACTGTGAGAGAAGGAAATATTGAGATAAAACCCTGTACCAACCCGTTTGGCTAGCGTGGAAATAGTACGCCAAAGCCTCCCAAGATTGGGAGAGGCCTATGTCCAGCAGTGGACTAGGATGAGCTAATTGGTTGGTTGAGGTAGACAAAATTAAATCAACATCTGGCCTCACCAGTGGAACAGCACTTTAAAATGTCAACTAAAAGAGGCTTCACCCAATCAGGGAACACTATACACTATAATTTAATTTCATTGACCTCTTCAAGGTCATTGCCTGAAGTCGTACTGCTATTTTTATAAAAAATATTAGTAACCGAAATTACGAATATTCCCTCTAACCCCTCCAGCTAAGCTAAATAGCTTGTGTTAGGACTTAGGAGTGGGTTCACCTCGATCGTAGGACCTACTCCTTAACAAAGAAGCTTCCGACACTTCGATCTGTAATGTAAGTATAGGCATAACTTTGACTACGTTTATTTTTAGAAAAATAAAGCTCTGTCCGAAGACGCGGGCACCACTAGAAGTTCGATTTTCAATTGCGAAATTCAATTATAGCGTCCATTAAATTCCCGCCAATATTACGTTATGAACAAAATGGCGGCGATTGAAGTTTAGAAAAAATGGCGGGGTGATATAGTTTAGTACTGTTGGTATAGAGAGCTGTCATAGCGATAATTTACAAGGGTTCGAATTCGAAAATGAAGGTGTATATCTCCATCTCTCTTTCTCTGCTGGAACACGAACACTTGACACGTCATAGTAGTCCAAATTGACGAATGGCGATCTTTCCCTCCTTACGGCAATTTTTAGAAATCATTGCAATATCATTCATCGGTTTCGATAGTTCGTTCGAGTATCGGTAGATGGCTCCCACAGTCGCCGTAAGACGGATATTATATACTAGCTGACCCACCCCAGCTTCGCTCGGGGTATATTTTGAAGCTTCGTATCCTTTTGAGCCCGTATGTTTTAGTCTTCAAAATATGTATGAAAAATTGCCGGATTTGTTAACATTTATTATCAATGCTCCGCTCCCTTAAGTAGTAGCGTGATGATGTATAGCCTAAAACCTTCCTCGATAAATGGACTACCCAGCAGTGAAAGAATCATTCAAATCGGACCAGTAGTTCCAGAGATTAGCGCGTTTAAACAAACAAACTCTGCAGCTTTATAATATTAGTATAGATGAAGATTTTTGAGTAGGCGAGGTTCGGTGGCTCTGTGGTCAGAGAATTCCTCCTGTAAGGGAAAGATTGTGAGTTCAAATCCCGATTGAACCAATTTTAATACTAAATGATTTAAAACTCTCTCAGTGTGTGAAGTTTATTTTCTTCTGTGCCAGTCTCGAAATATTTAGTTTAGTTAGCGGTAGCCTAGTGGTATGGGTAATGGACTGCTGAGACGGGGTCTCGGGTTCGATCACAGGTTTTACCATGGCACACACCAATGACTTTTCGATGCTTTTCGAAGTGTGTAGTTATCGCAGGTTTATTAGTGCCCGGTTAATGGCAATAGGCTCGCCATCTATTACATTGGGACCTAAACATAAACTGGCGAAATGTGAGTGCTAGCACCTCTGCCTAACCCTTTCGGGGATATAGGCGTGAGTTTATGTTATGTTATATTATGATTATTCGTCTTACAGTTCAATGTCTAATATTAAGCGCACCAAAAATAAAAACACAAAGAATCGTTTGTACTTACAAAATAGTTATACAAATACAAATTTCAAAAGATTATATTTATTACCTTATTCGTAGAGGATTGTGTAAATATTTGCACTAGAATTTTTGACAGCTGGTACTTTGTTTATTTGTACGCGGTTATCTCGGAAACAGTTGGGTTTGTATTGATCATATTTTTCTGTTCGACAGCTTTGAAGATGAAGCTTTGAAAGCTACACTGTTTATCAGAGATCTCTCTTTAGTCTCTTTGGTTTAGACTTAGCTGTCTGTCTACGCTGTCTGTCTGCTAGGTAAGACTTTGCTGTCACCATGCTGTATCTCGTGAACTGTGATAACTAGCGGTGAGTAGGGTAGCCAGAGCTCACTGGAGAATTTGTGCTGTCAGTGGGACGACTAAAGGCTTGTCCTGCTTAGTCCTCTACACTGACGGCACAGAAACTCTGTGCTTACAGGGTCGGCAGCGCGAGTGTATCTTCTATGGTGTTACACACGTCCATAGGCCACGGTAACCACTTTCTATCAGGTGGGCCGTGCGCTTGTCTGCCATCTAAGTGGTATAAGGACCATTTAAAACCGCAGTTGGCTTGCAATACAAAATGCTTTAGTCGGTAATCTCATACCCCGATAATGGATACCGGAGATAGCGTGCGATTTTATTTGGTCCGACATTACCACCCTCAATGGCCGACGGGGGTTGTAACTGTGGGGATTTCTACTCGCAAAAATAGGTATAAATCATTCTTCGCCTGTGGCTCAGACGGCCAGTGACAGATCGTGACTTCGAATCAGCCAAGTGTGTCAACTAGTGTCAGAATTTCTCTTTGAAGTCAGCTCTCTATACCAACAGTGCTAAACTATATCATCTCACCATTTTTTCTAAACTTCAATCGCCGCCATTTTGTGCATAACTCAATATTGGCGGGAATTTAATAGACGCTATAATTGAATTTCGAAATTGAAAATCGAACATTTTAGACAGTTATTTGACAATCTGTGGTTGGTGCACAAAAGAGGCTAAGTTTTTTAGACAGGCAGGGATTTTGTACGGCCATTAGGTTTTGTAATTTGAAATTGTCTCGGTTCGTGGAATAATTTAATATGGACGCATTTTCAGTTCAAAAACTCGGGTAGAATTAATTCTTATGTAAGTGATGAAATTTTAATTATTTAAAATAAAGATACTGATATAGTTATTAGCATATGTGTTGCTTGACTGGGCCACAAAATGTCATCTATATGTGCAGTGTCGGTACGCAGTTTTGGGTGTATTTTGAGGATACGGATACGGCAGTGGAGGAGCTCATTTCCAGCAATCATCCATACTAATATTATAAATGCGAAATTAACTCTGTCTGTCTGTATGTTAAAATGTCACGCCTAAATCGCTGAACCGATTTTGATGAAATTTGTATTGTATATGGGTAGATTAAACCTTGAGAAAGGACATAGGCTATGTTTTGTCACGAAAACCGACATCGACTCTGGCGGAGCCGCGGGCAGTAGTTAGTAGATTATACAATCAAACCTTAAGATCAAACCATTCTGCGCGTGGTAGTGTCTCGTCACTTTCGCAACTTGGGGTCAAGATATATGCCGGAAACTTCATTGCTAAACTGTTGTTATAAACTATTCTTAAACGTTATGAAACATATTTTTAACTATTTGTACACATAAAATCATTGAACTTACGAGTGTAGCGCGTGTTCAGCAAAAATAAAAGCGAATATAATTTGATAGTCACGCTGTAGACATAATGTGGACGCCTACGGTTCCGTTGGAGGGAACTGGCACTATGTAATAATATTGCATGAACATTGTTCAAGTACTTAGTCATTCATAACCTACATCGTGCCTACAACTAAATAAGGTCAGATTCTAAGCTTAGTTCTACGCGTAATTGTACATTTTTGCGATATCACAGAGCATAATAATATGCGTGCGTTGTCTTCTTTCGTTTGCAACAAAAAGTGTTAATTTAGAATTTCGAATTTGGAACGGGACGCAGAATCTATATGTATGAGATAATTTAGAATTTCGAATTTATTATTATTATTATTATTATTATTATTTATTTATTTCAAGCAAATACATACACATTTTACACATATAGAAAAAATTTGATTACAATCTTAAACAATATTAGAGACAACATCTGTGTCTGAACTAGAGAAGTTAATTTCTGTATTTCAGAACATTTTAGAACGGGACGCAAAATGTAAATGAATGAGATAATTCAGAATTTCCAATTTAGAACGGGACGCAGAATCTATATAAATGAGATAATTTAGATTTAGAATTTGGAACGGGACACAGAATCTATAAATGAGTTAACTTTGAAACCTATCTACGAACGTGTAGAGTGCAGGTTTGTGCCATTCTTGAAGTGTGGCGGATAGTCGGGAGGGTCTGTTTTCCAACACGTTCGCCACTGTAATGACGACGTGTAGAGCGGCCATTATGCTTAGTAGAACAAGAATCTATAGCGTACATTTATGTAATGTTATTGATATGACATCTAGAAATAAGTTACGCATTGAAACTGATACGTTCGGATGTGATGTACGGTCTGATGTGGTCTTTCACGATTCTAGTAATATACATTACAAATATATTGCCGTCAATAAATGGTAGTATTAAAATAGATGTTTGGTTATTTTCGTGTGGATTCGAGTTGACAAAGTGCCCGCTTGACGGCATTTGGCTCGCTCCCTGTTATGTGGGACCGAAAATTATTAGTAGTGTTGTACGCCTCTGTTTATCCGTTCGAGGGTTTACATTCGTGAATATGTTTATAAGCCATCTAACAAAAAAAACTCAACAATTTTTTTTTCTTTTCTAAATATCCATTTAATTTTAATCTCAACCTTAAAACACGACTACCCGCATTCTGACTAATCAATAACTGTTTGTTCCAGCCCGATCGCCTCATGCGGGTACCCCGACCAAGATACCCAGCCCTGTAGGCACGCTCATGCATCGGAGAACGCCGGTAAGTGCCAATTTAACCTACTACTGTATATAATACTCATAATTTTTGGATCTTATTGACTGACGGCTTGCAAGACATGATGTATACTCGTAGTGTCTGGCGAAAATCTTGACAATATAGTCTAGCTGCACTTTTAGGTCGTCATTAACCAATCATGAATTATATAAATTGATCACGGGTTTAAAGGACTCACCACGGGCTCATAAACCACCGACTGCAGGCATTCAAGAATTGCCATACCGTCGGTAAACAAACGGCTCACGAAACGTCTCCTAAACCTACACAGAACAAGTCTAATAACAATTATGGGAACAATAACGGACCTAGCACCTATACACAATCGGTGTTAGGGACAGCCCCTTTCCAGGGAGTGTTTCGTTGTCAAGGAAACGGCCGCCCACGTAATACTGGAATTCGAGGCAGTAGCCCCTCAACGATCACAAATCTTCGGCACAGTGAGATCGCTCAGCGAAGCCCGTGAAGTCCCCAGTAAGCTTCTACGATTCTGGGCGGAGCTAGACTGGCTGCTCTAGTAAGTACTCTGCACGCACAATGGCCTAAAAGAAATTGACTAAGTACGGACAAAAGAGTCTTATTCCAATCCAATCCAATCCAATCCAGAAGCTCACATTCGTTGGTTATTCAGTTCTTTTATTGATTGGTCCTTATTATTGCTCGGCAACTTTCTCTCACTACGCTGACTTTTGTTGACGATATTTGCCGGTATACCTGTTATTATATTATTACAACATATTATTCTCTCGGGACGTTTTGGGGGAGATACAATTTAATTACTACTGCCACGTGCCCCATTACGTTGCTTCTTCGATGCGGAAATATCCGTGTCCCTCAGCATCAATTACACAGCGCGGGAATCCGCCTGATAGATGCAGAACGATTTTTTTAAATTAGCGTTTATCAGCAAATGTAGTAAATGTAGTCTGGTCACATCTCAGACACTGCTAAAAATCCATTTAATTGAATTTAATTACAGTGTCTGTGGTTTTAACAGTGGTTTTGCTTTAATAGGATCAAGGGCCTGCTTGACGGGGCCCATTTCTTCGATATTTTCATGAAATCCGTCTTGGACAATCTCTTCTAACCTGTATCAACTGTCGATATCTTTAGGTGACAGATATATGTTATTTGGGGATAGATTTACTAATATGAACTCTGTTGAAAAATATATTTCCCTTAAGCAAAACACATAATGACTTACCGTATAGCATCACTAAAGTATCACGCAATTTTGTGAATACCTACATCGTGATAACAGAGTGTACTGATAACACCGATAAGAGATAACGAATATCGCGTATGCAGTATTGCGTACATGTCCTGCCACTTCACATGGCTATTAGTGTTCGCTATTGGCCGTTTGTTTTATTTGGCAAAATATTTGACAAGTACTCGCAAATACAGACAAATACTACCATGGCAAAACACAAGCATCTAACAACTCATTCAAATAGAAACGAACAGCATTTTTCTCATACGCACTTTGTCCCAATGCACGCACCGCATTGCAGCTAAAACATCCGCAATTTAACCGAAATTCGACCAGTAAAAATAACATTGACTTTGCAGGAAGCGCAGGAATGCGCTATCATCTCGCCAGCTTATACTTCAACACCGCTTACAGAACGCCGGCGGTTCCTACAGGTTTTCTTTAATTCCTACAGTATATATATAGCTAGAAATGTATACATACAGCAAAACGTTCTTGTACACTCGTTGAGCGCCCTGTAAGAAAGTTATCAAAATTGTTTCATTTGAATATATATTTCTGTTACGTGCACGGGGTACAATTAAATGCCGTTTACTCAACGAAGAGATTTATTAGCTCACCACAAACTAGACAATTTAATCACTAGTACACACATTACTTTTCAACAGTTCCAGCCGCTCAGTACTCCACAGTAGTCCACAGTCGTTGCCCAGGTCGCAGGTAGAATCTTCTACGCTCGCATAGCTACACCATTGATTCTGTCTTTGAGATCGATAATGAACACAGCGAACTTAAGCGACCCAAGAAGATTATACCTGGGACCTGAGCAACGACTGTGAACTATTGTAAACTACTGAGCGGCTGGAACTGTTGAAGAGTACTGTGTGTACTAGTGATTTAATTGTCTAGTTTATGGTGAGCTAATAAAGCTCTTCGTTGAGTAAACGGCATTTAATTGTACCCCGTGCACGTAACATTTCGAATGTCGAGACATTTGTTAAAATTTTCATAATATCTTCTCGTGACAAGAAGGCTGAACGTTTTTTCAGCATAATGGCATTGGCACGTTGTTGACAATGCTTGTCATACAACGTGACAATGTTGCCAGTCATCGAGGAACATAACTATAAAGCCTACTATGCAAAGGAATTCCATAATGTAAAATAGGTTTTATTTTATACTATAGTATTACAGTTTTTGTAGTTTCCCATCTATTATTAATTCGGAAAGGAATGAAATCGTTTAAGATGGGCAGTTTTTAGGATTAGTTCAGGCGGGTATCTCTGGGAATGCTCTGACCTCTGACCCACCGAACCTGCCTGAAGCCATTCAAATCATCCTATCGAAGGCTTATTATATATCCAAGACTTCAGGCAAATTTCGGTTTTCGGCATGTCTCGAGCTCTGACCACTGAGCAGTGGTCAGGGCATTCCCCCTGTAAGGCAAAGATCGCAGGTTCGATTTCCATTTCTACTGATTCAAACATTTTCCCATCTTTATTGATTCGGAAAGTAAGTTCAAAATAACTTTCGCTCGAATGTACCTACTATACATTGTATATTCGGATAGTGAACTTCCCTGTTTCGTAGTCCCTCTCCCTACTGACTCTTATATGAAGGTGATATTGCAGAACCGTCACCATGCAAGTGACACGACTGTTTCAAACAGCGCCAAGCAGTCGCTTGAAGGCCTGTCTTCTGAGTCTCCGGACAGGCTGTATGCCTGCACTTGCACTTATGCGGTATAATATATTTTTATTTAATTTTAATTATTTGAGGTAGAACTAGAAGTTATTTTAGATTTAGATTCTATTAACGATAACGTGAAAGCGTTCACCATTATCTCATGACTGCCCGTAAAACCTTAGCAATATAGGTTAGTGCCTAGTTAGTAGAAAAGTCTAATTCGGGATACTGGCAGTTTACTACTTAACACTACCAGTATGCCGAATTCGATTTATCAAAGCTGCATAGGAGCGTAATTAGATTTGATCGCGTGGAACCCTTCTTATTCTGAATGGAACACAAAACTAAAAATTATATGAAATTGAAACCCGCGTAAGTTATAAGTTATACAATTAAAGCAAAATGCCAGCAGTAGCTCTCATAATTACACTCGTTTGGCCTCACCCTTACTTTTCCGCTTTCGTTTGCCCTTAGCGGAACCATTTTTTCACGATTGGTTGTAAAAACTTGTTGTCTAAACTCGTCCACTCACTATCCATAATATCTGTTGAATTGTAACAGTTTATTAGTTGAAAAACGAGCGAGAAACCGCAGAGGTTAGTCTTTCGTGTAGATATTATATTGTCCTACTTTCAACCGGGGATAAATTCTTCAAAAAATCTCACAAGAATTGCAGCGTAAAAAATAAAAAAATAAATCTACATAAAAATCATCTTTGAAGCGGGTCAAAATTTGAGGTATTAACGATTTTTAAAGCGTGTATACGAACTAACTTAACGTTCTAGTGACTTGAGTCCTAGTTTCGTCTGGCAATATACCAGTTGGCAGTGCCATCTATGTACTGACGCGAGAAGGAGATAAAAACCATCTTAGAGGTGGCTTGTACGAGTATATCGTGTCAAAATTAGAGTCCGGTCGATACAGCTGTGCAAGTCCTTAAACACACAGTGTCGAGCCCAACGCTGCGACAACTTTGATATAAATTGTGATTGGTCGATCTCCAGTGACGTCACCCACACCGACCAATCGCAATGTGTATCAAGGTTGCTGCAGCGCCGTGCTCGACGCTTTATGCTTAAAGAATTGCACAACAGAAATTTTTGCGTTTTTGAAGCGTTCACATACAAACTTATCATTTTTTATATACCTACATATACGACAATATAATTTTTTTTGTAAGTTACGAAGTGTATTGTTATGTAATACGTAGGTCATTGAAATATATCCTATCAGTAGTTACCTAGAATGTTATTGTAGTAACTAATTAGTTGTGTAACTAAAACAGGTATTTGTACAATTTTTATAAGCGTAGGGCTGTGCTAACGGCCATATTTGTAAACAAGGATAAGATCCAGGAAAAAATGCGTTAGTCTTGATTATTTTTTTGCTTGATAATAGTGTGACAAAACGCTATTTTTCGGGGGAAATCGAGAATGGGGGGATGCCAGTTTTGCAATTCTCTAAGCATACAGCGTCGAGCACAGCGCTGCGACATCCTTGATAGAGACTGTCATTGGTTGATCTTGACGTCACCCAGTCCGACCAATAGCAATCTGTACCAAGGCTTTCGCGGCGCTCTGCTCGACGCTGTACGCCTAGAGAATTACACAACTGAACGGGAGGATGCCAATACGAGGGGAAATCATAACTAACCCGAAAAAATTGATGGAGCGTGTGAGCGAGGAGTAGCGTGTAAAGAAGGGACTGATGAGGAGAAGACAGCTGACTGGAATGTGCGCAGGAGAATGATATACTGCGCCGAAATAAATAAATAATTGGGACAAGGGCAGGCAGATGATGGTTTGTTTCCGTAAAATCACGTCGCAGCTTGTAAAGTGAATCATATTTCGAAGCTAACAATTTCTGCTTTGTACCTTTTACATTTCCCAATTAAGTTGGGGTCGACTTTCAGTGTATTACGAAACGGCCGGACTCAATGTTTCCCAAGAAGCAACAGCTATCTGACCTACACCTACCACAATCTCTTAAAAGTAATATTATTTCAATCGTACTTTACTTTCATAGCGTGAATCTGATTCGGATCGTTGTCATTGGTCGATATTTGTGTATTATATCTTGTAAGACACGTGTGAAATCTTACAAATGAAAACAAATAAATATATCCTGTGCAATTCTCTAAGTATTCAGACCACGTCGAGCGCAGCGCTGCGGCAGCCTTGATCGAAATTTGTCATTGGTCGATCTCCAGTGACGTCACTCACCCCGACCAATGACAATCCGTATCAACAATGTCGCAGCGCTGTGCTCGTCGCTGTAGGCTTAGAAAATTGTACAGCATTATGAAGTACTATTTGATCCAGTTTGGCCATACAACACTAGTATCCTGACTATCTTGTCGGTCTGATTCACTATATTAAAGTTAAAAAGTATGTTTAAAAACAATACTGCTAGATGATGTGCCGACCGGGGTGCGAGGGATATGCCTGTCAATCTCACCTTCGGCAACCAAAACGACCCACAGGCGGCGTGCGTTTTAGTCGGTTCGAGTCCGACATAACCTCTTCCACCGGCTCCGGTGGGGAGGTAACCGCGGGGATATTGCGCACGTAAAAAAAAAAACTGCTGAATGATAGTAGGCCCCTTGGTCACCCATCTTACCTAACTGGCTAACCCGGCTTGATTTCCTTAACTTTGTTAACGAGCTTCAAAGGTAACAAGTATAATAGAATAAAAATAGCGACTGTGATTTAAGCTGTCGCCAAAATAATATGTTTGTCAGCAAAATAGTAAGTCTGTCACCATAATATTTTGATTTCTATATAGTCTCAAGCAACGTCGACAGCGCAATCGATGGAGTCGTTTATTTTTGTGCTTTATCACAAGTAACCTAACACGAAGAAACGTCTCGAAGGACGTCTCTTCAAGACCTCATTCTTACCTATTTCTGGCTATGTCGGGGCGCGCAATATCAATATGACACTGCGTAGGCGTAGAATAATAGATGTATTTGGCGACAGATTTCTACCATATTTGGTAGTAGATCTGCCATTTTGAGTAGTAAAAATATATTTCCCCTAAATTAAAATTGATTACTTTTTATTCTAGGACCACCATAATTCTTTAAGAATATTCAACACGCATTACCCGATGAGTGATCAAGAGTAACCGAAGATAATTTAGTGTAGCCCGTTAAAAAAATCGGGATTTGTTTTAAAATAACTTTTTTTTATACGTATACTATACTATAAACTATAATATTATTATTATAATTTTATTTCATCTTTATTATTGCGCGGTAGCCAAGTGGTATGGATAATCGATTATTCCCAGTAGTCCCCTCTAGCTCTGTCCTCTGGGGTGACAGCTAGGAATTGTCTTCCCAGTTGTCATCGGGGTGACAATTTGTGCCGACTGTTCCCTTTGAAAGTTGACTAGAGGGGACAAATGAGAAGTTTGTTTCTCAGTTGTCAGGGGGGGGGGGGGGGGGGGGACAATTGCAATTAAAAACAATCCATAGATTTCAGCTTTTTTATTTCTTATGTTACATAGAATCAACAGAATGTCAAAATGCTTACAACATTAGAAAAATATTAACTATTAAGTAAGTAAATAAAAATGTCAAAAACTTATATTAAAATATCAACATTATGTTTCCTTTAACAGGTATAATCACAGATAAGGTTTACATATTTCGGAATTTATTTGGTACGGCAACACCGAGGTAGTATTTTTTTTTAATGTAGGTAGAAACATATCAATACCGAGGTAGTATTTTTTTTAAATGTAGGTAGATACATATCAATACCGAGGTAGTATTTTTTTTAAATGTAGATAGAAACATATTTTTTTAAAGTGACGATACATTTGCTATACCATAAACTTCGTTAGTTCCGCCCGTGTTGTGTTCCTCACTGTTGTTAAATACTACAAATAATGTCTGGGAAGAGTGCTTGTATCAGTTCGGGTGAATCGACTTTTGTGATAATACAAAGAGGAGGAGGAAACATTCTGCTTCGAGCAGGTCATCAATTTTATAAGAAAAAGCAGTACAATACTGGTCTTTCAATATGGGAGTGTAGTCAAAGAAGGAAAATGTGTAAAGGGCGTATCAGGATAAAAGTGAGTTTTATTAATTACTTATTATACACATGACATGTCAATATTATTGTGGACAATGTCGCGGCAACAGCTAGTTAAGGTTGGGTTAGGGTTTTACCTTTATTATTTAAGTTTTTTTTTATTGCCAACGGTGGTAGACGAGCGAGTGGCCCACCTAATGATAAGTGGTAACCACTGCTCATGGACGTCTGCAATGCCCGGGGACACAGTTGAGCCGCTACCTACCTCGGAATCTTGGAATTGGAAGGATAAAGGATGAGGAAGGTGAGGGAATAGGGTATAGGCCTCCAGGCTCTTTCACTCACCGAACGAAACACAACAGGTCACCTGTTGTTTCACGTCGTTATTCTGTGAAAGGGTGGTACCTACCCGGTCGAGCCGGCCTATTCGTGCTGATTCCTTACGGTTTCAGCAAGGCTCTACCACCAAGTATTTCCGGCGGCTGAAAATGATGGGGGGATATCCGAACCCTTCCACCCCGCTCCCCCAACTACTCACCACCCCTTAAAATTGTGGCGTATTTCGAAACTTTAACCGCTAGTTATTCTATCGAAAAATTTTTAACTTTTCAGGACGGAAATATTATAGAAGAAACTATTCACACATGCGCAGCCAACTTTGCCAAAAACGAAATCGACGAACACCTCTACCGATGCAAGCAGGATTTGACTACACAAAATTACCCAGCAGTTCCTCAAACTTATAATGCTATGGTAGCTTCGTACGAAAATAGAGGACTGCAACTTATTTCTCAAATGCCAAGTTTTAAATCTGTCAAATCATCGTTGTATAGATATAGAAATAAAGTAGCAGGAATTGATAAAATCCAATGCGACAAAATAGAAGAGGTGCAAATTCCCTCTGGATATGAAGATTTCTTAATGGCAGATTATTACTACGATAATAAACGAATCATTATCTTTTGTTCACAAAGAGCAAGAGAGTTATTACTAACAGTTGAGGATTATTACAGCGATGGAACTTTTAAGATTTGTCCAATACCGTTTGATCAACTATACACCATACATGGTGATATTGGAAGTACTGTGAATAGTACAAATATCGT
This sequence comes from Eilema griseolum, assembly GCA_963662185.1. Classification (NCBI taxonomy): domain Eukaryota; kingdom Metazoa; phylum Arthropoda; class Insecta; order Lepidoptera; family Erebidae; genus Eilema; species Eilema griseolum. Next base: position 1,511,796 of record OY759255.1, read on the forward strand.
GCCACTTGTGTACGCTCTAATGAGTGATAGACAACAATCGTCCTACGTGACTTTATTTTCTTTGATTAAATCACAAGTACATGGATGGAATCCCACCAAATACAAAACAGATTATGAAAAAGCAGCTATGAGCGCCATCACTAAAGTATTTCCATCTGTTAAAGTGAGCGGTTGTTATTATCATTTTAACAAGGCTATTTGGCGTAAAGGGCGCGAATTGGAAATCACGAAATCGAGCAATCCAGCAAAAATCCGGGAAGTGGCATTGAGCGCTGTACTCCCTTTACTACCACCATCCGAAGTTATAAACGGTTGGTCATATATCACACGGAAGCAAACAGAAGACGAGAACATGAAAAAGTTTCGGGCCTATATGATACAGCAATGGTTAAAAGAAGATTTTATACAAACTTGGAATGTTTTCGGAAGTCAGCATCGCACCACTAACTCTTTGGAGGGCTGGCACAACAAAGTGAACCGGGAAGTAGGAAAAAAGAAGCCCAATTTAATACATTTTCTTAAAACTATACAAAAGGATGCATCATTGGTCACAGTCCGACACACGATGGTAAAAAACAAATTACAATGTAAAGAAAGGCAGAAGAAATATGTACTCAAGGATGAATTTATACAAGAAATGCAGATGGAATTTCTGCATGGGAATATGACTGTTGGACATTTTTTGGAAACAATTAGACATTAAGTGTATATTAAGTGTAATAGTATAGTACATAATTAGTAGTTTGTGCGATTATCTGTGATTATACGATTAATATTATTTAAAGTTAATAACCTGTGATTATACCTCTTAAAGGAAACATAATGTTGATATTTTAATATAAGTTTTTGACATTTTTATTTACTTACTTAATAGTTAATATTTTTCTAATGTTGTAAGCATTTTGACATTCTGTTGATTCTATGTAACATAAGAAATAAAAAAGCTGAAATCTATGGATTGTTTTTAATTGCAATTGTCCCCCCCCCCTGACAACTGAGAAACAAACTTCTCATTTGTCCCCTCTAGTCAACTTTCAAAGGGAACAGTCGGCACAAATTGTCACCCCGATGACAACTGGGAAGACAATTCCTAGCTGTCACCCCAGAGGACAGAGCTAGAGGGGACTACTGGGAATAATCGTGGATAATGGACTGCTGAAACGAGGTCTCGGGTTCGATCCAAAGTTTTACCATGGCACCCACCAATGACTTTTCGATGCTTTTCGAAGTTATGTGTGTATTTATCGGAGGTTTTAAGTGCCCGGTTGTTGGTAATAGGCTCGCCACCTATTACATTGGGACCTAAACATAAACTGTCGAAATGTGAGTGCTAGCACCTCTGCCTACCCCTTCGGGGATATAGGCGTGAGTTAATGTTATGTATGTTTATTATTGCTCGGGATATTATATCTTGGACCTAAAATGTGCTCAAAAGGTGCTCTGTACGCGCAGTACATTTTTCTTGGATGTCTTTTGAGGAAAGCACGAGGTGCTAAGGATTATTTTGCATTGCAAATTCTAGTTCAATATATAAATCAATGAATAATTTTCTTCTAGTCATACATATTTAGATTTAGAAACGTTTCTTATCGTACAGATGCCGCGGTTTGTAACGGCCTTCAGTCTTTCGCAGTGAACATTGACAGGCCTGAGTTGATTGCGGTTAACGGGGTTAACCCAGTGCCCTAATAAATGAAATAATATAATAATCGACGGAAAGCCGCATGGTTCCCGGCAGAGCAGAATTTGGACCACCCCATCTCTTCACATGCGGTGTCGTACAAGGCGACTAAAGGATAGGGCTGTTTAACATCAGACAGATATTACAGCCCAGACTCAGCCTCAGATGCATGGTTCGAGTCAACAATAGTGACCGGAAGACGGCCTTAGTCCTTATAGAATCAAACGCATCTCTCGTTAATATGCGCCTACCTCGTACTAACTCTGCACCACCCTATGGTAGACTGGCAGAGAATGCCTACGGCATTAAGTCCGCTAATGTACATCGTGCATAAAGAATAAATAAATAAATAAATAGGGGATAAAGGTGTGATTATTTGTCTGTATGTATAATAATAGTTGACTAATCTTTTACAAGCTTACTTAATGAGGAGACATACTACTTATTTATGCCGATAGGTGGCGCATTATCGCTGGTATTGTATTGCTGTTAAATTTTCATACAAATTGTTACTAATTAAAGGAAAAAGGCTGTGTTGTGAAAAGCATTTCAGTATAAAAAGAATGGTCCTTATCGTTTACCTACTAATGAGAAAAGACGGATGCTTTAGATTAAAGTCCTGCGCATCAAAAACTGTTTTTTTTTTTAATACCACTTAGGTGACAGACAAGCACACGGCCCACCTGATGGCAAGTTACCGTGGCTTATGGACTCGTGCAACACCAGGGGCGTCACACTCGCGCTGCCTACTACTAAATTCGTCTGCTAGAATATGTAGCGACCATTTCAAATCTGATGATTTTATTGTAGGGAAGCATTTCTCTTCTTCATCTCTTCTTTTAAATTCACCACTGTCAAGCAGAAGCACATTTTTACTGATAAATTCACAAGCAAAATGATACACTTACCTATTACTTTCAATGGAAATGTCAACGTTAAAATTGACAAGTACCTCCGAAACATAGGATTATAGACTCGTCTGCCCCCTAAATGTCAACCACACGTCCTGATCGACTACCTGAACCTTTCAGGGGTAGACACACGGAAATAAATTTACTGGCATGGCTAAAGTGGCTCTGGTAGTATTTCTTGAATAACTTGATATTAGCGTCTCGCCATTAATAATTTTGCACATCTGACATAAGAATCATAGGATTATAAGAAAAGCACCATCGGAGGTGACGACATCTGAGAGTAGTTTTGCCTGTACCTCCCCATTGAATAAACACCTGCACCTTTTCCACACTATTTTATTTTTTACCCTTACCGGTTTCGCCTCATGGCATTCTCAAAGGTTTATGATGACTGTTATGAACGTTCTACCTCACAAATAATGTCACTTTCTATTGGTAAAACTGCGGTTGCCTAGTGGTATGGGTAATGGACTGCTGAGACTAGGTCTCGAGTTCGATCCCAGGTTTTACAATCGCACACACCAATGACTTTTCTATGCTTTTCGAAGTTATGTGTGTATTTATCGCAGGTTTATAAGTGCCCGGTTAATGGCAATAGACTCGCCACCTATTACATTGGGACCTAAACGTAAATTGGCGAAATGTGGGTGCTTGCATCTCTGCCTACTCCTTCGGGGATATAGGCGTGAGTTTATGTTATGTTATGTTCTATGTAAAATGTTTTTCAAAATCGATTAAGAGATTACTCCGTACAACGTCACAACGTCTTTTTATCTTTATCTCTTATATAATAGTATAGATTATAAACCAATCCCAGCCAATCTATATTAATATTATAAAGCTGCAGAGTTTGTTTGTTTGAACGCGCTAATCTCTGGAACTACTGGTCCGATTTAAATGATTCTTTCAGTGTTGGGTAGTCCGTGTATCGAGGAAGGTTTTAGGCTATATATCATCACGCTACTACTTAAGGGAGCGGAGCATTGATAATAAATGTTAACAAATTCGGCAATTTTTCATACATGTGTTGAAGACTAAAACATACGGGCTCAAAGGGATATGAAGCTTCAAAATATACCCCGGGCGAAGCTGGGGTGGGTCAGCTAGTCCTATTATATTACTGAATTTTTCCACTAGTGTTTGAGATAAGTCACTTTGTCTAGATGGCCCTTTTAGTAACGAGTCTGGCATTGGGAGCAAGAGATATCGATCGTTCACTCCTCTGCGAAAAAATGCACCGTAATTTCTATTGTTTTGATAATAAATACGTGTTGGGTTTATACCTTGTTTCACCTATCACAAGATCAAGGTCAAATTTGTAGATGCTTTTAACTGTTTCGTGTTCAAATCGGACAGAGGCTCATCGAGGCGACACCCGTTCCGGGTCGTTCCTGGTCCAAAGGCTGTCCATCGCCATCCAACGTGGCAACGCAGCAAGTGTTATGGCCACTTTTGCATCGGGAGCGATCATTATTTGATTAGTACATGGACTAAGCATTGTTTGTTGAACCATTTTATAATTAATTATTAAATTTATTTTTATGAAAATTTGAAACAGTCGCAATTCACTCCGATTTTCGAGTCCACCAGCAGTGGACTGTGCCACTGCTGGATATGGGCCTCTTCCAAAGTGCGCCATTTTATCCGATCACTTCGAGCTTTCTGCATCCAGTCTGTCTTAGCCATCTGTTTCAGGTTATCCGGCTTTCTCGCGGTCAATTTATTATCGTCATTTACCCATCGCAGTCCATTGCTGGACATAGGTCTGTACCAATGTCGGGAGGCTTTGGCCTACTGTTTCCATGCTGGCCAGACGTTGGTACAGCATTTGATTTCGAGTTTTCTTTCTCTCGCAGTGATATCGTCAGCGTATTTTTCCATTAGTCGCCTCTTAAGAAACCCTTCGAATGAGATGGGATAGTGATACTGGTATTCTTTCTCCGTCACTACACAGATGATTAATTACGGATACAATTCGGGCGGAATCGCAAATAATCTGTTTGAAATGCTATTTACAATGATTATTTTGGGATTGATGAACACGTGAATACATAAACATGGCGTAAACGTTTTAGATTTTTAATGTTGCTATTTTAATAAATCTTTTGGAATTTGATGTATTTCAATGGACCTACCTAATTATTATTTTTAGAGTAGGTATTTGTTTTGATCTACATCTACGATTGAATTTTCATGTTTAGAAGTGTTACGTGGCCGCGTGGTTCCCGGCAGAGTAGAATTTGGGCCACCCCATCTCTTCCCATGTGGTGTCGTACAAAGCGACTAAAGAATAGAACTGTTTAACATCAGACAGATATATGCAACCCAGACTCAGCCCCAGATGCATGGCTCGAGTCAACAATAGTGCCCGGAAGACGGCCTTAGTCCTTATAGAATCAAACGCATCTCTCGTTAATATGCGCCTACCTTTTTTTTTTTTTAATTTAGGACACGCCAACTTGACCTCACCTCGCCTGATGGTAAGCTAAAGGCAAAGTCTCAGGAAAGAGGGTCACCATTACAGACACTAAGTGCTACAATGGTGGCACTCAGCTTGGCGGCCTCATCAGATGCTTTTTCACGCCCCGCTTAAAGGCCCCGGGACTGTAGGAAGAAGGAAACACGTGTGCTGGTAATGAATTCCAGGTCTTAGTGGTGCGGCAAAGAAAAGAGTCTCCGAACCGCTTGGTTCTTGCTCGTATATTCTGCACAGTGTGAGGGTGACATCTAAGGCCTGCACGTGTTGTCCTATGTAGGAAATTAGATGGTGGGATTAGTTGGAAGAGCTCGTCAGAACACTCACCGTGGTAGAGACGGTAAAATACAGCCAAGGAAGCAATATCTCTACGCATCTGCAAAGGCTCGAGGGTGTTCGTGACCTCAGGGTTCCCAATAATTCGGACCGCGCGTCGCGGCAACCTGTCGAGAGCATCTAGTAGGTATTTCGCGGAGCCATCCCAGAGATGCGAGCAGTATTCCACGCAGGAGCGAATTTGTGTCTTATAGAGAAGACACCGCTGCTCCGGCGTGAAAAAACCTCGTACTAGCTCTGCACCACCCTATGGTAGACACAGAGAATGCCTACGGCATTAAGTCCGCCAATGTACATCGTGCATAAAGAATAAATAAATAAATAAATAGGGGATAAAGGCGTGATTATTTGTATGTATGTATAATAACACTCACTCACTCTCACTCCCTATTACGTGGACCGAATACAATGATTGGTGAATTGTGGGTGTTAATTCACCTCTGCCTAACCCTCCGGGGTTAAAGGCGTGAAGTATTAACACGACATGTTAGGTATGTTCCCAGCGGTGAGTAACCAGAGATCACTGAAAAGTTTTTGTGCTGTCAGTGGGAAGGCCAAAGGCTGTCCTGCTTTATCTTCTGCACTGACAGCATAGAATGTGACTCTCCTGGTGTTGCACACGCTCATAGGCCACGGTAACCTCTTTCCATCAGGCGGTCCGGTCTGCTTGTCGGCCACCTATGTTGTATAAAAAAAAGTTATGAAATGTATTCTTTAAGTCCAAAAAACTGGTAGGTACCTAGTTAAAGTAAAGCTTTAAATGCTACCCACCAAATATATTACCATAATTACATATATGGCCTAAGTTTAGATTTCAGAGTGATTTTATTTAGTTTTATTGTGCCCATAAAATATTCAAACAGGTTGTCTTTTTTCAAATATGGAAGGCTTTTATAGACTGGAACCAAAAAGGCCAAGTTGTGTAAAAACTTTTGCAAATATGTTGCCATCCATAAAAAATAATAGTACTTTATGGTGATGCCAAATAGTAGCGTACCACAGATTAACGACAAACCTAAAAGGTATTTTACGATTTAATTATAATGTAAATATCGTAAAAGACTCCGGTTTAGAACATGGAAATATATTGTTTTAATATGGTGTAGTTTATCGACTGTCTCTGCCAAAATAATAGCTAGCCAGGTGTTAATATAGATCAATTTACCTGTATGCCCTTATAGAACTCGGTTGTATAAATAATTTGATAGGTAACATACATACAAATATTAACGCCTGTAACTCCCGTTAACAATGTTGATTGATGGCACTTGGTGGAAACTGCTACACATGTTGAATAAGAGACTTTGTAATTTTCCACTGTATTTTTATTTTTCACCTTACCGGTTTCGCCTCACGGCATTCTCAAAGGTTTGTATTGGCGGTTACAGTAAAAATGCAGTGGAAAAGTACAAAGTGTTTATTAACTACCTACATTTCGCCAACAATGATTTTCGGTCCCATGTAATTGGGGGCGAGCCTAATGCCGGCAAGTGGACACTTTGTCATTTGTCATAATCTGTCTAGTTTGACAGTAATATCAATCTTGTTATTAGCATCATTGTATCACCCGTGTAGTGATGGAGAAAGAATACAAGGATCATCACCCTATCTCATCCGAAGGGTGTCCTAAGAGGCGACTAACGGATAAATACACAGACGATCTCACTGTGAGAGAGGGGAAAACTTGAAATAATACCCTGGCCAGCGTGGCAACAGTAGGCCAAAGCCTGCCAACATTGGGAGAGGTCAAAGTCCTAAGTAAAAAGCTGTCGCAATGCGTACGCTCACTCAAAAATGGTGGTTCTCTACTGGACAGGCCGGGAGTGTACAAGATTGACTGTAACTGTGGCAATTTGTACGCACTGTGCGGTATGAAAGAAACTTCATCCCACGCACACTCAAGTTGTGGAATGAACTCCCTGCTGCGGTCTTCCCATGCGCCTACAATATGGGGTTCTTCAAAAGGGGCATTAGGAGGTTTCTTCAGGGTCGGCAGCGCGAGTGTGACGCTCCTGGTGTTGCACGAGTCCATAAGCCACGGTAACCACTTCCCATCAGGTGGGCCGTGTGCTTGTCGGTCACATAAGTGGTATAAAAAAAATTCTTATATAGGACAAACAAAAAGAACGGTTTCATCCCGAATCAAGGAACACATCAGGGCTGTCAAAAACAACGAACCGCATTAATCTGCAATCGCTCAACATTTATTAGAGGCCGGTACTGACCACTGGATTGAGTTACATAACCCTCAGATGCTCTTGACAGAACGCCGCTATGTACAAACATTGGTTAGGAAATCAATTGAATTAAAAAAATATGAAGGTTCAATCGTGAGGATGGATTTCGACTACCGAACGTCTGGCATCCAGTGGTCCGTATTTTTATATGCCACGGTAATCATTTTCCTTCAGTCAGTGTACTGTGTGCTTGTCTGCTGCCTAAGTTGTATAAAAAAACAACCGGGAACAAGCCAAAACAAAATCGCTAGTGGATACAGTAAGCATCGTGTGTCATGAACGTGATCGAGGTCGGGTTCGAGTTTGTAGTGAGAGTGAAACCAGTGGTAGTGCAGATACGCGTAGTAAAAGAACTCGGAAGAGGGTAGATCAATATATTTACTCTTAAAAAACTGTTCACCGGCAATACTTCAGGTTCTTCGTGGTGCTTGCAACAGCGCCTAAATATCGGAAACTCAACATTTGAACATGGTAAATATCCCGATAACTTTAATACTTACTAATCAATTATGCTTAGTGGTTAAAGAGTAAGGCCTTTCGAATTCTGGGTTCTAAATTCTAATGGCTGCTATAGTTGGAAGGGTTAGAGAGAATATTTGTACATAATTACGGTTAATAGTCTACTTATTCTTTAAGAAAAACTTTAAATAAATATAAAAATGTTCGCTGTTGTTTTATTACCTACTGTTTTTTATTTATGTAGCTTTTACGCGTTTCACCCGCGTAATACACTTGTAATGTAATATACCTAAATATATTTTACTTCAAATCAAATAGATCAATAAAAAAATTATTACACAAAAGCATCTTATGTATTGATGTATTATTTGATCGTAAAAATGTGGGTAGTAAATATTTCGAGGCCGACAACACTGATAGCTATTTAAACACTGAACATTTACGTGTTTTTACTTTTAATATTTAAATTTTAAACACACGCGGCTGTATTTTAATAATTAAAATCTGCTTTTATTATAGGGCAGCATTACAAGTTCAACGATTAATATTTCCGTATTGGTTCCCGGTAGAGCCACCCCATCTCTTCCCGTGGGTGTCGTAGAAGACGACTAAGGGATAGGGTTGTACTCCATCAGACAGTAAACATACAGCTCATGACAAAGTGCCCGCTTGACGGCAATAGGCTCGCCCTCTATTACGTGACACGAAAATTAACTACTGACTAAATGTGATCTTTACAGGCGTGAATAATATATAGGTATTTAAACTAGCATGGCCACTCGCATTAGTATTAAAGTTCAAATATCGTAAACTCAGAACAATACAACATGGTAAATATCTTATAACTAATGTGAATAATATATATCATTATATTAGCACTTATTTCACTAGAAAATTAATCCGAGGATCCGAGATCGTGAAAAAAGGTAGGACACGGCGGTATTTCCGCCCAGTTGAGTAGTCCGACTGGGGAAGTACCTGCGCCCTACAGAATACCGAGGTTATAATAACTTCGTGTTGTGTTCCCAGCAGTGAGTAGGGTAGTCAGAGCTCACTGGAGAATTTGTGCTGTCAGTGGGATGACTAATGGCTTGTCCTGCTTTGTCCTCTACACTGACGGCTCAGAAACTCTCTGCTTACAGGGTCGGAAGCGCGAGTGTGGCTTCTCTGGTGTTACACACGTCCATAGGCCACGGTAACCACTTTCCATCAGGTGGGCCGTGCGCTTGTCTGCCACCTAATTAGTATAAAAAAAATAAATGGATTTGGGTGTGAGGGCGACGCCGAGCGTTTAGTCGATTCGAGTCCAACATAACCTCTCCCACCGACTTCAGGGGCGAATATTCTAGAGCATGTTGAAAAAAAATCACTTGAAAATTAAATAATATAGTTTAATAAAACGCCATTTCGCAATTTATAACTTATCCATTAATACTTTTGTGTTTGTTTTTTGAATTATTGTATTTGTAACAATCGCACTAGACAAGTTGTTTTTAAGAAAAAGTGATTTTGGCTATGATTGCTTAAGTCTGAAAATTGTTTCGACTGGTCAAACTGGTTTTTAGCACACATTTTTCTTTCATTTCATCAAGTCTTACTTTTTTATACCCATCCAAAAATAGAATTTCCGCAAAGCGGATGACTTCCGTAAAGCGCAAATACAGATCAAGATCTATTTATTTAACACATAACCGGTGGAAAAGCAGGCATTCTACATTCCTAATAGCATACATTGTCAGTAACATTTATTTTATACATGAGAGAATAAAATGTTATACACGTAACAATGATTGTTACACCTTGTTATAACAGATGTACTCGTATCATGCATGGTCAATTGAGATTTAGGAAACAACATCACGGTGAAGGTAGGTCAGTTTGTTAAATATAAAACCACCATCTTTTCTGTTGTAAGTTGTACAGATTATAAATAACCATAGTGAATTAAGTGAAACCATGTGCTTTCCACTGTGTTCTGGTCTAAATATTATGACTCGCTTGCATAATTTTTTTATAAGATTATCTGTGGTCCAAAAGATTGTGTTACTATGCAGGTAGGCGGTAGGTACATTGTGTGTTACATATTCTATTGTTCAAGCCTTTTTCGTCAAGTATTAATAGTTATTTTATACTTACTCATCAAGTATTATCTAATTTTGATGTCATATTATCTAAATATATCGTCATAACTCGAGATAAAATGCCGCCACTTTTTCTTATTTGACTTTTTGATGGGAAAATTCTATTGGACAAGATTAAAAAAACAATAATAAAATGCATAAGTAGGTACCTTAGTTAAATCATACTTATAGTAAATATAAATAAAACAATAACTTTAAAATACAACCTTGCATTTACAAAAGATATAGGTACTTTGTAAATATGGTAGCGACGTAATTATGCAGGTTTTTGTGTTAGTGCTACTTGCTAAATTATTAGTGCTATTAGCTCTAATTTTAGTTTGCGACAAACAGTTTAGCTCTAAACCATTTTGTTGTAATACGTGACTAAACAAGGAAGCATTGTTTCTGTGTCATTTGTTATAAATAGTGTCGATATTTTAGCAAACAGTCGCCATGATGTTTGCATTTGGCGCGAAAGTTTATGGTCGTCTATACCTACCATAGATAGTTATCAAAAATATTTTTTTAATAAAAACGTATATAGGAAAGTGGCATGCTCTTTTCAGACATGGAAATAAGGTTGCAAATATAAATATTAGATTATGCATTTTCTGTATCAAAAATGTCATCACATCTTATCACGGTACAAATCTAAGATGACGTCATAATGGTAGTTTACTGTTGCCGGAGATTACAACGGACGATCAACGGTCTTAAAATGACAGAATATTCTATTATAAATGTAAAAATGTCATATAATTGTGGATATTAAGTATAAACTGTTGCCCGCAGCCCGCAGTTCATGTGAACTTCTGATCTTGTTCCGTGGGTGACCAGGGTTAAAAAGTACCTATATTTTAATTCTGGGTTCGCATCAGTTAACACACAACACATAACAAATCTATCCTTGTGCCATCACTACTACCTACCTAGTTTACATTCATTGAAACTGTCATACATTTGCAATTCACTAACCACAATCAATCATAAAATCAGTAGGCCGAGTGTGCTGCTTCCTTGCCTTCGCTAACTACAAAGTAAGTAACCATAAAGAATGTCAAGTTGTGATTCACCTGTCAAACTTTCGCGCGGGAAAAATGGCGCGGGCTCAACAAAAATGGCGCGCGAGGCCAATGAATCACATTGCGGTTAAAATGTTTTCGTTTTATTTCAGCACTAACTGGATTCGCGGTTATTTTTTCAGTCTGTAGCTATCTCCATTCCGAATTTTACTCAAATTCGTTGAGCCGTTACGCCGTAATCAAGTCAAACATTTACTCACTCACTCGTAAACTTTCGCGTTTGAAATATTTCTGATCTCTTTTGTTATGCATTATTACTATCTCGAAAATTAAAGATTTATCGCCACGAGCTGTATCTAATCGTAAAAGAAAGTTAATACTTAAATAAAATACTTTAGTTGTGAAGTGGTTTGGGACTTAATAGTTTATTTGCATCGTTAAGTTTCGAATTTGTTCGTGAAAAGACATCTCACGCATCTGAGTCTGACTTAAGTAAGTGCAAATAATTAATTTGAGCATAAACATTGCACTTTCTCAAAAATGAAAATATTTTTATATCGGTGTTAATAACCAAAGGTATTAAGTAAAATTACTGTCAGAAAACTTGACAATATACTTACCTACTAGCTACGCAGAAAGCGTTGTATAATGACATCATCCATGTAGAGCTACATTGGTTACATTGTACCGTACAAAAATTGATGTCGATTGAAAACACATGCTTACTGTCAAACAGATGACATTACAAAATGGCGCGTAATAAGTGTCAAAATCAAAATATCATACAGATTATAACTATCTTTTTGTCTCGTTCCAAATTCAAAATTAATTCCCGCCTCTCTTAGAAACCGTGAATTTTTTTTTGTTCTAAATAGTTTATCTAATGGTATACATTGTCATTGTTACATATTTATACATTCTAATTACATTATAAATAATTTACATTTGTAAAATTTACAAATTATATAATACAAACTATTTTACACACTCATTACATGTTTCGTATTCAAAGTGACATTAACATGCAATGTCAATTAGCAGAATTAGTGATAAACTGCTTAATGAACTACTTAATTATTATGAAATAAAATTATTTGACTAATTTTAATTATCTATATTTGTAATTATATTTGAAAGTGATATCTGATCTAATATTTGGCTTTGGATGTTGCGCCATTATAACGTAATATCCCAGAGACGGAAAGGCGCAATTGGTTGCCAAATATACTACATACATATATATAATCACGCCTTTATCCCTGGAGGGTTAGGAAGAGGTGAATTAACACCCATATTTCACCAACCGCCTATTAGGTCTCACGTAATAGGGGGTGAGCCTATTGCCGTACTCCGGGCACTATTGTTGACTCGAGCCATGCATTTGAGGCTGAGTCTGGGCTGTATACGCTCGAAGAATAGTCAAGTCGTGACCACGGGTGCTGTAACGCATCCGAAACGTCGGCAGAAATAGTAAGTTCCAAGATATAATTCGCGAGAAGTCCCGATACCTAGTATAATTATGTATATATCTGTCTGATATTAAACAGCCCTATCCCTTAGTCGCCTTGTACGACACCGCATGGGAAGAGATGGGGTGGCCCTAATTCTACTCTGCCGGGAACTACGCGGTAAATATACTAAATGTCTTAAAATAATTCCTGTAATTTTGGTATTGATTATGATTTATTTTTATTGTAACGCAGTTATATTCAAATAATGCCATCCTATGTAGGTAGGTACATTGAAAACTTAACAGATAAACTGTTCAGAACAAAAATTGTATCAAGATCTGTTTGCCGGGAATCAATTTTGAATTTGGAACGGGATACAGAAACAGATAAGTTTTTGTGTAACTTTTGACACACCATAATTTTGTATGTACTTAAAAAATATAAATATAAATGGCATTACCTATAAGATAAGATAAAGTACACCTATTCAATAATAAACAGCCCTATCCCTTGGTCGCCTTGTACGACACCGCACGGGAAGAGATAGGGTGGTCCAAATTCTACTCTGCCGGGAACCACGCGGCTTTTTAACACAGTTTTTAAACATCAGACAGATGCATGGTTTCTGTCAACAATAGTACCCGGAAGACGGCAATAGGCTCACTCCCTATTACGTGGGACCGAATGAAATGATTAGTGAAATGTGGGTGTTAATTCACCTCTGTCTAACCCTCCGGGGATAAAGACGTGATAATAACGATAATAATACAATTGAATGAAATTTGAAAGCACTTAGTATGCTACCTATTCAAATCGATTAAATTTAACCGGTTCAGGCGGGATTTGAATTAGAATTTGAATGGTTTCGGGCAAAGGTTCTGTGGCTTAGTCGTCAGAGCGTTACCCCTGTAAGGGAAAGATTGTGGGTTCAAATCCCCTACACCGGTTTAATTTTTTATATATCTTAATCGAATAAGCCCTAGCCTTTTTTTTTACGTTCGCAAAATCCCCACGGATACCCCCCCACCGGAGCCGGTGAAGGAGGTTATGTCGGACTCGAACCGACTAAAACGCACGCCGCCTGTGAGTCGTTTTGGTTGCCGAAGGTGAGGTTGACCGACATATCCCTCGCACCCCGGCTGACCCAGGGCCATCTCTCACGATCTGGCCAATGAGCCCTAGCCTAGGTTTGGGTAATGGACTGCTGAGACGAGGTCTCGGGTTCGATCCCAGGTTTACCATGGCACACACCAATGAGTTTTCGAAGTTATGTGTGTATTTATCGCAGGTTTATAAGTGCCCGGTTAATGGCAATAGGCTCGCCACCTATTACATTGGGACCTAAACATGAACTGGCCAAATGTGGGTCTGCCTACCCCTTCGGGGATATAGGCGTGAGTTTATGATGTTATGTTATGTTAATCGAATAATAATACTGTCAACAAAATAATGCCGGTGGTCTGTTTCTTCGATATTTATTGTTTTCTAAAGGCAGTAACTGACATTATGAAATCTCATAGGAATGCGTATATAACCTATAGAAACCGGTTTAGTGTTGCTATTTCAGTTAGTATCCTGCCAGATGGCAGTGTTCTGCGCCTCGCTGCCTAGTTATCTGAATCTTGCATTGCGATTGAAGATTATGATAAACAGATAAACGCTGTTATTGCGGTAATAGCTAGAAATTTTCCAGTTTTAACATATTTTTCTTTGAGCTGTGGTTGAATTGGACTAGGTTTAGTCGTCCCCAATCGGATACTCCATAGAGAGTAGTCTCGATTTCGGACACAAGTTGTTCGCGACTCTCCTCCAACTCGGACTGAGGGATTTTGCATGGCCCGTGTAATACCTACGTGTCCCCGGTACTGTCGTCCGCATAACAATGAATGGAGCCATCAGACAGCATGTCATTGATATGCAGCAGAAACTGGATCGGAGACAACACGGCATCTGAGATCTTGATCAGCCCCGCTACACCCTAGCGGGGTGTAGCGGGGCTGATCAAGGTCTCAAATTCAAATTTATTTATTCCTTGCAAATATGGGTTACATAAGGTGTTATATTTAGTAGCCAGTAAATCTCCAATATCCAGCTAAAGATTATGCGAAGTGGCTGAGAAGCCGGACAATGGAATCGGCGCTCCAAGATCCTCCAAAGGAAATATCACAAGAGGACTCATACCCGACAATACTAGTGGCCGGTGACTACATCACATTGTAACCACCCATTTTCAGAATAAATTTATTTGACTTTGACTTTGAATATAAATGTCTGCCCAGCTAGAGATATTGATACCTATTTTAAAAAACTACATCTACTTTTATGCAGTGACAAATTCAAGACGGTACTAAAGGCCTTAGAGGTCTTAGTGGGGCCTCGTAAACCCCATTCCTTTCATGCTTACTTACTGTTTTGTTGTTTATCTGTATTCCATTCGTTCGTTCAAAATTATGCTAATTTAAACAAGTCCATAATATGAAAAATATTTTAAGCAAAATGTTATTTTAAAGGCGATAGAGCTACGCTTAGTCATCGACAGAAATGGTCTTAGCGGTTTGACCACATTACCGTGATTATGGAATACATTTATTATCTGTGCCATGCTGAATTATATTATTATTTAAATATTCATTCTCTGTGCTAGAAAATGGCCATGTTTCACGTTTATTGTTCAAACGGTTACTTCAACAGCTTAATAGATGTTTTAATATTTTATTTGGCGCATTATAATGTAGATACTTAGTAATTTTTCAAAGATAATGAGAAATAACTATTACAAAAATGTGGAATATAAAAATATAAGTTATTTAGAAAAAGTCACATATAACAGCGACGTGATTGGTTAATATTTTCATATGAGCATGAAGTAATAATGTAAATTGTATGTTAGTAGTTACACGTACACTAGTTACAAAGAAACCTTGGTAGCTACTAGCTAATACCTAGCAAATCGCGTGCCAAATAATATCTGATCTATCTAATAATATCTATCATCAAAGCATATGGCAAAATGAGGAGGAATTAGCGCCCCATGTAACCTTGGACTGGGATCGAGCCAGTCCATGTTACATTTGCTCTCTTCCTCTCTCTGCCCCTCCACCTTTACTACTGAGGACTGTAACAGAGGATGTTGTAGCTGCAGCCAAGTTTTGAGCCGACGTAATTTAAAAATGTAGCCACTTTTATACTAGATCTGGTATATAGTGGCTAAATTAGACTAGAAGAAAAAGCGATTGCTGCAGGGCACTCTGATTTAATATTTCGTTTTAGTAAACAATATTCAATGTCTTGCAATTCTACATTTGAAGGTCTGTGCGATTTGTTTTATGACTCAATTGTAAGTGTAACTTGCGCGCCGCCAGCTCATTGTTGTTAATCTTAAAAACCACTGAACCGGCTTTGATGAGACTTTCACCATTTAAAGCCTTGTGATTGTGGTTTGTTATTATAAAACTAAATGATGAGGGATATTACTTTCGGGGCCGGCGTAAAATTTTAAAAATTGAATGGTGATATTCAATATGGCCGCCAACTAATTTAAAATATATATGAAAGTGTTTATGGTTTGTTATATATTTTATTTGGTACGGGCCGAACTACCGTACCATGTACTGTGGTCTGACCGAACTGCTCTGCACCAAATCCGGTCGTCTGTTAGGGCTTTTAAATTTACTAAATATATGGTTGAAATAAACTAAAAAAAACGACGGGTTGCACTCCGGGAGTGCCGGCAGAAGTGAAAACTTGAATATTAACGTTGTGCATTTTTGATATTTTGGAATGGTTAGAGAATAATTTTGTACGAATTGCTTTCATTATCAGTATAAAAGTACTATTATTTATGTGGTGGAATACAATATTCATTTATTGCGCTATTGTACACAAACATGACAATTTATATTACATTAAAAATTTAACACTTCAGAACTATTACAATTATTTTACATTAAAAAGTTTATCACCGCCATCACACATGTGACAGTCGTGTGACATTCGCGCAAGCGCCCTGCGCCGCCTGTCCTCTCTCCATCCGTCTCACGAATTTTCGATCAGGTCACGTGTCCTGATGCGAGTTTAGAAATTTTTGCTCATTCCAAAAAAGTACACAGCGCCGCTAAAGAAGTTTTCACTTCAAAATTTACTGTAAGATGTAAATATTAATATATTATTTGAATTAGTACATCAGTTACTCAATTCACTTTGTTCTATGAATATCTTTTTAGTATAAAAAATATTAATTTATGTAATCATTATACAAAATATTTTTTAAATTTGCACCAATTGCAGATTGGTTTTTATATTACAAACTTAGGAAGCAAGAAGCGATGTAAATATTTAGATGCATGAATATGCAAGGTGTTGATATTATGTAGGTATATAAAACGGAATCTTTATTTTCTGTTTTAAACTGTTTTAAGCAACATGAACCCACTCCTAACACACGCTAAATAAGGAATATTAGTAGTTTTATTTCGGTTCCTCCACTCTCTTTACACTTTAACACACTTTAAAAAACATTGAATTCATATTGTGATAAAGTAATAATTATAGAGGAGTAAAAGGAGTTACAAAGTATAAATACATTTTTTTTTTCGTTTCAGTAGGACACCTAGTTATAATATTATACATATTACTATGTTGTATAAATTACCGCCACTTATGTTTCTACTCATGAATAATAAACACATAAATATTATAGTTGTTTATTTGATTATCGTAAGCAATAGGTTAAAAATCCAGCGGCCACCCAAGCTAACACATCAAAAATATGAAACTATACTAACTATAGCGCTCTGAAGACATAAAATAAACTTATAAAAATTAACGAAGCTATATTTATACAATAAATCATAAAGTTAAATAAATAAACAGCAATTCTTGCCGGAAGTCATCCCTCGGCCATGTTACTGCTACAGCGCGGGAGTCGGGGGCAACGCTCTCTAGTCTATGACTCAAGCATTGTCTCGAGTGCGATAAAAAAAGTAAAAATTAAAAAGTTTAATTGCCGTTTGGAAGTGTCATTTTGTAAACTGTTTTATTACAAGATTGCTTTATAAATGATGTGGTTTTTTTATTATTCAACTGTTGTAATAAGTTTATGTTAAGTATTAATTAATGTACTGCAACGGAAATATTTTTTTTGTATAAAATGTTGTAAATAAAACTATGTATGGGAGTAATATTTATTTTTAATTTTTAGGTATCTCTGTTTGAATAGAATACCAGTACGAGTATTTAAATTCCATTTTTATGTTTCTCCAATCACAAAAACACTTGTACGATCCTATTTTAAGAGCCAATTAGACTCTCTTCAAAATATAATAATCAATGCAAAACTTTAAACTACAAAAAATTAACAGATTGGACCTTTTTTCTGTTTATAGTCACAGTATAAATAAAAGTAATAATACTAGATACTTTCGACTAAAAAATAAATAATTGTAAAAAAATAGATTTTATTCTATGCAAAGCTGGTCATATAATATAGATAATATATTTAATGAGCATCTCTAACTAACACGTCTAGAAACGGAAACCAACAAGAAAAATATTATGACTATTGTTGAATGCAGTGAAACGTATGAATTATGATATTAATTAATATTATAACTAGTTTTTTTCGTAATTACTCCCGTGATTTTACTTACGCATTGTGTGTAAATAATCGTAAAATGTCCGTAAACAATGTGAAACATTAATAATTTAACATGTTCACTTGCGTTTTCTTTTGAAAGCATAGGCAGCAAGGCCGTGGGGCCTTTCGTTCTACTTGTGATGTCATACGTGTTGACATGTGCCAGTTCGAAATTAAAATGTTCTATTCCATAGACAATTTGTGCTTTTTAAATGTGTTACAGCGTGTTGTGTTACCAGATTCTTTCTGATCTGATCCCGGGATAAAAGCGTGATTATA
Organism: Eilema griseolum; assembly: GCA_963662185.1. Classification (NCBI taxonomy): domain Eukaryota; kingdom Metazoa; phylum Arthropoda; class Insecta; order Lepidoptera; family Erebidae; genus Eilema; species Eilema griseolum. The sequence continues at coordinate 1,530,409 of OY759255.1, forward strand.
TATATGTATGTACTAGGTAAATTGAATTAAAAAAGAACATCTCAATAACTACCTGTACAAACTTGTACATTGAAATATTAAGTCTTTTTTTTGTAAGCTGTGAACAACCTGACATAACCTTCATCATATTGTATAACACAATATGGAATAACGCTCAATTATTGATGGGATACACGCCATTTAGTTTGCAATACACGATTTCACGGCACTCCATAGAGGCATAGACAATCTGTTCCACAACTATGTAATTACAGTGAACGTGAAGTTTTGTTTATCCGCATTCTAGAACTGATTAGATATGCCTACTTTTGGTCTAAATAACAGTGTTGAATGTTCTAGAATACCTATTTATTTAGATTTTGTAGCACGCACAGGCATCGTCATCCCAATCGATCCGAACTCATAACAAATCGCAACACTGGTGCTTGTGACTATGGTTTATTTTATTTTTCTGTAGTCACAGTAGTATGACCTATCCTTCGAAACTTTTCACAACATTGTTGAAGTCGTCATTCAGTCTAACTAGGACGATTATGTTAAAAAAAACATTCTTCCGCGGTAAAGAATTTTCATGTAGTCAGAGTTGCAGCCAGTAGCTAGTTATAATTATAATACAAATCATACAATTTTCATAATATTTTAAATATAAAAATGTAACATACGTCTAGAAATTCCTAGCACGTCATGTTAGAATCAACAACTGCGTTACTGAACAATAGATGGGAATGTCACAAAGATAGTTGACATTTGACATAACTGTCTTTCACAGGTACAGCTGTGACACGATAGATGAAAGTGCGTTCTGTTATTTTATATACGTTTAAATATGTATGATGTATGTATGAATATGCACACTGGCCACGAGTTAAGTGGTTACCATTGCCTATTGACATCTAAAAATGATGAAATTTTCAAGCAATTAGTATATATACTAAGTATACTTTTCTTTTGTATTCTGGAAAAGTCAACTTACGGGGCGGGAATTGAACCCGCAACCAATTGTTTTTTTTGGAGGAATATTCTGACCAATACCACCCCCGCTTGCTCCAGGAGTGGTTATATCGCCTATATCGGACTCGAACCGACTAAAACCACACGCCGCCGTCTCGAATATCAATAACTGCGTTGTAAGGTTGATATAAATAGAGATTTCCTATCACCCCGGTTGACCCTGGGCCATTTATGGCTTTCAGATAGCCCTCCTACTCTGGGAGGTGGGAGGGGGATGGTCTGCTTCCGCTGGGCTGACAGGCGGTGATCACTACTACCTATTCCCTACTCCAGACTATTTTGACTTGATGATCTTTCCTTAGCCGAGGAATGGGGGGCCATGGCGCACATTGGAAGAGTCCTTTATCCAGAAAACGACTTCAATAGACTAATTAAGGATTAGTATCAAAGTAATCGGGATATTTACCATGTTACTTTTGCCATTTTCCTCCGTGATCATGGTGTTTGCAACAACGCCGAAAATCGGAAGCTCAAAACAATACAAACAACATAACATAAACTCACGCCCTAAATGCCCGAAGGGGTAGGCAGAGGTGCTAGCACCCACATTTCGCCAGTTTATGTTTAGGTCCCAATAGGTGGCGAGCCTATTGCCATTAACCGGGCAGTTATAAACCTGCGATTTTTACATTAGTTCATATCATAGAAATACATACATAACTTCGAAAAGCATCGAAAAGTCATTGGTGTGTGCCATGGTAAAACCTGGGATCGAACTCGAGACCTCGTCTCAGCAGTCCATTACCCATACCACTAGGCTACCGCGGTTGTGATGACCATGATAGTTTAAATACCTATAATTGATGATAAAAACAATCCTTCACGTTAAATTTACAGAAATATAATTGTATTTCGTAAATATTTGAGAGTGAACTAGGTAACGTTTCTTTAGCTAAGTCAATGACTGCTAAGTAAGCCACTTGACACTAGGCAGCCTGTACGGAACAAAACACAGAATTTTATTTTAGGATAGAATGATTATGAGGGCGGGGTACGCGTGTCAATATTTATATATAAATATATATACTAGCTGTTGCCCGCGGCTCCGCCCGCGTGGATGTCGTGGCGCTAGCATACAGAAATTCGTATATTTTAAACTCAAAAGTTACTAATCTTATATAGCTTGAATCTCAAAATCCTTTCTGAGGGGATGCCTACGTCATAATAGTTTATGCATGTTTTTAATTTTATGCATGCAAAGTCTCAGCCCGATCGGTTTAAAATTGTCAAAGTTTCATACAAACTTTCATCCCCTATTTTAACCCCTTGGGGATTAGAATTAATTAAAATCCTTTCTTAGCGGATGCCTACGTCATAACATCTACCTGCATGCCAAATTTCAGCTCGATCCGTCCAGTGGTTTGGGCTGTGAATTGATAGATCACTATGTCAGTCACCTTTGAGTTTTATATATGTACCTATTTAGATTAATTTTGAACAATATATTTGCGTAATCTTTCAAACAGGTTCGGATTACAGAATAACTCTCGTTTGTGAATCGACTCCAATAATGATAATTCAGTCAAAATAGAAGAATTAAAATGGTAGGTAAGTTTGCATAAATTCGCAAAGAACTGAAAATTAGTGGGGGTCTTAGATACACTTTAGTACGAGAAATATCATACATGAAGTTCCGATCTAACTGCAGATTTTGCCGTGAAGCAACTGCCACCTGACCTCTACTACCTATTACAGTTAGAGTAGTAGATTTTTTAGGGATTCAACTACCCGCGATCACTGACATAGATGTTCGTATAGCAACCGAGACCAACGGCCCTCCGAGGCAAGACCAGACCAATGCAAACATGAAGCCATACTCATAAATACAAATATTTGCACTGAGCTGGAATAGAATCCGCGCCTCTCGCGTTGCGTTCTCGTTCACTACCGCTACGCGACAGAGGCTATCAACTTAGAAATCATTGTGTTAAGTTAAAGATTGGAATTCCAGATTTCTTAGAGACAGGTATACGTTCAAGAATGCGTAAGACTGTTCCCAAGCATCAGCATGTCTTCCATATGCATCCTTTTGACATGCTGTGCATAACAATTATCTACGCATGGGGCTTCTAAGAAGTTGTGAGCGATTAAGTAAGCTATACACTTTTGCTGATGGTATGTCAGTTAATTGACTTGCATTTTCAAGTGCTTTTTTATACCACTTAGGTGGCAGCACACAGCCTACCTGATGGAAAGTGGTCACCGTGGCCTATGGACGATTGCAAAATTGCTCAGTAAAGTTGTGTGGACTTTACTAGAAGCTCCCTAGGGAGATTTGGCAACAACACGAAAAGTCACAATTCACTGTAATATGCCACTTTCCTTTACTTGTGTTCGTTTTCAAAGGGACGTTAGATAGATAGATAGATAGATAGATAATTCTTTATTGTACACCAACAGATTTACAGTAGGACAAGCAGGTAGCATGTATACAGTTCAATGTACAATGGACGTTATAAATGCTGTCTAATTTTTATACATTAATACCAATCAACCAATTCACACTAATTTTGGAAAATAAAATAATACTGCGATGTGGTGCGGTGTGGGGGAGGTAGGACACGGCGGTATTTCCGCCCAATTGAGCAGTCCGACTGGGGAAGTTCCTCCGCCCTACAGAATACCGCGGTTATAATAACTTCGTGTTGTGTTCCCAGCGGTGAGTGGGTAGCCAGAGCTCACTGGAGAATTTGTGCTGTCAGTGGGACGACTAATGGCTTGTCCTGCTTTGTCCTCTACACTGATAGCACAGAAACTCTGTGCTTACAGGGTCGGCAGCGCGAGTGTGGCTCTCCTGGTATTACACACGTCCATAGGCCACGGTAACCACTTTCCATCAGGTGTGCCGTGCGCTTGTCTGCCACCTAAGTGGTATAAAAAAAAAACCAGTCTATGTATCTATGAAGGTATATCCACAGGTTAATAAATAATTTCAATTTCTGTTCTGTTCTGTGCCAAACTTTTTAGTTGGGAATGCCACATAGACGGTTTCATGAGTTGTTTTCAGTATGCATATACATACATGGGAAACCGCTGTAACCTAGTGGTATGGGTAATGGACTGCTGAGACGAAGTATCGGGTTCGATCCCAGGTTAACCATGGCACACACAAATGACTTTCGATGCTTTTTGAAGTTATGTGTATTTATCGCAGGTTTATAAGTGCCCGGTTAATGGCAATAGGCTCGCCTCGCCACCCATTACATTGGGACCTGAACATAAACTGGCAAAATGTGCGTGCTAGCACCTCTGCCTACCCTTCGTCGATATAGGCTTGAGTTTATGTTATGTTATGTTATGTATATACATACATGCAAACATATAATCACGCCTTTGTCCCCGGAGGGTTAGGCAGAGACGAATTAACACCCACACTTCACCAATCATTAAATTTGGTCCCACGTAATAGGGGGTGAGGCTATTGCCGTCTTCCGGGTACTTATTTTTGACTCAAGTCATGCCTATGAGGTTGAGTCTAAGCTGTATATATATTATATCTGTCTGATGTTAAACAGCCCTGTCCCTTAGTCGCCTTGTACGACACCGCATGGGAAGGGATTGGGTAGTCCAAATTCTACTCTGCCTACTCTGGGGCTATGGCACTTCATGCGGGATGAGTGTAAATCTATACTAATATTATAAAGCTGCAGAGTTTGTTTGTTTGTTTGAACGCGCTAATCTCTGGAACTACTGGTCCGATTTGAATGATTCTTTCAGTGTTGGGTAGTCCATTTATCGAGGAAGGTTTTATATATCATCACGCTACTACTTAAGGAAGCGGAGCATTGATAATAAATGTTAACAAATCCGGGAATTTTTCATACATATTTTGAAGACTAAAACATACGGGCTCAAAGGGATATGAAGCTTCAAAATATACCCCGGGCGAAGCTGAGGTGGGTCAGCTAGTAACAAAATAAAGTTAAATAGAGTGTTTATAGTTCAATATGTATTGAGCTATCTACAATATCACTATAATCGTTAAAACAAAGGTTAACTGTGTTATGAAATAAACTAGTGTATTCAATTATGATGACCTCAAGGTCACAGATCCACCGGAAGTGACCTTGACCTTGACCCTGGGAGGAATGAACCATCGAGCGCTCCATTACTTCCAAATCTTCATTTAGCGGTTTAAGGAAACAGTGTGGCACGAATTATTTTTCGAAATAAAACTATTTTTAATGATTTCTCACTCAATCAATGAATTGGCCTATCCCAGCCCACTGCTGGACATAGGCCTCTCTCAATGTCGGGAGGCTTTGGCCTACTGTTTCCACCAGACGGGTTGGTACAGGGTTTTATTTCGAGTTTTCCTTCTCTCACAGCGATATTGGCTGCGTATTTTTCCGTTGATCGCCTCTTACGACACCCTTCGGATGAGATGGGGGTTTTTTTTTTTTATACCACTTAGTTGGCAGACAAGCACACGGCCCACCTGATGGAAAGTGGTTACCGTGACCTATGGACGTCTGTAACACCAGAGGAGTCACAGTCGCGCTGCCAACCCTGTAAGTACAGAGTTTCTGTGCCGTCAGTAGAAGACAAAGCAGGACAAGCCTTTAGTCTTCCCACTGGCAGCACAAATTCTCCAGTGAGCTCTGGCTACCCTACTCACCGCTGGGACCACAACACGAAGTTATTATAGCCGCGGTATTCTGTAGGGTGGAGGTACTACCCCAGTCGGACTGCTCAATCGGGCGGAAATACCGCCGTGTCCTACCTCCTCCAGAAAAGGGGTGTTGATACTTGTATTCTTTCCCCGTCACCACTCGGATAATAAATTCTATAGCAATATATTTGATAGGTACTCATCAGTGCTCGTGACTTCGGCCACATAGACTTCGATCTAATCGAAGTGTACTACATTTATACTGCCAGCTGTAGTCGTTTTTGGTAGTCTTCCTCTCTCGGAGATTCTTAGTCCGCTTCTTAGCCGCTCTCGCACTCGTAATTTATGGGCTGGTAATGCTGGGAGGACTGGGAATTGTGGGTTTTAATCCTACTACTGTCACGCTGGCCAGTAGTGTTGGCAGAGAGATTGGTTTCGAATTTTCTTCCTCATATGTCATTCCACTTTTCCCTGAAATAGGGGAGTGGTTGCGTCTGTTACCCAGGGTACTCCACGTGGAGGTTTTATACCAATCAACCTACAATAATATAATATGTGAAAGTATAGTCACTGTGTACAAGTTCACATGTTGTAATATACAATATGTATAAAAGATGCACTTTTATATAGATTACAAAATACAAAGCACAGAATAAAAATAAAAACATGCGTTGTATTTTTCATTGCGCCGATTAAATACAGCAGGTACTTACTATAATAAACAATATAACATTGTAACAAGAGTAAAACTCTTTTTAACACGTTTTCCTGCCATTTTGTTACGCAGATAAGCCGTGTCATTGACTGATAGCAATCAGAACAATATACATTATGAGCAGATAATACTATAATTAACAAAGATAAAGATTCAAAGAAATCTACTATCTTGCGATTCATCCTGATATTAAGAATAGTAGTCGCTTATTATTGCTTTATTTAATTTTTATTTCATACAATTGGTACAGAAACAGACATCAGCTCCTCTTTTCTTATCCTGCGAAATATCCCACCGTATACGAGGGGTATACGGGGGGATATTTCGCACGCCCCCTCCCCGCCAGAGCCGGTGGGAGAGGTTATGTCGGACTCTAAAAGTACGCCGTTTGAGGGTCGTATGTTCCCGGAGGTGATATTGCCGGAGGCCGATCCAGAGCCATCTCTTTCAAGTTGGCCCTCTTCGGGTGCGGGGACCACGGAGTTCTGATCCAATCCCCGGGCATGAGGAGGCGCGCGACCCGCGCCGCTGCCGCGACCTGCTTCTGCTAGGGTAACAGGCGACTCCACCCGTCACTCCGACATCAGCGCCTATAGACAACTGGCAAATCCTTAGTGGGCACAGTTAGTACTTATAAAATTTGGATGTCTAAGGGCTCAACCAAGGCCCAAACCAATAAACCTTTTGGGTTAAGCCCATCTCTCCTGCAAACCGGTACACTGATAGATAGATGTCTGACCCGTTATAAAAATATTCCACGAATTATGTCCAAATATGAAATAGCAGTCAATCAATTCAATCAGTTGCTCATCGCAGTCCATTGCAGGACATAGGCCTCTCCCAATGTCGGGAGGCTTTGGCGTACTGTTTCCACGCTGACCAAACGAGTTCATACAGGGTTTTATTTCGAGTATTCCTTTTTGTTTATACCACTTGGTTGGCAGACAAGCACACGGCCCACCTGATAGAAAGCGGTTACCGTGACCTATGGACGTGTGCTACACCAAGGGAATCACACTCGCGCTGCCAACCCTGTAAACTAGAGTTTCTGTGCCGGCAGTGTAAAAGACAAAGCAGGACAAGCTTTTGGTCTTCCCATTAACAGTACAAAATCTCTCCAGTGAGGTCTGGCTAACCTACGGTGAGTAGGTTAGCCAGACCAGAACCAGAAGAATTTGGATGCTTTCAGGCGAAGGTTCGGAGTCTCTGTGGTCAGAACGTTCCTCTTGTAAGGGAAGGATCGCGGGATCGAATCCCACCTGGACTCATACAATTATTTTTGTCTTAATCACTTCCTATAATCTTAGTTCAGTCGTAGTACTAGTATCTTTTCGTTGGTTCAGGATCAAACGGTACTTGATTTCTTTATCTCATATCTTAACTGAATTCAAAGAACTTGTCATAACTGTCTCTTTCATATCTGTGGAGCTGGAACGTTATAATATCTATCCACTTTATAGTATTAGAAATCTCATACGTATAATGCATTGGATGTATGTATGGAAAACTGCCGGATTTGTTGACATTTATGTTCACTGCTCCTCTCCCTTAAGTAGTAGCGTGATGATATATAGCCTAAAACCTTCGTCGATAAACGGACTATGCAATACAAAAATATTTTTTATATTCGATCCAGTAGTTCTTGAGATTAGCGCGTCTAAACAAAACTATAGATTTTAGTTCATTATAATAATAGTTTATGATAATGATAAGTAATTGATGATTTTTTCTTTTTTTCTTCAGGTAAGTAAATTGACTGAGACTCAAGAGATGAATAATAATAAAGAAGATTAAGGTAATTATAGTTTAAGTAAACAAATTAATAGATTGACGGAATAATTGAGAAGAAACTTATTCATTAAAATTTATCGAGTAGGGCCCATGCCCTATAAAAAAAAAGTAGGGTATCAAAATAAAGAGAATTAAAAGGAGATTACAAAAATACATAAATATTATAACTAAAAAGTTTGAAATAAAATAAATTATTAAAAAATGAAATATCCCGACTGTATTGTCTAAAAGATCGAAATAAATTTAATAGCAGGCGGTACCCATTTGCCAAGCATATACATACATATAATCACACCTTTATTCCCAGGGGGTTACAAACACATTTCATCAATCATTGTATTCGGTCCTACGTAATAGGGGGTGAGCCTATTACCGTATTCCGGGTACTAGAAGACGGATAAACATACTTAGATACTTTATTTTTGTAAATAAACACATATTATACATAGAAACGCCCAGATCAATGCAAATATACATATTCGTGCATACAAATATTTGCACGGCACCGCAAAATTACGTTTAGTTTAGTCTATGTCTACCTATCTCTATCTTCAAGGAGATTGTCACGTGTATAGTCGACGCTTCTCGTGACCAGAAGACTGGTCTTTTCTTAGGTCAGAGAATAAGCATTGACATACAACGTGGCAATGCTGCCAGTCTTCTGGGAACGCTACCACAAGAGGCATGCGATGTGGAGGAATTCCACGACGCATTTTAACTTTTCTTTTATTTAATTATTTATTTTTTATTAATGTATATATTAGGTCTATGATATAATAGCTATTTCCATTATTTATATTTTGTTTGAAAGTTGATTTCAAGATTTTACAACTCTGTATTTAAATTTAGTTTTTATTGGCCGCTTGATAAATTAAATTCGATCTTCAAAAACAGTACTTCCTTAATTTGATTCTGATGATAAATTACGTATTACTTTTTTACAGCTTTTACTTTTCAAAAATGTAATAAAAGTTACTGTTTGTTAGCTTAATGTCTCATTCAAACACAAAAAAAAAACATAAAATTTGGATTTGTCATTTCTACAATAAATGCAAAAATGTTAGTACTGAAAATTGGGTTTCCTCTAATTTCTTAAAACAAAAAACGGCAATTTCATATGAACGTTTTTAAATTAGTGAATATAGATAAATAGACAGATAAATGTTAATCATTAAATAACGACCTGTATCAAAAATATATATCAACTTAAATAATTTTATTTTGAAAGATTTGATAGAGCAATATATGTTCGCTCCCTTTGCGGTCGAGACAATGGGTAGTTGGGGTACCGACGCCAAGAATCTGGTGAGCGAATTAGGGCGCAGGTTGAGGGACAAAACCGGTGACTCCCGCTCCGGCTCGTACCTGGGGCAACGGTTGGCCATAGCTGTTCAACGGGACAATGCCGCCAGTGTCATGGGTACCTTTGCACCAGGTACGATGAGGGGCGGGTTAATAGATTAGACTGTCACTCTGACTGTACAAAAATGTGGACAATATTTTAATTGTATAATGTAATAATTAATTTTTATATATTGGCGTACTCTAATTTCTAAATTATTGTAAATCTAATTTTAAGTGAACTTTATGTTTTTATGAGAAATAAATGACTTTTTAACTTATTACTTAACGGATCGGATTCGATCCCAGGTTTTACCACGGCACACACCAATGACTTTTCGATGCTTTTCGAAGTTATGTGTGTATTTATCGCAGGTTTATAAGTGACCGGTTAATGGCAACAGGCTCGCCACCTATTACACTGGGACCTGAACATAAACTGACGAAATGTGGGTGCTAGCACCTCTGCCTACCCCTTCAGAGATATAGGCGTGAGTTTATGTTATGTTACTTAACGGATTTGATAGATCTCAATTTAATGTCGCTAGTGAAATTCGCTCCAATCATTATACTCGTATTATGATTCTTTGAAATTAGCGACGACTTAGATAAATGAATTCGTTTATCTTATATAAAGTACGCTTGCGTCATGTTTAATCGCATAACCGACATTACTTCACTGAGAACAAATGGAAGTTATAGACTATAAATAAAAATAAATAAAAACTATAGTGTCTTTAATATTTAATAATATTTTTAAACAGTGATTTTATTTTTAATCTATATAAATAAATAAAATTGATATGTCCGCTAGTTAGTTCTGAAGTAAAAGTTGTTATATATAAGTAAATAAAACTATCTTACGGCTTTTTTATATAACACACGTCAATTAGACTTCGCCAAGCCAACTTCGTATACGTATACGACCACTGCTATCCTTGATATTTTCTTGTTTAATACTTTTTAAAGCGTGAATTTTCAATAGTCGCGTTCTTGTTTAAAACTTTTATGTTATTCTTTCGTCTTTCTATCTATTTGATTTCATAAATCTCTGAAGCGCCTGAACCGATTTTGACTATAACGTAACTCAGGTAATACTTATATATTTTCTGCTGCCTTTTTTTTGGTGGGGCTCTGCGCAAAAGAATACCTGAATCTAAGTTCACATGATCGGAATCGCAGCCATAGTTAATACTTATTATAATAATTTTAATTGTTGAGATTATTATTATCACCATGTTTTTAGTCTGTATTTTCAATCTGTACAACCAACGCTTTGTTAAATACAGATTTAACTGTAATATTTATTTTAACTAAACTGTTACAATTTAGTTTTTTGACTCGAAAAGGTATATTATATAAAATCTGTTAAATGGAGTTATCTTACCGTGTATAATTCTTAGCCTCAACTTTTAATTAAAAATAATAAATTTGTTATCTATAACTGCTACCGGCGTGCCATATCAAGATAGAAGAAATTAAAAAGCGATAAAAAAATAACGATACGAAATTTTTTATATTATAATTTTTCAAATTAAATTATGTCTAATTATGCTATTATATAATTTGTAAAATGGTCGTGTCTGTATATTGAAGATATTTTAAATGATTAGGTACTTGAGTTATGTTACTGTATACATAATACAAGCAATCACACGCATTCGTGCTCGTCCCTAAAATATAGGCGCGACTGGACCTGTTCCCGGCGCGAAGGTGCCCATCACGCCACTGGCTGCATTGCCCCTTTTAATGGCGATGGACAGCCTCTGGAACAGGATTACATTTTTTTTTGGAATTTTGTCTGTTTGTCCGCGATGGACGCAAAAACTGCTGATCAGATTTTGATGCGGTTTTTTTTGTTTGATAGGTCTTCGTGAGACTTAAAATCATACGTTTGTTTGATCGAAGTCGATTCAGTAGGATCGGAGACCGGAGATAGGAGCAAAAGTCGCGTTAACCGACATCCGCGCAGGCGGAGTCACGAGCGGAACGCTAGTATGTCAAAAATATTTTGAATTTTGAAGCTGCCTGGGATAGAAATTGTTACTTTTTTTATTTTTACCTGCAAATAGATAATAACCCTTCATTCATATTCGTATTTGAAATCTCATAACCGGTTACAAGAAAAGAATTACTTTTCGCGGTTTGGTAACTGGTTGTCTCTCACAACCAGTTATATTATATGTATTATTATTCTACTTTGGTAACTAAACTTAGCTAAGCAGTTACAAGAAAAGATTTTTCAATCGCTGTTTAGTAACTAGTTGCGAGAAAAGAATTATCATTCCACTTTAGTAGATCAAATAATTACCATTTTTGTCACCCGAGACAACACTTAAAATTAAAGTTTTTATTTTTTGTATTTTTTTAATTTTCTGGTAAAATATTTAATTGCAAAACACACAAGACATAACCGCGGGGGTTCCCGGCAGAGTAGAATTTTGACCACCTCACCCCTGCTCATGCCGTGTCGTATACATTGGACAGCTATACAGCCCAGCCTCAGATGCATGACTCGAGTCAACAGTAGTGTTAGAAAACGACAATAGGCTCACCCCCTATTACGTAGGATAGGTTACTTTACCTAACCCTCCGGGGATAAAGCCGTGATTATTTGTGTTTATTTTTTAATCTAAAGTATACGACTGTGGCTAAAACTTATTTTTGTGCATAATAATGCTATGGACAGAAGCTACAGATAATAGAACTTGGACGCGCTGTGATTTTTGAACGATTCTGATTTTTTTTATACAACTTAAGTGGCAGACAAGCACACGGCTCAACTGATGGATAGTGGTTACCGTGACCCATGAACGTGTGTAACACCAGTGAAGTCTGCCAACTCTGTAAGAACAGAGATTTTATGTGCCCTCAGTGCAGAACACAAAATCTGAATTCTGTATTTAAAAATCCTGTCCTACCCTACTAATGTTAGATTATTATACGGTAGCTTTTTGGTTGAAGAGTCAGCCTTACGATCGAGAGGTCCCGGGTTCGAACTACTGACGTGAACCCACTCCTAACACAACCACTTTAGCTTAGCTGGAGGGGTTAGAGGGAATATTAGTAATTTTGATTGCTTCTTTAGAAAAAAAAATCATAAAAGTGAAAGTTTGTGAAGATGTTTGTTACTCAATCACGCTCTAACGGCTGATTTGGATGAAATGTGGTACAATGATGAAAAGAAGTCTGGAATAACACATATGCTACTTTTTATTCCGGGAAAAGGTTCCCATGGGTTGCGAAAACGGAATTAAAATTCCCAGCGGACGGAGCCGCGGGTTACTACTCAATCAATAATATATATATTTTAAATTTGGAATCGTTCAGCAATATATGTTGTTATTGTTATTATCAGTGTAGAAACAGGTACTTAGTTAAAGGTTTAAAATTTATTTTTAAACGACATTTATTTTGCGTTTATTAGACAATCAAAAAATTAAAATTTATGCGAATATTTTTAAACGATTTTTTGTTTTTAAAACATAGGTAGGTTAGGTACCAAGTAATGCAAATATTATGCGAATATTTTTAAACAATTTTTGCTGTTTTTGTACCTAAAAAATTCAAATTTTATGTAAATATCTTTAAATGAATCTTTATGATATAATCTTTTTTAATTGCCAATGGCAACACAACTAAAATTAAATAGCTTAATGAGTGAGGGTCATTCTGTAAATCGCAGACTGTGCAAATATAGATTATCTGGAAATAAAATAAATAGGAAATTACAAAGTTAATTTAAGATGTAAATAATGGTAGCTTTGGTGAATTTCAACAATTAATACATATTTGGTACTGAAATCATTCATTCATGAGTATAGCTCCATTCGGTTAGTACCTAAACATAAACAATTCTGATGTGTCTTTTTGAAATGTTTTAATTAAACATTTATTTTATTAACATTTTTTATTTGGAACCTCATTTAAAAAAATAAAAAACGAAATAAAACCACTAGTTTAATTGACTAGTCCGGCTAGGGAAGTTACCTCCACCCTATAACCGCGGCTATAATAACCTCGTGTTGTGTTCCCGGCGGTGAGTAGGATAGCCAGAGCTCACTGGAGAGATTTTGTGCTGTCAGTGGGAAGACCAAAGGCTTGTCCTGATTGTGTCTTCTGCACTGACGGCACAGAAACTCCGTTCTTACAAGCAAGGGTGTGACTCCTCTGGTGTTGCACACGTTCATAGGTCACGGTAACCAGTTTCCATCAGGTGGGCCGTGTGCTTGTCTGTCACTTATGTGGTATAAAAAATAATCAGTTATTTAGCCTAGTTTTTTTATTTATATACCTAACGTAATGGAGTATTTTTATGGTTCTGTACAAAGACAAAAACGCCTAAGTAGATCTCTCAATTACCCGTCTGTCAGCCTTCCATTTTCAAGAATTTCAGACATGAAAATGTATAGACGCGTTGGATAGTTTTCATAGCAATTCGCGTCATCGTCATGACAATAATGCCGTGTAGTGCATTTCAGTGTAAAAAGAAAGGTCCTCATCGTTTCCCTACTAACTGATAAGAAAAGACGGATGCTGTAGATTATAGCCTTGCACATCATAAACTGTATACCAAATTCGTCTGCTAGAATACGAGTATGTAGCGACCATTTCAAATCTATTGATTATTATGTAAAGAAGCATTGCTCTTCTTCTACTCTTCTTATAAATTCACTATTGTATTGCAGGAGCACATTTTTATTGATAAATTTAGAAACAAAATTAAATACGTTCCATGCAAATGTCAATGACAAGATTGACAAGCACCTCTAACCTAAGAAACATTGGATTATAGACTCTAAGTCAAGCACCAGCGAAGGTGGCGCCATCTGAGATTAGTTTTGCCTGTGCCTTCCACACAAGTTACTTTTTAAATTTGCATAACACCTGTTTGACGTGAAAACTTTTTAGGCGTGTTGAGCACGTTTTTTGTAAAGTAAATACTTTTTATACAGATAATGTTTTTACTTCTGTCAGCATTTCCAGAGTGCCACGTGTTTTATAAAGCGGGCAACTCTTAATACGACGCCTTTTAACTTTTGTTTAATTATTATTTTTTATTAATGTATAACAGATTTAATTAAACATCACATATCTACAGTAGTTAGTTATGTTATATAGTATGAATTAGATCTCCATTGTAAATAAAATAAAAATAAATTTAGTTATACTTTGCAAGAGCTTAATCAAAATATTGATATCCGCGATATCTAACATTATAAAAACCTTGAGAATCTAGTGATGTTTATTTGTTTTACCCACAGAGCTTGTCAGTGTTTACAACATCTGCCATTTACCAAATGATCTTCAATGGCCTCATTTATATTATTCAAACAGTATAGTGTTACCATATATAGAGATATGATAAAAAAAATTAAAAGAAATCCGTTAATAACTTCAAATATAGAAAAATACTGAGAAATAACCAGTTTTTAATTTGATATTCATGCGATAAAGAACATTTAAAGATAAATAAGAAGAAGAGCAATATATGTTCGCTGCCTTTGCGGTCGAGACAATGGGTAGTTGGGGTACCGACGCCAAGAATCTGGTGAGCGAATTAGGGCGCAGGTTGAGGGACAAAACCGGTGACTCCCGCTCCGGCTCGTACCTGGGGCAACGGTTGGCCATAGCTGTTCAACGGGGCAATGCCGCACAGCGTCATGGGCACCTTTGCACCAGGTACGATGAGGGGCGGGTTAATAGATTAGACTGTCACTCTGACTGTACAAAAATGTGGACAATATTTTAGTTGTATAATGTAATAATTAATTTTTATATATTGGCGTACTCTAATTTCTAAATTATTGTAAATCTAATTTTATTTAATAAGAAAACTGGTTTGGGTTTTTTTATACCACTTAGGTGGCAGACAAGCACACGGCCCACAGTGTTAAAGTAAAGTGGTTACCGTGGCCTATGGACGTTTGTAACACCAGAGGAGTCACAATTGCGCTGCCAATCCTGTAAGTACAGAGTTTCTGTGCCGTCAGTGTAGAATACAAAGCAGGACAAGTCTTTAGTCTTCCCACTGACAGCACAAATTCTCCAGTGAGCTCTGGCTACCCTACTCACCGCTGGGAACACAACACGAAGTTATTATAGCCGCGGTATTCTGTAGGGCAGAGGTACTTCCCCAGTCGGACTGCTCAATTGGGCGGAAATACCGCCGTGTCCTACCTCCTAAAAAGGGTTTGGTGGACTATGTTTTATTTCTTCAATTATTATTATCTTCTTCATCTTCATCTTTTTTAAAAAACGCTAGGATGAAGCGTTGCGTAGGCATTGAGAGTTTCTGTGCCATCAGTGTAAAAGACAAAGCAGGACAAGCTTTTGGTCTTCCCACTGTTAGCACAACAACTCTCCAGTGAGCTCTGGCTACCCTACTCACCGCCGGGAACACAACACGAGGTTATTATGGCCGCGGTATTCTGTAGGGCGGAAGTACTTCCTCAGTTGGACGTTAATCCCAGTCGCGTCCGAAGCTTTCACCTCGGGTCTAGGGTCCACTTTTTCAGCCTGACTGTGGGTTTGGTTGAACTTCGATATTTTCCGTGAAGCGACATCGATTGGCGATATCGAAGTATTGCAGGTAGACTAGTTGTTGAACTTTTTAGGGCTCCAACTATCTAGTTGCAGCCCTAAAAAGGGTTGTAACGACTGCCATAAATGTCCAACGACAACCAATATTAACTTATCGACTATTCATACACATATTTATTTAAAACATTACTGTCCATCACAAGGTTGCCTGGAAGAAATCGCTTCAGCGATAAGGTCGCCCATTGTACATTGAACTGTATACATGCTACCTACTTGTCCTACTATAAATCTGTTGGTGTACAATAAACAATTATCTATCCATCTATCTATCTATTATGTAATTTGTGACGCGACCACTTCACAAATTACATAAAACATTTCACAACTACATATCTGTACTTTGTAGATACTAAAAAAATGGCTTATGTTTTTTGGAGATCCTGTCTGTTTATTTGTTATTTTGTATTCTGTTCAGTGCTCTGTAATCTCTGATAGGTGCATAAAATGATGACGACCATCATCATTTTTTTGGCCATTTTGCAGTGCGAACAACGCATTAACTTTTTTATTTTTATTTATTAGAGACAAATAACAGTTATGCGTTACAATAAAATCTTAAAAACCAGGCATACAAAATAAAAACGCACAACCCACACTATTGTCCACGAATTTATAATTGTGTTTTAAAATACGAACGCGTAGTAAAAACTCAATCCCCGCAGAATGACATCCAATTAGGAGTCATTAGCCTTCAAACTTTCAAATAATGTTCATTATAAACCAGTTAATACTGGCGACTTTGCATGTTATTTTCTCGATTGTTGGCCATATCTCCGATTCTACTAAAGATACTCAACCAATTGCGATCAAATATGCGGTAGATTTAAGCCTGATCAAGACATTTCTAACAAAGACTATCACAATCCGTTCAGTAGTTTTTGCGTTCATCGCGAACGAACAAACAAACGGACGAATATTTTTGGATCCAGACTCATTAATTTAAGAACTCCAATATTCAAATACAATTGAATTAAAATAGTAGTAGTTAGTATAAAAGTACAGTAAAAGTGAAACCAGTGGTAGTGCAGATACGCGTAATAAAAGAACTCGAAAGAGGGTAGTTCAATATATTTACTCCTATAAAACTTTTTTCAATGTTCACCGCCAGTACTACAGTTCCCCCGTGATCATGGTGCTTGCAACAGTGCCGAAATATCGGAAACTCAAAACAATACAATGACAGTTTAAATACCTTTAAATTTTAGTATGGTGTCAGTGCGTATAATTATCTACTAGACGAAATTTTTCTTATTTGCTTTCTGACAGCGAAGAAATATTTTGAAGTGTTTAAACGGCTATTAGCTTGCAAATTATTTTTAAAGGTGCACTTGTATTTTGGCATTCTTTACATCAATCAAAGAAGAATCAAAGAATAAACTTCATTTATTCAGTTTAGGCACATAAAGAGCACATACGAACGTCAAAATTATGTCAAGAATTATAATAAATAATGGAAATAAACCATTGAAAAATGATTCTTTCACTTGTTCGAAGAACGAGAACTAACCTAAGTTCTACTGAAAAGATACCAAGCAAGAAACTCAGAGAACTAATATTAGAACTAGATTATCTTTTTTAAAATATGGTTTTGTTTACAATTTATGTTGTGCGAGCAAGCAACAGAATTATGTTGACCACGCATTTTTATCATCAAGATACTCATCTACTTTATAATAACCTATTTCATTAAATCTTTTTTCACTACATACATAGATTTTTTCATATATATGTGTCACAAGACGAATAATAGAATAGTAATAATAAAGAATAGTAATGCATGCCAGACTACTTGCGCAAAACAATTGCACATTAGCGAGTAAGTACTCTATCTATTTACATGTAAATACTTATATATTATACACGTAATTAATAAGAATGGCGTAGTCAGCCAATCACAGTGCGTGGATTTCGCGGCATCGTACGTCAATTCAAATTCTCGCGCCATTTTAACACTGGACATAGACTAGTATTTTTTTATATACATAACAGAAGTTCAAACCGTCTAAATATGTTTCTAAATCCAATCTCGATCTACTTTCAATCTCCCAAAATAGAGTCAATTCTTCTCGTAAATTTATTTTTTAATTTTGCTTCAAAAACACAATGTTAATGTGTTATGCAATAACCGTTTTTGACATTTTATTTGATTTTGACAGATTCAGATTTAATGTTGAATAGATTTTTAATATGAGAATAGAATTTCGTCGTTCTGAAATCTTGTTTAAGGATATCTACCTAGAAAGGTGAAACACGGGAATGTCGCACTCAAAACGAGACACGGTCAGTAATTATGACCATAGAATTTGATTAACAATACTGTGCTACCCGCTTCCACACATGGTTAAAATTTACATAAATTATTATGTATCAGTTTAAATATTTAATTCACGTAACGACCTTATGAATCAAACTGTAATATTCAAACGACGGATGTGACTCAATACGCCCGTTCTCAAATCACACATTTTAAAATTGCTTATTGTCTATATCTTAGTTTAAATGGTTGGTAAACTCTATTGTCAATGGTCACTCGGTCATTGTCACTGTGCTCTTCCGTTATGATGAATACGTACATTAGCTTCGTTTTACTAGCCTAGTTAAGTTCTATCGTAGGCTGAAAGCCTTCTACTCCAAATGTGGAGTTTAAAGGAATGTCTAGCTGTATATCCCTGAAGCGGCAGGTAGAAGTGTATTAATAACACCAACATTTCGCCAACTATGATTTTGGGTTCCACTTAATATGCGGGTAGCCTATTGCTGTCAAGCAGGCACTTTGTCGTGGTTTATTGTCGGATGGAAAGAGTTTACCCTCTCATACGACTGTCGCTACTACCGACATACCAATAGAAAACAATATGCAATCCGCCGGCTCCAAAGTTATAATGTTAATATGACCTCCATTACTCATATATTTTTATAACGATATTCCATAAAATATATTTAATTTAAACAACCGTTGAAACTCAAAGGAGTGGCCAATTTGAGTTTGATGTCATGTTTAACAGCTACGTGACCGAAATGAACTTTACGGTACCTTATATTAAAGTATAAATTTATAAAAGCATGGCGAGACAGGGTGCGGTGTTACAATGTTCGCGATTTAAAAATGGAATTTCACATTTGACAATTCGCATTATATTTTTTAGAATGTTTTTTTTTTACGTTGTAGGTTAAGGTGTCAACTATTACATGCGTATCCATTTGTAGGAAATTTCTGAGAATGTAAAGATAATATCTATTTTATTGTTTGCCGTGTGGTGACTGAGTAATAATACAAGTATCAGCACCCCATCTCATCTGAAGGGTGTCGTACGCGATTAACGGAAAAATACGCAGACGATATCACTGTCAGCGAAGGAAAACTGGATAAAAATCCCTGTACCAATACAAACTTGTCTGGTCAGTGTGGAAACAGTAGGCCAATACCTCCCAATATTGGGAGAGACCTGTCCTGCAGCGGACTGCGATTGCGATAGGCTAATTGACTGGAAGTTTCACCTGCTTGCAGGTACAGTCATAAATCATAATCTATATATACTAATAACCACTGTACGAACTGTAGTCCTATACATATATAAAATATTTCTTGATCACTTGTTATAAAGAAATCAAGGCGAAAAAAAATATCGCAGAAGATGACCATTCCATCCTTTCCCATGCAGTGTCGTACAAGGCGACCAAGGGATAGGGCTGTTTAACATCAGACAGATATATACATCCCAGATTCAGCTTCAGAATGCATGGCTTGAGTCAACTATAGTGCTTGGAAGTCGGCAATAGGCACACCTCTTATTGCGTGGGACCGAATTCAATTATTGGTGAAATGTGGTTGTTAATTCACCTCTGCTTAACCCTCTGAGGAAAACGGTGTGATTATAACATTCATACAAATGTAAAAGGAGCAAGAGAGGTACTGTTCAAAGGACCAAGGAGAAACTGTTCAATTATAGATTAACGGACAACAGAATCTAAGGCTGGGTATTAGACGCTAACTTTTTATTTTTTAATCAACGTTTGTAACACTTTGTTATATTTATAAGACAATTCGTCAGAATATCTAGGAATCTTTGAATTAATAAACGTGTTGTGTTGCTCTGAAATAACAAAGTTTTTTATTTAATACAAGTTTACACTTTTAACAACGAATACAATAGAATACCAATACACGATCCTACCTGAAATAACAAAGAAACGACATTTAAAGTTTATTAATTAGCTTGTCGATTCCTTTTTCACTGAATTACAATTATTTACTTTTATTTAGCACTATCGCTATATTATAAGCACCTCCTCTGTTTTATCTACGGCCATGACAATTCTAATGTCAGTGGCGCCGTCTATTCATAACAAAGTGTAAACCTGAACTGTTTTACTCACAAACAAATAACTTAAAGAAATCTAATTTCTTTATATCTTCCCCCACAGGGTAGAAAATTTTCCCGAAAATTTTCGCCATAACACAACTTCACTCACATAGAAACCGGAATGAGCTTCGTGATATGAAATAAGTTGGATTCTAATTTCTTATGGCCCGTATTTATTCTGTATATAGTCTCCGATATTTTCTCTTCTATTCTATAAGGACCGATCCTCAGCTCATCCAATTTTCTTCTATTCAACTTATGACCATTCTCAACATATACCATATCTCCTGTATTGAAATTATACTGAATTCTATTCTTATCTATTATTTTTTTATTATAATTATGTGACCTGATAGAGTTTTCAAATGCTATTTTTTTAGCTATCATCCAGTCATCCGCGGTTTTAGATTGCTTTAGCTCTTCTGGCAGGAATGAAACCTCTGTGCCCTCTAGAAGGTATCTTGGAGTGAAACCAGTAACTGTATGCACAGTATCATTATACTTATCTACACAGGTGTGGGCTATTGTAGTCCATGCTGTTTTATTATTACCTTCATTTATTTTACATCGAATCTTATTCACCAGTGTCTGATTCAACCTCTCATTCAATCCATTGGAAAATGGCGAGTTTACTGCGGTGAAGACCAATGGAATGGATTTTTCATTCAAAAATGATTTAAATTCCTTTGAGTTTATTCCCGGATATTGGTCACTCAGAATCATGCCAATTTCATTATGATTGTTTATGTTATTGATAAGTTTTATAAAGTCTTTTGCACTTTGAGTTTTTGAGGTAAGTATATATGCATATCGAGTGTAATGATCCACCAGCAGATGCAGATATCTTTTCGTTGACCGTGTGCCGCCGAAGCCTCCAAATGTGTCTATCGAGACAATCTCAAAAGGTTTTGATGCAGGACCTAAATGTGACATTAGACCATATTTCCCTTGTCCTCTTGTTTTATTCTTTATACATACTTCACATTTCTTGCAAAAATCATTAATATTTTTTGTTAAGTTTTTTGCTGTATATTTTTTTCCAATCATCTTTTGCATCTGCTTTACACCTATATGACACATTTTATTATGTATTTGTTCTATAAGTCTGATACTGAATTCTTCTGATAATATAATTTTCTCTCGTTTATTAATTATTTTATAATAAACGTTGTGTCTGTATATTAATTTATTCTTATTACTTTGTATGTTTTCATTTTTTTCTTGATCCGTGACAACATCCTGTAATTGTATTAAATTAACTATTCTTAATTGTTCATCCACATCGTCTGTTGCTTCTAGTACCGGGTTCCTGCTTAAACAGTCCGCTTCTAAATTGTCCTTCCCAGGTGCATATTTTATCTTGAAGTTATATTGAGAAAGGTAATACGTGAATTCTCCTAATTCTTCATCTATTCTTGATTTAATATTCATATTTTCCAATGGTTTATGGTCTGAGTACACAGTGAAAGATTTTCCTATCAGCCAGTACTGCCAATATTTAACAGCTTCCTTAATGGCCAAGCATTCTAAATAAATAGCTTTCTTCTTCTTCTGTGCCTCGTTTAATTTTTTTGAGAAATATGCAACCGGTTTTTCTTTTCCATTTGGTTGTATTTGCTTTAATATTGCTCCAATGCCTTCCAGTGATGCATCTGTATATATATTTATTGGTAAGTCTGGATCATATATTTCTAAGATTGGTTGTGAACATAATAGTTCTTTTATTTTCTCAAATGAATTTTGACAATCTCTTGACCAAATAAACTTTTGTTTTTTTTTTAATAAATTATGTAGTGGTTTTAAAATTATTGTACATTTTGGTATATATTCATGATAGAAATTTACTTTTCCTAAAAATTGTCTGATGTTTTTCTGCGATGTTGGTATTGGAAACTCCTGTATAGAAATTAAATTATCTCTCAATGGTCGAACTGTATTATTTTCTATTATATGACCAAGGTATTTAACAGAATTTGCACCAAACGTACATTTTGTAAACTTTAGTCTGAATCCTTCATTCTTTACTGCTTCCAGCAATTGTTTCAAGTGGTTAATGTGTTCATCATAAGTTTTAGAGAATACTAGAATATCATCAATGTAATTTACTGTGAATTCAGTTAATTTAGGTTTTCTTAGTACATTACTTAATATTCTTTGAAAAATTGCTGGAGCTGTCTTCAAACCGAATGGTAGACAGGTCCATTGGAAATGTCCTTCCTGGGTAACGAATCCTGTTTTTTTTCTGTCTTCGACCCGTAGTGGAATAGACCAAAACGCTGAGTTTATCTAATGTTGAGAAATAATTGCAGTTTCGCGTCTTCATCACCAGATCTTCGATTAATGGAAATGGTTGTGCTTGTGGCAATACTAACTTGTTTAGTTCTCTAAAATCAATACACAACCTTGTCTTCTTTTGATCTTCTTTTTTGAAAGCAAGGGTAACGGGTGCTGCAAAAGGACTGTATGATTCTTCTATTAAGTTTCTTTGGAGTAATTTTCCCACTTGTTCTTCTATTTCTTTTTTTTCCTGTATAGAGCATCTGTAAGGCCTCTTGCTACAATATCTATCAACTAGCAAATCAATCCGAGCTTCGTAGTCTTGTACCTTCCCAACATCGTATTTATCCTTCGCAAAGCATGATTTATACTCATCAATCAATTTATTTATTTTTGTTTTTTGTTGAGTGTTTAAATTATTCATATTTATTTTAAAATCTTCTTCCTTTACATGTTCGTTGAAATTTATGGAAATCTCATTTTTATTTTCCTTTTCTTTAGAACTATTCCTGTGACTCTGACCTTTATCTGTGGATGTTTCTTCTCGTTTCTGAGTAATATTTAAGTGCTGGTCTTGAACCAAATAAAATTCTTTTATGATGTCAAGTCCAATTAGAAAATCATATTGGAACTCGTTTCCATCCACTATGTAAACATCAACACTTTTTTCTATATTAAATTTTTTTATCTTAATTGTTGTCAAACCTTGTGTCCTTTTTACACCATTAATTGTTACTAAATTTGCATTTTTTAAATCACTTTTATTTTTTTTCTTTATATTTAACAATTTGGAATTTATCAGTGAAACATTAGAACCTGAATCATATATACCAAATATATCAACCAGCTCATTTAACGTTAGTTTGACTTTAATTAATGGTGTAATTACTCGTTTTTTTGTTCATCATCATTTAATTCAATATCCAACACAGTATTGTTTACATTTTTGATATGTTTTTTTTTGTTTTCATATTCATCCGTTTGTTTAAACCAACATTTTTCCTCTGGGTGGTAACGGACTCCTTTGTTTAATTTTTCACATATTTTACATGACATCTCTTTTTGAAATTTGGATTTATTGTCAGGCATATTCTTCTTAAAGATAAAATTCTTTTTAGTAACTGCATACTCTTGTTTGCCAATTTCATTGTAAAGTTTTGTAGTTGATGATACTAATGCCCTATCAATTTTGTCAATGACATAATCCGGTAAACCCATCACAATAAGATTTATCATTGTTTGAGTGTCAATATCTTTGTTTACCTCCAATAATAGGCGTTCTTTCTTTGTGGCATATTCTAATAATGAACCTGTTTGATATCTGAATGTATATGCATATTTTACCTGAGACCATCCTTTATTACCGTATGTTTCACAAAAATTATCTTTCCACATATTCCATTCTGACTTAGCGGTAAACTTTATTAACATACCCTTGTACCAGTCTAAACATTGTTTCTCAAGAAGGTGTTTTAAAATCTCAATTTTACTTTCATCCTGTAGTATCTCGAATCTTTCACATTCAGTTTCAAATTCTTCGATCCATTGATTCACATTTGATGTTTTTCCTGAAAACTTCTCTAATAAAAACTTGTCTGCAATTTTTACAAAATTTTTATGTTCTGATTCAGATTTGTTATTCTCCTTGGAGGATTTGGTATTTTCTAAAATTTCATCCAGATACTGATCACCAAACTGCACATTTTCGCCGGCATCTAAGTAAATTTTCCGTAATTGATCTGTCCATGGGATCCATATTTTTCGTGTCTGATGTCTCTTTTTTAGCGAGTTCTTAATTTTTGCATAGACTTCTAAACTAGTTATGCCTGTATGTTTGTTTGCATTTTTTTTGTTCATCAGGTACGTCGTACACATGTCCATCGGGTGTCTCAATTGAGGTTATGCAAATCAAATTAGTTTTACCATCACTTGCGGCTAATATCGCGAAAGTAAATCTTAATTTTTCCATTTTCCTTCGTTAATAACTAAAAATGTCGTTTTATAAGACAATTCGTCAGAATATCTAGGAATCTTTGAATTAATAAACGTGTTGTGTTGCTCTGAAATAACAAAGTTTTTTATTTAATACAAGTTTACACTTTTAACAACGAATACAATAGAATACCAATACACGATCCTACCTGAAATAACAAAGAAACGACATTTAAAGTTTATTAATTAGCTTGTCGATTCCTTTTTCACTGAATTACAATTATTTACTTTTATTTAGCACTATCGCTATATTATAAGCACCTCCTCTGTTTTATCTACGGCCATGACAATTCTAATGTCAGTGGCGCCGTCTATTCATAACAAAGTGTAAACCTGAACTGTTTTACTCACAAACAAATAACTTAAAGAAATCTAATTTCTTTATATATTCATACAAATATTCATGTCCAAAGGTATTTGGGTGTGTTGGGAGCACTCTGTCATAGGCTGTATGTTTACTGTCGAATGAAGAACAGCCCTATCGCTTGGTCGCCTTCTACGACAGAAATGGGAGGAGACGGGAACCAAATCAAAACAGCAGCGGCACACGTATTAGCTAACACAGTTTAAAATGCATTCATCGCTTGCTTTCCGATTTCATTAAAAGGTTCATTTGTTCCATTTGGAGTATGGAACCCTAGAAATCATATTCTAAAGTATAATGAGTTTTCTTTTCAATCTCAAACAATAAAGTTTATTTCGCAGAAGACCAGGAAGTGAACGCTTGTTATTATTTTCTTACGCCATAGATCAGGGACGTGGGAGTATGTTTTTTGTTCAGTTCATAAACCGTTATATACTCTGTATCATTTTAATCGTCGATATTATGGCGTACGAGCACTCCTCATATAGATCACCTCTCATAATGAACGCTCCTCAAACTTTTTTTTTTATGTATAGAACACCTCAATTAGACTTCGCCTTGCCTGATGGTAAGCTGAAAGCAAAGTCTCAGAAAAGAGGGTCACCATTACCTACACATACCGTGTGATAATGGTGACACTCAGCTTGACGGTCTCATCATATGCTTTTTCACGCCCCGCTTAAAGGACCCGGGACTGTAGGAAGAGGTAATCACGTGAGCTGGTAATGAATTCCAGGCCTTAATGGTGCGACAGAGGAAAGAGTCACCGAACCGCTTGGTTCTTGATCGAATGTTCTGCACCGTGTGCGGGTGACATCTAAGACCTGCACGCGTTGTCCTGTGTAGGAAAGGGGAGGGCGGGACTAATTGGAAGAGCTCATCAGAACACTCACCATGGTACATTGGTACATACAAACTGATCATTTAGCAAAATGACTACGTCTCAAAATGAGCAGTTTACAAAACGAACACGTCTCAAAATGAGCATTTTGCGAACTATGCACATTTTGTTGAAAATCACTCAAAATGTTGGCCTTCACGTAAATTAATTTATGGAGATAAGACTTTCCGAAACTACTCATATAAAAAACACTCCTTATGCATAAACAAAATGAAATTTTCGTCAGTAGGACGCACCTTAATGGATTTTATCACCGTTACTTTCAACATATTTCACGTAGTAAGTAGGTGTTATTAAATGAATTTTTAAAGCAGGTTATGAGATTAATCATATTATTATGTATTATATTCATACTTATTATTCATACATCTGTCAAGTCTATTAATTAAATATTATTGTCTATGCGCCCTCCAAAATGGCTTCTTTGTTATTTGAATTCAGAACAAAGAATTCAAACTGTAACAAATCATCCGAATGTTTTCAATTACAGTACAGTCAAAATCAGATTTATCTTGAAGTGTCAAAAGTTTCAAAATGATCTAAATACGTACTAAAGATGTTAATAACAAGGTATTAAAAGCAAGTCAAATAGTTTTATAGATTTAAATTGCATTATCGTCCGAAATAAAGGTGTGTACCACATATCAGAACAACCAGTCCACAGGTAGTGGGGAATGCCAAGGTGTTAAGGTCATTTTGAGAATTTTGTTCGTCAAGATTGATCTGATACTGACTGTACCTATGTCAGCATCAGATCACGATTTCAATTACTTTTTATTATTGTACTAACTGTTACCCGCGACTTTGTCTGTTCCAATCCCGTTCCCCATGACTCACGGGAAACTATTTCCGGGATTAAAAATAACTTGTGTTAGGACATAGGCTATTTTTAATTACGTAAAATGGTACATCTACTGATACATGGACGAGGGTCTCTCTGCTCCTGACCTCTTAGACACTATTATTCTGCCTGAGTTAGATCAGCTATATATGTTTTAATTTTCAAACCTACCAGATGAAACAATAATCAGATAAAAGAAACTTTTATCAATAAAATAAACTTTTATCTGAGTGTGACCATTTTGCGAATGGAAGCGAATGCAAATGGGACCAAGTGCGAATGGGACCGAATGCGAATGGGACGGGACCATTTTTGAATTCGTGACGAAATGCGAATGGGATGGTATGCGTCAAACCCATATTTTTGGCGGTAAAATAAACGATCGATGATAAATTCAATGATATACCTACCTATTCGATTGGATCAAGGACCAAGAAATAATTGCATTTACTGAAGGAAGCTCTATACAAGCTAACACATTCTTAATACTTACGTATTCATTCAAGATTCAAGACATGATACCCATTAGATTTAACATTGACCAATGACGTATTATAAACTGTAGATGCGTTATTCGCAATCCAAAATGGTGGCAATCAGAGATGCACCAGTGTACGTAAAATACGTCTTTAATAATAAATTCGTAATAATGATATTTTTATTATAAAAATTATATGAGTTTTTATTCCTCATTACATTTCAAATTACTTTTATTATTAACTATACACATAGTATACGTCAAATTATATATTTTTATTGATATAAATACGGCGGTATTTCCGCCAAATTGAGCAGTCCGACTGGGGAAGTACCTCCGCCCTACAGAATACCGCGGTTATAATAACTTCGTGTTGTGTTCCCAGCGGTGAGTAGGGTAGCCAGAGCTCACTGGAGAATTCGTGCAGTCAGTGGGATGACTAATGGCTTGTCCTGCTTTGTCCTCTACACTGACGGCACAGAAACTCTGTGCTTACAGTGTCGGCAGCGCGAGTGTGACTCCTCTGGTGTTACACACGTCCATAGGCCATGGTACCCACTTTCCATCAGGTGGGCCGTGCGCTTGTCTACCACCTAAGTGGTATAAAAAAAAAGCCTTGTAAAAGATATTGGCAACACGTTCATAAAGACAACTGGTAACTCTCGTTCCGGAGTGTTCCTGGTGCAAAGGCTGGCCATCGCAATCCAGCGTGGAAATGCGGAGAGTGTGATGATCACTTTTGCGCCGGGAACGGTCAGGGGCGGGTTAAAAATGTACAGTAATTTGGAAATGTAAAAAAAAAACTAGGATAAATTAACGATTCTGTATTAAAAATTATATTTTTGTAATATTAATATGATTGCTCGTTATGGACGCAGAAACTACTGAACGGTTTTCGACGCGGTTTTTTGTAAGAAAGCTTTTCGTCTTAAAATCTGCCGAATGTTTGCATCGCAACCGGATGATGTGATAGAACCATAGATATGACCTGAAATAGATTATCCACTTCCACGCGAACGGGGCCGCGGGCATCAACTAGTAACAATACAAAACGGAACGATGTTGTTTCTGAAAATTAATTACATAAAAACATACATTACGATCTGTATAGCGGAAGGTATCGTTGATCCGTCATCGCCTTCCGCGATACGTGATGATGAGAGTTTTAATGTATTTTACGAGACTTTTATTGACTATAAGTTTTGTGGTAGTGGTAGCACACTAGCCTGTTAAAAAACAAATATTAAACTTCTAAAGTTGTCTGCATGTTTATTATTGCCGTTTCCCGCAGTATAGCGCCTGCGTAGAATTTTGATCCCGTGCCCGCCTACTGGTGGGAACCTATCCCAGTTATAAAAAGTAGCCTAAAAGGACTCAGACCAAATAGAACCGCATGCCATTTCTGGTCTTCAAGTGCCGCGATATAACATTGATTAGAGCATATCCCTTGCACCCTGATTGATCCTGAGGGCAAGCTACGGTTTTAAGATATTCCTCTGGTGTGGGAAGCAGCCGGAATGGGGGAGAAGGGGCGGGAGGGTGGTTAGCGATCACCGAACCCCTCCGACCGTGTGGATGAAGAGGTGACACGACTAATTCGTGTTGTCGAATAATTAATTTCAATTGTAAATTATGCATGAAATAACGAAAACAAACCGAAATATATTCATCTATCTTTTTAAACAACATAAATTATGTAATTTTATACTCTATGACATGGATTGTTAACACGAAGTACCTACCAACAACTGATACAGACGCCATTTTTGAATGCGCGTTATGAAAAATAAAACCACACACATGAGTATTTTTTATAAAAGTCATTCAACGAGCAATTAAAATATATTTACCGACATACATATTTTTTAAAGATTAAAACTTACATCCTTGTATTATACAATCAAAATGCACACAACATTATAAGTAATAATATTCACATTTTGTTGCAAATGTAGGCTAAATATTTCGCGCGTTTAGTCTATGACTCCTATGTATAAACACTAGCTGGTCGGAACAAAAAAAGTACAGACTTGATTTGTGTTCTAAAATTATTACTATTTGAATCTGTCTTACAGATGACATTACAAAAATACGCGCTATTCTTTTAAGCATAGGTGTTAAAATTCATTAGCTCATCAAGTTTTTGCGTCCCGTACCACATTTGAAATTCAAATCTCATTCCCGCTTTACCCAAAAAACTGACAGTACTGACATATTTGGGTAAGTTGGGTGGATAATCAAAAATAAATAAAAACAATAAAATAAGAACAGATGCAACTTTTACCGCTCTTTTACCATTCTTAATTTAACAAACTCAGTTTAATAATTTATTTTTACTACAAGCAATTACCCAAAGTATAAAATGAGTCATTTTATGTAGTCCACCTATTGTTAAATTAGTATCTAGTGTAGCCAGTTAAATATAAAACCATAGACATGAGGAAATTACTCTTGACACATGTCTAAGAGCAGAGGAAAGTGGTATAAATCCTCGGCCGTCACGCCTGGCGTTGCGTTTCCGCCATTTCTGTAATGCTTTATCTAAATAATCATCTTTTAATGTACACTCGCAGACATAAATGTATTCAACAGAACATAATTTTTCCGTATTTAAGTTGTTTGACATGATTATCTGTCGTTAAGTCTAAGTGTACACTAGAAATAGCGTCGTTAGCTCTTTGAGTTATTTTAAAATGAGTTTTAGTAGTTTGTGTGATAATTTGGTCTCTTTTTAATCAATTAAATGGTGGCTCTGAATATTTTAGGATATTGATAGCACCACAATTATACCTTTTTTATATATGTACATACAAATTACATAACTAAACTAAGATTTATATACATACTAGATAAGCATAGGATTAGTAGATATTAATTTCATTATTGTAACTTGTTGCAAGAAATATAAGATATATTTCATAGGACTAATGGGACGAAATACTCCTGACCCATCATAGGACTGGGTCAATGGATCTAGTGGAAAAGACCCGACAGAGTTGCCAGTATTTGTTATTTTAACAACAAATTGATTATGAAATTGCATCATGTGTTACTACTTCTAATATTAAAGTTGCCATGACGAAATTTAATACGTATTTTATTATTGTTAATAGTCATCATGATTGACTCATACCCTCTTGCCGACATAAGGACGCTGTTGTCCGCCTAGTTATATCACCTGTGCGATTGTATAACTAACTAGCCTATGCCCGCGGCTCCGCTCGCGTAGTCATCGGTTTTTTCGACTTTTGGTTATGACCAAAAGTCGAAAAAGTGTGAAAAACTGTCTCAGGTTCTATTCAACCGATTGCGACTTAACTTATGTAACATTATGAGTTTGACCAAGACCCTTCTAACAAAATAAATCAGCCTCAAAATTCGTTCAGTAGTATTTGCATCCATCGTTAAAAACAGACAAATAACATAAAATCTCGTCCATAGCTCATGTTATTCACAACATTTTCACTATCGCAACACAACAGAACACGGAAATCTCTACACCATCATCTTCATGGAGACGTGTCCTGATTTCATCCGAGGCCAAGGTGACCTCGAAGCTCAGGGTCCACCTTCTGGCTCTTCCAATTCGCAAGATTTTGGGCGTCCATAATATGCCACCTTCCATGTCACCCTCCATGACATCAGCTACCCCATCTACCTAAACCCGGTGAAAGCGTCATCGCCAGAGGTATTTGTTACCCACATAGCCTTTTTTTACGTGTGGAAAATCCCCACGGATACCCCACAACCTGAGCCGGTGGGAGAGGTTATGTTGGACTTTGGTTGCCGATGGTGAGGTTACCAGGCATATCCCTCGCACCCCAGCCGACCCAAATAGCCTGACGATTTCCGCAAGACGTGGGAATCTCTACATCTCTATGGTTTTTTACAATATTTTTGATAATATTTTGCACTATGGTCGTTTTGAATATATCGCAACATTTAATTAATATCTCCACGAGCACTTTCGAATTACATAACAGGTTACACGTACATTTTTGTGTAACAGTTTATAATAGTTTACAATAGAACATTTGTTGTATTCTAGCCCTGTACACTGGTTTTTGCTTTCTATGGTTGCGGCATGTAGTGATTAAGCCAGTTTTTGCTATTCAGTCACTTTTTGTTAGTTGCAAAATTGCGGTACTCAATTGTTACCGTTACATCAAAGAAAAATAACGCTACTGAATTAAAATACGTAAACTCTATGTGCAAAATCAAGGCTATGTCAAACTACGGCATAGCTGTAGAAGATTCAATTACTAAGTCAGAGGTCAAGGGTTCAATTCCCGTTCAGCACAACTATGTAGGTAAACTCAATGCTTAGTCGCATTCTATCAATAATAAAAGCTGAGCAAGCTTTGCTACTTTGGCTCCAGATAGCGTTCGTGTTGGATTATTGAATGTCCTAGAATATGTTAGAAAAATGGGCGAAGTTAATGTCTAGCAATGGATTGCCATCTGCAATAAACAAATTGAAATATTTACCGCAATTTACCGCTTAAAGAAATTAAAATATTGATCCTCCGTTTACCGGTAAAAAATCAAATATTGACCTCATTTTAGCGGCAAAAACATTAAATACTGACCTCATTTTACCAATAAAAACCGGTAAAAACAAAATTTTACTGCTAAAATGAGGTTCGTATTTAGAGCCTTATTTTAGCAGTAAAATTTTCAAATATCGGCTTCATTCTACCTGTAAAAAACCGTAAAACTTGTGTCACCGCTAGTATGTTGAGTCATCGCATCAGTCCCGCTATGAGGATCGAACCGTAACTTCTTGTTAACAATTATACCTACTCTAAATAGAAATAACACTGCTCGCGTATTCTTGCCAAAAACTAAGCTTAATTTTACAACACCACATAAGTGGCACATGACCCTAGGCCATGTGCTATACCTTATAGGAAGTGGTTACCGTGGCCTATGGACATGTGCAACACCTGAGGCGTCACACACTCGTACGTATTCTCAAGCTGTGGGATGGTAGGCGGACGGTGACATTGCAAGGTGCCCTTTTTTACGTGTTATTTAACTTTGAAATTAGTTGGTTTACACTTTTATTGCGTACATATATTGAAAGTAATCTAATTATCTTACTATTTTTACAGACTTTTCTACAGACCTTCATAGGGACTAAAGCGTTTTTTTACACCTTAGTCAGATAGCCGCTAATTACTTGAGGACGGTAGAAGAAGTAACCAATGCTCGTGGCCCGCGTGGATGACAAACACTGCGACCCGGGATTGGTGTTTATAAAGAAAAGGGGAGACTACATTGTCAAAGATTGACAAATGATCGAACACTAGTTGTAGCAGACAAACGACCTACCTGATGGAAAGTGGTTTACCGTAGCCTAAGGATGCGTGTAACATCAGGGAAGTCACACTCGTGTTGCCGACCCTGTAAGAAAAGATAATTTTCGTGCCGTCAGTGCAGTATTATATTCGCATATTGTTTATGTGTAGTCTATAATTTAGCTCAGAACCAGTTAGTCTTGATTCTTTGCAGATGAGGACCAGTTTCCTCGTCTTTCGTATTTCTCCCTGCTGTGGTTTTCCCAAGCAACTGAGGTTATTCAATTATTAAGAAAGGTTCGGCCGGTATGCGAGGGCTATGTCAACTTCATCTTCGTCAGCCTACGACCCTCAGAAGGCGTGCGTTTTAGTCGGTTCGAGTATGACATATGAAGAAAAGACATGTCAAGAGTACCCGGAACCGGCGAGCATGTATGATAACAATTATGAAAGTAGAAGAAGCGAATGAGGTATGCCAGGATAGTGGCAAGTGAAAAACAGTAGTCTCTGCCTACCCGACTGGGAAAAAGGCATGACTGTATGTATGTATGTATGTATGTATGTAGGGTATGACATAACCTCTCCGTCCGGCTCCACCATTGGGATATTTCGCACGATAAAAAAAGTTTTGGCAGAGCCACGGTCTGCCATAAGAAAATACTTGCATAAAGAAAATATATTTGTTTTTATAACACTTAGGTGTCAGACATGCAACACCAGGGGCGTCACACTCGCGCTGCCGACCATGAAAAAACCTCCTAATGTCCCTTTTGAAGAACCCCATATTGTAGGCGCTTGGGAAAACCGCAGCAGGGAGTTCATTCCATAGCTTGAGTGTGCGTGGGATGAAGTTTCGTTCATACCGCACAGTGCGAAAATCGAAACGAATACGACAGACCGTGTGACATTGAAAGCGCAGAAAGTGGCTCATCGTAAATGCACACAATCGTGTCTGAGTAGTTCTGAGTGCTGATGCATTTTGATTGTTCATTGTTTGCGAAATGTCTGTTATCTCGTGTCGTGATTTGTGGACGATCTACAACTCTGTTGACGGACACAAGTACATAAATATTAAGATGGTTATAATACAGGACAGGCTAACTTTTTTGTTATTTATGTACAGTCGGCATCAGATCGATCTTGAAGCCGCACCACCAAGACCTGGAATTCATTACCAGCACACGTGTTTCCTTCTTCCTACAGACCCGGGGCCTGCAAGCGGCGCGTGAAAAAGCATCTGATGAGGCCGCCAAGCTGAGTGCCACCATTGTAACACTTAGTGTCTGTAATGGTGACTCAATTTCCTGAGACTTTGCCTTTAGCTTACCATCAGGCGAAGTGAGGTTAAGTTGGCGTGTCCTATATAAAAAAAAGTACTCAAAATGATCTTAATACCTTGGTTCCCCCTTTTCCTGTTGACTGATTTTTCTGCTATTTGGTACATGTCTTTAGTTCGAACAATAACAATGACGCTATCAGTGACCAGAGGGCTGGTTTATTCCTTGCGCAAAAGATTGGTATTGCCATTCAACGTGGCAATGCCGCCAGCCTTCTGGTCACCTTCCCGGTTGACATCGATGGGGAGGAATCCTTTGACACCTGAACCTGCAGGATTATTTAGACATATATTCTGTTTTTTTAATACATTTTAATTTAGATAACTTCCGTGTACATTATATAATACAAATCAATATAATATAACGAAACATGATCACTTTACTATAGTATAATTAACTCGTAAAGAGTAATATTCCTACGACAAATAGTTACGATTTTTGATTTGGAAATTCAATTTCTCAAATCTCTCAAAATCGTACTTGCGAGTGACGTCACACGCCAGTCGCGTTTAGTGCAAATGTATGGAGTGCAAGAGAATGTTGCATTTATCTCGGTCCAGGTTGCGTTTACACGTATATAGTTTATGATGAAAGTAATTTTAAATTTAATGAGGAATCCAAAAGTTAATTTGATTATTTACTTACTTTGGGGAAAAATATTAAGAGTCATAGTTTAAATTGAGTTAGGCAATATCTTACTTTGCAATGGCAAGGTATATTTTTATAGAAAAACTAAGATATTTAGTGGTTTTGGGTAGAATGGGACGACCTTATCAAATAGCCTATCCAAGGACTGAATTTTTGGTAATACTTTTTCTTTTTGTGTGAAATGTAAATACAATTTCATTTATATTGTTAAAGAAATTGTTAAAGATTTGTAAGGAGGTAGGACACGACGGTATTTCCGTCCAATTGAGCAGTCCGACTGGGGAAGTACCTCCGCCCTACAGAATACCGCGGCCATAATAACCTCGTGTTGTGTTCCCGGCGGCGAGTAGGGTAGCCAGAGCTCACGGGAAATTTTTGTGCTGTCAGTGGGAAGACCAAAAGCTTGTCCTGCTTTGTCTTTTGCACTGACTGCACAGAAACTCTTGTGCTTACAGGGTTGGCAGCGCGATTGTGACTCCCTTGGTGTTGCACACGTCAATAGGCCACGGTATCGACTTTCATCAGGAGGGCCGTGTGCTTGTCTGCTAACCAAGTGGTATATATATAAAAAAATAGTTTATTAATTAGACTATACAACTTGGTCACCGCGCATTTATGTAATAATCAATCACTGTTAGTTAGGTATGGGTAATGGACTGCTGAGACGAGGTCCCAGGTTCGATCCCAGGTTTTACCATGGCACACACCAATGACTTTTCGATGATTTTCGAAGTTATGTGTGTATTTATCGCAGGTTTATAAGTGCCCGGTTAATGGCAATAGGCTCGCCACCTGTTACATTAGGACCTAAACATAAACTGGCGAAATGTGGGTGCCTCTGCCTACCCCATCGGGGATATAGGCGTGAGTTTATGTTATATGTTATGATGCCAAGAGAATTACCGTTTTTATTCAAGCAATAGGTACTTTTTCAGTGATTTTAATCAACTAACGGTGAGTGCAGATAAAAAAACTAGGTTCTATTAGGTCGAGAAAAATAAGAAAAATAAAAATGTTAGTTGTCAGGCATTTGGTCTCTATAAATCAGATATTTAAAAGTGAATTAATATTACCATAGATCTAGGTCAAAACAAACGTAACTTGCATGATAAAAAAACTTGATGTGCCATGACAGTCCTATTCTTAATGGTAACGCAAAGTACATAAAATATTCGTCTAATTACGACACACTCCTTCGAAATTGGGTAGTTTCCTTTACTTAAAGTTAATTGTAAAACAGAACTTTACTAAATAAAACCAATTACGGCGCACTTTGTTATGGTTTTAAGAAGTAAATTATGACCATAATGAAAACTATTCATATGGTCATACTTCGTTATTTTCTAAATGTTTCCATAGATATTACTATTTTTTTTTATATATAGGACACGCCAACTTGACTTCACCTCGCCTGATGGTAAGCTAAAGACAAAGTCCCAGGAAAGAGGGTCACCATTACAGATACTAAGTGTTACAATGGTGGCACTCAGCTTGGCGGCCTCATCAGATGCTTTTTCACGCCCCGCTTAAAGGCCCCGGGACTGTAGGAAGAAGGAAACACGTGTGCTGGTAATGAATTCCAGGTCTTGGTGGTGCGGCAGAGAAAAGAGTCTGCAAACCGCTTGGTTCTTGCTCGTATATTCAACACAGTGTGAGGGTGACATCTAAGGCTTGCACGTGTTGTCCTATGTAGGAAAGGAGATGGTGGGATTAGTCAGAAGAGCTCATCAGAACACTCACCATGGTAGTCAATATTCCGAAGTTTAAAATAAAACTCTTGACTTGACACTCGAGTACGCCATGAACACAGATTATAAAACATGTTAAGCATTCGAATTTCAAAACAATGCCCTTCTAAACAAACCACATTTAGTTCATTCCATTCATTCAGTGTGATAGGTGCTATACATGAAAGATTTCGTGCAATATGGAGGCTCGGCCATAACCTCGCAATCGCGATGGTGAAATTATGCTAATTAAATTTTGCCTAATTACTTCCTCAAGGTTACTAATAATTCGTACCTAAATTATTTACTCACGCTGTTAAAGGTTATTTCTTTATCTTATTACCGCCAGTTTTGTGCATCCATGGCCGCCATATTGTTTTTTTAGCTATGACATTTGATGAGTCGTCACAGAAGATCAAAGAATAAATTTCATTTATTTAGTTAGGACACATAAAGAGCACATATGAACGTCAAAATTGTACAGAATATTTGATGTTTGAGTGTCGCAATGTTTAGAAAGGAATGTTCTTAAATGTCATTGTAAACCTTCGAGGATGCCGTAAGGCGAAACCGGTCAGGTCTAACATATATTAAAAGTAATGTGGAAAAGTACAAGTGAGTTATCATTATGTGTCAAAATTTTACAAATAAATCAAAAAATAATATAAAAAATATTAAATCATGTAAAAACAAACCAATGAAAAATGATTCTTCCGTTGGTTCGGTAGGTACGCAAGAAATTCAAAGAACTATATTAGAACAGGATTGTCTGTCTTTTTTAAATTAAACTAGCTGTCCCGGCAAACGTTGTTTTGCCATATAATGTTAAGGGTGGACAACCCTTATCACTAAGGGGTATGAAAAATTTATGTTAGCCGATTCTCAGACGTACTCATTATGCTCACAAAATCTCATGAGAATCGGTCTAGCCGTTTCGGAGGAGTTCAAGTTCGAACACCGTGACACGAGAATTTTATATATAAGATTTAGTTTACAATTTATTTTGTGCGAGCAAGCAAGAGACTTATGCTGACCACGCATTGACATCATCAAGATACTCATCCACTCTATAGTAACCTTTATTCATTAAAGTTTTTGTCACTTCTGTTTCATTGTCATCGTCATTACCTTTATTGTATTAAAAACGTATCTTTGTAATTTGGGAGTGGTTGCTATTCTGCACTTTTCAGACTCATTATTATTGTATCTGTGTGTGTTTGTTTAGTTAATCTCCGATGTATCTGGGCTGATTCTGTCAGGACTTTCGCTACAGTTAGTTGATATTACGAGGTGTAACAGAATACTACTGCTATAATAACCTCGTGTAGTATTCCCGCTGGTGAGTAGGGTAGACAGAGCTCACTGGAGAGTTTTTGTGCTGTCAGTGGGAAGACCAAAGACTTGTCCTGATTTTGTGTTCTGCACTGAGGGCACATAAAATCTCTGTTTTTACAGGGTCGGCAGCATCGATGTGACTCCACTGGTGTTACACACGTTCATAGGTCACGGTAATCACTTTCCATCAGGTGGGCCGTGTGCTTGTCTACTACCTAAGTTGTATAATAAAAAATGTTACTTCTATTTTAAACACTGAATTAGGTTTTCACGCTAAAAAGACACTCACCTCATGGCTCTTTACTGTGACCCGTGACGTGACATAAAACCCTCCATATTGACAACTAGGCAACCTAAGGTTGAGTAGCCTGGCGCCGAATAACGGGGAGAACTGACCCCAAATAAGGGGAAGAGGTAAAAGAAGAGAAAGGATCAATCAAGGTCTTTAATGTAATAATAACCCGACCTCGGGCTCCAAAATAGCTAGAAATTTGGATGTAAACAAGCAATCGCTAGGATATATGATTAAACTTAATGGAAATTATTGTAGACAAGTTCTCCATTAAACCAATTGAACAAACTTTCACCCCTATCTTAATGGTGTAGACTTGACTAGGCTTGCTATGGCGTTGTGTATGATAACGGAAGTGTGGCCTAACGCGAGCAAGACATCGTGTGTTATTGATGGAGCAACTTGACACGAATTGACAATAACGATTGAGGTATCACGCTCAGCTGATCACGACGTCTGTAGCGTATGGTACAAGGTGCAGAAGATTAATTCTCGTAATGAAAATCAAATCAAAATGCTGTATCTGTCAAAATCAAATGAATTGTCAAAAAACAATTTGTCGTAACACAACTTTTAAGAAAGAACATTGACTCATCAGATGGAAGGTTTTGTAAATAAATTACGAGATGGCCTCTTTTCGTAGAAATTGGAGTTTGGCATTTGGGAGTTTGAAATTAAATCGAGACTGAATTTTGAAGAACAATTTATTAAGAGGGGTGCCAGGGTGACAGGCGCCTCCACCTGTCACCCCACATATTATATCTAACCTAAAGACAAACTGGTAAACTTTAAAAAGTGGGTTTGTCGGTCTGTGCTAATTACATTACTGTTTTGCAAAGAAATAATGTTCGATATATTTACACATAGTGAATCATAGCTATCGTACTATATTTGGTACGATAGTGGGCCAATCTTATCAATCTGTGTCAATAAATTTTGTTATTGGCTTCACTTTGGTACAATCGGTGAGGTCAAGGTGAGAAGACTCTCAGAGGTATTGGGTATTCGACTGACTATTCAAATTAGTAACTTTTTACTAAACGTCAAAACGGTAAGTTATAAGGAAACTTGTATGAAATAATTTATTGTGATGCCATGTATTATAAACTAGCACCGCGCCGCGGTTTCACCCGCGTAAATCCTGATCCCATGGGAATATTGGGATAAAAAGTAGCCTATGTTACTCACGATGAATGTAGCTTTCTAATGAAAAAATAATTATTAAAATCGGTCCAGTACTTTTTGAGTTTATTCGTTACATACAAAAATACAAATCTTTCCTCTTTATAATATTAGTATAGATTGGGTGGCTGATTAAAAATACATACATACATAACATAAACTCACGCCTATTTTGACGAAGGGGCAGGCAGAGGTGCTAGCACCCACATTTCGCCAGTTTATGTTTAGGTCCCAATGTAATAGGTGGCGAGCCTATTGCCATTAACCGGGCACTTATAAACCTGCGATAAATACACACATAACTTCGAATAGCATCGAAAAGTCATTGGTATGTGCTTGCAAACCTGGGATCGAACCCCAGACCTCGTTACTACTACCGCGGTTGATTACGTGGAAGTACCGAAACCATACTAAAAACAGGGACACTGTCTTCAGAACCATTAGTTTTGGTAAATCAATTGGCTTAATTCTTTTGTTAGGCGTTATTTTCATATTTTTTAATGCGGCTCGCTTCAGTTTCATGTATACCTAAGGATGATTTCTTTTGATATTGTGGACAACAAAACGCTTTCGCTTCTAAACTTGGGCCACATTGTCGTAGCATAGGGCGATCTAATGTTACCCTGCACCTGCCAGTGACGTCACATCCGCACATTGTAGCCACCGAGGCCTTTGTCCCTAAAACAAGTGTGTTATTTTTTGTTTTCATTAAAATAAGTAATTGTTTTATTCTAATTGTCTGTTTTAATACCTTTGTTCTTCATTTTTCACCTTGAAAAAACCGTATCAAAAAGATCTAATGTGTAGTGGCCACCATAGACGCAGACTGGAAACCTGATTTAGTTCAATTACGTTTTTAAATTATTTATACTGTTGATTGGTGGCATTTTGTGGAATTTGTTGCTATACATATTGAGAAACTCACTTGTACTTTTCCATATTATTTTTAATATATATATTTTTTTTTATACCACTTAGTTGGCAGACAAGCACACGGCCCACCTGATGGAAAGTAGTTACCGTGGCCTATGGACGTCTGTAACACCAGAGGAGTCACAGTCGCACTGCCAACCCTGTAAGTGCAGAGTTTCTGTGCCGTCAGTAGAAGACAAAGCAGGACAAGCCTTTAGTCTTCCCACTGACAGCACACATTCTCCAGTGAGCTCTGGCTACCCTACTCACCGCTGGGAACACAACATGAAGTTATTATAACCGCGGTATTCTGTAGGGCGGAGGTACTTCCCCAGTCGGACTGCGCAATCGGGCGGAAATACCGCCGTGTCCTACCTCCTTGAATTAGACCTGACCGGTTTCGCCTTACGGCATCCTCAAAGGTTTACAATGACATTTAAGAACATTCCTTTACAAATATAGCGACACTCAAATTTATTTTTGAGTTACAATTAGCTGAAGAAGCGAAAGTAGTACGCCAGGATCGTAGCAACTGGAAACAACATAGTCTCTGCCAACCCCACTGGGAAAGAGGCGTGTATGTATGTTTGTACTTTGCTGCTTTTAGCATAAATAATTTCCGTGACATCATCTATTTCAAAAGTGTAGTTCTGCGAGGTCGACCCCGGTTTACCTGCCCACTTACACATGCCTTAATACGCTTGATGTATCTTGCAGAATTCCCCAAATAACACTTCACCAAGGATATTTTCGTAAATATTAAAAGGAAATTACTATGCAGTTTTAGTGCCTAGCATACAGCGCATCATTTGCAAAGCTCCAAAATTACCCGACAACTGTGTGGAATATTTGTGGTGCAATTCTAAGCTAGGTATTTTCTGTAGTTAAAATAAATTATTTAATTAAACTCATTCAATTAAGAATGATAAAACAGCGGTAAATTGTGTCGGTTTCTTATTTTTTCGTTTTTATTTATTTTTAACCATCTACCCAACCTATAATAATGAATAATTAGTAACTTTACTTCAGTAAACGTCAAAACGGTAAGTTATAAGGAAACTTGTATGAAATAATTTATTGTGAGGTCAATATAAATATTTAATACTCAAATCATTAATTATTATAGGTTCGGTGGATGATTAAAAATAAATAAAAACGATAAAATAGAACAAACATCAAATTTACCACTCTTTAACCTTTCTTAATTTAATAATCTCGTTTAAACAATTTATTTTAACTACAGAAACATACCTAATTATTGATTTCATACGTTTCTTTACAAGTCACCGTTTTAACGTTCAATAAAAAGTAACTAATTTGACTAGTCAGTCAAATACACAATTCACCAAGGACATATTCCTATTTTTAAAACAAGATGTCTGCCTACTATGTTTTGAAAGAAACGTATTAGCAATTGACCCAAATATTAAGCTTTGTTTACATTTTTTTCGTACGTTTTAGCCGCGAACGTCTTCTAGAATAGTTTATAATAGATTGTGCACCTTATAGAGAGGCACTATATAATTAAATAAAGCTCTGAATGAAAGATGACATAACTTTGGAGGCCAAGTTCAAATAAGCACAAAGAATCTTGCTCGTCCGCCATTTTTGGTCAACACCTGTGACTCAGTGTTGAGTCAGTGGTGTGTGAGATCATATTGTGGTCATGGCTTTATTTGTAAACTATAAATAGGATGAGATCAGTAAGATTTGGTTAGTTGTTCGATTGTTTATTTCTCCGATATCTTTGATGATGAAGCGGACCACGGACTTAGAGCTGAAGGCTTCGGTTGCCACTGGGACAAACGCAAGGATGCCTTTTTTTATGTGCGAAATACGCCTTCGGATAGCCCCCCCCCCCCCGTTCCCCACCGAAGCCGGTGGGAGAGATTATGTCGGATTCGAACCGACTAAAACGCACGGCGCCTGAAGGTCGTTTTTGGTTGCCGTAGATGAGATTGACAGGCATATTCCTTGCACCCCGGCCGACTCAAGGCCATCTCTCGATCTGACCTTCTTCGGGTGTGGGGACCACAGAGTCCCTAACTCAACCCCGGAAACGGGGAGGTGCGCCAAGTCTGCTTCTACCAGGGTGTCATACGTCACAGTGTGCACCGTTTCTGATTACAACATTTCAATCTA
This sequence comes from Eilema griseolum, assembly GCA_963662185.1. Lineage (NCBI taxonomy): Eukaryota > Metazoa > Arthropoda > Insecta > Lepidoptera > Erebidae > Eilema > Eilema griseolum. Next base: position 1,572,574 of record OY759255.1, read on the forward strand.
GCTGTGCCTGATGACTCCGTTCATGATCGTGCAATAGCGCAATATATTCATAGTGGATAATGAAGTAATTAACATTACAATATATAATTTATTACAACATCTTATGACAAATATAATGAAAAATAAAACGTATGCTTTCCAATACTGATGCTGTCCAACTACAGAACTCTAAATCGCCAGTGGGTTGTGTTAGAAGTAATACCACAGATAATATAATATGATTTCGTAATACTAAAATAGTAATAGTAAAATTTAAACAAAATAGTTATTTTTTCGGACAGTAAGAGTTCTTTGCAGCGTATGGCTCGATGCGTCTCTGGATGCAGAGGTGCATCGTTAGCCTATGAGATCTTAAAATCTATTATTTTATTAAATAATAGTGGTAAAGATATTAGATTGCAATGGGTTCCAGCGCATATCGGCCTTACGGGAAACGAACAGGCAGACCGGATAGCTAAGTTTGCATCTGTAAACGGCTCTGATATTAATTATCTACCTGACCATTGGGAATTAATACCAAAAGTTAAAAAAATCTGTTACGAGGGGTGGGTCTCGCATTTTAACCATACATCCATAGGCAAAGGTATCTGGTATAAGTCCATTCAGGCAGTACCTCCTCAGGTGCCTTGGTTTGATGATGCTCGATTGAGCAGACATTATATTAATATTAAGTTAGCCTTTAGAATTAGATCTGGTCACTAACCATCAGCAAAGTTTGCATATCTTATGAGAAAAGCTGATTCGCCTAACTGCCCTGTATGCCATAAAATTGAAGATGTGCAACATTTGCTGATGGATTGTGACCGGAATAAAAGAGAGCGTGTGGCTCTGCTCCACGAATTAAAAGTAAATACTCTGGATGTGGGTCTACTACAAAGTATTATGAGTTATCCAAGCTCCGAAGCCGCCCAAAAACTATGTCACCTGATTACAATAGTTCAGCAATGATTCCCTATAATAAGTGTACTACCTAGACTGTAACAAATAATGTAAGTCTGTCCACTAGGAATTAAGGTACGATGGGGTTGGCATATCCTTACTGGATCAAAACCCCAAAATAAATAAAGATTAAAAAAATAATTATTGTACAATTTCCGTCGCACGTGTACACAAAGAGAGCAAACGAAATGTTAATACGAGTACTAGTTCTATGCGTTTCATCTATGTTATTTTTAATTTGAGACTATAACACAAAAGTATAAAACGTAAAATAATATTTCAAATATGCACTATGCACTCATAAAAATATAAACAGTTGGTATTTGGCATTGTACCACAGATAACAGACAATTAATTTCCTGGCAACACGAGATACAATATCGCTCCTGCAATGCGATAGTTACATCACAGAATGAATAAATTGTTAAAATCTGCCTCGAATAAGAATGACCCACTTGCAATCTGTTATATTTTTGTGTGAGGCAGGTCGGCGACGATTTCGTAAGAGTCTTCAGTTCATATTATTTTGTGGGGGAAATGGTTCAAGGACAGGCAAATAAATAAAAGATTTCCCGGTGAAGTAGATACAAGAGATCTCGGATCTTTTGCACAGAGCAAAATCTTCTATCCTATCTGTGTAATATATGATTTGTAGATAAATCATAAAATACACAGATACATGTCCTGTCCTGAGTGCTTTGTCGGACGGACGCGGTGAGCACAATGCGGTATGGAAGGAACTTCATCCACGTATAGGTATTTTCAAGCGACCAGTAGGAACTATATGCAAATGCACTTTTTGGAGAAGCCCATATTGCTTCTCCAAAAAGTGCATTTGAATATGGTTCCTACAGGGTCTATAGTTCTACACTATGAGTATAACGATGTTGTACAAGTCCATTGGCCACGGTAACAGTTTTCTATTAGGTGGGCCATTAGCCTGACTACCAGGAAAGTGGTATAAAAAAAGGACTGATTCTACAGCACAGAGCCTGTGAGACAGGTGAGACTACAACCTGAAATATTATAATTGATGCATTTTATATGTATCCAACTACTGAGAAAAAAAGTTTTGATCACTCACAAATAATGTGGCAAATTATTGGTAAAACAATTTTCAAAATCTGTTCAGTAGATTCAGAATCAAAGAAGTATCAAAGAATCAATTTCATTTATTCAGCTTTTGGCACATAAAGAGCACATAAAAACGTCAAAATTTTACAATTATGTCAAGAAATAATTAAAAAATTGTAAGTAATATAAATAAACCATTGGAAAATGATTCTTTCGCTGGTTCGGTAAGTTAGTTCTGCTGAGAAGATACCAGCAAGAAACTCAGAGAACTAGATTATCATTTTTTAAATATGGTTTTGTTCACAATCATTTATATGCTGTGCGAGCAAGCAAGATACTTAGGTTGACCACGCATTTACTCATCTATCATAAAATACTCAGTTCGAGATACTTACCATCATCAGAAATTACCAACTAAGACAACGTATCAAACTTTACCTATAAATATATAGATAAAATGCATTGATATACAATGTTTCACACCTTATTTGCTACTATAGCTTTCTGCCTAACCTTTCCTAACGTTACATGGTGTTATCTCATGTGCAACAACATAAATACCAGTCATATTTCACAATAGATCTAACATTAGCCATAGACGTCGCATTCCGGCTCGTCACTACTTTCACTTTTCAAATATGTTTTGATTTTATTCACACACTGTAACGGATTATAGTTATTATCTGTGGCGAAGTTAGCGTTCGAATTTATTGGTGTGGCAATGTTTTATTTGCATAGATAATAAAAGTTAGGACAATTAGTGACGGTCGCAGAAAATTGACAATTTTGACATTAGTTTTCAATTGACAATTATTAGAGAAAGAACTTGACATTGGCGCCATGTCATTATTAATTTTGTAGAAATTAATAATCAACTTGTTAATCAGCAATATCAAAAATATATTTTTTAGATTACATTCATTAGCGTTATGTTCGATAAATTCCATTCGGATTATTATCGACTCATAATAACACGAGAAGCATTGAATTTCTGTAGATATCAGATATGATAGCTTCTTAATTACCTGTGATATTAATCAACACGATATTATGTTAAGATTTTTTTATTTTCGGGATTATAATCTTAATGTCAGTACAAATTTCAGTTTGACATTTACATTCTGTCAGAATTTATCTGTGGAAATATAGAATGTGATCATATTATGGAAGGTGCAGGTTAAATGTACGAAGAAATCCGAAATTAAAATAACAAAATTACGTCTTTTTTCGAGACTTACTCTGTCTTTTATAAGAGTGACTTCTGTCTGACCAACCAATCGTGAGAGGACACCTTGCACCAGAACCTCGTCTTTTAATCAGCAGGTGTCTCAGCTAGCAGATAAGATTGGCTTGGGCCCCAGTGGCCCTGGTAGGGCCCCATGCACCAATAAAGAAAAATCCTTGTTCGAAACAGTGAAATTTCATGAGAAGTATATTCATTTTATTAGATCGATCTTGACGAAAAATATACTCAAAATTATATTGCCTTTATTTTCCTCCCTGTTGAGTGATTTTTTAATTTAGATTTTAACATAATAAGTAGATAATGAGATGATAATGAGGAGGTAAGACACGGCGGTATTTCCGCCCAATTGAGCAGTCCGACTGAGGAAGTACCTCCGCCCTACAGAATACCGCGGCCATAATAACTTCGTGTTGTGTACCCGGCGGTGAGTAGGGTAGCCAGAGCTCACTGGAGAGTTTTTGTGCTGTCAGTGGGATGACCAAAGACTTGTCCTGCTTTGTCCTCTATACTGACGGCAAAAAAACTCAGTGCTTACAGGGTCGGCAGCACAGATGTGACTCCACTGGTTTTACACACGTTCATAGGTCATGGTGACCACTTTCCATCGGGTGGGTCGTGTGCTTGTCTGCCACCTAAGTTGTATAAAAAAAAAGATAAGGTCACAAGGTTTAGCAAAAAAAACAAATATGGCGAAAAACATATTTGTTGATGACACAATGCTGACGTTAGATTCTCACTTGTTCAGTTGACGGCACAAGTGAGAAAAATAATCCCATTAGTTCAGTCAGCTGAACTAGTAAAAATAAAGGATTGTTTGGATATTTAGTACACAGCTTTAGTTCGCACGATAATACAATTTAAATCAATAACATCGTATTACATAGTTTAATTTTGAGACTTTATATTCAAAATAGAAAGAAAGAAAAAAGGTTTATTGCGACACAGCAAACAGTACAAATAATAAAAATAAGAACAGAATGCAAAAAGAGAAAATAAAATAAAATACAGTATATTTTTTCATTTTGATGCCAAATATGACATTTAACAAGTCAATGTCAAATCTGTTAGCAGCAGGACGAGACGTGTGACACAGCACACCGCTACGTGGCAGATTCTTCAAAATCGCTCTGAAGTGTACTGTACACTCTAAAACCAACTTATAAAAAGAAATTACGTTCAGAATACACTATGCTTACTAAAGAATATAAACGTTTACAATTTTAAACAGACATTATTATATTATAAATACGAAATGTTTCAGTAGCAAACTATCTTTGAAGTCTGCTATAAAACATGCTGCAATAATACTAAAATCTTCTTACTCAATGTGTTAATATTTTGAGCTATTTCTAGAACAACACTAAGATATTTCTGACTAGAATTAATGTAGTTTAAAGAAAGTAGTAGTATTTGTAGGAGGTAGGACATGGTGGTATTCCCGCCCAAATGAGCAGTCTGACTGGGGAATTACCTCCGCCCTACAGAATACCGCGGTTATAATAACTTCGTGTTGTGTTCCCAGCGGTGAGTAGGGTAGCAAGAGCCAGAGGATGACTAAAGGCTTGTACTGCTTTGTCCTCTACACTGACGGCACAGAAACTCTGTGCTTACAGGGTCGGCAGCGCGAGTGTGGCTTCTCTCGTGTTACACACGTCCATAGGCCACGGTAACCACTTTCCATCAAGTGGGCCGTGTGCTTGTCTGCCACCTAAGTGGTATAAACAAAAGACAGATTGATAACGATGTCTTCCTTTAAGAGTTTCGAATTTTCACTTCGAGGTACGGAGCCATAAAAAAGAAACTTTTTTAGTGACGCACAAATAACTACCGAACACAAGATTTTATTGGTAGAATAGTAGTTTATTGTCTACCAGTAGACAAAGGTTTTATCTTAGGAGATATTAGGCTATTGTCTTTGTTCCCCGGGGAGGCTATCGAGACGCAGGAAAGGTCAAGCTGTCGATCGTAACTTTGAACAGCGTGTGTAACACATAAATATCCCAGAAGTACCTAAATCTAATATTTATAAAACAATATAGTATGAGAACAAATAATTATACTATAGGCGTGAAAAAGCATATGATGAGGCCGTCACGCTGAGTGTCACCATTGTCACATGGTGTGTATGAGTAGTGGTGACCCTTTTTTCTGAGACTTTGCCTTCAGCTTACTATCAGGCAAGGCGAAGTCTTATTGACGTGTCTTATATGTAAAAAAAATGTATCAAGGTTCCTAGGTGAGGCGGGAATGAATTTTGTATTTGGATCGGGACATTTTTTTTATACCACCCGGATATACCTGTCAACCTCACCTTCGGCAACTAAAACGACCCACAAGCGGCGTGCGTTTTAGTCGGTTCGAGTTTGACATAACCCCTTCCACCGGCTCCGGTGGAGAGGTATCCGTGGGGATTTTGCGCACGTAAAAAAAAACTCTAAGGGAGTCGCACTCGCGCTGTCAACCCTGTAAGCACAGAGTCTTTGTGCCGTCAGTGTAAAAGACAAAGCAGGACAGCTTTTGGTCTTTTCACTGACACTAAACCTCTCCAGTGAGCTCTGGCTACCCTACTCACCGGACATAGAAAGATACCAATTTCATGTGGAAATTCCCTCGGATATGGTTCCGGTTCCAGTTTGAGTCAAAGAGATACCTGCTCCCGCCCAGCGGTGTCGATCTAAATCCTCACGCCGTCATGGGTCATCAGATTCTTGTCAGACCTCGTTTGATTCAAGGTCATCTCCGTTTTGTCCTCCTTGAATGTGGGTGAGAATCACGGCGTTCTCATCTTGCCACCCCATAAAAACTAGCTAAATACCTAAATGAGAATATTGAAGCCTATCTGTATAGGATAAAGTGCATTTTTCTTCAAATGTTATCTACATAATTTAACTCCTTCAAAAATTTTGCACTACTGTCATGTACCTATATAAAATGTCTGTACTATTTGGTAATAATCTGTGTTAATATAATAATGAATATATTATAAAGCGAGTGATAAGCCTGTTAACCTCAACATCGGCAACCAAAAACGACCCACAGGCACAGGCGTGTCCGACATAACTTCTCCCACCGGCTCTCCGGTAGTCGGGGATCCGTAGGTATTTTTCGGCATGAAAGCGGCATGGCACCCACAGGACACGCTTGCCTAGTGTGGGGTCAACACATATATCCACTTCTATTGTATAGTTTTTGGCAATACAATATTTTTCTTTATTTTTTCTTTTTTTTTTCTTATGGAGCCTTCTAGACTAGCTAACATTTTATAGGTTTGTTAAATTCTAACACGATTATATCGCACTGGTAAACATCGAAGTTAATATATGCCCCATCATGTTCTGACCGCTGAATCAGCCGTGTACCGGGTAACATTGAACAGACGCCGAAATCAGAGCGCGGTAAACGCCATCTAAACTGAAGTTTATAATTGATTGCGATTTAACCTGTAAATTCTATTTTTTTATATAGTACACGTCAACCTTTATAAATGTTAAAATACGTGTTGATGCCATACATTCATAGTTCTATTCAATACGTCGGCAAACGATTTGCCACTTGAATAAGGGGTGTAAGTTTGACATAGACATACTTACTACCTACAGAATACCGCGGCTATAATAACCTCGTGTTGTGTTCCCGGCGATAAGTGGAATAACCAGAGCTCACTGGAGAGTTATTGTGCTATCAGTGGAAAGAACATAGGCTTATCCTGCTTTGTATTTACACTGACGGCACAGAAACTCTATATTCTTACAGGGTCGGCAACACGGGTATGACTCCCCTGTTGTTGTAAACAAAAACAACATATCAGTATCACAATAAACGGAATATTTAGAGAGAAAAAGAGAAATGAGAAAGAAAAATGAGAAAGAGAAATGAGAAAGAGAAATGAGAAAGAGAAATGAGAAAGAGAAATGAGAAAGAGAAATGAGAAAGAGAAATGAGAAAGAGAAATGAGAAAGAGAAAAGAGAAATGAGAAAGAGAAATGAGAAAGAGAAATGAGAAAGAGAAATGAGAAAGAGAAATGAGAAAGAGAAATGAGAAAGAGAAATGAGAAAGAGAAATGAGAAAGAGAAATGAGAAAGAGAAATGAGAAAGAGAAATGAGAAAGAGAAATGAGAAAGAGAAATGAGAAAGAGAAATGAGAAAGAGAAATGAGAAAGAGAAATGAGAAAGAGAAATGAGAAAGAGAAATGAGAAAGAGAAATGAGAAAGAGAAATGAGAAAGAGAAATGAGAAAGAGAAATGAGAAAGAGAAATGAGAAAGAGAAATGAGAAAGAGAAATGAGAAAGAGAAATGAGAAAGAGAAATGAGAAAGAGAAATGAGAAAGAGAAATGAGAAAGAGAAATGAGAAAGAGAAATGAGAAAGAGAAATGAGAAAGAGAAATGAGAAAGAGAAATGAGAAAGAGAAATGAGAAAGAGAAATGAGAAAGAGAAATGAGAAAGAGAAATGAGAAAGAGAAATGAGAAAGAGAAATGAGAAAGAGAAATGAGAAAGAGAAATGAGAAAGAGAAATGAGAAAGAGAAATGAGAAAGAGAAATGAGAAAGAGAAATGAGAAAGAGAAATGAGAAAGAGAAATGAGAAAGAGAAATGAGAAAGAGAAATGAGAAAGTGAAATGAGAAAGAGAAATGAGAAAGAGAAATGAGAAATGAGAAATGAGAAATGAGAAATGAGAAATGAGAAATGAGAAATGAGAAATGAGAAATGAGAAATGAGAAAGAGAAATGAGAAAGAGAAATGAGAAAGAGAAAAGGGAAAAAACTTTTTCTCTGTTCACCGACACTACTCCAGTTCCTCCGTGATCATGGTGCTTGCAACAGCGCCGATATATCGGAAACTCAAAACAATAAAACATGTTAAATATCCCGTTTATTGTGATACTGATGTGAGTGACCATGATAGCCTAAAAAACAACATACTTCTCCACTAACCTACATCATAACCACCATGGAGTCCCAAGCCATTCACCTGTCACCGTTGTGCTATACGGTAACACACCATTAGTTCCACCATATCACCATTATGACATACTTCGGTGGGCGCCAGTTTTGGCCAGGCCGTCTTTTCGTCAAGGTTGAGTGAAAGTGACGCCGGTCATTGTCTTACTTAGAATGACAGACAGATTCCAGCTCCTTTTGACATGTGGCATATACCTATGTTTATAAAATGAAATAGATTAGCTCAGCTGTAGAAGTTAAGGAAAATACTAACAATACATAAGCTATTTGATTTATATTATCTTTTTTTTATTAGCTTTTATTATCGAAAAATAACAATTCTAAAATAATATAATGAACTGCTAAAGTGAAATATTCTTACAATAAATAGTTTTAACAGGTTCACTGCCGAGCCCGCACCGGTGCGGGGAAGGGGGTGTGGCGCGGAGTGCCGGCCACGCACGGGTGCGGGCTAGCGTATAAGAAATTTCTTACAGGCAGTACGCCGCCGGCATACGGCGAGAGACGTTGTATTTGCGGTGGCACTGTGCTTGAAATTCCAAACTTTTGTAACGTATTTTTGGTTTTTTGTTAAGTTAGACGGTTGTGATTGTATGGACAAAATAAAAAGTAGTAATTATGGATTCCGGTGAAGGTAGTTCTGGTACTAATAGAAAGCGAAAACAACGTTTTAGCATTCTAGCAGACAGTGATATAGAGGAGGAATTGTTCGCTTATCAATCGGAAGACGACTACCAGCCTAGTGAGGAGGAGTCAGCGACGGAAAGTGAAGATGAGGTGGAACTTTATGACATAGAATTACGCCCTCCGGGATATCGAACATCCTCGCCCATAGCTGATAATCAGGACCTGCCCGGTGATTTGCCTCTTGTCCTTTCACCAGTAGATAATCAAAGTCAAGTCCAGTCATATCAGCCCTCTTCATCAGGCTCGACTTCCCCATGGACAACTACGGGAGAAATGACTAAATTTGATTTTACTAAAACAAATGAATTTTATGGTGAGGTAATGGGAGTCGAGCCTATTGATTATTTTAATTATTTTTTCAATGACGATTTGTTCACGCTGATTTGTAGTGAAACAAATGCCCAGGCTCAAAGATTATTAGATGCTCATAAACGGCCACGAAACGAGGAAGAACCAAATAGAGGTAGAGATCATTCGAGAATCACCACTTGGAAAGATGTAACCGTCCCTGAGATGAGAATTTTTCTTGGCCTCTTATTCCACATGGGGACTATACCTCTAAGTCGTCTCAATGATTATTGGAAAAAAGACAGATTATTTTCAATACCGATTTTTGCTCAGCAAATGAGCAGGAACAGATTTCTAATAATAATGAGGTGTCTTCATTTTACCTCGGAGATGGAAAGTGAGGACCCATTATTCAAGATAAGAAGTCTCATCGATTATTTCAACAATAAAATGGTTGAATGCTATTATCCAGCCGCCCAATTATCTCTAGATGAGAGTATGGTGCTGTGGAGAGGGCGCCTGAGCTTTCGGCAATTTATAAAAAACAAGCGTCACAAGTACGGCATAAAGCTGTATATGTTGACAGAACCAGATGGCTTGATATTAAAATTTCGAGTGTATGCAGGTGGCAAAGACTTAGAAGTGGCTGGGAAGGGCCATGCTGAAAAAGTAGTCATGGAACTACTTGAAGAAAAACTAAATAGTGGTCATGAATTATATATGGACAATTTTTATAATAGTTTCGGTTTAGCAAAGAAGTTGCTTGATAATAACACGTATTGCACGGGCACCCTTCGCAAAGATCTAAAAGAAAATCCTCGAGAACTTATGAATAAAAAAATGAAAAGAGGGGAAAATTATTCAATGTTTAGAGAAGGAGTTCACGTTGGCGTGTGGAAAGACAAACGTATTGTACCCTACATTACTTCACAATACGAAAATAGAATGGTTCCAGTAGCAAATAAACGTGGTCAAGTCTCACAAAAGCCAGAGGCTATTTCAAAATACAATGAGTATATGTCAGGAGTGGACAGGCAAGACCAACTTTTGGCATACTATCCTTGTGAAAGAAAGACTTTACGGTGGTATTTGAAGGTAGCCATCCACACTTTTCAATTACTTTTCTTGAACTCTATGAAGATGTTCAATAAATATTCGGGGCAACGTAAAATGTCTCTGTACGATTACCGATTGAGTGTGATAAATTCTCTTCTCCCTGAAAATGTACCACCTGATAGAAGTCGGCGTTCCCTCCGTCATGAAATAAAAAAAAGCACTGAAACGACTGCAAATGGACGACTCAAACGTAAAACATGCCGCCAGTGCACTAAAAATAAAAAACGCACTGACTCTCCGTGGTATTGCGATACTTGTGCTGATAAACCTGGACTTTGTGTATCATGTTTTGATAATTATCACTTAGAGCTTGGTGTATAGCTGTAAATGAAACTATGAATATCTGACTGAAGTGCAAACTGCGTTCCTATTTGAAAATGTTTATCTTATTGTTTATTTCGTAAGAATATTGCTAGTTTTTATTATATTTGATTTATAACGATACCAAAGTGTAATGCCATGTCTAGGGGGGTTCAATTAGAAAGAGTTTTAGCTTTGTTTACTATTTGAAAATGTTTATTTTATTTTTTATTTCATAAGAATAATACTAGTTTTTATTATATTTGATTTATATCGATACCAAAGTGTAATGCCATGTCTAGGGAGGGTTCAAATAGAAAGATTATATTATATATAAGTTTTGTTTATACTTTTTGAAAATGTTATTTTATTTTTATTTCATAATAATAATGCTAGCTTTCATTATATTTGATTTTTATAACAAATAACTGTATTTCATTCCTAATAAACCAGAAACCATGACAAAAACAGACAACGCACCTGTGCGTTCTTCGGCACTGGGAATGCTAATTTGATTCCCAGTGCCGAGCACGCACCGGTGCGATGTATTTTTCACCCCCCTCGGAATACAGTAAAATGGCCAAATATATTAAATAAAGGTAATAATAATTTTTACCAGTCACTTTTAAAGTTACTCAAACATAAAAACACTTTTGGCACCGGGGGTGAACTTCCTACCTTCCATGCGGCAGCGAACCTGTTAAAGATATTTGATTTTGCAAATTAAATTTTTTGCGCTGTCCGAAAACGCTCTATACAAAATCGTAATTGCGAGTGACGTCACATGCCAGTCGCGAGTAGTGCAAATGTATGGAGTGCAAGAGAATTTCGCATTTATCTCGGTTTATGTTACGTTTTCACATATATAGTTCGTAATAAAAGTAATTTGTAATTTAATGAGGAAATTAAAAAGTTATAATTTGGGACTGAATTTGATTGGTTATATTTTGACTTACTTTGGGAATTAAAAATAATGCAAAGTTATACCGCGGTAGCCTAGTGGTATGGGTAATGGAATGCAGAGACGACGTCTCGGGTTCGATCCCAGGTTTTACCATGGCACACACCAATGACTTTTCGATGCTTTTCGAAGTTATGTGTGTATTTATCGCAGGTATATAAGTGCTCGGTTAATGGCAATAGGCTCGCCACCTATTACATTGGGACCTAAACATAAACTGGCGAGATGGGTGCTAGCACCTCTGCCTACCCCTTCAGAGATATGGTCGTGAGTTTACGTTATATTATGAAAAGTTATAGTTGCAGTTTAGTTAGGCAATATCTTATTTTGCAAGGCATATTTTATGACAACAAACTGAGATATTAAGCAGTATTGGGCAGATTCGGACGACCTTGTCAAATAGTCTCCCAGTTACTAATATTCTTATATTAATTCGCAGTCAGTAGTAGTAGTACGAGTAATCCATTTAAACCGCTTTTTCCAAGATGGCGGCCGTGAGACATGAGTTGTAACCCCAAATTTGGATTTAATTTTAAAGAATCAAAGAATCAATTTCATTTATTCAGTTTAGGCACACAAAGAGCTCATATGAACGTCAAAATTTCACAATTGGATATGTCAAGAAATAATATAAAAATATTAAATAATTTAAAAATAAATCATTGGAAAATGATTCTTTCGCTGGTTCGGTAGGTTAGTTCTACTGAAGCCAGCAAGAAACTCAGCGAACTATATTAGAACTAGATATTTTTTTTAAATTTGCTTAGTTTACAATTTATTTTGTGCGAGCAAGCAAGAGACTAAATTATGTTGACCACGCATTAACATCATTAAGATACTCATCCACTTTAAAGTGTTTTTCACTTCTATTTTAAATATATTTATTGGCATATCAATCATAAACCGACCCGAACTAAGAAAAATTGCATCCTGTGACAAATGCAATCCCTAATAAACTTTTCAATAGCCTATAATGAGAAAACATATATAAATGGCCTTTTGACGGTTGTATAAGCCAGTCCATTCGTATTAACTAACCATAAATGCTGATAAACCAATAAAAAAATCACCTTGTGTAACCATAAACGGTATAGTTTATTATTTAATAAGATTTTTAATGCTGGCAATTAAATAAACACTCGTGTAAAGTTATCGTTTTCATTTTACGACAAATTAATTATATATGTTAGGATGTTATTAAGATCGTTTGTTTATCCAATCGCTGTGTTCTACTGGTTGGTCCAAAGGATTTCTTTTTTGCCCCTAGTTCTATCAATTGGACCATAGGCAATTAAAATTATCCGTAGTCCCATCGAAAGTGTTATGGGCATTGTTTGAGACTGATGGTCATGCAAGTAGAACTTAATTGAGGTTTGAGATTATAAATATGAGATTGTAAACCAGCACGTTCATAGGTCTACGACAAAAGCTATTCTATCTTACTAAAACTTACAAAAATATTGAAAGTCAGACAGCGTGGTCATTTGACAGAAATTGTATTTCATAAATAAATGTCATAATACAATTTTGTTCCAATAAAAGTTCAATCATGAAAAATATTAGGCAGCTTTTTTAATGCCGTTCTAATTTTTAATGTCAAAAATATTCTACATACATACACATACATATATAATCACGCCCTTATCCCTAGAGGGTTAGGCAGAGGTGAATTAACACCGACATTTCACCAATAATTGTATTCGGTCCCACGTAATAGGGGGTGAGCCTATTGCCGTATTCCGGGCACTGTTGTTGACTCGAGCCATGCATCTGAGGCTGAGTCTGGGCTATTTTTATATGTCTAATATTAAACAGCCCTATCCCTGTACGACACCGCATGGGAAGGGATGGGGTGGCCCTAATTCTACTCTGCCGAAAACCTCGCAGATTTAATATTAGGCGGAAAATATTCTAACCTTTTATTTTTCTTGTTACAGGATCTCATCCCAACTCAAGACACAGAATCATATCTACTAAAAACGCAAAACGCTATCACAAACCTCCAAGCGCAGCTTCAGTCTTCTAGAACAAACAACTTCAGCAGCATTCCTTCTCAGCTCACATCTAGTCTTATCAGTGAAAAGACCGCGATATCTCGCCTCCCGATCTCACAGCTCAGCCGCTCCAACTCACTGAACTATCGCCTCAGGCGAAAAGACACCTCAAATGACAGTAGTCCACTCAGAAGTCCTGGCAATTACGTCATAACTGGTTCCACAAAAGTTCCAGAAAGTACCAAAATACTTCTAAATGCCGCAACGAGGTCTTTAGACACTGATAGACGTCACGATTTTAATATGAATAGCCCTTCATCAGAACGAGGTCTGCTATCAAATAGTTCTGATGATAAAACACTGTCTAATAGACCTCGATATGATGTCGAAGCAATATTATCACCGCACAGAAATTTACATTCCAGAACACGGCAATTTGACGGGAGAAATATGGAAAATGTGGTAAACGCGAACCCGACGGCGGTATGTCTCAAGACTGTCTTAAAAAACAACGCCCTGGAGTCGAAGTACCCGAGGATTGATCAAACGCGTTACCATGGAGACAAGAAAAGCCACCAGAGAGTCATGAGCGATTGTTTAAAGTACAAATCGAATAACATCGGATTTGGATCATCGATTAGAAGATCTAGTTCCTTTAGTACTGTAAATAAAAACAATAATTATGTTGATACTAGAATAATCTCTAGACGTTCTAGCGGGCACTCTGATGAGTACAAGGACTATTCAGACGAATCTGACAACGGGTCTTACAACAAATCCCAAGAATTCAGATACAAAAGACAGATTGTTAACAGAAGTAGAGATTCGCCAAATTTGAAGTCTATAGCGCCGGCGAATTCGCCACGATGTCCTAATACGCCTGAAATGCAGAGGAAGTTTGGACCTGGATTGGTGAGGAATTCAGTGAGAGTGACGACTAAAGATAGAGTGATGAGTCCGCGGGTGTCTGAGCAGCCGACTGTGAGGGAGGAGAGGACGAAACCAGCTAATCATCAGAGTAGAAGATCGGCGGAACCTAGGCCAACGACTTTAAACAGATTAACGAAGTCGAGGTCTTCTACGAGAGAAGTTATGCAGCCGAAGAATTTAGATAAAGGTATGTATTATTTAACAATTCATTAATGTGGACATGGGCTTCACCCAATGTTGCGAGGCTCTGGCCTATTGTTTCCACACTGGCCAGACGTGTTGGTACAGGATATCGAGTTTCGCATATCTTTCGATGCTCGCAGTCAGTCAAGTCATTACCACGGGTGTTGCAACGCATCTGAAACGTCGGCAAAATAGTAAATTCCATGATTTAATAGCGACAAGTCCCAAACTGTTATAAAATTATGAATTCACACCGTGAAGTGGTAACACTAAAAAAAATATTCCACAACATTCTGCACATCGCTATCTACCCATGGTAAGCATAGTTTAACTAGTTTGTGTTATGGAATCTAGAATGCAGATAAACATACTTAGATACTTATTTTTCTTTATATACAACTTAGGTGGCAGGCAAGCACACGGCCCACCTGATGGAAAGTGGTTACCATGACTTATGAACGTGTGTAACACCAGTGGAGTCACATCCGTACTGCCGACCCTGTAAAAACAGAGATTTTGTGCCGTCAGTGTAGAGGACAAAGCAGGACAAGCCTTTGGTCATCCCACTGACAGCACAAAAACTCTCCAGTGAACTCTGGCTATCCTAATCACCGCCAGGAACACAACATGAGGTTATTATAACCGCGGTGTTCTATAGGGCGGAGGTACTTCCCCAGTCGGACTGCTCAATTGGGCGGATTATTTTTTGTAAATGCATACATATTATACATAGGAACACCCAGACCAGACTACGGCTTTGTGTTCTTTCTCTGTCACCACACGGATGAATTAATTTATTAGTAGTGTTTTTTTAAGTATATTAGTAACCAAAAATATAATCATTAGCTCTTAACCTCTCCAGCTAATCTAACTTGCTTGCCTGTCACCCTGGCCGCCTGTCACCCTGGCAGAAGCAGGCCGCGGCGGTGGCGCGCCCGGCGCGCCTCCCCGTTTCCGGGGACGAGTTGGGGACTCTGTAGTCCCCACACCCGAGAAGATGGCCAGATCGTGAGAGATGGCCCTGGGTCGGCCGGGGTGCGAGGGATATGCCTGTCAACCTCACCTTCGGCAACCAAAACAACCCACAGGCGGCGTGCGTTTTAGTCGGTTCGAGTCCGACATAACCTCCTCCACCGGCTCCGGTGGGGAGGTATCCGAGGGGATTTTGCGCACGTAAAAAAAAAATATCTAAATTGCTTGTGTTAAGAGTAGTTTCACGTCGATATTTTAATTGCTGGGATACGAACGCGGAACATTAGTTTTACCTCAGTCTACTTGTGAAATTCCATGCTGAAACTCAATTTTGTTAGTAAAAATCTATTCTAAATTAAGTATCAATCTAATTTCAATCTTCCAAACGTCAAAAACGGTATTAAGGTTATACAGTTTACAATATAGAACATTCACATCGTGTTCATAGACTTAAATTGCATTAATAGGCTTGCATTTTTGTAAAGAAACATCTTACATTATTGAAAAAGTTAGGAGATTCCGAAAATAGTCGAACGAGGCATAAAGACAGGCTTCCAATACCAAAAATCAATCTGGAAATATTTAGAAATAATGTTTACTACATGTGTATTAAACTATATAACCATATACCTGATGGTCTTAAGAAATTACCGATGAGCCTATTCCTCATTAAAATTTGTGAATTTTTAGTAACAAGAACTATTACGACATTATGGAATATTTTTATGACAAATTTTGAAATGTATAAATTCTATTTTTCAATTGTTATATTTTGACATATATAAGTAGATTCTGACATTAAATAAACATTGTATTTCAATTTAGACGAGTTAGAACTTAGCCTATGAAGCAATTACTAATTACAGATGTGTGAAAGTAATGCATGTAATAAATCTGGTAGGAAATAGAAATTTAATATTTGCACGCCACAAATGACAGAATATGCTGTACATCCTAAATCACCCCAACACCTGTAACCAACCATATTCTAGGAAATAAAGATTCTTATTCTTAATATTAACCTTCGTGATTTTTGATATTTAAGAGATTGAGATTGGTGTTATTGAGGATGATAATTATTTAAAACAGCTTTTTATTAGAAAAATTCGTGATTTGGGGCCCAATTCGAGAGACGAAAATACTGATACAAAATAGCGACCTATTATAGAGTCTAGATCAACTTAATCTATATTTTTATCTTATCCAAAACAGGTATCTGATATTCTAAAAGATGAACATCCGAACTAATCTGCGATAACGCTAGAGTTTACACCACAACAGATAAAAATGAAGTTTTTGGATATTAGAACACCATTATTGCGATACCATTAAAGCCTCCCAACATTGGGAGAGGTCTACATCCAGCAGTGGACTGCAATGGGCTAGTTAATTGATTGATTGCGATACCATGTACAACATTATGCAAATGTTTTCAACTCCGTTCTAACATAACATAACATAAACTCACGCCTATATCCCCGAAGGGGTAGTCAGAGGTGCTAGCACCCACATTTCGCCAGTTTATGTTTAGGTCCCAATGTAATAGGGCCTATTGCGATTAACCGGACACTTATAAACCTGCGATAATTCACACTTAACATCGAAATTGGTGTGTGCCATGGTAAAACCTGGGATCAACCCGAGATCTCGTCTCAGCAGTCCATTACCCATACCACTAGGCTACCACGGCTACAAACGATAAAATAAGAATTAGGAGGTAGGACACGGCGGTATTTCCGCCCGATTGAGCAGTCCGACTGGGGTAGTACCTCCGCCCTACAGAATACCGCGGTTATAATAACTTCGTGTTGTGTTCCCAGCGGTGAGTAGGGTAGCCAGAGCTCACTGGAGAATTTGTGCTGCCAGTGGGAAGACTAAAGGCTTAGGCAAGCAATAGAATTAATATTAGTGAATTATTTACACAGAATCGGTACCATTGTGTCATTGTCTTACGGTCTTTTACTTATAATTTAACTGTTTTTGATTACTAAACCTGCCCCTCTAATGGCCAGCCGTAATAAACGGAAGTGATTCAAAAGAGGTTACCTTATAACCTTCATTGACCAAAGAATTTCACAAGAGAGTATACAATTGATCATTTCTATTGAACACACGGCGTTGCTAATAATGAATCCAGTTGCCCTTGAGTCGTGCTCGCCTGTTTGCAATTCGTCACACTTGCAACACCGGCGGCCATATTGGAATGCAATTCGGTTGCCGGCAAATTGCGGTTTGACAGATGTTTATGATGACGGATAGCAGATTAAACATTTATGTTTTGGTTCAAAAATAGACTATGTTGAGGGATTGTTAGTAAATAATAGCTTAATGCTAGGTTATTATCGATATTTTTAATTAAGATATTAGCTAATGCACGCGGCTCCGCCTCCGCCCGCATGGCTATCGGTAAGATTTTAAGTTGAACCATACATAAATATATAATATAATCACACCTTTCTCCCCGGAGGGTAAGGCAGAGGTGAATTAACACCCACATTTCACCAATTGTATTCGATCACACGTTATAGGGGGTAAGCCTATTGCCGTATTCCGAGTACTAGGTACTCGTATTGTTGACTCAAGTCACGCATCTGAGGCTGAGTCTGGGCTGTATATATCTGTCTGATGTTAAACAATCCTATCCCTTAGTCGCATTGTACGATACCGCATGGGAAGAGATTCTAGATGGGGTGGGCCCTACTTTGCCGAGAACCACGCGTTACGTTACGTTACGTTCATTATGAGCAAACAGACAAGAATTCCAATTCACAATATTTTTCGGGTCTAGTATCTTTAATATAATATTAATTTAATCCATACATTAAAATTTGTTCGTGATATTTATGATATTATTCTTGTTTATAAATTAATCTTGATCACGATTCCTTGATTGAAGTATACTTAGGGGAATATTAAATAAAGATGAATGGCCCCCATACTGTTAAGTGACTTGAACCTCACACATTCTGTACATAATAAGGCGGGAATTAATTTTGAATATAGAACGTAATGCAAAGACTAAATAGATGAGTTAATGTTTTTGACACCTAACCTATTTGTATTGACATTGCGCGCCTTTTTTAATGTCATCTGTATGACAGCATTGACAGCTACAAAACTTTATTGATATTTTTTTAGCCATATGTATATTATCAGATTGTGGTCTTACTTTATCCCATCTTTTGTTCCGTATGTCTCAGTAGACATAGATGTCATTGATTTATTAGGCGATAACCATGACCAATTTGCTATAATCTGTTTCAAGGCTCATGTAACACAATTAAGGCGCTTAAAATGGCGTTTCGCTTTGACAGGATTTAAATTGCTTAAATACTTAATTAAATTATATTTCAAGGTGGACTAACGGTATTTCAACTTAAATTTAGAAACTGGGGTTATTTTTGCAACTTGAAGAATGGCGTAGGCGAAATAATCTTGTATTTTATAGAGACAGAAGGAGAATTCTTTAGAGTACCTTTGTGGAACTCTTTTTATATGGTAATTCATACGAGTATCCCTAGCACGAAAAACAGTGTTAAGCCGGCCAATCACAATGCTCCGTTCTCTCGAAACGTATACGATAGTTTTTAATTTTTGCGTTCCATTAGAAATTTAAATTCATTCCCATTTCACCCAGAAAATGTGACCCATTTTTTTCTGATCTGGAAATCTTGTCTAGTTGGGTATACATTGTCGACTAAAATGCTAACTCCACTGTTTCCACTGTCCCCAGGACCAAAGAAACTCAGCCAGCATCGCTCATCGTCAGCCCTTGCGACTAAAGAGATAGAGTTTTCGAACTGGAAGAAGCGTTCTTCGTACGACCCCATGAAAGCAGCCCAGGAGGGCAAGAGGAGACAGCAGGTCGCTAAGCGACAGGACTGCAACAAAGATGATCTTAGCTCGCCCAGGTGAGAAACTGGTTGACTCTCTAGAACGTAGTTTCCAAGCGCTACAATATGGGAGTTTTTGAGAAGGGCATTCGAAGGTTCTTACAGGACTGGCAAGCACGAGAGTGACAACCACGAGAGTGACAACCACGAGAGTGACAACCACTGGTATTACATACATATGCCATGGTTACCACTGCCACCTAAATATACTAAAAAAGTTTCCCATAAGATGGCATTACGTATAACTATCATATTTATTTAAACTCCAATCCTGGGTGCAAAAAAAGTTTGCACTTTGGAGCCGAGGGTCCATAAATTGGGTTATGGAAGTGAGGTGCCATTCCTTGGTCCAATACCATTTGATCCATTTTCGCTTTTGACTGAACCTTGTGAGAATTTCCAGCCAGCATCTGAACACAGACCGAATAGAGCGGAAATGCAATCTATTTAAATGCGAAATTTATGTTTGATTTATCACTGAATTTCCACTCACACAAACTACTGTGTACTCCGTAAAAATCAAAACTAAGATCTTTCAGCCAGTCTAAGCGCAGTGGTCTTCACTGTGATTTGGAACTATGCTGAACAAAATAAATGACTTTTAATCTATATCTGCTTGTTGTTAACAGCAAGACAATACAGGCAACACTGGCCAATATATAGGCTGCTCCTTTGACCAAGTAGACCTGAAACCACAAACATTTGACCAAACTTAACCAACACGTATTTTCTTCATATTCCAGCCATTCATCCCCCGTCCACCGCTCTCAATCCTTCCACACGACCAACATTGCCGACTTGGAGACCCTGGACTACTCCTCGGAAGAGACGGAAGACGACCAAGTGGTCACCTTGCCAGTGGATCCTATGATCACCTCCACGACTTCTGATATACTGGATCTGAGGCCCAAAGACTACAGGGAGAACTTGAGGAGACAAGCCGTGACGAATGATGTGGTCATATCCAGGGATTATGTCACTAATTTCCAGGTGAGATTTTCGTCAATTCTCTGAGCCTTTTCCCTTGGGGTCGGCTTACCAGTCTAACTGTGATATAGCGGAACTTCGATATTTCCCGTGAAGCGACTGCCATCTAACCTCCACAACTAATTGGCGATATTGAAGTTCTGTCGTTAGCCTAGTTGGGCCCCAACCCCAACTAGCCGTAACATCTGGATATTATAATCAGCTCGGCGAACCTTGATCCCTATGACACTGACAGTTATTCCCACGACACAACCTTGTAGTAGCGTCACCGTTATATTATAATCGAATTGGCGGTGTCTAAAAATGATATTTATTAATTTTAGGCAGATATATGCAATTACAATAATATCCCGTTGGAATTATAATAATTATTAACACTTACAAGAAATTATCTCAATCAGACTTTACGTTGACGTCCTGCAAAAGTTACTCCGTTTGGAAGATATCGACTAGTGCGGAAAAGTATCGATAAACAAATATCGAAAATGGAAACGAGTGTACAAAATACATCAATAGAGCACCTACGCTCTTAGTGTCAGATTTATAATCATTTAAGTTGTTTGCGATAATAAAATAAAGGAGATTTAACAAATTTATTGTATATACCTACTCAAATAAAACAAAAGCGGTTTATTTATGATTTTTTAATATACATTAATCTGAATCTGACAATGGTGTCACCGATTGCGTCTCAGACTCGGAATCCGAACTGCAGCTGCTTTCTCCTATGTTTATGATAAAAGGCTGGTCTACTATATTGTCGTATCGCACGTCTCGATTCCAATCATCTAAGCATAGCTTTTTCGTCTTTTCAACCACTTTCCTCCAATTGTCCGGAGTCACTTGACTACATGCCTCTTGTAGCAACGTAAGCATTTTATTAGCTGTGAATGGTGGAGTGGTGTTAAGCCTGGCTGCACAACCTGAAACAATAATGGTTTAGATTGAAAATGATGCAAAGTCAAAGAGCGAGATCGGGGTAAGTACATTATAAGTACATAATTTTGTACGTTAAAAGTGTGTAATTGATATAAGCACATGGATAAAAATAAAAATGCAATTTGCTAGTGAAATAAAATAGCTTTAAATAGTACTAGCCGACTAGACAGTCACCAGTGACCTAAATAAAAACATGTTAAAATAAATACAAATCAACCCACCTTTGATCTGCGCCCATATCATTTCGATTGCATTATATTGGCAGTGGTAGGGCGGTAGCCGAATCACGGTGTGCCCTTTTGATTTTGCCATCTCATCCAAGAAATATTTCTTCTTTGTTTGCTGTTTATGAAGGTTCAACAATCTAACTAATTCCTTTTTCAGCATTTGAGTATTAGCTGCCACACCATTGTTTTGCAGCCACTCTATTATTTCGCCTTTATTGTTGTTTGCGGTAGGCGCTTTATTAATTTGCACAGAGTGGTATGGGGCGTTGTCCATTAAAATGTAGTGGGGCTCGTTTAAATTGTCTAATAGTTTTGTGAACCATTTCTTGAAATTCTCAAAATTCATCTCTTCGTGATAATCACTTGTTTTCACGGATTTGAAGGCCCACAAGCAGTTAGGTACAAAACCTTTGGCTGTGCCAGCGTGGCAGATAATCAAACGCTGGCCCTTGCCTTCTGGTGCTTTGGTACAGGATTTCTCTGTGTCGTCTGTCCATGTTTTGGAGACTGAGTGATTGGCGTTGAGCCACGTTTCGTCCAGATAAACCACCTTGTCCCAGTTCTCGATGTTTTTTATTTGTCGTAGAAAATCACACCTCATCAATCCAATGTCCTTCCGCTCCATTATCACTTTTCTTTTGTCACACTTCCCATAACGAAATCCACATTTTTTTATAACTTGTCTGAGAGAAGTGAATCCACCTTTAAATAAATCAGCCGATTTCAGCGACGCTAATAATTTTGTGCAAGTCGGCAGTTCACCTCGAAAATAATAGCCGTAAATATGGTTTCGTATCGCTGCCATGTCGAAATCATCGGGGTTAGTTACGGGTCGTGCCCTATTATGTTTTTTCTTCTTTGGAGTTGATAATTTGTTCTCCTCCATCGACGATTCGCCGAACTTCTCCTTTGTAATTCGGGAAACGGTAGCTTTGCCAATTCCCAAAGCATCAGCAACACGGTCGCGTACGTTGTCAAGTGGCAACAAAGGTCCGCCATTTTGTAGTTCGCGAGCAAAATAGTCACGCAAGCGTACAACAAACTCCCGCGTTTCACTGTTGAGTACAGTTTTTCTCAGTCTTTTCGGCATTTTGAAACACCAACAAACACAAAACAGCAACAATAACAAAAACAGAAAACAACAATAGTAACAAACAAAGGATTCCGTTGACACAAGAAAACACGTGGCGCATACAAGGCGTTAGCACTCGTACTGGCGTAGCGAACTGACAGTACTAGCGTAGTGACAGATCAGATAGTGTTGCTATAACTAAAATTTTAATTCACATTAAAATTATACAGTCCGACCATGTTACCTCTGCATCGGAATATTGGCAACCCCATATACAAATACACGGATACTTGTAAATATAACAAGCATTATAATTATAGTAATGTAGATTATATTTTAAAAACATGTTTATCGATGTGGCTGAATGCAAGTCACGCCTTTGCCTATAAAAAGTTGCGATATATCGACACGACCCGTCACTAGTATGAACTGTCATAGGGATCAAGGTTCGCCGAGCTGATTATAATACATAACATACCTAGTGGTATGGGTAATGGACTGCTGAGACGAGGTCCCAGGATCCCAGGTTTTACCATGGCACACACCAATGACTTTTCGATGGTTTTCGAAGTTATGTGTGTATTTATCGCAGGTTTATAAATGCCCGGTTAATGGCAATAGGCTCGCAACCTATTACATTGGGACCTAAACATAAACTGGCGAAATGTGGGTGCTAGCACCTCTGCCTACCCCTTTCGGGGATATAGGCTTTCGGGTATATTTATGATGATGATGATGACATACAAATATTTGCACTGAGTAAGAATCGAATATGTTCCTCTCTGGATACCGTCCATTTGATTTATTTCCTCTAATAATTTAGATTTTTCATTATTACAGGTAAACCAACACTCACGTTCAGACAAAAAACGTCGCAACGATCCAGAGAAGCGCAAAACGTACATCATAGACGATATCACCCCAACCAAAGAGAATATAGACTTTTTGACAAAGACAAGACAAGAGGAGTCGGCCATAGATAAGAGAAAAACTTTCATTCTCGATAGTGATACTAATTCAACGACAAATGGGAGTAGTCCGAGGAATTCGTCGATATTTAGCCACGAGAAGAACTCATTAACGACAGGGACTAGTGATACGGAGGGCGAGAGCGGGACGGAGAGTGCGCCGGTTGTGATGAGGCATCAGGGAGGGAAGAGGAGTGCACCGGTGCAGGCTAAACAGAGGTAACTTTTCTTGTACTTTTGGAAGAATGTGTTGTATGTTAAATTGCAGAATGAAATTAAGCGAACCATATTTTAATTAATCCCCCTTCCGGGCATCGCCACTAATTCGGAGCCCCGCATTATCTCTTTCAGCCAAATGTGTCCGCAATAATTTTCTAATAACGTGTGAGAATCTGCAAGATTTGTTGACAGTTGTGATTACTGCGGTAGCCTAGTGGTATGGGTGCTATGGACTGCTGAGACGAGGTCTCGGGTTCGATCCCAGGTTTTACCAAAGCACACACCAATGACTTTTCGATGCTTTTCGAAGTCATGTATGTATTTATTGCAGGTTTATAAGTACCTGGTTAGTGGCAATAGGCTCGCCACCTATTGTGAAATGTAGGTGCTAGCACCTCTGCCTACCCCTTCCTTGACTACTCAATCTTGCCTTACTACTACTAGCATGATTTACCATAACATGACTTTAGCATACTTTAGCATAACATGACTTAGTGATCGCGAATACAATCTGTCCTTAGATCTAGTTGTTATAAATTCAGATTCAGTTCTGCGTATCGTTCTGGAAAACGGACCACGAGCTTTAAACAATTGTCGATCAAAGAACGAATAGTATAAGAATGAAAATTGTACGGCGACATGGACCCATACTACCTTTTGAAACTCTCCATCAATCACCAACCCTGAATGTTTCCAGGTACAGCGGTGACTACTCAATGTCATCGTCCACGACCTCCATAAGCCGCAAGCAGCCGATCCAGCCGAGGTACCTGGACATATCCAAGTACAAAAACGAGCAGTCTCCCAAGAACTTCCTTCGAAGGGACCCCAGCAAGACGTATGTGGGTGTTCTGGGAGAGAGCAAGGCTGTCAGTAAAGGGAGTGCACAGCACTATGAAATGGGTAAGTTTATTTAAGCTGTGTTACTACCGTAAACTTCAAAAATATTCAGCATTCTATTCTACAATACAGCGGCCAACGAATTGTCTAGGGGCAGGTATTTTTTTTTATACAACTTAGGTGGCAGACAAGCGCACGGCCCACCTGATGGAAAGTGCTCCTATGAACATGTGCAACACCGGGGGAGTCACGCCCGTGCTGTCGACACTGTAAGTACAGAGAGTTTCTGTGCCGCCAGTGCAGAAGAAACAATCAGGACAAGCCTTTAGTCTTCCCACTGACAGCAAAAAAACTCACCAGTGAGCTCTGGTTACTCTACTCATCGCCTGGAACACAACACAAGGTTATTATAACCTTGGTATTCTGTAGAGTGGAGGTACTTCCTCAGTCGGACTGCTCAATTAGGACGTTGACCTCCTCTGTCCTATGTACTCTTATCTGACGGTTACGTGGAGTAGAAGCATAGACCATTAAAACGCCACTTATGAAATATCGAAATTCAAAAAATATTAAAGACTGGTGAAGCAAATGGAACACTGGTTCAAAACGCGGCCCTGGCCTGAGAAGACTCTTGCAAGAAACTCAACGGCCATTTTTAAATATACAACCAATGACAAAGTAATATCAAGCGGGATTTTATTTATAATTTTTTTTATACCATTTCAAGCGCACGGCCCACCTGATGGAAAGTGGTTACTGTGGCCTATGGACGTGTGTAACACCAGAGAAGCTACACTCGCGCTGCCGACCCTGTAAGTACAGAGTCTTTGTGCCGTCAGTGTAGAGGACGAAGCAGGACAAGTCTTTAGTCATCCCACTGACAGCATAAATTCTCCAGTGAGCTCTGGCTACCCTACTCACCCCTGGTTTTATGTATACGCGGTCGAAAATAATGATGAAAGTTACGGGCCGAAAATAAATCTAAGCATCTATCCTAAAGGCAGTCTTATTATGTAAAGATTAATGATACCTCTGTATTATGATGCATATTTCTTCTTAATTTACAGAACAAAAGAAGCAAGAGTTAGAGAAGTGGAAACGTAGGGCTTCATACGACCCGAGGAAAGCGGCGGCCCTCGGGAAGTCGACCAAGACTCCCACAAAGTCCGCCAGGTGAGGTCTCTTTGGTAAAACTACTGTTGTCTATGGTAGGTCGTACGTCCGTGATTGATGCCTTTGTCAGTTTGCTTGTCTATGGTAGGCCGTTTGAAATGACTCTGTAGTCAGTTTACTGCGACAAGAATCACTTGTTGCAGCCATCTTGAATAGTCCTATGCCTAGTAAGTTCAAAAAAATATGTTATCTCTTTATCTAAATGAAATATCTATCTAAAAATGATTATGTTTCCGTACAGTACATATTGTACTGTAATTCTAATATTTTTTGTGAATTGAGGAAATTATAACCTATACGTTGTATATTAGCAGTGAAGTGTATACAGACAGAAGCAAATGGCGGCTTTTTTTGTCTGCCTACCCTGATTGGAAAAAGGCGCGAGTATGTGTATGAATTGCGTATCTTTGAGATTCACTTATAACACTACTTATACTATCTTATCTTTTTCATTTTAACTCGTGTTCGATTCACCATTGTCAATCTCAATGTATGTGATTGAGACTAAGGTTAACAACGTAATTTTACTAAACGCAGTTTTAACA
The DNA here is from genome assembly GCA_963662185.1 of Eilema griseolum. NCBI lineage: Eukaryota > Metazoa > Arthropoda > Insecta > Lepidoptera > Erebidae > Eilema > Eilema griseolum. The sequence goes on from OY759255.1 coordinate 1,599,090, forward strand.
CTTTCAGTTTGCAATTAATTAATTGTTTCTTTGTAAAATAATATATCTTTTATTTGTAAATATTCTTTTTTAACATGTTCTTTTGATTTCTTAAATTAAATTAAGTCTAAGTATATGAATAAGATTATTAAATAGTTAATTGTAAATTTTAGAGCGTGACAAATCTCAAAATGCATGCAATTCCGTATAAGTGACATACGGATCGCCATCTTGATGTGTAAGGTTAGTCAAATGTCAAAGTGACAGCTCTGGCTCCAGCTAATTGTCAAACTGACAATTGTAAACATACCGCTGGGCTATATTGGTGTTTCTTTAATTAAATTTGCTTTAATCGCTTTTACACAAAGCGCTAAAATTCTTGATTTTTCATTTTCTTTAATTATATATTTCTTGATTAAATTCGGAGTCGTTTTATATTTTCTATTTGTACTTACGTTTTGTATGAGAAATCAAGAGCGTGCTTTTCACTCCGCTTTTATTCGAAACTATTTCTCATAATACTGTGTTTTTTTTTGATATTCTATGGTTTCTTGGTGCAATTGTAAATACTGCATTATTTTCTCTTTAATTTAATCTTTATATGTGTCTTTTACGATTAATAAATCAGTAAAGATTTTTTTTTCATAAATGTAATCTACAATTAGCAACTAACCTCAACCTTCTTTACACATTGCACATTTAAATGAAGTTTATAATCAATGTTACCTGAAACAAAAACAAATCTTGCTTCGTCTGCTCGAATTACAACACTTGAAATTCCCTTCACTTACCTTAGAACGTAGCCGAATTTGCAGCACTCTAAAGGGCACATTGCAATTACATACTAAAGTTGAACATGTATTTCATTAGTGTACCTATTTAAAAATGTAGTGTGATAAGGGAACAACTTAAACGCTACTGAATCAAGTTATCTACCATAACTATCGGCTCACTACTCACATGGGGCAAACTTATGTATGTGTGAACAATTTTTTCGAAGCTTGTTTATATTTTATGTCCGTTATATCCATCTTGACCTTGAAAGTATTGGATATTCTTTCGAAAAAAAAAACCATCATAAACAATAGCTAATTCGTAAGTAAATTTCACTGAACTAACTAATCTTCTTTCTTCCTTCTATTAACATACTAAAACTTTTAACACTACTTATTTGTTTGACGAGAAGGTATCACAATAAATAATTTAATTAATCTGAATATTTACAGTAGCGTTCTTCGGTCTCAATCGTTCCACGGTCCGGTGACGTCATCCTCGGGGCTCCGCCCGCCGCCGGACCAAATCTGCGAGACGTACGACGCGTCCAGCGACAACGACTTCTAACGACCAGCCGACACCGGCTAGCGTTGTTGACCACGATTTGTGATTTATGTTACTCGTATTCGAGATAAAAATCTGTCATTTCCATTGTAATTTTCGTAGTGATGTATCGATAAAAAATATGCATTTTATATGGTTCTCAAAAAACCAGTACTCCTGGTGAGCCGCTGTTTTGACAGATGTCAAAAATGATATCTGTCAAAACGCTGAACTGACGTTTTGAGATTGAAAACGAGATTGTCTTTGCATCGATACATGTAAGTACAACACAGTGTGTTCATATTTATAAAAGCCTGCATCGATACAAATTCAATTTAAATATTTGAATTTTGAACTGTATTTATATCGGTGTTCTGTCAGACCACAAACGAGAGAGGTGACTGTAATGCATAATAATGCAATGATCCTAATATTATCTGTAGTCAACAAATAGCGCGGTAAAGGTAATTAACGAACATGTTATTTATTGTTGTGTAGTGTTTTTGGTGTTACAAGCCTCTCCTCTCTAAATGTGGTAGAAAGGATTATTTAGTTTGTTAGATTTTTACTCTAACATTTTAATGTTTTTGCGAAATTGTAACATTCAAATTTTCGTATTTGGGGGTAACAATTGCAACATAATTTGGTTATTCACCTGTAACTGTTGTGATGTGTATAAATTATTTTAAAATTATTTTAAAGCATGTTAAAAATTACGCTGACACCTGTCAGCTTACCCACCAAATACAAATAAATTCGAGATCTAGTGAAGATCAAAGATGGCTTTAAGTATAGGCGTGATTTCAATTATGATTTTTAATTATTGACGATTATTATGAAGTTTATTGATTGGGGGAAGATGCAATTCTTTTTATTATATTTATGTTGTTCCGGCGCACAAATAGAAAGTCAGTATATCTGTGTTTTAGGTACTCTTTACACTCAAGTACTTGAAGTCTTACTTTGTAAAATACATGTTTTCTTTTTCTTGTAAAAATAAGATGATTAGGATAACGTATTGAATAATAATTGAATGTGATTTAATTAGTAATGCCTCCATTATGTTTAGGATTGGCTAATATTATTTTCCACTAAAAGTGTCTGAGATTTGTTTTTTTTTAAATGTATTATGTCCAATTTAGGTAATTACTACTCGCTATATAAATCATATTAATATACCCCTTTTATATTGCTCATATCATTCGTACATCGATGTATTTTAGAAGTATTTAACCTCCTTAGTTTATTGTTATGTAGTGCAATACCACGGCAAATATTTGTCGTTTATATTATGAACAAAGTATTTCATTATTCATATTTTTGTATTTTTTGAGTATCACAAATGGATTACCCCTATGAACAGTTAAATTAATGGAATAAAGAATTATATTTAATTGCGTGATTGTAACATTTACAGCTAAGCACAATATTTTTGGCAAAGTTTTTAGTACAAGATGATTAAGTATTGTTATAATTAAAATGTTGCCAAGCTATAGAGACCACATAGTCTTACTTATACTCGATTCGGTTAGGTACTGAACTAAAGATAAATAATCTTGTAGCCACTTTTTATAAAAATACATATTAAACAAATAAACAAGGTAACCTAACCAACTAACTTGTGGTTCGTTCGTTAGTCTTCAAAATGTCGAGTGTTTCTAAACAGAAAAAATTTATAAACTGAGTTTTTAAATAAAACATATTAAAAAAACATATCAAGATTGCTTGTTTAGTTAAGTTGGTACCTAACCAAATTGAGTATAGTATTTTCGCGTCCATATTTTAAGACATTGATTGATATGAAATATTATCTCTTTGCTTATAATCAATAATTGCGCATATTATTTAAAATAGAAACAATATCCATTACTTTTTGTGAGCGTATTTTTGTTATTCTTTTATTTTATAATTTGTAAGGCAAGAGAAAAATCATATACTATTAAAACCGAATAAGCCTGTTGAAATATTTACCTCTTTCATTATTTTTTATGTATTACCACTAGAAAGGTTATTAAAAACAAAAATTGTGTCACTGTACTGGGGCAGGGGTGCGGGGTCAATATTCTCAATATAGATAAATAGAAAATAAAAACAAAAAAACAGCTACACACTTATAATAAATATTAAAACATATTTAATAAACGCTTTGCACAAATTACTCGTAAATTTTATAAATTACGTGTAGGTATAATAATCATTTACGCGCCTGCTTTGACAGATGACAGTTACTGGATAACGAAACGTCAGTGACCAATTTTTTTTTGTACATTCGGCCTAGTGGTATATACATAGTAATTATTGTTTTTATTTGGTTTATACAAAATGATTGTATTGTTGAGTCCACTATATAAATTTTTCGTATTTAGTAAATTTATTACTTAGCAGAAGCCTGGCTTTATTTAAATGAACGCGATAAACGGAAACAAACGCTGCAAGCGTTGATATTTGTAAACAATTGATGTTTAGAGTTTTGTAAAAATATTATTTAAATAGGAGACAAATAAAAACGATATATATAAAATTAATTACTCTTTTTTCTGGTGGTAAGATCCTTTACTTTTTATCCTTGAGTGTAGTCCCACCCACACAGAAAGACGAAACTAACGGCTATAAACCATGTAATGAGTTAAAGGTGCCACCTAAGTGGTATAAAAAAAAGGTGGATAGCTCCTGTAGTTTGTCTGGCGAGTGACGCGCGATGATGTATAATCCCTACGACCTCTGTGGCGTAATAGTACTGGTCTGTAGTCGCGGGTTCGATAGCCTTACATTCCAAATATGTGTACTACGTAATTGCACTGGTCTGGGTGTTTCTATGTTACGGATACAATTACAAAAAACACCTAGTTAAGTATCATCGTGATGCGTCACATCACAAAATGGCCGTGAACGAAAACTAGCGCTTGATGTTTTGTTCCTCACCGAAAAGTACATCACAGCAACAAGTTGAGAAGCGACACGGCGGTATTTCCGCCCAATTGAGCAGTCCGACTGTGGAAGTACCTCCGCCTTACATAATACCGCGGTTATAATAACTTCGTGTTGTGTTCACAGCGGTGAGTAGGGTAGCCAGAGCTCACTGGAGAATTTGTGCTGTCAGTGGGATGACTAAAGGCTTGTCCTGCTTAGTCCTCTACACTGACGGCACAGAAACTCTGTGCTTACAAGTTCGGCAGCGCGAGTGTAGCTTCTCTGGTGTTACACACGTCCATAGGCCACGGTAACCACTTTCCATCAGGTGGGCCGTGCGCTTGTCTGCCACCTAAGTGGTATAAAAAAGCGATCAGTTTTGGCGGTTAAAGTGCTTTATAATCTTAACATTGAATGTCAACACTCATGTAATAACTATTTTTTCAACACACTTGCTCATAAAGTAGCTCTAATTTTATCGCACATAATGGCACCTCACCTATAATTAATGTGTGAACATTTCCCTTGCTTTATAAATATAACTTTTTTTAATTTTATTGGTTGAGTTGCTTTGTTCTTAAAAAAGTTTCGGTACAAAAAAACAGTATTCAAAATCGTACAAATAAATTAAGAAATAGCTCATTTCATGCAGCTTTGTATTTAAATAGATCATTTCAATTTTTTTTTCATTAAACCAGTTTAATAAACAAAACTTTCACTCAAATATGTAATAATAATATGTTTTCCTGTAAAAACTTTAAATTTCCATTTTTTATGTTCCAAAAAAAACCTTATTCTTTTAGTCTATGGTCTATGCTGCTATACGCGCGCACAGGAAAACTAATTACAACTTTTATTTTTAAACTATCGCGGTGTGGGACTTCGCGATTAATCATGGGACTTACTATTTCTGCCGACGTTTCGGATGCGTTGCAGCACCCGTGGTCACGACTTGACTAGTTTGCGAGTGTCGAGAGGTACGCGGGAAACATTTTTGTGCGCCTACCCACCATTACATTTATTATGAACGGCTAGCCTGGCGACGCACCAGACTTACTATGTCAATTTTTAACGGCACTGTGTTTTTTGGTTTTTGTTTTTAGTAGTAGTAAAGATACAAGATAGATAAAGATAGTAAGTTTTTTTTTTAATTGTTGCCATTGACACGAATAAGAAGATTAATTGACTTGTATACAAGTACCTACTAGTTATGAAGAGAATGGAACATACCTTAACATTATGGAAAGTTTACTGTCTGAAAACTACAAAGGTAAATATTTATTTTAGTATTATTTTCTTCGCAAGTGTGTTGAAAGACGTCGTTTCATACACGTGTGTATTAATGATTACCGTATTCAGCTCTCTTAAGACCCTTGCCAATCGGCTCGGGTCCTAATGGCGCCTTAGCGGTAATCACCAACTTTACACCCTCGTACTATTCTTCACAAGTTATGCCACCGCACAGCATAATTTTTTTTTAAAACCACTTAGGTTGCAGACAAGCACACGGCTCACCTGATGGAAAGTGGTTACCGTGGCCTATGGACGTGTGTAACACCAGAGAAGCCAGACTCGCGCTGCCGACCCTGTAAGCACAGAGTTTCTGTGCCATCAGTGTAGAGGACAAAGCAGGACAAGCCTATAGTTATCCCACTGACAGCACAAATTCTCCAGTGAGCTCTGGCTACCCTACTCACCGCTGGGAACACGACACGAAGTTATTATAACCGCGGTATTCAGTAGGGCGGAGGTACTTCCCCAGCCGGACTGCTCAATTGGGGGAAAATACCGCCGTGTCCTACCTCCTATAGAATAATAAAAAGCATATTTTTGTTTGTTGCTGTTAACAAATAACTAGATGAGCCATAGATTAGATCACAATAAAATGTTATACAGTTGTAATGGCTGCAGATAGAGGAGGAAGGGATGGGTAGTGTTGCTGTTACAATTTTTTAATTTAATTTAATTTTTAACCTAGTAGCCTAGTGGTATGGGTAATGGACTGCTGAGACGAGGTCTCGGGTTCGATCCCAGGTTTTACCATGGCACACACCAATGACTTTTCGATGCTTTTCGAAGTTATGTGTGTATTTATCGCACGTTTATAAGTGCCCGGTTAATGGCAATAGGCTCGCCACCTATTACATTGGGACCTAAACATAAACTGGCGAAATGTGGGTGCTAGCATTCCCCTTCGGGGATATAGGCGTGAGTTTATGTTATGTTAGAACGGAGTTAAAAACATTTGCATAATGTTGTACATGGTATCGCAATCAATCAATCAATTAGGCCATTGCAGTCCACTGCTGGATCTCTCCCAATGTTGTGAGGTTTTAATGGTATCGCAATAATGATTTCTAATATCCAAAAACTTCATTTTTATCTGTTGCGTAGGTGTAAACTCTATCGTTATTGTAGATTAGTTTGGATATTCGTCTTTTTGAATATCAGATAAGTACTTGTTTATGTTATATGTTTATTTTTAATCATGGAGTTAGAATCAAAACTGTAATTACATAACATTTTCACACTTTCTATCAACAATTTCATACCAATACAACTAAAGTCACACGAAGTCTATTATTAAGCTATTTACATATTATTACTATTACGATAAACTATTATTAGGTACTAATTAATTTTAAAATAGTTGGAGTGTATATTGTAAGATCTGGTTAATTAACCGTTTTATGTGCTGCAGCTTTGCAAAATATACGCATTTTCCTATCTTTCTTTTTTCTTCTATCGCATTGTACCGCAGCCTGTAGGAACCTATGATAGGGATAAAAAGTAATCTGTATTAGTCCAGTGTATTCATTTTTTATTTATTTATTTAGACAACTATTACTTCACACACATTTAAGTAAAGACATGCAACATTTAAAATAATTAATTACATTCTATTGATAGGTTCACCAAGACCCACGTTCAACATGTAACTTGGTGAACCTACCCATCACAGCTCCTTCCTTCCTGCCTGCGAGCACCTTCAATATGCTGCTAGAGCTCACCCACAGCCTGGGCACCAACGAGGCTACTCATTTGTGCATGAGCGCAAAGAAGTCACCTATGCTTCTCGCTGCAAACATTTCAGATGCACCCTAAAGGCTTTATTATATACACTGCACACGCAGGGCGCTATACGCTTTTTAAGTATGTGGTCCACAGGCTATCAGTGGCGGCATGTGTGGCACTACAAGTCGGCAGACTGGGATGGACTGCGAGAATTCTTCGCGTCGTACCCGTGGAGGCAGCTTTGCTTCTCTTCTGATGATCCAAGCTCCTGTGCAACAGCAGTCGCTGACGCGATTCTAGTGGGTATGGAATGTTACATCCCCAACCGCTGGGTCGCGGCAGGAGCGAGCAAACGCCCGTGGTTTAATAGGCCTTGCAGGGAAGCTAGAGACCGCAAGCAATCTGCATACAAGGCTTGGACCACGGCTCTTGCCAATAAGGATCCGAACATCGCTGAAGTGAAGCGGAAGTTGAATGCTGCTTCAAGGTCCAGTAAAAAGGCAACGTTTGAGTTCGCGCTACCCATCTGGCAGTCGTGCATTTTGGTCGCTTGCCTTCCGCCGCTGCAAAAATCCGACGGTAGTCTGGGCCATGGCGCTAAGGAGAAGGCCGATCTTTTGGGTAATCTCTTTGCGTCAAACTCGACTATGAACGACGGGAACGCCGAACCACCCATCATCCCCAGCTGTGGTGCTTCGATGACCGAAATTAAAACCACACAACGGGTGGTCCGGCGCGAGCTTAAGTCTCTAGATGTTCGGAAGTCGAGTGGGCCGGACGGTATACCGGCGATGGTGCTTAAGCACTGTGCCCCCGAGCTGTGCCCTGTACTTACACGCCTTTTCGCACTCTCATACTCCGCGAGGCAGGTCCCGGTTTCGTGGAAGACTGCATTCGTGCACCCTGTACCTAAGAAAGGTGACAGGAATTACAGGCCTATCGCTATAACCTCCCTTCTCTCGAAGGTTATGGAGCGTGTTATTAATACACAACTCCTGAGGTACCTTGAAGGAAACGATCTACTGAGCGACCGACAGTACGGTTTTCGCCACTGTCGCTCTACCGGTGACCTTCTTGTGTATCTCACAAACCGGTGGGCGCAAGCCATCGAGAGTCGCGGTGAGGCACTAGCGGTCAGCCTCGATGTAGCGAAGGCCTTCGATCGGGTCTGGCACAAAGGTCTTCTTACGAAGTTGCCATATTATGGACTCCCCGAGGGATTGTGCGAATGGATCTCCAGCTTTTTGTCCAACAGAAGCATCCAAGCCGTCGTCGACGGCAGCTGCTCGGACCGCATGAACATAAACGCTGGTGTCCCACAAGGCTCCGTGTTGTCTCCGACGCTGTTTCTGCTGCATATCAATGACATGCTGTCTGATGGCTCCATTCATTGTTATGCGGTCGACAGTACCGGGGACACGTGTTACACGGGCCGTGCAAATATCCCTCGGTCCGAGGTGAAGAAGAGTCGCGAACAACTTGTGTCTAAAATCGAGACTACTCTCTCTGGAGTGTCCAATTGGGGACGACTAAACCTAATCCAATTCAACCCCACTAGTATGTGTATTCACCGCTAAGAAAACCCCATTCATTGTAGCGCCGCAATTCCTGGACACACCGCTTACCATCTCCCCGAGTATCGGGATCCTTGGTGTCGATATCTCCAGTGACGTCCAATACCGAAGTCATTTGCAGGACAAGGTTAAGTTGGCATCAAGAAAGCTCGCAGTGCTCAACAGGGCGAAGCAGTATTTCACTGCGGGGCAGCAACTCCTTCTTTATAAAGCACAGGTCCGGCCTCACATGGAGTACTGCTGTCACCTTTTTGCTGGAGCACCTGCATACCAGCATACACAGGTAGAGTGGAACCTCTTAGCCTTAGGAGGGATTTTGCCTCACTGTCTGTGTTCTACCGCCTATACAATGGTTTGTGCTCAGATGAATTGTTTGACATGATGCCCGTAGCTACATTCTATCATCGCACCTCTCGCCATAGGCAGGGAATTCATCCCCACACATTGCGACCTGAGACGGTACGCACTGTGCGGTATGAAAGAAACTTCATCCCACGCACACTCAAGCTGTGGAATGACCTCCCTGCTGCGGTTTTCCCAAGCGCCTACAATATGGGGTTCTTCAAGAGGGGCATCAGAAGGTTTCTTCATGGTCGGCAGCGCGAGTGTGACACTCCTGGTGTTGCATACGTCCATAGGCCACGGTAACCGCTTCCCATCAGGTGGGCCGTGTGCTTGTCTGCCAACTAAGTGGTATGAAAAAAAAAAAAAATGAACGTCAAAATTTTACAATTAGGTATTTCAAGAAATAATATAAAAATATTAAATAATGTAAAAATAAACGATTGGAAAATGATTCTTTCGCTGGTTCGGTAGGTTAGTTCTACTGAGAAGATACCAGCAAGAAACTCAGCGAACTATATCAGAACTAAAGTCTAACTTTTTATTAGCTGCAGTAAAATGACGTTTCTAAATGTCATTCCGTAAAATAATGTTGACAGCTTAATCTCAAATAGTGATGTGATTCAGTTCACAAAAGTTTACGGAATATCTAATCGTTCCATAATTTGCCTCATAATGATCATGCTAAATTCTATTTAATATTAATGTAAATAAAAGGCTGTATAAACGTTGATCCTTTTACGTAATGCGTAAGAGAACACTCAAGATTTTTTATTTTTTTTATTTATTTATTTACAAATAATGGTTACCTATATATTTGTACCATTTTTGTTTTGCTATCGAAACTTATGATTTTTCTTGTTTTTTTTCAGGTCATACTACAAAAAAAGCCTGGATTGATGGAAGCATTACCTCTTCTCGACAGGCATTTTTAGACGGCCTGACTACGGGATTAAAAAATCCCACAGGAAAGGGAAAACGACTAATAATTAGTCACATAGGCGGAGAAGAAGGCTTCCTGGACGACGGACTTCTTATGTTTGAAGCAAAGAAAGGTACAGAAGACTACCATGACGAGATGAATGCAGAGTGTTTCGAGGATTGGTTCCGCGGTATTCTACCCAAACTCAAACCAAATGCAGTAGTCGTAATGGACAATGCGCCCTATCACTCTAGGAAGATCCAAACAATCCCGATGATGTCGTGGACAAAACCACGAATTCAAGAGTGGCTGACTAATAAAAATATTGTATTTGAACCAAATATGGTAAAGGCCACTCTAATAGATATTGTGATACAGCAAAATCTTACTGAGAAATATGCCGTAGACGAGATGGCTGCACATAAAGGCATCACAGTTTTAAGATTGCCCCCTTATCACTGTGAGCTGAACCCCATTGAGTTGGTATGGGCGCAGGTAAAGGGTCACGTTGCAAATAATAATAAGACGTAGGTATAAAATGCAAGAAGTTAAAAATTTATTTCAAGAAGGTATAAACAAAGTGACACCGGCTAAGTGGAGTGACTGTGTGTCTCACACTATAAAAGTGGAAGACAAAATGTGCCACCTCGATCATATTATAGATGAAGTGACAGATAGATTTATTATTAGTGTTACCGAAAGCGACAGTGACAGTAATTCCGAAAAAGATTGATTAAAGTACATTATTATGGCATTTTTGTTTCATTTTAAATGTACCTCCCTATACTTCCAATAAAAAAGATCAATCCTCTAGTATAGTAACAATAATAGAATAAAAAAATACATTACAACTTAATATTAAATCTCAAATTTATTGGCATATTAATCAAATCCTGAGGAATTATATTAAATATTTTTATACAGCTGCCTACAAATGAATCACCAACCTTGTGTGTCGTCCGCGTAACTAAAATAAACACCTCAACAAAGTCTAGGGAACAAGATGACCCCAATTTTTTTTTTTCGTGTATATCTTGTTTTGCAAATAACTGGCAGCAAATAAATAAAAATAGAATAAAGTAGATTACAGAGTTGTTCGAAATTTAAAAATAAATTTAAATAAGTAATGATTTTCGAATATGGAGGGAAAACTTTTAAAAGTATTTGATTGTGCAGTTTCTTTGAGGCAAAATAAAAATTATTTTTTTTGATTGTAAATAACGTTTATTATCAATAATACATCTTTTACGTAAGGTTTGTGCATTTTTGTGACTGTAGTCATCATGTCACGTCGTTATTTAAGTCGCGAAGAGATGTTAAGGGCTGTTGGTATGCTGCAAGCTGGACGAACTCAACGCGACGTAGCGGATGCTGTCAACACCCAACCAAGCGTAATTTGCAGATTATGGGCACGCTACAGGTCTACAGGGGATATTGCCGAACGTCACAGGGGACGAAATAGGGTTACTACCCCGCGACAAGATCGTTTTTTGCAAAATTCCGCAAGGCGGCAACCCACGATTACTGCTCGTCAGTTGGTCGCAGGCCTCTAGTCTCAGCATCAAGTGGTTATTAGTGATCAAACTGTCAGAAGAAGACTACACGAAGCCAATCTTCATGCTCGCAGACCGCTTAGGGTTCCAGCTCTTCGACGTGGAAATCGAGGTCGTCGCTTATTGTGGGCTAACGCACATTTACAGTGGACCGACCATCAATGGGAACGGGTTCTGTTTTCCGACGAATCTTGCTTCGGTTTTCATCCTGATTCGAGAAGAGTGTAGAGGTATGAAAATGTTTTTATTAAAATTAAAATTAAAAATACCCTTCTATTGACATAAAACACTCACTATTACAAGAAAGGGTGTTTAAATAAAAACTAGAAATGTCCTTGTTCCCTAGACTTTGTTGATGTGTGTATGTTGAAACTTACGTCATCAATTCGACAACCTACTTAGGTGTTGCTGAGCTCCTTAATCAGCCCACTTACATGTAAATTAAAAAGTTTAGGGGAGATAAGGCCCCACTTCCTGACTCCACACTCCAGCCTATACGGCTCAGAAATCGCCTCTTGCCATTTTACTTGATTGGACTGATTACCATACCAGTATGCTAGTATTTCAATGAAGTCGACAGGAACACCCTGCTCTCATATACCACCGAATCTAATCCCCCTTTTTTTATGTGCGCAAAATCCCCACGGGTACCCCACCGGAGCCGGTAGAAGAGGTTATGTCGGACTCGAACCGACCAAAACGCACGCCGCCTGTGGGTCGTTTTTGCCGAAGTTGAGGTTGACAGGCATATCCCTCGCACCCCGGCCGACCCAGGGCTATCTCTCACGATCTGGCCCCCTCCTCAGGCGTGGGGACTACAGAGTCCCCAACTCGTCCACGGAAATGGGGAAGCACGTGGCTTGCTTCTGCCAGGGTGACAGACGGCTCTACCCCTCACTCCCAGGCCTGCGCTCATGGGGGGCGGAGGTCATTCATCGACCGAATCTAATGCCCTGGACAGGTCCAGAAAACATGCGTAAACCGGGGTTTTTCTATTTTTACAGTAGGACAGTGTGCTTCAACGTAAATATGGCCGCTTCAGTAAAACAACCCTTACCGAAACTCTAATTGTGCATCGTGCAGAATAAGATGTCTGGCGAGATATGAGTCGAGTACTCTGTCCAGTATTTTAGCTATAATAGTAGCCAATGATATTGGTCTATAATTCCCTTTATCCGCGATGTCTCCTGTCCTATTCTTAACAATCGGCACAACTATGGTTCTCATTAGGTCTTTTGGTAGATATCGATGACTCAAGCAGAGATTGTACAACAAAGTAAGCACTCTGGGCAGATGTACACCTTCATATTGCAGGTGTTCGATGCTGAGCCCGTCATAACTCGGTGACTTGCCCCTTTTCATACATTTAATTGCAATTTTAATTACTTTACATTTTAAAACTATACACGGATTCGAATTTGTTACCATCACATCGTTCACCTGCAATATCCGTACCACTGACAAAACACTCTTGCATTAATGCCTGAATAGGTTAGCAATTTCGTTATTATTTTTTATGCAATAAATATTTTCCGCATAGCTAGGCCCACTATTTATTTTCTTTGCATAATAATAATAATAATACTCTTTATTGCATACTAAACATAGGATAAATACGATGGATACATACATGTTAGATAGTTGTACAATGGGCGGTCTAATCACGGTCTGCGATCTCTTCCAGACAACCAGTGTATGGACTATACTGCCAGTAATTAGGTTATTTTGCCGTGTACACTAAATTATAATTATCTAACAATTGTATCTAGTATATCATTTAAAGAACAGAAGTGAAGAAGAATAAGAGATCATATTATTTCATGGAATAAATACCTACCTATATATACAGATACATAAATACATACATAAAATATATACCATATAAATAAACATACATATACCATAGCTACGTATATACCATACCCATGTTAAATACATATTATATAAGTGTACTACATACAAATAAACACCAATTACATTATATACAGCTACTAGAAGTAAAAAATAAAAATAAAACAAAAAGCAAAGAGTGAACATACATAACAACTAGGTACATAGACTACCTTACCAGTCTCTGAAATGTTGACAGTGACTGTGCTCGTCTAATGTATACCACTTCCAGAAATTTTTAAAATATTTATTTGAATGATGAGATGCTACAATATTCATGCTTATTTGTTCTTGGTGTTTTATACAGCATCGCAATCTTGATTTCAATATTTTGGGAGTTAAATTCGGAGTTAAATTCATCTCCTCAAAGCGAACACCCACACTCGGTTGCCCATTTAAAAACCAGGTTTGTTATTTATTTTTTGCCTGCGTATGAGCATCCCTAATATATTTATTCCAACCCCTAACACATTTGTTTTGTGGTTTACGAAAACTGTGGGGTGTCTTAGAATTAATGGCTGCTTGACATAGCGTGTTCACAATTCTCTCATAAAGATTATCAATTATTGAAAAGTTACTGGTACTTGTACATTGTTTTTTCTACACAATTCCTACATTCAGATGGAAAGTCTACATGTTTTAATTTTTCATTACCTAACTTCTCATATTTACAAATTTCCTCGAATATTTTATTTCCCCAAATTGCCTTATTAAATTTCTTTGTAGAGCCCTAGGTTTTAGTCTTAAAAGTAATCAGTATCACACTGTACAAGCAAAGTGATCCTGCCAAAATGTGTGTATTTTAATTTTGTAGGTTGTATATATAATAAGTACTGCGGTAGCGTAGTGGTATGGGTAATGGACTGCTGAGACGAGGTCTCGGGTAAGATCCCAGGTTTTACCATGGCACACACCAATGACTTTTCGATGCTTTTCGAAGTTATGTATGTATTTATCGGTTAATGGCAATAGGCTCGCCACCTCGCCACACATTGGGACCTAAACATAAACTGGCGAAATGTGGGTGCTAGCACCTCTGCCTACCCCTTCGGGGACATAGGCGTGAGTTTATGTTATTTGTTATGTATTTTAGTTTAAAAAGTCGCTCTTGTAACAATGCAGTGATCTAACCACCTCTTGCTACCATGTACGTCACTGATGAAGGTATAAGAGTTTGAACACATACCCAAAGTCTCCAGATCCGCACATACCAAGTCTTGTTCTATACAAAAACTCAGCAACTCGTTACAGAATGTTGTACCTGGATGCGCGTTAAAATCACCCAGGACAAAAACAGATTCCATTGCACTACTTTCTATTATAGCCCATATCACCGAGACAGTCTGTAAACTCTGCCATGTTGTCAGTTGAATCTGTAGGCATGTAAACGTCCTACCTCCTGGATTTCTAGGAGGTAGGACGTTACACAGCGGTATTTCCGCCCAATCGAGCAGTCCGAATGGGGAAGTACCTCCGCCCTACAGAATACCGCGGTTATAATAACTTCGTGTTGTGTTCCCAACGATGAGTAGGGTAACCAGAGCTCACTGGAGAATTTTTGCTGTCAGTGCATGACTAAAGACTTGTCCTGCTTTGTCCTCTACACTGACGGCCCAGGAACTCTGTGCTTACAGGGTCGGCAGCGCGATTGTGGCTTCTCTTCACGGTAACCACTTTCCATCACGTGGGCCGTGCGCTTGTCTGCCACCTAAGTGGTATAAAAAAAACGGTAATGACTAGGAAAGGGCGACCCACACGTACACACACCGTACATATTCGATCACTATTACAGGTAACGATGGAGAGGGACTCAAAAGCACTTTTACGCCACAACACCCCCGTACTGCCTGCCTTGCAGAATGTCAGCTGATGTATCCACCGCAGATTTTGCTGTGCAGTTAAATTTTTGTTGAATGATGTCTAAAAATGACAAATCGTGAGGCATCAGTCAGGTTTCCTGCAGTGCCACTATATCAGCTGTTTCGCACAAAGTTCTAACGCAGTTAACAGATATTTTAACATTTTTACAGTTAGTTTTATTAGTTTCAACTGTAAAAATGTTAAAAAACTGTTAATAAATAATGGATTGTATTTTTTTTATTTTTTTATTATTATTTATTTATTGTATGGAAGACTTACAGCTAATAATACAGAGCAGGTAAATATGCAAATATATTAAAAAATATGTGACAGAGAGTCAGTTACAAGTCTTTGCTTGTAGTGACACTATAAAATACTGATAGATACTGTGAACAAATTAAAAACAAATAACAATTTTAAAAAATATAGAAAACAAAGGGTAACTTATTAAAAATATAAACTAACTAAAATACTAACTAACTATAAACTTATTAAACAACTAGTAAACGTAGCAACTTGACTGTTTGGTTTAAAGAAGTCCAGGCTTAGATGCTTCCTAACTGTAGGTACACTTAAAGTTAAAGGATCAATATCGTGCTGCTTACAGACTTGATTAAATTGTCTACTCACTCGCACTATAAAACTATTTTTCCGATAATTTGTTGATGACATTGGTATGCTAAGAGGGGGATTATATCGAAGTAATATAGGGGGTACATTAAAATTAAGTTTCCCTAAAAGGGTAGGACTATCAATTTTATCACTAAGAATTTTTAGTAGAAATATTATATCAGCTATTTGACGACGTATATCAAGCGGCAGAATGTGAAACTTTTTGCAGAGCTGTAAATAGTTTTCAGACTTGTAAGGAATTTTTTGGTGATAGCATAAATATTTAATAAAACGCTTTTGTACATTTTCTATGCACTCAATGTATATTCCATAAAACGCAAATCAAATAAAATACTTTTTATATGAAATAATAATCCAAATTTCCATCAAAATTACTGATTGCACAGCAGAATATACTAAACTCAAAGTATTAGAAAACACACTACAATTTATACTGATTGAGCACCAACAAACTACTTACTTGCTTATAAAAAAATACCACGAAAACATAAGGCGGGAGTTCCGCTTCACTTCGCTCCCGCCTTAGTCTTTAACCTAACCTTATATGTACAATCAGTATTTTTACTGAACGCGTAGTATCTTCTACATGCGCACTAGTTAATTTGCTGTGCAGTTAGTAATTAATAAGTAGTATAAGTAGTAGTTAGTAAGTAATTTTTGTACTTAAATAAATTTATTAGTATCCGCATTATGAGGATAAAAGTAATGTAATATATTGATATGTGATTATTTATTTGATGTGCAATTAATAATATTCCATAAATTATAAGCCTTTTTTGAACATAACAATATCCTGCCTTTTCTTTTCAATATATTCAAATATATCTGTTGCCTGAGTTTCTTTATTGACATTTGAAATAAATAAAGCTGTTTTGGTTTTAGCGGTTCTAAACTTTCTCGAGGGAGACGTGATCGCTTTGCCCAGTTTCCCTATTAAGCAGTACTTATTGCCTTAAGGTAACTTTTCTCCAACCTTTTGTTTCTAATCATTTGTACTCATAATCTCGGCAATTGTCAGCTGACGCGATTGTTTCTCTGCGGTCGTATGGTGACTCATTTTGGCCTTTCCCAACGAAATTGTGTTCAGCGGTGCAAGTGGAACGCAATTACTAGTTTTACTCGGCGAGAGAGTGAGAGGGCGTGACACAGTGTATTGTGTACTGACATCTAAGAACTGCACGTCCTGTGTAGGAAAGGGGAGGGTGGGACTAATTGGAAGAGGTTATCAGAACACTCACCATGGTACAAATTCAAATGGAGAATCGTCGTTGAGTGTTATGTTATTATCTCGGAGATATAGGTGATAGACACAGATCAATGTACGAACATTCAACATAATATCTAATATAACATAATATGTTGAATGCTCGTACATTGCTCTGTTTGGGTATTCATGCAGATTTTGAGCCACATATATCGGCATCATATCTTCTGAATCACATATTTTTATCAAACTTTCATTATCCATCACGTCACGTTTATTTGAAATAAATGACAACACTTCCGATATGTCAATATTACAACTATTACACTTGATCGTATCAGACGCCTTTGTTTTTTTTTATACCACTTAGGTGGCAGACAAGCACACGGCCTACCTGATGGAAAGTGGTTATCGTTGTCTATGGACGTTTGTAACACCAGAGGAGTTACAGTCGCGCTGCCAACCCTGTAAGTACAGAGTTTCTGTGCCGTCAGTAGAAGACAAAGCAGGACAGGCCTTGAGTCTTCCACTGACAGCACAAATTCTTCAGTGAGCTCTGGCTACCCTACTCACCGCTGGGAACACAACATGAAGTTATTATAGCCGCGGTATTCTGTAGGGCGGAAGTACTTCCCCAGTCGGACTGCTCAATTCCTACCTACCTACCTATTGTTCAATCAAAGCAATCGCACAGATGTAATTATTCATCCAGGTATCATATTTTTATTCTGCCGTTTGAGCGTTATTGAGTAACAATCATTCAAAAATCTTTACAAACTATCACAATAAAAATATTAAGTAGGATATAAACACCCAGTCCTAGACCAATGCAAATAGGTATTCATACATACATACGTATACTCTCGCCTGTAAATCCCCGAAGTGGTAGTCAGTGGTGGATTGACACCCACATTTCACCAACTATGATTTTCGGTCCCACGTAAAGGGGGCGATATATTGCCGTCAAGCGGGCACTTAGTCATGGGCTGTTTGTATACTGTCAGATGGAGAACAGTCCTATTCATGCTTACAATAGTTTGCACTGATTGAGAATCAAACCCTCGAGCTTATCCGCTATGTCCCAGATAGGCAGACATATCAAAAAATGAAACACGATGTATGTACATTTATTAATAATGATTTTATTTTTGAATATCAATTACACTTGTTATTATTATTTTATAAATTTTACAATTTTCTTCGTATTTTATGTATTATGTAGGTAGATAATATATAAATGTGCTTTTCTCTATAATTTAGCATTAGATTACTTAACACTTCATTAGACACATAGAAAAACACTTGGCACACTCAAAAAAAAGAATCTGTGTTATTTATTTTCAAAAAAATACCAATGTCCTGTTTTTTTCCACAATTTGTTTTCGTTGTCCTAAACCAGTTCCGAACGCTTAATATAACCCTCCGCTGCCTTGTGCGTACCACGCATGCGGGCGCCCGCCTTCGTGCAATATAAATGGACGTCATTTTGCACGATTTTGTGCAAATTATTTGCACATTAGTTTAGTATTATTTGCACGAAATTGGCTCTCGCACGCCTGTGTAAACGCGGGCACTAAAAACTCAAAACATGAAGAATAACATTTCAGAGTCACTCTTTTTTTAATTAAAAAGGAACTTTATCTTTTATCTTCTGTCATCTTGTCTTGTTCACCCGTAACTATACATAAGTCACAACCACAATACCTATAAATTTTATTATTGAACAAATTTTTTAAAATATTCATCTTCTAGGTTAGAAAATAACTTCTAAATTGAGCAACTTTAAGTGACAATAAAACGTTATCCGTCACAGTTGTCTTTAATTTTAAAGTCGTTTGTCGACGTTGAATGACACCTTCCTAGCTTTGTCATGTTTTTATTTTGATTAAAATACAATTTTTATATACAGAGTTCAACTTTAAACTAAAACACAACACTAAAATGTTATTAAACTTAACTTTTTAGCGTTTATTGAACCTTTTTCACTCGGCACAAAATATTTTTTTAACATTTCCTGTATATACTGTGAATAGATACATTTTGAAATCTACTTTGAGTATTTCAATGGATACATAAGTACTGATGTAATGGTCAACATTTATTATAATAAACACCTGGCATTGAAATATACAAGGTAATATGATGGATTCAACAATTACTTATCCTAAAAATAACTGAAAAACGTCGATAAATGCAATTACCGGCTATCTTTGCTACCTTCTAAAAGATTTCTCACTTAATCTGTACAAACACGTGATGACACATATACGCGTCAAAATGTCCTCAGACAGGTCTATAACGCTTATTTGCGTCACAACAGAACTATCGAAAAATACATTAACAAATAAAAATATAGGTATACAATTTCCCAGTTTAATTGAAGGTAATAAAACAAATACTTATTTATTTTATTTTGTTAATATTTAGGTTAATTACATAACATTTAGCTACATTTTGGAACAACAATAACCAAATTACGGGAAAAGCTCAGACCCTCAAACACGAATACTGCTAAAAATCCATTAAAGCAATGTTATTATAGTCTAAAATTAGAAGGCTTTTTGCAACGTGAATGAAATTGGACCTTAGACACAGAAATTAAGTCTAAAATTGATTGCCTTGTAGAATTGAGGGCCTGGATACTTATGCATACCTACTTATGACCTAACCGTAACCTAATCACTTACTACTATATGAGCTAAAATACGTTTTGTACATATACTGGAGACGACGGAGCGACTCACAGAAGACGGAGGTCGCTCAGGGTCCTCCATCCTCCATGAGCATCGCCTGTGTGGGGTTCATCTTTGAGCCTTAGTTTCACCCAGCACTAGCAGGCGTGTGTGCGTCCCACACCCGAGGGACTCCCTCGGGTGAGGGGCATCTCAAGAAAGTTTCTCGTAGAAGGTAGCAAAATATTACCTATCTACACATAGAAATAGAATGTGTAGAATTAGGTACTGTTTAAAAGTTCGACTGTGCAATTTCAATATATAGTAAACGACACCGAGACAATTTATTGAGTTTTACTCTAATTATCGTTTATTAAGGTACACAGCGTTGTGACTAATATTTACTTATATCTATTATATAGTTTATAGTATGCAGATATTTGCACGAAACAGTGCGGGCGCCAGCTTGCGTACACACGAATAAGTAAGAAGACGACTTTACACTGCCATTGGCATTGTCATAATGTCAAAGAAGACGTTACAAATGAGACCTTTAATTTGAAAAAAGAACAAGTACATATAATTTGAAATTAACATAGCCTACTACTACTATTCTAATCAATTAATTCAATATAATTATTCAATAGGCTACTATTATGAAAGTAAACGGGATATTCACAATATTTCAACGCCATGATCACGGAGATGCTTGCAACAGCGCTGAAATATCAGAAAAATCTTTTTATAACAGCACAAAAACTCTCGGCTACCCTACTCACTGTTAAGTCCAATAATAATGATAAACATCCGTCATTCGTCTTTTGTAATAGTAGAATAAATGACCAGGTCTCACGCCTATATCCCCGAAGGGGTAGGCAGAGGTGCTAGCACTCACATTTCGCCTGTTTATGTTTAGGTCCCAATGTAATGGGTGGCGAGCCTATTGCCATTAAACCGGGCACTTATAAACCTGCGATAAATACACGCATAACTTCGAAAAGCATCGAAAAGTCATTGGTGTGTGCCTTGGTAAAACCTGGGATCGAACCCGAGACCTCGTCTCAGCATTGCATTACCCATACTACTAGGCTACCGCGGTATAAATATACAATATACGTACATATTAAGTGTGCACGCAAACTGACGCCCGCAGCTATTTCGTGCAGCTGTGCAATTCTCTACAGCACACAGCGTTGAGCACAGCGCTCCGACAGCCTTGATATATTGTCATTGGTCGGTGTGGGTGACATCACTGAACCTCGACCAATGACAATCTATAAAGGTTATTGCAGCGCTGTTCTCGACACTGCTTAGAAAAGTTTTTAAATATTTTTCTTAAAAAAATATTAGAACCAAAATTACTAATATTCTCTCTAGCTAGGCTAAATTGCTATAAGCACACGGCCCACCTGATAGAAAGTGGTTACCGTGGCCTATGGACGTGTGTAACACCAGAGGAGCTACACTCGCGCTGCCAACCCTGTAAGGACACAGTTTCTGTGCCGTCAGTGTAGAAGACAAAGCAGGACGAGCCTTTAGTCTTCCCACTGACAGCACAAATTCTCCAGTGAGTTATACTTTCCCAGTCGGGCTGCTCAATTGTGTCCTACCTCTTGCTAGGAGTGGGTTCACGTCTGTAGTGTTATGGTCAAGATACGAATCCAGGACCTCTCAATCGTTAGGCCGACTCCTTAACCAATTTGCACAACAGATCTACATACAATTGTATACCAGTAGTTCCTTACTAGATGTTAAAATTGCACATATATAACATATATTAAATAATAATAAAAAAACGCTGCAGTTGCACAAACAGCCGAGTAAAATAATCGAGTTTTAACAAAAAATTTAGTTAGATTCCAACACTTATAAGCTTAAAAGTACCTAGTTTGCGAAAAATTTGTCCACATGTTTTATTTAAATTTAAATCCCGGGAAAGGAAAGTATTTTTACCCTGTGATTTCATGCCTCAAAAAAACTAAATGCGTATATTATGTTCCCAGTAATACAACAAAATGGCACTACTCAGAGTGAAATAAAAGATATTTGTATCTTAGTCTATCTTACCATAATTAAAGCATCCATGTTTTATACATGTTCAATTTAATACTGATAAACATACATACATATATATATGTGTATTTATACTTATATATAATTCTATTTTTTTATATCTGCTACATGTATATTATTCAATGGCAATACTAAAAATGAAACGTAGTCCTAATGGGTAATTTATTATAACATCACATTAATATTTTTATAAACAAACCATATGTGGTACGATTTTACATCTACAAAATGTAATATATAATATGCGTTTTATTTTAAATAATATGTGGTAAGGGCGGATTTACACCAATCTCTACTTTTCTTTTATTTTATTTACAAATACTTTAAGCACTACTACGATTTTATCTAATTACTTAAGTTAATAGATGAAAATGGACCTCCCGTGATTTTTTTTTTGTAATTATTAATGTAAATGAAAAAAAAAATACATGTATTGTATAACACTTGTGAAAAGTTTTATACAATTAAATTACATTGTATGTTTTAACAGTTAATAAATATTAAAAAAATCAACGAAAGGTCCCGAATATCGAACAAAACATACAGATCCGTAGATAATTCGTATATTTGCCTTAAATTTTAGATAGTTTCGAAGCAAATTTTTCGCATGTGCGTTTCTTGATACAATATGTAAAGATTACGATTTTTCTCAAATATTGCAACAAATCCTTAATTACCTAGACTAGTCTAGTCTAGTCTAGACAAGTAGACAGAATGATGTAAAATAGAATATTTGACATTTACGAATGACAGTCAATGATATATTATAAACTTATAGATAACCTTCTTCCTACAGCCCCGGGTCCTTTAAGCTGGGCGTGAAAAATCGTATGATGAGGCCGTCAAGCTGAGTGTCACCATTGTAACATGGTATATGTAAATAATGGAGACCGTCTTTTCTGAGACTTTACCTACATCTTACCATCAGGCGAGGCGAAGTCAAATTAACGTGTCCTATATAAAAATAAAATGATGTCCGTGTTTTAAAACGGCCGAAAACAAAAATTATAACGAGCGTCATCATTTTACGCAATCATCATCATTGTAATGCAAAAAAATACGTCATTAATAATACATTCGTAAAATGATTGATAACATATAATTCATAATTCATATAAATTGATAATAATGACGTTAATTTTTCTACACACGAGGAAGTGGCTAAATTTTTTTTATGCTTAGTGTTTGCGGTATTTTTGAATGTCATCGATGTTCCTGCATGGCGTATCTATTAATAACATAAATATAACATAATTATATATCCCCGAAGGGGTAGGCAGAGGTTCTAGCACCCACATTTAATACTTAATAATATATTATTGATGACAGCTGTCAACGTATGTCAATCTTATACATTGATTAATCAATTTTCTACACATCGCCACTTGTCTAGACGGCCAGGTGTGAATTTAATTAAAAATTTTAATATAAAATTTGAATCTGAGCCACATAGATTTGTATAAATATTTGAGACTAACAATTACCTGTAAATTCTTAAAGATGGCGTAAACAATTGTATGAAATAATTTCTAATGAAGCCCAATTTATTCGTAAAAAGATATTATTTAATACGTTGATCTGTTTTCCTTTAAAATGTCTAAGTAGAAAAACTAATTATTTAACTTATGTATTCCATCTAATTTTGCAAAATATCGAGTAAATTGAGCAACAATAAACTATGACTAAAAGCGATCAGAAAGCTTCTTTTTACATAAACTACTTAAAACAAAAAGAAATATTTTTGTACACGTATCAATAAAATACAAATTTCAAAATAATATATATTTTTTAATATTATATAGCCTTTTACAAAGTCTATTTATTATTTAAAAAATATTTACAACTAATATTAGGTAACATTGCACTAAGTGTCATGGCGGCATAAGCGCGTCCTGTCACTATCAGATTAACAGTTGATTTCGGAGTCCCCGACACATTCACCATTGCTACCCTGTTTGATCACTATATTCCTATCGTCGAATTTCTTGCTTATCGGATTGCTGCCAGAACTTGACGATGCATTATCACTGTCAACATACGGTACGTCAGTCATAGGGCCGTTAAGCAAACTAGCAGCTGAATTCGACTGTTTTAACTTTCCTTTTTCTTCCTTTGGTTCTGTTTCTTTTGGTAAATCATCTATTACTGCTTTCTTGGGGTCAATTTGTATCGTTTTCGATTCTGATAATTTATTTGGTGTGACAACATTGATGTATGGTGGAAGAATATTCATAGTTGTCAAATTGACAGACCCGCTATTTTTTTTCAATGCGTTTAGATTCTGCTCTAGTTGAGCAGCGTCTAAACATAAAGGTTTTGGCTTAGGACCATATTTAGGCGGGTTTTCTTTAGCCCAAGCATTGATCCGTGGTGGATCAGGTGAAGCTATAGGGGCTGTTTTACGTTCTGGAACTAGTGCGTTCTTGTGGTTTGTTTTGTCTGCTACATTAGATTCAATAGCTTTAGATAAAGCATTTTCGGGTGGTGTGGGTGATGTTGGAGTAATGCTTATTAGTTTTTCGATCTGTAATAAAATTCATTATGTTATAATTTAGATAGAACAGCCTCAATAAAACTATTCTATACCAATTTACAATATATATCAATAGGATCTAAGAAGTACTGCAGCAACTTGCGAATATTACCTGTAGTATTGCATACGTCTCTGTCTCTATGCAACGTGTGTATGTATGTATTTATTCGTAAAAATAATGTCAAAGAGCTATTTAAGTTCTATAGATTGGTTTCCATTAGATTTCTATCCGACTCGAAGGACCAAAAATGTAGCGTTAATACCGGTCGCATCTCAATCTTTTACCTCGGAGTCCGCTTTATCCAGTCTAACTGCGCGTTTGGCTCGACATTTTCCATGAAGCGACTGCCATGTGACTTCCACACCCCATTGCCAATATCGAAGTATTACAGTTAGACTATAGTCTGGCAAGCTCGTTCGTGACACTCCCATGGTCTGCGGGCGCGGGGGACGAAAGACAGCGGGGGGGAGTAAGAGACAAGCGCGGGCTGGAGGCTGGAGGCTGGCTCTCAGAGCCGTCATTCAGTTGCGCGTCGTCGCTGTTGACGGCAACACATATTGAGTACGGTCGCACGTCACAAAACGCACACGATATTAATATATGAAGATGAGTCCGCCGATAGGCAAAGTTAATGGACGTCAAGCTAAACAAATTACTTACAATGTATATAACTTTTTTTTTTTAAGATTGGTATTAAAAATTAAAACAAACTATAAAATGTTTTATTTCTCAGATTTTTCAACTACCTACAAATGTACAATGCTCCTATTTTTTAATTTTTCCCAAGTAGTAGTAGTTTTTTTAAACGCTTCACGAGATGAAAGTTGCGGGCCAAAGCAAGTTATATAAAAAACAACATGAATCAATTTAGACAATGTAAGATATTTCACAGGGATATCTTTAGACATATTCGTAACGTAATTAGTACCGTGTGTAACGGTCATCGATAATTACGTCCCCCACCACCCGCGCGGACCATGGGAGTGTCACCAACGAATTTGTCAGGCTATAGTCGCCGTTTTTTAGGGCTTCAACTACTCGTAACGTTTGCGATAGACGTTCGTATGGCCGTATATTAAAGTGCTCTCCGAGTCTTGATGAGACTCAATATAAATACTGAAACATTCATTTATTGACTATGTAATTGGCAATGGTGCCTCGGCCGAGTCTAGGTAGAAGGGTAGTCCAAAGAATCCTGGCTTGACGACGTGGAAGGTGACTTACGTGCCAATGGTCTATCATGGACGCCCACAAGATCATGCGAAGTGGAGAAGAAAGAGCTGGAGCCCTGAGGTCCGTGGTCACCTTGGCCTCGGATGCGATCAGGAAAATACGTCTCGATGATAATGATAATGTAAATGTAAAATTAATACTCACAACGGGTCCATTGTCAGTGATCTGCCGCGGCTCTGGTTTCGGCTCGGTGAATGATGTCTCCCATATGATAGGCTTGTCTTCGTCCTCCGAAGCTGTGTCATCATCTAGCGACGCAGCATCTACTGAACTTAGCAACCTGAGTGGAAAAGAATCATTGAGTTCACAGTTTTTTATAGTTGGTTTTTGCAATGTCAAAATGGAGCAAGAGACATGACGAATTTTATCATCGTCTTTATCTAGTATCTATCCTCGGAACACGTATCTTGACCTAAATCACGAGACAAACGAAGCTTTGGTGCGCGCGAATTGTTTTGTAATAGTCTATGATTGGTGCAATACATAAATGAAATTTATAACTGAAAACTATTATTAGGTACTAAAATACACTGAGATAAATAAAAAAACTCCTCCGCATCATTACCGATCGGTAACGTACCCGTACTGTAGAAGGCTGGCAGCATTGCCACGTTGAATGGCAATGCTTATCCTCTGTGCAAGATAATAACCAGCCTTTTGGTCATGCGTAGCTTCGAACAGCCGCTTTGCCAAGTCCAAGTGCGCGTTCTCTATACACCCCATCCCACGTCCCCAATGTTTCAACCCCAAACGGCTCAAAAACATAATCACCTGTCAGGTTACAGTATTTGCGCCGTTTGAGGATTTCTGCAGATGCAACATCAGCGCTGGCACACCGCCGAGATCACCCAAGCGAACCGGTAAAGACGCTTGGAGCCAGGCTCGGTCATTCAAGGCCACATTTAAAATTGTGCTGAGAGTGTTTTGCAAAATGTAGTCAAATTTTGTCAAAAGTGTCAAATGTTGCCAAAACTGGGATACCCGAAATGCATAAGTAAATTTAGGGACAAAAAGACAAAACCAAAGTACCTATATTATAAGCCGAATGAACACTTATTTTTTATAAATGATTTGTGATGTTTCCAAAATTTTGTATTTTTCCTCGATGATTGGTTTATTGTGGAATTAGAGTTCGTCCACCGCCGTAGCATATCCTCAAAACACATCCAAGAAACGTGTACTGCGCATATTGAGCACGTTTTAAGTCCAAGCAAGATATATTGTCCCGAGCAATACTCACTGAGTGATGGCCAGACACACAAGATGAGATGAAATGATATAATGATAAAATGATTGATGACAGTGATGACAGTCAGTCGCGTGCGCCCGTGCAGTGCGGTCGCGGCCTTGACCTACTGTGGCAAGGAAGATGGCGTCGAAAGTTAAGTGCATTAACTGCAATATAGTGATATGTGAAGTGCTTGCATACGTCCAAAATAGGATGGACGTTATGGATGAGGAAAGTTTGGTGAAATTATGCATCTCATCTTTCTCCGAAGAGGATATTGAGGCGGCCAAAAGTTTACTTTTTGAGTCGGTTACAACATCGAGACCTAAAATCACACGAAAACGAACAGGGAAGTCGCAGAGGGATCTTTACGATGTAATAACTTTGCTTAAGGAAACGGATCCCGAAAAAGTACCGATATTTGTTGCTCGTGAGTTGCACAAGTTACCACCAGTTTGAAGACCAAGTTGATATTGAGAGGGAGCGTAGGGCGTTGGCGGTCAAAAGCAATATGCTGGCTCGCAGGTTTGCACGATGTAGTGATGCAGTCAGAATTACCTTGTTCAAAGCATACTGTCAGACCTTCTACACGTGCAGCCTGTGGTTCAGCTATACGCAGCGAACGCTCAATGCCCTACGCGTCCAATATAATAATGGGTTCAGGATGTTGTTAGGGCTACCCCGCTTCTGTAGTGCATCTGGCATGTTTGCCGATGCTGGAGTCGACGGCTTTCATGCCATCATGCGAAAAAGACTCGCTTCCAGCTTAAGTAGAATACGGGGTAGCACTAACGGTATCCTGAAGGTCATTGCAGATAAGCAGGACTCGGCTATAGTGAAAGCCTTGATCCGAGCACACGTATCTTGATGTGTTTGTTCAGTGTGTGTATTTCTTTATTAATTATGGACTATGGTCTGAAATAAATATTTTATTGTTATTATTATTATTATTATAATGATATAATGATATAATGATATAATGATATAATGATATAATGATATAATGATATAATGATATAATGATATAATGATATAATGATATAATGATATAATGATATAATGATATAATGATATAATGCTATAATGATATAATGATATAATGATATAATGATATAATGATATAATGATATAATACTCGTAGAAGATAATTTTAACAGATTTCCACTGTGGTTAATGCACTGACCTTTTTGGGTCTAACTAGGTCTTACCTGTCAGTGGAATTAGACGGCAGAAACTTTGTGCTGGTCCTTGTCTCTGCGCCGGAGGTAGCCGAGGCATCGCGTCTTGCGCCGCCGCTTCCGCTCCGGCAGACCATTTGAATGTTGCCATAGTCTTGTGATACTGAACCGTGACAGTATAAATTGTATCAGATCTCAGTACAGTATGAAATATTTAAAATTTAGCAGTAGACATTTCAAAAAATAGTGTCGTGATCTATTGTCGATATGAAAGAATTCTGTCAGCCCGTCTAAACAAGTATAGTATAATAGACTGACGTATAGGATTTGACGTTTATGACATGGGTTGACAACTGTCGAATATGTCAGATCCCATACTTTTATTTATTTGGCATTATATTCTACAATACGCCGGCCAACGAATTGCCACTTGTCTAGGAGTCTATGATTTTTATGACCAAGGGGCAGTTCTGTACTTTATATGCGGCTAGAGTAGTGTACTTACTTCTAATAATAAAAATATTGTTAAAAGTAAATTGTGCCGAAAAGGCTATTATAAAATCCAAGAATACTTGGATGATAAACAAGCTTGTAAATGAGCTGTTCGCTCAACTATGCTACTCAAGTAAATTTTTGTATTTAGATTAAGTAGACTAAATGTATGTTTGTAAATAGATCAAAAAGAACAAATGCCCGCTGAGTTTCTTGCCGGAGTCTTCTCAGGTCGGGGCCGCGTTTCAAACCGGTGGTCCATTTACTAAACCGATATTCATGTTCCTTTTTTGTTGACGTTTTTGTAAGTGCCGATGTAATGGTCTATACAGAATAAATAATTTTTGACTTTTGACTTTGACTTCTTTTTTGAACAGGTGCAATTTTTCTGGTATTCTTGTATATTATATAACGGCTAATTAAATAAAAAGTTAATTAATGAAAGAATAATAAAATAAGTTTTCTTTTCAAATGAAGCCTCAAAGACAAAGGTCATATGGAATCTTACCTCTCGGAAGAGGTGGATATGGTGAATCCTCCGTTTCTGGACGGCCCTGTGCCGCCGTTGGCGATTTGCTATGATGTGCCAGCTGATCCGTTGGGCTATAACAACATGTTTGATGTAATTCATAATAACCTTAAATGTAACAACGACCAATATTTTGGTGCAGAAATGAGTCACAAGCCGAACAGACGTGATTTACTGCCAAAGTTGAATAAAAAAGCAAATAATAATATAATCCCACACAAAATATTTACACAATATACATCATATGAATACCCAATGGACACCCAATGAATACCCAATGAACACTCAATGAATATCCAAATATACTTCTTAGAATCTATTTCTTTTTATATAAACACTTAATAGAAATAATTGGCAGAAAACAAATGTTTAAAATTAATAATTCAAATATCCAGTTTTTCATCAAGTAGTAAGATTTATATTTTTTTTAAGTATAAGTTGCTTTAAAGAATTACTTTTAAAATGTAAAATTTAGTGGAAAGGATAGATCGGCGTCTAGCATGCTTACACTGCTTCGTCTGTCTGTAGCAGTTTAATTTTGTTACCGCGCACTTGTTTATTAAAATTTTCTCAACGTTCGTCAATTTTTAATTTATTTTCTTCAAAAAATCTATGAATTTTAGTGTCATTGAATTTTCCACTCTAATTTTTACGCATTTAGGTTTATATTTCAAAGTTAAGAATAAATAAATTTGAAAATTGAGAAAATTTCAGCAATATGTTACGATACGACATTGAACTGTGAAAGGAGGTGCAACATTAATTAGTAAGATTTAGAATTGCTGTTTTATTATTGTTTGAGGATACTGGCAGTCTTTCATCTAAATAATGAACAATTAATTTTAAGTGAGACATTCACAATGGCATTTCAAAAGATTTCTATAAATTCAGTTCAGATATACGTGTGGTGACGGATAAAGAATACAAGTATCACCATCCCATCTCATCCCAAAGGTGTAGTAAGAGGCGACTAACGGAACAATACGCAGACGATATCACTGCGAGAGAAGGAAAACTCGAAATTAAACCCTGTACCAACCCGTTTGGCCTGCGTGGAAACAGTAGGTCAAATCCTCCCAATATTGGACGAGGCCTAGGTCCAGCAGAGGACAGCGATATGCTTAATTGATTGATTGGTTTGAAATTCAGTTCAAGAAGTTACTCATCTTGAACATTGATTTAGATTTTCATCAAATATAATTTTTGGTCTTAATCGATATGAAAATGAATAAAAAAACTTATTTTTAATGTAAAAATATTTACAAACAACTAAGTTGATATTATATATTTTTCTGAACTATAAAAAATTATGTATCTGAATGAGGACTCGATCTTTCTAGAAACTTTATTTTTTACACGTCAACTTGACTTTTCCTCGCCTGATGGTAAGCTAAAGGCAAAGTCTCAGAAAAGAGGGTCACCATTACAGACACTAAGTAGTGTTACAATGGTGGCACTCAGCTTGACGGCCTCATCAGATGCTTTTTCACGCCCCGCTTAAAGGACCCGGGACTGTAGGAAGAAGGAACTTTTCAATTTCACCCACATTATCAAGACTAGTTATCGAACTAATAATAAGATTTTTTATTTCTTGTGACATTTGAAACAATGTATGAATCACGCCTGTGAATCCCCGAAGGGGTAGGCAGAGATGTATTAACATACACAATTCGCTAATTGTGATTTTCAGTGGCACGTAATAGGAGGTGGGTTTTTTACTGTCGGATGGAGAAAAACCCCTATCCCTTAGTCGCGTTCTACAACACCTACAGGAAAAGATGGGGTGGCCCTATTCCACTCCACCTGCCAGACCGTGTATTTAGACTGATTGGGTATTTTCCTGTAGTGAAAATAAATTATTTAACTGAGCTTCCTAAATTAAGAATGGTAAAATGAATAAATATTCCACGAGATAATACATAACGCTATCTAGACCCATGGTAAGCATAGCTTAACTAGCTTGTGTTATGGGATCTAGAATGCGGATGATATACTTAGATATTTTTTTGTAAGTACATGCGTATTATACCTTAAAAACACCCAGACCAATGCAAATATACATATTCATGCATACAAATATTTGCACTGAGCGGGAATCGAACCCGCGCCCCCTGCATAGCAGTCGAATGCTCTACCGCTACGCCACGGAGGTCGTCAAAAGAGCGGTAAAAGTTGCATACGATCTTATTTTATTATTTTATTTATTTTAAATCATCCACTCAACCTATAATAGTAAACGATTTGAATATTAAATATTATGACGTCACTATAAACTATTTCAAACAAGTTTCCTTGTAACGTTCTAACGTTTAATAAAAAGTAACTTATTTGACTAGTCAGTTAAATACCCAATTGCAATCAGTGGAAACAGTTCTCTGTAAGAAATGGCGGAGAATAATTGCCAGTGACACTCTGCAATAGAATTGAAGCTTTCTAAAGGAGGTAACCTGTCTAATTTTATTGTTGGAAGTCTGCCAGCTCCCTCGTATATAAAATGCGGTGTTACCTATTACTGGCCGGAGTGTTGTCCTGTGGGGACATCGGCACGAGGTAGTCGCACGCCGGCGCTCGCTGCCAACATGCCACGCTCAGTAA
The DNA here is from genome assembly GCA_963662185.1 of Eilema griseolum. Classification (NCBI taxonomy): domain Eukaryota; kingdom Metazoa; phylum Arthropoda; class Insecta; order Lepidoptera; family Erebidae; genus Eilema; species Eilema griseolum. The sequence continues at coordinate 1,630,823 of OY759255.1, forward strand.
CATCACACAGGGGGATTTGGTATATTAATTCTAATATTACAGGTTTTTATAGCTTTCCGGGATTTTTTTCCTATGCTCATTAATTTACACGGGTCTATGCGTTTTTGATAGCTGGGTATATAAGCCAGTAGATTTTATAGTCGTTTTGGAGCGAAAAATGTTAGGTAGAAAAAATTTATTGGGCAATATTTTTTTAAAACATTACTCCATTTATTTCCGTACATTTTTTTTTGTATTTCGCCAATTTAATGATTCCAGATGATTTTGCTATCGAAACTGTGCCCAAAATCATTCGCTCCGAAATGACTACAAAATGAGCCAGTAAAATGCGCAGCCTAAAAATCAACGCAATGAGACAGGTTACTGTAAATATTATTTTTCTTCAATAGATGCTTAGAAATTTATAAAATCCTAAATGACTTTTTATTTCAGATATGGTATAATCTACTTTTCTTCAAGTACTCACTACTTGAAGAATATTAATATACTTATTTAAAACTGTGATAAAACAAAAAATCCAAAATATATCTTAGTCAAAAATCACGGAAAGGCTGTCTTTTTTTTAAATATTTTTTAATCACCCTGTGTTTCACTTTTCATTCTACGCGTGCATACCATTGGGGTTTATAACATTCTAGTAAAAAATCAATTTGACGCAAATATTTAAAATTATAAAACCCAATGGACGGGACATAGGTAAAATAAAGAAAATAGATAATATATAGGTAATAGATTCCCGCTATAGCTACTAGGCAAGTAAACACCCAAATGTTTTAATAACCGCCACAAGAGATTCTTTGAAATGTCAGTAAGCATGATGGTTGAAATTAAAAAAAAAAATAATCATGTTATATGAAACATGCATTTTTATGATGGCAACATTGCAATGAATCTCCTTCTAACTACAGGGGAGCTAGATCTATGCGATTCTCATTCAAGGGCAAGGAGGTAGAGTTAAAAATAAAAGTAAAAGAAAATGAAATTCCATGCGACCTCGTAAGCACGGGCTCTGAAATGACCACTAACACTGAATTTAAAAGTATATTTATCTTTAGTTTTAATTATTATTGTAATAAAGAAAAAAACATTTACTTGCTTCTAGTAGCCAGAGCGAAAATGTTTGAAAAAAAAACGTCGTTACGAATTAGTATTCTTTTTTTAAACAGGGTTTTTATTTTTTTACATACATACACAGAGGTTAATTGCCACAGAATATAAAATTATAAGGCATCGCTCTTGATTCATAAACTCATTATTATGGATACTATTGTCGTCAAATTCTCATTTATGACCATCACGTCATACAAAACAGTGACGTCATTAGTTATAATTTTAAACTAAGAACAAGTAAGGGTAAATGTGAATTATTAGCCAATCGCACTGCGATTTATGTTGAGCATCTAGTACAGAATTGTGGCAATCCCTTTTAATTTTATATTTCGTGTTTATTACACTCAGTCACTGGGTTTAAGTGGGGGTATGCTTGGACTTAAATAGTGTAATTCGGTAGAGGCGTTGTTCTGGGTAGTGTGGGTAATGGGTATTAATAATACCTTTGAATCGTGTTCTGTGTTTTAATAGACGGTCACAAGTATAACTATAAAAAGAAATACAAAAAAAAACTATTTAATGTTATATAATAGTTTTTACAATTCATGTCACAATGGTCTATCGCTGTGATTTTTTTTAATGACTTCTATATAATACTTGACAAACTGTATCGATAAAAAATATGTTACGGAAAATTAAATTTTGAATTTCGAATTTGGAACGGGACGCAGTTTATTATAAATTTTGACACCTATTGAAATGGCGCGCTTTTTGTAGCTGTCATCCGAATGACAGCTGACAGCTCGCGACACTATTGTTGTTGTGTGATTGTGTCATACAGTCAGTCCAGTAATAGAAGTCGGTACTTTACATAGAAGTCACTACAGCTCATCTTTCCAGAAGCTACCCCGGTATCTAAGGCTCCAAGGCGATTCCTATACTTGCTCGCTCCTCCAGAGGAAAGCCTACGTTAGAGTTTCGGCTTTCAATCATTAGGTGTACCTTTTCACTACGGCTTATTTTCACCAGTGTAAATTAATTCAACTAATCTCGGTTTTAAATCTAATTTGAATGATACAACGAGATATTATTTTTTATTTTTAAGGACTATTAGCAACTGAAATTACCAATTTTTCATATAACCCCAGCTAAGCTAAATTGCTTGTGTTAGGACTGGGTTCACGTCGGTAGAGTTATGGTCAGGATTCGAACCCAGGACCTTTTGATCGTAAGGGGCATATGTCTCTTGCTTGCGCGCACACCATAAATTGTAAACTAAAGCAAATTAAAAAAAGAAGATAATCTAGCTCTAATATAAAATCTTCTCTGTGGAACTAACCTACCGAACCAGCGAAAGAATCATTTTCTTATACATTATTTAATCTTTGTTTATAACTTTCATATGTGCTCTTAACACGTGGACGTCTTTAGAAATTTGATATCATCTCCTATTCTTGTATAAGAACAACGCCTCCTATCTCTATTTCACAAGTAATACAAATAAATAGCTTCACACTCACCTGGGAACCATTAGCGTTGTACTGCACGTCCGCAGTGAGTGGCAGTAACGATCGAACTACCGGTAGTGGCGCGTTCACTATCGCTGAGTCCTGAACAAAATGGCCGACAATGTTACTAAAATGGCGGACAAAGATGCTTGTAAGTGTATTTTTTTATAACACGCTTTTATTTTTTTAACTTCGTATGTATGTATGTTTGTGTGTAATGTAATCTTTGCAAACTGTGGCAATACACTTGTACAAAAAAATATATTTATCAATATATGAGATTGACATACGTCAACGACTGTCATTAACATCAAACAACGTGTCAATCCTATACATTCATTATTCTGTTTACCAAATCACCAGGCGACAAATTGCCGTTTAACTAGGGATGGGCTTGTTGTGTTAGGATACCAATGTCTCTGCCCATCCACAGAGATAAGGAATAGTAAATCGTACCTGTACGAAGGTCTGTAGAGTATCATACATGGCTTGGAAGGTTGGTCGCGCGTTAGGAGTCGGGTTCCAGCATTCGCACATCAGCCTGTATATCTCTTGTGGACATCCTGTTAATTTAATGGATTATTTTTAATAACTTTCAACTTATTTAACCAAAAATAACTCTTAGATGTACTAAGAAAATAAGATAAAATTGAAAATTAGTTGTTTGTTAGGAGATTCTTTCACATGATGCATGACAAACTAGATCGATCACTTTCCAAAATATTTACCCTTCGTCACTGCAAGCCAATCTGACCTAGTCGGCACTCCTGCTAAACAATGGACGAGGATCGGGTGCTTTTTCCTTTTCGAGGTTAAGTGATCAGACGGCGGTTGCATCCACCGTCATATAGTTATCGACAAACTTTGTGAACAAAAGTTAAAAAGATCATGTATGTGCACTAAATGAACAATCAAAGAAGCATTAAGAGAACTGCTCCCAAGACAAGTGTCTATTCATTGACTGGCGTATTTTTTTTTTTTTATTCCTATCCACACGGCCAAGAAAGTGGTTACAGTGGTCTGTGTACGTGTGTAACACCAGAGGAGCCATACTTGCGCTGCCGACACTGTAAGCACAAAGTTTCTGTCCCGTCATTGTAGAAGACTAAGCAGTACAAACCTTTAGTCTTCCCACTGACAGCACAAATTCTCCAGTTAGCTTTGTCTACCCTACTCACCGCTGGGAACACAACACGAAGTTATTATGGCCGCGGTATTCTGTAGGGCGGAGGTACTTCCCTAGTCGGACTGTTCAATTGGGCGGAAATACCGCCGTGTCCATCACACAGTATCATGACCTTGTTGTAGAATAGAATGTCAAATGCATGGGATTTGATGTACGGGAAAGTCGAGTAAATTGTACCGTATTTTAAATCGTGCCATCACTAGATTTCTCCTTAAATAACACTTTTTATCTACACTGGCAACACCAAACTATGCTTTAGTGTCGCCACTAACTACCCACCATTTTAAGTTGACTACCGAGAATTGTGTACTTAAGTGAGCCAAAAAAAAACAGTTTTCGAGGGAATTTGTTGTGAATTTTCATACTGGTTTGTAAGGTCATAACACGTGATATAGGTAAACTAAACTATGCAGTCTACGTTATTATAACTACAAATTTAGTCTAGATTCTTGTAGGCATCTTCGGTTCGCCGACGACATCGTTATAGTAGCGGAGTCGTTAGAACAACTGGGAGAGATGCTGCATAGCCTAGATGGAGGTTCTCGATGCGTTGGCCTCGGTGTAAACTTGGATAAAACCAAAATTATATTCAACGAACATGTTGCACCGAGACCGATTGCCATCGAAGGGCGACCCTCGAAGTTGTTCAAAAATATATCTACCTGGGTCAGGTTATCCAGCTCGGTAAAAACAACTTCGATAAAGAACTAGCCAGAAGGATTCAGCTGGGTTGGGCAGCATTTCGCAAACTACGTCGAGTCTTCTCTTCAGCCCTACCGCAATGCCTTAAAACAAAGGTCTTTGAACAGTGCGTCCTACCTGTTATGACTTACGGTGCCGAAACGTGGACACTTACAGTGGGGCTGGTCCATAGCTTAAAAGTCGCGCAGCGGGCTATGGAGCGAGCTATGCTTGGGGTTTCTCTGAAGGATAGAATTCGGAACGAGGTTATCCGACAGAGAAGTAAAGTTAGCGACATAGGCCACAGAATAAGCAAGTTGAAGTGGCAGTGGGCTGGCCACGTTTGTCGAAGGACCAATGGCCGTTGGAGCAAACGAGTCCTAGAGTGGAGACCACGAGAAGGTAAACGAAAGGTAGGAAGCCCCCTAGCCAGATGGACGGACGACCTTTAAAAGGTGGCTGGGACGGACTGGATGCGGAAGGCGGAGGATCGGAGAAAATGACGCACATTGGGAGAGAGGCCTATGTCCAGCAGTGGAGTGCAGTGGGCTAATTGATTGATTGATTGATCTTGTAGGCATTGTTCTTTTGTCATATGATAATCAAGACATTAAACTTTATTTTACATGCCTATTTATCTTTATAAGTCATTTTATTAACTAAATATCCGAGTCCAAGTCAAAAGTGGTCCAATATATACGACTCTTCCATATATGACCGTTGTCAACGTATGTTATAAACGTTAAATTCCACACATTCGGCATTCTATACTACGATCCGCCGGCCAAAGAACTGTCACTTGTTTAGAGGGGCTTATCAGCAAATGACGCGAGTTCGGAGCACGTGATTAGTTTAATCTATGATTGGTTGAATTCCGCGCCTCTGCCGTCGCGCCCCGCACGCCCCGCCAAAGAGACCTAAAACACGCTTAACGCAGCATGAGTACAATGTCACCAAGTTTGTCGATTATTATACTTACTCGTACCAACTAAAAAATAAGTGAAATCTGGAGTGAAATGCCTTTGAAAATCTTCCGAGTGAAACGCAACTAGAAAATAATAGGGTAATGACTCCTTTTTGACTGCTGGACCCCAATATGCTGAACCCCTTCTGCTGTGCATTACGCTTAACGCTTAAGTTGTGGATAGAACTCCCTGCCGTGGTTTTCCCAAGCGACTACAATATGGGGTTCTTCAAGAAGGGCATTAGGAGGTTCTCACAGGACGGCGGCGCGAGTGTGACCCCCCTGGTGTTGTTGCACACGTCCATAGGCCACAGTAAACACTTTCCATCAGGTGGGCTGTGTGCTTGTCTGCCACTTAATTAGTATAAAAAATACAGCGTCGAGCACAGCGCTGCGACAGTCTTGATACAGATAGTCTATGGTCTATCTCCAGTGACGTCATCCACACCGACCAATGACGATATAGAGAATTGTATTTATATCTGCTAATTATCAAACACTGTCATACGAGTACAACAGACACTGCAAAAAATACATTTTAGACTTTACTGTTGTGGAGCGAATGAATAAAAGTTACGAACTATTGAATTTTTCATTTAATTTTGAACCTTTACCGCATGTAAATGTAATTTAAAACTTCTTGCAGTGCCTGCAGCAAAATCGGAGTCCTAATATCTCACCATAAGGTTTCTCGAGTCTACCGCCTCCGGAGACCATCTCCATCACTTCTCGGTTGGCACAACCGGTATACGGCATCACGCCCAGTGAGAACACCTCCCAGAGGAGTACTCCGAAGGACCTGTGTCAGTAGAAATATTGTAAGACATTCTACACAACGCTATCAAGGTATCTATAACCAAAATAAGAACTTAACTAGCTTGTTATGGCTTCTAGAATGCGGATAAACATATTTAGATATTATTTTTTATACATCCTACTTCTTCTTAATTCAAATTCAAATTCAAATTCAAATTCAAATTCAAATTCAAATTCAAATTCAAATTCAAATTCAAATTCAAATTCAAATTCAAATTCAAATTCAAATTCAAATTCAAATTCAAATTCAAATTCAAATTCAAATTCAAATTCAAATTCAAATTCAAATTATATTTGCATAAAACATGGTGTATATAAATGTGGTAATTCCCTGTTGCATCCAAAGCCTTAACTTCGGAGGTTTGTTGGGGTCCGCTTTATCAGTCTGACCTCCACAATCCAAAGGCAATATCGCATTGCAGCAGCACTGCAGCATTACAGCTAGACCAGTTGTAGGACTTTTTAGGGCTTTATCTACCCGTAACAACCGTTGGTATGGCGACCGGGACCGCAGCTTAACATGCCTTCCGAGGTACGACCAGACCAATACAAATGTTCACCATCGCCACGCCATGAAGACAGTCCGTGTCTGTTCGTGTTTTTATAAAATGTGAAAGCTTTTCTAGTGGGTTGTGGAGGTCAGATGGTATTTTTATGGAACATATCGAATTTCGGCTGCATCACAGTGAGGAGCAGAGTGACCCTGAAATAACTGACTTCATATTTAATATAAATTCACGCATATATCCCCCGAAGAGGTAGGCAGAGGTGCTCGACTTCATATTTATCATTATCATAAAGACGCAGTGTCACAATAGGGTAGTGTCCAGAGTCATCAGATTTCCAAACCTGCTTAATGTTTTAGTATTTTATTTAAAAATATGCAGAGTAAAGTAAGATATTGTCTAATTAAACTGAAACTGACTTTTCATTATTTTTAATTCCAAAAATAGGTCAACATATTTATCTCATTCATTATATTTCATTCATATCTATACTAATATAATAAAGCTGCAGAGTTTGTTTGTTTGTTTGTTTCTCTGGAACTACTGGTCCGATTTGAATGATTCTTTCAGTGTTGGGTAGTCCATTTATTGAGGAAGGTTTTAGGCTATATATCATCACGCTACTACTTAAGGGAGCGGAGCATTGATAATAAATGTTAATAAATCCGGTAATTTTTCATACATATTTTGAAGACTAAATTATACGGGCTCAAAGGGATATGAAGCTTCAAAATATACCCCGGGCGAAGCTGATGCGGGTCAGCTAGTTAACAATAAAAATAACGTACGATTTACAACTTTTTAGATTCCTTATTAAATTTCAAATCAGTCTTATTATGCACTGTATATGTGTAAACACAACGTGGACTGAGATAAATGCGATATTCTCTTGCACTCCATACATTTTCACTACGCGTCAACGCACTGTGACGTCACCACGTGTCACGATTATCTATGGAGCATTAGCGGACGGCTAGAAAAATTGAATTTTCAAAATCAAATATCTTTAAAACTATCTGTCATAAGAACATTTCACTTCATAATATTATTCATAATATTATTTTAAAATGTACAGTTTACGATAATAATAAAAATTGGACACTACCCCATTCCATCCGTGTCCTGGACAGTGTTGTAGTGGGACTATTGGCATGCATGTCACCATCTACGACTTCAGACCAGCACTTCCTGGGTCTATCCCGCCAAGCGGGACCTGGTAGGTGCAAGAAAGCAGTCTTTGTATAACAGGTAATAGAGTCATGTCTAAAGAAACTCACCAGACATCTGTCTTGATGGTGAACACGCCATCGATGTAAGCCTCTGGTGGCATCCACTTAATAGGTAGCATGGCTTTGCCCCCCTTCTTGTAGTAATCCGAGCGGTAGATGTCTCGGGCCATACCGAAGTCGGCGATCTTCACCACTCTCCCTGGACCCCGGGAGGTAAGGAGGCAGTTTCGAGCCGCTATGTCCCTGGAGAAAGGTGCAGAAGAAGTCAAAATTTCCACTGGTAGAGTAAGCCAGCAGTGGCTTTTTGAGACAAAATATTACAAAACATTTTGAATCTTATCTACGTTAGAAAAAGTTCATAGTCGTTTGAAGGCAAAAGAGGTGTGACGCTGTGAGACGTAGCGCGACTGCTCGAACTTTTTTTAACCACGTACTTAACTATTTCTTGTAACAAAGTCTAGCCGCTGCTGGCTGTTGTTCTTGCAGTGACCTTCTTGTTGTTTGATCCTTGGACAACTTAGCTCGTCCATGCCGACAGATTCAGAGCCTCGATAACGTATGTATGTGGAATGGCATGGAGACCGGACCTATGAATTTGTCACTATCTTAGGTGCTCTAGTAATTCTATTTATTATTCGAATATTTCTATACTATAATATATAATAATATAAAGAGGAAAAAAAAATATTTTTGTATGTATCGAATAAACTCAAAAAGTACTGGACCGATTTTAAAAATTCGTTCACCATTAGAAAGCTACATTCTTCGTGAGTAACATAGGCTACTTTTTATCCCGATATTCCCATGGGATCAGGATTTACGCGGGTGAAACCGCGGCGCGTTGCTAGTAAGTAATATATTTAAAAGTATGTGTATGGATTTCTTATGTGGGTATTATAGAGTGTATGTATAATGTATGTATTATTATTGGCAACATAGATAATATATTAGAAATTAGAACATCATCAATGTAGTAATTCTTTTTATACGGATTTTTTTTTTATTATAACTTATGAACGCATGTGTTGATACTGTTGATCGGTCCTTACCCATGAAATTGGCGAAAAATTCTTACAGATTCATGAGTTCGTTATTCCTGTAATTTAATAGCTATTTCCATTTATTTATATTTTGTTTGGAAGTAGATTTCATGATTTTACAACTCTGTATTAAATTTTGTTTTTATTGGCCGCTTCATAAATTAAATTCGATCTTCAAAAACAGTACTAAATGCTATCCATTTTGATGATAAAATTCGTATTACTTTTTTACAGCTGTCACTTTTCAAAAATGTAATAAAAATGTTTGTTAGCTTAATGTTGTCTCGTTTAATGCACAAAAAAAACATAAAATTTCGTTATGTATAGAAAAAATGCAAAAATGTTAGTACTGAAAATTGAGTTACCTCCAATTTCTTCAAAAAAAACGTCAATTTCATATGTTTAGATATAAATTATTATATCTGCTCCTACCTCAATGTATATCTGCATCATTCTAAGGTTGACTGTTAGATAATGCCTTTGGCAATAACTCCGCCTTTGTACAAAGTTACTGTGCATAAAGTTTAATAAATAAATAAGCATGATCATAGGGATAATGCTTATTTACAATTCGACAGCTAACACAATTCGGTATTGAGACTACGAAGCTGGTAATGTTGAACGTAAACTCATTACTCATTTATTCGTAAAAATATTACACGTCACATAATAATACATATCAGTACCTACATATTTTTAGTCGATTATTATAGGATCGATCATAATTATTTACATTACAACAAAAAAATCAAAATCTAAATGCCAGGTAAACAGAAGTGTCTAAAATTAATGTCTTCACATTTAAAATTGGTTTCCAGTCACATAAATTAAAAATTAAAAACAAAAGTAAATAAAACATTACAATGTCAACAGATTAAGGTAAATGTATAACAGTTTATACATTTACCTTGTTGTCCATTGACGAGTTCGTCAAATGTGTAGAATGCTTGCTCAATAAGCCATCGTTTTAAAAATGTCGGATATTTCCATAGAGTAATCAGTAGTAGGTAAGTATGTACATAGTTGATAGTAATCAAGCTCGTAAATACAAATATTATTATAGCGAAATATCGACATCGAAAAATTTATTTGCTCACATCCCTATATGACGTAGGTATTTATTGGTCGATTTAATGTATCGGGCGCTGGGGGCACGCCTACTGATAAAAAGCTGGGCGGTTAAAAGGTTAAAGGACCCAATCCCTATAGCGGAAGTCACGCTAGGCGGCAAGAGGGCAGGAGGTAGGACACGGCGGTATATCCGCCCGATTGAGCAGTCCGACTGGGGAAGTACCTCCGCCCTACAGAATACCGCGGTTATAATAACTTCATGTTGTGTTCCCAGCGGTGAGTAGGGTAGCCAGAGCTCACTGGAGAATTTGTGCCGTCAGTGGGAAGACTAAAGGCTTGTCCTGATTTGTCTTCTACTGACGGCACAGAAACTCTGTACTTACAGGGTTGGCAGCGCGACTGTGACTCCTCTGGTGTTACAGACGTCCATAGGCCACGGTAACTACTTTCCATCGGGTGGGCCGTGTGCTTGTCTGCCAACTAAGTGGTATAAAAAAAAAACTTGTACACCAACGGCCCCATGACACGAGTCGTCTTGTCGGATTTCGCTAGTGACCTAGGCATTGCACTCAGCTTTTCCGATTCCGTGTGCAATACGCGTGCACATTCCCTCGCTTCGCAAATTTCTCAAGGAATACCCTCACGTGCGTTGCGACCTGATTGAAGGTAGGGTGAGGATAAACAGTAGGAGCAAGGAAACACTTTTCATCCAATCCACCAGGTCCTTGATCCTACTAAAGCAAAATCACTTTCAGACCACAGACAATGTAAAAATAGTATTAAATTTTAGACTTGATGTCTAATGTTTCATTACATTGTACAGTTTCATTATTTTCATTGACTCTACAAAAAGCCTTTTAATTTTGATCTTTAGGAGTATTGGTTTAAAATCTAAAATTAAATTAAATAACAAATAAATAAAATAAATCGTTTATTTCTCACCACAAACCAATAAATTCAAAATCTGACACAAAAGGATTACTGTATGCACATTGGGTTGTGGATCGCTGGTGCCTGTGGTAGGTAATAAAAACTTAAATTACAGGTCACCAGAATGGATTTTTAGTAGTGTCCTTGGTATGACAATTTTTATTTTATACCACTTAGTTGGCAGACAAGCACACGGCCCACCTGATGGGAAGCGGTTACCGTGGCCTATGGACGTATGTAACACCAGGGGTGTCACACTCGCGCTGCCGACCATGAAGAAACTTTCTGATGCCCCTCTTGAAGAACCCCATATTGTAGGCGCTTGGTAAAACCGTAGCAGGGAGGTCATTCTACAGCTTGAGTGTGCGTGGGATGAAGTTTCTTTCATACCGCACAGTGCGCACCGTCTCAGGTCGCAATGTGTGGGGATGAATTCCCTGCCTATGGCGAGAGGTGCGATGATAGCTACGGGCATCATGTCAAACAATTCATCTGCGCACAAATCATTGTATAGGCGGTAGAACACATACAGTGAGGCAAAATCACTCCTAAGGCTAAGAGGTTCCACTCTACCTGTGAGTATGGGATTGTCAACCAGCCTCCATGCCCGTGTTTGCAACGAGTCGAAGGGCTCAAGCTGGTATGCAGGTGCTCCAGCAAAAAGGTGACAGCAGTACTCCATGTGAGGCCGGACCTGTGCTTTATAAAGAAGGAGTTGCTGCCCCGCAGTGACATACTGCTTCGCCCTGTTGAGCACTCCGAGCTTTCTTGATGCCAACTTAACCTTGTCCTGCAAATGACTTCGGTATTGGACGTCACTGGAGATATCGACACCAAGGATCCCGATACTCGAGGAGATGGTAAGCGGTGTGCCCAGGAATTGCGGCGCTACAATGAATGGGGTTTTCTTAGCGGTACTAAGTAATACACATACTTGTGTCTTAGTGGGGTTGAATTGGACTAGGTTTAGTCGTCCCCAATCGGACACTCCAGAGAGAGTAGTCTCGATTTTAGACACAAGTTGTTCGCGACTCTTCTCCACCTCGGGCTGAGGGACATTTGGACAATGGTTTAGATTTAGGCACAGGTTATTTGTTTACGAATTGATTACCAAGTGAAGCAGGGTCCCAAGGCCGCAAGTTTACTAGGATTCGAGTAATGAAAAGTTTAGGAGCCGATTAGACTATTAGTGTCCTAGGATCCATTATTTTAAATTGCTCCACTGAGTCCCAGTTTGAGAAATAGTGTGCAGGGTTCATTAATCCATTCATCATCAAGTGGACCACTAGTCACCCGTATAAATCAATGTCTATGTGTGGGTAAGTTCCGTTCTTTTTGTTAACGTGCGGGATACCCCACGGATACCCCTCCAACAGAACCGGTGGGAGAGATAAGGTCGGGCTCAAACCGACTTAAACTCATCGTGTCTGGCCGTTGCTGGTTGCCGCAGGTGAGGTTGGCAGGTATAACCCTTACACCCCGACCGACTAAGGGCCAGAAACAACATTAAGAACGAAAAAAATGTTGCTCGCTATGAGCTACTAGTTTTATGTATATTATTACTAATACCTTTACCTTACCTTTTTATGTACCCAACTACACCTTATGAAATACACAATATTATAAAAAGCTTAAGAGACTCAAACAGTACTGGCTATGATCACATAGCTACAAAAGTTTTGAAACAAGTTTCGATTGAGATATCAAACGTGTTAAGCCATATAATAAATCTGTGTATTCAGGCTGGAGTGTTTCCCGAAGAGCTTAAGGTTACAATAATTAGGCCACTGTTCAAGAAAGGTGATGTAACTTCTATGAGCTGTTACCGGCCTATTGCTTTGATACCAACAATCTCAAAAATTTTTGAAAAAGTTATCCATGACAGAGTTTATACGTTTTTTGAGGGTCAAAGCTTATTTGCTGATGAACAGATTGGTTTTAGAAAACACAAATGTGTTAATCTAGCTATATACAATTTCTTACGAACAGTCACAAATAATGTAGATAAAAAAATACCAGTGTGTGCATTGTATATGGATCTAAGTAAGGCTTTCGATTGCGTTGATCATGAATTGCTATTAAAAAAGCTTTATGCCTACGGTGTAAGAGGAAGTCCTTTGAGCATTATTAAATCTTATCTTGGTGAAAGAAAGCAATGCACTCAAATTACCCGGATATGTCCTGCGCAACAGTTGGAGAAACATTTCTATTCTTCTTATAAAAGTGTAAATCTAGGTGTTCCTCAGGGTAGCGTACTTGGACCTCTTTTGTTTAATGTCTATATAAATGACTTTCCTAAAATTACAACCCATGACACAATATTATTTGCTGACGACAGCACCATAATTATCACTGGCAAAGACAAAGACTTCCTTATAACTGACATAATCAATACTTTGGATAATATAATACAATGGTTGACATCAAATAATTTGAAAATGAACTTTGACAAAACCCACTTAATGACATTCAAAAATAGAGAACAGGATATAAGTATAGATATAGATTATGGGGGTAGTAAAATTCATGGAGTTGAAACAACCTCATTCTTAGGCTTAACTATTGACAGTAATTTGAGATGGGAACCGCATGTAGAGAGTTTATGTCTAAAATTGAGTAAGCAATCATATGCTCTACACATGTTAACAAGGGTACTAAACCAGAGCGCGGTACTAACAGCTTATCACAGTAACGTTGAGTCCCTAATGCAATACGGAATCTTGTTCTGGGGTAACTGTAAGGACAAAGATAGAGTTTTCAAGGCTCAGAAAAGGTGTATCAGATGAATTTGTAAATTAAAACAGACTGACAGCTGTAAACCATATTTCAGTAAATTGAAAGTATTAACTATGCCCTGTTTATATATATACGAAGTAGTTAACTTTGTGAAGACTAATTCGAATTTATTTTCTAATTATAATGGTGAGCGACACAAGCACAAAATTTGCTGTCCGCAACACAGAACGACTTTGTTCGGTAATAGTATCTTTGGTATGGTGTCCAAAGTTTATAACAAATTGCCAAAACAATTACTGGAAATTCCAAGCCTTAAGCTTTTCAAGTCTAAACTAAAACGACTACTAATTGAAAAAGCGTATTACAGTGTCAGTGAGTATTTATGTGATGAAATTGTTTTGACATAACGATATTTAATTGTGTATTTTTATTTTATTATAATGTAATTTAATTGACATCTTACAATTTTGACAATATTATTTCTTGTTTGGACTTATTGTATTACTTTAATTAACATTCTTTAAGTTTAATTTAATTTATTGACAATGAATTTATTGTGTTGGTTAAAATAGAATGGTGTATTATTTAGTGTAAAATGACGATTTCTCTTACTATATTTAGATTTCTTAATAGCAGTTTGATATTTATTATCTCAATTGTATGTATTTAAATTTAATGATATTTGCATGCCTTAGGGTGGAAAATGGAGAAACTTTATTATTATATTTTGTCACAAATTGTACCTACCTATTTTCGCAAATAAATTATTATTATTATTATTATTATTATTAAAAATAAAAACCTGTGAATAAATCGCTTAGTCTCCAAGTATCTGCAGCCCCTGCAAACATCCACGGAGCACAGGAGGAGGTCCGACATGGTGATCGCGCTGGCTCGCTCGGGCTTCGGTCTGCTCTCGCGGAGGAAGTTCTTGAGATCCCCCCCTCCCAAGAGCTCCAGGACTATGAACCTGGAAAGTGATGGAGTTGATAGATATCCTACTCTTATAAAAATATAAATACTACCTAGTTGTGTATTCCTAAAACTTTCATTGCATATACCACAATGTTTTTAAGTGATCACTCATGTCTATTACATAATATGTCTAATCTAACTTTTTCTGTGAGAAAAATGCATCCAATTTTTCGAGTACAATCTTTCGACTTTGTGGAAGAGAAAATGTGCCGGTCCTTCGGGGGGGGGGGGGGGGGCTGATGAGGTGGGCCCTGGTCACGTGCCCCGTGTGCCGCTTTGGTAAAGACGACATTGTGTGTATCAATCAGACAAAGTATTCGGAGCACGCGGTCAAATGTATCAAAATAAGAAATATTTGAGTTATGTAAAGCTTGCAATTTTTTTCAATATTCTTATCTGTTCCTTCGCGACTGACGCAAAAACTGTGAAACGGATTTTGATGTGGTTTTCTTATAATAAAGGTGTTGCTCAGAATTTAAACCTGCCGTATGCTTGATCGCTATTAGTTGAATAGAACCAGAGATGATATAATAGCCAGAGCCGCGTGTACCAGCTAGTCAGACGGAGGGTAAGCTGTAAGGGTTATCTAACCTGGGATGTCTATCGAAGCAGACTCCAATCAGATGTACAATATTTGAGTGGTTAAACTTAGCCATGATAGCGGCTTCCATCAGGAAATCGGACTCTGCCTGCCCAGTGGACAGTTCCGGGAGCGTCTTGACGGCAACTGGCATCTCTGTCACATCGCTTCTATAGCGGTAGAGTCCCTGGTATACTTCGCCGAATGCACCTTGTCCCAAAGCCCTGGGAAAGAACAGGTTTGTTATTTCTTGTCAATATGGTGAAAAAATTACAATGTCCCGTAATTAGATCGAGATTCCATGGAACCGATTGCCTGAAATTTCGTTCCGCAATTTTCATGGTAGGCTTACTGTTCTAACTACAGATATTCGATATCACCATTGGATCATAGAGTTTAGACTGCAGTCGCTTTGCCGAAAATATCGACGTGCGCCCGTTTTTTAGACCGACCCTGACTAAATTGGGAAACGGCCTCGAGGCTGGTGAAAGGACTCACTTGACGAGCTTCAAGCTTTCCCTGGCGACTTGAGGGAGCGCCCTGATGTCGATGCCCTGGGGAAGTATGTTATCGCTGCCGTAATGAGGGTTGAAAGTCGTTAGCATGTCGTTCCCGGCAGCGCTGCGAAGGTTGAAGAGAGCCACGTCTTGCTCCGTTCTGTGTTTCTGCTGTTGTTCGGATTGTTTCCTCCGCTGGTAGGTGTTGTCTGAAAACAAAATCTGTCGTTAGGGTTGCCAAGATAAGTCGAAAAAAAATTGTAACCGAAATTACTAGTTAACCAACCCAATTAAGCATTAAGTTACTTGTGTTAGAAATGTGTTTCGATTGTAAAGTAGTCGCTTTAAAACAGCTAAACTACCTAAGCTATCATTTAAAACATTTTATTTCACAAGGGTTCGAAGTGCTGTTATAAGAAGTCCTTACAAATATCGGCCAGGACGCTGATAGTGTTAAAAGCCTCAGTGATCTCCTAGGCAGTACATATTTACTCCTAAACACGTGCTTCCTCTATCTAATACGCGATGGACCCGACACTCGCATGGTAAAGACATATCTCATGACGGTAGAAGCCAGGCAGACGGAACTCGGCGCTGGCTTTCGACTGGAACGCATGTGTTGATACTGTTGATCGGTCTTTATCTATAAAATTGCCGAAATTTTCTTACAGATTCATGAGTTCGTTATCCCTGTAATTTAATAGCTATTTCCATTAATTATATTTTGTTTGAAAGTTGATATCAAGATTTTACAACACTAAAATTTAAATTTAAATTCGATCTACAAAAACAGTCCTAAATGCTATCCATTTTGATGATAAATATCGTATTAATTTTTTATAGCTGTCACTTTTCCAAAATGTAATAAATGTGTTTGTTAGCTTAATGTTGTCTCATTCATACACAAAAAATCATAAAATTTGGATTTGTCGTTCCTAAAAAAATGTTAGTACTGAAAATTGAGTTTCCTCCAATTTCTTTTTCAAAAAAACGGCATTATCATATGTGACGACTTATTATTAGTGTGAGAGTGTGGTGAATATGGATGTATAAATATCGATATAATAATTTATGGTGTTACAAATAGACGAGTACTCACAGAGGTACAGACAGACGCACAGGACGATGAGCGCGCACACGAACACGGCTATCGACAGCACGATGATTAGCACCCACTGCGGACGGTGCCACACGTTCTCGACTGCGGGGAGAGATGGGCGTCATTCATAGTTTAGCTCGGGAATTGGAAATCAAGCAGAAAATTTGAAGTCAAGCACAAGATTGGAAGTCAAGAGAAGATTGGAAATCTAGTAGGAGATTGGAAGTCAAGTACGAGATTGGAAATCCAGCAGGCGATTGGAAATCACATAGGAGATTGGAAGTCAAGTAAGAGAATGGAAATCCAGCAGGCGATTGGAAATCACATAGGATATTGGAAGTCAAGCAGGAAATTAAAAGTCACGTAAAAGATTGGAAGTTAAGTAGAACATTGGAAGTCACGCAGGAGATTGGACGCCAAGCAGGAGATTGGATGACAAGCAGGGGATTAAGTTTTTTTTATTTTTATTTATTTATTTAAATAGGAGATTGGAAGACAAGCAGGAGATTGGAACTGGTTGAGATTGACCTTATATGAATACTTACGTATACACTTGGTGGGGTCGTTCGCGTCCGTGGTCCAGGTGGGAGGACAGTAGCACTTCACTTCGCTTCGGTACTCGTTCAGCGCCACGCAGCGGTAGTCACAGCCGCAGTCCTAAATCGGATATCTTTTGGTAAGATTTCGATGGTTTACTTATTAAAATATGTTATAGTTATGCAGTTACATTTTTGGATATTGAACCTCCTTGCTCACACTAGCTCAGACATTCAGGGAATTAGAATGTGCAGGATATCTCTGAGACCCTGACATGGTGTTAGGGATTAAAATTCTCCCTCCCCTCGGGTTGCAAGCCTGACAGATGCGCACCTCCCCGTTTCCGGGGACGAGTTGCCTGTCAACCTCACCTTCGGCAACCAAAGCGACCCACAGGCGGCGTGCGTTTTAGTCGGTTCGAGTCCGACATAACCTCCTTCACCGGCTCCGGTTGGGAGGTAACCGCGGGGATTTTGCCCACGTAAAAAAAAAAAGCCTGGCAGATGTGGACCGCACGAGTCCAACGTAGAGTTTTCGATGGAGGAGACGACAGACTAATTCCAAATTGAGTCTAATCGACTCTCTCGTGTAGGATTTCTTTTTGCAGCTGAGGGGTCAGAAGTAACTATTCCCACCTCCTTCCCATGGCCCTACCAACCATCTTGGTTACAACGGGCCGAATCTTGGGAGATGCGCACCCTACTGGCGTCGGCTCGATCAGAAGTGACTCACCGGCACGGCGGGGATGACGAGCAGCTCGCCGGGCGCGGTGCGCGGCAGCACGGCGGCGCGGCTCCAGGCGCGCACGGCCCGCGCCGCCGCGTGCGACCAGCCGCCGCCGCCGTGCAGCCCCGCGCCCGCCGCCGTGTTGCCGCCTGCACATAGGTACACGTCTCGTCGTGAGCACAACGTGCTAAAGCGAGTGTGGACAAGAACACTCCAAGCACAATACCCTCGTTTCAATTGCTGTGCATATTCCAGTTGTTATATTTCACGGTGATTATTTGTAATAAACAAACTCAGTTGGTCCTTCGAGCCGGGTAAAAAGAAAACCAACTTATTAATTGCTGAATGGCATATTAATTTTTAACCCCCGGCGCATAAACGATGGGGTGTTGCGGTTGTTTGTGCTACGATTGTGTGTTTGTGTGTGTGTGTGTGTGTGTGTGAATTGAACGGATGAATCGATTGGGATTTAGTTTTTTTTTAAGATAAAAACATACATATGCTCACACCTTTTCCTCTGGGGTTATATCATCTGCTTCTATCCTTGCACACTTCACGAGCTTCCTCTACCGCCATCAAACCTCTCCAGCCCGTCATCACATTATTAATTTGGTTACTATAATGGTCTGTGTGGTGGTCTCCGGTTAGCCTATCCATTTACTTAACGCACGAACGCTCTCGTTTTAATTGAAATCAATATTTGACTAGTATCACTAAACTACAATTTGTACTGCCAAGATTTGATGATCCTTCGAGCCGAAAAGAAACCTAATGAAATGGAAATTTCTGGCATACTTTTTTTCACAAAAACCCTATACCAATGGTGCACGTTACTTACCAACCCATCCTCCTCCGCCGCCCCCTCGGAGACAGCCACCCCCACCACCCCCAAACCCACCGTGGGCTTCTCCCGCGCACGCTGCACCCCCCCTTCCCCCTTCAACCAGGGCCGCCCCACGGACCAGCTCGAAACCCGGTGTAGTAGGTCCTGAGCGCGCCAGCCACCCTCCACCGGCCCCTGGGTACAAAAGGAAATATTAGCATCTAGTCATTGAACTTAAATATGTAAATATTTTTGTAATCATCATTATCTGAACTTTAGAGCACTACTCACGGTTGTGTGTGATTTATCTGCTATTCATAATTTATTTTATCTTGACTTCTTGATTTCCTCCCGTAGAGACCTTCAGGGCTAACCCAATCTCACCTGTAGGTACCTACACCTGCTGACTGAACTGAACTCGACGAAACTCTGGCACAGTTTTTCCTCTCGTTGACAGTCGTATTATCCAATCCAAAATGAGGAGAAGTAAGCAGATCTTTAAGGTGTCGGTAACGGTATTGCGAGCTCAAATTTGCTACCATCTCAACAAATTCCCAACTCACCTATAGAAGAACAAAAAACAGGAAGGTTTGATAAGACGCAAATAGAGCTTACCAGAAGTTTTCCCTGGCTGCCCATACATGTAGCCTGATTCTGGAGTAGCGTTGGTTAGAGCCCTGGCGTACTGGGAGCCGTCGTCTCGGAACCTCCCCACCGATATGCCGCCACCCCCACCAGCGACTAGGAGGGGAACTGGTTGACCATCTTTGTCCAGCTAGAAGGAAAGGAACTGTGAGGAGCACTGAGCTGATCTCATAACGCATAATACCCTGAGTTCAAAGATGCAATGTTGGACATGTGCACACATGTCCAACATTGCATCTTTCTGTCACGCTCAAACGACTGAATGGACTTCAAGAAGGTAGGACACGACCATACGTGTTATGGCACGATGGTATTTCCGTCCAATTGAGCAGTCCGACTAGGTAAATAGCTCTGCCCTACAGAATACCGCGGCCATATTAACTTCGTTTTGTGTTCCCAGCACAGAAATTCTTTGTGACTCCTTTGATGTTGCACACGTTCATAGGCTACGGTAACCACTTTCTAAGAGATGGGTCGTGTGCTTGTCTGCTACCTAAGTAGTGTAAAAAAATGAATCTAGACTTCGATTCTGCTAATTGCTAACTGCTTTCATATCACTGACACTGCTAAAAATGGCGTTAATTTTTAGACTACTCTCTACTATCTACTATATCCCTGGATAAATGAACCAGGAATAACACAGGCCAATTTTTATCGCTGATATATGTTCCTATGAGTTGCGGGAACGTGATTACAATTTCTAGTACTTTAGTAAAATACATACATATATATAATCACGCCTTTATCCCCGGAGGGTTAGGCAGAGATGAATTATCACCCACATTTCACCAATAATTGTATTCGGTCCCACGTAACAGGGGGTGAACCTATTACCGTATTTCGGGCACTATTGTTGACTCAAGCCATGCATCTGAGGCATGTTAAACAGCCCCTATCCCTTAGTCGCCTTGTACGACACCACATGGAAAGAGATGGGGTGGTCCAAATTCTACTCTGCCGGGAACCACGCGGCATGCGGCGGTAATATAATATATCACACAAACCAAAAAGACGTATGTAGCCCCGCCCCCGCCACCGCCCCCGTCCGACACGGTGGTGTTCCTAACTTCGTGCGTCTTGCTCGTGAACAACAGCGTCGAGTTCAACTGCCGACGGGAGCACTCCTGGCTTTCTTGAGCTGACAGCGTCTGTGGGAGAAAACTTTTGGTTATAGATGTATGAGATGGCCCCTAGGTTAATAGAAGTGCGAAGCGAATGCCTTTTGGCTCATGAAACACCCCTGCATCTGAGACACGAAACGGTAGTGTGCAGTTTCAGTCGGTTCGAATCTGATATAACCGGGATTTCTGCAAAAACTATAATCCTGGACATTCTACACTGGGCCTTAAGACCTAAAGTAAGCATAGCTTGACTAGCTTATCTCATGATCCCCATCTGTAATGATAGTGTATTGTATGATAAATAAATAAAAAATAAATAGAAAAAAATATGAATTTATAGAAATACCCAGACAAATGCGAATATTCATACCTTTTTTTTTTTTTACGTGCGCAAAATCCCCACGGATACCTCCCCACCGGAGCCGGTGGAGGAGGTTATGTCGGACACGAACCGACTAAAACGCACGCCGCCTGTGGGTCGTTTTGGTTGCCGAAGGTGAGGTTGACAGGCATATCCCTCGCACCCCGGCCGACCCAGGGCCATCTCTCACGATCTGGCCCTCTTCTCGGGTGTGGGGACTACAGAGTCCCCAACTCGTCCCCGGAAACGCCGCGGCCTGCTTCTGCCAGGGTGACAGGCGGCTTCACCTGTCACCCCCAGGCCGGCGGCGAATATTCATACTGGCACTGAACAGAAATCGACACCAGAACCACTTACTTAGCAGTGGTACATTTTACCGCTACACCAGTTCACAGAAGTCATCCGGTGCTGGGAGAAGCCTATGTCCATCAGTGGACTACAATGGGGTAATTAATTGAATCACAACTGCTCACCTTCTTACAAGCGTTTTGACCCTTCTGTCCCACAAGTATGTACAGTCTCTCTGCCTTATGTAGCTCCATCAGTACCCGGACACTTGCAGCATGGGACACCCCGGTCCACGCAGAGCCTAAACCACCACTCGCGCCTGTTGCTATCAGCCTAATTAAAAGAAAAATAAAATTAGTTACAACTACATTATCCTATATGGAGAAACAACGTTTGATTATCCAATTAGCAGACCAGCACACGGCCCACCTGATGGGAAGTGGTTACCGTCACTTATGGACGTGTATAACAACAGGTCACATTCGTACTGATGACCCTGTGAGACCCTTCCAATGCTTTTCTTGAAGATACTCACGATGTATTCGCGCGGAAAAATCACAGCAGAGAGATCATTCATCACTTAGCTTGCGCGAAATTAAGCCGTATGTAAAAATTCAACCTAACAATAAATGTTGAAACGTAGATTTCACAGAAAATTCAATCTAGAATCCTTAAAGATTTGGCTGCAGTAGGATGAAATTCAAGAGGGTCTTCACACGTGACAAAAAGGTTAATTGCCTTAAATAGCCAATTAATTTTTAAACGTAGATCATATAGAAAAATCAGCCTAAAATCCTTAAAGATTTTGCTCCAGTGAGATCAATTCCAAGGGGGAATTCACTGAGAAGATTTGTTATTGCCTTAAAATTTATGATGATATACCAAGTAGAACTACTCACGTGTACAGCCCCTCGGCCGGCACCTCCCAGACCTGTATCCCCTGGAAGGGGGGGCTCTGCTCCACGGTGACCGACATCGGTGCGTTGTAATATTCGGTGTCGCACATGGTCTGGTTCGGTCCGTAGCGACCCGTCGCGCCACACGTTGTAAAACGGTAGTCTAGCAGGAAATATTTTTAACTTTATATGTTATATATATGAAACTATTAGTAGTTTACGTGAATACTGAAGGGGTGCGAGTGATATACCTATGGCAATCTCACCTCTGGCAATTTGCGACCCTCAGACAGCGTGCGTTTTTGTCGGTACGAGTCTGACATAACCTCTTCCACCGGCTCTAGCGAGGGGTAGCTGAGGGGATTTTTCCCACGATAAAAAAAGAAAGTTTACGTGATTATTGTAAACCTATTGTAATGGATGCCTTCGTGATTTATTTGGTACTAGCTGAGCTACCCCAGTTTTGCCTGTGGAACATTTTAAAACCTAATATCACGCCTTTGATACTAAAATTTTTTGTCTTTAAATAATCTGCCTAATTTGTTGACATTTATGATCACTGCTCCGCTCCTTCAACTATTAGCGTGATGATATATAGCCTAAAATCATCGTCGATAAACGGTCTATTCAGCACAAAGAGAATTTTTCAATTAGCGCCTGTAGTTTCTGAGATTAGCGCGTTCAAACTAACAAATCTTCAGCTTTAATAAAATAGTTTTAAACTGAGCCGTACGTAACGTATCGGTTGCTGTTCTGCAAGCATCCTGTGAACATGGGTTTCTAAATGGCAACCAAAACATTTTAAAAACATTTTTTCAATGAATTTCCGAGATCCATTCATTTTCATTTAGATATTGTTTTATTATAAAGAAATTTCATTAAAGTTATTCTAGGTAATACGTGTAAAGAGACGAACCCTTGTTTATTTTTCTAGTGCACATTATTACAAGTATTTTTTTCTTAATTATTAAAATAAAACTAAGTAATAACTAACTAATATTTACAAAAAAAAAGTTAAATATCGAGGTCAAAAAGTTTCAAGCGTCGAAAAATTTCTCCCATCTATGTCAACTGGTAACGTGCCTAAAAGGCTGGCGGCGTTGCCCTGTTGGATGGCAATGCCGATTCGTTGTGCGGAAAAGAGGCCGTTTGGTCATCACGCGAAGCATCGACCAGTCGCTTTGACCCCACAAACCCAGCGTTTGGAAGCGAAACGGCTCAAATACATAATTGTTAGATATAATATTATCATAACATTTTCGTCGTTTAAAAGTCTCCGTAGATGCCGCAGCAGAACAAGAGCAGTCCGTCGTCGTAGTGTGGGTGTGTGCATGCGTGCGTGCGTGTGCGTGTGTGGGAGTGGGTGTAGGTGTGGGTGTGGGTGTGGGTGTGGGTGTGGGTGCGGGTGCGGGTGCGGGTGCGGGTGCGGGTGCGGGTGCGGGTGCGGGTGCGGGTGCGGGTGCGGGTGCGGGTGCGGGTGCGGGTGCGGGTGCGGGTGCGGGTGCGGGTGCGGGTGCGGGTGCGGGTGCGGGTGTGGGTGCGGGTGCGGGTGCGGGTGCGGGTGCGGGTGCGGGTGCGGGTGCGGGTGCGGGTGCGGGTGCGGGTGCGGGTGCGGGTGCGGGTGCGGGTGCGGGTGCGGGTGCGGGTGCGGGTGCGGGTGCGGGTGCGGGTGCGGGTGCGGGTGCGGGTGCGGGTGCGGGTGCGGGTGCGGGTGCGGGTGCGGGTGCGGGTGCGGGTGCGGGTGCGGGTGCGGGTGCGGGTGCGGGTGCGGGTGCGGGTGCGGGTGCGGGTGCGGGTGCGGGTGCGGGTGCGGGTGCGGGTGCGGGTGCGGGTGCGGGTGCGGGTGCGGTTGCGGGTGCGGGTGCGGGTGCGGGTGCGGGTGCGGGTGCGGGTGCGGGTGCGGGTGCGGGTGCGGGTGCGGGTGCGGGTGCGGGTGCGGGTGCGGGTGCGGGTGCGGGTGCGGGTGCGGGTGCGGGTGCGGGTGCGGGTGCGGGTGTGGGTGTGGGTGTGGGTGTTGTTTTTGTTTGAAACATTTCATTTCCATTCATTTCAACTTACATGGTCTATCAGCAAACGCCTCATGAGGAGTGGTTTTCTCCTCAAAAACTGGATCATAGTAGCTGTAATCCCCTAACTCTTCAGGGTCCACGTTCAGGCCGAAGCACTCTGGAGCCATAGAGAAGTCGTCGATAGCTGAGTCGGAGTATATGCGCATTCCGCGACGCGTCTTGAATTCGAAATAGTACCTGTGTTGGATGAAAGAGATTAGCTGCTGTCAGGTTCAACTGATCCGTAAGGCCTACCATGAAACATCCGTAGTTACGGATCGAAGTTCCGGAAAATTAGTTTCATGAAAGACGGTCCGTAGGCTTATTATCTCGAGAAAATCGAAGTGACTCCTTAGTTCCATTTCCTACTTGGCTAAATACTACGTCTTTTATTCATGTTTCATGCCTAAATACCAATACAGGATTCTACTCATCATCTTAAGCAGGACTATCTATTCTGTGCTGTCAGAACTAATCCCTCTCATACGTCCACTGCAGAAATAACAGCAGATCAACCAACGAAACGGAGTTCTCTACTTCTTTTCTTTGTCTTTTTTTTACTTCATGGTCGGCAGCGCGAGTGTGACACCCCTGGTGTTGCATATGCCCATAGGCCACGGTAACCGCTTCCCATCAGGTGGGCAGTGTGCTTGTCTGCCAACTAAGTGGTATAAAAAAGACATTGAATTCTTTACAAACTGAGGGCTACAATGGTAGTATTATTGCCATCTGTAACGGTGTCCCTCATTCCATCTCACATTATTTTCACTTCATTTCTCATCTCTTCCCCCACTTTAAAGGTTGCTTAATTTGAAGAACTCTGATTAGATGCTAAGAGAAAGGGAGTAATAATTGTATTCCCCCATTGATTTACCCCGTTTACACCTGATGTAACAACTCTTAACTCACCTGCTCGTGATGTTAGGCAGTATGATGGAGGCTCTGTACCAATTCTCGCCCTTGTCCTTGGTGGAGAACCAGAGCGACGTGGTGATGTTCCCCCTGTTCGTCGTCTCGACCACGTTGAGGCTGAGAGACCCATAGTTGCGACCGTTTTGCTGGTAGTAGAACCTTATCTGTGGGATAACCATATTCAGGTTATTCAGGTACGCGTGGATGACGGTAATTGCGAAAAATCTGTAGGAAGGACACGACGATATTTCCGTCCAATTGAGCAGTCCGACTGGGGAAGTACCTCCGACCTACAGAATACCGCGGCCATAATAACCTAGTAGTCAGAGATCACTGGACAGTTTTTTCGTTGTCGATGGGAGGATCAAAAGCTTGTCTCGCTTTGTCTTCTACACTGACGGCACAGAAACTCTCTGTTTTTTTTTTTTTTTTTTTTTTTTATACCACTAAGTTGGCAGACAAGCACACGGCCCACCTGATGGGAAGCGGTTACCGTGGCCTATGGACGTATGCAACACCAGGGGTGTCACACTCGTGCTGCCGACCTTGAAGAAACCTTCTGATGCCCCTCTTGAAGAACCCCATATTGTAGGCGCTTGGGAAAACCGCAGCAGGGAGGTCATTCCACAGCTTGAGTGTGCGTGGGATGAAGTTTCTTTCATACCGCACAGTGCGCACCGTCTCAGGTCGCAATGTGTGGGGATGACTATGGCGAGAGGTGCGATGATAGAATGAAGCTACGGGCATCATGTCAAACAATTCATCTGAGCACAAACCATTGTATAGGCGGTAGAACACACACAGTGAGGCAAAATCCCTCCTAAGGCTAAGAGGTTCCACTCTACCTATGAGTATGGGATTGTCAACCAGCCTCAATGCCCGTCTTTGCAACGAGTCGAAGGGGTCAAGCTGGTATGCAGGTGCTCCAGCAAAAAGGTGACAGCAGTACTCCATGTGAGGCCGGACCTGTGCCTTATAAAGAAGGAGTTGCTGCCCCGCAGTAAAGTACTGCTTCGCCCTGTTGAGCACTCCGAGTTTTTTTGATGCCAACTCTGTGCTTACAGGGTTGGCAGTGCGAGTGTGACTCCCCAGGTATTGCACATGTCTATAGACCATGGTAACAATTTTCTATCAGGTGGGCCATGTACTTGTCTGCCACCTAAGTGGTATAAAAAAAAACAAATATAAGCCATCCTTTCCTCTAGTATCCAAAA
This sequence comes from Eilema griseolum, assembly GCA_963662185.1. NCBI lineage: Eukaryota > Metazoa > Arthropoda > Insecta > Lepidoptera > Erebidae > Eilema > Eilema griseolum. The sequence goes on from OY759255.1 coordinate 1,657,262, forward strand.
TAGATTCTATGATTTAGATAGGCTAAGATTTATAATACATTCTTCATGCATATATACAACTGGTTACCACCACTTGCTTGCAATGCTTGGAGTTTCTCTGAAGGATAGAATTCGGAACGAGGTTATCCGACAGAGAACTAAAGTTACCGACATAGGCCACAGAATAAGCAAGTCGAAGTGGCAGTGGGCTTTCCACGTTTGTCGAAGGACCGATGGCCGTCGGAGCAAACGAGTCCTAGAGTGGAGACTGCGAGAAGGTAAACGAAAGGTAGGACGCCCCCTAGCCAGATGGACGGACGACCTGAAAAAGGTGGCTGGGACAGACTGGATGCGGAAGGCGGAGGATCGGAGAAAATGGCGCACATTGGGAGAGGCCTATGTCCAGCAGTGGACTGCAGTGGGCTGATTGATTGATTGATGGATTGATTGATACCACCACGTGGTTAGGCCCACCACTACCACCATAGGTGTTACGGACAGTCCTCTTTACAGGGGGTATTTCGTAGTCGCGTAAACAGCCGCTACGTAATACTGGAATGCGAGGCAGTAGCCCCTCACTCGGCACAGTAAGGTCGCTTCGCGAATCATGTGAAGTCCCCAGTAAGCTTCTGCACTTCTGGGTGCAGCTAGACTGGCTGCTCTAGCCAGTACTCTGCACGCACAGTGACTCTAAAAAGGAAGCTAAATGCGACAGAAGAGTAATTTTCAATTTTCCAGGTTACTGCCCATTTCCTAGACAACTTCAGTCGCGTGGGCGTTTCACTGCTATATTTACAAGTAGCTAGGCTTTATGAATGATTTATAGGTGTACTTACCCCGCAGTTTATATTCATTCTTTTATAAAATTACGCCTGTAAATCCCTAAAGAGGTAGGTATATTCGTACATATACTATAATAATACAATACCCCTATTGTAATGTTCGGTCGTACGTAATATGGGGCGAGCCATATCACACATTGACGTGAAACAGGCACTTTGTGATAGGCCGTATAATTACTGTCGGGTGGAGAACAGCACTATCCCTTAGTCGCCTTCTACAACACCCAAGGGAAGAAAGTTGGTGTCCCTATTCAACTCCACAAGAAACAAACACGGCACTTTTTAGGGTTCCGTTCCGCACCTTTATAGGATCACTATGTTGTCCGTTTGTTTGTCTGTCAAGACATTTTTCCCAGGAAACCATTGTCACATCACGGACACTCCTGAAAATCCATTTCATCTTAAACTTTAAAGCAATCAGCAAAAAGTTTAAAATTAAAAGGCTATTTTCATTAAATTTTGGACTTTAAGCATATAGACATAAAGTCTAATATTTAATGCCATTGTTTACAGTGGTTGAGGAATGACAGTGGTTTTGCTTTAGTAGAAACGAGGGTCAATAATGTCTTGAAATTGTGCTAAAGTAATACTTCTAAGTCAATTAATTCTAAATATATTACGGTTTAAGTCCGACTCGCACTTGACCGATTTTTTATACTTACATTCTAAAATAAAACAATACTTACAATACAACAGTTATAATATCTCGAAGTAATATTCCCATGGACCTTCGGTGGAGGGTTGAAGATGGCGGTTCTCATCACAGCCGTGGATGCGAAGTCAGGCCTCTCTTGGTTGGGCCCCGTGACATTCATATTTACAAAGAAGTAATAGCCCACGCACTGGGTTATTGAGTAGTTCATATGGGCAGGGAAGAGAGGGGGGACCACTAAAGTTGGATGGGAGATGGGTGGACCACACGTATGGTCGTGATTTGGACCGGTTTTATCGGTTGGGGTGGGCCCGTTGTGGCGAGACCATTTTAGGATTGACCTGTGGAAAAGAAGAAGTTAGATTTTATTTTATATATGTGTAGTATCTATCTATAAATTATAGATCATTCAAAAATGGCGCAAACACGAAGACCCGTATTCAAGAACGACTCAGTCCTGATCCTGAATACCGATTTATCTGACAGACATAAACATTACATAAACGTAAACTCACGCCTATATCCCCGAAGGGGTAGGCAGAGGTGCTAGCACCCACATTTCGGTAGTTTATGTTTAGGTCCCAATTGGCAATAGGTTCGTTTATAAACCTACGATAAATACACACAGAACTTCGAAAAGCATCGAAAAGTCATTGGTGTGTGCCATGGTAAAACGTGGGATCGAACCCGAGACCTCGTCTCAGCAGTAGGTACTGTAGGTACCCATTCCACTAGGCTACCGTGGCTGACAGATTATATGTATAAAGTGTAACAAAATTAACTCTCGGAGTGGGAAATGGTAGGGTTTTGATCCTTTTTTTTTACGTGCGAAAAATCAACTCAAATCAAACTCGATCCTCGATTGGTGCCACGTTTTTATCAGTGCAGTAACGCGTGTTTGTTATAAATTAATGAAGTGATTAAAAGAGAATGAATGATAGAGTGGCCATAATATTTTCGGTACGCGGAATGTAATGATTTTTTTTTTTGTTTGGTATCTAGGCCGTGTTCAGATGACACGCGCCGAGCACACACACGCTTTGAGCCCATCTTACATTTAACACTTAAATCAGCGTAGGACGCGTGGCGTGTGCGGATGGACTTTGATTAATGCAATTTGAGATCTAATCATGTGACAATAGGGCTTAAAGTATATTAATAAAAAACAAAGCATTAAAAAAAAAACGCGGCTGCTGACGAGCCTGGCGTGCGCTTAGCGTGCGCGTGTCGTCTGAACGCCGCCTATAATTGTATTATGTTTTTTTTTATACCACTTAGGTGGCAGACAAGCGCACGGCCCACCTGATGGAAAGTGGTTACCGTAGCCTATGGACGTGTGTAACACCAGAGAAGCCACACTCGCGCTTCCGACCCTGTAAGGACAGAGTTTCTGCGCCGTCAGTGTAGAGGACATAGCAGGACAAGCCTTTAGTCATCCCACTGACAGCACAAATTCTCCAGTGAGCTCTGGATTTTTTAACCAGGTAAAAATTTTTTGATTATGTAAAAATTTGGGGGGAGTATTGTACTTGTATATATATGAGCTGATTATGAGAGTGTGCGTGAGCGATGTATGTAAGAGACGGATAGTTAGTGCGCAACGATCCTAGAGAGTGCTAGTTTCGTAGCTCCGATAAGCGTAAATTAATTAAGTACTTAACCCTGTCTTATTGTATAAGAGAAAATCGAACAAATTGTAACAGAGAAATAGATCATCATTCTTTATTATTAAAATTAATTGTTGTCTATCGGACCAGTGCCGGTAACCCCCTGTAGTGCCTTGAACGTCCCGCACTTGCACCAAAATCGTGGACACATGATAAATTGTTCTGGCTCAAGATTTTGCAGCTAAGTTGTCAAAACAGCTACGAGTGTCAGAGTAATTTTAATTGGAGAGGTTGTGTCGGACTAAAACCGACTAAGAGCACGCTTTTTTTTTTGCTTAGCGCACTGTCCCGTGCGTAAAATTATAACGCTCTTCATGATTTTTTTGTCACTATTTTAGAGTGCAGACAAAATATCTATAGTTCAAAATACATCATTGGTTAGCTGTCGATATTTATATATTGTAGACAAACTATAGTCGGCGCCCCAGTTTTATTTATTTAAATAGAAGAATCTCTAAAATAAGATAATGTAGTATATTACTCACTGAGAATCTGAGACATTCTCGAAACCGCACTTGTCTGTTTCGAAACTGCAGTACGACCCATACGGCATTTTGTCTGTAACAAAAAGAAACCATTTTAATTTATAATGTTTATTTGTGCTTTTAACTGCGTGGTTCCCGGCAGAGTAGAATTTGAACCACCCCATCTCTTACCATGCGGTGTCGTACAAGGCGACTAAGGAATAGGGCTATTTAACATCAGACAGATATATACAGCCCAGATTCAAGCACATATACAAGGCTTGAGTCTACAATAGTGGCTGGAACACGGCAATAGGCTCACCCCCTATTATGTGGGGCCGAAAACAATGTTTGGTGAAATGTTGGATGGTTGTTAATCCACCTCTGTCTAACCCTTCGGGGATAAAGGCGTGATTATAGCGATACCTCCCACGTAAGTTGTTGTAACTACAAAACCGTAATTTTACAGTAGAGCATTCTAAAGATATAAATTGAAATAAAATCGTCATTTTTTAATACATGTTTATAAAATTCGGTATGTATATATAAATTTAGGTACTTGTAACTACAGCGAAAGATACTTTATAAAAATAGCCACCGTTTTTGAGATTTTGTTCATACGACATTTTACAGCGTTGTGTGACTTAGAAAAATATTGTATGTGATACTTTCAACAACTTACACTGGAAAACAAATGTTGCATTCAATTGTATGTGCTAATTACTATAGTATACGTTGATCATAACTAAATATATTAAGGTAGTATGTGTGATAGGTAACATTAATTGGACATAGAAAATAGAAAGTAGGTATATAAAAAATATTAGTTTTATTATCAATTAAGTTAAAAATTAGAAAAATATTAAAACTGAGTATTATACATATTACAACAGTAGATGTTTTCATTATAGGAACTTAATTATTATATTGCAACATTGTCATTACACAATAACATTACAAATAATAATGAAATAGATCAAAAATCACAGTGATTGTTTATTAAAATAAACAGTCAAAATTAAAAATAAACAAAAAATCTAAGTACTATCGGAGGGTTGCCTTTAAGCAATAAATTAATAAACTACTCTTAGGCAGTTTCTAAGTAAACATTAATAACTAAAAATAAATCACTCTTTTTTATACCACTTAGTTGGCAGACAAGCACACGGCCCACCTGATGGAAAGTGGTTACCGTGGCCTATGGACGTTTGTAACGTGATCCATACGTACCCAAAGAGTTGACAGGTCCCTGTCTTCAAGGCCTTGAAGAGGCGGCAGCAAATATCATCCCGGACGTACAAGCATACCCCGGCGCGACTCAGGAAGTTACTCTCGAGTTTGTACCCGGGGTATATTAAGTAGGCTGTATCGGCCGGGCATGATATTTGCGTCTCCGTCAGAAAAAACAAGGTGGGCTGCGCAGTGTCTAAATGGAGATGGACCGCGTTGAGGTTAGTGTGTAGGCCCCTGATGTTACAGAAATCCACATGTACTGTGCACGATGGTGCCGCTGTGGTAACGTTTTTCTTGTTTTTATTTCTTTTCATGACCTACGTGGGGAGTGGAGGAATGTAAAGAGAGTTTCTGTGCTCTCAGTGCAGAAGACAAAGCTAGGCTTCGTACCACCATAGACAAGCTGTGTGAATGGCTGGCGCGGCGGGCGGAAGTGCCCCCGGTCCCCTCCTAAATACTGTAGCCGAGTCCACTCCGGTTTCCTCCTCCGGCACGACTACAGCATCGGGCACTTTACACAGGCTGCTGATTCAGCCTCCTAGGGCGGAGATTAAGTAATCCCCAGGTTCGGGAACCGTACAACCTGCGGGCGGCCAGCGGATAACCGTTTCACCGGGTCTCCCTGACCGCCGCGCCAACTTTTCACGCCCCTACAGGTCAGTGGTGTCAATTTAAGCCTACGGTCTTTCCATAGACAGCACAAAACCTCTCCAGTGAGCTCTGGCTACCCTACTCACTACCGGGAACACAACACAAGGTTATTATAACTGCGGTATTCTGTAGGGCGGAGGTACTTCCCCAGACGGATTGCTCAATTTGAGACGGGAGATACCGTCGTGTCCTACCTCCTTACAAAAGTACCTGGGATTAGCCCACTGTTACAAAGGTTCATTAAGTCGTCATATTTTGCCTTTGATATGGGTATATATGGTTAGGGTAAAGGGGAGAAATTAGACCCACGCGATTTCTTTGACGCCTCCGGGTATTGGTGTTAATAGCAATTGTCATGGCCAGACCCCAATGGTTCAGACCCCAATGGTCTGCTAAATCGTATCGATATTCGATTTTAAATGGGTCTTCTGAATTTACACGAACTTCCTCCCAGTAACATCAGCAACTGGTAACGAATATTTCAAAAAGTATTTACGTCTTGAAACTGTGTCTGTATAGACTCTACGTTTATTTTGTTTCTTTACCAAATTAGCCACATAAATCCACTGTTTCTCACGATCACCCAATCCCCAAAACTTTCGAAAATCTTCCTCCGATTTTCTTCGCTTAATTTATCGAAACATTTTGACCGACACTGACAAGGTGGACCCATTTTTCTTTCTGGCTGAATTTCACCTTTCCTAGCAACATACTCCTTTCCCAAATTTTGTAGAGCTTTCCTTTTATCATCTATACATTCTTTTACGTGCCTTTGCCTTATATTACCTTTATCTCTCCTTGCACGGTGCCGACGGTTTATTGAAGTAGTCGGACTGTTTTATATTACTGATAGTGGGCTATTTACTTGTGGAGTGGAACAGCTAAATTCACCTGGTGATGGCTGGGGTGAAATATCTAGTGTTGGTAAATTCTCTTTTTGAATGTAATACGGGCAGAAATTATTGTCACAATCATAGTCCAAATGATTTAAACTACAGGTAGGTGATGGATGTGGTGTGTTAATATAGGCCGAATTAGAAACGCTTTCAGTATCTATAGTTTCCATATTATTGTCAAAAATGTCATCTAAGATATTAGCTAACTCTTTCATCTTAGATTCGTTAAAAGTTACTGGCAAGGGAGACTCTGAAACAGCACAATATCGGTAGTATTAATTTTATATTTATGGCCAATTATATGATAAGAAATACACCAAAGGCCAATCAGATGACTTGTGCAAGTAGGTAATATGAAAAAGTCAAAGGATTTTACGCAGCTGTAGAAAGAATTGAAAGCTTTTTAGGCAAATCATGTTGTATGTAAGTAAAAAAAAATTTCATAGCCACGTAAAATATACTATGTCAACATAAAATATAATTTTGAGTAACTTATTCCAACGTAAAATGTTTTACGTATTACTTAACACATAACTTGTCAAAATTCCACAACGTAAATTGTTGTATGTCTTTCATACCACATTGTTTTAGGTATACTTTACGACGTAAGTTGTTGTAGGTAATCTATACAACAGTTTAGGCAGGTTCATCGTAATATAATTAGTAAAACAACAAGATAGAATAGGATATTGGAAATTAAATAACACCTGTGACATTACGGGGGCTTGAGTTACATAAACTTTCGAGTACTATTTGATTAACGAGAATATTATGATTTTCCATTGCTTTTTCTGAGTAATTTTCGACGGATTTCTATCCATAGTTTACCATTTCACAAAGTTTTCGGCCCCTACTTTTTATTCTTAGTATACCTTCCATATTATTATTCAATAGCTAAATAATTATACTGAGAAAACATTAATTTCGTACTAAATTTTATCACAATCAGCGTGAAGTCCACTGTGAACGCGAGCCCGCGCTAACTTGTTGTATGTGACACATGCACGGCGCGACCGCTCGGCGCGCTCTCGCTTTAAACGTTGCAAAGGTCAATACAACGGTTTACGCTGTTGTCTTAATGACGATACAACTTTATACGTCTTGTAAGTACCTGAAATATAACTATTTTTCAACTTTTTAAATGTTGAACACGTAAATTTATGAATAAAAAGGTGATTAGATAAAAAAAAGTAAAATACCAATTTTGTGGGTTACCACACAATACGTGGGAAGTATCGATAGGTTAGTATGTATGTTAACCACAGTGCCTAATTTACTTATCCCGGCAGAGATGTATCAACACTCTCATTTCGTCCACTAAGACATGGTCATTGCCGGCTAGTAGGCACTTCGTTATAACTACGCAAGAACAACAGCTAGCGAAGGATTTGCCTGTCAATCTCACCTTCGGAAACCAACAATGACCCACAGGAACCGTGCATTATTCGCACGTTAAAAAAATAAAGAACAAAAGCTCTGTACATTCTCTAAAAAAGTAATTGCAAACGTACCACAGTTCTGATTCTCGTCACTCCCGTCATCGCAGTCCCTCACGAGGTCGCACACCTGCTGTAGCTTTATGCATGAGTCTCTCTGCGAAAGAAATTAATTTTATCATATTGATTTAGACTATTTATACTAATGATTGATAACCGCCTGGTTTCTGGCAGAGTAGAATTTGGACCACCCCATCTCTTCCCATGCGGGGTCGTACAAGGCGACTAAGAGATAGGGCTGTTTAACATCAGACAGATATACACAACCCAGACTCAGCCTTAGCGTCAGATGTATGACTCGAGGCAACAATAGTGCCCGGAAAACGGCAACAGGCTCACCCCCGATTACGTGGGACTGAATATAATGATGGTGAACTGTGGGTGTTAATTCACCTCTGTCTAACCCTCCGGGGATAAAGGCTTGATTATATGTAAGTATGTATGTATACTGTTGATTAATGGCACTTGGTGGACATATTGAGAACAGTTGTACTTTTCCACAGTATATTTTATTTATTACTATTACACCTGTCCGTTTTCGCCTTACGGTATCCTCAAAGGTTAATAATGACATTTAAGAACATTCCTTTATAAACAGAAGTAATGTGGAAAAGTACAAGTGAGTTCTCAATATGTGTATATTGGTTTAGCATTCAAATGAAAGAAAGACAGAAAGAAATTTTTTTTATTGCGACTCAGCATAAAGTACAAAAAAATCAGAACGCAAAAAGAGAAAATAAAATAAAAATACAATATAATTCTTATATACTGTAGCGGGTTTTATACAATATTTTTATGCCAAATATGATATTTGACAAGTCAAGGTCATGTCTGTCAGCAGCAGGACAGGATCAATGTTGAGTCCCGCTTGTATCCAAGAGTCTTCCTTAATACCCCACTTTTGACATCCTAATAGTGATTTTCCGGAGTCAATCACAATTTCACATCATATCACAGATACCGCAAAAAACGTTATTTAATTTTAGACTAAGCAGTTAGAGTCTTAAATTAAACCAATAATTTCATAATGAGTGTTGAAAAGACCACTTACGTGCATGATCTTGCACTTCATCTGTCCCGGGGTACAAGTGCCGTTCGGAGGGACCGGAGGCTCGGGCACGCACTCCGACATCCGTATGTTGTCTATCGCGATGTGAGGCAGGGTCTGGGAGAGGCTCACGTATGTTGGACGGGTGACCTCGATGATGATACGTACTTCTTGCATCACCTTGCCGATTGTTAGGTACATGGGGTACCATCTGAGAAGAAATTATGCGTTAGTAAACTTAAAAGAAAAGTTGTTTAGAAAACAAATTGTGTCCCAGTGAGTTCCAGGGCAACTTTGTGGTCCAGGTCTAGACAATTCATTAGACACCTCATAAGCTGAAGGTAAAGTTAAAATTGTGTTAAGTATTTAAACTATCATGGTTACTCACATCAGTATCAAAATAAACGGGATATTTACTATGTTTCATTGTTTTGAGTTTCCGATATTTCGGCGCTGTTGCAAGCACCATGATCACGGAGGAACTGAACTTTTTTCTTCTATGAGTAATTATATCGATCTACCCTCTTTCGTGTTCTTTTCGCGTATCTGCACTGACATGGACTTTGAGTTAATTGTATTATTTTGAATCAAATTAGTTGACATTCTTCAAATTAAATTATCTACCTACTTGCATGACATTTTGTATTTAATTCTTATTTATTTTTCTAAAGTGTAACATTTTGTGCATGCGTAAAAAAGTTGTATAATTTATTTAAAATTGTGTAGTATATTGTATGTGTAGTAAATTTATAGGTTAATATTTTTCAAACACAATGTTAATTGTTGATGAAATAAATAAATCAAATCAAATTATTCACTCTTACTACAAACTCGAACCCGATCTCGATCACGTTCATGACACACGATGCTTGCTGTATTCACTAGCGATTTTGTTTTGACTTGTTCCCGGTTGTTTTTGCAAAGACGGACCACTAGATGCCCGACGTTCGGCAGTTGAAACCCATCCTCACGATTGAAATTTTTATAGTTTTTGATTTCAATCGCTTCCCTAACCAGCCTTGGTATATAGTGGCGTTCTGTCGAGAGCATCTGAGGGTTATGTAGCTTGCAACAGCGCTGAAATATCGGAAACTCAACAATGAACCCATTGAATTCTTATTTCATTTATCAATATCTAATTATCAACATAACGTTTTCTTAGAAATAATTCATTCTGGGAACGCTACCACAAGATGCTTGCGATGCGGAGGAATTCCAGGACGCATTTTAACTTAGCAATATTAGCATAGCTTTAAAATACATCAAGTGTAAATAGATAAATATGTTTAAATTGATTAATTATAAATAAATCATTGATAATTGAGTAAATAATAAGATAGAGGAAAATTATTATCTACGTAGGAATACAAAATGTTTACGACCCTGTATCATTGGTTATGAAGTTGTGAGAAACCATTTGGTGCGAGCTACGAGCGACTCGCATTCTATCGCAACTTGGAGACAATATGCCAGAAGTGGAATCTGCTAATTTACTAAGATTTTCTTTCGATTCTATTTGCTGGTACAATCAAATTAAATCAAATTTAAAAGGAGGCAGGACACGTCGGTGTTACCACCGAATTGAGCAGTCCGACTGGGGAAGTACCTCCGCCGCTGTTGTGTTCCCAGCGGTGAGTAGGGTAGCCACAGCTCACTGGAGAATTTGTGCTGTCAGTGAGATGACTAAAGGCTTGTCCTGCTTTGTCCTCTACACTGACGGCACAGAGACTCTGTGCTTACAGGGTCGGCAGCGCGAGTGTGGCTTCTCTGATGTTACACACGTCCATAGGCCACGGTAACCACTTTCCATTAGGTGGGCCGTGCGCTTTTCTGCCACCTATGGTATAAAAAAAAACCAAAAAAATATAAAGTTAAAAATTATGACGGTTTCTGTAATAATTATTTATTCATTAATTTTGCCTCGATTCGTTTATTATAACATTTAAAAGTAAGTATTAGGTGCAAATCAACAGCATTTTAACCGCCATATACCTAAATAAGCCGATCCAAGTCCTAGGATCCACACAGACAAACAAGAAGAAAGCATGTACTTACTTCGCGTTATTGTTCCCGGCGACCTCCTGTAGAATCCACTGGAAATCTGTCTCTGTTGACTCGAAGATCAGTCGGATGCTGGCGTTCTGCATCTTGCTCTGGTGCAGCATCACTTCGAACTGAACAGAACATGCATCGTTATGTACCAGAGAATCAATGGTAAGTACAGGAGCGATTCAAAAAGAAGTTGGAGCTTTAGACAAAGTGACACTCTATAGGATATATAGATGCTGCCCGTGGCTTCGATCGCGTGTTTTCGCTAGTGACATTTACTTCGATCTTCATTTTATCCCTTTAACTCTAATATTGCCTTCTTCTTCACCCTAGCGTGAATCCCAGTTGCATCCCCTTTCCTACACAGGACAACACGTGCAGGTCTTAGATGTCACCCTCACACGGTGCAGAACATTCGATCAAGAACCAAGCGGTTCGGTGACTCTTTCCTCTGTCGCACCATTAAGGCCTAGAATTGATTACCAGATCACGTGTTTCCTTCTTCCTACAGTCCCGGGTCCTTTAAGCGAGACGTGAAAAAGCATATGATGAGGCCGTCAAGCTGAGTGTCACCATTGTCACACGGTATGTGTAAGTAATGGTGACCCTCTCTTCTGAGACTTTGCCTTCAGCTTACCATCAGGCAAGGTGAAGTCTAATTGACGTGTTCTATATAAAAAAAAACTGTAACTTTCACCTTTTCCTTTTTTCTGTCGTGTCATTTGTCGGACTTTGTTTGCCCATGGTATTTCCACCTAGACCTCCTCTGGTGTGGGCAAATAGCACACGTTAGCAAGTGACCAGCTGTCTGTGGTTTGTTGTTGAACAAATGTTTTTATTCCGTTACAGACTTTTTATCCATAACATGTAAAAAGTATAGATATAAGTGTAATTATGTGGTATAAGTAGGAATAAGCTTCCTGTTGACTTCGTATCATTTTGTACGCCAAAGTGTTTTATAAAATAAGGAAAATTTGCATGCCCAATTTAGGCAGAACATGATGTACCTAATCATAAGACATAATTTGTAAGCTTTAGTCGCATTATGTCCAATTCGCAAAATGTCCAGCGGGCTCAAATTGTCCAATTCTCAGAATGTCGAATTCCCAATTGGCCCAGTTTGTAAAATAGGAGCCGTGCTTGATTACGGGAGGCGTTTTTGACGCTTCAGTCTTATAACGTTCTTAAACTTGTATAATGTAAGAAGAAATAGGAGCCCCGCGAAGCGGGGCTCCGTTGACATAGCTCACATATCCATATACTCACACACAATTAGGAACTGGACCAATTGCGAACTGGACCTATTGAGAATTGAACAGTTGGACATATTGAGAATTGGACAGTTGGACATGTTGCGAATTGGACATAATGCGACTAAAGGATTTATAACATCCTTATCACAATGTTCTAGCAAATAAACATCTATACTATTCTATTGTGGCGTATCTCCACATCACACCGTGGGTTCACTTCATGATGGTGGTGGGCTGGGTGGAAATCCACTTAGATAGCTTATTTTATTGCTGCAGCCGACCAGAGTCTGGAAGTCTATTTAAGGATTTCCAGATATTTTTTTATACCACTTAGGTGGCAGACAAGCACACGGCCCACCTGATGGAAAGTAGTTACCATGGCCTATTCATATACATAAGCATTATGCATTACACTTTATTTTTAGGTACCAGGAAACCGTATAGGTTTGTATCGGTACCCAATATAGTGGTGCAGGGAAGGTCTCATCCAATGGGAGTTTCCTAATAATGTATGGGAATTTAAAGAACACGGAATTGTATACACATACATACCTTACAAAAATCCCATAACCCTTGGAACGGCGGTGATTTTATCACCATATTTTCCATAGTGGGGTCCACAGCCAGGTAGAGGAAGTGACCTGTTGATGAAAATAATTTTGAATTAGATACAAATGTACACACACTCTTCGCCCATGCGGGTGTAGATTAACGCGACTTTTGATCATAATATACCACAGCCCTGATTCAACTATTTTTATGTCATTATAAAACCAATGTCCACTGACACTGCAATAAATAAAAATAAAATAAATTATATTTCTCACCAACAACCAAATTATAAAATACTACTACGGTTTCACCCGCGTAAATCCTGATCCCATGGAAGTAACGGGATAAAAAGTAGCCTATGTTACTCACGAAGAATGTAGCTTTCTAATGAAAAAAGAATTATTTAAATCGGTTCAGTACTTTTTGAGTTTATTCGTTACATACATAAATACAAATCTTTCCTCTTTATAATATTAGTATATATAGTGTTTGCACAAATTATGGTATACAGAATCTGGTTGTGGATCGCTGGTGACTGTTGTAGGCTATAGATTACCTGTATTACTGGTCACCCCCAAGTACCCTGAGCCTAATAAATGTAATCCTCTTTCGCATGATGCTGCCAAAACTGTCAGTGCGCGCAATATATACAATTCCGTTTCATTGATTTAAATTGTATTATCGTCCGAACTAAAGCTGTGAACCAAATATCAGAACAACCAATCAGTCAACAGGAAGAGGGGAATAAAACCAAGGTTTTTAAGATCATTTTGAGTCCTCTGCTACTCAAGATCGATCTGATGCTGACCGTATTGCTTATCCATGCTTATATATCCATATAATAATAGGTCGTTACATTTGAAATTTCCGTTTTTTTTGAAGAAATTGAAGGAAATAATATTTTTTTTGCATTTTTTTTTTAGGTATGACAAATCCAAATTTTATGATTTTTTTTGTGTGTATATATATGTATTGAGACAACATTTAGATGTTGAACATATTGCTTATCCATGCTTATCTATACTAATATTATAAAGCTGCAGAGTTTGTTTGTTTGTTTGAACGCGTTAATCTCTGGAACTTCTGGTCCAATTTGAATGATTCTTTCAGTGTTGGGTAGTCCATTTATCGAAGAAGGTTTTAGACTATATATCATCACGCTCCTACTTAAGGGAGCGGAGCGTTGATAATAAATGTTAACAAATCCGGCAATTTTTCATTCATATTTTGAAGACTAAAACATACGGGCTCAAAGGGACATGAAGCTTTAAAATATACCCCGGGCGAAGCTGGGGTGGGTCAGCTAGTATATTCATATAATAATAGGTCGCTACATATGAAATTGCGTTTTTTTTTGAAGATATTGGAGGAATACCAATTTTCAGTAATAAATTTTTTGCATTTTTTTAGGTACGACAAATCCAATTTTTATGTTTTTTTGTGTATGATTGTGACAACATTAAGCTAACAAACACTTTAATTACATTTTTGAATAGTGACAGCTGTAAAAAAGTAATACGAAATTTATCATCAAAATGGATGATAGCATTTAAGAAGTACTGTTTTTGAAGATCGAATTTAATTCATCAAGCGGGGAATAAAAACAATATTTAATACAGAGATGTAAAATCTTGAAATCAACTTTCAAACAAAATATAAATAATGGAAATAGCTATTAAATTACGGAACGAACTCATGAATCTATTAGAAAATTTCGGCAATTCTACATCATCATTCTACACAACGCTATCTAGACCCACGGTAAGCATAGCTTAACTAGCTTGTGTTATGGAATCTAGAATGCGGATAAACATACTTAAATACTCTTTTTTTTTGTAAATACACACATTGCATTGGTAAAGACCTAATAATAACCTAATAATTTGTAAGTAGGTTTCTGTGTTGCCTACCATAACTTCTAAAACGAACTTAAACTTGTTTATCACCAATATTATCAATTTTACCTAGGTACTAGAATGCCGCGTGGTTCCCGGTAGAGTAGAATTTGGGCCACCCCATCTCTTCCCATGCGGTGTCGTACAAGGCAACTAAGGGATAGGGCTGTTTAACATCAGATATATGTACAGCCCAGACTCAGCCTCAAACGCAAGCGTTTGAGGCTGAGTCTGGGCCGGGGTCTGGGCAGTCAACAATAGTGCCCGGGTGACGGCAATAGGCTCACCCCCTTTTACCGACCGAGTTCAATGATTGGTGAAATGTGGGTGTTAATTTACCTCTACCTAACCCTCTGGGGATAAAGGCCTGATTATATGTATGTGTGTATTATACTAGAATAAAAATATGGCCCCAAAAATGCATAAGGAGGTAGGAAACGGCTGTCTTCCCGTTTTAATTGAGCAGTACGACTGGGGAAGTACCTCCACCCTACAGAATACCGCGGCTATAATAACCTCTTGTTGTGTTCCCGCCAGTGAGTAGATGAAGCCAGAACTCACTGTAGAGTTTTTGTGCTGTCAATGGGAAGACTAAAGACTTGTCCTGATTGTTTCTTCTGCACTTGGTAGCACTGGTGTGACTTCCCTGATGTTGCACACGTTCATAGGTCACGCCAGCCCCGGATCTTCAGATTTTTAGGCGGGGCAAAACTGATAAATTGCCGCCTCCACTCACTTTTTTCGCACGGAGAGCGGATACTGGAGGGGGTGGGAGATTCAAGTCCGGCCCTAGGTCACGGTAACCACTTTCCGTCAGGTGGGCCGTGTGCTTGTCTGCCACCTAAGTTGTATAAAAAAAATCATAGGGAAATGGCAGTAGGTTATACTGCTATTTCCCTATACAATGAAAGAAACATCTGGCGAGCGGTAATTGAACAATTTGATTCATAAAAGTCGCTGAATATACACAAAATTGCTATATTAGCGATAATTGTAACATGATTATCTCCCCAGTGGTCACAGTAGGGATGCCATATTGTAATATTCTTTTACTTTTTTATTTTTTACTAACTGAGTCTCTGTGGTGTGACGGTAGAACGGTGAACCCGAGGTGAATTAACACTAACATTTCACCAATAATTGTATTCGGTCCCTACTAATAGGGGTGAGCCTCTAGCCGTATTCTGTGCACTATTGTTGACTCGAGCCATGCATCTGAGGCTGAGATTAGCTGTGTCGCGTTTTCCGTGATGCGCCTGCCATCGGACATCCGCAGCTCATTGTCGATATCGAATTCAGACCGGTTGCTGGAGTTTTTTGGCCTCCAAATGCCCGTAAAGACTATCAAAGATGTTCGTAGGATAGCCGTGATTATGTATGACGTAACGCGCTCTCCATGGCGCGGAAATAATAGTAGATTGTATAACAACTATGACAAGAGAGCAAAATAGTATTTTTACGGTGAAGGGGCTTCTTTGAATCACAAGCGAAGCGATTATGTTTTTTTTTTTCGAATTAGCACAGGTCCCCGCGCGTTGTGGCCATCACGTACCAACCAGTAAGGCAATACAATTTGCGTTCCAAATCTATGAATGAAATTTATATTCCAAATTCAAATCACTTTTCCGCCGCCAAAAAAGTTCTTGACAGAATAGAGCTATTTTGCTTACGCTTATAGAGGAACAAAGTGACACTTTTCGAATAGAAGGGATGAAATAATATTTTCATACAAATATTTGCACAGAGTGAGAATCGAACCAGCCGCGCTTCCTGCGTGGCAGTCGTGTTCACTACCGCTACACCACAGACAGAGGCTGTCGGGCCTGTCGCTACCAAACTTGTTTTGATCTTTTCAGCAGTAGTGCGGATTTCAGTAGTTTGGATTTTTCATCTCTTGATAACTGTCATTTTGTCCCTCTATCAGTGAAAGCAAAATAGCTCTTTTTTGTTAGGAACTTTTAAGCGGGCGGAAAAGTGATTTTAATTTGGAACATACATAAATATGATTCAAAGAAATCGAGCGCAAATTGTATGAAATACTGGTCGATACGTGTAGACTGTATGGCGCGAGGATCGGGGAAAAGCGCGCGAGTTACGTATCGGTTTTTGTAATCAGTAGGTACTGAGTGCAAAAGTCGTTTTTATCCTCTAGAGTTAGAGGGTAAAGTAAATTTGAGTTTAGAACATTGTGTCAACCTTAGGTTGTGTTTCAAAACATCATTAAACCTATTACTTCTAACTCTATGGTGCCGAATTAAAGACATTTTTTTTTGTTTTTTGCATTTGCTGCATTTGGTCATTTCCTCGGGATGAAAATTATTTTTCATTTTTCATACTCGGAAAGTGGTGTTGTTCCGATCTGAATATTGGGTGGAAAGTGCTGCTTCCCTCCATAGAAAGGGAAAAGTCACACAAATTACTTTCCACCTAAAGGGCCGGAATGAACTTTAAAATTAGAACTGCTGTAAGCTGTGAAGAGTTTTATGTAAAAATAAGTGATTAAAAAAATGCTGCGGTCACGTGACTTCCTAAACAGCCAGTATAAACTTAGCGCAAACTTCTTTGAGCGGAATAAGCCGCACCAATTACGTGGTGAGTTCCATATTTAAAATTTCGATTTCGGTCGACATAAATTGGCGGGATATTATTATATCTGTAATGTATCTGTGACGGTATTCAAAAAAATAGGAACTTAATAATCTTTTACGGTAATATTTGAATTTTAAAAATGAGTTCAAACGATGAAATGTTGACACCAGATTCAATTGAACACGAGGGAAATTGTGTTATTGAAAATCTTTTGACAAAAATCTCAAAAGATATATAAACACATACCTACAATGATTTTATGAAGTAGCAGAGAAGAATATAAAATCAGTCATCCGAAAGTGTAGTTCTTACATATTTCAATGGATTGTATAGCAAACTACAGTATTCTACGCTATGAAGCCGATATTCAATGGTCAAAAGTGGGTACTCTTAGTGTAAAACAATGTAAATTTAGAAAAATTCCATAACTTAACATCATTTTTAAAAATACAGTCTCAGGGGTTCAAATCTAAGGTTTTCAGCTCTCATAAAGTGGATTTTTTTTTAAATGATGCTCCTGACGCGATATATTTGGCAGTGAAGGTGAGTTTATGGATTTATTCTAAAAATGAACGTATTTATTACTCAAATACTAAAAAAATACGTTTTTCACAGGTGGTATTGATACTCGGTATAAGCGGTGCCTGCAGAGGCAGTGAACTCAATTATTGACAATGAAGGCCAATTATTACTTGTGAAACTGACTAAAACACAACGTTTACACAAATAGTAAAGAAATATAAAAAATTAGACTTAGTGATGTAAAAACGAACCGTTTTTTTCTCAACTATTAGAAGGGAAAATGCAATAAAGAAGTGATCGGTAAAAATAACATCTCAGGTATGCCTTGGCAGATAGCAACATATTTAAACCACCAAACTGTGAGCAATATACCGGACATTGTTATAGACGAACGTCAGCAAAACTTTTAGCCGATTCTGGGGCAAACGTGACAACGTTAAAAAGACATGGCGGCTGGAAATCCAGCTCAGTCGCCGCAGGCTACATTGAGAACTCAGTTCACAATAAAACTAAAATTTCAACCAAATTAACTGAAACTATAAAAAGCCGACCATTTCCAGAGAGTATCCACCATGGAGTTTATCGTCTGCTGAAATACCAGTCTCCTACATTTACAGATATCCAGAACATCCAAATTTGTCATAATACACACATCAACAAAGTCTAGGGAAGAAGTACATTTCTAGTTTTTATTTAAAAACCCTTTCTTGTGAGTGTTTTATATCAATAGAAGGGTATTTTTATACCGTTTTTAATTTTAATTTTAATAAAAACATTTTCATACAATGTTTTTTTTTTTAAGAAAGAATTGAATAGTGCCAATATTGAGTATTACAACCTTCTATGATTAGGCACAAAAATAACGAGGTAGTAAGAAATACAGTAATTAACCGTACTTTAAACGTTTTTAATAATCTGTAGGACCTCCTAAAGCATTAGCAACAGCTCGACAACGGCGTGGCATACTTAGTATG
Organism: Eilema griseolum; assembly: GCA_963662185.1. Classification (NCBI taxonomy): domain Eukaryota; kingdom Metazoa; phylum Arthropoda; class Insecta; order Lepidoptera; family Erebidae; genus Eilema; species Eilema griseolum. The sequence continues at coordinate 1,676,024 of OY759255.1, forward strand.
AGATTGTCAATCATCGTCTGTGGAATATGGCTCCATACACTGCGAAGGTGTAAAAAAAGTTGTTCTTCAGTGTTCAGATTTTCCAAAGAATCACTGAAAGCTCTTCTCCCAAGCAAATCCCAGGCATGCTCTATGGGATTGAGGTCGGCAGACTGAGCAGGCCATTCCAACGTCGTCATATTGTGCTCGCTTAACGCATTGACCACTACCCTCGCGGTGTGTGACCGTGCATTATCTTGCATGAACATAAAATCTTGACCGAACTGCTGTCGATGAGGGATTACCATGGGGTGTATAACCTCCTGAATGTATTGGTTTGCATTCAAATTGCCCCGTATCCAAACGAGGTCGGTCCTTCCACCAAGGCGAATTCCAGCCCATACCATGATTGTTCCACCTTGGTAAGGATGAACTTCTTGCGGATTCTGGAGACGACTCCGACGTCCAGGAACTCGCCATATACGCACTCTTCTCGAATCAGGATGAAAACCGAAGCAAGATTCGTCAGAAAACAGAACCCGTGCCCATTGATGGTCGGTCCACTGTAAATGTGCGTTAGCCCACAATAAGCGACGACCTCGATTTCCACGTCGAAGAGCTGGAACCCTAAGCGGTCTGCGAGCGTGAAGATTGGCTTCGTGTAGTCTTCTCCTGACAGTTTGATCGCTAATAACCACTTGATGCTGAGACTGGAGGCCTGCGACTAACCGACGAGCAGTAATCGTGGGTTGCCGCCTTGCGGAATTTTGCAAGAAACGATCTTGTCGCGGGGTAGTAACCCTATTTCGTCCCCTGTGACGTTCGGCAACATCCCCTGTAGACCTGTAGCGTGCCCATAATCTGCAAATTACGCTTGGTTGGGTGTTGACAGCATCCGCTACGTCGCGTTGAGTTCGTCCAGCTTGCAGCATACCAACAGCCCTTAACATCTCTTCGCGACTTAAATGACGACGTGACATGATGACTACAGTCACAAAAATGCACAAACCATAAGTAAAAGACGTATTATTGATAATAAACGTTATTTACAATCAAAAAAAAAAAATTTATTTTGTCTCAGAGAAACTGCACAATCAAACACTTTTAAAACTTTTCCCTCCATATTCGAAAATCATTACTTATTTAAATTTATTTTTAAATTTCGAACAACTCTGTAATCTACTTAATTCTATTTTTATTTATTTGCTGCCAGTTATTTGCAAAACAAGATTTACACGAAAAAAAAAAATTGGGGTCATCTTGTTCCCTAGACTTTGTTGAGGTGTTTATATCAAACAGCATAATCATTCCAAACAAAAATGTAAGTTCTTTTAATTTCACGAATTGTCCTCATTTGTTGGTTGGTACTACTAACATTATTATATATTATCAATAAATAGTTAAGATAAAAACTAATTTTATTTTTCTCATATTCGAAATGAAAAGTTAACACGGGTAAAAGAATCAATTCCTACTCGAACTACAGCCGCCCTTGCTCCGCTCGGACGTATAAAACCTCAGGAATTGTTTTTTTTATTTTTATACAACTTAGGTGGCAGACAAGCACATGACGCACCTGATGGAAAGTGGTTACAGTGACCTATGAACGTTTGTAGCACCAAGGGAGTCACACAAGTGCTGCCGATCCTGTAAGAACAGAGATTGATGCCTTGAATGCAGAACACGAAACCAGGACAAGCCATTGGTCTTCCCACAGACGGCACAAAAATCTCCAGTGAGCTCTGGCTACCCTACCCACAGCCGCGCCGGGAACACATCACGAGTTTTTTATAGCCGTGATATTCTGTAAGATTCTTTCGACCTTCGGTTAACAATCTACAATTTGCCTCTACCATGTTAATAAATCATGTTTAGGTACACGTGCGTAGCCGGCATAATTTAACTATTACAAAATATTGTTAAATTTTCTTACCCCCACGCAAAGTTCAAATGTCGAGCCGCCAGTAACAACCCTGTTAATAATAATTATCCTAAATGATTAAGGTCACAAGACACAATGAAATAACACAATATAAGGCAGAGTTTACTGCCCACACACTAGACAACTTCTGTTGCGTGGGTGCTTCATTGCTGTCTTTACAACAAACCAGGTTTTATGAATGAATTACCTACATAATACATATTTCGAAGTTTATATTCGTTCATTCATATATTCACAGTTGATCGATTATATACAAATGTTTGGACATCATATAGGGTTTTTTTTTTTTACGTGCGCAAAATCCCCACGGATACCTCCCCACCGAAGCCGGTGGAGGAGGTTATGTCGGACTCGAACCGACTAAAACGCACGCCGCCTGTGGGTCGTTTTGGTTGCCGAAGGTGAGGTTGACAGGCATATCCCTCGCACCCCGGCCGACCCAGGGCCATCTCTCACGATCTGGCCCTCGTCTCGGGTGTGGGGACTAAAGAGTCCCCAACTCGACCCCGGAAACGGGAAGGCGCGCTGGGCGCGCCACCGCCGCGTAACATGATATAGGGTTGCATGTTAGTAAGAATATATAATGTTAAAATAAAGAGTATTTACGCGTTTTATAACTTTCTACGCTTAAAGAGACCCCACTGTTAATGAAATATTATAATAATAACATGTATTTTTATTATAAAAATGGGTACAATAAAAGTGCTTTTTTGTTAATTTTTTTTTTACTTAGGTGGCAGACAAACACATGGCCTACCTGATGGAAAGTGGTTACCGTGGCCTATGGACGGACGTTTGTAACACCAGAGGAGTCACAGTCGCGCTGCCAACCCTGTAAGTACAGAGTTTCTGTGTCGTCAGTGTAGAAGACAAAGCTGGACAAGGCTTTAGTCTTCCCACTGTCAGCAGAAACTCTCCAATGAGCATTTATTCTCAGAAAAAAAATATACATTGATATTTATTACTAAGCCTACTTATTCTTCCTCTTCGCCTAATATTATGGAAGCTGGAACATCTTCCAACTAGATATTTAACTTCAATATTTACGGTTCCCGGGAAGCGCTGGATGCGAGCTGCTTTAGATCGGTCATTCTGGAAGTCTGTGGGAGGGGTCTATGTTCAGCTGTGGACTATGTGTGGCTGACCTGATGATGATGATGATGAAGTATTTACGATTACTTGGTAGTCTTTTTAAGCGACTTGAAATCACGGGATCTGATAAAAGTAATAACGAATTAGTTATATCCGTATTACATTTTGTCCTCAATGATTTTCTTGTATGATGCAGTCTTTGATAGGTATCTAAAAAAATTATGACTTGCTTCCTGCGCATCTTCCCCGAGCTGTCCAATGGGAACTCTTTTATTATGAGACATGATATTTGCTCCATGAAAGAATATCTTATGTACAGTAACTGGCATGTGATACCATCCGTACAGTGCAAAATACAATTCTGCTGTTTCACGAGTATAACTTCTAAACGTTTCTATATTAATTGTATACTTTTTTTTATACCACCTAGGTGGCAGACAAACGCACAGCCCTGGAAAGTGGAAGTGAAAACACCTGATGGAAAGTGGTTACCGTGGCCTATACACGTGTGTAACACCAGAGAAACCACCCGCGCGCAACCGACCCTGTAAACACAGAGTCTCTGTACCGTCAGTGTAGAGGACAAAGCAGTACAAGCCTAGTCATCCCACTAACAGCACAAATTCTCCAGTGAGCTCTGGCTACCCTACTCACCGCTGGGAACACAACACGAAGTTATTATAACCGCGGTATTCTGTAGGTAGTATACTCTGCAGCTATAGTTTGTAATATGATGTAGAAATGTTTAAAAAGTTTTTCGTCGATACCTTAGATACGAGCACTGGTTTTATTATTCGCAACAAAAACACGAGCTGTGTTTCCATCCATGCGTTTTTCCGGTATCCTGTTTTACAACATCAAGTAATCATCCTAATTCTAGCCTGAAATCTTGTTGAATTCTAAGTTTTCTTTCTTCCCTTATTTTCCCTTCGAGCTGACCAGCACTTTAACAGTAAATTATAAGCAATGTGAATAAGGCACTCAAAGCACCTGATCCAGGCATGTAGTGGAGATGTCCCATACCCAAAATATTCTTCATTTGAATTTTTAATGTGAACTATTATCAGGTTTATTCATGGACACTTGATTTTCACCACAATGTGACACTTCTTGGAGGATCTATTGCCAGTTAAATCATTGCGTATTGTCGTGTCTACCATTGTGAATAGTAATTTATATTCAACAGTCAAATTGGCAGCAGAAAAAGGTTGTAAAGTTGTGATTTCTGTATTTAAATTATTAACACATTCTGTAGTTAATGTGTTGTTTTCTTTTTCAAACCGAAACTATATTGGTCGACAAAATCTCGATGATGTTGTAACTGGATTATGCCACACGACTTCGTTCGTATTAATATTTTACAATTTAATTGGAACTAAGCTGCATATAAAAAACAGAACTGTTTAAAATAACGTAGGCGTACTGTAATTTTTTTTGTTCAATAGTGGCTAGAAGTATCGAGTAGGTATTTATTGGTTTATTTGCCCTCATCAATAATTTATTGAAATTATTTGAAAGCAAAACAAAACTCTTGTTCGATAATATAAGTGATTTTTTTTTAAAAAAAAAAACGGTATTGAACGGCTGTTACAATTTACAGATATGATAAAAATGTAAAGCTTAATATATAAACTGTTGATTCATATTTAACAATGTAAAAGAAAACCACGAATTTTCTAAAAAAAAAATGACGAGTTAATTTCTCCAGAAAGGGATCGGGTGTGTTTTGAAGCTCTTTTATCCAATAATAAGCGTGTTTTAAGGGGTTTATTTACCCATATTAGATGAAGTATGTTTTCGTCTTTCGTTATCACATCACATCTACTAGAATTGATTAGTTTGTATTTTCCGCCAGACGTCCAGGCATTAGTATGGGATCGATCTACGCTATAGTATGTCAAGTTTTTCTTTTCAAAGTTTTGATGGGAATACATTGTCCTTATATTTTATTTTTCATTTATAATTTTTCCCTGAAAAAAAAATAGATATATGGTATGTTTTTGTCAGTATCAGGTCTATAATAAGTAGATAAGATAATACCGTGGTAGCCTATGGGTAATGGACTGCTGAGACGAGGTCTCGGGTTCAATCCCAGGTTTACCATACACCAATGACTTTTCGATGCTTTTCGAAGTTATGTGTGTATTTATCGCAGGTTTATAAGTGCCCGGTTAATGGCAATAGGCTCGCCACCCATTACATTGGGACCTAAACATAAACTGGCGAAATGTGGATGCTAGCACCTCTGCCTACCTCTTCGGGGATATAGGCGTGAGTTTATGACGTATATGTAATATCTATACCAGAGGTTCTCAATCACTCGTACAGTACAGAATTTCTTTCGGTGCCCTAATCATTCAAAATAGGGTATAATTATATTAAAAGTAAATATGCACGATTTCAAAGATACCAAATGTCTCAGGAAGAAATCGAAGCAGGATGTACATTTTAGTATTGTGAAAAAGAGCGCTTCGCGATGCCCCTTTTGTGCTTACATTTCAAAGTTGTGGCGTTTAGACGCGTTTGTAATGGCTACTACGGTTTTTGTACATCTGACAATGAAATTTGTCACACAATTCGTTCCTACATCTAAATAAACGCCTTATTAAATGTGCTTTACTACCTAACACCCACTCAGCAAATATAAAGTAGGTACTAATACGCTCAACGAACAGAGAGTTCAAACTATTAATAGTATGTCTCGACGAGACGCTGCATCCAAAATAATTGCTTAGAAAATGGCGGAATAATATATAATGTCTGCTCAGGGCCGGACTTGGTTCGAGCCAAAATAAATACAGCATGGGTGCAGTGTAAATCCTCCTCGGGTGTGGGGACCACAGAGTCCCCAACTCGTCCCCGGACCGGCATCTGCATCTTACGGTTACATATATCTTGGACCAAGATCGCGAGAGAAACGAGGTCCTCCGATAATTTGGTTTGAATGCCTACAATATTTATAACACAAGGTGACTAAAATAAGATACGTCTGTGCACGTCTTTAGATATTTTTAAATACGTCATGTTACAATAATTTTAGCTCGGTATCGTTCCGTTGTAGCTCGTCATATTATTTTAATTAAGGAAAAATAAATCTATTAATGTGTTACCTACTACCTTCATAACTGTTTAATAATTATTTTTTTTAGAAATCTTTATTTCTTTCCTTTCGTAGGTTTATGAAAAAAATAGGAACTGGTGATACATGCTAATAACTAGAATTGAATATTTTTTTTATACAACTTAGGTGGCAGACGAACCCACAGCCCACCAGATGAAAAGTGGTTACCGTAGCCTATGGGCGTGTGTCGTAACACCAAAAGAGTCACACACGTGCTACCGACTCGCGACCCTGTAAGAACAGAGACTGTCGGTGACATCAGTGTATAAAACAAAGCAGATCTGCTCGATAAACTGGACCGACTTCTCAACAATTGCATTCAATTCGTCTACAATCTTAAGAAGTATGACCACGTTTCGGCTTGTCGTTAGTACTGAGCTGGGCTGGTTGCCTATACGAAGGCGACGTAGTCTGAGAGTTGCCCGCCGGGAACACAACACGAGGCCGCGGTATTCTGTAGGTACTACTCCAGTCGGACTGCTCAATTTGGACGGGAATAACGTGGTATCCTACCTCACTCGGACTCTAGCTTTTAAGCTGTAGGCAAAGTCTCAGGAACATTCTAATATCACGCTGCTCGCAGGGTATTCATCCTCACATATTGCGACCTGAGACGTCGCGCACTGTGCGGTATGAAAGAAACTTCATCCCACGCACACTCAAGCTGTGAAATAACCTTTCTGCTGCGGTTTTCCGAATCGTCTATAATATGGGGCTCTTTAAGAGACGCATCAGAAGGTGTCATCGTGGTCGACAGCACGAGTGTAACACGTCTGGTGATGCATACGTCTGTAGGCCATAGTAACCACTTCTCATCAGGTGGGCCGTGTGCTTATCTACTACTAAATGGTATAAGAAAAAGACAATAACAATGTTACAATGGTGGCACTCAACTTGACGCCCTTATTATTATAATATACCTAACCTAATCTCCTCGACTTGTGAGAATTTTCTGAGTATATTACACCTTTAGGTATAAATGTTATATTATATCCGTGTGGTGAAAGAATACAAGTATCACCACCCCATCTCATCCGAAGGGTGTCGTAAGAGGCGAGTAACGGAAATACGCAGACGATATCTTTGTGGGAGAAGGAAAACTCGAAATAAAACCCTGTACCAACCCGTCTGGCCTGCGTGGAAACAGTAGGCCAAAGCCTCCCGGCATTGGGAGAGGCCTATGTCCAGCAGTGGACTGGCTAAATTGATTGATTGGGACATAATGTTACTGAAAGTCATATTTACCAAAAAAATCTGACTCGTCGCTTTGCTCACTTTTTTCATGAACGATTCAATTGTCTCCTTGGTATACCTAATTTTGTATAACGTGGGATAACTATTTATACTGTTGATTGATGGCCATGATTGATGGGAATTCCACCAAGTGATTGATGGCACTTGGTGGAATTTGTTGTTACACATATTGATAACTCACTTGTACTTTTCCACATTACTTTTTATTTGTTATTAGACCTGACCGGTTTCGCCTTACGGCATCCTCAAAGGTTTACAATGACATTTAAGAACATTCCTTTCTAAACATGGCGACACTCAGCCATATTTCACATGTGGGTAGTTGTAAAATTATGTATACCAGTATTATTTTTCTTTCCCAAATTTTGGGAAATAATTAATTTAAATTTATGAATAATTACTATTATGTATTTAAGTTACAATGTCACATATATTTTTTTATACCACTTAGATGGCAGACAAGCACCCGGCCCACCTGATAGAAAGTGGTTACCGTGGCCTATGGACGTTTGGAACAACAGAGGAGTCACAGTCGCGCTGCCAACCCTGTAAGTACAAAGTTTCTGTGCCGTCAGTGTAGAAGGCAAAGCAGGACAAGCCTTTAGTCTTGCCACTGATATCCCAAATTCTCCAGTGAGCACTGGCTACCCTACTCACAACACGAAGTTATTATAGCCGCTGTATTCTGTAGGGCTTCCCCAGTCGGACTGCTCAATTGGGCAGAAATACCGCCGTGTCCTACCTCCTTAGAAAATTATACTACAATAGGTAAAGAAACAGATATCAGATTACAAAGACTATTATAATTATATAAGCTATATAACATTTTCAATCTGAAGTCCACTTATATCTGTACACAGCATATCATTTGCACATTAAAACCAAAAAACACAGTGCCGTTAAAAACTGACATAGTGAGTGTGGTGTGTCGCCAGCCTAACCGTTCATAATAAGTGTAATGGTGGGTAGGCGCTCAAAAAATGTTCCCCGCATACATCTCTACGCTCGAAGACTAGTGACTAGTGACCACGGGTGCTGCAACGCATCCGAAACGTCGGCAGAAATAGTAAGTTCTAAGATATAATTCGCGAGAAGTCCTGATACCTAGTATAATTATGAATTCACACCGCGAACGTTTAAAAATACGAGTAACATATCATTTGACTTCAGTGCCAATTTACTTAGTAACTATTTCCTATCCATATAAGACTCTCCATACAATATCAAAACACAAAATAAAACAAAAGACGTTATTCTGGCTGCAAATCATCGCTACGCAAAATCCTTTTAAATTCTAATATACCATTGTGAAAAATATCAACACGAGAGCACAGAGAATGGCAGTACCTGCTCATTCTAGTGAGCGAACTATTCTGGGATACTTTGTTGTTACTTGCTGGAATTGTGAAAAGTTGTGGGACACGCACAGAACGTGTCGGTACCTTGTTAACTAATTTGTTTAACAGATAACTGTCAAGTGAAACATTTGCTATTCTGTGCAAAACGCACTGGTCACTCATCTACCTTCTCCTCTCAAGACTTTTATTTTTTTTACGTGCGCAAAATCCCTGTCGCAAATTACCTAAAACTAGGTATTCTACGAATATCTGAGCTGATACGTCACTGAATAAATGCAACAAAATAATGCCGTAAATGAATGTTATGAGCGCTGAGTTAACCATGTCGGTATCCTGATTATCTGATACTGAATACTGATCTGATTGCTGTATGGGGTTTCCCCCAGTGGCCTCCAACCTCCCCTATAGCCACCCCGAGCCTCGCTTAACTGGTCTGATTCTGATCACTGTTCGCAAACAGTCCGAATGCATCGGTTACTGGTCTGGTCAATCTGGTTCTGATCACTGTTCGCAAACAGTCCGAATGCATCGGTTACTGGTCTGGTCAATCTGGTTCTGATCACTGTTCGCAAACAGTCCGAATGCATCGGTTACTGGTCTGATCACTGTTCGCAAACAGTCCGAATGCATTGGTTACTGATACACACTCAATATGGTCAAATCTGATAATGCATGCACTGAGATATAGTAAACTGACTTACTGATGTTGCTCCTGCGCCGACCCGAGCGATAATGCCGCAGCGAGCGCGCCCGCTCGCATCTATGTCACTCCCTAAACGGACGTGACGTCACCCGACTCAAGCTATAACTAAATATCTCTTCGCATCCGCGACATTCCCCCCAAGAGGGGATGAAAAGAAACCAAATTCTGATTAAAGTATTTCTATTTGTAATAAATGTAATGACATAACTAAAACTCACAACATTCTAAAATCAATCTGATTATACTGATATTACAATTATTGAAACAATACATTCATTAACTGCGACGTCCACTCCTTGACTTTTTCTCTGGCCTTAACTGCAGATGCCCTAGCTGGTCGTTCTGTGATATCTCTTTCAGCTTGTACTGGGATTTCTGGTTCCTTACTGGTGGTGGGTTCGTCGATTGGAGATTCCTCAGAATCTTGATTATCTCTCTGTGTGGGACTATTAGAAACCGGTGCAGGTACTGTATTTTGCTCGACATCAATTTCAAGGGGGTAAAGATGCCCTATTGAACGAGTGAATGTTTCTCCTGTCGGTAATTTGACTCTGAATACTCTTATCTGTCCATCCGAACCCTTCATCAGCTCTACTATCTTGCCAACTTTCCAGTGTGCCCTATTGCTGTCTGATTTTAACTGAACTGTCTCTGATATCTTTGGTGCTCTATTAACTACGACCCTCGGTTGCCGATGTCTGTCACTTCGTTCACGAAGACTAGTCAAATACTGATTAGTAAACATCTTCGCGAATTCTAGTAGAATAATCTGACCGCGTTTCCAGCCATCGATCAGATTTGATTTAGTCACTGTGGCTGATTCTAAAAGGTCACGATCTGCAACCTGAGTAATTACTGATCCACCTACACGAAGAAAATCTATTGGAGCCAGTACGTGTTCTATCTCAGCCCCCACCGTTGTCAAAGGTCTGGTATTTATGACGGCCTCAAGTTCCTTCACTACAGTACACAACTGGTTGTGATTTATAAGGTGTTTGTCTATCGTCCTTTTCATACAATGTTTTACTAGACCTATTAAACGTTCGTAAAAGCCACCAAACCAAGGGGCCAACTCCGGTATGAACTTCCAACGTACGTTGTTTGTTATGCTGTAATCAGAAGTTAAAACATCTGCCGTTAGTTTAAATTGTGAAGCATTGTCCGATACAATCAATTTCGGTAAACCTCTTACTGCGACAAATCTTCTAATAGCTAGTAAACACTCTTCAGCCGATAAATCTTTAACTACTTCCATATGTATCGCTCTAATTGTTAAGCACGTAAACAAGCATACCCAACGTTTTTCTTTAGTAACCTCATCTACAAGTAGAGGGCCAAAATAATCCAGGCCTGTAAAAGCAAAGGGTAGGCTGAGTTTAACTCTTTCTTCTGGTAAATCAGGCATAGCTGGTAATTTGAAAGGACCTCCACCGTATTTTACACATTGCGGACATTTTCTAATAACTTTTTGAACTGCTGACCTACCATGTGGGACCCAAAACTTCTGTCTTAATAAAGCTAACGTATGTGAGACACCCACATGGTAGTTGATCTGATGTAACTCCGTAATGATTTTATGCGTAAAGTCTGAAATCTTTGGAAGGAGAATAGGCTCTTTCTGATCATGTGTCAAATCTGTATTTCTAAATCTACCTTTACATCTTATGACTCCGTTTTGGTCCTTATACAATTTAAGCGTTCTTGACAAGTCGGTTGATATACCTTCGACTTCTTTGGGAAAATATTCTGCCTGAATTTCTAGTATCTGTTTGGTTTCGTCATCGTCCGTGTATTGTTTATTTATATCTACTACCATTTGTTCTCTTTTATTTAAGTCTGATCTAGCCATACTATCAGCTGACATGGAATTCGAGAGACCCTCCCCAGTCAATTGAGTCTGAACTCTATCGGAATAATTCTGAATTTGAGGCCACTGTTTTGAATCTCTCGATAGAAAATTAGGACCCCTGAGCCATTCTTTGTACGAATCTACCCGCTCTGACCTAGTGCCTACATCTGATGGGTTAAGTTTAGTTGGAACATACCTGACCTGCAACGCTTTGTTCTGTTTAATCTCACTGATTCTACGCGAAACAAATGGCGGAAGCAGCTTTTCTGATTTGAACCAACTCAAAACTATTTGGCTGTCAGTCCATATGAATTGTGCTCTGATCTTTAACCGCAAGTATTTCATTACATAGGTCATAAGCCTGCATCCAATTAATACTCCTAGCAATTCTAACCTTGGAATCTGTAAATTATTTTGGTCCTTTAAAGGCACTAATCTCGACTTGCCAATAACAAAACTGACAATATTATTAGTGTCCAAAGAACTGCGTAAATAAATAACCGACGCGTATGCGTCCTTTGACGCATCTGTAAAACAATGAAGCTCATATCGAATGTCGTTATTATCGTAACTAATCCTGTCTCTGTTTATATTTTGCGCATAATACCGATTGACATGTATCTCGTCTAGATACGAAAACTTTGATACTATACATCGCCATTCGTTAAGTAGGTCGTCACTTAACGTAACATCCCACTTAATCTTTTCTTTCCACAATTTCTGAAAAAATAGCTTTGCCGGGAGCATCACCGGAACTGCAAGCCCACAAGGATCATACACTGTTGCAATGTTTTTTAATACGTCTCTCTTAGTTTTAACTGTGTTTAGATTCCCTTTCTCGTAATTAGTTTTTAACCGAAGATGGTCACTATCTAAGTCCCATATCATGCCTAACACTTTTACCCGTCTATGATCTTCCGCCCGAAACCTTTTTGGTATATGAGAAACCATGTCTTTTGAATTTGAATTCCATTCGCGTAAGTTCATCGACAAGCAGTCGAAGGACTGCTTGGATGCTCTATATAGTTCAACTGCATCTGACATTGTCTGAGCACCTGTTACTATATTATCGACGTATATGTCTTCTGCTATTTGTTTCATAAGTGCGCTGTTTGATCTCATTAAATGGTACCTGATCGCGGCGTTAAGTAGAAACGGACTAGATATAATGCCGAAAGGAACGCGACGGAAACGGAAGTGTAGAACATTATCTGGGCTAGATCCACGATTTTTGTTTTTGAGCCAAAGAAAACGTGTTACGTCTTTGTCTGCGTCTTGAAGGCCTAATTGCAAAACGGCCTTCTCAACGTCAGCTATTATTCCTATAGGGTGTTCTCTGAATTTAATTATTAGGCCAGTAAGGTCTTCTAACATCAATGGGCCACGATATAAGCACTCGTTTAAACTTCTGTTATCGGCTGTTTTTGCTGAGGCGTCATAAACTATACGAAGTTTATTAGGCTTATCTCGACTGTGAACGCAATGATGTGGTAGGTAATGAACCGGATGATTTTGTGGAGTAGTAGGATCCGGTACTATTTCTACGACCCCCTTCTGTAATTGATCCTGAATAACACTATCGTAGGATTCCACTTCAGAGCCATTTAAACGTCTTAACAAACTGTTGAGACGTCCCCATGCTAAACCCAAATTATTAGGAAGATTTGGCGGAAATTCAGTCCAAGGCCATTGCACATGGTACCTGTTTTCTTTGTACTGAATGGTTTCATTGAACTGTCTTACCGCCTCTTCATCGTGGGTAGACTTTGGGGAATCCGTAATACCTATCGATTCGAGGTCCCATAATCTTTTAACGTCATCCTGTCTTATCGGAAGGTCTGGTTCATTTAATTTATTATCAAATATCGCATTTGATTGAAAGTAAGTCAGTACGGTTAATTCATCTGAACTGTCAACTACCTCACTGGTTTTCCCCGACCACACCCAGCCAAAATCTGAATTGACTAAGAAAAGATCTTCAGTGACTGCAATCTTTTCTTGTGACATAAACGAGTGATAATAGTCGTTACCTATCAATATGTCTATTTTATCACCGCATGAACCATCGTCTGCAAATGTAAGGTCTTTCAGTCTGACATTGTTCCAAACTTTGGCTGGGTTCTTGAAAAGTGGTGTTCGTATACTACTTGTTATATGAGGAACCGTATTAGCGTGTATAGTCCGTGTAACACCGGTTCGCGTCATGAGTCTAAAATCTACTACAGGACTTTCTATCTGATGTGGTGATTTTGCGCCAAATGTAAATATTGATAGATTTACTTTCTGCACAATTGGTAAATTTAAGGACTTAGCAGTGGACTCGGTTATATATGAGCGCTGACTACCGCAATCAAGCAAAATTCTGCATTGTAATTGTTTGAACCCAGATACTGTATTACTAACATTAGCAAGGCAGGTTTGTAACAATGTGGTATTAACTTCAGTTTTAATATGTAAGTTATCGGTTTGTATCGATTTCACTGATTGCACCAATTTAGCAGGGCATAATGCTCTATTATGAGTACCAATTTTGTTACAGTGTCTACATTTGCGCTTAGAGCTACAATTATCAGCCCTATGCCCTTCACTAAAACAGTTGTAACAACGGTTTCCTAATTGCGACTTCCTTTTTTGCATAGTTTTGTAAGTTTTGCATTCGTCATTAAAATGATCCTTCCTACAGAATATACACCTACTAAATTTCTTTTTAGATGGCTGATCGGTCCTGACAGAGGGTTCATGTGGTCTTTTCCGTGAGATTAGTCTAGACGTATTGAATTGTCTGTTGTCAAACTTCTGTTTATCTTTCCTAGAGGTCGTAAATCTGCGTTGTTTATTGTCCCTAATTTCTTCTGATCTGACATGTAAGGAACCCAATGTAAAATTGTCTGTTGTGTGTTTGCCTTGATCAGTGGTCGTGTCTACACTCTTCATATCTACAGTCTCCCTTTTCAACCTGTTTGATGTCTCTCTAGCCGATATGATGTACACTAAATACTTCCTAATGCTATCAATTGATTCGTCATCCCCAGCCATCTTCATTCTTAATTCATAAATCAAGTCTTCTGGAAATTTTTCCATTATCATAACTCGTAAGTGGTTATGATTTACGTCTTCTCCTAAAGAACTCAATACCCTCAGGTGTCTTTCAATTTCATTGAGAACATGCCTACAATCCCTAACTTGATTTGTAGCTGCTGTTTTTATTCTATATAGTGCTACATAATGAGCATCAATAATCGCGCCAGGTTTGCCGTATCTTTCTTTTAATGTATTGACAGCTATACTGTAGTTTTTGTTTGTCGTATCTAAACCTTCGATCGCTTGTTTTGCGTCACCTTCTAGAACGGACTGTAGGTACAACAACTTATCAACATCACTAATATTTCTGTTGTCTACATTTGATGAAAACTGATCCCAAAATTGGTACCACTTCAGGACGTCACCATTAAATTTAGCGAGTTCCATCCTCGGTAATTTGCTAGCGATGTTGACATTTTCACTACTAATAGAAACTATTCCTTGGTTCCGAACATTTCGCCTGATACTAACGTCAATTTCTGATAATAAATCTTCGGCCAGAATTTGCGATGATGTATAACGGCTGATTTCATCTACGTTGGGTTCTGAAGTTAATTTACAATAATTGTGAATTTCTGAAACAAGTCTCTGATTGGCACCTTTCAATTTAGACGCGATCAATTCTAACTCATCATAGTTGGCATCACTGTCTGCTAATTTTGCAAGGGCACACTGAGCTGAACTTATGCAAGTTTGAACCGATTCGTAAATTATCTTTAACCGAGTTTGGATGACGTCTTCCATTCTAAATAAGAACAGTACCTACATAAGCCAAAAGCAGGATTACGATTTGTTATCTTCATATGCGCAACAGCCAAATCTAAAACAAAGTTAACTTCTTGTACGAGACAACTCGGAACAATGTTCTAAATATGACTTTAACCCGACTAAATAAACGAACTTTATTCATTTAAGTCGTTAGACGAACAGAAAATGTGATAAATTATAATATAATTTATTATATCAAATAAACAATGAATTGTACTAAAAAACCTGTTGACTATAATGTATTGTAAAAACTATTAAATAAACAAAGAAACCATTATTGAGTAAAATTATCATGGCAAATAATCATTAATTACTATCATCAATAAATATATTTGTCAGTAAGTAACCATCTGTTAACATAAATCTGTGAATACGTACAACGAAAATAGGTAGATTTTAAGTACGATTTCTCTGTCAGGTATCTGAATAATGCATTCAAAACAACACAAATTTCATAATAACACTCGACAAACCTTTGCATTCACTTTGAAAAACAAATGTGTAAGAATAAAACTGTTACCTACCATCAAAAATATGAATTTCACGTGAAATATTAATTATAGTTTGTAAATACGCAACTGATCACTTAATTCGTTACAATATACTTTATCAATATTATCTCTTGAAATGATGAAGTTCTCTAGTTAGCTAGCTATCTCCAAAGTTATGTCTGTGACCATAAATATTACGAACATCTTTTACGAAAAAAAATTTCGAACCACCCGCATTATTGTAAATTGAAATAAATTATCAGAAAAATATATTGCATGCTAATATTTATCAATAATTCAATCCCAGCATCTCCACCATGTCGCAAATTACCTAAAACTAGGTATTCTACGAATATCTGAGCTGATACGTCACTGAATAAATGCAACAAAATAATGCCGTAAATGAATGTTATGAGCGCTGAGTTAACCATGTCGGTATCCTGATTATCTGATACTGAATACTGATCTGATTGCTGTATGGGGTTTCCCCCAGTGGCCTCCAACCTCCCCTATAGCCACCCCGAGCCTCGCTTAACTGGTCTGATTCTGATCACTGTTCGCAAACAGTCCGAATGCATCGGTTACTGGTCTGGTCAATCTGGTTCTGATCACTGTTCGCAAACAGTCCGAATGCATCGGTTACTGGTCTGGTCAATCTGGTTCTGATCACTGTTCGCAAACAGTCCGAATGCATCGGTTACTGGTCTGATCACTGTTCGCAAACAGAATGCATTGGTTACTGATACACACTCAATATGGTCAAATCTGATAATGCATGCACTGAGATATAGTAAACTGACTTACTGATGTTGCTCCTGCGCCGACCCGAGCGATAATGCCGCAGCGAGCGCGCCCGCTCGCATCTATGTCACTCCCTAAACGGACGTGACGTCACCCGACTCAAGCTATAACTAAATATCTCTTCGCATCCGCGACAATCCCCACGGATTCCTCCCCACCGGAGCCGATGGAGGACGTTATGTCGGACTCGAACCGACTAAAACGCACGCCGCCTGTGGGTCGCTTTGGTTGCCGAAGGTGAGGTTGACAGGCATATCCCTCGCACCCCGGCCGACCCAGGGCCATCTCTCACGATCTGGCCCTCTTCTCGGGTGTGGGGATAACAGAGTCCCCAACTCGTCCCCGGAAACGCGCCACGCACGCCACCGCCGCGGCCTGCTTCTGCCAGGGTGACAGGCGGCTCCACCTGTCACCCCCAGGCCGGCGCTCATGGGGGGCGGAGGTCGTTCATCGACCTCCGACGCCCGAGTTGCCTTCGTACGCGGGCAGCTTGTCTTGCGATCCTTCGTCGCTCCCGCTGCCGCTCCCGCCCCGCCTCCTCCTTCACGAGCATTACTTGCTCGCAGAAGGAGGCGCCGGCCGTCCACGCATCCGCGCAGCGAACCATCGCCGCGAGCAAGGTGGAGAGCGTGAGAACCCTCACTCCCAGGGATCTCCTCTCAAGACTTACCATCTGAAAGTGATCAAGTCGCTGCTCATATAGATTTATTTTACGCCTGAGACCATGTTTTGAAGATAGAGATCTAACAAACCGTCTGTACTGTGGAAAAGCACAAGTGAATTCTAAAAATGTGTAACATGGGCTAAGTTTCCAAGGAACCATCCATAATACATATGCATACACTCACGCCTATTACACCAGTTTCGAACCGCCTTTTTTCTAATACCATACCAATTTGGCCAGTATATGTTTCGATCGGTATTCTATTATTCTTGTTCTTCCTCTTAGCTTTACTCCCAGTCGCATCTGAAGCTTTCACTTCTGAGTCTGGGGTCTAGTCGAAGCGGATTTGGCTAGACTTCGATAACTTCCGCGAAGTGACTGCTGTGACTGCCATATGACCGCCACAACCCAAAGGCGATAATAATAATAAAATTTATTTTATTTGCTTTCAACGCAGATATTACAATAAGATGTACAAAACAAGGTTCCTTATGCATATTACCAATTACGCATACAAATCTTGAAGAAGCAAGTTAATCGTGCAAAATAATTTTACTGTAAGCTTCAGGTTAAAACATGTATTACACAACGCGGACAGCATTAAGCTGAGAGGCGGCCTTTGTTTCTACTTGACTCACATATTGCTGTACTGTGTATATCTGTTTTAATGCTAAGTAAAATAAAAATGTTTTCTTTCTTTCTTTTTTCTTTCTTTCTTTCTTTCTATTACATGTCATATCTACGATTTAGTCAGTGATAAAATAAATGTATCTAAACATTGCACAGTTTTGGTTGGATATTAAACTTGTCAGCTAAAATTCAATTCAATTCAATTCATTTATTTCTCAACAAACATAATTCGTGTAGGAATTATAACAGTATAAATACATGGCATGTCTAAAATTTCGATAATAATAAATACATGCAAATCAATAAAATTGTAAAATGTCAACCGTTTCTTATGTCAAGTTAAAATTGATCAGTAAAATAACAATACAATAATCAATTCCAAGTCATGTGATATTATCATTCAAAAACCGATACAGAGTAATAGCCGAAAAAAGTCCGATACAGAGTAATAGCCGAAAAAAGTCCGATACAGAGTAATAGCAGTTATCTAGTAGCAGTAGATTAAATTATTTTTAAACATTCTTAGGAGCTGCTCTCTCATAATGCTATGTGCCGTGCAGTAAATACCTATGGTGAAAGAACTACGGAATTTATCATTCTCCGTCTATTAAATAATTTACATCAATCTTTCATACAAAGCATCACCAATAGAAATTTAAAAAGGAAATTAAAAGCACATTTTTTGAACAGCCTGTAGATGCCTCGTGCAAAACCGGTTTTGCTCAATCGATGCAACCGCCCGCTCGCTGCTTTAACGTTAGGTTTATGTTATTTTTTTTTTTAATAAGCAAAGAAATGTAATATCTGCTTGTTTTTAATTGTGTGTTGTGCTTGTTTAATGGCGCACCAGACAAACCCCCAGTGGTTTTAGGATGTGCCAATGTGTGTAATAATTGTATTATTTTTGTAAGTAAATAGTTAAATAAAAAAAAATGTGTCTTGTTATAAATAACTGGTGCCATCACAAAAACACTTTTTTGAGGTATCGAAGAACTGCAGCTAAACCAGGCTCTTGATTCTACTAAAGCAAAAATACTGAAATACCACAGACACTGCAAAAAATAGCATCAAATTCATAAGTTTAAAATTTAATAAAAAGAGTTTTGTTACACTTCTTCATTCGCTCTCCAAAAAGGCTTTCAATTTTGGACTTCAACAGTATTGGTTCAAAGTCTACAATTAAATGAATTTTTTAGCAGTGTCCTAGTTATGACAGTGGTTTTGCTTCAGCAGAATCTAGGCCCAGTTGTTGGACTCTTAGGGCTCCAACGACTGCTAAAGATATTGATATGGCAACCGGGATCCATATAATCTATTCTATAATATAAAATTGTAATTTATTCGTGTCTATACATTGTAAAGTATAAGTATAAACTCATGCCTATATCCCCGAAAGGTGTGCTGCTCAGAGGTGCTAGCACCCACATTTCGCAAGTTTATGTTTAGGTCCCAATGTAATAGGTGGCGAGCCTATTGCCATTAACCGGGCACTTATAAACCTGCGATAAATACACACATAACTTCGAAAAGCATCGAAAAGTCATTGGTGTGTGCCATGGTAAAACCTAGGATCGCACCCGAGACCTCATCTCAGTAGTCCATTACCCACTAGGCTACCGCGGCTTTGCATTGGAGACATTAAAAAAATGTTTTATAACAATCTCACCCATAGTTTATGACCTAAATATATTTTATGGGTCACTTCCTTGTCAAACAGAATCTCAGTAGCGATCTATAATTAAATGCGACGTATTTGAGCGTCGTCGTCTCGGTATGCCTATAACAGTTTTGTTCTAAATTGTACTATTATTTATTCTGTGGTTGTGCCCGAAACTTTGTCTGTGGCATTGTTGTGTGGTAGTGTTATATGTTTGACGTGTCTGTGTGTGTATGTGTGCGTTTTCTTATTCTTCCTCTCGTTTCAATGATTCAGAATTGGTGCTAATATGTTCCGAAATAAAATTGTGCCACCACAAAATGGCGAATTACATTTTATTTCAAAACTCTCTCAATATGGGTATCAAATCAAAGAGCTTGACGATTAGATCAGTTTAAAAAGTGTAAAATACTCCATTCGGTTCGGTAGGTATAAAAACACATATGAAACAAATAAACTAGGCTAAATAACTGACTAACTACTGGTTCGATTTCTGATACTAGCCGTTAAAATGAATTTCTCAAACAGAAAAATATTACCCAATCAACTGAGTACCTAGTTAAAAAACATATTAAAAAGACACATTTTTTTATACTACTTAGCAGCTTAGCACTTGGCAGACAAGCACACGGCCCACCAGATGGAAAGTGGTTACCGTGGCCTATGGACGTTTGTAACACCAGAGGAGTCACAGTCGCGCTGTCAACCCTGTAAGTACAGAGTTTCTGTGCCGTCAGTAGAAGACAAAGCAGGACAAACCTTTAGTCTTCCACTACCCTACTACACCCTACTCACCACTGGGAACACAACACGAAGTTATTATACTTCCCCAGTCGGATTGCTCAGTTGGGCGGCAATACCGCCGTGTCTTACCTCCTTAAGCTACACATCAAGATTTTATACGTTTGTGTTGTAATATTGCAAGATAATGTTATTAATATCCAGGATTTCATTTATTACGATAATATTAACTATTGTCTCACTTCATTGTAGAATCTTTATCAATGTTTCTGTAACAAATCTTATGAATTATGTAAACAAATATCGTTACACCTACGCAAGCGTTTCCAATGTTTCCATCTGTGACTCAATCAACTTTTATTACACTCAATGACACGCCTACATTTTCACACAAACATCAAATGCGAAACAATTAAAATACTGGAGACTAGTGATATTAAAATATATTCAACTTCATATTGTTATTCTCTCAATGGGTTAATTATTTAACTTTTATCAACTTGTGTTTACGTATACCTTCTTTCTTTGTTTACAAATATGTTTCTACTCGCACAATGTCCACAACGTACTGTCTACACTTAATCACATAATATATGTACTTTTGCGTACAATTGAATTGGTGGTTGAGTCGACCGTCACCGACCACTTCGCGGTTGTTGGTGCGTTGTCGTTGAAAAGGCAAATTCGATTTCTCGAAATTCTATAACAAAAACTGACGAAGACAAACTGACTAATGAATTGCTTGGCATAAGCTTTGAGTCTGTTTACGCGGCTGAGGATCCTAATCTCGCTTTAACACGTCTGTATGAGCCTATACTTCATGCTATCTCTACTAACAGCAAAACCATAAACTTGTCGCGAAGGAAAAGACCTATCAAACCCTGGATTACCCCAGGGTTACTGAGGTGCGCCATAGCGACAATCTTTACAAACAAATGAAGAAAGAACCAACAAATGAAATAATAGTTAGGCGATATCGTAATTTTTGCGTCAGCTAGAATTCCATTTGAAAAGCTTGAATTTGTAGTTATAATATTAAATAATAAGTGAAAAATTAACATATCCTTTTTTTTATTTTTTTTTCGGGCATAGTCACCAATACCACAGATAATATAATACTAAACCGATACTAATCAACCCCCCAAAGCCCCTACAGTTAATTTTGTTACACCTTATAGGATGCAGACATCCGCTAAGAACGGATTTTACGAAACTACACCCCTACGCCCACCCCTACGCCCCCCGTTTTACCCCCTGTAAACGGGTTCACGCGTACGAAGTCGTGGGCGGCCACTAGTCATGTATGTATTTACAAACAAAAATCTATCTAAGTATGTTTATCCACATTCTAGATCCCATAACACAAGCTAGTTACGCCTACTTTGGGTCTTCTAAATAGTTTTATTTATTTATGAAGAGGCAGATGTAGGTATCTTTTCAAGGTATACGATAAAAGACAAAAAAATACATTTTAATTATTTTCTAAATTTTTAGAAGACTTTTCAATTTGATGTGCACGATTTGTAGGGGGAGGGTAATGTCTAGTGTGACGGCCGGGATCCCTTCCTACATAAATAAATATTCTCCCTCCCTCAAGCCCTTTCAGCCCAGTCCGGCCCTGTTAAGTTAGTTCAAATGAAATCTTTGTGCAAGATGCACTCTTAGAGTTCTATAAATAAATGTAATTTATTCAGCTCCAAATCCGTCATTGTGTACTAAATGAAATGCATAAAACAAAGGGAGGCTAAAATTACTCGCCTCTTGTCGTTTAGACGTTTACTTCTACACTGTACAGTCTCATTTTTTTATTCTTTTTAGGACTCCGTACCCAAAGGGTATGCGATTGGTGACAGAGAAAGAATACAAGTATCACCCCCCCATATCATCCGAAGGGTGTCGTAAGATGCTAACGGAAAAATACGCAGTTGATATCACTGCGAGAGAAGGAAAACTCGAAATAAAACCCTATACCATCCCATCTTACTGGTGGTAGAAACTTGGTGGCACAAATTTGTCTCAAGTTTCGACCGGGTAGGTACCACCGTGCACTATTGCGAAAAACCCTCCATAGCAATTCAATCTCGGTTGGATTGTGTTCAGGGGTCAGCAAGGGCATAGCCGGACAGAGGTGGTGGTTGTCGCAGCACTAGTGGGACCAGTGGGTCTTGGCGTAGTCTAGTGGGGATGGCGCGGGGCGATGCGCCGAACAGGGAGACCTGTAGAAACGGTGGTGCCGCTGGCCGCCCGCGGTATAGTACAGGGGCCCAACTGGGGTTAACCACCTTGGGAGGCTGCCTCACCAGGCCGCGCATAATCCCGATATGGTTCGTCGTGCCGGTTGGTGACCGGATTTGGGAGCCCGGCGACCATACTCGGGGGGGTACGGGGGCCCTTCCGTTCAGCGCGTCGGCTCTCGCCA
The DNA here is from genome assembly GCA_963662185.1 of Eilema griseolum. Lineage (NCBI taxonomy): Eukaryota > Metazoa > Arthropoda > Insecta > Lepidoptera > Erebidae > Eilema > Eilema griseolum. Next base: position 1,698,574 of record OY759255.1, read on the forward strand.
TGCCTCACATTCATAGATAAAACCAATATCCCGCGCTTTGTCACACGGTGCTGCGGCGGCAATCACCTCTTTTTTCACGCCTTCTCCCACCCAAACTCATGGCAGCGCAATTCAGAGAAATAGGCAACACAGCGGCTCGTCACACTCCCAAAAGCTTGCTATTTGAGGTGGAGTCCACTAACATCTGTGGGCTCCATGCAAACCTCAACGCCGTCCACCAACACCTAGAGACGGCGAAACCTGCCATGTTTTTTCTAACGGAGACGCAAATACACCGCCCTGACGACACGACCTACTTGCTCTACCCTGGCTATGTTCTTGAGGAAAGTTTTCGTGCAAAAGCCGGGGTGTGCGTGTTTGTTAGGGCGGATGTTTGCTGTCGCCGTTTGCGCTGCCTAGAGGACCCATCCTTCTCCATCCTTTGGGTACACGTAGACCATGGCCCTACGAGTCAGATCTATGTGTGCCTCTACCGTTCCCATACAGAAGATGCTGAGACAACTCGACTCTTTGAATATCTGAGTCAGGCGGCAGATGATGCGCAGGAGCGATTTCCGAATGCCGAAATGCTATTTTTGAGGGATTTTAACGCCCACCACGAGATCTGGTTGGGCTCCTCCAAAACAGACCATGCGGGAAGAGCCGCCCACGCATTTGCTCTGGCGCACGGCCTGACCCAATTGGTGCACGAGGTCACTAGGATACCAAGAAGGTCGGGCCTAGCACCTTCTCTGCTAGACCTTCTGCTGACGAGTGATCCGGACCGGTACAGTGTATCGGTGCGAGCTGCTTTAGGCAACTCCGACCACTGCCTGGTCTGTTCCACGGTGCCTATAATAGCGCCCCCACGACCCGTGCAGGGGAAGCGGCGTCTCTGGCACTACTCGTCAGCGGACTGGGATGGACTTCGTGACTATTTTGCGTCCATCCCGTGGGTTGAGCGCTGCTTTGAAGGTAAGAACCCATCGGATTGTGCTACTGCTGTCGCCGGTGAGATCGGTCTGGGTATGGAATACTATATCTCATACACCGATATCACCGGTGACCGCGGGGTGCGCCCTTGGTTCGGGCGCGAGTGCGCGGAAGCTGTTGAACAAAAACAGTCTACGTACCGCGCTTGGGTAGGGGCGCGCGCCACGCGCCATCCCAATCTGGGCCACTTCAAGGCGGCGTACAACAGAGCCACAAAGGTCTGTAGAAGGGCCTACGTCAGAGCGGATGCCCTGCGCATAGCGCGGCTTGGTCAAGAGCTAGTGATGCATCCCACGGGAAGCCGTGGCTACTGGCGACTGGCTAAAGCCGTGCAAGCCAACTTCTGTCAGCCTTCGCTGCCTCCGCTGCGTAACCCTGATGGATCCCTGGCCCATGAGCCGCAAGAGAAGGCAAATCTGCTGGCTAATCTCTTTGCGGCCAACTCCCGAATCGATGATTGTGGTACGCAGCCACCAACACTACCCGACAGTGACCACGCGATGCCTGATATCCATATCAGGCAACGCGATGTCCGTGCAGTGCTGCAATCACTCGATGTCCGGCAAGCCAGTGGTCCGGATGGTATTCCAGCGGTAGTTTTGAAAAAATGTGCAGCGGAGTTGTCTCCAATGCTTACGCGCCTGTACCGGCTATCCTACAGTTCGGGTACAGTGCCTTTGCCTTGGAAAGAGGCGAATGTTCAGCCGATTCCTAAGAAGGGGGATCGCTCGGAGCCAGCCAACTATCGACCCATAGCCGTCACCTCAGTGCTGTGCAAAGTGTTCGAGCACATAATTAACAAACAGCTCATGCGGCACCTAGAGGATCACTCCTTAATTAATGACCGGCAATATGGCTTCAGACCGAAACGGTCAACGGGTGATCTTCTAGCATACGTTACCCATCTTTGAGGTGAGGCTATGGACAAGCACGGCGAGTCACTGGCAATTAGTCTTGACATCGCCAAAGCTTTCGATAGAGTCTGGCACAAATCGCTTCTTTCCAAGCTACCTGCCTTTGGTCTGCCTTCTAGGCTGTGCAACTGGGTTGCTAGCTTCCTGCAGGGGCGCCGTATTCGCGTCCTTTGTGACGGACGAGCTTCGGAGTTTCTGCAGGTTAATGCTGGCGTGCCCCAGGGGTCCGTCCTATCACCCACTCTCTTTCTTCTGCATATCAACGACATGCTGTCTACCGGCAATGTTCATTGTTATGCAGACGATAGCACTTTGCATGGGAGTTATCATGGACATCCTGCGGCCAAGCAGTCGGATATCGCAGAGAAAAGGCAGCTTCTTGTCAGTGAGCTTGACGGGATCCTGAATCACATTTCTCAATGGGGCTCTGAGAACCTGGTTGAGTTCAATGCCAAGAAGACGCAGGCATGTGCGTTTACAGCAAAAGTATCTTCTTTCCTTCCCCTCCCCACTCTTCAGTGCACGCCACTGCCACTGCAGGACAATCTCAATATCCTAGGTATGGATGTTCGCTGCAACCTGAATAACAAAAACTACATCGAAAGTATCATCAAAACAGCCTCACGAAAACTCGGAGTCCTGAACAGAGTGAGACGATTTTTCACGCCGGAGCAGCGGTGTCTTCTATACAAGACACGAATTCGCTCCTGTGTGGAGTACTGCTCGCATCTCTGGGATGGTTCAGCAAAGTACTTACTAGATGCTCTCGACAGGTTGCAGCGACGTGCGGTCCGCATCATTGGGAATCCCGAGATCACAAACACCCTAGAACCTTTACAGCTGCGTAGAGATGTTGCGTCCATGGCTGTATTTTACCGTTTGTACCATGGGGAGTGTTCTGATGAGCTCTTCCAATTAGTCCCACCCTCCCCTTTCCTACACAGAAACAAAGTCAACATTGGGATAGGTTTATGTCCAACAGTGGACTGTGGTGGACTAATTGATTGACTGACCCAAAGGGTATTTGATTAAGACTCTACTGTCCGTCTGTCTGTCAGGCTGTATAATATTAAAACGGGAATAAAATAAAGTCCAAGTTGGCTGTTTTTTTATATTATTCACATCAATATGGCTTCACTTCGTTGAATGGTAAACTGTAGGATGTCTCAAACAAAAGGCTCGGCATTTTCCGGCTTTTGAGAGGCTCGTGAGCAGGTAAATACATTGCAAAGTTTTATTTTATTTTGTTTATACTTAGGTGGCAGCCAAGCACACGGCCAATCTGATGGAAAATACGGCCTATGGACGTGTGTAACACCAGAGGAGTGAGGAGTCATACTAGTTAGGTCTGTCACAAGATGGGTGACCATTCTTTATACGGTTGCCGTGAAACGATTGCCATCCGACCTCAGTTTATTGGCAATTTTAGGGCTGAAATATTTATTTAAAGAATATTACAAACGATATTACTAATATTCCCTCTAATTCTGCTGCTTGTGTTATGAGTGGGTTAACGTCTGCGTCGGTAGTGTAATGGCCAGGATTCAAACTCGGGACCTCTCGATCGTAAGGCTGACTTCTTATCCACTAAGCTACCGACGTTTCTTCGTCATCATTCTTATGTTAATCCCTGTAACATCCGAGGTCTTGCCTCGGAGTTCGGCGTTCAACTACGACGACATACAACTTTGATATTTTCCGTAAAACGACTACAATCTGACCTCCGTAACCCACAGGAGATATAAAAGCTTTACAGTTAGAACTGTTGTCGGACTTTATAAAGCCCCAACTACCAGTAACAAACGCTACAGGTACAAATATGGCTACCGGGACCGAAGCGACTGCTCAACGTGCTCCCCTAGACACGGCTAAATGTCAAAGGTGAGCTTCTATTATGGGGAATACTTGCGTCTTTCCTGTTGCTATACATAAGTAGGGTATCAGTGGCCATGGCAACCATCCTAACTTCATAAGGGGTGGTATTTAAACGCAAATCAAATATAATACTTTTTAAATTAAATAATAATCCAAATTTCCATCAAAATTACTGATTGCACAGCAGAATACTAAACTCAAAGTATTAGAAAACACGCTACAATTTATACTGATTGAGCACCAACAAACTACTTGCTTATAAAAAAAATACCACGAATCACCACCCACCCCGAAATGGATAGGTTAGGTTAGAAGACTAAGGCGGGAGCGAAGTGAAGCGGAACTCCCGCCTTAGTCTTCTAACCTAACCTATCCATTTCGGGGTGGGTGGTGATTTTCTGAACTTAATTAGATGTACAATCAGTATTTTTACTGAACGCGTAGTATCTTCTACATGCGCACTAGTTAATTTGCTGTGCAGTTAGTATTTTTGATAAACATTTAAAAATTTTATACTTAAATCAATTTATTTGTATCGCATTATGAGGATAAAAGTAATGTAATATATTGATATGTGACTACTTATTTGATGTGCAATTACTAATATTCCTTTTATAACTAACTGTTGTCTGCGACTCTGTCCCAGTAAATTATTGATCCTGTCGCCACGCTCAACAGGAAGTGATTCTGGGAATATGGTTGTTGTTACCTGGGGGTGTAAGGCGTGGAGGGGGTTCCGGTTACAGGGTGGAATAGGGTGGGTATGGGTGTAATCAATAAGTTTCGAGAACAACCAAGTTGTCTCAGACAACCAATAATTAACAGGAATAATATTTTCGCAGCAAAATCGTTCTCACTCAAATCTTGTTATTGAATGTTTTTTTATACCACTTAGGTGGCAGACAAGCACACGGCTTACCTGATAGAAAGTGGTTACCGTGGCCTATGGCCGTGTGTAACACCAGAGGAGCCACACTCGCGCTGCCGGCCCTGTAAGCACAGAGTTTCTGTGCCGTCAGTGTAGAAGACAAAGCAGGACAAGCCTTTAATCTTCTTACTGACAGCACGAATTCCCCAGAGAGCTCTGGCTACCCTACTCACCGCTGGGAACACAACACGAAGTTACTATGGCCGCGGTATTCTGTAGGGCGGAGGTACTTCCCCAGTCGGACTGCTCAATTGGGCGGAAATACCGCCGTGTCCTACCTCCTCATAATACCACCGTGTCCTACCTCCATTATTAAGTACTTATCTACAACATTCTACACAACGCTATCTAGATCCATAGTAAGCATACCTTAACTAGCTTGTGTTATGGGATCTAGAATGCGGTTAAACATACTTAGATACATTTTTTTTTTGTAAATACATACATATTATACATAGAAACACCCAGACCAATGCAAATATACATATTCTAACACACAAATATTTGCACTGAGCGGGGATCGAACCCGCGCCTCCTGCGTAGCAGTCGCGTTCACTACCGCTACGTCACAGAGGCTGTTATTGTTTGTTTTAATCAATTTTAATCGGTTCACTTTCGACTTGTGTTTAGTTGTCTTCAAAAAATGTAGACAAAAGCTCAAACTCGGAAGCTTAAAGTCGCAAATCTCGGCCACACCCAAGGCTTCCCTCATCTCGGAGTACGAGTTCCGTCTCCTCCAGTTCAACCACGATGCGGCTGAGCTACGATATTTCAGCAGCCAACGGATATTCCACAGCTTCATATTAAAAATGCTGTAGATCCCTTTTTGAATCCGAATTCATAGGGATAGCTATAGGTTTTCGGAAATTCGGACTCCTGTCCCCGTACCTGAAGAGGACCAGATCGAGAGAAATGTCCCTGAGTCGGCCAGAGTGCGAGGGATATGAATGTCAACTCACTTTCGGCAACCAACAACGACCCACAGGCGCCGTGCGTTTTTCGAGTCCGACATAACCTCTTCCACCGGCTCCGGCGGAAGGGGTATAGGACACGACGGTATTTCCGTCCAATTGAGCAGATCGACTGGGGAAGTACCTCCGTCCTACAGAATACCACGGCCATAATAGCCGTGCGTTTTGTTCCCGGCGGTGAGTAGGGTAGCCAGAGCTTACTGGAGAGATTTTTTATTGTCAGTGGGAAGACCAAAAGCTTGTACTGCTTTATCTTTAACTCTGACGCCACAGAAACTCGTGTGTTTACAGGGTTGGCAGCGCGAGTGTGACTCCCTTGTTGTTGCATATGTCTTTAGGCCACGGTAACCACTTTCTATCAGGTGGGCCGTGTGCTTGTCTGCCAACCAAGTAGTATAAAAAAAAGGGTAGGGTGTGAGAAATTTGGCACGAAAAAAAAATAAAGTGCTAACAGCAAATGCAAATTGCTTTGTGGTATGTTCCATCATCAACTTCATAATCATTCACCAACAGGTGACATAGCTGATTAACACATAAGTTTACGCGGATATCACTTTTTTTTTAATAAAACACGCCATCTTGACTTCCCCTCGCCTGATGGTAAGCTAAAGGCTCAGGAAATAGGGTCACCATTACAGACACTAAGTAATGTTACAATGGTGGCACTCAGCTTGGCGGCCTCATTAGATGCCTTTTCACGCCCCTCTTAAAGGCCCCGGGACTGTAGGAAGAAGGAAACACGTGTGCTGGTAATGAATTCCAGGTCTTGGTGGTGCGGCAAAGAAAAGAGTCTCCGAACCTCTTGGTTCTTGCTCGTATATGACATAAAACTACTTTTTAACGGACTGTATCGCGATTTATTTCATAATATTTTATTATTCACACCGAGCGATCATATCTGCTGAGAAGTAGCCAAAACGTTGGGCTGGTGATATAGCGGTCAAGCGCGAATCAATAGTTAGTAAAAAGAAATTGACGATCTCAAATGACGATACTGATTTTTTACTAAATTACCGTTTACCGTCATATTAAAAAGAATTTTCATATCTTTTTTTGGCATACTTTTTTTTCAGAGTGCGTAGTATGAAATTCCTTCAAAGGAGGTAGGACACGGCGGTATTTCCGCCCAATTCAGCAGTCCGACTGGGGAAGTACCTCCGCCCTACATAATACCGCGGCCATAGTAACTTCGTGTTGTGTTCCCAGCGGTGAGTAGGGTAGCCAGAGCTCACTGGAGTTTTCGTGCTGTCAGTTGGAAAACTAAATGCTTAGCCTGCTTTGTTTTCTATACTAACGGCACAGAAACTCTATGCTTACAGGATCGGCATCGCGAGGGTGGCTCCTCTGGTGTTGCACACGTCCATAGGCCACGGTAACCACTTTCCATCAGGTGTGCCGTGTGCTTGTCTGCCACCTGAGTGGTATAAAAAAAAAAGAATTCCTCTGAGCACAAACTATTATACAGACGATAGAACACACACAGCGAGGTAAAGTCCCTCCTGAGGCTGAGAGGTTTCACACTGCCTGTGAGTATGTATAGTATACGATCATAAGATAAATATAAAGTCATCATTTAGAATAGGTACCTAAATTTAAAAACACGACAACATTTAAAACCACCAAAAACAACTACACAACACCAAGAACCCACCTTCAGCATTCCCATCAGCATCAGTCGCGGGCCCGGTGAACTTCATCCCCCTAGTAGTCTGGTTCATCTCCAACAAATCTGCAGCCGACACCACGCGAAACCCGAGCCCGTGACTCGACACTGTTGAATTCCACTGCCACATGCACATATCACTATCAAGAGTCACATTCTCGAAGTTACAAAATACCCCTGCAGCTTGCGACACGTAATTCCTATACATGGTTTCGTATAACGGAACGCTGGGACGTAGACTCTTTATAATTTTTTTAATTTTATTATCTGCCAGCGTGAAGGTTGTGTCGTTGGTCTTCTGATTTACTGCTAGAGCACCTTCATTGTCATTCATCATATCGTTGTAATTCCTGTTCAAAAGATGAAGTCGATCAACGCTAGATTTTTCACCATTCTTCCGAAGTCTGTCGTCCGTTCTGTTCATAAGAGAACTCAATTTATGGAATGACCCTCGTTCCTTGCCAGGATTGGCGCTTCTAAACTTCTGTCCTTTCTCCGCCGCCATGGTTTCTTTCGTTTCATTTTCCGTTTTGATTTCATGGTCGCCGAAAACGATGGCAACCATGACCAATATCGAGAGAAACTTGCCAAACGCCATTTAGTGATACAATATTGTTTTCAGATGTATAGGCCGCTCGGCGCGGTTTGTCTTTTCAGATGCATCGTACGCCGAGTCGTATACACTCATAACAATAGTTAACACCAAAGTTCGGGACGAATAGGACTGCGATTATCTTATTAAGAGCGTGTGTCTGTCGCGGGTGTCGCTGGGTTGGAAAACGGCCAGACGTGCACTCTGCACGGTCGATACACTCCTCCACAAATACATGACGAAACAACACTCATTTGTAAAACAACATCTATCTATTATAACACACGGAAATTTCCCTTTTATCACACACACCCTCACTCCCTTAAAAAAAAGGCGACTAATGGACGACAGCAAATTTTCCCATCTACGCTGTCCCACAGTTTTACACTCCTTACACACATATAGCTATAATACCACAGCACTATATTAATTTTTTCACTGATACAAATTAAAATATGCAATTTATCAATTTACAATACATTTAATACATTTTAAAATCCATATAGCGAGGTACGTACGCCGCGGTCGGTCCCGTGCGTAGCGCCGCCGCGGGAATCTGCGGAACTAAACGCCCGCGGACAGAAATAATCATTACTTTTCGCGAGATGTGATCTTGAAGCGGCGTCTGAAGGGATGCTGCGCAGGTGTAGTCCCGCCCCGGTCCATTCCCGGGCTTTCCGCGCAGGATGTAATCGCATCGCACGCCGGATATTGCATTGGCTCAATTAGGATCACCGCTCGCGGGGGAGTCCTCTGATTGGCTACATCTACAGGTAGCTCACCGTTATTCGTCGACTGTGGAAATGCCGCGAAAACTCACCAGTCGTAAGCGAAACCGGATATTGTATGAAGAAAATTTCCTCAGAAATTTGTTTACGCGATCTGCGTGCGGTTGTCGTTTTTTACTGACTGCGGATATCAGATTGGCTGTTTTATCGCCTCCATGACCAGTTATTTCCTTGGAAAAATGTCGTTACGATTAATTCGAAGAGATTGAGAATAATATCTTCTTACACAACCACGTTTCAGTGCCGTTCCATTTATAAAGTGATCGATAAAGATGTCCTTTTGTTTATTTGTCGAATGAAAAGTATTTGTTTTTATTAGGAGTAGGTAGGTATGTAGTTTTTTTTTTGGTATTTCACTGATAATTCATGCAATTTTTTATGTTTGTTTGTTATTCGTTGGGTAACAAAAACAATGAATGTGTGTGTGTGTGATTCTATATGCAGACACTAAGTACATACAATTGTTTACATTCATATGTATGTATATACCTATGTATAAAATATTGACAGATTTCAACAATTAAAAAAATTCGTTCGAAATCTTATAATAGGTTATAGCATTTCTAAGAATATTGGTTATAGTGAGATTTAATCATAAATTACTTTAAATTAAATTGATAGAGCTAATATCAGTGTCTACAACAAATATTAGAGGTTATTTAATATTCTACATTGATATCATTTTAATTCCGATTATCAAGAGTTATTTTAACAGAACTAAACATTTTTTTTGGTTTCTGAACGAACGCTGACAATCAGTCAGTGCAGTACAGTACAGTGCGAAACACCACTCCTTGCGTTCTGTTGTTAACAATGACTAATTATAAATAACTGCATTTTTCTAACATATTATGCGACACAATTAACATTATTAATATATTTGTCTTACAGAGTTTGTGAATAACTATTTCCCAAAAATGTCTTAATACTTGTGGAGTGACGTCTGCTGTATAATATTCGGGTTGATCTCAATTGTTTATTATAAACGGTGAGTTTGATTGAACACTACCTTTGCGCTTATTAAAAAAAAAACAAAATCGTTAATCGATGCTTTTTAATCTGTATTTGAACTAACGTTTGCTGGCGTGGCGGGAATATGATTCCTTATTATTTTTTAATTGTGTGTATCAAATAGAATTTTTTCCAATAATTATCGTCCACTTGTTAACTTGCAAATCTTATAGTGATGAATAATTAACTGTTGATTTCCGCCATATCATATGTATAAACAGTGGATTATAAAAATATAAATCCTGTGTTAGTGCTTCAGATGTCAAGAGTAACAGGGAAATTAACATTATTAATTTCCTTTAAACCATATTTTTCTGAATCCATTATACTTTATAACATAAGGATAACATAATAAAACTCAGAATCTTATATCTCATATAATGTGTGTGTGTAATAGTCTCACCTCAACCTAATTATTGCTAGTACATACATAAATATACGCATGCCTGTAAAGCCCAAATGAGTGGACAGAGGTGTATTAATATCTACCTACATACAAAATGTAGCTAACTATGATTTTCAGTCCCAAGTAATAGGGGACAAGCCTATTGCTGACATGCAGGTACTTTGTCATGAGCTGTATGTTTATTAAAAGGACAACTTTTTAAAAGTGATTTCAGAGCAATTTATATATAAACAGACTAGTAAGTCGCAGCACGTAAGTTTAGTGCTGAGCGAGATTGCTTACTAATATCTTATTTTTGACTTCTGCGCATTAACGGTCAGCGCTAATTTTGTGCCGCTACTTATAAATAAATAGATAAGTATTTCAATAACATAACCTCACGCCTATATCCCCGAAGGGGTCGGCAGACGTGCTAACACCCACATTTCGCCAGTTTATGTTTAGGTCCCAATGTAATGGCAATGTAGTGCCCGGTTAATGGCAATGGCGAGCCTATTGCCATTAGCCGGGCACTTATAAGAAATGTCATTGGTGTGTGTATTTTTATAAATTAGAATACTTGAATGACATAAGTATTATTCTTTTTAATCCCTCTGACTCAGCTAAATTGTGTGCATTGTTTCAATCCAGATGACAGTGAATGTCGCAGTAATTTTTAATTATTATTCAATTATAGATATGCACCTTTCATCTGATTTATCTAAGTCATGGTGGATACCAGTTATACATTGATACATGCCATCACACCTATTTCCCTCAAGCGTAGGCAGCAACATCATCTTCTATTCTCTCAGATTATAGAAGTTCTTAAATTAATTGTGAACACTTATCATGTGTGCCCTTTCGCAAAGGCCACACCTTGTCATCATATTGTTTATGGACATTGTCAGTGAAAATATAAAAAAAATTACGAAATTTAAAAATCATGTTTTCTTCAAAATAAAGATGTTATGCATTATGGACATATAATGAGATAACTTTCCCGCCATTTTATATGATGTTACAAAAGCATATGCTTACGTCTCAAGATTCTTACATCTATGTGATGAGTACAAAAAATAATAAAACCTCATTACATTAATTACCATAATAATTGTACTTGCTTATCGTTAAATTAAAAAGAAAGTTTCACTGCTTTTTTTTTTCAATGTTACCATAGTGAATGTTAATTTTGAAATTTTTTTTTTTTTGTCAGTGTTGTAATTAAAAATAATCATGATTATGTGATAGTGTAGACTCATAGTAAGTCAATGAATATGAATGACTTTCAAACTGAATAGCGTTTAGATATTGTAGTGTTATGTATTTCACAACAGTCTGGTGTGATTCATCATCCTTGCATTAGTCCTGGGCTCTGATTCTACAAATTTATACATATATATAACTACTGACACTGCATACAATGTCATTTAATTAAGACTTTTACTGTTATACTATTAGAGTTATTATATTAAATGGCATCTTGTAGAGTAAATGAAAGATGTAATGAACATTTTTTCATTTAATTTTAGACTAAGCTTATAATATAAAAAAAATAACTATAAAGTTTAAAATTAGCAATATCTGGGGCCAGGTCACATCCAAGGCCTTCATCTCGGAGTCCGCTTAAATATGATGTGGCTTAGTTCTCGCGCTTGCATTGCATTCCTTTCATAACGCACAGTGCGCACCATTTTCGGTCGCAAAATGAGTGTTGCGTTGATAGAATGTAGCTATGGGCTCTACAGGCGATAGAACACATACAGTGAGGTAAAGTCCCTCATAAGGCTGAGAAGTTCCACATCCACATATGGTATATCACGCCACGCCATTGTGCAGGCCTGTTTTTGCTGAGGTGTCAGGCGGATGTACATATCGTTAGATGCCTGCTCTCCAATGTGCCCTCTATAGGGCCGGTTCCACCTCTCTCTACCAGGCAGCGTCATTTCAAAGAACCTAAACGCATAAAACATGTGTGCTGGTAGAGATATTACTTACATGCAAAAGCTTTTAAATATAACTTTTATCAGAAGTGATTAGCAGTATGACAAATATTGCATAATAATAACTTACTTCTAGTCTGTGAGGCCTCACCAAAAGCTATGCTACCAACGAAGCCTCATCAGGATGATCACCCATCCTAAGACTGACATTTTACACAACCTTAACCAAGCTGAGGTTGTAGAAAGTAGAAAACATAATTATATACCTCATTTTAGATAGGACTGCTGAGACGAGGTCTCGAGTTCGATCCCAGGTTTTACCATGACACACACCAATGACATTACGATGCTTTTCGAAGTTGTGTGTATTTATCGCAGGTTTATAAGTGCCCGGTTAATGGCAATAGGCTTGCCACCTATTACATTGGGACCTAAACAAAAACTGGCGAAATGTGGGTGCTAGCACCTCTGCCTACCCCCTCGTGGATATAGGTGTGAGTTTATGTTTATGTTATACCTCATTTTTCGTTAATGGAGCCTGGAGCAATGCAAATAGACATTCTATGTAATATTCCCAATCGGCGGGATTCGATCCCCTTTGTTCATGCGTAAATTTCGCATAATCCCCCGCCGCTCGGTGGAGGCGATTATGTTGAACTCGAACAGACTAAAACCGCACACTGTCTTGGATATTCAGATGTCAGGGTGTGAGATTGCCTGAGGTATATTCCTAGCACCCTAACTTCGAGACGGACTCTTCGGGTGTGGGAACCACGGTGTGTGACCTCTGCGTAGGAGTGTACACTGTGCAGAATATACGAGCAAGAACCAAGCGGTTCGGAGACTCTTTTCTTTGCCGCACCACCAAGACCTGGAATTCATTACCAGCTCACGTGTTTCCTTCTTCCTACAGTCCCGGGTCCTTTAAGGGAGGCGTGAAAAAGCATATGATGAGGCCGCCAAGCTACATAAGTGCCACCATTGTAACATAACTTAGTGTCTGTAATGGTGACCCTCTTTCCTAAGACTGCCTTTAGCTTACCATCAGGTGAGGTGAAGTCAAGTTGTTGTGTCCTAGATTAAAAAAAAATGAAACACCACGGTCATAATATTACCTACACACTCGTTCGCTACCTTAGTAATAAAAAGCTGTGTCCATAAAGGGTAACGCTGAAATAATAGGGTTTCTCTCCAAAATGGTAGATCCATTTGTGTCAAGTCAGCACGCAATGTCGTATTCTGTGGACAGATGTAGCATTATGAGTACCCACATATTTTGATGACCAAATAGAATTTGGACCACCCCATCTCCTCCCATGTGGTGTCGTACACGGCGACTAAGGGATAGGGCTGTTTAACATCAGACAGATATATACAATATACAGCCTCAATGCATGGCTTGAGTCAACAATAGTGCCCGGAAGGCTGCAATAGACTCACTCACCCCCTCTTTATTTTTTTTTTACGTGCGCAAAATCCCCACGGATACCTCCCCACCGGAGCCGGTGGAGGAGGTTATGTCGGACTCGAACTGACTAAAACGCACGCCGGCTGTGGGTCGTTTTGGTTGCCGAAGGTGAGGTTGACAGGCATATCCCTCGCACCCCGGCCGACCCAGGGCCATCTCTCACGATCTGGCCCTCTTCTCGGGTGTGGGGACTACAGAGTCCCCAACTCGACCCCGGAAACGGGGAGGCGCGCCACCGCCGCGGCCTGCTTCTGCCAGGGTGACAGGCGGCTCCACCTGTCACCCCCAGGCCGGCGGCTCACCCCCTATTACGTGGGACCAAATTCAATGATTGGTGAAATGTGGATGTTAAATCATCTCTGCCTAACCCTCCGGGGATAAAGGCGTGGCGTATGTATGTAAAATAGAAACATTGCTGACAAAAAAGATATTTTCCAATCCATAAATAGAGTTATTCAAATATCTTGACCATGACTAGTGCATATTCAAAGACATTATAAAAAGTTTACCTGCTTTTTGTTACATTTGTAGCGTAAACAACTTATAGTATGTTTTTTTTTGTTATGTCTACTGGACAAACAAGTTTCTTATATATGCTCTTTGATATTTCCGTGTTAGATGCCATTATCAGGACAAGCCTTTGGTTTTCCCACTGACAGCACAAAAACTCTCCAGTGAGCTCTGACTACCCTAATCACCACCGGGAATACAACAAATTACGATTAAACCAGTTAAAAGTTTAAGTCTGATCAAAAAATTCTAATAGGAGGGTAACACGGAGGTATTTCCGCCCAATTGAGCAGTCCGACTGGGGAAGTGCCTCCGCCCTACAAAATACCGCAGTTATAATAACTTCGTGTTGTGTTCCCGGCGGTGACTAGGGTAGCCAGAGCTCACTGGAGAATTTGTGCTGTCAGTGGGATGACTAAAGGCTTGTTCTGCTTTGTCCTCTACACTGACAACACAGAAACTCTGTGCTTGCAGGATCGGCAGCGCGAGTGTGGCTTCTCTGGTCTTACACACGTCCATAGGCCACGGTAACCACTATCCATCAGGTGGGCTGTGCGCTGGTCTACCACCTAAGTGGTATAAAAAAAAAACAAAAAAAAATGTTCAGAATCGTTGATAAAACGTAACCCAAGTTTTTTTTTAAAGAATACAAGAAACCGAAATTGCTGATATTTTCGCTAAACCCTGCAGCTAAGCTAAATCGTTTGTGATTGGAATGAATTTAAGTCGGTAGTGTGATAAACAGGATTCGAAACCGATACGATATCATAATTATCTGTGCCTTTTCCCAATTGAGTATTAACTACTAGTCAAATTATTTAATTTTCACTAAACGTTAAAAGGAAACTTGTATGAAATAATTTATTGTGACGTCATAACCTTTAACGTTGACGTCAAATCATTTCCTGTTATAGGTTGGGTGGATGATTAAAAATACATACATAAAATCACGCCTGTTTCCCATAGGGGTAGGCAGAGATCACGGATCTCCATTTGTTACGATCCTGACACACTACTCTCGCTTCATTCACTCTCATTACATTCTTCATGTATGCTCGTCGGTTTAGAGTACTCCTGACCTGCCCCTTTTCTAAAACTTCCCCGATTTGGTCCAGGTATGTGCGCCTAGGTCTTCCCCTTCCAACAGTACCATCCACACTCGCCTCATACACCTGTTTCGTTAGTCTTCTTTCATTCATTCTCTCAACATGACCGAACCATCTCAACATTCCTCTCTCAATTCTTATCACTACATCTATCACTACTCATCGCTCTATTATCACGCTATTTCTCACTCTATCTACTACTAAGAATAAAATAAAAACGGTAAAAGACACAACTTCTACCGCCCTTTTACCATTTTTAATTAAATAAGCTCAGTTAAATTATTTGTTTTAATTACAGGAAAATACCCAATTCAATTGAGGTCAACTTTCCAGTCTAACTGTGATGTGGCTGAACTTAGATATTTTTTTTTATTTCTTAGTCTTATTAAAATGTGTTACAAATTCGTTTCTCCACTGTTTTACTTAAGTATACAGGTACAATTTGTTGCGAGATGTTTTGCAGTGGAAAAGATCTCCTGCATCCTGTACTAGTTAAAAACTGTATCACAGGATGCAGAATTTTCCATGAAGCGACTGCCATCTGACCTCCACGGTCAATTGGTTATATCAAAGTTCTGTAGTTAGACTAGTCGAACTTTCCGACTCCAAGTACCCGTAACGACTGCCACAGATGTTGGTATGGCACCCGGGACCCTCGGTTCTACTAAAGCAAAATAATTGTCATACCACAGTCATTTTCATTTATTTTTATATCACTTAGGTGGCAAACAAGCACACAGCCCACCTGATGGAAAGTGGTCACCGTGGCCTATGGACGTGTGTAACATCAGAGGAGCCACACTCGCGCTGCCGACCCTTGTAGGCACAGAGTAACTGTCGTCAGTGTAAAGGATAAAGTAGGACAAGCCTTTAGTCTTCCCACTGACAGCACGAATTCTCCAGTGAGCTCTGGCTACCCTACTCACCGCTGGGAACACAACACGAGGTTATTATAGCCGCGGTATTCTGTAGGGCGAAGGTACTTCCTACAAAAAATGACATTAAATTTAAGACTTTATTATTGTGTGCTAAAGTCCAAAATTAAATGAAACGAGTTTGATTACAATTTTACATTCACTCTGTAAAAAAGCTTTAATTTTGAACTTTAGGAACATTATTTGAAAGTCTG
Source organism: Eilema griseolum (assembly GCA_963662185.1). Classification (NCBI taxonomy): domain Eukaryota; kingdom Metazoa; phylum Arthropoda; class Insecta; order Lepidoptera; family Erebidae; genus Eilema; species Eilema griseolum. The sequence goes on from OY759255.1 coordinate 1,714,829, forward strand.
AAATAAAATGGATTTTTAGCTGTGTTCGTAGTATAACAGTGGTTTTGATTTACCAGAATAGAGGCTCAGAACAACACCCTCCCATATTCATGCATACTAATATTTAAATTAAATATTAAAACATTTAGTAACCTAACTATTGAAATCGATAAAGATATAGAAAAAATTGAATTGATTTAGACGAGAATAGAACCTGTGACTTTATATTAATTACAAATAAGCATTATTTTTTGTTTCTAGCTAAATATTTTTACAATCATGCATATGTACAATGTACACACATTATTAAGTAAACAAATATGTAGAGGGCCAGATCGTAAGAGATGGCCCTGGGTCGGCCGGGGTGCGAGGGATATGCCTGTCAACCTCACCTTTGGCAACCAAAACGACCAACAGGCGGCGTGCGTTTTAGTCAGTTCGAGTCCGACATAACCTCTTCCACCGGCTCCGGTGGGGGGGTATCCGCGGGGATTTTGCGCACTTAAAAAAATTTTAAATTTATTTATCTTATTGTATTTGGTTTCTAGATTAAAGTAAGATTGACGGTCGAACTAATTCACGATCGAATTAGTGAGAACAAATAAACAAATGGATCTTTCCTAAGCCACAGAACCTTCGCCAGAAACCATCCATTTTCTTCTATACATATCTATATATATGTTCGTATGTATTATGGTCAGATAGTGAATTGTTTGACATGATGCCCGTAGCTACATTCTATCATCGCACCTCTCGCCATAGGCAGGGAATTCATCCTCACACATTGCGACCTGAGACGGTGCGCACTGTGCGGTATGAAAAAAACTTCATCCCACGCACACTCAAGCTGTGGAATGACCTCCCTGCTGCGGTTTTCCCAAGCGCCTACAATATGGGGTTTTTCAAGAGGGGCATCAGAAGGTTTCTTCGTGGTCGGCAGCGCGAGTGTGACACCCCTGGTGTTGCATACGTCCATAGGCCACGGTAACCGCTTCCCATCAGGTGGGCCGTGTGCTTGTCTGCCAACTAAGTGGTATAAAAAAAAAATCGCGGGTTCGAATCACGCCTGAACCGATATTTTTTTTTCTATAATATCTTTATCGATACAAATATTTGCATTGAACGGGCATCGGACCTGCGCTTCCTGCATAGTTACTATACTAATTCCTTTTGAAAATCATTATTTCTTTTGTGCGGAGTAATCAAAAAAAATTGATTAAAATTTATTGTAATCATTTATAATGTTTTCGATAGTTCGTATGACTATCGGTAGACGGCTCCCAATTCGTCCCAAGTTGGTTAAACATATAAAAAAATTTGGAATGCTCGAGACGGCTCGGTAGCTCAGAAATCAGATCATTCCCGCTATAAAGAGACTGTTTGTAGTACTAATTATACCTAATATTGGTTTGTTCCAGATGTACTGAAAGATGTCAGGCGGCAACTCCAAGAACAAGGGTCGGAGCAAGAAGCATGAGGGGTGGGAGGAAGCTGGGGGGGAGTTCTACCAGGAGCTGTACCCTGGGGGCGAGCAGGAGCTCTTTGACAACCTACAGAGAGCTGACGCTGCCAAACTTGCCACGTTACTGCCGTCGAAGCAGGCGAGAAATAGTTAGTTCTTTTTATTGATACATATAGACATATATAGCCATTGAGAAGCCATAATGAATTAATACAACAAACAATTATCATACTCAATTCTCATGGTACGCTCTGCGTCTGCTGCTGCTGTCTGCAGGCGGCGTCAGAATCATACATACATACTGTCACGCCTTTTTCCAAATGGGGTTGGCAGAGACTCCACTTGTCACGATCCTAGCACACTTCTTTCGCTCATTTATGTCGTAGATCTACCGTAAAAATGGAGGTAAGAAACGGCGGTATTTCCGCACAATTGAGCAGTCCAATTGGGAAAGTACCTCCGCCCTACAGAATACCGCGGCCATAATAACTTCGTGTTGTGTTCCCAGCGGTGAGTAGTAGCAGAGTCTCACTGGAGAGTTCGTGCTGTCAGTGGGAGGGCTTGTCCTGATTTGTCTTCTACACTGACGGCATGGAGGGTCTGTGCTTGCAGGGTCGGCAGTGCGAATGTGAATCCTCTGGTGTTACACACATCCATAGACCACGGCAACCACTCTTCATCAGGTGGGCCGTGTGCTTGTCTGCCACCTTAGTGGTATAAAAAAATCATATCTTTAACTAAACAGTGCGCATAATACGGTTTGAAAAGGACTTCATCCCCCGCATGCTTTAGAGTCAGCGGCGTGAGTGTAACCTCCCTGATATTGCTCACGTCCATAAGCCACGGTAACCATATTCCATCAGGTGGGCCATATGCTTGTCTGCCACCTCTAGTTGTAGAATGAACTGCTGTGGTTTCCCAAAGCGACTACGGTATGGGTTTCTTCAGGAATGACATTAGAAGCTTCTTGCAAAGTCGAGAGCACGAGTGTAACGCCGTTGGTGATAAAAACGTCATTACGTTCATAGGTCACGGTAACCGCTTCCCATCAGTTGTGCCGTGTGCTTTTAAGGTAGACTTTCGAACTAAGCGTCACAGACGCAGTCCAGAATGTGTTTCCTTCTTCCCACAGTCCCGGGTCCTTTAAGCGGGGCGTGAAAAAGCATCTGATGAGGCCGCCAAGCTGAGTGCCACCATTGTAACATTGCTTAGTGTCTGTAATGGTGACCCTCTTTCCTGAGACTTTGCCTTTAGCTTACCATCAGGCGAGGTGAAGTCAAGTTGTCGAATGAACTCCCTGCTGCGGTCTTCCCATGCGCCTACAATATGGTGTTCTTCAAAAGGGGCATTAGGAGGTTTCTTCAGGGTCGGCAGCGCGAGTGTGACGCTCCTGGTGTTGCACGAGTCCATAGGCCACGGTAACCACTTCCCATCAGGTAGGCCGTGTGCTTGTCTGCCACCTAAGAGGTATAAAAAAAAAAAAGTTGGCGTATCCTAGATAAAAAAAGACACAACTCTCATTGGATAAGCCACATTGGAATTAACATAAAAAAATAATATTTCCCTATCACAAGAAATAGAACAGCAATGAATCAGATATTAATCAATAAATCAGAGACGCTTCCAATAAATCAAAATATTGATATCAAATATCAATAATATGTCGCGTATCTTTCATTATTAATAGCGATAATATACCTACTTCCTGTGATAAAACGTACTTCATTGTTGACAAAGAATAATTTTTAGGTCATTACCTAAAATTATCTTTGTCATCAATAAAATCCTCAAGACACAGACGACATTGATGTTTGTTTAGCATTTCTATCTATTAATTATATCATTTTAACTGGATGACTGGTGGAGCCGCCTGGCGCGTCTCCCCGTTTCCGGGGACGAGTTGGGGACTCTGTAGTCCCCACACACCCGAGGAAATGGCCAGACCGCGAGAGATCGCCCTGAGTCGACCGGGGTGCGAGGGATATGCCTGTCAACCTCACCTTCGGCAACCAAAACGACCCACAGGCGGCGTGCGTTTTGGTCGGTTCGAGTCCGACATAACCTCTTCCACCGGCTCCCGTGTGGGGGCATCCGTGGGGATATTGCGACGTGCTGGACGTAAAAGTTACTGAACACACTTTGATCCGGTTTCTCATGTGGAAAGGTTTTGGTCAGACTTAAAATCTGACATATTTTTGATTGCAATTGATTAAGCTAAACATATAAATTAATCTAATTTTTATTTTTTGTACAAATCGAATAACCCAACCCTGATCGTTCCCCGTGCAAAGGTGCCCATCACACTTGCTGCGTTTGCATGCTGGATTGCGATGGCCAGCTTGTCCACCAGGTACGATCCGTACTGGGACTCGTCTGTGGCCTCTATGAGCCTTTGCCCAATCGCCTTTACAAGCTCTTTTGGCCTCTTTGCTCCAGGGCTTCCACTGCTCCATTGATTAAGTAGAACCGGGAACAACAAATAAATAATAAATATTTTCTTCTTTACCCGTGTGATGTCGTAGAAAGAATGCAAGTATAACCACCCCATCTCATCCTGCGGGTGTCGTAAGAGGCAACTAACGGAAAAATACGCATACCCGTCTGTCCAGGGTGGAAACAGTAGGCCAAAGCCACCCAACATTGGGTGTGGTACACCCAACTGAGAAAAACTCTCACCACAACACTTCGTGCACCTACCTTTGATATAAATATCTCTGCATCACTCCAAGGTTGACTGGTAGAAAATGCCTTTGGTATTAAGTCCGCCTTTTGTACAATCTTTGTGTATTTGTGCAAAAAGTTTAAATAAATAAATTGGGAGATATGTATTTCATAACATTCTAGATTCTACACAGAATAAACAACCTTGTCTCTAAAAGTGCTTGTGTTATGCAATCTAGAAAATGGATAAACATACTGAAATACATACATATTAAATGTACATAGAAACTACCAGACCAATGCAAACATACATATTTATACGGTAACCGAACCTGTGACTTACCTAACACAATCAAACCCTACCCTACAGAGGCCGTCTTTTCTTTTTCCACTTTTTATTCTGACATAACCCTAGCTTATTATCAGGTGCGGTGCAGTCAATTTGATGATATAAATATTAAATAAAATATTTGTTCGCAGCCACTACAGTGAAGCGCACCCGCTCGCAAAATGAGAGGCGGCAGTCTACGTACGCCAGGACCACACAAAGTAGAGACATCCACCTCTCTATGCTACCGGATCTGTCAGGTATGTTATTGTCAACATAGCTATTACCCACATTAATTTCACCTCAAATAATTTGAAAACTAAAGAGTTTTTTTTTTTATACAACTTAGGTGGCCGGCAAGCACACGACCCACCTGATGGAAAGTGGATACCATGACCTATGAACGTGTGTAACACCAGTGGAGTCACATCCGTGCTGCCGACCCTGTAAGAACAGAGATTTTGTGCCGTCAGTGTAGAGGACAAAGCAGGACAAGCCTTTGGTCATCCCACTGACAGCACAAAAACTCTCCAGTGCATATGCATAGCATATGGAATAGATGGGTGCCACGGGAGTGAATGTCCAGAAGTATTGGACACAGTTTAATTGCAATTAAACTTGCAATTAACCCGACTGCTGTCTAAAAGATCTAAACAAGTTTGACAGCTGGCTGTACCCATTCATTTTTCTTTCGGCTTAATATGATTGACAAAAGGGTATAGCCTGCTGTCAAACTTGTTTTGATATTTTAGACAGGGAGTCGGAATTCTACATTTGTATTTTTTAATTGCGTTCAAAATTGGCCCAACACTGATGTCCAGCTAGAGTAATTTGTTGGTGTACATTAAAGATTAATCTATCCATCTATCTATTATAATATTAGTAGTGACCCGGCCCGGCTTCGCACGGGTGCAAGATACACTCTGTAGATAGTGTGTTCAGCCCAGTCCCGTCGGTCAGCGCCCACCCGCACCGGAGCGTCATTTTTCGTCGCGCATAATTTTCAATTTGCGATACATCTTAAAGTTATTCAATGTATTTATGTAGTTCGAATGACATTACTATCATCAAAAATTGTTACTGTGGAATCTTAAGGAAATGGGCATATGTAATTGCGGAGTTATTTGTTAACCTTTTTAAAGTACATATTTCCGTATACATTGTTTTGATCTCTCGTAGGGTTCAGCCAGGCAAATTCAGTATAAACACAAAAAAATTGTTTATTTACATTAGAAACCTAAAATAATTAGTGTTTGTCTACTATATTACGCAAGTAGATTGTAGGTATTATACATATATTCCTGTTGAATCACTCTGTATATTAAAAAAACCGCATCCCTTTTAAATATCTGACCATTCATAGGGACAAACGGATAGCAGGAAGCTTTGTTTTATACCTACTATGTAGTGAAATGAAATAAATTGACCGATACAAGATTTTATAACACGCACTTTATTAGGACCTGCACAGCTGCACTTCTAACCGCAGGTGCTTAGGCGATGAATACACACACATAGGAAAGTACAAATGACTTCACCCTTACCATCCATCCATCGGGGTGCAGTCAATAGCTGAACTGAATAGAAAAAGTGAAAAAAAACAACATTACTTGAGGCTTAGCATTTCCACCTGCTTTTGTATTTCCATGACAAAAACAGTGCACTGTACGTGAATTGAACTCGCAAACTTTCAGTAATGAGGTCGATGTCTCACCGCGAGGTAACGAATTCGTGCCAATTATCACATCATAGCGAACAATGTTGGGAAAACGCACGGTTCAAGGCGACGCGCTAACTCTCAGAATTATTAATAACCACAGTTCTGTTGCATAGAGTTGAGATGAAATGAAATGAAGTTTAGTTGAAGATAAGATGTTATATTTTTACAGAAAATAATCTTAATAACTACTAATGACATTAACACCAAACTGTTTTATTGATTTAAATTGTGTTATCGTCCGGATACCAAGGTGTTAAGATCACTGTCGCGGCTACTGCCCAACCTGAGGGGCCCGGAGGACTCCTGCAGGAGACTCTACGCGGGTGTCGTGCGGTCCATGGCCCTGTACGGGTGTCCCGTGTGGGCGGACACTCCGAGTGATCGGCACATGCCCCTGCTGCAGCGTCCGTAGCAAAAGTTGGCGTGCCGCATCATAAGGGGGTACCGCACGATATCTTTCAACGCGGCGAGTCTCCTCGCCGATCGCCACCATGGATCCTGGAAGCGAGATCCCTTTCGGCGCTATACCGGTTCCGAAAGGCGGCGTGGGAACGGGGTCACGATCCCGAGCCCGAAGAAATTCGGACCGTGAGATCCCTGCTCCACAGGGAAATGGTGGCAGAATCGGAGCTACGACTTGGGCGACCAGGCGCAGGGCGCGCCGTAGTAGCGGCGGTAAGACCCATCATGGGGACTCCCGCATGATGAGACCTCTCTAGCCAGTCGGCTGTCAGATGATCACCGAGCACGGGTGCTTCGGGAAGTATCTGCGTCGGATGGAGAAAGAGCCAACGTCCGAGTGCCATCACTGCGACGCGAGCGAGGACTCAGGGCCGCACACGCTCACCGAGTGTCCGGCGTGGGAGACGCCGAGGCAGGAGCTTGTGGCGGCCCTGGGAGTGAGGGTTCTCACGCTCTCCACCTTGCTCGCGGCGATGGTCCGCTGCGCGGATGCGTGGGCGGCCGGCGCCTCCTTCTGCGAGCAAGTAATGCTCGTGAAGGAGGAGGCGGGGCGGGAGCGGCAGCCGGAGCGACGAAGGATCGCAAGACAAGCTGCCCGCGTACGAAGGCAACTCGGGCGTCGGAGGTCGATGAACGACCTCCGCCCCCCATGAGCGCCGGCCTGGGGGTGACAGGTGGAGCCGCCTGTCACCCTGGCAGAAGCAGGCCGCGGCGGTAGCGCGCCTGGCGCGCCTCCCCATTTCCGGGGACTAGTTGGGGACTCTGTAGTCCCCACACCTGAGAAGAGGGCCAGATCGTGAGAGATGGCCCTGGGTCGGCCGGGGTACGAGGGATATGCCTGTCAACCTCACCTTCGGCAACCAAAGCGACCCACAGGCCGCGTGCGTTTTAGTCGGTTCGAGTCCGACATAACCTCCTCCACCGGCTCCGGTGGGGAGGTATCCGTGGGGATTTTGCGCACGTAAAAAAAAAGGTGTTAAGATCACTTTGAGTATTTTGTTAGTCAAGATGGATCTGATCCTAACTGTGTCTGTAGCGAAGCTATTTAGGACGAATTTCTTGTTCCATATTGGTCGTTTTTATTGAGATATGTGAGAGAGAGTTTTTTATTGACATATGCGAGAGAGTCTTTTATTGGCATATGCAAGAGAGAGTCTTTTATTGGCATATCCAAGAGAGAGAGTCTTTCTATTGACATATGCGAGAGAGAGTCTTTATATTGACATATACGAGAGAGAGTATTTTTTTAAATGCAGAAAATGTCGGTGTAATTGATTATGCCGGACTCGATTAAAACGCACGCCGTCTGCGGGTTGTCCGAGTTGATATTGTCTGAGACATATTTCTCGCACCCCTGTCGACACAAAGCTTCGAGCTGGGCCTCAAGGTAACTCACCCCGCGCAAATGATGACCCAAGACGGCAGTGCGGTTTTGGTCGGTTCGATTCCACATCACCATCCCCGCTCCGGTGAGGGCGCTTAAAAAGGTTCCACACTGTGAAGTCATCTGGGTAATCAATCAGGTCTTTCGTGTTTGATTTTGGTCATTCATTATCACCCTCATAGATTGTTTGTTTGTTCAGTGGCCATAATAATAAAACTGTTTGTTCTTGTACCGTAGTCTTTATTTTGTTAATCGTTTATTTATTTATTTTATTTTATTTTATTATATTTGGAAAACTTACAGCTAGTATACAGTTTATAGTCTTAAATAATTAATAGCTGAAGGCCATTAACAAGTTTCCACGAGTAACAATAATGTTTATATAAATAAGGGAAAAAACAGTAGGTAAACAAATTAAACATCTATCTTTCGAATAAAACCACTACAGATTATTATCAGGATTGCTCGTTCACTGATTACCATTATGTAGAAGATTACATTGTGTTACGATCACGGCATTAGATAACATAGAAGAGAGAACTACAGAGCACCCAACGTCCACGACGCCTCGCTGTGTTGTCAACATAAAAACACAATTAGGAATGTTAAGTTGAAAGTACAGAGGTCATACACAAAATAAATATACATATAAGGAATATGTACAAAGACGAGCTTAACTCAATATGAGTTCTCTCCCAGCAAACCTTTGAGTACCAGAGAAGCAGTTAAAAGTTATAAGGGATGTGAAGTGTACATTAAATTTCAGATAAAAGAAGGGTACCTAAACAGGTACATGTCCTATAAACATAGCTATTTCCCATTTGCATCTAAAGTTTGGACTTTTGAGCTTAGTATATCGATCTGGGAGCAACTACCATTTGATCTCCCGACGTAAAACGAAAGCGAGCACCAGAGCCTCGTCAGTTCTTTAACAGGAGCGCCGTCTAGCAGGTTGCACACTTCCGTCGGGTACGATAACCACTTCCCATCACATGAGCTATATGCTTGTCTGCCACCTAACACACATACATACATATAATCACGCCTTTATCCCTGGAGGGTTAGGCAGGAGGAATTAACACCCACATTTCCCTAATCATTGTATTCGGTCCCACGTAATAGGGAGTGAGCCTATTGCCGTCTTCCGGACGCTATTGTTGATTCGAGCCATGTATCTGAGCCTGAGATTGAATTGTATATACCCACCTAACCCTTCTTTTTCACCAAAAAAAAGTTGTAAACTTGTTTGATATAAAACTTGTTGAAGACTTGTAAAAAAACTAGTCAATACACAATACTTGTTTTATTCATGTACTGAAATTGTCTCAGATACTTTTTCGTTCACATAGTATGTACAGCCAACAAGTTGTAAACAAGTTTAAAACACTGCGTTCACACTGTGACATGCAACTTGTCAAATACATGTTTTAAACTTAGGCGTAAACGAGGGGTGAATGTTATTAAAATTACATTACGTACAGCTATTTCCGAGAAATCAATCACAAACAAACATACGATGACACTTACCTAAATAAACACTGATAAGTAGTTAGTAAATTAACTAGATAGCATCTTAATCCGTCTGAGTGTAGTTATAAAAACAAGGATAACTCATTAGGTAAATGGATCAAGATAGATAAGGTATCAGTGATTGTGGTATTCAACCTGTATCACGATATCATTATGTTTTGATCACGATCTTTTGTTGGAAGTATGCGCAATATAAACACACCGCCTGTGGGTCTTAGGTTGCCAGAGACGGCATCACGGCCGACCCAGGGCTTTCAGGTTGCCCGGGGTGTGAAATGAAATGAAATTTAATTCGTAGGAGACACGGTGAAGATAAGATGTCACATTTTTAGTTTTATATACATATCTCGCCTTCATTAGGCATACGATTTTTTTAGATAGGTAAATTGTAACGATCATCATTAAACCACTTACTAAATAATACCAAATGATAAATATACATACATATATTCACGCCTTTATCCCCGGAGGATTAGGCAGAGGTGAATTAACACCCACATTTCACCAATAATTGTATTCGGTCTCACGTAATAGGGGCCTATGCCGGACACTATTGTTGACTCGAGCCATGCATCTGAGGCTGAGTCTGAGCTGTATATATCTGTCTGATGTTAAACAGCCCCATCCCTTAGTCGCCTTGTACGACACCGCATGTGAAGAGATGGGGTGGTCCAAATTCTACTCTACCAAGAACCACGCGGCAAATATATTCATCAATAAGTTACTTACTATACATATTTAAGATTAAATTGATATTGTTAATTGTAATTGTGAAAGAAATGCTGATGTCAACAAATAGGAAATTATCACAATTTAAAATCTATACTTAATATTATAAAGCTGCAGAGTTTGTTTGTTTGTTTGTTTGAACGCGCTAATCTCTGGAACTACTGGTCCGATTTGAATGATTCTTTCAGTGTTGGGTAGTCCATTTATCGAGGAACGTTTTAGGCTATATATCATCACGCTACTACTTAAGTGAGCGGAGCATTGATAATAAATGTTAACAAAGCCGGCAATTATTCATACATATTTTGAAGACTAAAACATATGGGCTCAAAGGGATATGAAGCTTCAAAATATACCCCGGGCGAAGCTGGGGTGGGTCAGCTAGTTATTATTATAAAGCCCAACTGCATTCAACATATTATTAGATTCCAATATATTATACATTTCAATAAATAAGCATTTAAAACAGATATTAACAATTTTCAATTCGTACAAATTATAAGAGTAATACATACATACATACACTTACGCCTATATCCCCGAAGGGGTAGGCAGAGGTGCTAGCACCCTCATTTCGCCAGTTTATGTTTTAGGTCCCAATGTAATAGTTGGCGAGCCTATTGCCATTAACCGGGCACTTATAAACCTGCGATAAATACACACATAACTTCGAAAAGCATCGAAAAGTCATTGGTGTGTGCCATGGTAAAACCTGGGATCGAAGTCGAGACCTCGTATCAGCAGTCCATTACCCATACCACTAGGCTACCGCTGTTATAAGAATAATAGAATTTTATAATAAAGTGGACCACAGAGTTCCATTCTAACCCTTGGCCTGCTTTCGCTAGGGTGACAGACGACTCCACCCGTCATCCCCAGGCCCGCGTTTATGTAAGACGGAGATAGTTCTGCGAGTACAATGAGATTACTTCGATGTTCTTCCGGTAGGGTTTAAGATGAACGGAAGAGTCACCCCCGATTTCAGGATAAATAGGTCACGGTAACCGCTTCCCATCAGGTGGGCCGTGTGCTTGTCTGCCAACTTAGTGGTATAAAAAAAAATGTATTCAATTTAATTTTTTTTAATTTATTTACACAATGTATTTTAAAGCTATGCTAATATTGCCATTAATAAAAAATAATAATAATTAAATAAAACAAAAGTTAAAATGCGACGTGGAATTTCTCCGCATCGTATGCATCTTGTGGTAGCGTTCCCAAAAGACAGAATAAGCATTGCCACGTTGTATGGCAATGCTTATTCTCTGACCTAAGAAGAGGCCAGCCCTCTGGTCACGAGAAGCGTCCCTGAAGATATTACGGGCGCTCGGACCCCACGGCCCAAACGTTTCTACTCTCTTTTTTTTATACAACTTAGGTGGTAAACAAGCATACGGCCCACCTGATAGAAAGTGCTTACCGTGATCTATGAACGTATGTAACATCAGGGGAGTCACATCCATGCTGCCGACCCTGTAAGAACAGAGATTTTCTGTGCCGTCAGTGCAGAACACAAAATCAGGACAAGCCTTTGGTCTTCCCACTGACAGCACAAAAACTCTCCAGTGAGCTCTGGCTACCATATCCACCGCCGGGAACACAACACGAGGTTATTATAGCCGTGGTATTCTGTAGGGCGGAGGTACTTCCCCAGTCGGACTGCTCAATTGGGACGGAAATACTGTCGTGTCCTAACCCCTATTTGTCAGTTAATTCATACATATATTTAATATACATCAATTATTTCATAGTAGGCCTATAGGGACATAACCTCGGAAGTATGGGCAGTCCTATGTAACTGACCAGTCTCGTGACAAACTATTACTACCTGCAGTTGAGTTAAGCTAATACTTGAGTCTGATCAACAGAAAACCTGTCGAATGAGGAACGAACCTGGGAGGAGATTATGCAGATCAAGGCTATGCCAGTACCCATGCACCAGAAGAGGGACCTTAAAGCTAGACTACAGGTATACTAACCATCTTTACTTACTGCCAGGAGGGGACGCTGTTGCTCTGATGAGTCTTCTTCTGCCCTTCTTCTTTTTTTTAAATCTAGCACACTCCAACTTGACTTCACCTCGCCTGTTGATAAGCTAAAGGCATAGTCTCAGGAAAGAGTGTCACCATTACAGACACTAATAATACAATGGTGGCTCAGCTTGGCGGCCTCATCAGATGCTTTGTCACGTCCCGTTTAAAGGGCCCGGGACTGTAGGAAGAAGGAAACACATTCTGGACAGTGTGAGGGTGACATCTAAGCCCTGCACGTGTTGTCCTATGTAGGAAAGGAGAGGGTGGGATTAGTTGGAAGAGCTCATCAGAACACACACCATGATAGAGACGGTAAAATACAGCCAAGGAAGCAGTATCTCTACGCATCTTCAAAGGCTCGAGGGTGTTCGTGACCATCTCCCATGTCCGCTATTTTCAATTTCTATATTTCTCAAAATAATGCAATACAATAATAATTGTACTTGTGGTTAGTTTAACACCGCTTCCTAGGCGTTATTGGAGAAGAAACGGCACAACAAAATCCACTGCGGGATTCTGACTTCGAAAATAAATAGTGTGTTTTGTTAAGACTTAATATGGAATATTAAAAAAAAAAAAAATTCTCGTGTCAAATTAATAAGTATATAAGAATAACTTTATAATCAATCAATCAATCAATTAGCCCACTGCAGTGCACTGCTGGACATAGGCCTATCCCAATGTGCGCCATTTTCTCCGATCCTCCGCCTTCCGCATCCAGTCTGTCCCAGCCACCTTTTTCAGGTCGTCCGTCCTATGGCTAGGGGGCGTCCTACCTTTCGTTTACCTTCTCGCGGTCTCCACTCTAGGACTCGTTTGCTCCAACGGCCATCCGTCCTGCGATAAACGTGGCCAGCCCACTGCCACTTCAACTTGCTTATTCTGTGACCTATGTCGGTAACTTTAGTTCACTGTCGGATAACCTCGTTCCGAATTTTATCCTTCTTTACTTAAAATTTATAATAAAATAATTAATTCACCTATTTATTACAACACTAGATGTGCCGTATAGTTACTTTTACTAAACGTCAAAACAGTAATAAGGAAACTTGTATGAAATAAATTATTGTGACGTCACAATATTTAATAGCCAAATAATTTGCTATTATAGATTGGATGGATGGATAAAAATATATAAAAATTATAAAATACCATTCTTATAATAAGCACAGTTAAATAATGTATTTTAACTACAGTAAATAAATCAAATAACACACTAATGCTATTATTAGGAGTGGCCTGCTCTGCGCCATGCACAAGTCAGAGTTGTTACACACCTTTTTATCTTATATATAAAATTCTCGTGTCACAATGTTCGTTCCCGTACTCCTCCAAAACGGCTTGACCAATTCTCATGAAATTTTGTGAGCATATTGAGTAGATCTGAGAATCGGCCATCATCTATTTTTCATACCCCTTAGTGATAAGGGTTGTCCACACTGGGAACCGACATCCACGCGGGCGGAGCCGCGGGCAAAAGCTAGTGATCTATACAACGGTCACCGCGTCGTGTTCTCGCTACCGCAGAATCCTTTCATCTACCATAACTAATCTATAACAATTTTTCAATCATATTCCGTATTTTTTCCTATTTGTCAGTCTGGTTTTGTATTATTTCTCTAGTCATATGTTAGTTACGAAGTAATATAAAAACCTGTGTACATATTCACAGAATGCAACAAAACTGCGCCTCCAAGGGCTAGAACAACTCCAATGGAGACAACGCAAGGTGTGGCACCGCTTCAGAATCAGATTCACCGAGCTTGTGGGGAAACTGGAGCTCTGGCAGTCCCCCTTGAGGGAGATCGAGGGGAAATTCGGCACAGGCGTAGTCTCCTATTTCATCTTCCTAAGGTGGCTCCTCTTCTTAAATATAACCATATCTATAATTATAATAATCTTCATGATTCTACCAAAAACTTTGTTAACCGAGGCAGATAATATTTGTGATGATTATGCCACAAATTCCTCAAAATGCTGTTCTAATGCCTATCTGAATAAATACCCAATTCATTCGAACATATTCCTTGATGTTATCCAAGGCACCGGAGTAATGGAACGTACAATATTGTTCTACGGAGTATATACGGATCAGATTTACTCGTACAACCTGCCAAAGTTATTTGATAAAATTCTCTATTATAATAATCCTATGGCTTATATTCTTGTAGCTATTTCTTGGCTCCTATTATCTTTAATAGCTATAGTTAAAACTGCTGCCAAAGGTTTTAAGGAACGGTTAGTTGAAAGCGAAGGACAATTTTACATGTATTGTAACTTGGTGTTCGGAGGATGGGATTTTTGCATTCACAATGATAAATCAGCAAAAATCAAACATAAAGGTATATACAACGAGATCAAAGGTTGCTTAGAAGCAGAAAAATATAAGGAAGAAAAACAATTGAGGAGTAGGGAAACTCAAATATTACTACACTTGAAGAGATTACTCGTTAACATAGTAGTTTTTGTGATTCTGATAGCATCTGGTGTATTAATCTATCTGAGTTTTAACTATTCAACAAATAGATTGAACCAAGAAACAGCTGACACTAGTAATGAAATTGTAAACGTAACAAAATTCGCATTAACTTCAAGTATTTTAGACAAAGATGGTATCACGTTTGGTCAATTCGAGAACACTCTACTAGAATTCCTACCCTTTATAACAATAGTAGTTCTAAACTTAATAGTACCAGAAATATTCAATTATTTAATACAATTAGAGAATTACACTCCACCACACGTTATAATAGTAACGTTACTAAGAACGGTCTTGCTAAGACTTTCTTCGTTAGCTGTATTACTAAGTCAAATGTATATATATATAAGGAAATATGGATTTGAGTGTGTGTCTGGCAGTAATGATAATATTATAGATTGTTGGGAGACGTACGTTGGACAGCAACTGTACAAGCTGATACTGACTGATTTTGCTGTACAATTTGTTACAACATTCTTTATAAATATGCCTAGAGCGTTCGTAGCTAGGCATATGCGTAATAGATGCCTAAAAATGTTAGGCGAGCAAGACTTTCACCTCCCAAAACACGTTTTAGATATAGTGTACATACAAACAATAATCTGGATGGGTTCGTTCTTCTGTCCGTTCTTGCCATTAATAGGTAGTATATTTTACTTTTTAATGTTTTACATAAAGAAATTTACTTGTCTCACCAATTGTACACCCTCCCCAGTAGTGTACAAAGCTTCTAAGTCAAAATCTCTGTTCATGTCAGTGTTACTTTTTGGGTTCGTTGTATCTATTGCTCCGGTGGCTTATTCAGTCGCTGAGGTGTTACCTTCCATCAATTGTGGACCTTACAGGGGTCATGTTACTGTATGGCATTTTGTTGTAACTACCTTCGATGGGTTCCCATACTTTATAAGGGAAGTTATATTTTTGTTAGGAACATCAAATTTTGCTGTACCAGCTTTTGCAGTTCTATTGTTATGTTTGTACTATTATTGGGCAGTAGCAGCTGCTAACAGGCATATGGTGACGGTACTCAAAAACCAGTTGGTTCTAGAAGGTCATGATAAGCAGTTCTTGCTGAACAGGCTCAGTGCGTTCATTAGGCAGCATCAGAAGAGGTGCGAGAGACGGAATAGGACTAGTTTTGCGGATGACGATTCGGATATTAGGCAGAGTTCTAGGTAAAATATTAATGAATTAAATTGTCTGTTGTGGAAATTTGTAGTTCATGGTATGTATGGAGCTTATTGTAAAGTAAGCAACTATAGCCGGGTTGGTCTTAGGATGGGTGAGCATTCTTAAGATATGCCGTCAGGCCCGGTTGCCATATAAATATCTATGGCAGTCGTTTTGAGTAATTGGAGTCCTAAAACGTTCGATATTTTTTTTTATACGACTTAGGGGGCTGACAAGCACACGGGCCACCTGATGGGAAGTGGTTACCGTGGACGGCGTGGACTATGGATTCGTGCAACACCAGGAGCGTCACACTCACGCTGCCGACCCTGAAGAAACCTCCTAATGCCCCTTTTGAAGAATCCCATATTGTAGGCGCATGGGAAGACCGCAGCAGGTCTAGTTACAGAACTTCGACATCGCCAATGGGCTGTGGAGGTCTGATGGCAGTCGCTTACACACTCTTTATAGATGTCATTATGATATTCTGATGTGGATTCCTCTAGCGAATACAGTATGAGGTACTTCAAGAAAGGTATCAGGTTCTTACAAAGTCGGCAGCACGAGTCCGCCCGTCCATAGGACACAGTAACCACTTCCCATCAAGTGGGCCTTGTCCTGGTCTGCCACCTGAGTGGTATAAAACATACATATCACGAAATATAAAAATTCACACAAGACTAAAAGTACACCATAATATAATAATAATGAAATATGTTAAAATACCAATATAGATATAAAAATGCCATTATTAATGATCTTTCTAGTGGTGAGTTGCCATGTAAAAAAAATATTTTACCCATATTTTTTTTTTAAGAATATTAGATTCGACTTTACTAATATTCCCTCTAACCCCTCCAGCTAAGCTAAATTGTTTGTGTTAGGAGTGGGTTCACGTCGGTTGTGTAATGACGAGAGCCTGGGATCTCTCGATCGTATGCTTGACTCCTTAACCACTAAGCTACCGAAGCTTGTATTATCAGTTTGTGGTTTAGGATCAATATTATAATAGAGGAGGGAGGCCATGATGGTAAATATGTAGTTTCTCAACTTCTTGGACTCCTCCAAAGCTCAAATCATGACAATGAAGAGATACACTACTTATTTTGCCCGATAGGTGGCGCATTATCGCTGGTGTTGTATTGCTGTCAAATTTCATACAAATTGTTAGGAAGTAAAAGAAAAATTATTCTATAGAATAAACAATGACGCTGTCTCGTGCATTTCAGTGTCAAAGTCAAAAATCATTTATTCTGTATAGACCATTATATCGGCACTTACAAAACGTTAACAAAAAAGGAACATGAATATAATAATAATAATAAATACTGTACAACATTCTACACAACGCTATCTAGACCCATGGTAAGCATAGTTTAACTAGCTTGTGTTATGGAATCTAGAATACGGATAAACATACTTAAATACTTTTTTTGTATGTACATACAAAACGTGGCGTAGCGGTAGAGCATTCGACTGCTATGCAGGGGGCGCGGGTTCGATTCCCGCTCAGTGCAAATATTTGTAGGCATGAATATGTATATTTGCATTGGTCTGTGTGTTTCTATGTATAATATGTATGTATTTACAAAAAAAAATCCAGTATGTATGTATATCCGCATTCTAGATCCCATAACACAAGCTAGTTAAGTTATGCTTACCATGGGTCTAGATAGCGTTGTTTAGAATGTTGTAGAATATTTATTACTATTATTATTATATTATATTCATGTTCCTTTTTTGTTGATGTTTTGTAAGTGGCGATATAATGGTCTCTACAGAATAAATGATTTTTGACATTGAGACTGAAATGCACGAGACAGCGTCATTGTTTATTCTATAGAATATGAATTTTTGTTTATTGACAAGCATCTGACAGTCTGATGTGAGAAACATAGGATTACAGACACTAAAGCAAGCACCAGCGAAGGTGGCGCCATCTGAAATTAGTTTTGCCTGTACCTCCTCCCCGTTGTAAAAATTACGTTATTTTTTTGTCAACGTTTTTTCGATGCAATGTAATACTCATACGACATCGCATCCACCTAATATAGCTCCTTTACTGTCGACCTTGAACAGTTTTCCCTCAGCCTGCTTCTGCTAGAGTGACAGGCGGCTCCACCTGACACCCCCAGGCCCTCGTTCTTGGGGTACGGAGATCGTTAAGCAACCTGGTGTCCACATTCCTATGATCCATCTCATTGTGTCACATAATCTTCCTCTAACCCAGATATAAGACTGAAAACAAATTGCAGGAAGTTGTTGCCAATAAAAACGAATCCATTAATATGTAATAGGTAATATACATATTTTATATACGGTTTCGATAAAATGGCCGATTATGCTTTCGTCTGTTCGTCTGTTTGTTTGTGATATTTGATTTACAACTTAACTTTTGTCAAGAGCTTTTCTTGTAGGAGGGATTACTGGAGTGGGTCCCTATTTCTATATAATGAATAATTAATAACAAGATGGTTACCATGGCAACAGTTTGTGGATCAACCGCTAACAAAATTGCACTCAAAGAGCCTAAATTACCCAGATCACTTGCATTATAAGAATGCTTGAAATTATTAAAGATACCAGAAAATTGTGGCAAAGGCTTGCAAGGTCTTCTGTTCACAGAACTACTAGTTTAAAACTAGTCTTTGCGTGGATATAAGTTATCGTGACTTTTGATTATATCTTTTTTACCGCGCAGTCGCCTAGTGGTATGGGTAATGGACTGCTGAGATTAGGTTTCTGGTTCGATCCCAGGTTTTACCATAGCACACACCAATAACTTTTCGATGCTTTTCGAAGTTATGTGTGTATTTATCGCACGTTTATAAGTGTCCGGTTAATGGCAATAGGCTCGCCACCTATTACATTGGGACTTAAACATAAACTGGCGAAATGTGGGTGTTAGCACCTCTGCCTATCCCTTCGGGGATATAGGCGTGAGTTTATGTTATGTTCATTATATCTCACGATTCTCCGACCGCGATCAAGTATACGTAGGATTTTTAAGTCTGATCAAGGCAGCGTGTTATTGCACCATAGGTCATGGTAACCACTTTCTATCAGGTAGGCCGCCAGCTTATCTGCCATGCAATTAGTTTAAAAAAAAAAAAACATTTTTAACACAAAAGTCGCATCAAAATCGATGTAGTACTTTTGCGTCCATAGAGAATAAACAAACAAGAATTTCACAAAATCTATATAAATATATAAAAAATAAGTGTATATTCCCTGTTATGTGTTACTCAGATGTTAATTGCCTTGCCATAAACAAAATCCCTTGTATTTCATATCACATAAGATCTATTGTAATATAATTTCTTGTTTCGACAACTCAAAATTTTATTACGTCACAAAATATTATACGAAGTATATAAAAAAAAATGTATATTAATTAAAATTTTATATGTATAATGAAATTGTATAAAAGCGGGAATGTTCTAAAAAGTTTAGTGTTCTATTACTTAATGTCTTGCTCAAATGAGAAGACTTTTTTGGATATTCGTTAGATTATTTTAAGGGGACACGTAATGGAGCACTTTTCGTCGCATAATCTAATTTTAATAAATCTATGCCCTCAAAAAAATCAAATGTCTGTTCGTAAGTTTTACAGCATATTTATAAAATTTTGTCTGTCTGTCTGATGACACTCACTAGCAAGTACCTAATATTATACGAACTACAGTCAACGACTAAAGGAGCTTATTAAAATCAAATTTTATAAAGTTTATAAACATTTTAATGTTATTAAACTTATGTCATGACTGTAACTAAGCCACTTTAATTTTAGGAAAAAAAATGGTCTTCAAAAGATTTAAATTAAATTTTTTTGTCTAATTTTTCTGTAAGGACACTTTGTCTGTTACATACATGCTCACGCCTCTTTCCTCCGGGGTAGGCAGAAACAACAGCTCGCCATATGCTTCTATCCTTTACACACTTCTCGAGCTGTCCGTTAGTAAACTTTTAACTTTAAAAAAAGTTAAATTAAATATTTTTGCCTGTAAGAGATTGCAGGAGAGTGATAAGCCGCCAATTGTACCACATAAATTGTATTTCTTTCTTGTATTCTCATATTCTTGGTGTACAATTATCGTTAATAGGCGACCAAAAGTGCCCCAACGCGTCAAAGCCGTCGGTCTTCACCCAATGCTCATTTTTACAATGTTGTATCCGTTCAATAGTAGTTTGTATAATGTATCATTGCGAGACTTCCTTTTGTAAATCTGTACATACCTATATCTAGCATTTATTAGTGTATAAGTAGGTAGATTTTTTTTCTAGTGATCTCACCATACAATCCTTGTAAATTAATAGTTTAACTCTAGACTGCCGGTCGATCTATATTTCTTTTATTATAAAATTGTATTAAATTATATAATTTGTATAAAATAATGTATAATACAATCAACCAGTTAGGCTAACGCAGTCCACTGCTGGAAAATATAGACCTTACTCGATATTGGGAGGCTTTTGGCATACTGTTTCCACACTGGCCAGACGGGTTGGTTTTTTTTTTAATGGTGACAGACAAGCGCACGGCCCACCTGATGGAAAGTGGTTACCGTGGCCTATGGACGTGTGTAACACCAGAGAAGCCACACTCGCGCTGCCGACCCTGTAAGCACAGAGTTTCTGTGCCGTCAGTGTAGAAGACAAAGCAGGACAAGCCTTTAATCATCCCACTGCCAGCACAAATTCTTCAGTGAGCTCTGGCTACCCTACTCACCGCTGGGAACACAACATGAAGTTATTATAACCGCGGTATTCTGTAGGGCGGAGGCACTGGGTCGGACTGCTCAATTGGTCAATTGGTATGATACATTATATCACTATTATTATACATCTCAATAGTATCCATTTATTTTATAAGACTAGGCAATTATATTTATTTATTAATTTTTAAATACTATGAAATCCTTAGATCTAAACGTAAAATGTCTGTTAGGCGATTTTTTTAAGACTGATAGACATTTCTTTTAAATAAATGTCCTAATAACTCCATTTATATGATGTTTTATATCTCTAGTCAGGCATTTTATAATACGAATGTAGCAAAATTCTTAGTTAATTGAAAAGTTACATTTGAAGTTGCATTTTTCAGAGGATGTAATTTCCTTTTTTAGATACCAAGGGGGTCAGTTTAAAGTTAAAAATTATATTTTGTGGGGTTGCAACCGTTGGAAAAAAGTGTTCAAATGGTTTTTATGGTTAAACATACGATAAAATAGTTGTAGATAATCTTATTTGCACCAAACAAATACGATTTAAACCTCTTTTTTCAAAATGGTGGCCATGGGATTAGGGTTGCAAACTCTTAAGTATTATATTTAACTATAAACTAACCCCTAATTGATAGAAAAAATAAAGTTGAAGTAACAAAGTGCACGCAAAGCCCAAAAATGTAACATTTCGATGGACTAACTGACTTAATTTGTATCTTTAGACAATTATATTTTGTTTACTATTGTGCTGTATCCTATATTTATTACTTAGATTTTTTTTATTCTGCAGATACACAAAATTAAAAAAAATGTAGGTAGTTTGTAAAAAAGTTTGTCAAGCAATTGTTTTGTATCTAGTATCAGTAATAATTTAGTTTATTATTTAGCTTTTCAATAATAATTCATAAAATAGCAAAGATTTTTTTGTACTATTGTGTCCTGAAACGAAAGATTCCCTCAGTGAACATTACTGCTAAAAGTAAGCAAAGTCGCGGGTGTTATGTAGTAATCATTGTATGTTTTACAGTCAACTACATACCTATATTACCACGACACACTGCCATAATAACACTGTCTAAATATTTATTATAAATGTAATTATTATAAACATAATATGAAAATAAATAACTGTACACCTGATTTGTGTTTTTATTTCTGTATTTTTTACCGTGGCCTATGGACGTTTGCAACACAAGGGGCGTCACACTCGCGCTGCCGACCTTGTAGGAACGACCTACAAGCACACGACCCACCTGATGGAAAGCGGTTACCGTGGCCTATGGACGTGTGCTACGCCAAGGGAGTCACACTCGCGGTGCCAACCCTGTAAACAAGTTTCTCTGCCGTCACTGTCAAAGACAAAGCAGTACAAGCTTTTGGTCTTCCCACTGACAGCACAAAATCTCTCCAGTGAGCTCTGGCTACCCTACTCACCTCCGGAAACACAACACGAGGTTATTATAGCCGCGGTATTCTGTAGGGTGGAGGTAATTTCCCAGTCGGACTGCTCAATTGGACGGAATTACCACCGTGTCCTACCTCCTATAAAAGTTTCTCTATTGCACTTAGGTTCTGTTGATTGCCTTTTTTGTTGAAATCTATATTACGTATATATTATTATTATAAAGCTGCAGAGTGCGTTTGTTTAGTCGTTCGCTAGTCTCAGCACAAAATCAGTAGATTTTAGTAGAAAAAAAAATTTTGGTGTTACGTAGTGATGACATTTGGCCTATAACTCTCATCGAAGAACTATTCAACACAAAAATATTTTTTCAATTTAAACCTAACTGTTCTTGTACTGAGATTAGCGCGTTAAATCAACCAAACTCTTCCATAGGTATGGAATTTAATACGAACAGAAATCAGCAAGACTGTCCCCCATGCAAACATTTACACACACCCTAATATCTTTAAACAAACGCTAATCACCTGCTTCTCTATGTAAGCGCCCTAAGGATACACACACTTCATAAATATGAATGCTTATATGTTTATAAGAGTAATGAACTAAGACCGCCGTTTGACCGACCTTGAATGTTGGCCTCTCTGCTTACGTGTTTTTTCATGAAACTTTTATAAAGGTACTTGTTTTACTAGAAAAATAGAAGTGCAGGAACTATAATTATGTTGGTATTTAAACTATCATGGTCACTGACATCAGTATCAGAATAAACGGGATATTTACCATGTTTCATTATTTTGAGTTTCCGATATTTCGGCGCTGTTGCAAGCACCATGATCACGGAGGAACTGGAGTAGTGGCGGTGAACAAAGAAAAGTTTTTTCTTCTAGGAGTAATTATATCGATCTACCCTCTTTCGAGTTCTTTTACTACGCGTATCTGCACTACTATTGGTTTCACTCTCACTACAAACTCGAACCCGATCTCGATCACGTTCATGACATACGATGCTCACTGTATCCACTCGCGATTTTGTTTTAGCTTGTTCCCGGTTGTTTTTGCAAAGACGGACCACTGGATGCCAGACGTTCGGCAGTTGAAACCCATCCTCACGATTGAAATTTTTATACTTTTTTATTTCAATTGCTTCCCTAACCAGTCTTGGTATATAGTGGCGTTCTGTCGAAAGCATCTGAGGGTTATGTAGCTCGATCCAGTGGTTCGTACCGGACTCAAATAAATGTTGAGCGATTGCAGATTTATGCGGTTCATTGTTTTTGACTGCCCTGATGTGTTCCTTGATTCGGTATGTAACCGTTCTTTTTGTTTGTCCTATATAGGAACTGCCACAGCTACAGTCAATCTTGTACACTCCCGGTCTGTCCAATGGGGAGCCATCTTTGGGTGAGCGCAGGCATTGCGACAGCTTTTTAAAAGGAGTGAAAATAGTTTTGACAGATAAGTAGTACCTAGGTATTCCCGGAGACTAGACCAACTCTCCAAACCACCACCTCCCCCCTGTCATTCCCTCCCCCGCCATGCCCTGTCTCTCGGCTTCAGGGTGGACGTCACGGCTAAAAAAAAAAAAAAAAAAAGTTTGGTGTCTATTCGGGGGTTTTCGGCCATGCCGAGTCGATTGCGCTAATCCGTTTTCGCGTACGACGCACCGTTACAAAGTTACAGAAACGTAATCTGAGGTAATTGACGAACAATTGATAACGGCCGACCCTTGATAACGACCAGCCGTCGTCGCTCAATGTTATCTCGGGTCTGTTGTCTTTTTTGTCAATGTCTGCGTCATAGCCAATGATGACTAAACCTATGATGTAAAACGGGTATGTATTTGATTTAAAAAAAAGTCCTTTCGCAATACTAATGTTCTTTATTATTTTCAAAACAATATTTGAATAACTTACTTAATATGATATCGTTATACAGCGTATTGTTAGTGAACAGGTGCTGGAAATCGGCTAATGACATACCATAATGTTTATAGTATAAATACATTAAACAATATTCGCCACATACTGGAGTGTAATCGTTTTGGATTCGATTAGTGTTGTAATTCCATACTCTGCAATTTCGATCTAAAAACGTACGATGGAAACCTGTGGGTGCTCTACCATAGGAATCAAAGTACTGACCAACTCCATTCGGGTCTATGTGTATAGCAACCCAGTGAGAACCAGGCTTATTGTCGTTATCTAAGTTGCTTATGATATATGTAGGCATATCTACATGAATCGGCAAGCGATTTGCGGCATAAACATTACATTCACTTTTTGAATCCACTTGTCTCAAGTATCTCCGTATTTCTAATGTATTCATGATCGCGTTACGATGTTATCAGGCTCGTAGATTATAAGCAAATAATGAGATCAACAATAATTTAACATATTATAGGGTCTACAAAAACTTTTGTTTTAACTGTAACATGACGTACGAGCTCCCTTTGCTCGCTCCCGCGCATAATAATTTCACTCATAATGAACATTGACCAAATTGGTCTGGTCTATGACAGAGTATCTTAACATACACTGCATTTCGAACATTCACGGTAACATAATATATACAAACACATTGTTAATAAAACAAAGAAATACTTTGTATGAATATATTTTATTGAAAGGATCAATATACAATAATGCAGACTTATTTCTAAAACATTATTTAATTCTAATACGCGCTTAATTCTAATACACACTTAATTTTAAAACATTTAAGTTTACTTAACTACTATAGTCAACAGAAATGTTACGGTTTTTATCGATTTCTATAACATTATCAAATTCTGCATAGACAATACAATTAATAGTTTGTGTTAAAGCCGTATCAAAGCGAACTTCTATTCTTACGCTACCATGTTTTATAAGGTTCCAGTGATTAGAAGCATTCGCTGATAAGTCAGGTGTTAAATCGAACGCTAGCAGACAAAACCCTTTGGAATATTGATCTCTAGATATCCCGTTGCCTTCATTAAGGAAATGTATACCTGTACCCGAGAACAACGTATGATAACTAGAAGTAAAAATATTATTCCCAAATGATGGTTGTAAAGCTTTTGAAGGTATTTGTTGTCCGTCTATGTATAAACAAAATGTACTAATATCAAAATTTTCAAAGTTAAATGGGTTTTTAGAGAGATTTCCATTGAATGCTGCATTATTCACAAAACCAACTATACACCGTTTAGGTACTTGACCAAGGAATATGTTATCAAGAGTTTTACCCTGAACACCTGATGGTATCGTTAAAACTTTAACTTCAGCTCGTGTGATAGGATATTTAGCTGTCGTAGATGATAACACTTTTTGATGTGCAAGTAACACAGTTGGATTAATTCGTGCTCTACGAACAATCAGGGTTGCATCTGTAATAGTAACTTTAAATTTAAGGTCGTCAGCAAACAATTAGAACGAGTCAGTCGCTATCTAAAACCAAAAAAAAAACAAAAATGTATGTGTCATCTAAAGTAATGACCACTCGTTATAAGCAAAATTTCTGTTATCTGGGAATATGACTAAGTAGTGTAACGACGCGCTCTGCGAACGTCGTCACACCGGTTTTAATTCTATTTTTGAACGAAAAGTTTCGGAACGCGGAGTGAATGACATTTTGACGTATGGCTGTCAAAGCACCTTTCTTCCTAGCGTTGAGGCTGGATGGTCGATATTCATGGCTTCGTAACTTAATTTCAATAAATCTCATAAAAATGAGAGTATTTTTGCCTAAAGGATAATAGTTTGTGTCTTCACAACTATCCTCTTGTGGAATTATAGTTTATTTCTGCTCTTAATCTGAGAATATTATGATTTCTTTTGCTATTGGCATTGTTCCAGCAAATTAAGGCGGTTTCCAAATTGGAACCGCTTTTTTCTTTTTCCTTTGGACTTTTTCTTTGGACCTTTGTCTTCGGACATCTGCATTTCCTTATGGAGGGTTTGGACTTTTCGCCTCAAACCTGGATGTACCGCATGGGCTTAAACTGAAAACTTCGCCTGCTACGAGCTTTCTCGCTGCTGTGTTTACATATACTCGCCGAGGGATGCCGTGAGCTTACTTTAATTATATTTTAAATCTAAACTTCAAAATAACCTAAAAATGCATTGGTGACATAAGATCATATTGACTTAGCTTATAAAACTCTAATTTTAAATTTAAGGTTAGTTATACATTAGGATTGTATCCTTGCAACTATTTCTAAATGCACACTGGAGTGGACAATAAAACCTTAAACCTCACCGTTTGGTTTCATTTAGCTCACCTCCGGCAGATTAAAAGTTTCCAATCTCCGCTGATTATCCTAGGCATGTGTATCTCCAAGGCGCCCGAACTTTTATGGTAATGTACTTACAAACCAATTTTATTTCTATTTCTTTTTAATAGGAGATACAGAGAAAAATAAAATCATTTTTTTTTTATTATTACATCTGGCACTCGCGAACAGGGACATGACAGTGTGCATATATCTTTATTCCTTGTCACCTTTGCATTATTTTTTACCTTATCATGTTAAGAACAGTGTTTTCTTCATGTATTTTACTGTTACATAACTGTGTATTACAGTAAATCTTTGTTATTGTTTACTTTGCAAAACTAATCATACTACAAGTTAGTACTATTGTTTGTATCTCTCAATTACAGGTGAATGTTTCCATTTGTATAACATGGTTATTGTTATAATTGTTTTATCTTATATAGCTTTTGTTTATTACAGGTAAGATTTTCCACTTAGTAATATTATATAATTACTAGTTCTTAACCTTTATTCACATGTGTGAAAACATAGTAATATTTGAATATTTGCTGTTTACCTTAAGTAGACATAAATAATTTATTTTGTGAATCACTAATGCATTTTTATCTTTATAGGCATTTGACCTAAATAATTTTTGCAACAATAACATTCCATTCTATGAGTTTGTTTGACTTTTGAGTTTAGCGTTTTGCTATCAATGCAATTAACTTCATTCATAATTTAATTAACTTTAATTAGAAACTTTAATTGATACTTTAATTAGAAACTTATAGTGTATTTAATACAACTTTTTATTAGATTTTCACATCCTTTTATAAATCAAACATGGATAAGGAAATACAGGTCCCGCCTTTGTTTGAGAATATTGTTAATGATGTTCCAGTTGGTACTTCTACTCATGAGATGCCTCATGTCATGGCTGATTTATCTGAAGTTGTTGATCCATTTTCGAATAGTCGAGGAGCTGGTGATCATAGTCTGAGAGCCGCATCTTCATTTAATATGATGAATGTTTTATTGAATGATAATTTGAGGAAAAACTTGCCTTCTGTTACTTAGATGATCTCATATTGATGAATTCTACATTCTCTGATCATTTAGATTATTTAAATAAAATTTATAAAATCCTTAAAGATGCTGGGTTAACTATTAATTTAAAAAAGTGTAATTTTTGTAAAGATAAACTGCGTTATCTTGGTTATATTGTTGATAGTAATGGTTTACATACAGACCCTGCTAAATTAGAGTCCATTAAAAGTTTCCCACGCCCAGAAACAGGCCCCTCTTCCCCACTGGGCACTATGGGCACGTGCCCAGGGCCCCGCGATCGAATGGGGCCCCCTAGTTCCTGCCAGATTACCAAATGATAACCGATATTTAGGTATTACCGAAAAACATTAATTTTGAAAAATCTGATGATAATGACTTACTACAATACCTACGCTTATTATATTAGCTTTAGTTTGCCGCATGCGGATAGCTATACCTTGTACAACATAGCTTGAACTTTTTGACAGATGGGTCAGTGATGGGAAACAGAAAATATCTATTGGTGTAAAAAATGTGTTGGCTAAATATGTGGCTGTATGTATGTTTTAAACTATTCAAAATAAATAAATTCATTCGTCAATCAATTTTATTGCACTAGACATAAAAACATTGGGTAGGTACCATTGTTTTCAGTTTTTCTATTTAAATTTTACTTTGAAGCAATAAAAACCACTTAAGACTTTCGGAAAATGCTTGAGTCCTTAACAGGTACTCTTATGTTGTGTGTCTATTCTTATGATTATTATCAATTTTTAATATTATTAAAATAAGAAAATATTGTTCGTCGTTGCAAAGTTATATCGATTTCAGATTTGACATCCGTCAAAAAGAAAGATCAAACTAATAAATAAACAGGGTATGTACTCCACTCTCTCTCAAAAATGAGTTTTTCCGATATTAGTATATTTAGGTTAATTTAAATACCTATATGTAAGTATAAGAATACAATTAAAAGAAAAATTATTAAATTAAAAAAAGAAGAATTATTTGATGCGGTGTGGTTTATGTCTTTAAGAAACCTATTCGAACGTCATTCGTAATACCAAAGACAAAAAAGGGGAATTCCCGACTCCCGATCGTCGTTTGACTTGACGAACGGGAATTCCCTTCAAGTATTTGTCTGCGATGTTGTGGCGTTTGTTTTGTTTGTAGTTGTTAGTTTGTTACTGACTGTGCTTGAGCTCTGACAAAAAAATAGTATTGTTTGATTAAATCGTCGTTTGTCTGTTTTGTGTTAGCGAATATTTTCGTTATAAAATTAATTAAATACTGAATTATAATATAAAATGTCGAAACGGTCATATCCTAGTGGATCTGAAAAAAGGAAAAAAGCTCTACATCAGAAAGAAGTAATTGAAAAGTTACCAAAATTAACATCATATTTTACTACTACTACTGGAGAAACTTCTGTAAGTAGCAATCAACTCATAAATGTTCCACATGATGACTCAGCTCAATTACAAATTGCGGGAATTTCTAAACCTTCATATTCCAATTTTGAAAAAGAGATTGAATCAGAAAGCGACTATTCCTACGACGAAAGTGCAACGACTTCAGTAACTTCACTAAAACCGACAACTCCAACTGTGTCAATTGAACAGCAGTTTTCCAACACAGAAGAATTAATATCGCACGATCCCGCCGATTATTTTCACGAAAAGTTTGTTGAAATAAATCGCGAAATTTTAATTCGTAAGGGACCAGTATATTTTCAAAATAATGATTCTGACTTTTCCGAGGCATCCAGAACCTACAAAGATGGTAATAAATTAGTGACGAGATATTTCAACAAAGCATTATTTATTCGCAAATTAAAGAACAATGAAAGCGTCGAAAGAAAATGGTTGCTGTATTCGCCTTCCAAATGCTCTGTATTTTGTTTTTCATGCTGCTTATTTAACCCAACTGATGTTAATCTTTGCTCTCGGAATGGATGTAATGATTGGAAGCATATTAATCACATAATTTTAACACATGAAAATAGCCCAGCGCATAAGCAATCTATGATGACTTATCTGGCACGAAGTAAAGCGGTTGGTAGAGTAGATATAGAGTTATTATCTCAACATCAAAAGGAAGTGGATTACTGGAGAAACGTACTTAAACGGATTGTAGCTGTTGTAAAATTTTTGGCATCGAGAGGGCTTCCATTTCGCGGCGACAATGAAATCCTAGGATCTCCAAACAATGGAAATTATTTGGGTTGTGTGGAATTATTGAGTGAATTTGATCCATTTCACTTAAAAAAATTTGGGAATCCTGGAAAGGGTAACATTTCTTATTTATCAGCAAATATCTGTAATGAGTTTATTGAAGTAATGGGAAAACAGGTTCTAAAAAAAATTATAAATGAAGTTAAATCAGCAAAATAATTTTCCATAAGCGTTGACAGTACGCCCGATCTGTCTCATATTGACCAGCTAACTTTCATCATTCGATACGTAAAAGACTGTGTTCCTGTTGAAAGGTTTTTGAAATTTATACCTATTAAAGAGCATAAATCTAAGTATTTAGCGGAGACCATCTTAAATTTTTTAGAGATACATGATATTCCCATAAAAGATTGCAGAGGACAAAGCTACGACAATGCTTCAAAAATGTCGGGAAAGTATAGTGGTCTACAAACAAGAATCAAGGAAAA
This sequence comes from Eilema griseolum, assembly GCA_963662185.1. Classification (NCBI taxonomy): domain Eukaryota; kingdom Metazoa; phylum Arthropoda; class Insecta; order Lepidoptera; family Erebidae; genus Eilema; species Eilema griseolum. The sequence goes on from OY759255.1 coordinate 1,744,841, forward strand.
ATGTGAATTTGCCACCTTTATACCATGTGCAGGACATTCACTAAACTTGGTAGGTGTTCATGCTGCTGGGTGTGTACCGGAGGCATCACAGTTTTTTGAAATAGTTCAGAAAGTGTACAACTTTTTTTCGGGCTCTACCCACAGATGGAATATATTAACAGAACATTTAGGTTCAAAAAAAGTTGTTAAGAGTCTTTCACAAACCAGATGGTCAGCCCGAGCTGATGCAGTAAGTGCTTTGCATGGGGGTTATAAAAGAATATTAGAAGCTTTAATCACCATCGCAAACGATACTGAAAAGGCACGAGAAACAAGAGACGAAGCCCTTAGTCTGTCTAGAAAAATGGGAAATCTAGAATTTATTATACTGACGGAAATCTGGAGCACCATATTGGAAAGAATAGACAAAACAAGTAATTATCTTCAGAAAGAAACAATAACACTGGACGTTGCAACCAATTTGTTGACTTCACTTTATGATTTTATTACTAACCTCAGGGATAAATTTGATAACTTCGAATCATCTGCCAAAGAAAATAACCCAGAATCTGACTACAAAGATCTATCTCAAAGAACAAGACGTAGAAGCTCACGGCTGATTTTTTTTGATGGCTCTGCGCCTTCAGTCCAATTGAATGGAAAAGAGCGATTCAACGTAGAAACCTTTCTCCCAATAATCGATACCTTGAGTGTTCATCTAAAACAGCGACAAAGTTCATATGAGACCGTCAGTCAACGTTTTAGTTTATTTTTTCACTTAAAAACTCTGAATTCCGAAGAGATACGACAAGGATGCAAAGAATTTTCTCAAATCTATCACGAAGATGTAAATGAAAAAGAGTTAGAAATAGAATGTCAACATTTAAAAGAATACTTAAAAAATGTTCAGAGTGAAAATGAAGCATCTAACAGTGTACAGGAAGTATATAATCTATTAAAGCAAAACAAAATTGAAGACACATTTCCTAACGTAGAAATTGCATTGAGAATATTTTTAAGTATGATGGTAACTAACTGCAGCGGAGAACGCTCCTTCTCCAAATTGAAACGAATAAAAAATGAATTAAGAAGTACAATGCTTCAAGAGAGATTAACTAGTTTGTCGCTGATGTCCATAGAATGTGATATTCTCAATACCATAGATTTTGAAGATGTGATTAACGATTTTGCTCATCTTAAATCTAGAAGGGTACCTTTGCAATCAACATAGAATTAATCTAAGGATTTTATGTTAAGCGAGTTACTTTTGTAGATTATTTTTTATATTTCCTATTTTTTTATAGTTAGTAACTAAATAAAAATAAATTTAGAACCTTGTTTGTCTTTCTTTATCTATTGTAACTAAATAGTGTTTTCTCAAGGTCCTAGGGGCCCCATGATCCTAATGTGCCCAGGGCCTCAAATAGTTTAAAGACGGCCCTGCCCAGAAAGCGTTAGACAATTAAGAAGTTTTCTTGGGTTGTGTTCTTATTACCGTGGATTCATTGATAAGTTTGCTGATATTGCTTCGCCCTTAACCAAATTAACGGCCGGAAGCAAGAATTCTAAAAAATCTCTTTTCTGGAATGAAGAAGCTGAAGTTGCTTTTCATAATTTAAAACTTGCATTAATTTCTGCACCAGTTTTACATTGTCCGAATTTTGAAAGACCATTCTCTTTACATTGCGATGCTGGTTCTGTTGGAATTGGTGGTGTCCTGAGCCAAGATGATGATAATGGAGATCAACATCCTGTAGCTTATTATTCTAGATCACTTAATAAATGTGAACGTAATTATAGTACAACTGAGAGAGAGTTGTTGTCAATATTGGATTCTATTGAACATTTCAGACCTTATATTGAAGGAATGAAATTTACAGTTATCACTGACCATGCTAGTTTAACTTGGCTTCTTAAACTTAATAATCCTAGTGGTCGTCTTGCACGTTGGGCTGCTAGAATTTCTCAATTTACTTTTGATGTTAAATATAAAAAAGGTTCTTTACATTTAGTTCCAGATTGTTTATCCAGAATAGAAATTTCTGCTATTAATATTCCTGTAAATAATATTATTGTTATGCCAAATGAGGATATCGTTGATCCTTGGTATAGAAAAATATTTGTAAATTGTCAAAAGTTTCCTAGAAAATATAAAAATTTCAAAGTTGAAAGTGATACTTTGTATAGATTTTGTAAAGATAAATATAATCCTAATAATCGTTTAAATTGGAAAATTGTCATACCTAAAGAACACATCTTAGACACTATTAAATCTAATCATGATGATGTTAATTCAGGACATTTAGGAATTCATAAAACTTTAAATAAATTAAAAATACATTATTTTTGGAAAGGTATGTTTATTGATGTTCAAAAATACATTTCTTCTTGTGATACTTGTAAAGCTTATAAATCTTCTACTAATCCACCTCATGGAATTATGGTTAATCCTAAGAAAGTTGATAAACCAATGTTAATGCTTTCTATTGATATTATTGGAACTCTTCCAAAAGCTTATTCTGGCCATAAGTATATACTTTCAATCATAGATGTTTTTACAAAATATTGTTGGATATTTCCTATGACTAGTGCTACCACTAAAGTAATTTGTAGGATACTTGAAAAAGAAATATTTCTTAAGTTTGGAACACCTAAAATTTTTGTTTGTGATAATGGAAGCCAATTTACAGCTAAGCAATTTGTAGATTTTCTAAAAAGTTATAATATTAGTAAAATATTTTATAATACTTTATATACACCTCAAAATAATCCTGTAGAGAGATATAACAAAACAGTCGAAACATGTATTTCTTGTTTTGTTAAAGATGATCATAGAACTTGGTCAAAATATTTGCCTCATGTTCAATTAGCTTTAAATAGTAGTGTGAATCTAGCTACAGATTTCACTCCTAATTTTCTCATGTTCGGTAGAGAACTTATTTTTGATGCTTCATTGCACCGTTTTAGTAATTCTTTTGATAACCTCAATCAACTTGATGTTGTTGATAGGTCTTCATTTGCTTTTTCACTTAAATCACTTAGTGATATTTTTATAAAAGTTCAAGCTTCATTGCTTAAAGCTTATAAGCGTAATGCGCGTTATTATAATATAGGAAGGAAGGTCATTTCTTTTGAAGTGGGAGATATAGTGTGGAGGAGAAGTTTTGTGCAGTCTAATGCTCCTGCATTCTTTTCGGCTAAGTTAGCACCTAAGTTTGTTAAGTGTGAAATAATAGATAAAATTTCCTCTAATGTTTATGTTTTAAAAGACCTTAATAAAAACTATACTGGTCGTTATCATATTAAAGACATAATTAAATATTAAAATTATTCTTGTTTTGACAATGTCTATCTTTGTCTTTGGTACTTTGTTTGAAGTATAATCCCATTGTAAGGTGATGTTTGTGAGGCTAAGGGATTTTGAAAGGAGATGTATGTTAGGAACTTCACAACAATTTATTAATTTCAATTTTAGTTTCCTTCAAAAATAACTTAGGTCATTTTAGGACTTATTTTTATGTAACTCTACTCCATATTAACAAATGGTTCCACATCAAAAGATCTTATATTTTTATTTATCTTTGTTGTATAGGATTATTTTCCTGTATATATTTTTATACCCTTGTATATTTAATATTGTATATTTTGTACAAATTTAGGAATTTAGTTTCTACTCTAATATAGGAGTGAAATTTAATATTCATTTTCTACATTAAATTCACTTGACTTATTTCCACTCACTTAGGGAATGGAAAATTAAGTTTCTTGAACTTTATTTTTGTACAGTTCTGGGTTATTTTCTTAGTATTAAGATTCTCGGATTGGACGCATTTTATGCATTTTTTACACACCTTGTTATACCATTTTTTGGGAAACTTGTGTCTTACTGGACTTTACAATTTTTTGTGCTATTGTGTTTCATACACATAGTCACACCTTACGCTTTGCGCACGGGAAGCTGGTGGTGATGAGCCGGTCGTAATTGTCGTTTTTCTCTTTTTGTACGATTGTGTTTTTATACACATTGTTACATTTTTTATGCTTTGCGCACGGGATGTCGGTGGTGTTGTGCCGGTCGCAAATGTCATACTTTTCTTATGCGGTTGTGCTCAGAAAGTCAGTGGTGTTGTACTGGTCACAATTGTCATATTTTCTTTATATTTTGCTTGTGCTCGGAAAGTTGGTGGTGTTATACCGATCACAATGCTTATAAATATATTATTACGACACTTTTGTTGTGATTTTGTTTTGACGTTTTAGATGTTGGAATAGGATTTGAAGTCGGCGGCTTTTCAACCTAACCGACAGTGGGAAAACTTCATTGTTTTTACCGATTTTCTTTCAGATTCGGCAGCGTTGGTGCTTAACCGATATCTTGTTAGTTTCATATTTTTGTTTCAGGAATAGCTGGTATAGAGTCGGTGGCGTAGGAGCTCAACCGCACTTTTGTATTGATGCTAGAAGGCTGGTTAAGATCAAGGATTAGATTCGACGGCGTTGGTTGCCTAATCGATATCTGGAATGGAATTGAGTAGGGATTGTTTAATTTGTTTTATTGAAGGATTTGTTTTCACTTTTGTGTTGAAATAAGTTTTTACTCTTTTCTGAGTTTGGTTTCGGTTATTCCATTAAGTTGGATAGTGTCCTTTGTTTCCATTTGAAACTGGAAATTCTTTTTCAACTTAATTCTTTACTTTTCGAGTGTTTTCACATTCTTTGATTTTTAGGAATGCTTTCCCATTCTTTAATTTATAATTATTTCTGCAATACCCAAATGCAAGATGCTTTCGCATTGCCTTTTTTATTTATTGAAAAATGTTGCAAGACATTTTGTCTTTTGAGGTTTTTTGGAATTTTGTTCTGGACTCTCATAATTTTCATTAGAAAAGGAAGTTTCTTTCTTTCTTTTTTCTTTTTGGGGAGGGATGTAATGTAACGACGCGCTCTGCGAACGTCGTCACACCGGTTTTAATTCTATTTTTGAACGAAAAGTTTCGGAACGCGGAGTGAATGACATTTTGACGTATGGCTGTCAAAGCACCTTTCTTCCTAGCGTTGAGGCTGGATGGTCGATATTCATGGCTTCGTAACTTAATTTCAATAAATCTCATAAAAATGAGAGTATTTTTGCCTAAAGGATAATAGTTTGTGTCTTCACAACTATCCTCTTGTGGAATTATAGTTTATTTCTGCTCTTAATCTGAGAATATTATGATTTCTTTTGCTATTGGCATTGTTCCAGCAAATTAAGGCGGTTTCCAAATTGGAACCGCTTTTTTCTTTTTCCTTTGGACTTTTTCTTTGGACCTTTGTCTTCGGACATCTGCATTTCCTTATGGAGGGTTTGGACTTTTCGCCTCAAACCTGGATGTACCGCATGGGCTTAAACTGAAAACTTCGCCTGCTACGAGCTTTCTCGCTGCTGTGTTTACATATACTCGCCGAGGGATGCCGTGAGCTTACTTTAATTATATTTTAAATCTAAACTTCAAAATAACCTAAAAATGCATTGGTGACATAAGATCATATTGACTTAGCTTATAAAACTCTAATTTTAAATTTAAGGTTAGTTATACATTAGGATTGTATCCTTGCAACTATTTCTAAATGCACACTGGAGTGGACAATAAAACCTTAAACCTCACCGTTTGGTTTCATTTAGCTCACCTCCGGCAGATTAAAAGTTTCCAATCTCCGCTGATTATCCTAGGCATGTGTATCTCCAAGGCGCCCGAACTTTTATGGTAATGTACTTACAAACCAATTTTATTTCTATTTCTTTTTAATAGGAGATACAGAGAAAAATAAAATCATTTTTTTTTTATTTTTTACAGTAGGTAGGGATTTGTGGTTATCGAATACAACAAAAAAGTTCAGTTATCTGAGGTATTTAGCTTACAATTCAAACAAATTGGTTCGCTATCTGAAGGTAAATTATCTGAGGATATCATTACTACGTTTCTAAAAGCAACGAGATATGGGCTGTGTATAAAAGAGAGTCCTCTCTCTCACTAAACTCAGTTAAAACGTTGTCGTCAACAGTGGATAAGTTAGTACACTATAATAAAAAGACCAAAGTACAAGTTTGATAACTGAATATCATAGTATTCTTCATACATTAGAGTGTGCTGTTCATACGTTGTGGTTACTATGGCTGTAAGTATTATCATATTTCAAATAGTGTTCTTAATTACATTTATACTTTTTTATTCGTGTGTCCATGTCAAATTTTTCAAAAAGATATTTTATATTGTTTCAGTTTCTAGATAATACATATAAACAGTTTTACTATCCAGGGGAAGAGGATGAGCGCAGTGACGAAGAAGGTACTCTGGAGTACAAAGTAAAGAACGCCATTCTACTAAAAAGGAAGAAAGACATAGAGGAATTCTTTGAGAAATCGAAGAAGAAGAAGAAGGCCTCCAAAAAGTCATCTACTGTTGGACGCTTATCAAACGGGGGTACAGCATATATCTCTACAAACAATGACGATGGAGATAATGCATCCCACCTCATAAAAATTGAAATTTACGATCTGAAGAAGACTAAAGAAATTGCACCGACGGAGCTATGGAAACATGCCGAGCTGCGTGTAAAATATTATACAGTAAACGATGGGGACAAGAATCTAAACAATGTACGTGATATCATATACGATATCACTAAACAGCTCGCTGCTACCGAAGATTGTGCTAAATACTTCATGAATAATTGAAGTAGTGAAGATACACAGAGACTTCTACCTTAATTTAGTTTTGATAGTGTATGAACTATTGTGTAGTAAAATCTATCTAGTAAAACAGTGCGTATTCAAGAATCCTTGTGTTAAATATAAAGATTAATAGTGATACACCATGGATACATTAAACTGTGATTTATATAATTCGGAACTCGTGGTGCTTGCTGAGTAAGTGTCGTTAGATTTTATGTCATCTGAATTCAACCAGGAATTTCATATATCACAAATTGGAAAAGGAAAAAGAAAATCAGAATCTGTGACAACAACAGAAGAAGACTCAACTGCAAAAAGAATACATCTTGAAGCACCATCCACATCATCAGTGTTTTTTCAAACTGTGAGTACAGAAAGTTATGATACAATTAAATGTTCACAGTGCAATGTGTCGATAAAAAAAAAATTTTTGAGTAACCATTTGAAAAGTAATACACATAAAAATAATTCTTTAAAGAATGATTCAGAGTTAAGAAATGTTAAAATAGTTGAAAGTGCTTTCGGAAATAGAGTTATTACGTATAGAATTAAATCTGATATCATTATTGACAACAATCCACAACCTTTTCAAACACCTGAATTATTTTTAAAAGAAATCAAAGATGTCGTATTTACTTTACTTGAACGATGTATCATAGATCTTTTTATTGTAAAAGTAAATTTTATCCTCAATGCAGACTTTATACAGCTAACTAAAAACTTACGTAACACGTTCGACTTCCAAATAACTAATTACGTTTTCAGTCGTGGTGATGATAAAGATATGATTTTTTCTTTAATAACTTCTGAAATAAGTACTAAAATTTCTAATTTTGAAAAAAAAGATAATGGTTGGAGCTTACTAAAAATAAATTACCTGGATATGAATGTTAATAAATGTAACCCATTGCGGGGCTCTTTCTACATAGACCTACCATTAGACATAAAAGTTAAAAAAGCAGTAATAAATGTACAAAATAGGGATAACGAATGTTTTCGATGGGCAGTTTTATCAGCATTATATCCAGCTAAAACCCATGTTGACAGGGTAACATGTTATATTCCTTATAAAAATAAATTAAAATTTGGTAATATTTCTTTTCCTGTAAAATTGAAAGACATTAATAAATTTGAAAAACTTAATGATATTAGTATAAATGTGTTTGGTTTAGATTACGATTCTAGAAAAAAGAAAAATATTGTGGTTGGCACGTTATATTTTACAAAAGAAAAAAAAAACATCCATTTAAACTTATTATACATAACTCAGGCTAACAGAGGTCATTATTGTTATATAAAAAATATTTCAAGGTTAGTAGCTCAACAAATTTCATCAAGTAAATGTGCAGTTCATATTTGTGATGGTTGTTTGTTAAACTTTACATCGCATAATAATTTAAAACAACGTCAAGAAAAAGATTGTTTCCACATTTCAACAAAACTACCATCGGAATCTAATAAAAAAAGTAATTGGTTTAATGAGTTAACACCTTCGAACCAAATATCATTTAACAATTATGAACGAAAATTAAGAGTACCCTTCGTAATATACGCTGACTTTGAAGCTTTTTTGAATCCTATTAACGGATGTTCTAATAACCCAAATAATTCATCAACCGAAAACATCCAAAAACATGAAACGTATAGCTTTGGCTATAACATTAAATGTTCATATGATGATAGGCTTTCAAAGTATAGGTCACATACTGGTAAAGATTGTGCACTTATGTTTATGAAAATGATAAAAGATGATTTAGTTAATATCTGTAAAAAAAATACATTTGTTAAAAGTCCGTTACCATTAACGGAAGAAAATATTAATATGTCTAATCAAACTAAAGTCTGTTATATTTGTAATCACAGTTTAAATGAAAATTTTGAGATTTGTTATAATTGGTTTACTGGTTTATATGAAGGAGTTGGACATACACATTGTTCTAAAAAGTATAGAGTACCAAACTTCGTACCCATATTTCTACATAACTTGGGTAACTATGATTCGCATTTTATTGTTCATGGTCTCAATTTTGAAGATGGTAATATAGAAATCATTCCTGAGAATAAAGAAAAGTACATTTCTTTTTCAAAAATATTAAATATTAATAACCGTGTTATGAAATTAAGATTTCTTGATTCTTTTAAATTCATGTCTAGTAGTCTAGAAAAATTGGCTCAAAATTTATTATTGGAACAATTCAAAGAACGCAAATTAAATTTTCCATGTGAGGAAGACTTTCGGCGCTTAATACGTAAAGGTATTTATCCTTATGAATACATGACTTCATTCGAATGTTTAAACTTAACATGTCTGCCTACTCCTGACAAATTTTATAGTTCGTTAACTGATATGCATGTTACTGAAAATGATTACCAGCATGCTCAAGATGTTTGGAATCATTTCCATTGTAAAAATATGAAAGAATACTCTGATTTATATTTAAAAACAGATGTTTTATTGTTGGCCGATATATTTGAAAATTTTAGAGATGTGTGTCTTAAAACATATGAATTAGACCCAGCCTATTATTATACAGCACCGGGTTTGAGTTGGGATGCCATGTTAGTACATACTAAAATAAATTTAGAGTTGTTAACTGATATAAACCAAATTACTTTTATTGCAAAAAATATTCGCGGTGGTATATCTCAATGTAGTAACAGACATGCTAAAGCAAATAATTCTTATATGTCAGAATATGATCCTTCTGTACCATCTTCTTTTCTAATGTATCTGGATGCAAATAACCTTTACGGTTGGGCTATGTCTCAATGTCTCCCTACTGGAAAATTTGAATGGGTTGATGTTAATACTAACTTTCATGTTCCTGACGATGCTGATTATGGTTTCATTTTGGAAGTGGACTTAGAATATCCAAAACATTTACACGACTTACATTCGGATCTGCCGTTATGTCCTGAAAATATATGTTATGGTGGTAGTAAAGACAAAAAATTGATTCCAAATTTAAATGATAAAAAGAACTATGTCATTCATTATAGGAATCTTAAACAATGTTTGAAAAGAGGACTTCGTTTGCTTAAAATTCACAAAATTCTTAAGTTCAATCAATCAGCGTGGTTAAAAGTTTATATAGATTTGAACACTCGCATGCGTTCATTGGCAACTTCAGATTTTGAAAAAGATTTCTTTAAATTAATGAATAACTCTGTTTTTGGTAAAACAATGGAAAATGTTTTAAAACGAGTAAATGTAAAATTAGTGAACCATTGGACAAATTGTGGGAAAACTCAGGGAGCTGAAACTTTAATAGCAAGACCTGAATTTCATAGTTTATCTGTATTTTCAGAAGACTTAATCACTGTACAATTAAACAAAACACAAGTTTTATACAACAAACCGATTTACCTTGGATTTTGTATTTTAGATATTTCAAAAACTTTAATGTATGACTTTCATTATGATTTTATGAAAGAAAAATATATGGAAAATATTAAACTATTATATACAGATACTGATAGTTTAGTATACCAGATATTTACCAATAATTTTTATCATGATATTAAAGAAAATTTAGAAAATTACTTTGATACATCCGATTATCCTCCTGACAATATACATATATGGATTACCTCTAATAAATAAAAAGCGATTAGGATTTTTTAAAGACGAAAACAATGGCAAAATTCTTAAAGAGTTTGTAGGACTTCGAGCAAAAATGTATATGCTATGGACGTACAAAATAAATTTATAACTAAAGCAAAGGGTGTTAATAAATGTGTTACAAAAAAATTTACTTTAAATGATTATAAAAGCTGTTTGTTAGAAGAAAAAATACATTATAGTGAAATGTTAAGATTTAAGTCAATAAAACATACCATATACACACAAAAAGTTAATAAAATATCTCTTTCGCACAATGACACTAAACGATACATATTGGAAGACGCTATCAATACCCTAGCTTGGGGGCACTATAAAATTAAGAACATTTAATTTTTTATGTATGTTGTAAATATAAATAATAAATATTCTACAACCTACTGCCGCAACACGGCTTGCTTCATGCTTTAATTGTAATATAAATATGTTTTTAAGATTGCTATAAATGTTTGTCCTTATAGGTCTCTCTATTATAAGATTGTGTAATAATTATATAAAATAAAATTTAACAAATTTGTTTATAATATTGTGCCATAAATTTTTATCATTATAAGTCTGTCTCTTATAAGATTGTATAATAAATGTATAAAATATAGTAAATTTGTTTATATGATTGTGTTATAAATGTTTATCATTATAAGTCTGTTTAAGTAATATTTTTTTTAAATAAAATATATAAATGCTTATTTTCTTAACAAATTGTTTCATTCTTTGTCTGAATTGTAACTTACTTAGACGTTTTTCAAAATGATCCACTTCAATCATCCATTTACTGCGATAGTTGCTGGTCCAAGTGGATGTGGAAAGTCAGTCTTTGTAACAAATTTTATAAAATTTGTTAAAGATGTTTGTAATACAAATTTTGATCAAATAACATGGTGTTTTGATGAAATGCAACCTTTATACAATATACGAAACGTTAATTTCATCCAAGGCATACCAGATCTAACTATGTTTAGTGGAAAGGATCCTCAACTCCTAATAATTGATGACTTAATGAGAGAGTCTGATGGACGTATTGTTGATATATTCACAAAAGGAAGTCATCATAGAAATTTAAGTGTGTTTTACATATCACAAAATTTATTTCATCAGGGAAAAGGTCAACGAGACATATCTCTGAATTCAAGTTATATAATTTATTTTAAAAATCCAAGAGATAAAACACAAATACGATACTTGGCACGACAAGTATTTCCAGAAAATCCAAAATACTTGGAAGATTCTTACAAAGACGCAACCAACAATGCACATGGATATCTTATGATTGATTTAAAACAAGAAACAAATGACATGTGTCGTATTAAAACAAAGATATTTCCATGTGATGGATATTGCACTGTTTACATACCATCAAAAGGGTTTAAATATAGTAGAAATCAACAGATATCCATTAGTTACTAACAATGCATGGAAGCACAAAGACGCATAAAGGCCTATTAAGCGCTCTGATTACACTTAAACCAAAATATCAAAAAGCTCTTTTAAAAGCCTGCGATGAAGAAGAAATAAATTGTATTTGTGAATGTATTCATAACGTTTTACAAGGAAAAATAGAATTGAAAGAAAAAGAAAGATCAAAATTGAAAAAATACAAAAATATTCTACGAAAAATAGTACGAAAGGGATCACACAAAATTAGAAAACATTTAATAATACAAAAAGGTGGTGCATTTCTACCACTAATATTGGGTTCTGTTCTAAGTGCCTTGGTTAGTACACTTGTCTAAGAAAAATGGATAATGCTAAAAAAATGTTACTCATCGATCCATCTCTATTAGAAAAGTTAAAACAACCTAACGCGGTTGATACTCCATTATCTCGTTTAGACACAGATATGCAAAACATTTTAAATAGCGATATGGATGATCGAAAGAAGTGTATTTTATATTTACAAACTCTACAAAGATATTTAAACTTCACTAAAGAGGAGCGACAACCCTATGAAATACCAATAATAAATCAAGACTCGAAAAGATCGGTGAAGTATATTACTGATGATGAAGATAATATATCTACAGTCCATTCTAACACATCAGTAAAGGAAGTAAGTTTGCAAGAAACTAATGAAGGACCATACACATCTAATTACATTTTAAAACTTATACCAAAATCCTATATAAAAAAGGGGGAATCACTGTTGAACTTACTCTCTTTGAATAAATATAAGATTAATTGGGATGAGACAGGCACTGTGGTTATAGATGGTCAAAAAGTTCCTGAAAGTAATATTGTTGATTTGGTAAATGATTCATTGAGGACACTTAAAAATAGTGAACCTACTGGATGGCAAACATTCGCTACAGCTTTAAAGGAAATCAAAGTACCGCTTATATATATTGGTAACACAAAAAGATCTGAATATATTAAAAAGCTACAATCACAAGAGCATCCAGATTCAATACCAGCAGATGAATTATTTTCTACACCAATAACTGAAAGTAAACGTAAAAAGATAAAAAGAAAAATAGATTGGGAAAAATGGACCCCATATTAGAATTAAATAAGATTTATTATGATTCTTCACATCCTGCAGGGTACAGTAGCCTTAGCAAATTAACCAAAGCAATGAAAGGTAAATTGAAAAGAGATGATGTGAAGAACTGGTTAAAGTCACAAGAAACATATACATTACATAAACCTGTACAAAGAAACTTTTCAAGAAATAAATATATTTTATCTAATATTAACGAACTGTGGCAGGCTGACTTGAGTGATATGAGAACTTACTCAAATTATAATGATGGGTTCAACTATATTCTTTGTGTTATTGACGTGTTTAGTAAATATGCCTTTGCGAGACCAATGAAAAAGAAAAACTCTGAAACAATCAAAGCATGTTTCGAGAGTATATTCATGGAAGCTAAAGTTACACCTACACATATACAATCTGACAAAGGGACAGAATTCGTATCCAAAGACGTACGAAAATACTTTACTTCAAAAAATATTTATTATTATACTACTAATAATCCTGATATTAAAGCAAGCATTGTAGAAAGATTCCAGAGAACTCTAAAGATGAAAATGTGGCGGTATTTCACACATAAGAACACGCATAAATATATTGATGTTTTACAAGATTTGCTGTACTCGTATAATCATAGTTATCATTCTAGTATCAAAATGTGTCCATCTGAAGTTAATCGTGATAATATCATTACTGTATGGGAAAATTTATATTACAAGAAAGGAAAAGACAAACCTTCTAACATCGCTTTATCGAAGTTTCGCGTTGGTGAGTTTGTCAGAATAACGAAACATAAACATATTTTTCAAAAAGGTTATGAATCTAACTGGAGTGATGAAATATTCATAATATCTTCCGTAATTCGCCGGTCTCCGTGGTTAGTATACACTCTTAAAGACCTAGAGGGCGAAGAGATAATAGGAACTTTCTATGAAAAAGAGTTACAAAAAATCATCTTTGACCCCACTGCCAATTTTAAAGTAGATAAAATAATACGTTCTCGATATTCTGGTGTTAGAAAAGAAGTGTTAGTCAAGTGGAGAGGTTATCCAGACAAATTTAATAGCTGGGTCTTGGCTACTAATTTGAAAGAAATATGAACAAACAAAGCTTTTATCTAGCTTTACTAAGTAATAGTTCCATGGAATACTTTCCAGATAACAAAACATCAATTTTTTCCACAAAATTACCGAAACCAATAATACTAGAAGGAGAATGGAAGGTTGGCGTTGTGGAATTCCAGTATCCATGCACCATGTTTACGGTTCAAGAACATGAAAATGTTATATACATTGCAAAATTAGCACAAATGCCTAATGAAAAAAAAGAATCTCTAATATATTACAAAATACACATTCCAGCAACGAATTATGACAATATTAATCACATTTTAAAGGCAATGAATAATATTCGAGAAAAAATAAGATTTCGTTATGATGAGATATCAAAGTTTGTTGTGGTTAGTGTATCAGATGAAAATATAAAATCCATAACATTATCATCCAGATTAGCCCTTCAATTAGGTTTTGAACCAAATAGAAACTTAGTAGAAAAAAATATAGGAAAATGTCCGGCTAATTTACACTTAGGCTTACCATCGCAAATATTTGTTTATTGTGATATAGTTGAACCACAAATTGTTGGGGATGTGATGACTCCACTTCTGCGAATTATACCATTAGATCCCTCGAAATACATTTATGGTGCTAATAAAATGCATGTTTTTTCTCCACCCCATTATTTGCCTGTTATGCGTAGAGAATTTGATACCATTGAAATAGATATAAGATCAACCACTGGTCAAAAGATACCATTCCAATTTGGGACAGTGTGCATTAAACTTCACTTTCAAAAATTATAATGTATTCTCAACATGATAATATCTCATGTCCTTACCAACACTATTATTCCCATCAAGCTGGATCAGGTATAGGAGTGATCTATAGGGGAGCACCATATCAAAAAGGACATGGTATTGGAAGTTTTCTTGGGGGATTATTTCGATCTGTTTTTCCATTACTATCTAGTGGAGCTAAAGCAATTGGTAAAGAAGCCTTAAATGCTGGCGTTGGTCTGTTGTCGGATATGGTCAGTGCACGTCCTATGGAGGAATCAATTAAATCCCGACTCAAAGAGGTCGGTACCAATTTGAAACGCAGAGCTGATAAGAAAATAAATAGCATCAACATGTCTGGATCAGGATATATAACGAAACGGAAACGTCTTTCTACATTCATTCCTTCGATAACCGCGAGAGTGAAAGCCGCAAAAAAATTGAGAAGTGATCATATTAAAGATATATTTTCGAATTAACTATGTCTTTTTTACATAGTCAATCTTGTGAATGTGTTAAGTCTGAACTAGATTTATTTGCATTACCAACAACTCAAACTAGTATTGAAAGTGGAATATGGATACACTATAAGCCCATTTCGTCCCTTGCTGACGATGGACCTATTGAATTTCAAATACCCGGAGCAGGCGACGACTACGTTGATTTATCTCATACTTTACTTCAACTAAAAGCGAAAATATTAACCCAGGATAATATAAAACTTGCTACTAGTGCAGTAGTTGCTCCAGTTAACAATTGGTTACATTCGCTTTTTAGTCAACTCGATGTGTACTTAAACCAAAAACTTGTATCACCTCCAAATAATACATATGCTTATCGAGCTTACATAGAAACACTATTGAACTATGCACCTGCAGCTAAAAACTCGCATCTATCATGCAGTCTTTGGTATGAAGACGTAGCTGGGAAAATGGACGAGATGGATGATAAAAATGAGGGATTTACAAAGAGACAACAAATGGCTAGTGAAAGTAGAGAAATAGAAATGATTGGTCATCTTCATGGTGATATATTTAATCAAGAAAAATTTTTGATTAATGGTGTTGATATGTGTGTAAAATTAGTTCGCTCTATGGAAAATTTTAATCTAATGGCTTCTTCGCATGATCTTAAATTTAAAGTTACTATTACAGATGCAACCCTGATTGTTCGTAGAGCACGAATTAATCCAACTGTGTTACTTGCACATCAAAAAGTGTTATCATCTATGACAGCTAAATATCCTATCACACGAGCTGAAGGTAAAGTTTTAACGATACCATCAGGTGTTCAGGGTAAAACTCTTGATAACATATTCCTTGGTCAAGTACCTAAACGGTGTATAGTTGGTTTTGTGAATAATGCAGCATTCAATGGAAATCTCTCTAAAAACCCATTTAACTTTGAAAATTTTGATATTAGTACATTTTGTTTATACATAGACGGACAACAAATACCTTCAAAAGCTTTACAACCATCATTTGGGAATAATATTTTTACTTCTAGTTATCATACGTTGTTCTCGGGTACAGGTATACATTTCCTTAATGAAGGCAACGGGATATCTAGAGATCAATATTCCAAAGGGTTTTGTCTGCTAGCGTTCGATTTAACACCTGACTTATCAGCGAATGCTTCTAATCACTGGAACCTTATAAAACATGGTAGCGTAAGAATAGAAGTTCGCTTTGATACGGCTTTAACACAAACTATTAATTGTATTGTCTATGCAGAATTTGATAATGTTATAGAAATCGATAAAAACCGTAACATTTCTGTTGACTATAGTAGTTAAGTAAACTTAAATGTTTTAAAATTAAGTGTGTATTAGAATTAAGCGCGTATTAGAATTAAATATGTTTTAGAAATAAGTCTGCATTATTGTATATTGATCCTTTCAATAAAATATATTCATACAAAGTATTTCTTTGTTTTATTAACAATGTGTTTGTATATATTATGTTACCGTGAATGTTCGAAATGCAGTGTATGTTAAGATACTCTGTCATAGACCAGACCAATTTGGTCAATGTTCATTATGAGTGAAATTATTATGCGCGGGAGCGAGCAAAGGGAGCTCGTACGTCATGTTACAGTTAAAACAAAAGTTTTTGTAGACCCTATAATATGTTAAATTATTGTTGATCTCATTATTTGCTTATAATCTACGAGCCTGATAACATCGTAACGCGATCATGAATACATTAGAAATACGGAGATACTTGAGACAAGTGGATTCAAAAGTGAATGTAATGTTTATGCCGCAAATCGCTTGCCGATTCATGTAGATATGCCTACATATATCATAAGCAACTTAGATAACGACAATAAGCCTGGTTCTCACTGGGTTGCTATACACATAGACGCGAATGGAGTTGGTCAGTACTTTGATTCCTATGGTAGAGCACCCACAGGTTTCCATCGTACGTTTTTAGATCGAAATTGCAGAGTATGGAATTACAACACTAATCGAATCCAAAACGATTACACTCCAGTATGTGGCGAATATTGTTTAATGTATTTATACTATAAACATTATGGTATGTCATTAGCCGATTTCCAGCACCTGTTCACTAACAATACGCTGTATAACGATATCATATTAAGTAAGTTATTCAAATATTGTTTTGAAAATAATAAAGAACATTAGTATTGCGAAAGGACTTTTTTTTTAATCAAATACATACCCGTTTTACATCATAGGTTTAGTCATCATTGGCTATGACGCAGACATTGACAAAAAAGACAACAGACCCGAGATAACATTGAGCGACGACGGCTGGTCGTTATCAAGGGTCGGCCGTTATCAATTGTTCGTCAATTACCTCAGATTACGTTTCTGTAACTTTGTAACGGTGCGTCGTACGCGAAAACGGATTAGCGCAATCGACTCGGCATGGCCGAAAACCCCCGAATAGACACCAAACTTTTTTTTTTTTTTTTTAGCCGTAACGTCCACCCTGAAGCCGAGAGACAGGGCATGGCGGGGGAGGGAATGACAGGGGGGAGGTGGTGGTTTGGAGAGTTGGTCTAGTCTCCGGGAATACCTACTACTCAGATACCTTCTTCAGGATGTTAGCGATCTTATCTGTCACTCCTTTGATGTAGGGTAAAAAGGCTGGCTGTCTTTCCACCTTATAGTTCCGGGGTTTATTTGTGGTGAGTCTTGGTGGTCTTATCCGTCCATTGTATCCATTCTTTTGTAGAACGCCGCTTATGTACTTCAATTCTTCTTGTAAATGTTCCTCGTCACATAAACTATATGCGCGATCAGTAAGCGACGTCACTACCGAATTCAGATGGCGCGGATGATGATGTGAGTCGGCATGCAGGTAGCGGTCAGTGTGAGTGGGTTTCCTGTACACGGAGTGGCTACACGACCCATCCTCACGAACACCGATCCTCACGTCAAGGAAGGCAAGGGTTCTTTCCTTTTCCATTTCGTACGTAAAGCTCATTTTTCCATGGATGTTGTTGAACTGGGCCACGTATTGTTGTACAACATTCTCACTCCCCTCCAGTATACAAAAAATGTCATCAACATACCGTTTCCAGATTTTGATGCTTGGGGCGGTGGGTATGGCTATGGCTTCGAAATGTTCCATCCACAAGTTTGCCACAACTGGAGCCACCGGACTGCCCATCGCTACTCCATCTATCTGTAGGTAGTACTCATTTCTGTATACGAAGTAGTTTGTGGTCACACAATGTTGCACAAGGTCGGCATATTCTTTAGCGACTCCGTTCTCTGCGATTTTTCGTCTTATGATCTCCAAGCAGTCTGTGACGGGAACATTTGTGAATAGGGACTCCACGTCGAAGCTCACCATCACTTCTTGATCATTGACCGAAGTTTGACGCAAAATCTGAACGAAGTGTCTCGAGTCCTTCACGTACGATATGGTCCTACCCACCAATGGCTGCAAGATATTCGCCACATGTTTGGCCAGTTCATAGGTCGGCGAGTCAATCTGACTCTCTATGGGCCGCAAGGGAGTGTTTGGCTTGTGTATCTTAGGCAGACCATATAGTTTGGGGAGGCTGGAGGTTCCTGGGTCGCAGCAGGTGTGCCACTACCTCTTCACCGATTACCTGTTGATGTTCCTTGATCATTCGAACCGTGCTTCGGTTGGTCCTTGCAGTCGGGTTGTAGTTGACCTTCTTATACGTTTTTTCGTCACTCAACAAGTGCCGCATTTTGTCGTCGTATTCCGTGACGTTCATAACTACCGTGGCGTTTCCCTTGTCGGCCCTCAAGACTAGTATCCTGTCATCGTCTCGTAGGTCGCGAAGTGCACAACGTTCATCGGCAGTCATGTTGGATTGTGGGATCTTTGCTCGACGCAGAGTGAGAGAAACCTCTTGTCTAAGTACCTCAGCGTCATCAGCTGGTATTCTATTCCGTCGAACAACCTTCTCAATCGTACCTATAACTTTCCTCTATTCCCACCTGTTCTGTTGAGTAGTTCTGTTGACAGAACTACTGGTATTTTTTTTTCCATTAGTTCTGCGACTTATGGGACTATGGCTTTATACACCGGACTTGTCTCAACTATTCCCATCTGTTCTGTTACTAAGTACTATCTAGATATGGAAAGTCTAGTGAACATAACAAAATAATTTCATTAAACTATATATATTAATTAATTACATAGAATATTTTTGAATATGGGTATAAAAATAAAAAAATATGCAGAACATAGAAAAAGGGATTGTATTACATAAAACATGTATAAAGAGCTTTAGCTCTATTTTTATTCATTATGTTATAAAATTACTATGTGATGGATTTTTCCTCATTTTTTTGGAATAAAAAATTAACGTAGTTTTTCTAAAAACAAAGATATTCCGATGTCACCGTTATTCAATTGCATTTGATAAACTCCAATCATTGCATCGTTTTCGATCTCTTTATATGTTCATGACTGATTTCTTGCAAGTCGACATTTGAATTGCTTTAACAGAAAAAAACGATGCATCTTCTTCCATGTTTTTCAGGAACTGAAAAATAGTCGCCGGCCTGGTTTTGAATGTGCCGTATCCTTCAACAACATTAGTTGTGCGATGGCGCCGACTAAAAGCAGTCCATGACTTTATGCGCCTGGGGTTCATCCAGAAACGCATATATTTTATAAAATTATTCAAGTCGTACGGAATACGCTTAGGTGTAGGGGCAAAGTTCAACCCTTTCTCCAACGAGCTGAGTGCTGCTTCGGTCAGTACTTTCTCAGAGAGATTGACAACCGTCCGTGACCTATCGTGGTAGGGGACACTAGGTTTCTGTTTGCGTAAAAGTGATTCAAACTTACGTGACTGTTTCAAAACGCTAATTTCCCTCGTACGTTGTGCTTGTAGATAGGTAATCCGGTCACACTTATCAAAATCCTCACGCGACAACACAGCACTGCACTCCAGATGAATATTGTACAGCTCACACTGAACCTTGTCAAGTTTGTATCTAGTGTTACCAATCATTTTACGAAGCAGTTTTACACTCGCGTAGCGTAAGATATTTTCGGAACCGTGTATATCCTTGCGACTTGTTACATAACCCTCAGATGCTTTCGACAGAACGCCACTATATACCAAGACTGGTAAGGGAAGCAATTGAAATAAAAAAGTATAAAAATTTCAATCGTGAGGATGGGTTTCAACTGCCGAACGTCTGGCATCCAGTGGTCCGTCTTTGCAAAAACAACCGGGAACAAGCTAAAACAAAATCGCGAGTGGATACAGTGAGCATCGTATGTCGTGAACGTGATCGAGATCGGGTTCGAGTTTGTAGTGAGAGTGAAACCAATAGTAGTGCAGATACGTGTAGTAAAAGAACTCGAAAGAGGGTAGATCGATATAATTACTCCTAGAAGAAAAAACTTTTCTTTGTTCACCGCCACTACTCCAGTTCCTCCGTGATCATGGTGCTTGCAACAGCGCCGAAATATCGGAAACTCAAAATAATGAAACATGGTAAATAGCCCGTTTATTCTGATACTGATATAATTATGTTATTTCAAGAATATTTAAGAATTGCTGGAACTTATACTGAACCTATCCTGGTTCGTGATATATCAGACACTTGCAACAGTGCCGATATATCAGACACTCCAAATAATACATAGTAAATATTTAAACCTCTTATATTTTTTTTATATGTGACATACCTATTTTAAAAAAGTAAGTGTATAAGACATGCTAAGAGGTGCTAAGGTGGTTCTCTCAATTAATTAAACTAACAAAATAAAAAATGGCTTAGCAACACAGCCTCTTTAAATAAAAAGACGAACATCATAACATAACTTTTATTAATAATTATTATCTTGCCGTACTCAAAATACAAAACTAAATTATTATATTCATTATATTATGCATTTAAATGTAACTATAACTAAATATATATATACTATGGGGCATATTTATATAATACTAAAATGTATCATTAACCCTAGACACTCTATAAATCGTTTAAATACGACACAAAGTCAAAGTTGTGACTTTTGACAGCTGTCACGTCCGACAGCTGTCAGAAGTGACAGCTGTCATATTTATATGACATTAGAGTGTTGGTGAGGGTATGGTAACTCGTGCTAACGCAGTAAAGTATCCAAATTCGAAGCACCTTGCTTTAAAACTATACCCTGTGTGAGAGTGTTAGCTACGTATTATGTATATGCTTACGTAAACAATAAATTCTACAGAATATTATTAATTAACTAGTCTAATCACCGGGCTTGTTATATACCTGAAATGAAAAAGGGCTTTTTAACAAATAAAGTGTAGTATCCTAACTACGTCTTACGGTGCCGAAGGCTACCATGCCTCATCTGTTGTTTTGACGTGCATCAACTAGCTGATGATATGGGCTTGACTAAAGACGCTTTATCCCGATTGCACCTTCATCTTGGAGCCCGCCCTCCACTTTTCAGGTTTCCTTCCTCCACTTCGCAAGGCCGTGGGCGTCAGTGTGATCAGACTATTGGCACAGCGTAATATCACTCTATGACATGAAGTCCGCACATTTTGGATCTACGCCTCCTACCAGGACCCAACAATTTGAAAACCCCGGTAAACCATGTCATTGTCAGACATTCGTGGGGTATTCACAATATTGACTGCCACTCAGAGGGCGCGGTTTCGATTTCAGTTCAGTGCAAATATTTTTATGGCTATTTGTATAGGTCTGGTCGTGTCCCGGAGAGGACGTTCAGCCGTTGGTACCGGTTGCCATACGAACATCTATGACAGTCGTTTCAGGTTGGAGCCCTAAAAAGTCCAACCAACTGGTCTAAATGCAATGTTTCGATATCGTCAATGGGTTGTCAGATGGCAGTTGCTTCACGCAATATATCCAAGATCAGCCAAACTCGCAGTTAGACTGGAAAAAACCGGACCCCAGACTTCGAGAAAGCTTCGGATACGCTAGGATGAATTAGAAGATGGTGGTGAGTTACCGTGTCAGTTGATGGTGGCAGAGTTCGAGAAGTCACCCTTGTCGAGGTGCCTCTGCGGCGCCTTGGGCTCGTAGATGAGCATCGACACGCGCTCCGGACTCGTCTTGTTGCGCTGCATGTCTGCAGAGGAAGCCCACCGAAGTGATATTTAAATATTTTTAATGGATTCTATCGCGATTTCTTGGGCAGGTACCAACTGTTCCCAAATAGAAGTCCTTTTCAAATTTTAATTTAATTCTATATTGCACAAAATCAGTACAGAAGTTTTACACAAAAATATATATAGGTACTTAGTCTGGCCATAAATACCTACTGTTACAATTAAAATAAGAAAGATATTACATTTGAATTTGGAATCTGTCATTTTTATACGATTGTTCATTGTGTTTTCTAATTTTGGCGCCAATACATTGTACAATAATTTGCTATATTAAAATGGAGTGGGGTGATAAAAAAAAACCGAATCGCTGTGATTGCATTACACAAAGTTGGTATGGAGCCGAATATAATTTTTAAAACTCTCCATACGCTTGGTCTTAGTCAAATGTTTGTGTACCGGGCTATTAATAGGTACAATGAGACCTCCTCTGTTTGTGACAGAAAAAATCTGGCCGTCCACGTAGTGTTCGTACGAAAAAGGTGGTCAAAGCAGTAAGGGAAAGAATTCGAAGAAATCCTGTCCGAAAGCAAAAGATTTTATCTCGGGAGATGACGATAGCACCCAGAACCATGTCGCGCATTTTAAAAGATGACTTAAGACTTGCAGCCTATAAGAGACGCACTGATCATTTTTAACTGATAATTTAAAAAAGAATAGGGTGGTAAAATCGAAGCAACTACTGAAGCGGTACGCAAAGGGAGGTCACAGAAAAAATTTGTTTACGGATGAGAAAATCTTTACAATTGAGCAACATTTTAACAAACAAAATGACCGTATTTATGCTCAAAGCTCTAAGGAAGCTTCCCAATTAGTCGACAGAGTGCAACGTGGGCATTATCCGACTTCAGTGATGGTTTGGTGGGGTGTTAGCTATGAAGGAGTGACTGAGCCATATTTTTGTGAAAAAGGTATCAAAACATCGGCATAAGTGTATCAAGATACCATTCTTGAGAAGGTAGATAAACCCCTTAACAACACCATGTTCAATAACCAAGTATGGTCCTTCCAACAAGACTCAGCGCCGGGTCATAAAGCTCGGTCCACGCAGTTTTGGTTGGAAGTGAACGTTTCGGACTTCATCAGAGCTGAAGACTGGCCGTCGTCTAGTCCCGATCTTAATCCGCTGGATTATGATTTATGGTCAGTTTTAGAGAGTATGGCTTGCTCTAAACGCCATGATAATTTGGAGTCCCTAAAACAATCCATACGATTGGCAGTGAAGAATTTTCCCATGGAAAGAGTGCGTGCTTCTATTGATAACTGGCCTCAACGTTTAAAGGACTGTGTTGCAGCCAATGGAGACCACTTCTAATAAGCTTTTTTATATTTTAAATTGTTTTATATTTATGTATTAAACTAACACACTGTAAAAGTAATAAATATTATTTGCAATAAAAAAAATTTTTTCTTCGTAACAATATTTATGGCTCACCTAGCAAACCTTTGAGTAGCAGAGAAGCAGTTAAAGTAAGAAGGTGATGTGAAGTGTACAATAAATTTCAGATAAAAGAAGGGTAGCTAAACAAGTACCTACATAGATATATATACACATAAACATACACAGCATACATATTACACCTACGTACATACAAACCTCTTATCTAAACACCTCAACAAAGTCTAGGGAACAAGATGACCCCAATTTTTTTTTTCGTGTAAATCTTGTTTTACAAATAACTGGCAGCAAATAAATAAAAATAGAATAAAGTAGATTACAGAGTTGTTCGAAATTTAAAATAAATTTAAATAAGTAATGATTTTCGAATATGGAGGGAAAACTTTTAAAAGTGTTTGATTGTGCAGTTTCTCTGAGGCAAAATATAAATTATTTTCTTTGATTGTAAATAACGTTTATTATCAATAATACGTCTTTTACGTATGGTTTGTGCATTTTTGTGACTGTAGTCATCATGTCACGTCGTCATTTAAGTCGCCAAGAGATGTTAAGGGCTGTTGGTATGCTGCAAGCTGGACGAACTCAACGCGATGTAGCGGATGCTGTCAACACCCAACCAAGCGTAATTTGCAGATTATGGGCACGCTACAGGTCTACAGGGGGTGTTGCCGAACGTCACAGGGGACGAAATAGGGTTACTACCCCGCGACAAGATCGTTTCTTGCAAAATTCCGCAAGGCGGCATCCCACGATTACTGCTCGTCAGTTGGTCGCAGGCCTCCAGTCTCAGCATCAAGTGGTTATTAGCGATCAAACTGTCAGGAGAAGACTACACGAAGCCAATCTTCATGCTCGCAGACCGCTTAGGGTTCCAGCTCTTCGACGTGGAAATCGAGGTCGTCGCTTATTGTGGGCTAACGCACATTTACAGTGGACGACCATCAATGGGCACGGGTTCTGTTTTCCGACGAATCTCGCTTCGGTTTTCATCCTGATTCGAGAAGAGTGCGTATATGCCGAGTTCCTGGACGTCGGAGTCGTCTCCAGAATCCGCAAGAAGTTCATCCTTACCAAGGTGGAACAATCATGGTATGGGCTGGAATTCGCCTTGGTGGAAGGACCGATCTTGTTTGGATACGGGGCAATTTGAATGCAAACCAATACATTCAGGAGGTTATACACCCCATGGTAATCGCTCATCGACAGCAGTTCGGTCAAGATTTTATGTTCATGCAAGATAATGCACGGTCACACACCGCGAGGGTAGTGGTCAATGCGTTAAGCGAGCACAATATTACGACGTTGGAATGGCCTGCTCAGTCTGCCGACCTCAATCCCATAGAGCATGCCTGGGATTTGCTTGGGAGAAGAGCTTTCAGTGATTCTTTAGAAAATCTGAACACTGAAGAACAACTTTTTTTACACCTTCGCAGTGTATAGAGAGCCATATTCCACAGACGATGATTGACAATCTCATACTAAGTATGCCACGCCGTTGTCGAGCTGTTGCTAATGCTTTAGGAGGTCCTACAGATTATTAAAAACGTTTAAAGTACGGTTAATTACTGTACTTCTTACTACCTCGTTATTTTTGTGCCTAATCATAGAAGGTTGTAATACTCAATATTGGCACTATTCAATACTTGCTTAAAAAAAAAATTGATATGAGAATGTTTTTATTAAAATTAAAATTAAAAACGGTATAGAAATACCCTTCTATTGATATAAAACACTCACTATTGCAAGAAATGGTTTTTAAATAAAAACTAGAAATGTCCTTGTTCCCTAGACTTTGTTGATGTGTGTATTTGAGTACCAAATATCATCAACAGGGCTATTGCGTATCTTTAACAGCTCGAGTGCTTAGCACTTTGCAAAGTGCTGAACTCGTGGCTGTCAAGCAGCTAATTTCGTATGGTCTATCATACCAGTGCCCAAACGGTGACTAAGATGAAGTCATGAGGCCGATTGGCACTGAAGGTCACGGTTAGTAAACATTGCGATTGTGTAAGCGTACCTAGTGGACGATTGGTGGACAATGAAAATGATAGTCATTGTATTTTTTATAAAACACTACTCTTGAGCAGGTTACCTTTAAAAATAACGAACTTCCATCCACACTTGTATCTCTTATTTGAACTCGTTTAACCCCATCTCCTTTCCTAAGCGTTGTTCCATCTCTATTTAAATTTTATCAAGATCAGTTCAGCGCTTTTGCATTTATAATAGAATGAATTATTGCATTTATAATAGTATGAATTATTTTAATGTGTAAAGCAACTTTTCGATTGCTTTTCAACATACATGGTCACGAGTTAAACTGTTTTATTTCTATGAGTGGTATCTATTCGTTCACGAGATTATCGTAATTTCTTATTTCCCTATCCGAACCTAACGCTATTTAAGCTTTAAAAAAATAAGTTTAAAACTGAAACCTGAAAAAACACACTCTAAAAAACATTAAACAAGAAAATATCAAGGATAGTGGTCGTATGCCACTTTTCCCTAGAATGTATTGTTTTGTTAGACCAAGTGGCATACGTCCAGTACTTTATGACCGCTAGAGGGCGCCAAAATAGATTCAGTGACACGTGATATAGCCTATAACCAGCGGACGACAAAGACGCTTCTAACGATACCTCATTTGCCCAGTTCTAATAAGTGGTTGAGGAGCTATGAGGGCACAGATGAACCTGCATACATACATACATAGATAGATAGCCTGTCAAAATCATAACCCTCCTTTTCCTTCGCCATAGTAGGGTAAAATTAAGTAACTTACATCTGAGACTGAGCCGTCGTTTATGCTGTGAGCACAGCTCGAGTTGTCTCCGCACGAGGGCCGACGCCGAGGCGGGCCGGGGGCTCAGCGGCAGCGTGGCGGCCTGCAGGGTCACCTCGGAGCACGCCGTCTTGTTGTTATAGTCTGAGGGACCATTCCGCACTCTTAGCATAGCATTTTGTTAAACTCTAATAACGCGTGGCCTAGGTATACCTATGGCGACACAGGAGGCCAGTCGCCCAACATTGGGAGATACTTATGTCCAGCAATGGACTATGATGGGCAATTTTTTTTTTTATATATAGAACACGTCAATTAGACTTCGCCTTGCCTGATGGTAAGCTGAAGGCAAAGTCTCAGAAAAGAGGGTCACCATTACTTACACATACCGTGTGACAATGGTGACACTCAGCTTGACGGCCTCATCATATGCTTTTTCACGCCCCGCGTAAAAGGACCCGGGACTGTAGGAAGAAGGAAATCTCAATCCTTGCGTTAATCCTGGTCGCATCAGAGTCCTGTCCTCGGGGTCCGGGATCCCATTTTTCCAGTCTAACTATTTACGATGCTGCTAAACACCGATATTTTCCGTGAAACATCTGCTTGAGTGATTGGTGTTATCGAAGTTTTGTAGTTAAACCAGTTGTCGTCCTTTTTAGGATTCGTATGGCAACAGGGACCGACGAATTGAGGCACTCTCCGAAGCACAGAAAGGTATCAATGTCCTAAGAATGGTCACCCATCCTAAAACTGAATTGGTTAACCTTGCAATGTGATAAGCTGCTCGGTTAGCACTTCGTCCTCCCATAAAAGCCAAAATTAACCAAGTTACAAAAAGGGGAAGTAGAAAAGTAGATAGAACCTATTCCGTGGAACCCACTACGGAATAGGCGTTTCCATGCAGCTGGGTTCGACACTCTGGTGAAGACAAAATACAAAATTCTAACCTCTGTCATTGAGCACGATTTCCCTACGCATCTGCGACAGCTCAGCGGCGTTGATGAGCACAGTCTGCTTCTTATCCGGCATGTCCCAGGTTCGGTTTCGGTCACCAATGTACCCCAGATCGCCGTCCTGCCTCAATTCATCATCCTGGAGCGACGAGTCCTGGCTGGACGGCGGTCCCAGCTAGAGGGAATAAATCGAATGGATATAGAAGTATGGAGGCCCATCAAGGTCTGAGGAGTCCAATTCAATCCTATCTACGAGTCGGTAGGTATTTATTTATGTAAGTATACTGATTCTCAGATATACATTTCGAAGAAGTGGTTACCGCGGCCTGTGGCCATGTGCAACACCAATGTCCTTCGTGAAGAACCCTATCTGTAGTAGCTTGAGAAAACCACAACAGGGGGACCATTTCACAGACTGAGTGTGAGTGGAATGAAGTTTCTTGATCATATAATAAATAGCATATAACTGCAATTTTTTAGAATATGTATTTCCCTTTACCTCCAATGTTGAAAGCGTTCATAATCACGGTCAAAGCTTATCATCAAACACAAGAACAATTTTGACTTGGTTTGTGCTCAAATGAATTGTTTGACATGATGTCCACAGCTACCTTCTATCATCGCACCTCTCGCCATAGGCAGGAAATTCATCCCAAAATTCATTCATATGAAAGGAACTTCATCCCACGCACGCTCAATATAATCAACTCCCTGCTGCGGTTTTCCTAGACGACTACAATATGGGGTCGGCAGCATGAGTGTAACCCCTCTGGTGTTGCATACGTCAATAGACCTGTCACCTAAACATAACATAACATAAACTCACGCCTATATCCCCGAAGGGGTAGACAGAGGTGCTAGCACCCACATTTCGCCAGTTTATGTTTAGGTCCCAATGTAATAGGTGGCGAGCCTATTGCCATTAACCGGGCACTTATAAACCTGCGATAAATACACACATAACTTCGAAACCTGTCACCTAAGTAGTATATATATCTGCCACAGAAGTTGTATAAAAAAATATGGGTACCGACTTACCTTCATGTGCTTCTTTAAAGTGGGACTAGATTGTGGCCTATTCTTGAAATCGATATGTTGATTCGCAGAACTCTTGTTCCGTACAATCGGCGACAATTTCCTGAACTCACTCCTCGGCTCCAACTCTATCCTAACAGTCTCTACGGTAGAATTACTGGCCCTACCAAATAGCGGCGATAATTTTGGCTTGGCAACACTAAGGCTGTCAGAATCCTCAACACTCTCGATTGTGATAGTAGAATCGATGCTATTAGGGTCGTGGGTAATAGGCTTCACGATTATAAGGCCGTGCTGTATATCATCGCTACCGATTTTAGTCGATTTATCGAGATCGAAGTTTGGGTTCTCGAATCCTGTCTGAGTGGCTATTTCGTCGCTAATAGCTGTGAAAGTTTGTAATGTTGTATTAGATGCTTTGTTTTGCATCCGTTTACGTCTCTCCAAGTCTGCGTGTATGTCTGTCTGTACGCGTAAGTTGATGTCTCCGTAGCGACGTACTATGTAGTTGAGGAGCCAGTGGTATCCTTTACGTAAACCGGGATCAATTTTAAGTTTTTTAGATTTGGGGTTTATTGTGAACGCGCTGTAAGATTCCACTAAAGTTGGACATCGGTATCTGAAAATAGGTTGATAAACATGTACTGTGGGTTTTAGAATATGTATGAATATACTGAAAACTATTAGGTATAATTCCACAGAGCCAGCATCAAACCCGCGAGCTTTGTGTAGCATTCATTCAACCTATTTGGGACTTTTGAGACAATGGGGTCCTGGGGTCAAGATATTCGGAGCCCAAGCTAACCTCACCTGCTTATAAACGGATGAGGCTCTGGAGCAGGCTTTCTTCTCTGGATTGAGAGCAATCGCTCCCACGAAAGCCAATACAAGCCAAATCAAGAGTAGAATACGACGGATCGGGCTCCAAAGTGTGAGCTTTGAATGTAATCAGGGCTAGCACTTTAACTTCTCACACCTTTTTCCCTTAGGAGGGTAGGCAGAGACACCAGCCCGTCATTTTTTCTTTTTAATATGTAAAAGTATTTTCTAATAATGTATACAGTATGGCAATTAAAATTTATAATAAACTACCCGAGCAGTTTAAGACTCTAAACCTTAAGACATTTAAATATAAACTATTCCAATTCCTTCTGAATAAATGTTACAATTCCATTAAAGACAACCTGAGCGAATGTTTTGAGTCTAAAATTGACTTATTCTGTGAACCTTGACTTATATAACCTATGATTTGACATTTTGTAATTATATAACTTCTATTATCAGGAATTATTATTAATTGTATGCTGACATTATTTAAATTTGTATTACAACCTTTCAATTTATGTACGCTGGAGACAGCTTAGACAACTATGTTACAACTTTTATACAATATTCTTACAAATAAATGAATCTTATCTTATCTTATCTTATACTTACTTATTGACTAACGGCTCGATATTTAGTTTGTCAACCACATCGATGTCATCCAATGCGCCATTTTTGTCCTGCTTGTTGGCTAGCACCAGGATTGGTTTACCTGGAAGGATTCCACAAAGTGAGGGATCAAGTCGAATGTAAGCACCTGCTAATATCTCCAACGGGAGCAGTCGGAGAGAGGTGCTGTCCCCAGGACACACGGCGTGAAACTCCTGAACCAAGAATTAACCCTAGGCCCGATTATACATATCCGCGTGGATGTCATGATATATGGTATCAAGGGCTGGTATCCGCAATTACATTTTCATGGCGCGGTTTTTGCGTCAAATATACCCTATGTCCTTCACGCTCACTCTATGTATATTATCAATTGATTAGCCCACCGCAGTACACTGCTGGACATAGACCTCTCCCAATGTGCGACATTGCATCCGGTCCTCTCCCTTCCGCATCCAGTCCGTCGTATAAATAAAATTTCATCTAATCAGTTTCAGTGGTTTTGGCGTAAAAAAGGGAGGTCATGCCACAGCTTGAGTGTGCGTGGGATGAAGTTTCTTAGATACCGCACAGTGCGCACTGTCTCAGGTCGCAATGTGTGAGAATTGAATTCCCTCCCTATGGCGAGCGTTGCGATGATAGAATTTAGCTGCGGACATCATGTCAAACAATTAATCTAAGCAGAAACCATTGTATAGGCGGTAGAAAACACGCAGTGAGGCAAAATCCCTCCTATGGCTAAGAGGATTCACACTACCTGTGAGTATGGGATTGTCAATCAGCCTCAATGCCCGTCTTTGCACTGAGTCGAAGGGGTCAAGCTGGTATGTAGGCGCTCCAGCAAAAAGGTGACAGCAGTACTTCATGTGGGGCCGGACCTGTGCTTTACTTATGCCTTGCATAATTATCATTCGCTCTACGTGACTAAATCACCATAGCATACCCTTTACAAATGCTCGTTCCTTTTATATTATGTATGGATTACATAAAAAATATGTGTAGGTGGCATTGCCGCCATTGATGTTCCAGCGCACTACTCCGATAAACAGCTTATTAAAACTATTTCTGCATCAGTAAGTAATGCCACGCTGATAAGGTTTAATTAAAATTAGTTTTATCGACATATTACAGCTATATATTCAATATTACCTACTTTTACTGTCGGATGGAGAACAAAATGACTTAATTT
Source organism: Eilema griseolum (assembly GCA_963662185.1). Taxonomy (NCBI): domain Eukaryota; kingdom Metazoa; phylum Arthropoda; class Insecta; order Lepidoptera; family Erebidae; genus Eilema; species Eilema griseolum. The sequence continues at coordinate 1,775,855 of OY759255.1, forward strand.
AAACAACCGTATTTTTTTATACTACTTGGATGGCAGATAAGCACACGGCCCACCTGATGGAAAGTGGTAACCGTGACCTATGGACGTGTGCAACACCAAAGGAGTCACACTCGCGCTGCCAACCCTGTAAGCACAGAGTTTTTGTGCCGTCAGTGTAAGAAACAAAGCAGGACAAGCTTTTGGTCCTCTCACTGACAGCACAAAAACTCTCCAGAGAGCTCTAGCTACCCTACTCACCACCGGGAACACAACACGAGGTTATTATGGCCGTAGTATTCTGTAGGGCGGAGGTACTTCCCCAGTCAGACTGCTCAATTGGACGGAAATACCGCTGTGTTCTAGTTGAGAAATAGTTACTTTTGAAGTGATAACTTAGACGCGTTGACCACTTTTTGAGCAAACCAATATAATGGTACTCGCGACATGGCGAACGCTTGGGTGGCACGACATGTCACGTCGGAATTGGCCGAATTCAGACGTCACAACGATAAAAATCTCAAGGTACAAAAATCTCAAGCTACCGGTAGGTCCGAAAGACTACTCCGCATGTTTTTTATACCACTTAGATAGCAAACATGCACACGGCTGCAAAGTGCAAAGTGATTGTGGCTTATGGTATGCAATAACAGTGGTCATACACGTGCAGGCAACCCTGTAGAAACCTAATGCCCTTTTTGAAGAACCGTATATTGTACTACCTTGGAAAGCCCACGGTAGGGAGATCGTTTTAAATCATCAGTCATTTTCTCATGATATTGAGATGATGATACAATTCTAAGCCAATGATGGATGACGATGTGAGCGTAGATAGATAAATCCGTTTTATTTTTAAATAAAAAGTGAGAAATAAAACGAAGTTGTACTTTTAAATGGATTCTATACTTATTTATTTGTTACCTAATATTTACATTTGAGGGCGGCCATGACTGCTGAAAAGTAGCCGAAACTTCCGTCTAAGTGCAAAAGAATTCATTAACAAGTAGTTTTTTAAATTTCTTTTTTTTAATAAAACTGAAATTATTAATACTCCTCTCTAACCCTTCCAGCTAAGTTAAATTGCTTGTGTTAGGAGTGGGTACACGTCAGTAGTGTAATGTCCAGGATTCGAACCCAGGACCTCTCGATCGTAAGGCCGCCTCCTTAACCACTAAGTTTCAATTCAATGAGTGATATGCCCGTAAACTTCAGACAGTATCAAGTGAGAAATAAAAAATTCAAACCGAGGGTAAGAAAGTTTTACGAGAAATTGGTCTTCTTTATAGGTCAGGTCAATGGCCTATTGATTGCCAAGTTTCCTTTAAGGCCACGACACCGGTCCTTGACCGTCGCCGCTGGTTGACTGGTTTATCAGCACGATTCGTGTACATACATACATATAATATGCGTGGGCGGCCGGCGCCTCCTTCTGCGAGCAAGTAATGCTCGTGAAGAAGGAGGCGGGGCGGTTTTATGTCACAGAGTCAAACAAATGTGTCAGTAACATGAGTCAAAATATTAGTCAATAGCTTGGAAACCTTAATTCACATTAATAATAGTCAGTAAACAATAATAATCAATCACATATTATACTTATATCTAGCGTTATCACACAGTAAATAGCCTCTGTGAATTGATTCAGCGCGCACGAAATCAAGTCGATGTACTCGCTTGGCACGCACAGCCCCACCTCCCGCAGGATGGCGGGGCTGTGTATGACGCCACGAAGTACGATACCCCCCGCAGCTTATAGGGGTTGGTTATTGCGGACTCAAACTAAAATTACACGCCGTTTCGGGTCTCAAGTACCGGGTACACCCTGGTTACCTTCTTCTTAATGACAGGGTCTTCTTAGGTCGGGGCCGCGTTTCGAACCGGTGGTCTATTTGCTAACTAGTCTTTCATATTTCTTTTTAAATTGACGTTTTGTAAGTTGATGATTTTTGACTTTGACTTTGACTTTGACCCAATAAGGTATTTTCTTCGCAACTGTCGGTTGTGGGGGCCATCTTGGTATTAACATGCTTCACGCATGTTATCAGTGTGATTATTTGAGACATATTCCTCGCACCCCGGCCGGCCCAGGCCCGTCTCTTATGAGGGGACCACGGAGTCTCCATCTCAACCCCGGGTATGGGGAGGCGACAAGCGGCTCCAATGATAGCACTATACCTTTAATATCAACCGGAACGGAGAAGACCAGACTCTCATTCTTGTTGTCTATTTACAAATACCTATCATCGCACCTCTCGCCATAGGCAGGGAATTCATCCTCACACATTGCGAACTGAGACGGTGCGCACTGTACGGTTTGAAAGAAACTTCATCCCACGCACACTCAAGTTCTGGAATGACCTTCCTGATGCGGTTTTCGAAAGCGCCTACAATATGTGGTTCTTCAAGAGGATCAGGTTTCTTCATGGTCGCCAGCGCGAGTGTAACACCCCTGGTGTTGCAAACGTTCATAGGCTACGGTAACCGCTTCCCATACAATTTTTTTGATCGAGTAGTTAGTCTACCTATTTCAAGAACAACCAGTACAAGTTATAAGAACATGAACACGTCATGCGATCACGCAACCATGAAATGTCTACATAGGTATTGATTTTTACTATCAAACAATCTCCACATAGGTACTCTTGTGTTTTTCGAAGTTGGTGGGGACATCGTGATTCACACACCCGAGGGGGACTATCTCAGAAATGTCCTAGGTCACCCAGGTTGAGAAAGATCAGGCGGGGCGGGAGCGGCAAGGCGGGGCGGGAGCGGCAGCGGGAGCGACGAAGGATCGCAAGCCAAGCTGCCCGCGTACGAAGGCAACTCGGGCGTCTGAGGTCGATGAACGACCTTCGCCCCCCATGAGCGCCGGCCTGGGTGACAGGTGGAGCCGCCTGTCACCCTGGCAGAAGCAGGCCGCGGCGGCGGCGCGCCTGGCGCGCCTCTCCGTTTTCCAGGAACGAGTTGGGGACTCTGTGGTCCCCACACACCCGAAGAGAGGGCCAGATCGTGAGAGATGGCCCTGGGTCAGCCGGGGTGCGAGGGATATGCCTGTCAACCTCACCTTCGGCAACCAACGCGACCCACAGGCGGCGTGCGTTTTAGTCGGTTCGAGTCCGACATAACCTCCTCCACCGGCTCCGGTGGGGAGGTATCCGTGGGGATTTTGCGCACGTAAAAAAAAAAAAAGTTGAGAAAGATATGTTGCTGGCTATATCACTACGGTAACTGTAAACTCAAAGACGGCGTGCGGTTTTAGTCGGTTCGTTAGTCGTCGTCGTTTAGTCTGACATACCCACCACCGCCAGCTCCAGCTTAGGGTTACCGTGGGGAATTCCTGGCTTGGGTGAGCTGGGTGAGCAGGGCTAAGACAACGTCACATGTAAATTGGTACACCTACTGATTGACCATTCAGGATCTGGTGAAGGCTTTGTTCTCAGAATCGAAAGGTCCTTAAAAGCCATAGAAGCCTAATGAACATTAAGTGTAATAAGGAGTCAGGCTACACGGTGAAAGCCTTAGCTGTAACCGGTAACAAGGCAAGGACTATGATCTATGTGCATTTTGAAGGTTATGTATAGCTCTGCAGTCTGAAAGGGACTATTCGTCCACAAAAGTACTACCACCACTTTTCAATATAACTTCATCCCGTCAGATGGTAAGAAGCTACCCCACCGAGATCTTTAGAGCCAAGCTAACCTGATCAGGGAGCCAGTTCTCTTCTGATGATGGACGGGCGAGAATCGGTGAGAGCGCAGCCAATCCCGTAAAAGCCAGAAATAAATCCAATTATGGAAAGAACGGGTAGGAGACAAGGTGAGGAGCTCAAATGTGCAAACATTAGGAGGAAACTGGATTGGTGAGCCAAGTAAAAAAAGCGGACTCCGGACTCCGAGGTGACAGCCGGACGCGACCGGGTTTAACGCGTAAGTATATTATGATAATGATGATGATTATTATGAATATGGATTTGAATGGGCCTGAAAGGCGTTCTTATTGTATTATTACCTAACTTATGAAAATCACAACATGTGACCTAAAACTGTCTTAACATAGTGCAATGCATTATTTTAGAGAAAATAATGTTGTTCAAGTTTATTAGCTAAGCGCAGTGAGGCTAAATACAGTCATTTTATAAATAGGTTAGGGTAATTACTGAAAATCCCAATTTGTAATTTGGCAAATCGCACCTAATTCGGATGACATTTTCAAATCCGTAGATATTTCTATCCTACCATGAAAGGTTACCATGACAATATTAACAGCAAAATATTGAAAAAAAAACCATACCTGATATTTTATCGTTCGATAAGACCTCTTCGAGTACAGCTCGGCATTCATCCAACCGTGAAAAATCACTTGAATCGATAACAAAAATTACACCATGCACTTCGCTATAATATTGCGACCATATTTGCCGGAAATGTGGGCCTCCGCCTAAGTCGTAAATAGTCACAGGTGTATCTTTATGCACAAGATTCACAGCTTTAAAACCTACAGTCGGCAAAACCTTATCATCTTTTTCACCAGCTAGGTTATTGACAGTTTTTGTTTTTCCCGCGTTATCAAGTCCTACCAATATTAATACGATGTGACGACGCTGGTTTCGACGCCGAAAAATGTTACCACAACAGTTTCCCATTATAAATACAACTTATACAACTATATAGACGAATTAAAAAAACACTTTTTCATATTATAAATACGTGCTTCAAATTTGAATTTGTCACCAGAAGCCATTTGTAAACAAAAAACTTTTGTTGACACAACGGTTACCAATAGCGATCGAGGTGAATGTGGCCAGTGTTATCATTGGTCTGAACTCTTTGGTTATTTTTTTAGATTTATCAAGTACATATTAAAAAATATTTTATTATTATATTTTAAGAGCTCTTAAATCCACAAGTTTTCTCTCTAGTTTTTTAGAGCACTCGCTCGGTGAATACAGTTTCTACGATGACAGAGAACTGAAACAAGTCACTGGGAGGGATATTTGTTACGTTCATATCGAAGCGGGCAACAATGACGTGGATATTGATATTTTAACTATAATTTAGATAAACGACAAGGATGGCTGAAGATTGATATAAATTTCATAATATCTTTAAATAAGAAAAATCCAAAAAAACCAAAGGCAGTCTCAGCGGTAATCGACAAAAAAGAAATTTCTTAATGTTGCCTGTATTGTAATATTTAAAAAAAATTCGCAAGTATCACCAATTTTCAAAACCACCTTCACCTAAATTACGAATGTTGATAACTGAGGTTAAAAAGTGCATTGATCTTACATATTTTTAAAGTTAGATTTGATTATTTTAATCTATTACACTATTATTTAATTTTATAGTCTTAATTTTGTTGAAATAATTGGATCACTTTAGTAAATATTTTTACACAAACAACTTGCAGTTTTTATTAAAATTATTTAACTTTTTAACGTCTTATATTATTTAAAAGTTAAACTTATTCACACTACAATTGATATGAAATTGATTACAAATATATCACAATGTCGTCTTGTTCAAGGAGACAGCTGTATTTAAATTAAACAAATTCATTGTAAGTGAAAGGTCACAGGTGTTCGGCTCCTATTAGAGTAGGTTTCACGACGTGAACAAGACGGTGTTTGTTTTGTTTTGGTGCTGGTATGGTTGTCAACAAGTCTTCCTTTTTAAACGACTGCCAAAAAATCCTCCAAAGACCATGGCTCCGTCCTTCATGAGCACAGGTCTGGACTAGACAGGTGGTACCCTAATAGAAGAAGGCCAGGGTGGTGGTGCGATGCCCCTTTCCCTCACCTGCGCTCATTTTGCGGACACTGTGGTTCCCACTCCCCAAGGGATCCATGGAGATAAACCTGAGTCGGTACGAGGGACAGCCTTATGGGGCACTATAAACCCGGGTTTATGAGACCCGAAACAGCGTACACTTCCACACTGAACTCCCCTAATCTCCGTTTACATTGGTCGGCGACCACTGGTCCCAATGGAGAAAACGCATGCCGACGGCCGGCTATTTGTCGTGAAGCCCGTCCATTGCTGTTCAAGGCATCCGGAATCGTGTGAATTCACTTCAATTAGAAACTTAGTAAGTGTTAATCTCAAAAGTTAATCTATACTTCATCCCTTCACCTAATCTACACTAATATTATAAAGAGGAAAGATTTGTACCTATTTTTGTATGTTTGTATGTTTGTAATGAATAGGCTCAAAAAGTACTGGGCCGATTTAAAAAATTCTTTCACCAATAGAATGCTACATTCTTCCAATTTGACATAGGCTACATTTCATTTTGAAAAAAATTAGGGATCCTTGGTAAAATTTGCACAATGTAACCGAAGGTGTAGAAAAATGAGTCTTAAAATGTCTTTCGTCGAATGCGCTGCCGAAACTATTAGCGATAGAACAAAATAATGTACCACAATATAGAAGAACATCATAATGTCTACAAAAAACTCCGCGTTAGCATATTATTATGTCCAACTATTGTAGTTATGTCACTACAACAACTTTTTTCATTTTAAACATTAATGAAAATGCTAACCAAATTCAAACCATGCTATTTATGTGTTTATATTAATCCTTATCCAAATCAATTATTTTATGGTCAAGACCATTTAATTACCTGGACCAAATCGGGGAAGTTTTAGAAAAGGGGCAGGTCAGGAGTACTCTAAACCGACGAGCATGCATGAAGAATGTAATGAGAGTGAATGAAGCGAGAGTAGTATGTCAGGATCGTAGCAAATGGAGATCCGTGATCTCTGCCTACCCCTATGGGAGACAGGCGTGATTTTATGTATGTATGTATGTATGTACCATTTAACTACCTATAAAATAGTTTTTAAATTATTTAAATTGGACTTTCCATTCAAAAGATATTACGAATTAAAAAATTCAAACAGTAAACAAAACCGCCATAGCGCCGTGGCCGTTGTTTGCGATGCAATCTGAAAAGCGCGCCGGGCATCGCGGCGGCAAATATTACTTATTTAAGTGCCCGCCACTTAAACCATCAAAGAAATTGAACATAAATAGACTTACATACAAATATAACTGTGGGATTTTTTTAAATATATATATATATATATATATATATCTCTACCAAAATTCGTAATTAAAATATCCGTTCTGACGTTTTCGATGGAAGACTAATAAACATTATGTCCACAGCTGCATTCTGTGATCGCACTGTTCACCGCAGGCAGGGGCAAATAGCCAAAACGGTGTGCACTGTGCGGTATTAAAGGGACACGCAAACTTAGGCTGTGGAATGACTTCCCTGCTGTGGTTTTTCCAAACTACTACGATAAGAACATTAGAAGATTTCTACAGGTTCATCACCAAATAGGCATAAAAAATTATAATAATAAAAAATTACCTACTGGCAACCCTAATTATAGGTGACCTACCAATGGGTATATTATGCAAAATAAAATCGTCAATACGTCTTTTATCACTTTTATTTCACTATCTCGAACCGTTAATTACCTTTATTTTGATCAATCATCCAATTAACATATACTTGTCGAACAAATATACATACGTTAAGAAACAAGACAAAAATAAATTATACGATAGGTGCAGACATAACCTCCCATCTAATGTGCGTGGTATTGAACATTCTCTATCCTAAGGTTTTCGGTACCTATGAGATTTTTTTTATACCACTTAGGTGGCAGACAAGAGCACGGCCCAACTGATGGAAAGTGGTTACCGTGGCCTATGGACGTGTGTAACACCAGAGGAGCCACACTCGCACTGCCGACCCTGTAAGCACAGAGTTTCTTTGCCGTCAGTGTCGAGGACAAAGCAGGACAAGCCATTAATCATCACACTGACATCACAAATTCTCCAGTGGGCTCTGGCTACCCTACTCACCGCTCGGAACACAACACGAAGTTATTATAACCGCGGTATTCTTCAGGGCGGAGGTACTTCCCCAGTCGGACTGATCAATTGGGCGGAAAAAATGTAATTCATACTATTATTGTCTTGTAACTGATATTGATTACAATTAATAATTATTATCTATCTGTCTATCACCTTAAGGCCAACTCCGGTGTTATCTAAAAGCTCTGAGCCAGCAAACCGTTTTCTTTCCAAGATTTGTTTTATCTTCAAATGACTGCCGTCTGACCTTGTGAGGCACGAAAGCCTGTTCTTCGACCGAGACTAAAAAAGCGGGTACTTTATCATGGGCTGTATTTTTTATACCAGGGTTGCAGACAAGCACACGGCCCACCCGATGGAAAGTGATTATCGTGGCCTATGGACGTGTGCAACACCAGGGAGGTCATACTCGCGCCGCCGACCCTGTAAGAACCTCCTAATACCCTTCTTGAAGAACCCCATATTGTATTCGTTTAAGCGTGCAGGGGATAAAGTTCCTATAATACCTAACTGTGCATACTGTTTCAACTATATGTTTGCTGTAGGATGGAGTCCAGCCCTCCGACATCACTACGGCACCCACGGGAAGAGATGGGGACCCTATTCTACTCCAATGGGAACCTCCAAAAATAAAACAAATTTATAAAAATACATAATTGAACATTTATTTTGAAAAAAATAATATTCGCCATAAATACAGGTACAATTTCGACATAACATTTATTTACAAAGCTCAATATGATTCATAAATAAATACATTAAAATGCGCGCCAATTAAAATCAACGGCCATATTTATTCTGTGTTGCCAGTGTTATAGCAAAGAAAATCTACCTAAATCTCACAAGAATAGTATCACCATTTTTCACTGAAAAATAGGCGAGATCTTTCATGACATTGTCTAGACATATTTCTGCGCCTTGCATCTGGTCATCTAATAAATGTAATGTGGGATTTCCCTTATAAATTTGTCCTTTCGAGAACAGTCTTTGCGCCAGTGTTACCAGTTTCTGTACAAGCATGGAAGATGGGAATTTCTTTTTCAACGTTTTGCCATTTTCGTCTGTTAATATGATTTCTAGGAGTTGCGATGTGAGGGTCGTGGTTTTGGGTTTTTTCTCAAGTAAACTGTCTTCTGGGATGCCATATTCTGAAAATACAAGTGTAATGTTAGCATTTTTTATCAATTTTTGGAAGTTATAGGCACATAAGGATATTCCATTTAAATTTGGAAATTCCCAAATGGGGAGATATGTTACTAACGATACTAAATACATTTTTTTTTTTAATTTTGTCTGCTCGCTGTGGACGTAAAAACTACTGCGTTCAGACCTGTCAAACAACTGTCAACGGATTTTGATGCGATTTATTGTTTGACAGGTCTTCGTCAGACTTAAAATCTCATATCTACTTCATCTTAGCGTTAATTCCAGTCGCATCTGAAGCTTTCACCTCGGAGACTCGAGGCCGTTTGACCATTCTAACTGCAGATTTAGCTGACCTTCGATATTTTCCGTGAAGCGACTGCCATCTGACCACCACCACCCAAAGGCTTTTTAGGGCTCCACAACTACCCATAACGGCTGCCATAGTTGTTCGTATGGCAACCAGGACCGAAGGCTTAACGCGGTATCCCAGGCACGACCAGACCAATGCAAATACTTGTATTCATGCATACAAATATTTGCACTGAGCCGGGATTGAACCCGCGCCTTCTGCACAGCACCTGCGTTAACTACTGCCACGTCACAGGGATTAAAATGTTATATATTTGATCGTGTTTGGTTGAGAGAACCGCAGACATGACTAAACTTACAATAACTGACACGCGGGGACATCAGCTAGTGTTTTATATATAAAGGGTGAGGGTAGGTAGTAGTTTAAGAAATCAATTAGCCATCTAGCGACAGCAAGCAGAACTCTTACGTAAACTACGAATCCTACATCGCGCAAGTAAAGTTCTCGCGCTGGGACACTATGTATACTTCAACCCAACGACAATCGTTGCGCCGCGGCCCGCCAGGCGTGATCACCTTGCCTGGTCGGAGGATCCTCCCTTTGTGTTGGAGGAACATCACACCTCGTTCCTCCACAGACCTCTCCCAATGTTGGGAGGCTCTGACCTACTGTCTCCACGCTGGCCAGACGGGTTGGTACAAGGTTTTATTTAGAGTTTTCTCTCGCAGTGATATCGTCTGCGCATTTTTCCGTTAGTCACCTCTTACCCTTCGGATGAGATGGGATGGTGATACTTGTATTCTTTCTCTATTGACTAAAATTTTGAAGCCATTAGTATGCTTACGTATATGCCGCGGTAGTCTAGTGGTATGGGTAATGGACTGCTGAGACGAGGTCTCGGGTTCGATTCCAGGTTTTACCATGGCATACATCAATGACTTTTCGAAGTTATGAATGTATTTATCGCAGGTTTATAAGTACCCGGTTAATGGCAATAGGCTCGTCACCTATTACATTGGGACCTAAACATAAACTGGCGAAATGTGGGTGCTAGCACCTTTGCCTTCGGGGATATAGGCGTGAGTTTATGTTATGTTACGTATATGCTAAGTATAGGAGAATTTGGAGCACTCAAGGTCTCGATAGCTTCAGTGGTCAGAGTATTTCCCCTGTAAAGAACTGGCACTTTATCCTATCTTAATAAATTCTTTGTCCGTCACCCCTTTTTTTTTTTTTTTTTATCACTTACTTGGCAGACAAGCACACGGCCCACCTGATGGAAAGTAGTTACCGTGGCCTATGGACGTCTGTAACACCAGAGGAGTCACAGTCGCGCTGCCAACCCTGTAAGTACAGAGTTTCTGTGGCGTCAGTAGAAGACAAATCAGGACAAGCCTTTAGTCTTCCCACTGACGGCACAAATTCTCCAGTGAGCTCTGGCTACCCTACTCACCGCTGGGAACACAACACGATGGTAAGATACATACTGTCAATCAGCTGGTTGAACCTGCAATGCTCTTGACTGAAGGCCTGTAGCGCGGCAGGGTCCCCCTGAGCCAGCTTCCACTCCGCCCCGTAGCGCTTCATGTAGTCGTACTCCGCCCCGCGGCGTAGTTCTCTGGTTATTATGGAGCCGTTCAGTTCCTGGACACGGGAGAAAATAATTACACGACTACGCAAAAAAGAAGTATAATCACTAATCACAGATATTTAAGCGTCGATAGTTTAGTGGTGGTTGGCCTTACGATCGAAAGGTCCCGGCTTCGAATCCTGGCCATTACACTACTGACGTGAACCCACTCCTAACACAAGCGATTTAACTTAGCTGGAGGGGTTAGAGGGAATATTGGTGATTTCGGGTCTAAGATTTTTTAATACCAATTAGGTGGCAGACAAGCACACGGCCCACTTGATTGAAAGTGGTTACCGTGGCTTATGGATGTGGGCTACATCAGGGGATTCACACTCGAATTCTCGAATGGGTAGGCAGAGGTGTAACAACATCCACATTTCGCCCCCTGTGAGCCTATTACAGGTATGTAGGCAATTTTTCATAGGCATAGGAGAACAACCCTTATTGGCTGCTGATAAAACAATGCTTTGACGCAGGCTTTTCTTTCGGAGCTAAGGAAGCCGACAGCCGTATTTTTCTTTTAAAGGACTCGCCAATTGGGCTTCACCTCGCCTGATGGTAAGCTTAAGGCAAAGTCTCAGGAAAGAGGGTCACTATTACAGACACGTAGCATGTTACAATGGTGGCACTCAGCTTGGCGTCCTCATCAGATGCTTTTTTTTAATTTCTTTTATTTTATTTTAATTATAAGACCACACTTGTTGTACCTGCATTCTGTGAATGAATAAATGAACATGAATATTTCACGCCCCGCTTAAAGGACCCGGGACTGTAGGAAGAAGGAAACACATGTGCTGGTAATGAAATCCAGGTCTTGGTGGTGCGGGTGCAGGAAAGAGTTTCCGAACCGCTTGGTTGTTGCCGGTATATGCTGCATAGTGTGAGGGTGATATATCGGCTCCAAATGGTGGAGCCTGCTGTTTTTTATTGGTTGACAGACAAGCACACGGCCCAACTGGAAAGTGGTTAGTGTGATCTATGGACGTGTGCAACACCAAGGGAGTCACACCCACGCTGCCAACCCTGTAAGCACAAGAGTTTATGTGCCGTCAGTGTAAAAGACAAAGCAGGACAAGCTTTTGATCTTCCCACTGACAGCACAAATTCTCCAGTTAGCTCTGGCTACCCTACTCACCGCCGGGAACACAACACGAGGTTATTATGGCCGCGGTATTCTGTAGGGTGGAGGTATTTCCTCAATAGGACTGTTCAATTGGACGGAAATACCATCGTGTCCTACCTCCCTGAAAAACTGTTTAATGGGGTTGAGGGGTCCAACGGATGTAGCAGGGCTTGGGGTCCAATACTCAAACTTACATAAACGAGAAACTATAAAAGCGTGTCCAAATTACCTGTAGCGTGTCAATCTTGGCGATGATGAGCTGTGAGCCTGTGTCGTAGTCCTCCGTGTCCTGGATAGGGTTCTTCAAGAAGTACAGCTTCCTCAGACGGTGCAGCTTGTTCAGCTCGCTCAGTGATCGCCACTGGAAACATCATATCATTTACTCCTATAATAATAATAAATATTCTACAACATTCTACACAACGCTATCCAGACCCATGGTAAGCATAGTTTAACCAGCATGTGTTATGGATATATTTTTTATACCACTTAGGTGGCAGACAAGCACACGGCCCACCTGATGGAAAGTGGATACCGTAGCCTATGGACGTTTGTAACACCAGAGGAGTCACAGTCGCGCTGCCAACCCTGTAAGTACAGAGTTTCTGTGCCGTCAGAGTAGAAGACAAACGAGGACAAGCCTACAACAACTGGAAAATCACTATGAAGCTTGATGGTGATAATGATGAAAAAAAATACAACAAAAGAACACTTACATCGTTGATTCTGTTCCTATTCAAAAATAACACTTCCAGATTCTCAAACACATCCACCTTCTCATCAGGATCATCGTTAAACCTAATCTGCGATATCACACAATCGTTCAAACTCAATATCTTCAAATTCTTCAGCATCCCGAGGTTCATAATTTCGTACCAAGATTCTAGAGGATTCCCATCCAACCTTATTGTGGTCAGAGTCCTCATGGTGACAGAAGGTGGAATAATCTTCTTGATCCTGTTGTAGGCGGCTATAATTTCGTTTATTTTTGGCCATAAGTGCGAGAGGGACAGGATATCAGCCCATTCGTAATCGCAGACGGATATGTTGAGTTTCTCGAGGCTGGCAAAGTTGATGGACAGCTGGGTAAGAGTTTCTTCTGGCATGTCTATGGCCATACGGTTCTTGCTGTAAAGGAAGAGAGGTATTGTTAACTTTTTTGAGATTCATAATATCATTGAGACTAAACGAGTAGAGTGGAGACCGCGAGAAGGTAAACGAAAGGTAGGACGCCCCCTAGCCAGATGGACGGACGACCTGAAAAAGGTGGCTGGGACAGACTGGATGCGGAAGACGGAGGATCGGAGAAAATGGCGCACATTGGGAGAGGCCTATGTCCAGCAGTGGACTGCAGTGGGCTAATTGATTGATTGATTGATAAACTAGTTTTTTTTTTTTTTTTTTTTTTTATATAGGACACGTCAATTGGACCTCGCCTTGCCTGATGGTAAGCTGAAGGCAAAATCCCAGAAAAGAGGGTCACCATTACTTACACATACCGTGTGACAATGGTGACACTCAGCTTGACGGCCTTATCATATGCTTTTTCACGCCCCGCTTAAAGGACCCGGGACTGTAGGAAGAAGGAAACACGTGAGCTGGTAATGAATTCCAGGCCTTAATGGTGCGACAGAGGAAAGAGTCTCCGAACCGCTTGGTTCTTGATCGGATGTTTTGCACCGTGTGCGGATGACATCTAAGACCTGCACGCGTTGTCCTGTGTAGGAAAGGGGAGGGTGGGACTAATTGGAAGAGCTCATCAGAACACTCCCCATGGTACAGACGGTAAAATACAGCCATGGACGCAACATCTCTACGCAGCTGTAAAGGTTCTAGGGTGTTCGTGATCTCGGGATTCCCAATGATGCGGATCGCACGTCGCTGCAACCTGTCGAGAGCATCTAGTAAGTACTTTGCTGAACCGTCCCAGAGATGCGAGCAGTACTCCACACAGGAGCGAATTTGTGTCTTGTATAGAAGACACCGCTGCTCCGGCGTGAAAAATCGTCTCACTCTGTTCAGGACTCCGAGTTTTCGTGAGGCTGTTTTGATGATGCTTTCGATGTAGTTTTTGTTATTCAGGTTGCAGCGAACATCCATACCTAGGATATTGAGATTGTCCTGCAGCGGCAGTGGCGTGCTCTGAAGAGTGGGGAGGGGAAGGAAAGAAGATACTTTTGCTGTAAACGCACATGCCTGCGTCTTCTTGGCATTGAACTCAACCAGGTTCTCAGAGCCCCATTGAGAAATGTGATTCAGGACCCCGTCAAGCTCAGTGACAAGAATCTGCCTTTTCTCCGCGATATCTGACTGCTTGGCCGCTGGATGTCCATGATAACTCCCATGTAAAGTGCTATCGTCTGCATAACAATGAACATTGCCGGTAGACAGCATGTCGTTGATATGCAGAAGAAAGAGAGTGGGTGATAAGACGGACCCCTGGGGCACGCCAGCATTAACCTGCAGAAACTCCGAAGCTCGTCCGTCACAAAGGACGCGAATACGGCGCCCCTGCAGGAAGCTAGCAACCCAGTTGCACAGCCTAGAAGGCAGACCAAAGGCAGGTAGCTTAGAAAGAAGCGATTTGTGCCAGACTCTATCGAAAGCTTTGGCGATGTCAAGACTAATTGCCAGTGACTCGCCGTGCTTGTCCATAGCCTCACCCCAAAGATGGGTAACGTATGCTAGAAGATCACCCGTTGACCGTTTCGGTCTGAAGCCATATTGCCGGTCATTAATTAAGGAGTGATCCTCTAGGTGCCGCATGAGCTGTTTGTTAATTATGTGCTCGAACACTTTGCACAGCACTGAGGTGACGGCTATGGGTCGATAGTTGGCTGGCTCCGAGCGATCCCCCTTCTTGGGAATCGGCTGAACATTCGCCTCTTTCCAAGGCAAAGGCACTGTACCCGAACTGTAGGATAGCCGGTACAGGCGCGTAAGCATTGGAGACAACTCCGCTGCACATTTTTTCAAAACTACCGCTGGAATACCATCCGGACCACTGGCTTTCCGGACATCGAGTGATTGCAGCACTGCACGGACATCGCTTTGCCTGATATGGATATCAGGCATCGCGTGGTCACTGTCGGGTAGTGTTGGTGGCTGGGTACCACAATCATCGATTCGGGAGTTGGCCGCAAAGAGATTAGCCAGCAGATTTGCCTTCTCTTGCGGCTCATGGGCCAGGGATCCATCAGGGTTACGCAGCGGAGGCAGCGAAGGCTGACAGAAGTTGGCTTGCACGGCTTTAGCCAGTCGCCAGTAGCCACGGCTTCCCGTGGGATGCATCACTAGCTCTTGACCAAGCCGCGCTATGCGCAGGGCATCCGCTCTGACATAGGCCCTTCTACAGACCTTTGTGGCTCTGTTGTACGCCGCCTTGAAGTGGCCCAGATTGGGATGGCGCGTGGCGCGCGCCCTTACCCAAGCGCGGTACGCAGACTGTTTTTGTTCAACAGCTTCCGCGCACTCGCGCCCGAACCAAGGGCGCACCCCGCGGTCACCGGTGACATCGGTGTATGAGATATAGTATTCCATACCCAGACCGATCTCACCGGCGACAGCAGTAGCACAATCCGATGGGTTCTTACCTTCAAAGCAGCGCTCAACCCACGGGATGGACGCAAAATAGTCACGAAGTCCATCCCAGTCCGCTGACGAGTAGTGCCAGAGACGCCGCTTCCCCCGCACTGGTCGTGGAGGCGCCATAATAGGCACCGTGGAACAGACCAGGCAGTGGTCAGAGTTGCCTAACGCGGCTCGCACCGATACACTGTACCGGTCCGGATCACTCGTCAGCAGAAGGTCTAGCAGAGAAGGTGCTTGGCCCGACCTTCTTGGTATCCTAGTGACCTCGTGCACCAATTGGGTCAGGCCGTGCGCCAGAGCAAATGCAAAACTAGTTAACTTTATTATTATTATTACACATTTATCATATTCAATCTAATATCTCATACCATAGAACATCTGTGTCTGACGCTATATATATAATTCGGTCATTCTGGAGGTCTGTGGGAAAGGCCTATGTTCGTCAGTGGACTATATGTGGCTGACATGATGATGATATATATGATATAGACGTTATAGAAGTTAGTCCGACTGGGGAAGTACCTCCGCCCTACATAATACCGCGGTTATAATAACTTCGTATTGTGTTCCCAACGGTGAGTAGGGTAGCCAGAGCTCACTGGAGAATTTGTGCTGTCAGTGGGATGACTAAAGGCTTGTCCTGCTTTGTCCTCTACACTGACGGCACAGAAACACTGTGCTTACAGGGTCGGCAGCGCGAGTGTGGCTTCTCTGGTGTTACACACGTCCATAGGCCACGGTAACCACTTTCCATCAGGTGGGCCGTGAGCTTGTCTGCCACCTAAGTGGTATAAAAAAAATTAAAATAGACGCAATAATCAGACTTTAGTTATAGTATAGAAGCAAGTTTTTTCCCCGATACAACTATTATTATTTCCTCTAGGGGATTCTGTCAAGTGGTATATTTGGAACTTGCAATTAGAGCAAGAAGGGGTCCGTACCATTATCGAGCAAAATATCACATTTTTTGTATGGGAGCCCCTATAAATTTATTTTATAAATAAGTACATGTTTTGCCAGCAGGGTAGTCGCATGGTTCCCGGCAGAGTAGAATTTGGACCACCCCATCTCTTCCCATGCGGTGTCGTACAAGGCGACTAAGGGATAGGGCTGTTTAACATCAGACAGATATATACAGCCCAGACTCAGCCTCAGATGCATGACTCGAGTCAATAATAGTGCCCGGAATACGGCAATAGGCTCAGGCTATATCCGTGGAACCGAATTCAATGATTGGTGAAATAACATAACATAAAGTCACGCCTATATCCCCGAAGGGGTAGGCAGAGGTGCTAGCACCCACATTTCGTCAGTTTTATGTTTAGGTCCCAATGTAATAGGTGGCGAGCCTATTGCTATTAACCGGGCACTTATAAACCTGCGATAAATAATACACACATAACTTCGAAAAGCATCGAAAAGTCATTGGTTTGTGCGATGGTAAACCTGGTAATTGGTGAAATGTGGGTGTTAATTCACCTCTGTCTAACCCTCCGGGGATAAAGGCGTGTTTATGTATGTATGTATGTACTAGCGCGCAAATACTATTACCTATCAACGCCTTTGTTCAAAACATTGGTTAGTGCTATAGAAGTTATGTTCATTTAGCCACTATTACTTATTAGTATTTGGTGTTAGCGGCTACAGAAATACGTGAGCTGTAATAATTTCACCTGTCTAGCTATCACGATTCATGAGATACATCCTGGTGATAGACAGACAGTGTCCCCTTTTTTTTATTGTGTGTAAGATCCCCACGGATACCCCCACCACCGGAGCCGGTGGGAGAGGTTATGTCGGATTTGTGTGGACCGCAGGTTACCGGGAGTGCCATTTTTTTATATATACCACTTTTAGGTGGTAGAAAAGTACACGGCCCACCTGATGGGAATTGGTTATCGATGGACGTGTGCAACACCAGGGGACTCACACTCGCGCTGCCGACCTTGAAGAAACCTAATGCCCCTTTTGAAGAACCCCACGTTGTAGGCGCTTGGGAAAACCGCAGCAGGGAGTTCATTCCACAGCTTGAGTGTGCGTGGGATGAAGTTTCTTTCATACCACACATTATCTAAGACATATCCCTCGCACCCCGGCCGGTCTAAAACCGTCTTTTGTCGACGGTGTCCCTACTGCCAGTGGGGCTGCCGTTGACAGAACGGGTGCTCAGCCCTTCTGTGTGGGATATTTCACCCATTGCCCATAGATAACAACTAGTACATAATGTTCGTAAGACAATCGAGACCGAAGGCTTAGGGTCATAGCAGACCTATCAACTCGGAAAGGGAACGTCACCATATCGCCTTTCGGCTAAGCGACGCCGCGCTTACGGCTCGCTTATCGCTTGTTGACCTAGCTGTCACCAGCTCTCCGATTCTAGATATTATTAGTATAGTTTGGCCAACGATAAATACTAATAGAGTTCAAGAAAACGGCGGCAAATTTGGAAAATCAACAGCGTGCAACGTGTACATCGAAATAACGGAGTTGATACTTGGGGAATTTCAAGTATTACGTAAGCACTAAAGGCGGGACGATCTTTGCATTGCTTATTTTAAAAAACGGGGGGGGGGGGGGGCACAAGGTAATGATTACGTAAGCTGTAGTTATTTACTTTTACACATATAATATAGCATGCATTTCCCATACATTGACCTAAAAAAAAAAACATGACAAGAAATTTGCATATGTTAATGTAAGCATGGGTGGGGGGCAACTCAATGGAATATTTTTATCTTGTAAAAAATGCCCCATATTTAAAAACTACTATAATTCTACGGTGTTAAGAATTAATAATCATCAATTGGCTACATTTCAAAATTATAGGTAAATTGTTTATTGGTAAATAAGACTGAGTATCAAGACGTTTTCGAAAACTATAAAATACTAATTGACAACCAACTGACAGGAAAAAATTGTTGCCCTATAAAAGTTTGAAAAAAAAAATCGTTAGCCAAACTATATAAACTTAAACTCCAAAATAAAATTAAAACAATTATGTATATAATAAATTCTATTACATATATAATTATAATTTTTTGCGCTGTAGCGTCGACAGAGAGCCGTAAGCGCATATTCATTACTTCATCAATATCATTTATTTTAGGCAATACGGTTACGATTCGTTTCCTAGTTGATATGTCTGCTATGACCCTTTTATATTATAGGACACGCCAATTTCACTTCACCTCGCCTGATGGTAAGCTGAAGGCAAAATCTCAGGAAAGAGGGTCACCATTACAGACACGTAGAATATCATAATAATGGTGGCACTCAGCTTGACGCCCTCATCAGATGCTTTTTCACGCGCCGCTTAAAAGACCCAGGACTGTAGGAAGAAGGAAACACGTGAGCTGGTAAGGAATTTTAAGTCTTTAATTGTGCGGCAAAGAAAAGAGTCACCGAACAGCTTGATTCTTGATGGTATATTCTGCACTATATGCAGGTGACTTATAAAGGAACTTACCTAACATCCAGCTCTCTCAGATCTGGCAATTGAGCAGATAGTTGGATGATTTCGCGCCAGTTGGCGAACAGGTTGCGCGACACGTCCAAGCTCCTCACATTGGGGCACAAGCCCGCCACGTCACCAGGCTTGGCTATGTTCTGGTCGTGCACGCACACTTCTAGGAGGCGGTCGAAGTTTCTAGAAAAGACAGATGAAATGTTAATCAATTAGTCTATTGCAGTTCACTGTTGGACATAGGCCTCTCCCAGGGTTTGATGTTTAAAGACCACTTAGTTCTAGTTTTTGATTAGTTCTGCATTCGACCACTTATTGTATTGATTATTTCTGTGGACTTCCATTTTTGGATTTGACCACTTCTTTATTAGCCTTTATTGCCGCGTGGTTTCCGGCAGAGTAGAATTTGGACCACTCCATCTCTTCCCATGCGGTGTCGTACAAGGCGACAAAGGGATAGGCTGCTTAACATCAGACAGATATATACAGTCCAGACACAGCCACACAGTAGGTTCTTCTTAGTTTGAATCAAAAATAGTGCCCGGAAGACGGCAGATAGGCGACGGATAAAGGCGTGATTATATGGACTTCCATTTTTGGATTTGACCACTTCTTTATTAGCCTTTATTGCCGTATGGTTTTCGGCAGAGTAGAATTTGGACCATCCCATGTCTTCCCATGCGGTGTCGTACAAGGCGACTAAGGGATAGGGCTGTTTAACATCAGACAGATATATACAGTCCAGACACAGCGTTAGGTTCTTCTTAGTTTGAATCAAAAATAGTGCCCGTAAGACGGCAGATAGGCGACGAATAAAGGCGTGATTATATGTATGTATGAATATGTATGTTTGAATTAATCTGGGTGTTTCTATGTAAACATTCTAGATCCCATAACACAAGTTAATAGATAGCATTGTGTAGAATTTTTATTTCTATCACGTGGCTGGGACCGAAAATCATAAATGTGTGTATTTAATCTATATTTGCTTACCTCACGCCATTATAATATCGGTGTGTATGAAAGGGCCTGCCGTTTGACCTCCCAACTATGAGGTAAGACGAGCCTAGTTTGTCAATCAGCAGGTCCTTAAGAAGTTAACCCAATCTGGTTGATAATACTGCCTACTCCTCAGAGAATATACAAACGTGAGTATATCTAAAAGGATCGCAGGTCAATTCCTTTTGTACACACAAAGAATTGATAAAACCTTGTTGACAATACTGTCTTATTTACACAATAGGTACATAATATAAATACATAATGAAATGGTGTCATTAGCCACCGCGGTAGCCTAGTGGTATGAGTAATGGACTGCTGAGACGAGGTCTCGGGTTCGATCCCAGGTTTTACCATGGCACACACTAATGACTTTTCGAAGTTATGTGTGTATTTATTGCAGGTTTGCAAGTGCACTAAACATAAAGTGGCTGGTATTTATTTTTTAAATTATGCGTGTTGTAAACGAGTCGTAAAGAATGTTTTTTTTTTTTTATACCACTTAGTTGGCAGACAAGCACACGGCCCACCTGATGGAAAGTGGTTACCGTGACCTATGGACGTCTGTAACACCAGAAGAGTCACAGTCGCGCCGCCAACCCTGTAAGTACAGAGTTTCTGTGCCGTCAGTAGAAGACAAAGCAGGACAAGCCTTTAGTCTTCCCACTGACAGCACAAATTCTCCAGTGAGCTCTGGCTACCCTACTCACCGCTGGGAACACAACACGAAGTTATTATAGCCGCGGTATTCTGTAGGGCGGAGGTACTACCCCAGTCGGACTGCTCAATCGGGCGGTAATACCGCCGTGTCCTACCTCCTTAAAAATGTCCTCCAAAGATTGTCCTACGAGGACACAGAGGAGTTATTGTCTGTTTTAAAATAGATAATTACTGTTAGTTAGTAGTAGTGAACCACCCTAGCATTGTAATATTCTTAGTAAATTGATTGTATCTGTAATAGTATTTATGAAATATTGTTAATCTGCACTTGACGCCTGAAGCACAGGACTACCTAGTTCAGGCACAGCTTAGATAAATATCGCTAAGTAAAGACCTCTGTAAGACAATTAACTGCACAAATATATACTATATATACCTAATATACCTACCCATGCACAATGTAATAACGCACGATAGATTAAGAACCATGTAAAATACTGTACAACGATTATAAATAAAATTTTGATTTTGATTTGATTAGGCGAAATGTGGGTGCTAGCACCTCTACTTAAACCTTCGGGGATATAGGCGTGAGTTATGTTATGTTTATAAAATGGTGTCAATAGCCCTAAAGAGTCCAAGGTCTACCTGCAATAGTTCGATATCACTAACGGGTTGTGGATGTCAGATGGCAACACTTCACGGAAAATAACGAAGTTCAGCCGTCTCTGGACTCAGACTTCAGAGTTCAGACTGGAAAAGTGGACTCCGAGGTGAAGGCTTTGGATGTAACTGGGATTAACGCTACGATGAAGAAGAAATAAGAGAGGTAGGACACGGCAGTATTTCCGCCAAATTGAGCAGTCCGACTGGCGAAGTACCTCCGCCCTACAGAATACCGCGGCTATAATAACTTCGTGTTGTGTTCCCAGCGTTGAGTAGGGTAGCCAGAGCTCACTGGAGAATTTGTGCTGTCAGTGGGAAGATTAAAGACTTGTCCTGCTTTGTCTTCTACACTGACGGCACAGAAACTCTGTACTTACAGAGTTGGCAGCACGGATGTGATTCCACTGGTGTTACACACGTTCATAGGTCATGGTAACCACTTTCCATCAGGTGGGACGTGTGCTTGTCTGCCACCTAAGCTGTATAAAAAAAAAAAACTGACGGCACAGAAACTCTGTACTTACAGGGTTGGCAGCGCGACTGTGACTCCTCTAGTGTTACAAACGTCCATAGGCCACGGTAAACACTTTCCATCAGGTGGCCCGTGTGCTTGTCTGCCACTTAACATAATATATATATATATATATATATAAGAAAACATACTGTTTCTGATGTATCTTCTCGAAGCCAACCATTTCAATGAAAGGGGCACCCATCTCTCTCTTCCATTCATTGATGACAGTTCTGCGGTGAGCCGCCACGGTCTCATCCTAAAAGCACAACATTAGGATTATTTAAAAAAATATATATTACAACGACAATTCCTAATATTGCCTCTAACCCCTCCTATTAAGCTAAATTGTATTGGGTGTGTGGAATGAGTGCACGTTGATAGTGTAATGGCCAGGGTTCGAACCCGGGAACCCTCTCGATCGTAAGGCCGACTCCTTAGCCACTAACCTACCGACGCTTCATCTTCAATTACATAACATAACAAACTCACGCCTATATCCCTGATGGGGTAGGCAGAGGTGCTAGCACCCACATTTCGCCAGTTAATGTTTAGGTCCCAATGTAATAGGTGGCGAGCCTATTGCCATTAACCGAAACACTTATAAACCTGCGATAAATGCACACGTAACTTCGAAAAGCATCGAAAAGTCATTGGTGTGTGCCATGGTAAAACCTGGGATCGAACCGGAGACCTCGTCTCAGCAGTCCATTACCCATACCACTAGGCTACCGCGGTTCTTCAATTAAATATGGGTTTATGACAAAGAACCTTTTGATTCTTGAAGAACCTCAGTGGTATTTACCGATAACTCCAAGCAATTTTCAATGAATGCTTATGTTGAAAGGTTTTTTTTTATACCACTTAGGTGGCAGACAAGCGCACGGCCCACCTGATGGAAAGTGGTTACCGTGGCCTATGGACGTTTAGTCTTTCCACTGACAGCACAAATTCTCCAGTGAGCTCTGGCTACCCTACTCACCGCTGGGAACACAACACGAAGTTATTATAGCCGCGGTATTCTGTAGGGCGGAGGTACTTCCCCAGTCGGACTGCTCAATTGGGCGGATATACCGCCCTGTCCTACCTCGTCCAATACCGCCATGTCTTAATGTGAGCTGCAGGTTCATTGATGGATATACTAAACTGAGAACCATAGCTCGGTCTGAGGCCAGCTGCATAGCACGCTCATATTATAATAGCAAGTTCAATACCTCAGTTTTTATTATATAATTGGCACGTCAAGAAAGCATAAGAAAAGTAAATATTTATGAGCAGAAATGACTCAGAATTTTTTTAAATCACTATCTTTCTTAAATATTTTAACTAGCGTAATGTAGGGTAGTGCGGGGCTACCCCATATCTTCCCAAGCAGTGTCGTACAAGGCGACTAAGGGACAATGCTGTTTAACATCAGACAGATATATACAGCCAAGATGTACCGAAAGATGCATGACTCAAGTCAGCGGTCCACATAATAGGTGGGTGAGTCTATTGCTGTCTTCCAAGCACAATTGGAAGACAGCAAGAGACTCACCACCTATTATGTGGGACCGTATTCAATGATCGGTGAAATGTGGGTGTTAATTCACCTCTGACTAACCCTCCGGGGATAAAGGCGTGACTGTATGTATCATATGTATGTATGAATTGTAATCATGCTAACAAATTGTATCACAATCTATTTTGCGTTCTTGTTATATTAGTACTTTTTCTTTCTTTTTCTTTTTATTTCTACAGCATATTATTATCTTTTCTATTTTAACAATTTGTTTTTTTTTTCTATTTGTAACGTACACTTCACATCCCCCTTCATTACTATATGCTTCTCTGCTACTCAAAGGTTTGCTGGGAGAGAACTCATTTTGAGTCAAGCTCACCTTTGTACATTTTCTTTGAAATGTTTTTATTTATGATCTCTGTACTGTCATCAGTATCAGAATAAACGGGATATTTACCATGTTTCATTATATTTAAATATTCCATTTATTCTGATACTGATGTCAGTGACCATGATAGTTTAAATACCTATATCTCCGTACTGTGTTTGTGCAATAAAGAATTCAATTAAATTAAATCTTATTAGTCTCCCAATGGCCTTAATATTAGATCAAGGCTCAAACATATTTGTTTTTCCGTGTACATAATTAAAATGAAAATAATGTGTGTGTGAAAATAAATGAAAAATTAAATTTAAAAAAAAGAAAATAACATAAAAAAATTATAATGCATGCATAGACAATCTATAGTGGTAATAAATCATATGCAGAAAAAACATTATTATTTAGTTACATATGTAGACTGCCTATTTAAGCACTACTGGAGACATGGCCACATTCTCAATTATTGGACACAGGAGGTGATTATCCCCATACATCTAAAGGTACAATCTCCCAGTAGGCCTGTAGTGTTAATAATACATCAAATCATAACACAACAGGGCCTTGGGCTGGCTCCCTGTAGTTCATACAGTAACTACGGACTCCCCAGGCCTGTAGTGTTTGTGCAGGTAGAATAATATATTGGAATAGACTTATATGTTATATGAAGACTACCTGCAGAGAGAGATGATGTTTATGCCATGGGCAGTTGGGAAATGGAAGTGAGTACATGAGTTTATTGGATGAATGATTTGATTAATTTATTGTAGTCTCAATTTTAAATAGTATGTGCATGTTTTAAAAACAATGGATCTTGAAACAATGACCAGATTTATAGGCATTATGCACCCACAAATACAAATAAAAATTAAATTCCTTTTATTTCTGGTTTAGTTTTTTTTTTTTTTTTTTTTTTTTTTTTATATAGGACACGTCAATTGGACTTCGCCTTGCCTGATGGTAAGCTGAAGGCAAAATCCCAGAAAAGAGGGTCACCATTACTTACACATACCGTGTGACAATGGTGACACTCAGCTTGACGGCCTTATCATATGCTTTTTCACGCCCCGCTTAAAGGACCCGGGACTGTAGGAAGAAGGAAACACGTGAGCTGGTAATGAATTCCAGGCCTTAATGGTGCGACAGAGGAAAGAGTCTCCGAACCGCTTGGTTCTTGATCGGATGTTTTGCACCGTGTGCGGATGACATCTAAGACCTGCACGCGTTGTCCTGTGTAGGAAAGGGGAGGGTGGGACTAATTGGAAGAGCTCATCAGAACACTCCCCATGGTACAGACGGTAAAATACAGCCATGGACGCAACATCTCTACGCAGTTACTTAGTTTTTGCTTTCAACATCAGAACCCACTCATGAGGTTTAGGTCTGGTATCCTAGTGGATTAAAAAAGAAAAAATAAAAGGTATAGGCCTCTTCCAAAGACTACAAATCTTTTTAGTCTTGAGTCCTCTAAGCCTAGTTAAGCCTCCAAGTCCAACACGCATATAAATAAAAATAATAAAAATAATTTATTTCCAGAACAAGATTTTCACATTCACATAGATTTTCCCGTTGGCCCCACACTAGGCAAGCCTATCCTGTGGGTACCGTGACGTTTTCCTTATTTAATTTCAGTGCTTGGTCATAAGTTTAATTTAATCACACTTACAAAAGCTAGAAGAAGATACAGATAATGGACGTGTAATAAATGTATGTAATAGTTGTTTAAAACTTGTATATATGTAAATATATCTACAAAATGCCTAAGTTTAGGTTAAAATCTATACTTAAAAAATATCTAATGGCCCATGATTACCTTAGCACAGAAAAAATTCTACGAGTATAAAGCAAAAACCACTAGGAACTTGAATCCTTACATATCCAGATGCACATTCGCATACTTACACATACGGTATACATGCAGCCGCAAACGCCTAACCCTCACTCAGACGCAACACACACTCACACATAGGTACTCAATGCACACCCAAAGACAAACAAGACATATACGTACACATTCACGAACATATGTATACATAAAACACACACACACACACACACACACACACACACACACACACACACACACACACACACACACACACACACACACACACACGCACACGCACACGCACACGCACACGCACACACGCACACACGCACACACGCACACACGCACACACGCACACACGCACACACGCACACACGCACACACGCACACACGCACACACGCACACACGCACACACGCACACACGCACACACGCACACACACACACACACACACACGCACATACATACACATACACACACACACACCCACACCCACACATATTTTCACACATCCTTATTTATAAATTATATTAGATTCTGGCCAGGGGTGGAGGGTTGGTAGCCTGAGACACAGGATTCTCCTAGTTCAGGTGCCAGCCCGCCATAATTCTGATTGATCCTTGTACTAATTTATTAATTACGTTCTACTGTATTTTATTTGAGATTTGTTATGTAAACGTTTTGGTGAGAAATAAACATTATTATTATATATATTTTGCATTCCAATAAGTAATTGTTCTGCGTGGTTCTGGCAGAGTAGAATTTGAACCACCCCATCTCTTCCCATGCGGCGTCATACAAGGCGACTACGGGAGAGGGCTGTTTAACAAAAGACAGATATATACAGCCCAGACAGCGTTAGATACATGGTTTAAGTCAACAATAGTACACGGACAACAGCTATAGGCTCCCTATTATGTGGGTTTGAATTCAATGATTGGTGAAAAGTGGGTGTTAATTCACCTCTGCCTAACCCTCCTATATGTATGTACATATTTATTGTTATTCCAATAAGTAATTGTTCATCATCATAAGTTTCAATACTTTTAACACATATATCCCACTTAGATACATAGACCTCATGATTAAATGAATATGTATTATCATATGCAGGTCCATTTCAGCATGATATACTTTTGTCAATAAGATGAATCAATTTAGTGGTCTAAATATAAAATGCAACAGACACA
Organism: Eilema griseolum; assembly: GCA_963662185.1. Taxonomy (NCBI): domain Eukaryota; kingdom Metazoa; phylum Arthropoda; class Insecta; order Lepidoptera; family Erebidae; genus Eilema; species Eilema griseolum. The sequence continues at coordinate 1,802,720 of OY759255.1, forward strand.
ATATTTGCAATACATTGTATGCTGTCTTCATTTATTATAATTAGAAACAGGACTTTGTACAATTCCAGAAACAAAACAATACAAATAGGAACCTTGACAAGCCCAAACATACACAAAGCAAGTATTGAACACCCACACAATTACTTATTAGACATAAAGCTGTGTAGGCAGTATGATCTAGGCTCTTCTATCATTTAAAAATAATAATTAAAAAGTTATTTTATAAAACTCACCTCCCTATCTCCGTAATATTTCCGAATAGCATCAGAACAAGTCCGAAACGGACTTATTTTGTTCGGGCGAATGAAAGAACCTGCCCCAGGTTTTGATGTTTTGAAATACTGAACGTCATCCACAGATCCATCATGTTTCCCTCTCATAGGATTATCCCACTCCACGCCGTACCAAACACTTTTATATCCTTGCACTTCACCAATATATTTCACCGTACCAAAATCGTCGCTGCACTTTACGCGACTACCGATATGAACTTGTATTTCGTTTTCGTCAGTACCATTGTGACTGTCCATGGTACCGTTGTAAAATTTTGGTATTAAGTTAACAGGCATTGCGCCCACCATTATTTTTGTGTTTTCGAAAAAGGAACTGTTTATCAAAAGAAAAACAGGCTGACTTCTTTTTCCCGAAAACTGTTGTCACTCGCTGTCAAATTACTAATATTTACTAATAGAGTTGTTCCAATGTTTTATTCTAACTAAAGGCTTGCAATTTTTTGTAGGTAGGCGATTAAATTTTCTACGTTCTTGTACTCGTGGGTTGATGGATACTAGCTAATTAACATAAAAATAATAAAACTAAATATGAATAAATAAAATAAAGAAAATTAACCTAATAAGGTTCATTCAATCCAATAACATTATAAATGTTGCCACTAATAAAATAAATTAATTTTACTAAATAGTTCTGTTAATACACAGAAGATGGTAGCACATGCATAGTTTTTTAAATAATAGTCTAAAAGACGATTGGCGGTCGACCGAAGTGGTGTATTATCCGCCCAAGTATAGTAGAAATAAAGGACGAAAAATGTAAATTTGCGTTCCGTATCGTACACTGAGCTTCAAAGCTGCCACTTTTTCTGTCAGTGATTATATGTTTATCCTTCAACGTGGAAGCTTAACGGAAGCTGACTTACACTTTTAGGGTACGATTCGGTTATCATTGCATAGGGATTTGCGATCGCCCGGTTCAATGTTCCATTTATTTTCATTCGTTGTCTCGGTGCGGCGCTAGCGTCATCTCGCTCATAATTTTCCGAAAACAGGATTCGGGACGTAAAAAGTGTTTTTTGACAAAAATGGCTACCGAAAATGTCCCAGCCGTAAACTCTACGCGATAATACGGAAATGTCCGTTTGTGTCAGTGGAAATATGCAGTTTATAAGTGAACAATTGTTTCGTGCTGTGCAGTAGTGCATACGGATTGGTCACGACAAAGGATAAGAGCGTCAAAATGAGGTATGTATATCGAGTTCATCGCACCAGAGCTTTCGTTAGCAAAACAAATAAATAATTACAACGATCATCTTGCACGCGTCGATCTATTTACGTCCTTAAAGTATTTAATGCATCACCGAGCTTCCTTTCTTATAGTCAAGATGTTTTTTTCAGTGATCGTGAACGTAAACATAGCACGGGTGTGCGGTAGTTACGGTTGATCGATTAGTTGATTACGATCGTAATTACACACGTTTATGAATGACATCGTAATCAAAGGCTCTAAAAAAGTGTGCCTTAGCCATTCTTTGTTGCATACGAGAAATAATAAGACGTTGCAGACTCATATTGATTTTTTCTTTGCATTTCGAAGGGTTGCCTCCACGAGCTGTTAATTTTGATTACTTTCGTTTCGGGAATTGCAATACGCTTGACCTTGCGTAAATATAGAGGTAATTTGTTAAACTAGGGCACATTTTGTCCAAAGGGGACGTCTTTATGCGTAATGTTTCGCCGAAATGGGGTGTTGAGACCCCCAGGAGGGGTGTCTGCTCAGCATATGACTAATAATACACACCCTACCGCTATTGCTGCGTAAAAATAAATGTCTGTTGTACTATTGTGATGAAATGAGTTTCTACAGAAGCTTACTCATCACCTTATCTGAGATAGATAACTGTAATAATTGATGAGATAACAGGTTAAACTAGACATATTTTCATAGTTGTATTAGGTTGTGTTAATGTAATATACATACACATATTCGCGCCTTGAAGGGGTAGGCTGAGGTGTTACAACTACATTTTGTCTAGTCTGATTTACAGTCCCATGGCATAGGGGGCTAGCCTATTGATGTCAAGCGGGCACTTTACTATGGACTGTAGGTATATTATATACTGTAATTGAGATAAATTGGTGATATATATCTCATTAAATGATACCATGGTGAGGTTTTAATTCAGTATCTGGGAAATAAGATATATGTGTCAATAAACCTAAATCAGAATCTATTCTTATTTAAATGTGATTCTCTCATATTCAATGAGGTTGAACCAGAACCTGGCACTAACTGTAAAATTTACATTTTCTTGAAAGTAGGTGGAACGCTCAAATACCAAATGTATATAATTTGTTAAAAAAAAAAGGCAACTGTAATACAGATTATCCTTCAAAGAATTACTACTCTTTTATTTCTACCATTGTTGGTAATATATGAGATGAAAAATAAGATTAAAATAAAAAAACATCTAAGTACTGTATGGAATGTTCATTTAATGTCATTCATTATCAAAAGAAAATAATATAACATTACCATAAAGGTAGATAACATTGAATTTAAATAACAATCTGTACAAATAAATAAAATGTAAGTGTTTTTTTTTGCAATGTTACCAGCTTTGTAACTAATGCATAATTAATGATAACACAGTAGCATATCTAAAAATTTACACTTTTGTCTGTCTTTCTATCTGTTTTACCGAATTAGACAGATTTATTGAGTTAGGAAATTTTACACATATTGATAACTCACTTGTACTTTTCCACATTACTTTATTACTTATTACACCTGACCGGTTTCGCCTTACGGCATCCTCAAAGGTTTACAATCAAGGAGGTAGGACACGGCGGTATTTCCGCCCGATTGAGCAGTCCGACTGGAGTAGTAGGATGCCCTACTTACAGGGTTGGCAGCGTGACTGTGACTCCTCTGGTGTTACTGACCTCCAAAGGTCACGGTAACCACTTTCCATCAGGTTGTCTGCCAACTAAGTGGTATAAAAAAAATGACATTTAAGAACCTAAATGAACCTATCTTAAATGTCATTGTAAATCTTTGAGGATGCCATAAGGCGAAACCGGTCGGTCTAATAAAGTAATGTGGGTAAAGTGAGTTATCAATATGTGTAACAACAAATTCCACCAAGTGCCATCATCAATCTACAGTATAAATAGTCTTAGGATTTTTATTTTTTAATCAGTTCAACTGGCTTTCAAGCCCGGAATCTTTCCCTTACATTGGGGGGGGGGTGCTCTCATCACTGAGCCACGGAACTTCGCCTGGAGCTATTTAAATCCTATATATAACCATCTTAATGAATTACTTTTTTTTTTTTTTTTTTTTTTTTTTTTTACTGTTTACCTAACATTTAGATTTTTTTTTGTTGTAATGTAAATAATGATTGATCAATGTATAATCAACTAAAAGTATGTGATGATATGTATTAAGTGATGTGTAATATTTTTTACCAATAAATGAGTTAGACAGAGTTTTAAGCTCTCGTTATTTCGTTCGTTAAAGAATATTGATAACTAAAATTACTGATATTCCCTCGTAACTGCTCTAGTTAAGCTAAATTCCCTCGTAACTGCTCTAGTTAAGCTAAATTGCTTGTGTTAGAAGTGGGGTCACGTCACGTAAGTAGCGCAGTATCGTAAGACGAACTTAACTGCTAAGCTACTAAAGTTGATATTCTTCTTCATCCTAGTGTTCATCCCAGTCTCATCCAAAGCTTTTTCAGAGTCTGGGCTCAATATTTTTGGTTTGGCATTATCGAAGATATTATACAATGCTGATATTATAAGGTGTAACTTAGTCTACTTTGATTTTCTCTTTTTATTTACTTTTATTTTCATTTTTCTATAGCCCCGAAGGGGTAGTGAACGTGGTCGGGACGACGAAGAAATGATACACTTTTACTCGTAGGTACTTGATGTAATTATTATCCATTGACGATTCACAAAAACAATTTATTTTTACCTCTATTTATAGGTGGCCGTGAAACAAACCATAGTGCGACCTAATTCTATCTTAACGCCATCTATCGAGCCACTTGACAGTTACATTAGGACAATGACTCGAACATTTATAACTAGATATACATTATTTGGACATACCGCCCATCAAGGACATAATGCACCTTGTCCTTCAAACAACCGCCCATCATGAACAGAATGCACTCTGTCCCTCAACCTGAGTACATACAAAAAAAAATACAAAAGTGTTACAATTATGTGCTTAAAGGTAAGATACATAACCTTGAGGTAGGCCTCTTAATAACTGTGCCCTTTGTGCGTACTGTCACCACTCTAGTAACGTTATCTGGACCTGGATGTTTTTGCTCTATTCTACCTAGCAACCATCTACCTGGAGGCATGTCGTCTTCCTTTATTAAAACTACATCACCTAGTGATGGTTCTGGGTTTTTGTATTCCCACCTATGCCTCTGGAGGAACTGGTGTAGATAATCCTGCGACCAACGTCGCCAAAAGCCTTGCATCATCCTCTGGTGGAGCTGCCATCTCCGTAAGGTAGATATATTTGTGGTTTCATAGTTAGCATCTGGTACTATGACGAGGGGCACACCCACCAGAAAATGACCCGGCGTTAATACGGTGATCTCATTTGAATCTTCTGTGTAAGATAGAGGTCTCGAATTGAGACAGGCCTCAATTTGAGTTAAGACCGTACCCAGTTCTTCATAGGTCAAAGTAGCATTGCCAATGACGCGCTTCAAATGGTACTTGGTCGACTTTATTCCTGCCTCCCACAATCCCCCAAAATTTGGAGCACGAGGAGGAATAAAGTTCCATTTGGTGCCATTATTTGCGAGATGCTCGGCCAATTCCTGTCGGAAAGCTGATTTTTCCTCCTGGAATAAGCTGTGCAGCTCGCGGGCAGCTCCTACGAAATTTGTACCGTTATCGCTATATAGTTCGGCACATCGACCACGTCTGGCCACAAATCTCCTAAACGCGGCTAAGAACCCGTGGGCAGTCATATCACTGACCACTTCTAAATGCACTGCTCGTGTTGACATGCACACGAACAATGCTATGTATCCCTTATAGGATTTGTTTCCTCTTCCCTTTGAAACCCTTATATTTATAGGGCCTGCGTAATCGACACCACTCATGAAAAAAGGTTTATTGGGTGTCACTCGAGAGGACGGCATTTGACCCATAAGTTGGGTTGTTACCTTGGATGAGTAGCGAATACACGTTACGCAACCTCTATAATATTTTTTGACCAATCCTTTGACACCTACAATCCAATACAGTGAGCGCAAATAGGTGATCATGAGTTGCGGACCACCATGCATTGTCTTTTTATGTGCATCCGCAATCAAGAGATTTGTTAGAAACGAATCTCGTGGAATGAGAATCGGATGTTTCTCATTATAATTTAATTGAGACATTTCTAGTCTCCCACCTACCCTTATTACACCATGTGCATCTAAAAACAAGTTCAAGGACTTCAATCGCCTTCCCTTTGTACTTAAACTTCCTTTATCCCTCAATTCCTCTAATTCTTCGCCTAACTCTTCCTCTTGACATCTCTTCACACACACTTCCAAAGCTGCATTCATTTCTTGAGCTATCAAATGCTTAGTGCAGTGCCTTTTCCCTGAAGTTTTCCTGAGATTCAAGAACCTGCGACAGTAAGCAATTACGCGAAGGAGTTTGGATAAGCAAGAGAACCTTTGCCATAGAGTAACATCCAAGACAGTGGTGTGCGTCTTCGTTTGTTCTTGACTTGTGACCAGGTGTTTTGGTTTCTTGAAATCAATCACTTTGTGCCTCAAAAATTCTGGCCCATCAAACCAGATTGAGGTCGTTGATAGTTCTGTTGGAGAGATACCGCGAGACGCGCAGTCAGCTGGATTTTGCTTGGACGAAATATGGGACCAATGGTGAGTATCTATAGTGGTTAATATCTCCGAGACCCTATTTGCAACGAAAGTTTTCCATCGGCTTGGGTGCTGATTCAGCCATGCCAGCACTACCTCGCTATCCGTGTAAGCGTATAGGTTGGCCTTGGATATTTCTAATACTTCAGCCACTTCAACAATCAATTTCGACAATAGAACTGCCCCACATAGTTTGAGCCTCGGGATCGACACCTGTTTTATCGGAGCTACCTTTGTTTTCGACGTCACTAATGATACATGAATATTTTCCTTTTCGTCTACCACTCTGAGGTATACAACAGCGGCATATGCTAGTTTCGATGCATCCGCGAAACCATGTAACTCCAGCCTTCCTGTCTGGTGGGTATGTAACCATCGTGGGATTCTCACATTTTCTAAAGAGGGTAAATCTTGACGGTAAGTCATCCATTCGGTCAATAAATTGATGGGAACTTCTTGATCCCAATCAATACCAGCCAGCCATAATTTCTGAATAAAGACCTTGGCGCCAATTATACATGGCGCCAACCATCCCAGAGGATCGAACAACCGTGAAATATCGGAAATAACCTTCCTTTTCGTAGCAGGTTCACACAGCGGAGCAAGATTAACAGTGTATCGAAAGACGTCCTCCCGTGGATACCAGGTAAGTCCTAGAATTTTTGTTATTTCATCCAACTTTATTCTCAACACTTCGTCCGAACTATCATTCTCATTTTTTATTTTATCCAATAATTCCTTGCTATTACTAATCCATTTTTGCATTTGAAACCCGCCTTTAGCCAGTACTCGCGTCAGTTCCCTGTAAATCTTATAACCGTTATCGACATTCTCAGCCCCAGTCATAAGATCATCCATATAGAAGTCGTTTCTTATTATTTTTGCTATTTCAGGACTATCTTGGCACTCGTCATTAGCTACTTGTTGCAGGGCCCGCACGGCAAGATATGGTGCTGCGGCCGTTCCGAAAGTTACCGTGACCAATTCGAATTCTTCTATATCTCGTTCAGGACTTTCTCGCCAAAGTATTCGCTGAAATGGAGTATCTTCTTTATGTACTAGAACTTGTCGATACATTTTGATTATGTCTCCAACTAGACATATTTTATTTTTTCTCCAGCACATAATAGTATGACGGAGTTCGGCTTGCAAAGATGGACCAATCATCAAGTTATCATTAAGGGATATCCCGTTCATCCCCTTACAGGATGCATCAAACACAACCCTTACCTTGGTCGTGTCCTTATCCTCCCGGACTACAGCGTGGTGGGGTAAGTAAACAGCTTCTTTATTGGTTTTTTCTAAATTAGTGACCTTTCTCATATGATTAAGTTCTAAATAATCCTTTATAACATTAGTGTAATCTGTTCTTAGTTTAATATTCTTTCCTAATTTAAATTCTAACCCTCTTAATCTTTTTTCAGCTATTTTCCTTGACCCACCATACTTGCAATCCGGGTCAGCGTCCCGAAATGGTAACCGTACGATATATCGACCATGACTATCCCTTTCTGTGGTGGCTGTAAAAAGCTCCTCACATCTTATCTCTTCTTCCGTGAGCATCTTCTTGATTCCAGTTGGTTCGGCTTCCAATTCCCAGAATCCTTTCAAGAACTCGTCAGCGCTTAGACAAGAATGCATCACCGTGATATGAGAAGAGACATTAGCCCGATTATCCACTTCACAGGCGCCAGACAATATCCACCCGAAGGCAGTATCTTGCACTAAGATTGACCCACTCGAATCCCGGTTAATACCTGCCTTTATAATGTGGCTGTATATCTCAGCACCCAACAAAACGTCAATTTTGTTGGGCCTGTGATACTCGGGATCAGCCAACTCACCCACAGTCAATTGTATCCGTTCTACTCTAGTTACTTTCGTAACTGGTAGAAGGGACGTAATCGACTTCAAGACGTAGGCAAGTCCACATGTAATAGGTGGTGATACACACTTAACTTCGAAAAGCATTGAAAAGTCATTGGTGTGTGCCATGGTAAAACCTGGGATCAAACCCGAGACCTCGTCTCAGCAGTCCATTACCCATACCATACCGCGGTTAGATTTTCTAAACCTGCAATAATGTTGCAGGTACAGCTATTTACATAACACACCTTGCATGGATAACCTTGGCATGAATAGCATAATGATTTAATAATAAATGAAAAGTTGACTATGTCATGAGTGTTTCCAGTAAAATAACTCGTCCATGCAATTTTTTAAATGAGTCATGCGATACTGAGAATTTGATGGTGAGTAATCAGATTTTGGATGAATATTATTAGTTTAGTAATATGTTTGAATTATATTAATGAAGGCTGTATCTTGATAATTTATATTACTAATATAATTCGACTATATGTATATATTAATATATTTAGAATCTACTTGAAACTTCCATTATATTTAATATAGAAGTAACATAATATAAACTCACGCCTATATCCTCGAAGGGGTAGGCAGAGGTCCTAGCACCCACATTTCGCCAGTTTATGTTTAGGCCTCAATGTAATAGGTGGCGAGCCTATTGCCATTAACCGGGCACTTATAAACCTGCGATAAATACACACATAACTTTGAAAAGCATCGAAAAGACATTGGTGAGTTATAGAAGTAATTATTATTTTATTTGACATTGAATAAGACAGTTTGAACTTTTTTACTACGTTTTATTTTTCACCTGACCGATTTCGCCCTTACAACTATGAGAATGAGAATCCAACTTTAGGCAACAGAAACAACAGCATACAAAAATACATTGCCAGCTTAAAAAAAACATGTTTTTAATTATAATACGATACCCTTGAGAATTGTTAAATGTTTTGCAATATCAAGTTTTGAATGTTGCCATACTCAATATGGAGGGGTCCTACCCCAAGAGACCTTTACGTATTTAATTATTGCAAAACAATGGCTTCTCCTACCTGTCGCGAGACCCATCCTATAGACTGGTTTTGTGAAGCCAATTAAGGTTGATATATTCGTACAGCATTACATTTTTATTGTGATGGTAGCTCAGTTACTGTTGGGCAATCGAGAGATCGTGGGTTCGAATCGTAACAGCTATATAAACCAGCTATGGCATTGTCCTACCTACGCGAGCGACAAGTGCGACAATGCGACGCGTAAAAATCGAATGGTCGTTGTTCTTTATTGTGTCCTACGTTGTATCGCGTGAATGCGTCATTTGAAGAATGGAAGAATATGTCACGAATCGCGTCGCGATGCCGCGCTTATCGATCATGTAGGACAACGGGTAACACGCTGGAGCAACGTGTCCTACCTACGTGAGCGACGAGTGCGACAATGCGACGCGTAAAAATCAAATGGTCGTTGTTCTTTATTGTGTCCTACGTTGTATCGCGTGAATGCGTCATTTGAAGAATGGAAGAATATGTCACGAATCGCGCCGCGATGCCGCGCTTATCGATCATGTAGGACAACGGGTAACACGCTGGAGCAACGTGTCCTACCTACGTGAGCGACGAGTGCGACAATGCGACGCGTAAAAATCAAATGGTCGTTGTTCTTTATTGTGTCCTACGTTGTATCGCGTGAATGCGTCATTTGAAGAATGGAAGAATATGTCACGAATCGCGCCGCGATGCCGCGCTTATCGATCATGTAGGACAACGGGTAACACGCTGGAGCAACGTGTCCTACCTACGTGAGCGACGAGTGCGACAATGCGACGCGTAAAAATCAAATGGTCGTTGTTCTTTATTGTGTCCTACGTTGTATCGCGTGAATGCGTCATTTGAAGAATGGAAGAATATGTCACGAATCGCGCCGCGATGCCGCGCTTATCGATCATGTAGGACAACGGGTAACACGCTGGAGCAACGTGTCCTACCTACATGAGCGACGAGTGCGACAATGCGACGCGTAAAAATCAAATGGTCGTTGTTCTTTATTGTGTCCTACGTTGTATCGCGTGAATACGTCATTTGAAATATTAAAGAATATGTCATGAATCGTGTCGCGCGATGCCGCACTTGTCGCTCACGTAGGACTACGGGTAACACGCTGGAGCAACGTGTCCGCTCTCTTACAATTTCTCTACTTGTCTTGGTTTTTACGAGAGTCATCTGGAGCCGTCTGTCGCCGTATATGCCATTAATGGTTTCACTAAAGGTTTTGGAGCCAAGCCAATCTCTCTTGCAAAGTTTGTATACCTGCTGATGGATAGACAACACACTGGCGCAAGTCTTCTTCTCTTGGTTGACGTCAGCGGGCAGTCGCTATGTAGGAATGAACTTCGAACTTGAAACTGAACGCAGAGATGAAAGTCCAAAGACAGCGTGCGTTTTAAAGTCGGTTCTGGTCTGACATAACCACTTCGGCGGTTTAATCCGTGCGCACGAGAGTAAAAGTGTCTGTTTTTATGATTGTTTTTTATATACACACATCAACAAAGTCTAGGGAACAAGGACATTTCTAGTTTTTATTTAAAAACCCTTTCTTGCAATAGTGAGTGTTTTATATCAATAGAAGGGTATTTTTATACCGTTTTTAATTTTAATTTTAATAAAAACATTTTCATACCAAATTTTTTTTTTTTTAAGAAAGAATTGAATAGTGCCAATATTGAGTATTACAACCTTCTATGATTAGGCACAAAAATAACGAGGTAGTAAGAAATACAGTAATTAACCGTACTTTAAACGTTTTTAATAATCTGTAGGACCTCCTAAAGCATTAGCAACAGCTCGACAACGGCGTGGCATACTTAGTATGAGATTGTCAATCATCGTCTGTGGAATATGGCTCCATACACTGCGAAGGTGTAAAAAAAGTTGTTCTTCAGTGTTCAGATTTTCCAAAGAATCACTGAAAGCTCTTCTCCCAAGCAAATCCCAGGCATGCTCTATGGGATTGAGGTCGGCAGACTGAGCAGGCCATTCCAACGTCGTCATATTGTGCTCGCTTAACGCATTGACCACTACCCTCGCGGTGTGTGACCGTGCATTATCTTGCATGAACATAAAATCTTGACCGAACTGCTGTCGATGAGGGATTACCATGGGGTGTATAACCTCCTGAATGTATTGGTTTGCATTCAAATTGCCCCGTATCCAAACGAGGTCGGTCCTTCCACCAAGGCGAATTCCAGCCCATACCATGATTGTTCCACCTTGGTAAGGATGAACTTCTTGCGGATTCTGGAGACGACTCCGACGTCCAGGAACTCGCCATATACGCACTCTTCTCGAATCAGGATGAAAACCGAAGCAAGATTCGTCGGAAAACAGAACCAATGCCCATTGATGGTCGGTCCACTGTAAATGTGCGTTAGCCCACAATAAGCGACGACCTCGATTTCCACGTCGAAGAGCTGGAACCCTAAGCGGTCTGCGAGTATAAAGATTGGCTTCGTGTAGTCTTGTTCTGACAGTTTGATCGCTAATAACCACTTGATGCTGAGACTGGAGGCCTGCGACCAACTGACGAGCAGTAATCGTGGGTTGCCGCCTTGCGGAATTTTGCAAGAAACGATCTTGTCGCGGGGTAGTAACCCTATTTCGTCCCCTGTGACGTTCGGCAACATCCCCTGTAGACCTGTAGCGTGCCCATAATCTGCAAATTACGCTTGGTTGGGTGTTGACAGCTTCCGCTACGTCGCGTTGAGTTCGTCCAGCTTGCAGCATACCAACAGCCCTTAACATCTCTTGGCGACTTAAATGACGACGTGACATGATGACTACAGTCACAAAAATGCACAAACCATACGTAAAAAACGTATTATTGATAATAAACGTTATTTACAATCAAAAAAAAATAATTTTTATTTTGCCTCAGAGAAACTGCACAATCAAACACTTAAAAGTTTTCCCTCCATATTCGAAAATCATTACTTATTTAAATTTATTTTTAAATTTCGAACAACTCTGTAATCTACTTTATTCTATTTTTATTTATTTGCTGCCAGTTATTTGCAAAACAAGATTTACACGAAAAAAAATAATTGGGGTCATCTTGTGCCCTAGACTTTGTTGAGGTGTTTATAAATATTCTACAACATTCCACACAACGCTATCTAGACCCCATGTTGTTTGAAGTTGGTTTTAATTTTTACTGACTTTACATATAATAGCGCCTTTATCCCTGGAGGGTTGGGCATAGTTCATGTGCCCAAAATCCCCACGGATACCTCCCCAATGGAGCCGGTGGAAGAGGTTATGTCGGACTCGAACCGACCAAAACGCACGCCGCCTGTGGGTCGTTTTGGTTGCCGTAGGTGAGGTTGACAGGCATATCCCTCGCACCCCGGCCGACCCAGGGCCATCTTTCACGATCTGGCCCTCTCCTCGGGTGTGTTGGGACTGCAGAGTCCTCAACTCGTCCCCGGAAACGGAGATGCGCGCCGGGCGCGCCGCCGCCGCGGCCTGCTTCTGCCGTCGCTCCCGCTGCCGCTCCCGCCCCGCCTTACTTGCTCGCAGAAGGAGGCGCAGTCATTGATTAATACTGTAATAATTATATTTACTGTAAATGTCTTGATACCACTCCAAAAATGGGCTGTCACTTATGGACCGGCTCGACTGCAAATGTAGCAGTATCTCCCTTCATATGGATTGAAGTAACGGTGCAGCATGCATTGCGTACGGTGTGTTCGAATGCCAGATCGGGTATATACGTTTCAAGTGATCTCTAATTGCCCGACTGCCCAAAAAAGGAGAGTATTTTGGTATAACCAATTGGACAGTGAAGTTTGAAGACAGGTACCGTGTTTGGAACAGAGTTCTTGAATGTATGTCGTCATCATCATTTTAGCATTGTGGCTGGATGCATCCGAGGCTGACATCCGCGGTTGGTACTTCCCCTTTTGATTTTCTTATTTTGCTTCATTCTAGTTTTTCGCGAGTGTTTCTTCGCAATTAACAAGAAACTGCTATGTTAATCCAAAATATTTTTGAAGTATTCAATACTACTACTTATTAACTACACATAAAAAAACATAACATAAACTCACGCCTATATCCCCGAAGGGGTAGGCAGAGGTGCTAGCATCCACATTTCGCCAGTTTACGTTTAGGTCCCAATGTAATAGATGTCGAGCCTATTGCCATTAACCGGGCACTTATAAACCTGCGATTAATACACACATAACTTTGAAAAGCATCGAAAAGTCGTTGGTGTGTGCCATGGTAAAACCTGGGATCGAACCTGAGACCTCGTCTCAGCAGTCCATTACCCATACCACTAGGCTACCGCGTATTCAAATGGGCGCTGAAAAATACGCTTTTTATGGCAGTTTTGCTTAACACAGCGCCTTAATCCTAGTCGCATTTGAAGCTTTCGCCTCGCAGTCTGGGGTCCGCTTTACCAGTCTAACTGCAGATTTGGCCGAACTTCCATATTTTTCGTGAAACTACTACCACATGACCCCTACAACCCAAAGGCTATATCAAAGAATTGCTATTAGACCAGCTGTTGGATCTTTTGGGCTCCAAACTACCCGTAACGACTGCCACAGATGTTCGTATGGCAACTGGGACTGACTGACGGTGGCAGCTTAACGTTATTTCCAAGGCACAACCAGACCAATGCAAATACCTATATTCATGTATGCAAATATTTACACTGAGCGGGGATCGAACTCGCGCCTCCTATGTATGTGGTAGGTTCATCTGTTCCGTCATAGCTCCTCAACCACTTATTGGAACTGGACAAATGAAGTATCGTTAGAAGAAAAAAAGTCGTCCGCTGATTAAACATGGCGCCCACTAGTGGTCATAAAGTAATGTGTTAAAAAATAAATTTTTCGATAAATGTATCGTGTTTGGTATCAACTGAAAGGGTTTAACTAGCACATTTCAAATATATATGAATTATACCTATTGCTTGCCCCAAAATAATACAAATAAAAAAATAAGTTTTAAACTAAAACCCGACTACTGAAAAAGTATTAAACAAGAAAATATCAAGGATAGTCGTGGTCTTATGCCATTTAGTCTAACAAAACAATACATTGTAGGGAAAAGTGGCATACGACCACGGCTATCCTTTATGTTCTTGTTTAATACTTTTTCAGTAGTTGGATATTAGTTTTAAAATGTTTTTATATGATCGATAATAATAATAATAACGGCTACGCAGACGGTGAACATTCAAAAACTATTATTTATCTTTACAGGCATGTTTCATTTAGTTACTAGCTGTATCACACGTAGATAGATAGATAGATAATTCTTTATTGTACACCAACTGATTTACAGTAGGACAAGTAGGTAGATGTCGGATCGATTCAAAGGAGGTAAGACACGAAGGTATTTCCGTCCAATTGAGCAGTCCGACTGGGGAAGTACCTCCGCCCTACAGAATACCGCGGCTATAATAACTTCGTGAGTTGTTCGTGTTGAGTTCCTGTGGCCACGTTAACCACTTTCCATAAGGTGAACCGTGTGCTTGTCTGCCACCTAAGGACACAGGTAAGATAAGGTAGGTCACGGCGGTATTTCATTTAAGCAGTCCTACTAGGGAAGTATTTCTGCCCTACATAATACCACGGCCATAATAACTTCGTGTTGAGTTCCTAGCGGTGAGTAGGGTAGCCAGAGCTCACTGGAGAGTTTGTGCTGTCAGTGGGAAGACTAAAGGCATGTCCTGCTTTGTCTTCTACACTGACGGGACAGAAACTCTCTGTGCTTACAGGGTCGGCAGCGCGAGTATGACTCCTTTGGCCACGGTATGACCATAGGCCACGGTAACCACTTTCCATTAGATAGGCCGTATGCATGTCTTTCATCTAAGTCATATAAAAAAAAAAAACGATTTTCAACCCGACAAGTACGAAACACTCCTATGTCCTTTCCGTAACTGTCGCATCTAATTCCATTGAAATTGGTTCAAAGTTTTAGGCGTGCAAACGTAACAGACAGAATTGTATGTGTATATATATAAATATATGTATGTAAATATATATAAATGTTATGTTGGTTTGTGTACGCTTCAAAAACTCAAAAAGTTCTGCACCATTCGAGCTGAAAAAGCATGATATATTTAATCCGCATCAAGTATTGTTGTTATCTAATTTTTGCATCAGTCACATATCCACGACCGCGAAAAAATAGTATTTTTAACGATCAGCTGTGTACCACTTTGTTTTGGATCTCATTTCGCAACCATTCAATCACAATGTGCCACAGCGAAGTTGCTTTTGTAAGTAAACAAACTGCCCCTATAATGTACAAGCATGTTGTTACATAATCCCACGGGTAAATGCATCTCACTCCGAAATTACGTGACATAACACTACATCCTCCTAAACGAACGGACATACAATTAGTACCAATTAATATTATTTTACATAGTTAGGGACATACTATGTTTGTAAATTAGAATGCGACCTTGCTGAGTAACATTATACATATATAGCTGACCCCCACCTTCGCTCGTGGCATATTTTGGAACCTTAATACACAACTTTGAGTCCATATTTTTAATATTTAAGTAATGTATAGAAATCTGCCGGATTTGTTAACATTAATGATCATTGCTCCGCTCCCTTAAGTAGTAGCGTGGTGATATATAACCTAAAACCTTCGTCGATAAACGGGCTATTCAACACAAAATGAATTTTTCAATTCAGTGTAGATAGTTATATCTTTTGGGTGTTCAGGGTCCTACTAGCATCCTTGACGACTGAGGTCCAAGCCAACCTCACTGGCTGTACTCTGGACATCTGCTAAACAATAGATGATCCTCTTTGAGTTAGGAGGTCATTCGGCGGCAGTTGCTCCCGGAAAAGTCAATAATAAGCTGATTTCAATCTCCAAATATCTTAGTAGTCATCGCTTAGAGGATGATTATTCATGCGTCGTTACCACCTCCTCATATAATAAGAGTAATAAAATAATTAAAAAACCAATCATGCCGGCGCTTTGAGTCCATGATTAGTTTGATATAATCTAGAAAGAGAAACATTTAGAAACATTTATTTTTATTTTTTATTTATTTTATGTATTCAACTTTATGCACAGTAATTTTGTACAAAGGCGGACTTAATACCAAAGGCATTATCTAACAGCCAACCTTAGGGTGATGCAGAGATACATTGAGGTAGGTGCAGGCAATTTTATATTACAATCTTAGAGTATACATAAGATTACATATATAAGTACACTATAAGGAGACGGCGGTATTTCCGCCCGATTGAGCAGTCCGACTGGGGTAGTACCTCCGCCCTACAGAATACCGCGGCTATAATAACTTCGTGTTGTGTTCCCAGCGGTGAGTAGGGTAGCCAGAGCTCACTGGAGAATTTGTGCTGCCAGTGGGAAGACTAAAGGCTTGTCCTGCTTTGTCTTCTACTGACGGCACAGAAACTCTGTACGTACAGGTTTGGCAGCGCGACTGTGACTCCTCTGGTGTTACAGACGTTCATAGGTCACGGTAACCACTTTCCATCAGGTGGGCCGTGTGCTTGTCTGCCAACTAAGTGGTATAAAAAAAAATATTTTGGTGTTTCTTTCTTTCATCTATGCAATCTATGTATGATTGGTTGATATTCGCGCCTCCGCCATCACACCCCGCACGCCCCACCAAAGAGACCTAAAATCTCGCCTTACACATCCTGAGTACATTTGTCACAGTTTGCCGTTCATTATAGCTATTATATTTTTAAAGTATAATAGATAACAAAATATTAAAATAGTTGAATGGTGTCTCTGGTCATGCTAGAGTTGATATAACACGACCAAGTATGAATATAAACAAACCATGTTGATACTATCATAGGTTGTTTTAATATCTAGACACAGGTGTACCATAATGGCTACTCCATACTCTTTTTAAATAATTGTATTAATAAAAGTAGTAGTCTTTGCAAAAACAACCGGAAACAATCCAAAACGAAATTGCGAGTGGATACAGTAAGGCTGCTTGTCCACCGCACCGTGTGTCGTAAACGTGATCGAGATCGGGTTCGAGTTAGTAGTGAGAGTGAAACCAGTGGTAGTGCAGATACGCGTAGTAAAAGATGTCAAAAGAGGGTAGATCGACATATTTACTCCTAAAAAACTTTTTCACTGTTCACCGCCAATACTTCAGTTCCTCCGTGATCATGGCACTTGTAACAGCGCTGAAATATATAAATAATATATAAACTGAGTACCGCGGTACCCTAGTGGTATGGGTAATGGACTGCTGAGACGAGGTCTCGGGTACGATCCCAGGTTTTATCATGGCATACACCAATGACTTTTCGATGCTTTTCGAAATTATGTGATATTTATCGCAGGTTTATAAGTGCGCGGTTAATGGCAATAGGCTCGCCACCTATTACATTGGGACCTAAACATAAACAGGCGAAATGTGGGTGCTAGCACCTCTGTCTACCCCTTCGGGGATATAGGCGTGGTATTTGTGGTTTTCAAAACTGTATGACACTAAAATCCAAAATTAGATCGATTTAACCAGTAAAGTCCCGTTATTTATTCTTACTCGGTAACAGCTGTCACGTGAATCATCCTATAATAAACAGATAAAATAATATTAGTGACCATGATAGTTTAAATACCTATATTGTATAAACCAATAGCCTATCGTAGTCCACTCCTGGACGTAGCCCTCTCTCAATATAGGGAGACTTTGGCCTACCGTTTCCATGCTGGCCAGACGGGTTGGAACAGGGTTTAGTTTTCCTTCTCTCGCAGTGATATCGTCTGCGTATTTTTCCGTTAGTCGCCTCTTACGACACCTATCAGATGACATGACATGCCAATCTAAAGCAGACCGACTTTCAAGTACAAACTTTAACACGACTAGGAAATCGCTATGATAATGATGATGCACCAACTAATGTTACAATAATAGCATTTCTCCATCATGGAGGTACTCGGTACAGCTTTTGACATTTCTTTTTTTATATGTGTCAAGGTACAAAGTACCGAAGCATTTAAACGTTTTTTAATGACCGTTTATTTATGCGATCTAGTGCCACTATACAGTTGCATAGCAGAAGTATAACTTGACATGGATGTGGCTTTGTTCAAATAGTATGCAGTTTACCACTAAAGACCGTTTAGACGCACATTGCCCAAAACGCATAAAGACCTTTGAAATAGTATAAAAAAAATACAACTCAGGTGGCATACAAACGCACGGCCCGCCTGATTGAAAGTAGTAACCGTGACCTATAAATAAAGGTGTGCAACACCAGGGGTGTCACACCATTGCTGCCGATCCTGTAAGAACAGATTTTCTGTGTCGTCAGTGCAGAAGACACAATCAGTACAAGCCTTTGGTATTCCTACTGACAGCACAAAAACTCCGAGGGAGCTCTGGCTACTCTGTGCTACCTTACGCACCGCCGTGAACACAACACGAGATTATTATAGCCGCGGTATTCTGTAGGGTGGACGTACTTCCCCAATCGGACTGCTCAATTGGGACGGGAATACCGTCGTGTCCTACCTCATTGTAAAATCAATCAATAAATGAAAACGCAAAATGACCAAACATGAAATGAATGATTAGTACTTCAATGACCAATGTTGTGCGCATTTGTGCGTAAAAGTCATACCACTGCTTGACTAGTAGACAATGCGCTGTTAAGGAGCTGTCATACGGATAACTAAGTCAAAATTAAAAAGCATTTATTCTGTATAGACCATTCCAATGGTACTTACAAAACGTCAAAATAAAAATAAAAACTTGTGTAGCAAATGTACTACCATTGAATGGTGCGCTATTTATAAATATGGATCAAAATTCATTAACTAATTTATTTAGTTTCTGCGTCCCTTTCTGAAATCAAAATTTATTCCAGCCTCATCCAGGAACCGTGACAGAATTTTTGTACTTAACAACTTTTTTATATACAATTTAGGTGGCAGACAAGCACACGGCTCATCTGATTGGAAGTGTCTACCGTGACCTATGAACGTGTGCAGCATCAGGGGTGTCACACCCGTGCTACCGACCCTGTAAGAAAGGAGAGTTTTTGTGCCGCCATTGCAGAAGAAACAATCAGGACAAGCCTTTAGTCTTCCCACTGACAGCACAAAATTTCTCCAGTGAGCTCTAGCTACTCTACTACCGCCGGGAACACAACACGAGGTTATTATAGTGTTATATGGGTGTTATATTATTATGTCCGTATTCGTCGTCTTTATCAATTATAAATCTACATTTTCTTCGAATAATGTACCTAACTGTAGTGTAATTATTTACAAAAGTACGATAATTTAGTCAAATAACAACAAGGTTAAACTTTGTATCCTTATTTGTGTGCACAAACTAACATCTGATTAATATCGTAAGTCATCAAAATTGTTTAAGTCTCCGGACTCCGGCCAATACTCGCGTAAAGAAAATATAGCTGCTTGCTAAACATCTGCTAGCATAAATCATTACTAACTTGGCTATCTTTGTTCTTAAATTCTCGAATTAAGAAACGGTCTTATTGAACGATCTTATTGAATATTATAAATGCGAAAGTAATTGACTGTGTGTCGCGCCACGCCTTAACTACAGGATCGATTTTGATGATATTTTAGTACAGAGATATAATACAGCTTGAGAAAGGCTATAGGCAGATTTGGATGACTTCAAGCGAGGTTCGATGGATCAGTGGTCAGAGCATTCCCCCTGTAAGAGAAAGATCGCAGGTTCAAATCCGGCTTGAATTGATTTAAAAAAATCCTATTTTAGTCGAATTGAATAATTGTGTACTAAGTGCTTTTAAATTCAATTTAAAGGTTATGCTTGGTAGCTATAAGTTATATACTGTGTAATTGCTAATAGATAATAAAATAAGACAAAATATGTACAATAAATGTATTTTACGAGGTCATCAATACTCTTGGTGATGTCGTCGATGTCGACAAAGTAATTTGTGCAGAAAAAGATTTTTATTAATCCGGATCTGCTAACTCTTTCCAATGCGTCGAGTGACTGCCATCAAAACTCCCAATCCAAGAGGGAAGCCTGTTTTAGAATCAAATCAAATCAAATCATATTTATTGTAAATCATAGGTAACAGTAGAACAGGCTTCCCTCTTGGATTGGGAGTTGAGAGAACCGAAGATTTTAGTGGGACTCCAAAAAAACCTTCATTGAAGTACTAAAGCTGATTGCCATAATGTTCAACATCTAAACGCCTACCGTTAGGTCACGGCTTGATTACGCCTGATTAGTAGATTCTCCCTTTTGTTGGAGGAAAATATCATCCCTCCTCCATATATTGAATTTATCGTTTATCATAGCTAGATATCACAGTTTCTTCTAAAGTTTGCACTTGGTTGGCATGTTGACTTTTGCGGCACCCACTGCCGTCAGATCTCCCGACCCCGTTAGGAAAGCTAGAGCCTCGTTCATTGTTTAACAGGTTCACCAATTAGCAGGTGAGGTCCTCGTAATAGGAGTGCCTATTAAATTCGACATTCAACGTAGGAAATTCAACGGAAAACAAACGTGAACAGCTTCGTGACAACAACTGTAGTAAATGTTATATTGCGAGTAAGCCGCTTTGTTCCCATCAAACCCTTTACGACCTATAAACAAAGGGCTAACTGTGAAAACAAAATGTTTTCCTAAAGGTTAAATTCCGCATTGAAAGTTCCAATATTACAAGGGATTTTTACTGACATAACATACATACAAACATATAATCACGCCTTTATTCCTTCAGGCGGAGGTGAATTAACACCCACATTTCACCAATCATTAAATTCGCTCCCACGTGATACGGGCAGAGCCTGAGCAATCCGAAATCCGGGCACTATTGTTGACTCGAGCCATGCATCTGACGCTGAGTCTGTTCTGTATATATCTCTCTGATGTTAAACAGCCCTATCCCTTAGTCGACTTGTACGACACCGCATGGGAAAAGATGGGGTGGCCCTAATTCTACTCTGCCAGAAACCACACGGAAATGCGTAACATATATACATGTTATCTTTCCTTCAATGAGTGTTGTTGAGATAATTATTTATTTTGATAACAGCCACTTTAATTTCATTTTGCACATGGGTTTTTTCTATGTAAGCCTTGTGAAAATTGCTAATCTCCATCCTAGCGGTAATCCCAGCCGCATCCGAAGCTCTCTCCTCAGATTCTGGGGTCTGCGTTATCAGTATAACTGCGGATTTGGCTGAAATTCAATATTTTATAATAAAATTGCACTCCATAGACACAATACAAAGTCACATCAGGGTGACATCATAGGAATTTTTCGATGCCTAATGTTGCAGTCTCTTTTTCTCCATTTCATTTTTGTATATTTTGTATAGTTAGCATACATTTTATAATTATTTTTACCATTTAAATTAAGTTAATTTATTAGTTCACTTGCGTATATATATGCAATAACAATAATAAACTAAATTAAAAGGGCGTTACTCGACGACTCTTTGCTCTTTAGATATTGTAAAAGTTTGCTGCAATAACGGACTTGACAGTTAAATTAAATGGAAATGTTTATTCACTGGGTTATTCTCTTTGTGACAGCAAGTGAAACACGTAATAGTTGTTAACTCAGTTATAAGCTTTTTCACAGCGGGATTTTATAACTATGACAGTTTAAATTCGAAGGGATTTATGTTAATACAGACTTCATCGTATAGCATTATATTTTCAGACGTTTTCGCGAACGCCATACAGTGAGATAGTACCGGTAATTACGATATTTACATGTTTTTAAAACCTCTATACAACGTAACATAAACTCACGCCTATATCCCCGAAGGGGTAGGCAGAGGTGCTAGCAGTCACATTTCGCCAGTTTATGTTTTGGTCCTAATGTAATATGTGGCGAGCCTAATGCCATTAACCGGGTACTTATAAACCTGCGATAAATGCACACATATATTTGAAAAGCATCGAAAAGTCATTGGTGTGTGCGTCATGGTAAAACCTGGGATCGAACCCAATACATAAAATAATGTTGTTTTTTTTCGTTTCGTACGGACTTGTAAGTTATAACATAAGAAGCATCTACTGCCTTCCCCGGTTTAGGCTCTGCGTTGATGATTCAGTCAGTCGGTACATGTAATTTTATAGTATAGATAGATCAACTCTGACTCCATTCAACAATAGTGCCCGGACGGCAATAGGCTCACCCCCTATATTCACCTCTGCCTAACTCTCCGGGGATAGAGGCGTGATAATATGTGTATGTAGAAGCATATCTTCACTTGCGTCTTTGCAGAAATAAATGAATACTAGTATTGGCATTTTTCAAAATTACATTACTAAAGGAGCAAAATAGAGGAGCGTACCACTAGTCAAGTTATATTTGTACGACAATGTCAAGTTGAACTTCTGTTTTCCAACTGTGTTGTGTCTACTTTTAAATGCTCTGACGAAATCTCGCTAACAATCTATATTATTCCTAATAGAACTCGTATTACTTTTGTGTAACTTTTAATTGGAAAAGAAATGACAAGCATTTTTTGTTGCTGGCAACTTTTTGAAGTTAATAACATGGTAACAGACCTTGACTTTTTTTTGTATAATAAATAAAGGAAGCACTGGGAGATCGAGTGCTGTGTCGATCATTGGAAGGGCTTTATGTCCAGCAATGGACAGTACTGATCATGGAATAATTCATAATTGATGTACTACAATATTATGCCATCTCTGTAACATTTGTATTAGGACCCAATTTAATGAAAATATGTTTAGTATTTTAGGCGTGAAATTGTAACAGACAGTCAGTTATTTCCGTATTTATAATAATATTAATATTATAAAGCTGAAGAGTTGGTTATTTGTTTGTTTGAACTCGCACTCGAAAAATAATCTAGTTCTAATATAGTTCGCTGAGTTTCTTGCTGGTATCTTCTCAGTAGAACTAACCTACCGAACCAGCGAAAGAATCATTTTCCAATGGTTTATTTGTACATTATTTAATATTTTAATATTATTTCTTGACATACTCAATTGTAAAATTTTGACGTTCATATGTGCTCTTTGTGTGCCTAAACTGAATAAATGAAATTGATTCTTTGATTCGCTAATCTTAGGAACTTCTGATTCGAATAGATTTTTTTTGTGTATTGAATAATCCATTTATCGACGAAGGTTTTAGGCTATACATTATCACTCTACTACTTAAGGGAGCGGATCAGTGGTCATAAATTCCAATAAATCCGGCAGATTTCCATACATGTGTGAGTACTAAAAAATACGATCTTAAAAGGGTGATATATTATGGGGTCACTAAATATACCACAGGCAAAATTGGGAGTGTCAGCTAGTTTATATTATAATAATAATTTTAACAGTCTCACTACAAGAGATATTTATCGTAACCATATGCAAATAACAAAATATTATTCCAAGTAAAAGTAATTGTAAGTGACGCCATTAGTAACAAAACAATTGTGTTGAATTACGTAACCGTTACAAACCGGTTACGTTGTTACACGTTGCGTTGTAAGTTGTGAAGCTAGTGACATTTTGTGGTACCATCGCTGAGTATCGCAGTTACGATAACAAGTGATCCAATCAACTTTTTTTTTATAGGGTGATATACCTGTAAACGCTCGTGTATTTCGCAATATAACGCAAAAATTGGTAACAAAACATATAGTTGTAGATCTCTATGGTTTTTCACAACATTTTTTATAATGTTTGGCATATTAGAGAAACAACGACACATAGACGCTGTGCGTTTAGTCGGTTCGAGTTCGACATAACCTCTCCCACTCCCACCGGCTGCGGCAGGAGGGGTATCCGTGGGGATTTTGCGCACATAAAAAAAGGGTCATAAAGGAGATGAAAGGTTGGAATCACTATATCCCCAGGGTAGGGTGAGACACGTGTCGCGTTGCCGTCCGGACCTGCTCCTGCAAGTGAGATATATGGCTCCATCTGTCTCCTCCAATGACGGAGGGATTTAAAACCATTTATTTTGTGATTGATAAATCGTTGAAATGAATGTAATAATATTAAATATTTTAATGTGTGGCACTCGATTAATTAATTAATTAATTAAGTTTCTGGGGCAGAGGATGGCCATCACGATTCACCGAGGCAACACTGCGTGTCATGGGCACCTTTGCGCCGGGAACGATACGGGGCGGGTTATTTGATTTGACATAACAATTGACAAAATCTATTATTGCAGATAATGATTGGACATTTGTATTGTAATTAATTTAATTTGTAAAATATAATAAAAAAAAAAAATAATTTTATTTGGTTTTTATTTATGCCTAGCTGTTGCCCGCGGTTCCGCTTGCATGGATGTTGGTTATCGCGACTTTTGGTCGTATTTCCTATTTTATTCAATCAACATACATAGATTTGAAGTATACCTTTAGACAAAGGAATTAAAATCCGTTCGATATTTTTTGCGTTTATCGCGTTAAACGTATTTCATAATAAAATAACACCCAGGATATTTTTTAAATATTTAACTGATGCCCGCGTGAAATTGTTGATCCTGTTCCCGCAACCCATGGGAACATATTCCCAGGAAAAAAGACATGTGTTATTCTAGAATGTAGACTAGATTCTAGGATGTAGAATATTAGGAGGTGGGACACGGCGGTATTTCCGCCCAATTGAGCAGTCCGACTGGGGAAGTACCTCCGCCCTACAGAATACCGCGGCTATAATAACTTCGTGTTGTGTTCCCAGCGGTGAGTAGGGTAGCCAGAGCTCGAGAGTTTGTGCTGTCAGTGGGAAGACTAAAGGCATGTCCTGCTTTGTCTTCTACACGGACGGCACAGAAACTCTGTACTTACAGGGTTGGCAGCGCGACTGTGACTCCTGTGGTGTTACAAACGTCCATAGGCCACGGTAACCACTTTGCATCAGGTGGGCCGTGTGCTTGTCTGCCACCTAAGTGGTATAAAAAAAGACATTGATCTATCTCTGTAAATTCAGCCAGCGTGATTGAATAACACAAGTCCAAACACCTGAACAAACTTTCTCATTTGTAATATTAGTTGGATGTACAGACATGATTAATTTACAATTTTATAATATAAGATTAATTTTGTAATTATATGTAGATAGAGAGTTGGCAATGTTCATTTTTAATTACAAGTATATCACAACGTTAGCCTTGCGGCGTGCAACAATGTCGGATAATGTAGACATGCATTACATTGCACATATTCATAATTAATTTTATAACATTAACATAATTATTCACACCTAAATCAAACCTAAACACACACACATTCACACATATATTCACATACACACCCTCGCATACACACAGATAATTATGTACGATGTTTTTATTTTAATATTGTATGATGACTGACGTATGATTGACTTGACACTTTGAATGTTGTATGATTTTTTTCTAAAATGGTGTTGTAATCTTGAATTGATAAATATATCTATTATAACTCTTACAATATTAGGGGGAACCCTGTATCTCCTTAACCCAGGCTACTTATAGTCTATTTAGGAGAGCAGTAACTCAACCAACCTATTGTAGAAAAACAACCCTATGTTTACAAATGTGCAACATTATTTATTCTGTGAAGCTTTAATTGTGATTTATGAATAAATTATTAAATTATTTATATTTATGCCGCGTGGATCTGGGAAGAGTAAAATTTGGACCACCCCATCTCTTCCCATGCGGTGTCGTACAAGGCGACTAAGGGATAGGGCTGTTTAACATCAGACAGTGTAATAATAAAAAAATATATGTTATTACAAAGTAAAAAAAAAAATTGGTTCGCAAGCGTCAGATGTAATAATAAAAAAAATATGTGTCATATGACAATGAAAGAAGTAAGTGTGTAATCTCCTATTTAAAAGAAATAAAAATATAAATTGGTTTGTAAGTACATTACCATAAAAGTTCGGGCGCCTTGGAGATACACATGCCTAAGATAATCAGCGGAGATTGGAAACTTTTAATCTTCCGGAGGTGAGCTAAATGAAACCAAACTGTGAGGTTTAAGGTTTTATTGTCCACTCCAGTGTGCATTCAGAAATAGATGTAAGGATACATTCCTAATGTATAACTAACCTTAAATTTAAAATTAGATTTTTATAAGCTATGTCAATATTATCCTACGTCAATATGATTCTATGTCACCAATGCACTTTTAGGTTATTTTGAAGTTTAGATTTAAAATATAATTAAAGTAAGCTCACGGCATCCCTCGGCGAGTATATGTAAACACAGCAGCGGGAAAGCTCGTAGCAGGCGAAGTTTTCAGTTTAAGCCCATGCGGTACATCCATGTTTGAGGTGAAAAGTCCAAACCCTCCATAAAGAAATGCAGATGTCCGAAGACAAAGGTCCAAAGAAAAAGTCCAAAGGAAAAAGAAAAAAGGCGGTTCCAATTTGGAAACCTGTAATAAAATTGCATGTCATTAGAACAAACTCCTATATGTGAACACGAGGTCCCAACTTTCTACAAATTTGCGCGACTCACCGCCCCAATTTGCTGGAACAATGCCAATAGCAAAAGAAATCACAACATTCTCAGATTAAGAGCTGAAACAATAGAACTTCAACAATTATTTTTCAAATCAGGAGCGTGGCGAATTTCCATCAAAGGGAATCTTATTAAAAAATGACAACTCACCAGAAACAAACCATAATTCCACAAGAGGACAGTTGTGAGGACACAAACCATCATCCCTTAGGCCAAAATACTCTCATTTTTATGAGATTTATTGAAATTAAGTTACGAAGCCATGAATATCGACCATCCAGTCTCAATATAGGAAGAAAGGTGCTTTTGACAGCGATACGTCAAAATGTCATTCACTCCGCTTTCCGAAACCCTTCGTTCAAAAATAGAACTAAAACCGGTGTGACGACGTTCGCAGAGCGCGTCGTTACATTACATCCCTCCCCAAAAAGAAAAAAGAAAGAAAGAAACTTCCTTTTCTAATGAAAATTATGAGAGTCCAGAACAAAATTCCAAAAAACCTCAAAAGACAAAATGTCTTGCAACATTTTTCAATAAACAAAAAAGACAATGCGAAAGCATCTTGCATTGGGTATTGCAGAAATAATTATAAATTAAAGAATGGGAAAGCATTCCTTAAAATCAAAGAATGTGAAAACACTCGAAAAGTAAAGAACCAAACTCAGAAAAGAGTAAAAACTTATTTCAACACAAAAGTGAAAATAAATCCTTCAATAAAACAAATTAAACAATCCCTACTCAATTCCATTCCAGATATCGATTAGGCAACCAACGCCGTCGAATCTAATCCTTGATCTTAACCAGCCTTCTAGCATCAATACAAAAGTGCGGTTGAGCTCCTACGCCACCGACTCTATACCAGCTATTCCTGAAACAAAAATATGAAACTAACAAGATATCGGTTAAGCACCAACGCTGCCGAATCTGAAAGAAAATCGGTAAAAACAATGAAGTTTTCCCACTGTCGGTTAGGTTGAAAAGCCGCCGACTTCAAATTCAACTCCAACATCTAAAACGTCAAAACAAAATCACAACAAAAGTGTCGTAATAATATATTTATAAGCATTGTGATCGGCATAACACCACCAACTTTCCGAGCACAAGCAAAATATAAAGAAAATATGACAATTGTGACCAGTACAACACCACTGACTTTCTGAGCACAACCGCATAAGAAAAGTATGACATTTGCGACCGGCACAACACCACCGACATCCCGTGCGCAAAGCATAAAAAATGTAACAATGTGTATAAAAACACAATCGTACAAAAAGAGAAAAACGACAATTACGACCGGCTCAACACCACCAGCTTCCCGTGCGCAAAGCGTAAGGTGTGACTATGTGTATGAAACACAATAGCACAAAAAATTGTAAAGTCCAGTAAGACACAAGTTTCCCAAAAAAAATGGTATAACAGGGTGTGTAAAAAATGCATAAAATGCGTCCAATCCGAGAATCTTAATACTAAGAAAATAACCCAGAACTGTACAAAAATAAAGTTCAAGAAACTTAATTTTCCATTCCCTAAGTGAGTGGAAATAAGTCAAGTGAATTTAATGTAGAAAATGAATATTAAATTTCACTCCTATATTAGAGTAGAAACTAAATTCCTAAATTTGTACAAAATATACAATATTAAATATACAAGTGTATAAAAATAATCCTATACAACAAAGATAAATAAAAATATAAGATCTTTTGATGTGGAACAATTTGTTAATATGGAGTAGAGTTACATAAAAATAAGTCCTAAAATGACCCAAGTTATTTTTGAAGGAAACTAAAATTGAAATTAATAAATTGTTGTGAAGTTCCTAACATACATCTCCTTTCAACACCCCTCAACCTTTCAAACATCACCTCATAATGGGGTCATACTTCAAACAAAGTACCAAAGACAAAGATAGACATTGTCAAAACAAGAATAATTTTAATATTTAATTATGTCTTTAATATGATAACGACCAGTATAGTTTTTATTAAGGTCTTTTAAAACATAAACATTAGAGGAAATTTTATCTATTATTTCACACTTAACAAACTTAGGTGCTAACTTAGCCGAAAAGAATGCAGGAGCATTAGACTGCACAAAACTTCTCCTCCACACTATATCTCCCACCTCAAAAGAAATGACCTTCCTTCCTATATTATAATAACGCGCATTACGCTTATAAGCTTTAAGCAATGAAGCTTGAACTTTTATAAAAATATCACTAAGTGATTTAAGTGAAAAAGCAAATGAAGACCTATCAACAACATCAAGTTGATTGAGGTTATCAAAAGAATTACTAAAACGGTGCAATGAAGCATCAAAAATAAGTTCTCTACCGAACATGAGAAAATTGGGAGTGAAATCTGTAGCTAGATTCACACTACTATTCAAAGCTAATTGAACATGAGGCAAATATTTTGACCAAGTTCTATGATCATCTTTAACAAAACAAGAAATACATGTTTCGACTGTTTTGTTATATCTCTCTACAGGATTATTTTGAGGTGTATATAAAGTATTATAAAATATTTTACTAATATTATAACTTTTTAGAAAATCTACAAATTGCTTAGCTGTAAATTGGCTTCCATTATCACAAACAAAAATTTTAGGTGTTCCAAACTTAAGAAATATTTTAAAAAGTGAAATAATTTATTTAACTCATGTTTCTCAGAAGGAGAAAGTTCAGAAACAGAAGTAACTGCATTTACACAAGTAGTGGATTCATATTCAAAAGTAATATTATTCCATAAGTCTTTAGCAAGATTAAATTTCAACCAAAAGTCAAATCCCAAAATAATTGAAGGTTTAAAAGAAGGTATTATCAAAAAATCTACATTTTTAGTTAAGTTATCACAAGTGATAGGTAAAACCATAGTTCCAATAACGTTGTGTGCAGAACCATCAGCAGTAACCGCGTTACCTTTATAAGGTTTAAATTTATAACCTAATTGCAAAAATGTTTGATGAATATTAGAACCGAGTACACAACTACAAGCTCCACTATCTAACAAACCTGAATAAAATTTATTATTAATATTAAAATTTAAACAAAACACTCATCATATTAAATAAAGATGCGGCTCTCAGACTATGATCACCAGCTCCTCGACTGTTCTAAAATGGATCAACAACTTCAGATAAATCAGCCATGACATGAGGCAACCCATGAGTAGAAGTACCAACTGGAACATCATTAACAATATTCTCAAACAAAGGCGGGACCTGTATTTCCTTATCCATGTTTGATTTATAAAAGGATGTGAAAATCTAATAAAAAGTTGTATTAAATACACTATAAGTTTCTAATTAAAGTATCAATTAAAGTTTCTAATTAAAGTTAATTAAATTATGAATGAAGTTAATTGTATTGATAGCAAAACGCTAAACTCAAAAGTCAAACAAACTCATAGAATGGAATGTTATTGTTGCAAAAGTTATTTAGGTCAAATGCCTATAAAGATAAAAATGCATTAGTGATTCACAAAATAAATTATTTATGTCTACTTAAGGTAAACAGCAAATATTCAAATATTACTATGTTTTCACACATGTGAATAAAGGTTAAGAACTAGTAATTATATAATATTACTAAGTGGAAAATCTTACCTGTAATAAACAAAAGCTATATAAGATAAAACAATTATAACAATAACCATGTTATACAAATTGAAACATTCACCTGTAATTGAGAGATACAAACAATAGTACTAACTTGTAGTATGATTAGTTTTGCAAAGTAAACAATAACAAAGATTTACTGTAATACACAGTTATGTAACAGTAAAAAAAAAAACATGAAGAAAACACTGTTCTTAACATGATAAAGTAAAAAATAATGCAAAGGTGACAAGGAATAAAGATATATGCACACTGTCATGTCCCTGTTCGCGAGTGCCAATTGTAATAATAAAAAAATATATGTTATTACAAAGTAAAAAAAAAAATTGGTTCGCAAGCGTCAGATGTAATAATAAAAAAATATGTGTCATATGACAATGAAAGAAGTAAGTGTGTAATCTCCTATTTAAAAGAAATAAAAATATAAATTGGTTTGTAAGTACATTACCATAAAAGTTCGGGCGCCTTGGAGATACACATGCCTAAGATAATCAGCGGAGATTGGAAACTTTTAATCTTCCGGAGGTGAGCTAAATGAAACCAAACTGTGAGGTTTAAGGTTTTATTGTCCACTCCAGTGTGCATTCAGAAATAGATGTAAGGATACATTCCTAATGTATAACTAACCTTAAATTTAAAATTAGATTTTTATAAGCTATGTCAATATTATCCTACGTCAATATGATTCTATGTCACCAATGCACTTTTAGGTTATTTTGAAGTTTAGATTTAAAATATAATTAAAGTAAGCTCACGGCATCCCTCGGCGAGTATATGTAAACACAGCAGCGGGAAAGCTCGTAGCAGGCGAAGTTTTCAGTTTAAGCCCATGCGGTACATCCATGTTTGAGGTGAAAAGTCCAAACCCTCCATAAAGAAATGCAGATGTCCGAAGACAAAGGTCCAAAGAAAAAGTCCAAAGGAAAAAGAAAAAAGGCGGTTCCAATTTGGAAACCTGTAATAAAATTGCATGTCATTAGAACAAACTCCTATATGTGAACACGAGGTCCCAACTTTCTACAAATTTGCGCGACTCACCGCCCCAATTTGCTGGAACAATGCCAATAGCAAAAGAAATCACAACATTCTCAGATTAAGAGCTGAAACAATAGAACTTCAACAATTATTTTTCAAATCAGGAGCGTGGCGAATTTCCATCAAAGGGAATCTTATTAAAAAATGACAACTCACCAGAAACAAACCATAATTCCACAAGAGGACAGTTGTGAGGACACAAACCATCATCCCTTAGGCCAAAATACTCTCATTTTTATGAGATTTATTGAAATTAAGTTACGAAGCCATGAATATCGACCATCCAGTCTCAATATAGGAAGAAAGGTGCTTTTGACAGCGATACGTCAAAATGTCATTCACTCCGCTTTCCGAAACCCTTCGTTCAAAAATAGAACTAAAACCGGTGTGACGACGTTCGCAGAGCGCGTCGTTACAACAGATATATACATCCCAGACCCAGCGTTCAGATGCATGGCTTGAGTCAACAATAGTGCCCGGAAGACGACAATAGGCTCACCCCCTATTACGTGGGACCGAATACAATGATTAGTGAAATGTGGGTGTTAATTCACCTCTGCCTCACCCTCCGGAGATAACGACGAGATTATATGTATGTGTATGTACCTATTTATATTTAAAGGATCGCGGATTCTGACCCCGCCTGAACCGATTCAATCTTTTCTATCTTAATCTATCACAAGATTTGGTAACAGAAAGACACCGACAGAACAGACATAACTATAATGTATAGATAATGGTACAGAACCCTTCGTGTGCGAGTCCAACTCGCAAATTACCATTTTAACGTGCACAAATTTTCTTTAATAAGCCGCCGGAGCCGGAGAGGGTGTTTTTGTCGGACTCGAACCGACTAAAACGCAATGCCGTCTGTGTGACGTAGGTTGCTAAAGGTAAGATTGGCTTGATACATATCTCTCGCACCCCGTCCGACACAGGAATGGCGCTCATCATTAAAGTGGGTGAAACTGCGAGGCGCCGCTAGTCTAGACCTATTACTACTAAATCAAAACAAGTTCATTGCCTGTGAGCAGCTTCGGTCGATTATCTCGTTGCCCTTTGAACTGATACGATCAAGTATGCGCAGGAGTTGTTATATGACAGCCAAAGTAGAACATCCGTGTTCTGCGTTCCCTGTATATATAGGGTATAGTTGGGCCGATTTTTTTATGCTACCGGTGAGAGAGGTTATGTCGGACTCGAACCGACTAAAACACACGGCGTCTGTGGGTCTTTGTTGATTGCCGAAGGTGAGGTTGACAGGGCCTTCTCTCTCGATCTGCAGACTGACTGACGGTTGCAGATTCGATGCACGCTCAATGCAAATATTTGCATTCATGTATACATATGTACATATTATTTAATTGTTCTTGTTGATAACTGTTTATCAAGATTCTAGAATCTATATTACAAACTAGTTAGGCTGCAGCTACGTAAACCATCAAAACAAATTTCCTTCATACAAAAAAGGTAGATCTAGACTAAAACTCGGTCAATGTATGCAGAACTCAGTCAAGAACAGTACGCGTCTGGAGCGGAACGTAGACTAATAATGCATTCATTATGAATGGGCTTATACATTATGTATGCGCGGTGCGGAGTGCATTGTGACGTCACTGTATCAAATGGAGGGTAGTCGGTGAAAAGCGGGAATTATTGAATACGCTTTAGATTTCCAAGCCACTACAATATGGGGGTTATTCAAGAGGACTTACGAAGGTACTTAAGGGTTGGCAGCGCCGGTGTGACGCCCCTGGTCAAAAGTTAAAAAGTCTAAATTATTTATTCTGTATAGACCATTAAAACAGCACTTACAGAACGTCAAAATGAAAAAAAAAAGCAGTGTTGCAAACGTCCTTAGGTAATGGTGTTTCAGCCTCAGGTGCATGGCTCGAGTCAACAATAGTGTCCAGAAAACCGCTATATGCTCACCCCTCTATTACGTATAACCGAATACAATTATTGGTGAAATGTGGGTGTTAATTGACCTCTGCCTAACCCTCCGGGGATAAAGGCATGATTATATGCATGTATGTAAAATTTAAGATTTGTTGTTGGTTGTTTGATTGCAATCGGTTGAGTAGAACTGTAGATTAGAGATCCATGCGAGCGTAACCGCGGGCGGAAGGCTAGTCCTATATTTATTTTCGGTATACAGTCGAACCATATCATAATTTAACCAATGACAATAGAACGCGCATATACGCATTGGGACAGGAAACAGCGCAACAATTGTGTAGGCAATATAACAACGATTGTGTGCACTATATATGGTTTATGGTCACTCGTCGATATTGAATACTAGCGGCCGCCCGTGACTTCGTACGTGTCGACCCGTTTTACCCCTTTAGAGGTAGAAAATAAAAACTCACGCCTATATTCCCCGAAAGGGTAGGCAAAGGTGCTAGCACCCACATTCCGCCAGTTTATGTTTAGGTCCCAATGTAAAACGTGGCGAGTACTTTGATTTTTGAAAACCAAACCTGATCTAGTACCGACTTCTGCTGCAGCTTAACCAGGATAGCCTTATGTCTATGAGGCGTAGCAGGCTTTCCCATATGATGACAACGTTTAATGGCACTTACCGTGAAGTTGTCCGCCTTAACTGTAGTTTTAACTACGTTGACCAATTTCTGCACTTGGTCTTCGTTGTTATCCTCAGACACTCCATGCTACAGAAGAACTAGTAGATATATCGATAAGTAAAAGTCTCCACCGAGGATTTCGAAGCCAAAATAACTTCATCTGCCAGTTGGTACGCCTGCTGCTTAACGAACTAGACTCTGGCGCAAGTTTGCCTGTCGGAGTTGTGAGGTCATGCTGCAGTTGTTCCCAGAAACTAATAAAAAATAAATAACCTTCTCCTGGACCTGTCCGAGCCCTAGCCCTAGAACGATGTTGTGCCTAATCTGAACTGCAACCGTATATTATGAAAAAGGAATAAAAAAAAATATAACTGTTATTTTAAAAAGATTACGAACGCATTCCTGAATACCAATTAAACGGCTGAAGAGTGAGGCAGATATCCCTACCTCCGCAGTCCGCAGGAATGCGAATTATCGACGAACTATAGTGACGCATCCATGTTATAAAAGGTTCAATTCGAAAGCTCTCGACGGAAATAACTGACAACACGATTAATCTGTACGTTTGAGTATGGCGAGCGTTTTTTGTGAGCATGTATATTATGTTCGAGTAAATCAAACACTCGACAAATGCGTATAATTGCATCGCTTGCAATTATGCACTTTTGTTCGATTTGGCTAATGTGTGGCCAGTTTGTGTCCAAAGCCTTCACGGAGCTGCCGCGTACTCGCAACCAAAACCATTAACCATTAAATCCAAACCATTAGAATTATTATCTTAATTAATATAACTCAATTATAACATAAACCATTTTAGTGTAAACTATTAGTGAGTGAATAAAACACTTTCCTTAAACTTACTCTTATTTTACCAATACCTTTTCTATACTAATATTATAAAGCTGCAGAGTTTGTTTGTTTGTTTGAACGCGCTAATCTCTGGAACTACTGGTCCGATTTGAATGATTCTTTCAGTGTTGGATAGTCCATTTATCGACGAAGGTTTTAGGCTATATATCATCGCGCTACTACTTAAGGGAGCGGAGCGTTGATAATAAATGTTAACAAATCCGTCAATTTCTCATACATATTTTGAAGACTAAAACATACGGGCTCAAAGGGATATGAAGCTTCAAAATATACCCGGGGCAAAGCTGGGGTGGGTCAGCTAGTATATGAATATATATCAAACAAACCAAGAGTTGGAGTTGTGTAGAATCAACCATAATACAAAGCAATAGCCAACTCTTTTCAGTATAAATAAATAAATATTCCACGACATTCTACACAACGCTATCTAGACCCATGGTAAGCATAGCTTAACTAGATTTTGTTATGGGATCTAGAATGCGGATAAACATACTTAGAAACTTTGTAAATACATACATATTATACATAGAAACATCCAGACCAACGTAAATATACATATTCATGCATACAAATATTTGCACTACAGCGGGAATCGAACCCGCACCCCCTGAATAGCAGTCGAATGCTCTACCGCTACGCCACGGAGGTTGTCAAATAATTTCAAGTATGACAAGTATGAGGACTCGACTCGCAGCATAGCTGCAATACGACAGGGTAGAAATCGAAAAGAACTTTTGCAGGTAGAAAACTATAATTTATTTATTACTAGCTTTTGCCCGCGGCTCCGCCCGCGTAGATGTCGGTTATCGCGACAAAACATAGCCTATGTCCTTTCCCAAGATCTAATCTACCCCTGTACCAAATTTCAGCAAAATCGGTTCAGTGGTTTAGGCGTGAAAGCGTAACAGACAGACAGAGTTACTTTCACATTTATAATATTAGTAAGGATTACAACTTCAATAACAGGAATATGGAATGTTATATTCGTAAATTTAAGTAAATTCGTAAATCAATAATATAAACTCTCTATAAACTCACGCCTATATCCCCGAAGGGGTAGGCAGAGGTGCTAGCACCCACATTTCGTCAGTTTATGTATGTATTAGGTGGCGAGCCTATTGCAATTAACCGGGCACTTATAAACCTGCGATAAATACACACATAACTTCGAAAAGCATCGAGACGTCATTGGTGTGTGCCATGGTAAAACCTGAGATCGAACCCGAGACCTTATCTCAGCATTCCATTACCCATACCACTAAGCTACCGCTGTTATAGAATAATAATTACATTATAATTCTTTTAACTCGTGGGTTGAGAACGGAAATTGTCATAATCACATTTGGTTACTTTTTTTTTTTATTGGATTCGTCAATATGCCTTCACCTTGTTTAATGGGAAGCTGAAAGCAAGGTCTCAAAAAGAGGGTCTTCATTACATATACTAACAATATTACAATGATGGCCATCAGTTTGGCCGCCTCATCAAATGCTTTTTCACGCTTAAAGGACCCGGAACTGTAGGCAGAAGCAAACATAGTGGAGACAGTTTTTAAATTGATTATTTTCCTGTAATTAAAATAAATTATTAAACTGAGGTTATTAAATTATGAAGAGTAAAAGCGCAGTAAAAGTTGCGTTTTATTTTATCGTTTTTATTTAATTTAAATCATCCGCCCAACCTATAATAGTAAATGATTTGACTCTTAAATATTATGACGTATGGTCTACTTTATTCTTCTTTCCTCGTGCAAGCTGTCCTCCTCTGGAATGCGCTTCCTCTCGAAATCAGTATGACCACCAACCGTGCTGCGTTCAAAGTACAAGGTACGTCAGCTCTACAGTGGCCCCTAGTCGTCATAATGGATATAAATGGATTATTATATTATACGATTGTGTATCTATACTATGCTTGATTATATGTAAGTATATACTATGTATAATATGAGTATATAAGTAGTTTATGTAAATGTGTATGTATTATGGTTGTGTATGTATAATATATGTATATATTATGGTTGTGTATGTATAATATATGTATACTATATTTAGTTTTGACGTTTAGTAAAAAGTAACTAATTTGACTAGTCAGTCTAATACCCAATTATGTGGGCCACTGACCATTTTAACCATCATCGCAGGAGGTTTAGCCCGTTTCCTGAATCCCCGTGGCTCACACGGGTGTGGTCCGTTCGTAAACACAATTATTTTAATTGGACTGTAACACACTTTGATAGGGCTAGGCGAAATTACCTAAATATCATACTGTTTGTTCTAGTTTAAAATTGTAACAAGTATAGTCGAGAGTTCACACAAAAGATTCTGCTCTTATTATATACGTGGGGTGACAGAGAAAGAATACAAGTATCACCACCCCATCTCATCCGAAGGGTGTCGTGAGAGGCGACCAACGAAAAAATGCGCAGACGATATCACTGCGAGAGAAGGAAAACTCGAAATAAAACCCTGTACCAACCCGCCTGGCCAGTGTGGAGACAGTAGGTCAGAGCCTCCCAATATTGGGACAGACCTAGTCCAGCAGTGGACTAGACATTTTGTATGTTTTCTGCTCTTATTGTTTATATAAAGAACACGTCTATATGACTTCCTATCGCCCGATGTAGCTGAAGGCTAAGTCTCAAGAAAGAGGGTCAGCATTATAGACACCTTACAGCATTCCCATTATTTCCACTGTTTAGGTCGCACTTTTTTAAATTTATTTGACAAATTACATAATACGGACATAAATAACAGTTTAGTAGTAATTATAAACCACTAAGGTTTGTGCTAATACTACAAGTAATACCTAAAACAACAGATATTTGATTGTTATCATAACAAACCATAAACTCACGCCTATATCCCCGAAGGGGTAGGCAGAGGTGCTAACACCCACATTTCGCCAGTTTATGTTTAGGTCCCAATGTAATAGGTGGCAAGCCTATTGCCATTAACCGGGCACTTATAAACCTGCGATAAATACACACATAATTTCCAAAAGCATCGAAAAGTCATTGGTGTGTGCCATGGTAAAACCTGGGATCGAACCCGAGACCTCGTCTCAGCAGTCCATTACCCATACCACTAGTCTACCACGGTTTTTGATTGTTATCTTACTTAAATAATATAATTGACAAGGTAGGTGGTACACAGTTAAACAAAATACAATAACAATAACATAACAGATTCTGCAGAAAGTGGGATTTGAGAATAAAAGCTGCTAAAAACAACTGATTCATCATTTATTTTTTGTGAAATAATATATTTGCCAAGTAAAAGGGAGGTAAGGACGTAAGATCTCCAGACGCCTATCAAATGTAGCATAGCTGGCACATACCAGCTGCTCTTAAAGTCGGTTTTAGATGAAAAATGACTACCAAAGAAATCTGGTCGAAAAACTTTCTGCCACTGTAAACATCAATCTAACGGTTTCTCAGCAAAAAGCGTATATTTTTAGAGCGTAATGGTGATAAATATTGCTCCAGGCAACGTAAAGTTATTAGACGGCCATTTTTTACGAAAGAAATTAAAAACTAACCAACCGTGGCGGGGTTCGTTTTACGTTCAGAAATGTAATACTTTATATCTCGAAGATATACCAAATAATTATAATTACTAATATTGTATTATGCATCTTATGCATGGTCTCAGAGAATTATCCTATATTTTTTTACTTTTCGATGCTTTTCGAAGTTATGTTATTTATCGCAGGTTTATAAGTGCCCGGTTAATGGCAATAGGCTCGCTACCTATTACATTGGGACCTAAACATAAACTGGAGAAATATGGGTGCTAGCACCTCTGCCTACCCCTTTCGGAGATATAGGCGTGAGTTTATGTTATGTTATGTTATATGTAATTAAGACGTATTATATTTTGTTTGCGGTACTCATTTGCCAATCATAAACCAAAAGAAAATTAATGGATACCGCCTGCTTGTTTTGATCTTTTCAGCATCAGTCGGGGGTATTTTTTTAATGTTTTTTTTTAAATACTCGTACAGTACAGTATACAATTTATTTTTTATTTTTTCCTTTAAACTATAGCTTATTACAGCGGCTAGTTGGGTGTTTTTGGCGTCATCTATCTAAGAACACTTGAATTTCCGAGATTTATCTGACTGTATGTTAATTGAAGAAATCTGTCCCGTATTGTGGAAGATATGAGGTAATAAAGAATCTTACAAACATACATACAAGATACGCGCGAAAAACATAACCCTTCTTGGCAGTCGGGTATATTTTTATACCACTTGTTGAGCAACACCAAGGGAGTCGCACTCGCGCTGTTGGCAGCGCTAGTGTAAGCACTGTAAGCACAGAGTTTGTGTGCCGTCAGTGTAAAAGACAAACCTTTTGGTCTTCCCACTGACAGCACAAAAACTCTTCAGTGAGCTCTGGCGACCCTACTCACCACCACACATAGTTTTGAATAAATAGTTTTAAAATTAAACTATTCTAAAAATAATCCTATATGACTAAGTCTTGT
This sequence comes from Eilema griseolum, assembly GCA_963662185.1. Lineage (NCBI taxonomy): Eukaryota > Metazoa > Arthropoda > Insecta > Lepidoptera > Erebidae > Eilema > Eilema griseolum. The sequence continues at coordinate 1,841,816 of OY759255.1, forward strand.
AATATTATAAAAGTAAACGATTGTGAAGATGTTTGGATGTTCACGCTCTAATGGCTGAACGGATTCGGTTGAAATTTATACGATGAATAGATTATATTGAATAACATAGGCCACAGACGAACAGCAGCTCTAGTACTTTAAATATTGGACATAAATCGAATCAACGATAAACAAGCCGACCGTAACTCGAGACTGCACTATTTCTGTCCGTACTTTTAAATATTTTTTTAACCTCACACAAAAACGATCATTACTCATCACAACAATGTTGTCTTGACTGTGCGCCGTAAAAGAGGGTAATGTTTTTTGAACTTATTTACTTCTACTGACCCGATGTCAAAGATTTCTGTAACAAGAATGGTGTGATTTATGTTGAGTTTCTCGAACAAATGATTGCGGTGGAACACTTTGTGGAGGATTCTCATTAGATCAGTTCGCTTTCGGACTATACAAGTATTGTAGTGATGAAAAGTGATTGAAACTATTGCAAGAATAGTGACCGTGGTTTTTTTATACAACTTAGGTGGCACACAAGCGCACGGCCCACCTGATGGAAAGTGGTAACCGTGACCTATGAATGTGTGCAACACCAGGGGAATCACTCCCGTGGTGCTGCCGACCCCTTCATAACAGAGTGTTTCTGTGACGTCAGTGCAGAAGACACAATTAGAACGAGCCTTAGGTCTTCCCACTGACAGCACAAAAACTCTCCAGTGAGCTCTGGCTACCCTGCTCACCACCGGGAACACAACACGAGGTTATTAAAGCCGTGGTATTCTGTAGGGTGGAAATACTTCCCCAGTCGGACTGCTCAATTCGTATGGGAATACCGTCGTGTCCTATCTCCTACAAAATTTTTCTCGGCGATAAACACTAGTGCCCGCTTGACGACAATTAAGTTAGATTTGAGTGTAATTTAAACGCAATTTAATGTTGTTCAGAAATAAACAAACTAAATTGAAAAATTACTATAAAAAACCATGACATACTAAAAGTAAATAAATTTTAAAAATCCAAACGCTAGGATAACTTAATATGACTCTGTATCTATTAGCAAATCCTTGAAAAGTAGAGAATAATATACGAGTACTAATACACACTCAACCATGTGGTGACATGGGTGTGGAGGAAAGGATACAAGTATTACCACCCCATCTCATCCGAAGGGTGTCGTAAGAGGCGACTAAAGGAAAAATACGCAGACGATATCACTGCGAGAGAAGGAAAACTCGAAATAAAACCCTGTACCAACCCGTCTAGCCAGTTTGGAAACAGTAGGTCAAAGTCGCCCAACATTAAGCGAGGCCTATGTCCAGCAGTGAACTGCGATAAGCTAACTGAATCATCATCATCATATAATCACGCCTTTATCCCTGGAGGGTTAGGCAGAGGTGAATTAACACCCACATTTCACTAATAATTGTATTCGGTCCCAAGTAATAAGGGGTGAGCCTATTGCCGTATTCCGAGCACTATTGTTGACTCTGAGGCTGAGTCTGGGCTGTATATATCTGTCCGATGTTAAACAACCCTATCCCTTAGTCGCCTTGTACGACACCGCATGGGAAGAGATGGGGTAGCCCTAATTCTACTCTGCCGGAAACCACACGGCAATGATTGAATGATTAACTAAAATACTACTAACGCACCTAAGTCTAAAATATATTCAAAACGTATAAATCTAACAGTTTTTGGTCAACGGAACAGGTTTGTTGAACAAAATAATAATCTTAGAACTTATAGCGTGGTGCGTGACGCCGCGGCGCGTCACTAGCATCACGGTCGGCCAATTTTTTAGCTGCCACCGTTCAATGCTCGGACTTAGCAATTAAGTGTGGAGCGAGTTATAAACGGTAGCGGAAAGTTGATCGCCCAAGCGAACCTCTTGTGCAAATGGTATGGTTGACTAGCGAGGCTCTGAGGCAAGTTTGTTTGTTTGTTTGTTTATTGATTCAAGAACAATTTAAATTATATTTGAAATCATACACAGTCAATACAATTACAATCAATACAAAATATAAATTACATCAAAAATTAAAAAGTTAAAAAAGAAACAAAATAACGCATTATAAAAAGAAAATATACAAAATCAATCATCACATGTCAATATAAATAAAATACTAAAAAATAAAATTGAAATCATGATAAGAGCAGATAAATAAGTAAAATAATATTTGTCAGAAACTTCGTATCATGCGTACATAAAATAATGTCACTTTCGGGTGTCCAAAATACCAGGTTAGAGGCTTCTCGAATATAGGAGGTAAGACGGCAGTCATCACCGTAAAAGTTAGACGTAAAAAGGTAAGAGAGCGGTCCCCTAGCTCCGATATGCAAGCGAGCTTTGTTTAGCGGATGACGATGATTATAAATTTGACAGTTTGTAATGTCGCTTCACCAAAATCTTCGGGGTACAAACAAATCTTACCTGCTAATCGGTATGCCTGCTAATATAATTTACTGATGAGTAGTCCTCGTAATAAAAAAGAAACCAAAACATGGAACGGAAGAGTAGGAGGTCTTTTGAACCCGGATTATGGAAAAGTAAAGTTTTGGATGCAATGCAACCGCTGTTTTTATTTTATTTTCTATACAACACAGATTACAATTGTGATTATCATTAAATTAAGATTATACAATTAAAGTCTGAATTGCCATCCAAAAACTTGTGCACATTGAAAAACCTGTGTCATCCACTGACAGTGAATGACTAAAGGCTTGTCCCGCTTTGTCCTGTACACTGACGGCACAGAAACTGTGCTTACAGGGTCGGCAGCGCGAGTGTATCTTCTCTGGTGTTACATACGTCCATAGGCCACGGTAACCACTTTCCATCAGGTGGGCCGTGCGCTTGTCTGCCACCTAAGACGCATAAAATAAAACGCTTATCGTATCTTCTACTTTCATAAACGCTGACTCCTTTCGATTGTACCACACATTTACAGTTAGGGGCCCTGACCACGTTTGATTTAATAGACTCATCCGTCCGGACGTATTGTACTACAATTCGGTATTATTCGGCTGTATTCGGTATACATGCGCCTGCGCATATCTGTTGATATTTAACTGATTCTCGTTTTGGTCGGCTTATCTTTCTAAAAATATAATGTGTGACGTAACACGCGTTGTTTTTAGATTCAATTATCATTTATAATTATGTTTAGTTGTTGTTATGTGGGTAATTAGAATTTTTATTAATGAGAGTATGAATGAACTGCGTGTTATGCTTACCTATTCACTGTCGTGTAATGTCGCTGTAATGTTTAATTTCTATGTTTTATGTATATATTCTTGAACGCGTTTTTTAATGAAAATTGTAACCATATGAGAAGTTTTAAAGATTCTACTTTGTTAGATAAATTTTGTTGTTATTTTGAAACCGGATTTGGTTCACGGTGGGGTGCTTTTTCTTTGTCTGGTTCGGTAAGAGGTATCCTAGGGAATTTTCATATAAAAAGGTGGCTATATCTACCAGTGGCGAAGTGTGAAACACATTTTTTTTATACAATTACTCTTTTTTATACAACTTAGATGACAGACAAGCACATGTGGGCCATGTGCTTGTCTTATTCTTCTACGACACATTCATACCGCAACCTATAAACGTGTGCAACTCCAGGGGAGTCACACCCGTGCTGCCAACCCTGTAAGAACAGAGTTTCTGTGCCGTAAGTACAGAAGACACAATCAGGACTAGCCTTTGATCTTCCCACTGACAGCACAAAAACTCTCCAGTGAGCTCTGGCTACTCAACTCACCGACGGAAACACAACACGAGGTTGTTATCGCCACGGTATTCTGTAGGGTGAAGGTACTTCCCGGACTACTCAATTGGGACGGGAATTAAATACCTCCTTCTTACCTGGATCTAGTTATTCTAGTTTGGCACATACCTACCTACCGATATTTCTACACACATTACACATACATTCTAAATACAGGTTATAAGGGAACCACCGCCACTGCTGTTTACCCCATCGGGAAAAATACGTACTTGAAATTCACCCCGTTTACGCCAATTGAAGAAACAACATGCTGTATATAAAAAAAGTGCCAAAAGGTCTTTAAAAGACAGGTTAACTGCGTGGGACCTTTTGAGGCTTCACTTTTACGCGCCATTACACGTGTCATATGGCGCCAGGTGTCGATGTACTCAAAGGATAAGAGCATATTTTGAAATTTCATATCTTTAAGCCCGCCATTTTTTAGTCTTCAAATAATGTACGGAAAAATGACGGATTTGAAAGAAAGAAAGAAAGAAAAATATTTTATTTAGGGTAATCACAATGTGTATGCAATAAATACAATTAAATGTGACATTAGGTTACCGTTAACGTTTAGTTTACTGGTAACGTTAACGATTTGCTGTTACTATAACGGTCAAGGTATCAGCCCTTACACTCTTGTATATCGAAGGCCCATATACTTTTTTTAGATGTGCTCATAATAGCCGCGGATCCACCCTCCTCCAGAGCTGGTGGGGATTGTTATGTCAGATTTGAAATGATTAAAACTCTCGCCGTTTCTAGGTTATCGGAGGTCTCACCTCCGCCAGACGGCCTGGGAGCCGTTTCGATAGAGATTTATCTGTTTATTGGCGCTGCTACGATTAACCTGTTATCTCTTACACAACTTAACAGTCTTGATCTTTTGATTTTTATAGTATAATTTGTTTATTAACTATGGATAATAATTAATATACAATTTGGTCCAGTATCAAAACACAAATACACAAAATTGACTCGCGATCATGTCGCGTCGAACAACCCACCCCACCCCGTTTCATTCCCGGCGCAAATGTGCCCATGATGCTGGCTGCGTTGCCTCGCTGAATCGCAATGGCCATCCTTTGCCCCAGAAACGTATGTTTATTTATTTATTAATAAATAAATTTCGAGCTGGGAGCCATTTCGAAAGATATGGCTCTTAGACCGTCCGACTATCTCACCTCCGACTGACAAAAACTCCCACTGTCTTCGGGTCTTCGGTTATCAGAGGTGAGTAGCCGGATGGTCTGGGAGTCATCTCTTTCGAAGTAGCTTTCAATAGTTTACAGCAGTATCGGCACCATTGTTTGTTTTACAATATCCATATTTTTGGCTTTAACCGGTCTATTTTCGGCGTGCTATCGCGTTAATATCTCAACAAGTTCCGGCGGCGTTGTCTGCTGTTTACGATAATGTCCAGTGCTCCTGAATTGGTTGATTATTTTTGAACATGTGATTTTAAACTGTTTGACCTTTGTGTGATTGCGAAAAACATTTATCAAAACTCAAAAAGGGTGCGTTCCCGGCAGAGTAGAATTTGGGTCACCCCATCTCTTCCCATGCGGTGTCGTACATGGCGACTTAGGGATAGGGTTGATTAACATCAGAGTTAAATACAGCGCAGACTCATGCTCAGATGCATGGCTCGAGTCAACAACAGTGCTTAGAATACAGCAACAGGCTCACCCCCTATTACGTGGGGCCGAATACAACGATTGGTGAAATGTAGGTGTTAAATTACCCTCTGCCTATGTATGTATGTAAAAAAGGGGTACGGGAATTGCTGGTGCCCAGTCATATTCACCAGTTAGCCAGTCAAACTCATCTGTAAGTTGGCGTGTTCCAGGGTCACGTGCCACTGTTTCCCACCCAGGTACACCCAGCTGAAGAAACATTAACTGTTCTTAGTAAAAATATCCTCGCTCTGCGTAGATGGACGGTGGAAAAGAAGCCTTGTTAAATATCCTATGGACAACCCTACAGATGACTTAATATGTAGTTACTATAAGAGCCTAGGTTGTCCAAAAACCCTGATCTTATTTCACGTGGACCAAGTCGCGTGCTTAACTGAGCACAGTTTTAAATAAGAGCTTTATCTTAAATATTTTCCACAGTTTCATAACAGATCTTATCTCCACAGTGTTGCCACTCTGTACACACGACAAAAAATGGAATTTCAAAAAAATAAAGTTGTTTAAATTCCGAGGCCGAAGAGTCTGGAAGTAAAGCATGGGATACACAGGGAACGTGCATTTATTGCTAATTAAAAATGATATTTATTTTCTTCTTGAAAGTTTCTTTTTGAAATAAGATAAGTGAGAAGTGAGTGAAACCTAATTGATATAGAGTAAATAAACAATAGCGGTGCCAGATCTCACCAGAGAATTTGTGTTGTCTGTGGGATGTCTAAAGGCTTGTCCTGCTTTGTCCTCTACACTGACGGCACAGAGATTCTGTGCGTACAGGGTCGGCGGCGCGAGTGTGACTTCTCTGGTGTTACACACGTCCATAGGCCACGGTAACCACTTTCCATCAGGTGGGCCGTGTGCTAGTCTGCCACCTAAGTGATATAAAAAAAATGTGTAAGGATTTTTTTGAACCAGAGAGAGTTGCTGCATGTTGTATGCCAATACGTACATTACAAATTATAGGTACACACATACACAAAATATTAAAAAAATAATAATTATAAAAAACATTTTCTAGTAGGTATGGCTTATGTCATAGTAATATCACAAGCTATGGCAGCGGCGACAACTCGTAAACCTACTGCATTTTTGTTATAAACAATAAATACATACTAGTTTCAGTTACACCACAATAAATAACAATTAACCTCGACAAAAATAACAATTTAGTCCAACCTCCGCCGATCGCTCTTCGTATTAGATTACTTTTGTGATAAATTGATAATACAAGAAGAAATAGAGGCCGCCCTCTATGTACCTCAAGACTCGTGTAACCTCCTCCTCCTTCTTGGTGTTGCAAACGTCCGTTTGGCGTCGGAAACCACTTCAGGTGGTATAAAAAAGACTACTTTTTGGCGGTAGATCTATTTTGCTGATAAATCTTTTTATTTTGGGGAAAGTACATCACATCCGTATTTGAATGGTTTTAAAAAAAAATGTGCAACTTAGATGGTAGACAAGCACACGACCCACCTGATGGAAAGTTTTTACCGTGACCTATGAACGTGTATAACACCAGGGGATTCACATCCGTGCTGACGACCCTGTAACAACAGAGTTTGTACTGTCAGTTCAGAAGACATAATCAGGACAAGCCTTTGGTTTTCCCACTGACAGCACAAAAACTTGCCAGTGAGCTCTGGCTACCCTATTCACCTACGGGAACACAAGTGAGGTGTGCCACAGCCCTAGATGTGGCAAATCTGGGCCATCGCCCGGGTCGCGCCACTTGACTGATGCACGCTTAATATCCGGCCCTGCCGCGTCTGATTTAATCTCATTGCAACGGTGAAACGTTTATATTGCAATTAAAACGTATAATTTGTTAGTGTAGATACGGTTTGTTGGTTTATTTAAGGTCGGGCGGCTTCGGTAACTCGTTCGGCCGCCATGGTAACCAGTTACCTAAGAAGAAAATGTCATCTTTTCTCATAACAAAGTTACAAAGACTTTGGCAGTATTTTACCGTCTGTACCATGGTGAATGTTCTGATGAGCTCTGCCAATTAGTCTCACCCTTGCCTTTTCTACACAGGACTACACGTGCAGGGCTTAGATGTCACCCGCACACGGTGCAGAATATCCGATCAAGAACCGAGCGGTTCGGAGACTCTTGCCTATATTGCATCATTAAGACCTGGAATTCATTACCAGCTCACGTGTTTCTTTCATCCTACAGTCCCGGGTCCTTTAAGCGGGGCGCGAATAAGCATATGATGAGGCCGTCAAGCTGAGTGTCACCAATGTACATACATATATACATACTTACATCTAATTAAGCCTTTATCCCCGGAGGGTTAGGCAGAGGTGAATTAACATCCACATTTCACCGATACTTGTATTCGGTTCTACGTAATAGGTGGTGAGCCTATTGCCGTATTCCGGGCACTATTGTTGACTCGAGACATGCATCTGAGGCTGAGTCTGGGCTGTATATATCTATCTGATGTTAAACAACCCTATCCCTTAGTCGCCTTGTACGACACCGCATGGGAAGAGATGGGGTGGCCCAAATTCTACTCTGCCGGGAACCACGCGGCTAACGACTGTCATAAACGTCAAAATACGTGTCAATCTCATACAATTATCATTTTATTCTGCTGTCTACAATACGCCGGCCAACGAATTACCACTTGTCCAGAAGGGCAGGTCTATCTTTATGGTATTCAGGCCTTCTTCGTTCAATACCAAGTTACGAACGAAGAAGGCCTGTCTTCGTAACTATTTTAACACCTTTTTCAGTTACGATAGCTGACCACTAAGTATACGATTTAAATATTTACTGAGTGGAATTAATTAATTTATGTTTAATTTTGAATACATACCTATGTATACTCATGCCTGTAAATCATAAAAGGGTAGGCATAGGTGTGTAAACACTCGCATTTCGCCCTATGATTATCGGTCCCACGAAATAAGGGACAAGCCTATTGCTGTCAAGCTGGCGCTTTGTTATGCCCTATACCTGAATCACCTTCTACGAAACACACGGAAAGAGATGGGGGGGGGGGGGGGCTCTTTTCTACTCCACCGATATACTATCGCATTTTTCCATTCTGGGGAAAGCGGGGACATGATAGGTCCTCTCATTATTTCTCACTTCACGAATTTCTTCTGTCATAAAACTTTTCATACCAGCACGTTGGTTTCGAGTGCCTATAAATAAAAAGAAAATGTAAAATATTGTAACGAGACATACAGCGCTATCTATTGGTGTACTAACGAAACACGTGGTCAGCCGTAGCAGTGTTTACGTGTTCTACTCGTATAACAAATTAGTTCGCTCATTGGAAGTTCGACGGAAATGTAAAGGATGGCGCTTTTATCAATATTTTTTTTAAAACTATTAATGGATCCTGAAAACTTTATAATAACTTCTGATGATATTACTATTAGTTTTGCGCGGGGGGGGGGGGGGGGGGGCAGCGGGAGCAAAGGAGGAACGCAAGCGATGCTGCCCGCGTACTGAGGCAACTCGAGCGTCAGAGGTCGCTGAATTACCTCCGCCACTCGTGAGCACAGGCCTAGGGGTGAAGGGTGGAGCCGCCCATCACCCTGGCAGCAGTAGGCCGCGTGCGTTGCGCGCCTACCCGTTTCCGGGGACTACGTTGTCCCCAAACCCGAGGAGGGCCAGATCGAGAAAGATGACCCTTGGTCGGTCGGGGTGCAAGGGATAAGCCTGCCAACCACACCTCCGGCAACCAACAGCGACTTCCAGTCGTTTCGAGTCCGATCTAACCACTTCCACCGGCTCCGGCGGGAAGTGGCATCCAGGGGATCTTTCACACGTTAAAAAAAATCACGAAAATTATAATAGTACCTAATTAGTTTTGTTTATTTTTTTACGCTAGACTAGACTGGGTGAGATCCGCAGCCGTCTCCGTTGCCCAGGGTAAACCACGTGGAGGTTCCGGGCCTCACACTCACACCTCACGTTACCAGAGACATTCAAATACCATGAATTAATTTTAATTCTTTTTTTTTTTCAGGTACTTACATATGAACACGTTTATTTATCAAGATTTGTAAGTATTATCGCTATGATTGAAGTTGTACGTTATTTTATACTGTAAATATTTTATGAAATTAAACTTTGTGTAAATGTGTTGACATGATAATACTCAAGTTACCAATAGTGCCCGAAATACGGCAATAGACTCACTCCTTATTACTTAGGACTTAATTCAATGATTGGTGAAATGTGGGTGTTAATTCACCTCTGCCTAACCCTCTGGGGATATAGACGAGATTATAATGTAAGTATGTATCTTGGCAACCACTGACTTCCCACAGTTCCCACTAATCCCGAGTTACCCATGATAGACTGAGAGGCTGCTTGGGATCAAAATATTAACTATTTTCTAAAGTCAAACTAGTCTAACTATAGAAGTCGTAATCGCCAATTTTTCGTGGAAGTCAAATAGCAGTCGCTTCAAGGAAAATATCGAAGTTCAGCCGCATCACAATTAGACTGTAAAGCCGACCCCAACATAGTTGCGAAACGGCTCATGTGTCTCTTCGGCCACCATCGCAACTGTGATTGGCAACCAGTTGCGAGGGAAGATTTTTTTACTTTTATAATAATCTTTATTTATTTTTTATTTATTTGTGGCAACTAGTTGTGATAGAAGTATGTTTTCTCTTTATATGAAAAGATGTTCCTCCTCCTTACCTTTGTCGAATCTTATTTATTTATTTATTTATTTAAACTTCATGCACAAATGTACAAAGGCACACTTAATGCCACAGGCATTCCCTACCAGTCAACCCAATAGGTGGTGCAGAGAATAACAAGGTAGGTGCATTATGAAAGGTAACTAGGTAAAATATAATACATACATATATACATAAATATATAAATAAAATATACATACACATAATAATATCCAACCATACATTGATAAATATAATTACAATGAGGTTTCCTCCAATTTATCCAGCATGAGTTTCCGAACTCCCAATTTAAATGTGTGACGGCTTGTGGCCCCCCTGATACCGATATCTTATTCTTAGTCGAACGTAAATTATTATTCTTTTAGAGTTTGCAGTATAATTATACAATTAAAAAGTAATTTCACTCGAGTAACAAAAGCCCTTGTACATACAAAACTAATTACATTTAATTCTACAAAGTTTGTCCACACTTCATTATAACGCGGCCATTGTTTTTATAACATACGAGAGGGACTCTCGTGACTGAGATGTTATATTTAGTGAGTGGATACATTTTTAGGGTTGTGTAGGTACCTCAAGAGGAAATAAACGGAACCCTTGTTGGATCATTTCATTGTCCATCTGTCTGTCTGCTTGTCTCAATCAAAGAATCAATTTCATTTATTCAGTTTAGGCACAAAAAGAGGACATATGAACGTCAAAATTTTACAATTATATCAAGAAACAGCTGCGTAGAGATGTTGCGTCCATGGCTGTATTTTACCGTCTGTACCATGGGGAGTGTTCTGATGAGCTCTTCCAATTAGTCCCACCCTCTCCTTTCCTACACAGGACAACGCGTGCAGGTCTTAGATGTCATCCGCACACGGTGCAAAACATCCGATCAAGAACCAAGCGGTTCGGAGACTCTTTCCTCTGTCGCACCATTAAGGCCTGGAATTCATTACCAGCTCACGTGTTTCCTTCTTCCTACAGTCCCGGGTCCTTTAAGCGAGGCGTGAAAAAGCATATGATAAGGCCGTCAAGCTGAGTGTCACCATTGTCACACGGTAAGTGTAAGTAATGGTGACCCTCTTTTCTGGGACTTTGCCTTCAGCTTACCATCAGGCAAGGCGAAGTCCAATTGACGTGTCCTATATAAAAAAAAAAAAAAAAAAAAAGAAATATTAAATAATGTAAAAATAAACTATTGGAAAATGATTCTTTCGCTGGTTCGGTAGGTTAGTTCTACTGAGAAGATACCAGCAAGAAACTCGGAGAACTATATTAGAACTAGATTATATTTCTTTTTTAAATTTGCTTTAGTTTACAATTTATTTAGTGCGAGCAAGCAAGCGACTTATGTTGACCACGCATTAACATCATCAATATACTCATCTACATTATAGTAACCTTTATTCATTAGTTTTTTTTCACTTATATTTTAAATTTATTTAGTGTCATGATAATGAAATACTGAGGAATTTTATTGCTGCCTGAGTTTTGGTACTAGTTTATTTTTATTTCTCGTATTAAAATTAGGTACGTCAGATTTTTTTCCTAAAGATTTAGGTTCTGTCTTAATTTTAAGGTTATTGTGCGAGTAGCGTTCGCCATGAAAGGTAGGCAGAGGTGCTAGCACCACACATTTCGCCAGTTTATGTTTAGGTCCCAATGTAAAGTCTATAAAATAATTATAATAGTAAATAAATAATTATATTGTATCGCATGTATTTCTAAATTTTATTGTAAATTTTAAATTTAAATATATATTTTTGTATGCTTTATAAATTTGCTGTGCCCCAACAGGGCTTCATGTTGTAACCCAAATTGTCGCTTAGATCTGTACTACACAACACATGAATGCAAATAAAGACTTTGACTTTGACTTTGACTTTGACTTAATAGGTGGCGAGCGTATTGCCAATAACCGGGCACTTTTTTTTTTTTTTTTTTTTTTTTTCCGTGCGCAAAATCCCCACGGATACCTCCCCACCGGAGCCGGCGGAGGAGGCCATGTCGGACACGAACCGACTAAAACGCACGCCGCCTGTGGGTCGTTTTGGTTGCCGAAGGTGAGGTTGACAGGCATATCCCTCGCACCCCGGCCGACCCAGGGCCATCTCTCACGATCTGGCCCTCTTCTCGGGTGTGGGGACTACAGAGTCCCCAACTCGTCCCCGGAAACGGGGAGGCGCGCTACGCACGCCACCGCCGCGGCCTGCTTCTGCCAGGGTGACAGGCGGCTTCACCTGTCACCCCCAGGCCGGCGCTCATGGGGGGCGGAGGTCGTTCATCGACCTCCGACGCCCGAGTTGCCTTCGTACGCGGGCAGCTTGTCTTGCGATCCTTCGTCGCTCCCGCTGCCGCTCTCGCCCCGCCGCCTCCTTCACGAGCATTACTTGCTCGCAGAAGGAGGCGCCGGCCGCCCACGCATCCGCGCAGCGAACCATCGCCGCGAGCAAGGTGGAGAGCGTGAGAACCCTCACTCCCAGGGCCGCCACAAGCTCCCGCCTCGGCGTCTCCCACGCCGGACACTCGGTGAGCGTGTGCGGACCTGAGTCCTCGCTCGCGTCGCAGTGATGGCACTCGGACGTTGGCTCTTTGTGCATCCGACGCAGATACTTTCCGAAGCATCCGTGCTCGGTGATCATCTGCGTCAGACGGTACGAGAGGCTGCCGTGTGGCCTCTCTAGCCACTCCCCCATGATGGGTCTTACCGCCGTTACTACGGCGTGCCCTGCGCCTGGTTGCCCAAGTCGCATCTCCCATTCCGCCACCATTTCCCTGTGGAGCCGGGATCTCACGGCCCGAATTTCTTCGGGCTCGGGATCGTGACCCCGCTCCCGCGCCGCCCTTCGGAACCGGTATAGCGCCGAAAGGCATCTCGCTTCCAGGATCCATGGTGGCGATCCGGCGAGGAGACTCGCCGCGTTGAATGATATCGTGCGGTACCCCCTTATGATGCGGCACGCCAACTTCCGCTGCGGACGCTGCAGCAGAAGCATGTGCCGATCACTCAGGGTGTCCGCCCACACGGGACACCCGTACAGGGCCATGGACCGCACGACACCCGCGTAGAGTCTCCTGCAGGAGTCCTCCGGGCCCCTCAGGTTGGGCAGTAGCCGCGCCAGAGCGTTGGCTGTGCCCGCCAATTTGGGGCCCAGACTTCGGAAGTGCTTCCCGAAGTCCCACCGGCCATCGAGCACGAGCCCCAGATATTTCATCTGGGGCTTGATGCCGATGAGAGTGCCTCCCACTGTGAGACTGGAACCAGGTGGTGGCGTGCGCCGAGGTCCATGAAAGAACATGGCCTCGGATTTATGCAAAGCCACCTCAAGGCCCAGCCGCCGGATCCGTTCCACGACTTGAGCAACCGCGGTCGTGGCCCTCAGGATCGCTTCGCGGTGTGTAGCCCCGCTCGCCGTCACTAGCGTGTCGTCCGCATAGCACGTGACGGCGGCGCCGTCCGCAAGCTCACCGCGAAGCACCCAGTCGTATCCAATGTTCCACAGTAGCGGCCCGAGAACCGATCCCTGTGGAACACCGCACGACATCTCACGCCGACCGACGCCGGTCGCACTTGGGTAGATGACGGAATAACCGGGCACTTATAAACCTGCGATAAATACACACATAAATTCGAAAAGCATCGAAAAGTCATTGGTGTGTGCCATGGTAAAACCTGGGATCGAACCCGAGACCTCGTCTCAGCAGTCTATTACCCATACCAATAGACTACCGTGAAGTTCTTTTTTATATTATGCTACTTAGATGGCAGACAAGCACACGGTTCATGTGATGGAGTGGTTACCGTAGCCTTTGGAGGTGTGCAACACCAGGGGCATCATTCTCGTGCTGTCGACCTTGTAGGAAGCTATTAAGCATGTTTCTTGGAATCCTCGACTCTGTATCGTGCACGTCTTCAGTATTAAATAATAAAATATACATATATGCATATATATAATCACGCCTTTATCCCCGGAGGGTTAGGCAGAAGTAAATTAACACCCACATTTCATCGATCATTAAATTTGGTCCCACGTAATAGGTGGTGAGCCTACTGCCGTCTTCCGGGGACTATTTCATTGTTGACTCAAGCCCTGCATCTGAGGCTGAGTCTGCCGTATCTCTTAGTCGCCTTTTACGAAACCGCATGGGAAGAGATGGGGTGGTCCTAATTCTACTCTGCCGCTTATTATTTATTTTAATGCTTATTATTTAATTTTAAAGTTAAATAATAATGAAACGCGCTTTTAAAAGTACTATATTATAGTTTAGTATTATAGCTTAATGGTTAAAGAGTAGGCCTCACGATTGATATGAGATGTCCCGGGTTCGCAACCTGCCCTTTAAACTACCGACGTGAACCCACTGTTAGCACAAGCAATTTAGCTCAGTTTAAGGGAATTTTAGTAGTTTCGATGCTAGTTTTTAAAAAAAATTGTTGAAATATAACAAAATTATTAAAAGACTATGCGTTCTCAATTTCTTATAACATCTGTGTACTTTGCTTTTACGTTTCATGTGTAATTGGCCTAAATACCATATAAATTCATCCTATAATTAACCTTAAAACTCATAGTATTAGAGTCGTTTACTAGTTATTTCAATTATTTTACTTTAACTACTGTAAAAGGATTTCTATGTTAATGTATTTTTAACAACTGGAAGATAGAGATAGATAAGACTTTTTTCCATTAGTTTAGTTAACAGAAATGTGTCGAATCGCCATTAGGTTTGTTAAAAATATCGAACACAGAAAGTATTTTTTTTTTTTACTTTTAAAAAATAAACTCTTAGGTACGCATTGCTTCCACTACAGCAGGCACATGTTAGTGGTCATCAAGGTTTCTTCATGGTCGGCAACGCGAGTGTAACACCCGTGGTGTTGCATACGTCGATAGGCCACGGTAACCACTTCCCATCAGGTGGGCCGTGTGCTTGTCTGCCACCTAAGTGGTATAAAAAAACGATCGAACGAACTCGACAGCTGTATCCATGGTGAGATTTCAATTTCGCAAGCTGTAAATTTAGTGACGTCACTATTTAGAGGTTCATTCGATCGTTCGAAACGTTCTTACAGCATGTACCTCTCCCTCTGGCTCTGGTGGTTGCGTATCCGGGGGGATTTTCGCACGATAAAAAAGGGACAATCAACACGCTCGTATTCTTTTTCGATGTAATCTGAATAGTAAAAAAAGTCGGTCAAGTGCGAGTCGGACTCGCGCACCGAGGGTTCCGAAAATACACATATGCCCACCCTTATGAATAATCGAATTGAGAAGACACAAGTATGTGTATTCACCGCTAAGAAAACCCCATTCATTGTAGCGCCTCCATTCCTGGGCACACCGCTTACCATCTCCTCGAGTATCGGGATCCTTGGTGTCGATATCTCCAACGACGTCCAGTACCGGAGTCATTTGGAGGACAAGGTTAAGTTGGCACCATGGAAACTTGGAGTACTTAACAGGGTGAAGCGGTGCGGGGCAGCAACTCTTTCTTTATAGGGCACAGGTCCGGCCCCACATGGAGTACTGCTGTCACCTTTTTGCTGGAGCGCCTGCATACCAGCTTGACCCCTTCGACTCGGTGCAAAGACGGGCGTTGAGGCTGGTTGACAATCCTATACTCGCAGATAGTGTGGAACCTCTTAGCCTTAGGAGGGACTTTGCCTCGCTATGTGTGTTCTACCGCCTATACAATGGTTTGTACTCAGATGAATTGTTTGAAATGATGCTCGTAGCTACATTCTATCAACGCACCTCTCGCAATAGTCAGGAAATTCATCCTCACACATTGCGAACTGAGACGGTGCGCACTGTGCGTTAGGAAAGAAACTTCATCCCACGCACACTCAAGCTGTGGAATCACCTCCCTGCTGCGGTTTTCCCAAACACCTACAATATCGGGTTCTTCAAGAGGGGCATCAGAAGGTTTCTTCGTGGTCGGCAGCGCGAGTGTAACACCCCTGGTGTTGCATACGTCCATAGGCCACGGTAACCACTTCGCATTAGGTGGGCCGTGTGGTTATCTGCCACCTAAGTGGTATAAAAAAAAATGTTCGATCAAAAGCAGTTATGACCGGCTGGCTTCCATGATAGGTTTAATGATAGGAAACTCGGTGAAATGATAGGAAAAAAGCAGATGGCGGGTATTGTCTCTGCCTACCACAGTGAGAAAAAGCCGTGAGCATATGTATGTTTTGTATTTTAATATTATTATTTATGCTTGGTGTTCACACAGTACTAGCCCCAGGAGTACCCACTATTGTCCGTTTATGTTTTGGAACGGGTCTTGTTTCAATCAACGTTTGCATGTAATATTAAAACATGGTACACAGTTACATTGGTATCCAGTTTCTAATAGACATATTTCATACTTGCCGTAACATAGAGATAGCGAATGTTCCGATGAGCTCTTTCAATTAGTCCCACCCTCTTCCTTTGTGCAAGATTGTGAAAGCGACTGCAATATGGGGTTCTTTTTTAATACAACTTAGGTGGCAGATAAGCATACGGCCAACCTGACGGAAAGTGGTTACCATGACCTGTGAACGTGTGCAACACTAGGGGAGTCACACCCGTGCTGCCGACCCTGTAAGAACGGAGTTTCGGTGCCGTCAGTGCAGAAGACACAATCAGGACAAGCCTTTGGTCTTCCCACTGACATCATAAAAACTCTCCAGTGAGCTCTGGCTACAGTACTCACCGCCGGGAACACAACACGAGGTTATTACAGCCGTGGTATTCTGTAGGGCGGATGTACTTCCCCAGTCGGACTGCTCAATTTGGACGGGAAAACCGTCGTGTCCTACCTCCTTTAAGAACTCAGGCCGCGGCGGTGACGCGCCTGGCGCGCCTACCCGTTTCCGGGGTCGAGTTGGGGACTCTGTAGTCCCCACACCCGAGACGAGGGCCAGATCGTGAGAGATGGCCCTGGGTCGGCCGGGGTGCGAGGGATATGCCTGTCAACCTCACCTTCGGCAACCAAAACGACCCACAGGCGGCGTGCGTTTTAGTCGGTTCGAGTCCGACATAACCTCCTCCACCGGCTCCGGTGGGGAGGTATCCGTGGGGATTTTGCGCACGTAAAAAATAAAGAACCTCCTTTAAGAACTCTTCTTTAAGGTCATTAGGCTGTAACAGGATCGGCTGCACGGCGCCCCTGGGTTTACACACGTCCATTGGCCATCGTAACCACTTTCCATCAGGTGTGGGGTGTGTGCCTGTGTGGCACCTAAGCGGTATAAAAAATACGATATAAACAATTCCAATTCCATCACGAAACAAGCAGTTTGGATTCTTTTCTTTGCTGTACCATAAAGTCTTGGAATTTTTTACCAGTTCATGTGTATCCTTCTTCCTACGTGTAAGCATCTAATGAGAGTGTCACGCTGAGGGGCCAGTATTGTAATATTGTTGGTGTCTTCTTCCTACAGTCCCGGGTCTTTTAAGCGGGGCGTGAAAAAGCATATGATGAGGCCGTCAAGCTGAGTGTCACCATTGTCATGGTTTGTGTAAGTGATGAAAATGGTGATCCTCTTTTCTGAGACTTTGCCTTCAGCTTACCATCAGGCAAGGCAAAGTCTAATTGACGTGTTCTATAAAAAAAAAAGTTTAGATACTAGCTTCAGATTACTATCAGGTAAGGTGAAGGTATATTATAGACATATAATCACGTGTCTATCCCCGTAGAGTTAGGCAGAGGTGAATTAACACCCACATTTCACCAACCATCGAATTCGGTCCCTATGGGGTGAGCCTATTGCCTTCTTCTGGACACTATTGTTGACTCAAGCCTTGTAAGACACCTCATGGGAAAAGATGGGGTGGTCCAAATTCTACTCTGCCGGGAACCACGCAGCCTTGCCTTTATGTAATGCCCTTTATATAAGATTTTTAATATTTATTCAGTTCATCAGGTCAGGAGTAAGAGTCAAATTAGGATTCTATGTTTTCCGTGAAGTCTACCTTCAGACCTCCGCAACGGTGATATAGAAGTTCTGTAATTTAGACCAGTTGTCGGAATTTTAGGGTTTGATCAACCCTTAACAAATACCACAGATGTTTGTAAGGCAACGGGACAGACGGCTTAACGTTCTCTCCAAAGCATGAAAGGGTTCTAATCTGTCAAGAATGGGCACCCATTCTAAGACTGACTTGGCCATAATTGCTTAGCCTTGTCTTTTCTGTTGGCCCATAGTGGCGAGCCTCTCACACCGGACACGCTCCAAAACCTAAATATTTAAAGTTCCTGCGACAATAATCAAAGGAAACAAAGATGTAACTATCAAAGTAAACAAACCACGGCATATAAATCTCGAATGTCAGCCGCATCCTCCGACAGATTCATCTCAATGTACCGGGCATTGTCACTCGGTGTAAACATGCGTGGCAATGATTACACGCGTGTTGACGACAGATGGGACGTTGTCGGTTTAATTGTTTTGTGCCTAACATCACGTTATGTGGGGAGTAGGTACCTGCATGTTATTACAGAACATCTACAGTTTTTATTGGAGCTTGTTTGGGGAGCTTGGTGATTCTGAAATTTACAGTTTCTATACTTAAATACAAATCCATTTTAAACCGAATTATTTGAATAATAGAATAAATAAATAAAATGGTGATAACCGCGGTAGCCTAGTGATATGGGTAATGGACTGCTGAGACGAGGTCTCGGGTTCGATCCCAGGTTTTACCATGGCACACACCAATGATTTTCGATGCTTTTCGAAGTTATGTGTGTATTTATCGCAGGTTTATAAGTGTCCGGTTAATGGCAATAGGCTCGCCACCTATTACATTGGGACCTAAACATAAACTGGCGACATGTGTGTACTAGCACCTCTGCCTACCCCTTCGGGGATATAGGCGTGAGTTTATGTATGTTATAAAATGGCGAAAAATATGGTAATAAAGATAAAGAGATAAAAGATAAAGATAAATTTATTTGTAGAAACATGTGTACAGATGATGTTACAAAGTATATTACAATGCATTGCGAGTTTCAACACGTTCTGTCAATGTAGACGTACAAATATGAGTATTCGTGAACTTCATGTATGAGCACGAGAAATATAATTTTCTATAATGATCCTTTAATAATTATATAATTTTTGGTTATTTGACAATTATAGGTTACTCAATTCGTAACAAGATTAAATTTATCATTATTTGTCAATAAAGAATATAATTAATTCGTTTAATGTCAGCATAAAGAAATATATTAGTCAGAGAGATATTATTACAAATCAGAAACAGATTGATGTCAAAATCTTATAATTATTTAAGTATGTCAAAGTGCTGTATGTCAATTAAGTGTTAATAAAAACAAAATTTAATCAATATATGTCCTGATCATTAATATAATCTCTTATTGTATAGTAGCACTTTCGAATTAGTAGCGTTTTTATTTTATGCTTAAACATATCTGTATTCATGTCTTTGTAGCTATTTGGAATTTTGTTGAATATTTTTGGTGCCATACACAATATACTGTTCCCCATGAGTGCTGTTCTAGCGCCACGCATGCACAATCTATACTCGTCACGACGACTGCGGATGACGTTGTCGGATAGTCGGGGAAATAGATGTGGATTACGTTTGACAAATAACACTGTTTCATAAATATACAGTGATGGTAAGGTTAGGATGTTGTATTTAATAAAGTATGGTCTACAACTATCGGTCACCCTTAGGCCAAACATAGCTCTAATGCACCGCTTTTGCTGTTTGAAAATTTGATCTTTAAGGGTTGAATTACCCCAAAAAATTATGCCATACCTAAGTAGCGATGCAACTGAACCGTGGTAAGCTGTTAACAACGCCGATGTACTTACAGTGGGAGAAAGTTTATAGAGTGCATACGAACGACTACTAATCTTTTTACATAATTGTTCTATATGAGCCTTCCAATTAAGCTTACTGTCGATAGTTATACCCAGGAACTTAGTAGTATCGACTTGATGTAGTTAATTTCCTTCATATCTAACATTAATTTGATTTGTTTGGGGTTGTCGCTGACTAAAATGCATTATGTGGGTTTTACTCAGATTAATTTTCAGGTTGTTATGATTTAGCCATTTTATAACTCCAGACAAAGAATTATTTATATCATCCTCGTAACAACTGTGCGTTGTTGAAGACACGGTAATTGAACTGTCATCAGCGAATAGTGTCATGGGTTGGCTTATTGCATTAGGTAAGTCGTTAATATATAAATTAAAAAGTAAAGGACCAAGGACGCTGCCTTGTGGTAATCCGTAGGTCACTTTACGCGATCTGGACATTGAAGTTATCTCATGTTTTGTGTTCAAGTCAATCCTCGATATGGCGGTTACTTGTTTTCTATTCGTTAGGTACGAAACTATCATATTTTGTATGTTACCTCTTATACCACAGCATGCGAGCTTGTCTTCTAATATAGAATGTTTGACATGATCGAATGCCGCGGTCATATCACAGTATATTGTACATACTGGATTCCTTACATCAACATTAGGTATTGTTTTTTGTAAAAAATCGTAAATGGCCATATTTATTGTTATGTTCTTGCGAAAGCCCTTTTGTTCGTTACAGATGATTTTATTTGTTTCAAGGTAACCATACAGCTCCCTATATATATATTTTTCAACTATTTTGGAGAATACAGAAAGGAGTGCAATAGGTCTATAATTTTCCATCAAATCTCGATTTCCCTTTTTTAAAATTGGTTTCACTATAGACATTTTCAGCTGTTTAGGGAAACTGCCCGAACATATGCATAAATTAATAATTTGGCTTAAGTAACCGGAGATTAGAGGTGCAACAGATTTTATTATCCTTGTAGAAATGTCATCATAGCCCACACTATTGGTGTTTTTCAAATTTTTAATAATTGTTAGGATGTCATGGGGTACGCTGGGTGCCATAAACATTGAGTCTTTCATTTTATTCATACCTAAAGTGGCTTTGCTAGCAGAATCTGTGAGTGGACTAACCTTATCTATAAAATAGTCGTTAAATTTAGAAGCAATTAATTTAGGATCTACTATTGTTTCATTATTTATTCGTATTTTTTGGATGGATTCTCTAGGCGTACTCAGTTTTGTGCTATTTATTATGCTCCATATTGTTTTACTTTTGTTTTCTGAGGTATTTATTTTATTAATGTTTTGTGCCCGCTTAGTCAACAATATAATCTTTTTAAATAATTTTGTATAATTTACATAGCGATCCTTATTACTAGAAGTAGGTTTTTTCCTATACGTCCATAATAGTTCTCTCTTTTTTTTACTGCATAATTTGATACCTCGTGATATCCAAGTCGGTCGCTTGTTAACTTTGATTTTGACAAGCTTTAGTGGAAAACATAGTTTGTAGATTAGACTAAACTGCTCTATAAATATATTATACGCAACGTTACAATCTTCTGTGTTATAGATATCTGAAAATGATAAGCTTTCGATATGTTTCTGAAAATTCAGGATATTTTCAGACGCAAAGCTACGCTTTCTCGTGTACCAGTGCTTTAAAATACATTGTTTGTTAACTGGACATGTCAGAAGTTGTGCTGTGTGATCTGATAATTCAAGCTTTAATATCTCAGCGGAGCATAGTTCTTTAAAATCATGTGCAAAATTATCTAAACAAGTTTGGCTTATTGGCCTTGTTGGTTGTTCTATGGCTAATTTTAGGTTAAAGTTTAGTAATGAACACTTAAAGTCCAAAGTAATAGTATTGTTTTTCATAATGTCAATGTTAAAATCTCCTGTCACTATAATGTTTGAATATTTTTTTCTCGTCACAATTGATAATACTTGGTCTAACTTCTGGAAAAATATATTTAGTAATTGTGTACCATTCCTATTTTGTGGTATTCTGTAAATACAGATAACAGCTATATTATACTGAGTTAACACTATTCCGCTACATTCGAAAATGCCACTGATAGACAATTGTTCGATACCATCGATTACACGCCATAAGATGCCCGTTTTTACCAATATGCATGATCCACCCCTTCTTCTGTTTGTTCTACAGAAGGAAGCAGCTAAGCAATAGTTTGGGATATGAAGATGTGATTCATCGTCCGCTACTATAAAATGCTCAGTTATACATATAACATCCACAATCTTATGCTTATCTGCTAATTCATCTAAGCAGACCATCAAAGCATCCGCTTTATTTATCAGACCCGCAATGTTCTGATGCAGTACATACAATGACTTACTAACGAAAAAACACATCACTATTTACAACTGACGATCCACATTCACTCATATTGTTATCACACTTATCACGTATAAAATCATTTGGACAAGAGATGTGTACATAGTCTCTAAGATTGTCAAAAATATTTTTCATACCATTATTGTTTATCATGCTATTATATTTTGAGAACATATTATAGTCACAAGTCAAGTTTAAGTTAGAGTCAAATAATGTGGCATATTTATGAATGTTTACATCTCGACATAGAAGAGTAGAAAAACTGTCTACCCGCCAGTTATACATTGTACTATAGTAGCTAAATTTATATGTGGGTAGACAAAGTATAATATTAGTATATTTTATGTCAGCAAGTGCATTCCTAATCCTAAAAATTATGTCACTATAATTACAACTCCTCAGAAAATCTTCTTGTCCAATCATAATTATACAATAATCATTCATGGTGAAATTCTTGAGCTTTGTTTGAAGACTACTAAGTAAATTTAAAATACCCTGATTTGGAGAGAGATAATGACAAATGTCAATACTTGGAAAGGTATTTTGTGCAATTTTTAATACTTTATTTAGTTTATTGCTGCTTATAATACACATTTTTTGTTTCAAATGTTTTTGAGGAGGTATAATTTTATCATCCACGTTTTGTTTTGCTGTTTTTTGTTGAGGATTTATTGCAATCGATGTGTCAGAGTTAATAGTAGGTGTTATGTTTGTGATATGCTTCTGCGATGCTACTTTATGTTCTAACTCATTATTTTTTTCTCTCTAGTTTTGAAACTGTCATTTTGAGATCAGTGTTTTCATTGGATAGCTGGTTTATTTCTTCGCGCGCCGCATTTAGCTCCGAACTCAATTTTAGCATTTGTTGTCGTAAGTCTAGTATCTCCTCGTTTTCGTCATCGGATATGTCAGGTAAACTAGTTGTGCTGCCATCTTGTATTGTGTTGTCGGTACTACCTGTTCCATCTGTCTCTGATGATGATTTTGTTCGTGTTCTACGTAAGGTGATATTTTCAAAGAAATTCATAGTTTACTTTGAACTTACAAATATCTCAAAAAGTTCGACGAGCGCTAGGTTCGGAACTCCTGCCTCAATGATTACAAGTCGCCGTGTCTACTGGTCAGACCACCGTGACTACTTTGCTAAGCGTTAAAAGTGCATCCGTAATACACCGTAATACAAGTATTGTGAGTTAGTATGACTCATGCATTTGATTTTTTTGCACAAGTACATAAAGTTTTTACGTCTTACTCACAGAACTTAGTAAAAAAATATAAAAGTTTTTCATATAGTGGATACTTTTTAGCACTATTTCACAGTTCATTCGTAATTATTATTCACTAATACGATAATAGTTCACTCTTTATAAAGGTTCAGGTTGTTGGTATTGTGATAGATATACTTTATAACATTACGACTTTCCTTATTTAAAATGTGATAGTTTGGGTATAACACTTTTCCTTGTTACTGGTTGTGTTATGTATGTCACTTGTTTATTTTTATTAGATATGTTATGTGTTTAGCAGTAGATTAAGCAAAATATTTTTATATGTGGGTTTGATTTTTATATTTTCTTTTCATTTAGACACTGTATAACTAAGAAACCTAATAACACTTTGGCTGGTTTATCACTTTATTTCTCTTAAATTTCACTAAAATATTTTCATTTTAATGTACGTAGCTATTTTAAAAACGAAATAATAACACAGAGCTCTTTAGTAAAGATGTGCACTTGACGGCAGCGCCATCTGTTCAGTAATTGAACAGAATAAACAGAATTGCCATTTTAGTAATGAATACGTCACGTTTCATCACTTTATACACAAACGGTCTTATTACAAAACACGGACTAACTCTAAAACCAGGTTTAAATCGTCTTTAGACCATGGTCTAAAGAAATTTTTATTACAAAAAGGGTTTTATTACTAAACCATGGACTATCTCTGGTCTAAAGATAAACCTGCGTGGCGCCTAGTTTAACGTTGGTCTAAAGTGTAAATCACAATAATAATATGTCAAACTTGCCATTTTGAAGTTAGCCGGTTAGCGTCAGATAAATTCGTTTACTTTCTTATAATACTATGCTCGTAATGGATATTGACGCAGTTGATCTGATGGATATCGTAGATATTAATATCGTGGAGTCATTGGACATACCACGCTTACCTAACATACATCGTATTCTAGTAAACCCCTTTATACATTTTAAATAACTTGCAATAAATATATTTTAGTAGGTATAAAAATTGGGAAAAATTTGATACCTAGTCAGCGCGAACGGAAAAGTTCGTTCCATTTCACGTCCATAGATCTTCCAATATCATACATAACAATGATTGCTAAATAAAGGCATCAAAATGATATTTTATTATAAAATAAAGTACAACTATTGTTCATAAAATTGAATTTAATGAAAATGTATTATCTAAATCTTTTTTTCACCCTTTTTATTAACTATTATTTGTTAATGATTTCAGATAATTTTTGTTTTCGGAGGAAACGGAACGTTGCGATTGAATGGTATCATAATGAACGAACAATAGTTTGAGTAATCTGTGGTTTTATTTAAGCCAAGGTTTTAAATTATGGTACTAAGTAGTCTATTGATTATTTAGCTTTTGTAATAAGGAGAAATTTAAACCATGGTCTTGAGATTAAGCCTAGACTTTATAGTTCAGGTTTAAACCTGACTGAATTCCGTTTTTTGTAATAAGACCGAAACACTCCAATCCAGACTTATTCTACACATACAATTAAATTCTCAATGATAAACCTTGTCTACTGTCCAGCAAATAAGTCTGGTAGTTTCAAAAGCACGTTTTGCACATTTCAATTGCGTTTAATTTGGATCACACGTGTCAATATTTATTTTGTAGACTTGTAGAGCATTTATACAGCAATTTTAATAGTTTTAGTTTTAAATGCTGGTATTGTGCTTTTTTTTAGTAACATCCGCTGGCTATTCTTTGTTCGGGAATTCGTTCGTAATTTTTTGTAGCAGTATTGCAGTAATTTATGAATCTTTAGTGTTAGTGTGCGTATTGCTGGCCATTTTAGTTATAAGCTAATTATTAGGTATAAGCGTTAATAGTTATAGTTCAGCCTACATTATCAAATCAGCTGGGTGGTGTCAAATTAATGAATTTTGAAAACTTACAAAAATGTAACTTTAAACATTGTTAAACATACATACATAAATTACTTTGTTATCAGGTAAAGCCAATAACAAGCATTTTTTTATACCACTTAGGTGGCAGACAAACGCACGGCCCACCTGATGGAAAGTGGTTACCGTGGCCTATGGACGTGTGTAACACCAGAGAAGCCATACTCGCGCTGCCGTACAGGGTCGGCACAGAGTTTCTGTGCCGTCAGTGTAGAGGACAAAGCAGGACAAGCCTTTAGTCATCCCACTGACAGCACAAATTCTCCAGTGAGCTCTGGCTACCCTGCTCAGAGCTGGGAACACAACGTGAAGTTATTATAACCGCGGTATTCTGTAAGGCGGAGGTACTCAGTCTGACTGCTCAATTGGGCGGAAATACCGCCGTGTCCTACCTCCTCATAATGCCGCCGTGTCCAACCTTCTCATAAGCATACACTCTTACGGTAATCTCGTGTATTAAATAACTTTCTTAGGAATAAATAGATGCACATACAAACCTTATTACCAAATCTCCCAAAATTAAAAAGTCAATAATACTACACTGACGGACTCATAAACTGCATCAAAGTAATAGACGACTTTGAAATAAATATTTTAACCAAGTATGCATACTTTCTATGCAGATTTAAATTGAAACCTCTAGATTGGTTCGTGAACTTTAAAACAGCGTAGGGTCATATCTTTAAGTTTAAGTTTATGTACTGGAAAGGACCTTAAGACTTTTATTGAAGAAAAAACAGAAATTTAAGAAAAATTGGTTTAATTAAAAAATTGGTTTTAACAATAGACACAAACTTTATGCAAGGGTTTATTTGTGTTTTAATAAGGTGTATTACCCCCACGTGCCCTTATTACGGATTCTAATCGGTTCCGCATAGATTTTATAAGGGTTTTTAAAAGATCTTGCGGAATATTGTCCCATTCTTCTGAAAGTGCTGTTCTTAGTGCTGCCACTGTCGTGGGCGAAGGGTTTCTCGCATATACAGCTCTTTTTAAATTGTCCCAAACATGCTCGATGGGATTAAGATCCGGGCTGCGTGCTGGCCAATTCATTGTACGTATCCCAACCTCTTCGCAATAATGTTGAACTTGTGCAGCTGCATGCGGCCGGGCATTATCCTGCATTAAAGTAAAATTTTCGCCTATGAATCCCATGTAAGGCACCACGTGATCTTCTAATATCTCTGTTATGTAGCGATGTGCTGTCAAACCCCCTCTATTACCGTTTTGACGGACCATGTCTATGAACACAAGTTCGGTTCGCCCGTTCATCGATATGCCACCCCAGACCATACATGAACCGCCTCCAAAAGGAACACGCTCCTCAATGCAACTTTGAGCATATCGCTCCCCACGTCGACGATAGACTCTTCTGCGACCATCTGCACCATATAAACATGTCCTACACTCGTCCGTGAACAATACAGAGGCCCACTGCTCTTCTGTCCAATTCAGGTGATGACGCGCAAATCTTAAGCGAGCTTGTCTGTGAGCTGTAGACAACTTTGGACCATTTGCTGGTCTAAAAGGGGTGATATCCGCTTCCTTTAACCTTCTTCTTATTGTTCGTGCACACACGTTTACTCCACGCACTTCATTAAGCTCGGTTTTGATGTTAACTGACGTGAGGAAACGATTTCGCAGGGAAGTTATAACAATAAATCGGTCATCACGACCTGTGGTTGCTCGAGTTCTGCCTGTACCACGTCTCCTCCTGTAAGAACCTGTCTCTACAAACCTTCTGTATATTCTAGAAACCGTAGACTGGTTTAAATTTAAATTTCTACCAATCGTTCGTTGATCCAAGCCCTCCCGCACCAATGCTACAATTTGTGCCGCTTGTTCGGACGAAGTATCCATATTATGGTTCAAAAACTCTCGATGTGTTAAAAAACTAACCCAACAATTATGCTGGTAACAATAATTCAATTGACAAAACAAAAAAAATCAATGAGAATCAATTTAAAACTTTGCTATAAATAACACGCAAATCTGATACTACAAGTAAATTTTCTTTCCCGGCTATATTCATTTGTTTTACTGCAGTTCTATTTTTAAATTTAATTTTTTTTAAGATTAAGAGCCAGTCTTTCCATATTTATATAATTTAATCTAAAAAGTTTGCATACTTATTATAAAAAATCCTTTTAGAGTAAACCTGAACTTTGATGCAGTTTATGAGTCCGTCAGTGTATTTTCAAAAAAAGAACATTCATCGTGATCGTTTTTGACGAGTACTAGCTCTGCATAACTCTTTAACAATTATGTCTTGTCTGCCATCTATTCTTAATCTACACGTCAAATTACAAAATAATACTTCAACGAGACATAAACAAATCACTATCCATCTCTTTCGTCCCTCGTCTTTTTCTTTCACACGCGTTGTTTACAATTTTCCCGCGCGCTGCCTCAGTTGCGCGGAGATCTTGCGTGCACGCAGCCGTATTGATCGATTTCATTGTTTATTTTTTAACTAAGTTTAGTGAGTGATATAATAAAGTGATTATTTGGTTACAAAGACCCTTTGTGATTGAAACGGTTCTTACATTCCGTAGTGTAATGGTGTAATAATTAGTTTCTTTTTGTATACCTACCTTTTTACTGGTACACGTAAAGGTAATATTGAGATTCTGACTTGACTATAAGAATTAATCGCTTGAGACAAAAAAATTGTTGATATTAATAACCTAGGATATTATATGAATTATAGTTTTTATGTTAATAGAGGAAATACGAGTACATTATTGTCGGTAAATTATAATTAAAACGTACATGTAAGGAACTATTTTATTTGCTATTTTTTAGTAACCAAGTTGAAATTTATACATCTGTAAGTAGTTAATGGGTACTAAGATAGCAAATAGTACTTGACTGATGATAAGAGGACAACCCCAAAATTGTCTACCAAACCCCAACTCAAATGAAGTCTAGTAACCCCCTTTTCGTGCGGAAATCATTACCTAAACAACAGTCTAATATTACACCTTGCGCGTGTAATGAAGATTCTAACTATCTAACTTTTCTTTTACAAACTTTTTACGTTTCTAGAACATCTTTTATGAATGATACTTAAGGTTATACGAATATCGGTCATAGTAATAAAACTTTTTTTTAAATATCATCGTATATAACACCAATTATCGCTGCGTGGTTCCCGGCAGAGTAGAATTTGGGCCACCCCATTACCTCCCATGCGGTGTCGTACAAGGCGACTAAGGGATAGGACTGTTTAACATCAGACAGATATATACAGCTCAGACTCAGGCACAGATACAAGGCTTGAGTCAACAATAGTGCCCGGAAAACGGCAATAGGCTCACCCCCTATTACGTGAGACCGAATTCAATGATTGGTGAAATGTGGGTGTTAATTCACCTTTGCCTAACCCTCCGGGGATAAAGGCGTGATTATATGTATGTATATATGTAATTATTTAATATAGTTCGGGTAGTTTGAGATAACTTTCGCTTCAAACTATATGACAAGTGCACAATCTTTAGTCACCCCGCGAACCTAACTCAGCCGCAAGAGTGTAACGCCCTGTTGCATTCGTTCATAGGTCACAGTAACCAATTCTCATCAAGTGGGCCGTATATCTTCCACCAAAGTAACTATGGCTGCTGAAAAATTGCCGAAAAGTCGGGCTAAATGTAAAAAATACGAAAGAAATAGCGATAGATTTAAATATTTTATGAAATTTCTTAAACGTAGATTGATCGAAAAGGGCCATCTTTGCAATCAATCAATAAATTAGCCTATCCCAGTCTACTGCTGGATATAGGCCTCTCCCAATGTTGGAAGGTTTTAACCTACTGTTTCCACGTTGACCAGACGGGTTGGTATAGGGTTTTATTCCTAGTTTTCCTTCTCTCGCAGTGATATCGTCTACGAATTTTCCGTTAGTCCGCCTCTTACGACATCCTTCGGATGAGATGGGATGGTGATTATTGTATTCTTTCTTCTTCCACGGGTGCTATCTTTGCATGCCGACAATAAAATCTCAAGTGATTAATTTATTTTAGTTTTCAAATTGTGCACAATTTTGATATAACATTATAATGTTATTAATTGTAATTTTTCACACACTACTGGCGCCGCGCACAGCAAAGATAAACTTTCACATTTTTACTTTAAGTATTGTATTGTACTACATTTTAATTTTATTGACTTCAATTTCTATGTTATTGCATACTTTATATGGATTAACTAACTGATGCCCGAGGTTTTGCCCGCGTGGGTGTTGTTTATCGCAACTTTTGGGCGTATCTGCGGTTCTACTCAACCAATTACGATCAAACATACATACATACAGCCATATAATCACGCCTTTACCCCGGAGGGTTAGGCAGGGGTGAATTAACACCCACATTTCACCTATCATTGTATTCGGTCCCACGTATAGTGAGCCTGTTGCCGCATGCCTCAATGGGATACCGGCAGGAATCGGTTTTTTTTTTAATATATAGAACGTGCCAATTTGACTTCACTTCGCCTGACGGTAAGCTAAAGCCAAATTCTCAGGAAAGAGGGTCACCATTATAAATACGTAGCATGTCCACTCTTGGCATCAATTGGTTTTTCACGCCCCCCCGCTTAAAGGACCCGGGACTGGGACCTAGCACTTATAGGGGCTCCCCCCTCAGATAGAGCACTCAGAGCATTCCCTCCTGTAAGGGACTGGTCGCAGGTTCATGTCCCGTCTTGAGCATTAATATTAAACCGTTTATAATAGTAAAGATTAGTAGTTTCCACAATGGCATTGGTTATAAAACATACACAAACAGTATTAATTACAATTGCGGTTTTGATAACAGCACGGCCATGTACATACATACATATGTACATAAACGTACATATATACGTAGGTATGTTTGGTACATATTATGTACGAAACTCTTTATCATATCCATAGGAAGGTTGCGACTTGCGAGTAATTATTATTTATTATTTATTTTCATTCATATATACTGTGTCATTACAGGTATAGCCCAATGCGACAGAGTAGTGACATAATAATAATAATTTGATTTACAATACACCATGCTTCAAAACTAATAATGGTTCTTAAGTATACAATATTATTAATTAAAAAATTATAAACATAATAAAAGTAGTAACAGTACAGATAATAATCATTTCCAATTAATTCATTACACGTCATATCAAAAGAAATAACAATTATTCAATTATTTATGTCAGATTTATAATTAGATAAAATAATAATTGAAACTATTGGCGCGAAAGGAGTATTTGGGATCCATGACTACCTGGCCTAGGTTTTTATTTCGGGTTTGGGAGCTCAGACGGCAGTAGTCTTAGCCGTTAAATCTAATTCATAAAGAAAGGAGGATCCAAAACGCAAAACTACAGGGTCGACAGAACGAGTATGGTACGAGTGGTGTTGCACACGTCTGAGCAAGGACTAGGACGCGACGGTATATCCGTACCAATTGAGCAGTCCGACTGGGGAAGTACCTCCACCCTACAGAATATCACGGCTATAATAACCTCGCGTTGTGTTCCCGGCGGTGAGTACTCACTGGAGAGTTTTTGTGCTGTCAGTGGGAAGACCAAAGGCATGTCCTGATTTTGTGTTCTGCACTGAGGGCACAGAAAATTTCTGTTCTTACAGGGTCGGCAGCACGGGTGTGGCTCTACTGGTGTTACACAC
Source organism: Eilema griseolum (assembly GCA_963662185.1). Taxonomy (NCBI): domain Eukaryota; kingdom Metazoa; phylum Arthropoda; class Insecta; order Lepidoptera; family Erebidae; genus Eilema; species Eilema griseolum. The sequence continues at coordinate 1,872,979 of OY759255.1, forward strand.
GTTCATAGGTCACGGTAACCACTTTCCATCAGGTGGGCTGTGGGTTTGTCTGCCACCTAAGTTGTATAAAAAAAAGAAAAAAGAGCACGGTAACCACTTCCCATCAGGTGGGCCGTATGCTTGTCTGCCACCTAAGTGGTATTAAAAATTGATGATAACAAATGGAGTTTTAAACTATTTCTTTTCATCATCATTGTGGTTACAGTTCCGGTTCTGAAACTTGTAATAAAAGTTTGTACGAGTCCGATGTCTTCTCTCCTACTCTTTATCTTGATTTGACTTGATTTTAGCGGGAACGACTGCCGTCTGACCTAACCCCGAGAACAAACCCTGCGAATCTATTTCTCATAACATAACATAAACACACGCCTATATCCCCGAAGGGGCAGGCGAAGGTGTTAGCACCCACATTTCGCCAGCTTATGTTTAGGTCCCAATATAATAGATGGCGAGCCTATTGCTATTAACCGGGCACTTATAAACCTGCGATAAATACACACATAACTTCGAAAAGCATCGAAAAGTCATTAGTGTGTGCTATGGTAAAAAACCTCGAACCCGAGACCTAGTCTCAGCAATCCATTACCCATACCACTAGCCTACCGCGGTTGGCAACTATTTCTCTTTTTGACAATATGTCGAACAGTGTTAATAAATCTGCAAACATAATGGTGAATGGACAACCCGGTAGGGGTCGATGTAGACATATGTATGTCAATTAAATCGAAGGTATTTTAAAGAAAGGACATTTCAAGAGTACCCGAAACCGGCGAGCATGTATGAAAACAATTATGAAAGTAGAAGAAACGAAAGAGGTATGCCAGAATCTTGCCAAGTTGAAAACTGTAGTATCTCAGCATCAAAATAAACGGGATATTTACCATGTTTCATTGTTTTGAGTTTCCGATATGTCGGCGCTGTTGCAAGCACCATGATCATGGAGGAACCGGAGTAGTGGCGGTGAACAGAGAAAAAAAAAATTGGAACAGCGCCGAAATATCGGAAACTCGAAACAATGAAACATGGTAAATATCCCGTTTATTTTGATACTGATGTGAGTGACCATGATAGTTTAAATACCTAAAATGTAGTGTCTGCCTACCACGCTGGGAAAAAGGCGTGACTGTATGTATGTAGGTATGCAAACATAATGGCTAGCTCTCTGCTTATACTGTGAATGTATAACTCGCTTTATAGATACTTTGAGTTTCCTTCCGTTTACTTTCTCAGAAGTTGCCCACACACGATTTCTGACGAGTTACAGGATATACTAATCACAGCATTATTATTTGAAAGTCCCAGATTCAATTCGTATAATTTCTAAGTAAGGCTCTTCCGTTTACCAGTTTTATGAATTAATATCATACCGCGTGGTTCCCGGCAGAGTAGAATTTGGGCCACCCCATCACTTCCCATGCGGTGTCGTACACGGCGACTAAGGGATAAGGCTGTTTAACATCAGACTGATATATACAGCCCAGACTCAGCCTCAGATCCATGGCTTGAGTCAACAATAGCGCCCGAATTACGGCAATAGGCTCACCCTTTATTACGTGGGACCGAATTTATTAATTGATAAAATGTAGGTGTTAATTCACCTCTGCCTAACCCTTCGAGGATAGAGGGGATAGTGATTATATGTATGTATTTCATAGTTTGCACGTATCAAACGTTATTGTACTTTGTTTTCACCCTCACATGTATCACCCTCGTCGTCCATCAGGGTGCTGATGTCAGACACGAAATTACCAGGCCCCTCTTCCCCACTGGGCACTATGGGCACGTGCCCAGGGCCCCGCGATCGAATGGGGCCCCCTAGTTCCTGCCAGATTACCAAATGATAACCGATATTTAGGTATTACCGAAAAACATTAATTTTGAAAAATCTGATGATAATGACTTACTACAATACCTACGCTTATTATATTAGCTTTAGTTTGCCGCATGCGGATAGCTATACCTTGTACAACATAGCTTGAACTTTTTGACAGATGGGTCAGTGATGGGAAACAGAAAATATCTATTGGTGTAAAAAATGTGTTGGCTAAATATGTGGCTGTATGTATGTTTTAAACTATTCAAAATAAATAAATTCATTCGTCAATCAATTTTATTGCACTAGACATAAAAACATTGGGTAGGTACCATTGTTTTCAGTTTTTCTATTTAAATTTTACTTCGAAGCAATAAAAACCACTTAAGACTTTCGGAAAATGCTTGAGTCCTTAACAGGTACTCTTATGTTGTGTGTCTATTCTTATGATTATTATCAATTTTTAATATTATTAAAATAAGAAAATATTGTTCGTCGTTGCAAAGTTATATCGATTTCAGATTTGACATCCGTCAAAAAGAAAGATCAAACTAATAAATAAACAGGGTATAAGTACTCCACTCTCTCTCAAAAATGAGTTTTTCCGATATTAGTATATTTAGGTTAATTTAAATACCCATATGTAAGTATAAGAATACAATTAAAAGAAAAATTATTAAATTAAAAAAAAAAAAGAATTATTTGATGCGGTGTGGTTTATGTCTTTAAGAAACCTATTCGAACGTCATTCGTAATACCAAAGACAAAAAAGCGGAATTCCCGACTCCCGATCGTCGTTTGACTTGACGAACGGGAATTCCCTTCAAGTATTTGTCTGCGATGTTGTGGCGTTTGTTTTGTTTGTAGTTGTTAGTTTGTTACTGACTGTGCTTGAGCTCTGACAAAAAAATAGTATTGTTTGATTAAATCGTCGTTTGTCTGTTTTGTGTTAGCGAATATTTTCGTTATAAAATTAATTAAATACTGAATTATAATATAAAATGTCGAAACGGTCATATCCTAGTGGATCTGAAAAAAGGAAAAAAGCTCTACATCAGAAAGAAGTAATTGAAAAGTTACCAAAATTAACATCATATTTTACTACTACTACTGGAGAAACTTCTGTAAGTAGCAATCAACTCATAAATGTTCCACATGATGACTCAGCTCAATTACAAATTGCGGGAATTTCTAAACCTTCATGTTCCAATTTTGAAAAAGAGATTGAATCAGAAAGCGACTATTCCTACGACGAAAGTGCAACGACTTCAGTAACTTCACTAAAACCGACAACTCCAACTGTGTCAATTGAACAGCAGTTTTCCAACACAGAAGAATTAATATCGCACGATCCCGCCGATTATTTTCACGAAAAGTTTGTTGAAATAAATCGCGAAATTTTAATTCGTAAGGGACCAGTATATTTTCAAAATAAAGATTCTGACTTTTCCGAGGCATCCAGAACCTACAAAGATGGTAATAAATTAGTGACGAGATATTTCAACAAAGCATTATTTATTCGCAAATTAAAGAACAATGAAAGCGTCGAAAGAAAATGATTGCTGTATTCGCCTTCCAAATGCTCTGTATTTTGTTTTTCATGCTGCTTATTTAACCCAACTGATGTTAATCTTTGCTCTCGGAATGGATGTAATGATTGGAAGCATATTAATCACATAATTTTAACACATGAAAATAGCCCAGCGCATAAGCAATCTATGATGACTTATCTGGCACGAAGTAAAGCGGTTGGTAGAGTAGATATAGAGTTATTATCTCAACATCAAAAGGAAGTGGATTACTGGAGAAACGTACTTAAACGGATTGTAGCTGTTGTAAAATTTTTGGCATCAAGAGGGCTTCCATTTCGCGGCGACAATGAAATCCTAGGATCTCCAAACAATGGAAATTATTTGGGTTGTGTGGAATTATTGAGTGAATTTGATCCATTTCTTGCAGATCACTTAAAAAAATTTGGGAATCCTGGAAAGGGTAACATTTCTTATTTATCAGCAAATATCTGTAATGAGTTTATTGAAGTAATGGGAAAACAGGTTCTAAAAAAAATTATAAATGAAGTTAAATCAGCAAAATATTTTTCCATAAGCGTTGACAGTACGCCCGATCTGTCTCATATTGACCAGCTAACTTTCATCATTCGATACGTAAAAGACTGTGTTCCTGTTGAAAGGTTTTTGAAATTTATACCTATTAAAGAGCATAAATCTAAGTATTTAGCGGAGACCATCTTAATTTTTTTAGAGATACATGATATTCCCATAAAAGATTGCAGAGGACAAAGCTACGACAATGCTTCAAATATGTCGGGAAAGTATAGTGGTCTACAAACAAGAATCAAGGAAAAATGTGAATTTGCCACCTTTATACCATGTGCAGGACATTCACTAAACTTGGTAGGTGTCCATGCTGCTGGGTGTGTACCGGAGGCATCACAGTTTTTTGAAATAGTTCAGAAAGTGTACAACTTTTTTTCGGGCTCTACCCACAGATGGAATATATTAACAGAACATTTAGGTTCAAAAAAAGTTTTGTCTTTCACAAACCAGATGGTCAGCCCGAGCTGATGCAGTAAGTGCTTTGCATGGGGGTTATAAAAGAATATTAGAAGCTTTAATCACCATCGCAAACGATACTGAAAAGGCACGAGAAACAAGAGACGAAGCCCTTAGTCTGTCTAGAAAAATGGGAAATCTAGAATTTATTATACTGACGGAAATTTGGAGCACCATATTGGAAAGAATAGACAAAACAAGTAATTATCTTCAGAAAGAAACAATAACACTGGACGTTGCAACCAATTTGTTGACTTCACTTTATGATTTTATTACTAACCTCAGGGATAAATTTGATAACTTCGAATCATCTGCCAAAGAAAATAACCCAGAATCTGACTACAAAGATCTATCTCAAAGAACAAGACGTAGAAGCTCACGGCTGATTTTTTTTGATGGCTCTGCGCCATCAGTCCAATTGAATGGAAAAGAGCGATTCAACGTAGAAACCTTTCTCCCAATAATCGATACCTTGAGTGTTCATCTAAAACAGCGACAAAGTTCATATGAGACCGTCAGTCAACGTTTTAGTTTATTTTTTCACTTAAAAACTCTGAATTCCGAAGAGATACGACAAGGATGCAAATAATTTTCTCAAATCTATCACGAAGATGTAAATGAAAAAGAGTTAGAAATAGAATGTCAACATTTAAAAGAATACTTAAAAAATGTTCAGAGTGAAAATGAAGCATCTAACAGTGTACAGGAAGTATATAATCTATTAAAGCAAAACAAAATTGAAGACACATTTCCTAACGTAGAAATTGCATTGAGAATATTTTTAAGTATGATGGTAACTAACTGCAGCGGAGAACGCTCCTTCTCCAAATTGAAACGAATAAAAAATGAATTAAGAAGTACAATGCTTCAAGAGAGATTAACTAGTTTGTCGCTGATGTCCATAGAATGTGATATTCTCAATACCATAGATTTTGAAGATGTGATTAACGATTTTGCTCATCTTAAATCTAGAAGGGTACCTTTGCAATCAACATAGAATTAATCTAAGGATTTTATGTTAAGCGAGTTACTTTTGTAGATTATTTTTATATTTCCTATTTTTTTATAGTTAGTAACTAAATAAAAATAAATTTAGAACCTTGTTTGTCTTTCTTTATCTATTGTAACTAAATAGTGTTTTCTCAAGGTCCTAGGGGCCCCATGATCCTAATGTGCCCAGGGCCTCAAATAGTTTAAAGACGGCCCTGGAAATTACTGAAACTGCAAACCGTCTCAGGTCTCAATTACTGGGGTGTAAAATCTTAGCCTTTTTGGGTAACCACCCAATAAGACAATTGCGCACTCCGGCTGACCCCCAAAAGCCCGCCGATTTCGAGTGTTTCTGATCTAAATATTAGGTCTTTATCTATGAAATTGCCGAAATTCGTTATTCCTGTAATTTAATAGCTATTTCCATTATTTATTTTTGTTTGAAAGTTGATTTCAAGATTTTACAACTCTGTAATTAAATTCTGTTTTTATTGGCCGCTTAATAAATTAAATTCTATCTTCAAAAACAGTCCTTCCTAAATTTGATTTTGATGATAAATTTCGTATTACTTTTTTACAGCTGTCACTTTTAAAAAATATAATAAAAGTTGCTGTTTGTTAGCTTAATGTTGTCTCATTCATATACAATGCAAAAAAGTTAGTATTGAAAATTGGGATTCCTCCAATTTCATATACCATATACCACCCATTATTTCAACTGTATAGTAGGTTTGAACGCAATAGTTGTTATTTCGTTACCTTTAGCTAGCCCATTACTAAAATTACATGACTTTCACTCCAGTACGACCTTCTTTAGTGAAGGTGAAAGGATCGACGGTAACGCGTCATTTGTCCCAGAAGATATAATGTTTCTTGTTTCTTTGAAAGTGCGACGCCATTTTTGGCTAACAATAGAAACTGATTGTTTACTTGCGCAACCATTGTCTTATTATTATTTTTGAGTTTATTGACTGCGGGTTTTCGTTTCTTTATTTGTTAATGGATAATGTCTATGGTTTAGCCCACGCGGTAGACTCATCTACCTATTAATCATCATTATGGCGCCAACTTCATCTAAAATTGCAGTTTAGATCCCGGGGTCACCTCTTCTACTATTCGCTTGATTTGGAGCGACTGCTATCCTGCCTCCTAAGTAGGAAAATCTCATAAAACCAGAGTCTTGTCTATCAATTCGCAAGTGTGTGGGTTTTCAAATACTTACATACATACATATATATAGTCACGACTAATAATATATAATATAATATAATATAATGGATAATTAACACCACCTACATTACACCATTCATTGTATTCGGTCCCACGTAATAGGGGATGAGCCTACTGCCGTATTCCGGGTACTGTTGTTGTATCGAGCCATGCATCTGAGGCTGAGTCTGGGATGTGTATATCTGTCTGATGTTAAACAGGCCCTATCCCTTATTCGCCTTGTACGACACTGCATGGGAAGAGCTAGGGTGGCCCAAATTCTACTCTGCCGGGAACCACGCAGCTAACACAAGCAATTTAGCTTAGTTGGAAGGGTTAAAAGGAATATTAGTAATTTCAGTTCTAATAATTTTAATAATTTTGAAATACTATGGTTGTAAAGATAATGACATTAAAATTTGCACGCTCTACGGGGCAGAATATGTTGTATTCACTAGTTTTTAAGACCTATAATGTACCCATATTCGAAGCAAATAAATGAATTGAATTGAATAGGTATTCTTGAAAAAATAAAAATCTTGGTGGCAGGCACGTGCCACGCTAAACACAATTCCGCCAATTATATTTTACGGTCCCATGTAAACCAATTTCCGCCATCTAGACGCATTTTTATGGCCTATATATTTACTGTTGGGTTCATGCAGGGCTAGAATCCTGGCCATTAGGTACGCCACGACATGAACCCACTATTACCTTAAATGAAGGGATTAACGAAAATATTAGTAATTGGTTAAGTACCCTTAAGAAAATAAATCTTTTCCTTACTAGCTTAATCACTTGCAGACAGAGATGAGGGCCTCGCCATTGATAAGCGTATAAAAAAACTTCTATGAAGAAAAAAAAAACAATAATTTCACACATAATAATACCATAACGGAGTCACAGAGCGAGCCCTAATCGCATTCCTGTTGCCGGCTAGTGGGAATGTGGGGAATGTTAATGGGCTATTGCAATAGTTCTATGGACATCACAATTACATTACGTGCAGACGAGTTATAGGCATTTTTATACGCCGCGCTGGCCATTTTGTTGCGGGAGATGGTTTTGACCTTCTAGTTTTATGAAGTGTCTGCAATTTTCAAGTTTAAGCTTTGGCACGAAAGAACAGATTCTCTGTTTTGTTTGGTATGTCGGCTTTTCCTGGAGCAAATGTCATTTAAAGCCCTAAAAGAAAAGCCTGCGCCAGAGCTTCGTCCGCAATACTTTGTACCTCTATACGATTTAAAATATTGCCTTATAATATCAGCTTTTTACCTTCAACTTAAGACCTTAACAGCCTCATCAGATGCTTTTTTAGGACCCGAGTCTATATGACAATGTGTTATAGACGCAAAATATGTTTCTTTGTTGCTTTTTCTCGCTGGAACGGCTGTATCAATATAACTGATATTTAGGCACACAAGCTGTTGAAATATTTTAGTCAAATCTCAAGATAAAATTATAGCTGGATAACGAATTACAAATATAGGTCGAATATTGTTAATTACTAAAACATGTTTATGTCATATGACCACCGACACGACAAAAGCAAAATTTTCATTACAAAACAAAAAGTTGACGCGAACTTCAAGCTAATTAGGGCTCTGCCACGAGACAGTTTCGCAATAGTGCCAGGGCCCTTCGCTTTTTGCGAGAACTCTCTGAATTCCAGCGCAACGCGATATTACGAGGCTTTTGACTATTTTTTCAATAGAAATTTGTTCCTTTTCACTGTTTCGATAGAATTTCTTTCCGTTTCCAAATAAAACTAACGCATTTTAATGAAGTATTAAGTTTTTGCGATGTGGTTCTTCCCAGCCGATCCAGGACCATCTCTCTGGATCTGGTCCTCTCCTCGGGTGTGGGACCACAAAGTCGCCAACTCGTCACCGGAAACGGGGAGGCGCGCAGGGTGACATGCGGCTCCACCCGTCACCCCAATTTGAGGATGACCTTGGCCCCGAAGATAGTATTGCGTGATCGTGGACAAATACAACAGTTAATTTCTAACGTTAATATTGAACTTAATTAATATCCAAATACCTACGTATTGTACCGTCTGTCATCGTGTCCTAAATATAATATATTAATCCATGTTAGCGTTATGTTCTGTACATTCATAATTATAATTAAATTGCGCGCCATTTGTCTTTCGTCAGTTGTCGCCAACTAGAATTTAATATTAGGAACGTACGTGATACCGCACCTCGTCAGTATTCATAGCTTTTCTATTAATTAAGTATTAATATTATATTATGGTACGAGTGAGTAAAGTTGGTGATTACCACTGAGGCGTCATTCTCTGGTCTTAAGTGTGTTGGAAAAATAATAATATTTTTTTTTATACAACTTAGGTGGCAGACAAGCACACGGCCTACCTCATGGAAAGTGGTTACCGTGACCTATGAACGTGTGTAACACCAGTGGAGTCACATCCGTGCTGTCGACCCTGTAAGAACAGAGATTTTCTGTGCATTCAGTGCAGAACACAAAATCAGGACAAAGCCTTTGGTCTTCCTACTGACAGCACAATAACTCTCCAGTGAGCTCTGGCTATAACTTTAATAGTTAATTTTCTACTACGTCTAGTGCTACGTCCCGGCTTCGCATGGTATAAAAAAAATCCCATAAACCGAAGGGAGTGGTGATACCTGATGTAACCAATAATTTGCATTATATCGAGGTTCTTCTTTCGGGGTCCAGGGGTTATATAGCATTCGCTCCCCTAAAACCCAAGATAAAGTAAATAAATTGTGGAAGGAGCAGGACAGTGGGTCCTTGACTCAAAGTGCAAGTTTTGTAGTGAGGTAGTACCTCCGCCCTACAGAATTCCGCTGCTATTATAACTTCGTGTTGTGTTCCTGGCGGTGAGTATGGTAGCCAGAGCTCACTGGACAGTTTTTGTGCTGTCAGTGGGAAGACCAAAGCCTTGTCCTGCTTTGTATTCTGCACTGGTGGCACAGAAATTCTCTGTTCTCACAGGGTCGGCAGCATGAGTGTGACTGTCCTGGTGTTGCACTCGTCAGTTGACCACGGTGACCACTTTCTATCAGATGGTTCGTGTGCTTATCTGCCACGTAAGTAGTATAAAAAAAGCAAAAAGAATTTCCTCCCAAAACAAGCTATTATTAATATCCAAATCGTAGGTGAACTACGAAATGTCAGAGGTGCATGACCGGGGATCGAACCTGAACCGTGAGATTCCAATGTTAGGCTACCGTATCATTGCTATTGTTTCGTTAGACCAATCATTATTATCTATCCACGGTGTTGCTATTCAATAATTAAGATACATACATACAATCAGCCTTTACCTCCGGAGGTTTAGGCAGAGGTGAATTAACACCCACATTTCACCAATCGTTGAATTCGGTCTCACGTAACAGGGGGTGAGTCTATTGCCGTCTTCCGGGCACTATTGTCGACTCGAGCCATGCATCTGAGCTGGGCTGTATATATCTGTCCGGTGTTAAACAGCCCCATCCCTTAGTCGCCTTGTACGACACCGCGTGGGAAGAGATGGGGTAGTTCAAATTCTACTCTGCCGAGAAACGCCTACGCCACGCCACGCGTCAATAATTAAGCCTAAATTATATTCAAAACTGAATAATAGCTCATTATTTCCATGGTAACTTAACATATTCTGGGCGATTGAGATCGCGGAGCAATTCTCGGCATAGTCGACATGCTATTGAGTTTTTCTGTTAATAAAAATGCTTCTGTAAGACTAGCTGTGCAATTCTGTAACCACACAGCGTCGAGCACAACACTGCGACTTCCTTGATAGAGAAAGTCACTGTTCGTACTGGTACTTCTCTTCCTTTAGAAAGATATGACAAATATGTTGCTTTTATGAATCCGGATCCCGAAGGAAGCATTTCCTAAGTACCTACCACTGATCTCCTCGCTGTGGTTTCCCCAAGCCACTACAATATGGGGTTCTTCAAGAAGGGTATTAGAATGTTTTTATAGGAACGGCAGCGCGATTGTGACGCTCCCGGACATGTGCAGTCCATAGGCAATGGTGTCCGTAGTGATATAAAAAATAAAATAGAAAAATATAGTTATCCACGGTGTTGCTATATGTATATTTGTATGTATGTGCGTAGGTGTTATATGTATGCTGTGTATGTATGTTTATGTGTATACATATATATGTACCTGTTTAGCTACCCTTATTTATCTGAAAATTAATGTACACTTCAAGAAAGAAAGAAAATGCGTTTATTAGATACACACACAAACACTAAATACGAAATAAAACCATTAAAATTGACTACTAAACATGCTAGAAAAAAAATACATAATTTTTGATAGGTCGCTAAGCAAACAAATACAAGTAAAAAAAAAAAACAACAAACGACATCACGTCATTTCATCCCTTATTCATTCACATCCCTTTATTACTTTAACTGCTTCTCTGCTACTCAAAGGTTTGCTGGGAGAGAACTCATATTGAGTTAAGCTCGCCTTTGTACATATTTCTTATATATTTATTTTGTGTATGATCTCTGTACTGTTTGTGTGCATTAAAGCATTAAGAATAGTTACTTACCGAAATATCACTGTAAAATAACCTCTACCTTCCTTTTTTATGATAGACAGGCGTGATAATACAAAATAAGAAGTACTACATAAGCGTTTAATACACCATAGAGTAATTAACGTCGGTCCGTGGGAACGTCAACAGAACCGTTGTGCATTGTTGAGCTCCTCCGGCGATACGCCGTGAAGATACGATACTGCCTGTGTTATTATATAATCAACGTTCTCTGAGACTTTTATCAATTCAGTTGGTGTCGACTTTTCAGTCTGTGATTTGGCTGAAATTCGACATTTTGACCTCCAACAACAACTGGCGTTATCGAAGTTCTCCATTTAGGCTTCAATTACTTGCCCGTAACGACTGCTAAAGTTGTTCCTATGGCAACTGAGATCGACGGCTTAACATACTCTCCGAGGCAAGGGAACACCTGGAGCGACGAAGGACCTCAAGCCAAGCTGCCCGCGTACGAAGGCAACTCGGGTGTCGGAGGACGATGAACGACCTCCGCCCCCATGAGCGCACGTGCTTTTTGGTCGGTTCGAGTCCGACATAACCTTTCCCACCGGGGGGGGGGGGGGGGTTATCCGTGGGCATATTTTCACTAAGCGATAATCGAACGTGCGCCCTCTATGTAGCTGTCGCGATGACTACCGCCACGCCACTGAGGTTATATAATTTGTATTGAAAAAGATAACTACCTACCATGCCATATTGGTTTCCAGTGGAGTAAAATGGGGCCATGCTATCTCTGCCCGTGGGTGTCGTAGAAGACGAATAAGGGATAGGGCTGCTCTCAATCCGACAATGAACATTGAACATACAATCCACTTGACGGTAATAGGCTGGCTCCCTATTTTGTGTGACCGAATATCATGACGAAATGTGACTCATAGTCAAGGTCAAATAAATTAATGCACGTCTGCCTAGCCTTTAGAGGGGATTTACAAGCGTGAACGTACGTTTTCCTCTTGGTCTGTATAAGTTAAACTAAAGGTGTACGAAGCCTGGCTTTGCTGGTGGGGCTAACTTAAACCTCAACCTCAAACAATTAGATAAGCCCTATCGGTATCCTATCTATACTTTATATTATAAAACTGAAAAGTTTGTTTGTTTGAACGCAGTAATCTCAGAAATTACTGAGTTCGAATTGAAAAGTTCTTTTGTAACTGCTTCTCTGCTACATAAGGTTTGCTGGGAGAGAACTCATATTGAGTTAAGCTCGCCTTTGCACATATATTTTTTTGTGTATGATATCTGTACTAATTGTGTGCAATAAAGAATTAAATTATTATTTTTTTGTGTTGAGTAAGTAGTCCGTTTATCGACAAACGTTTTAGGCTATATCTCATTACGCTACTAGTTAAGGGAGCAAAGCAGTGATCATGAATATCAACAAATTCATTATTTGGAGACTTAACAATTATAGGCAGCTAGTCTACTATGTCAAAATAATAAGTGTCTTACACAGCAGATGTTCCTAACATTCATAGTCCACATTACCCGTTCACCAACAGGTGGACGCTGCTTTAATTAGTTAGAAATTCATTACTTATCACTTAGTAGAGCCGCTAGCTGGTAATTAAAAAGCGGATACTGATAGGATTAGTTGAGAGGTACACCTGCGTCACCTTATCTTAAAAGCTAACCTGTCTTATAACCATACGGTTGTTCATCCTTTTCAATATTGAAGGTCAAATCTCTGAATAGTGACGTCACTAAATTTACAGCTTGAGAAATTGAAATCTCACCATGGATACAGCTCTCGAGTTCGTTCGATCGTTTTTTGTTGTTTTTTTTTATATTACTTAGGTGGCAGACAAGCACACGGCCCACCTGATGGATAGTGGTCATTGTGGCCTATGGACGCGTGCAAAACTAAAAGAGTTACACTCGCGCTGCCAACCCTGCAAGCATTGAGAGTTTCTGTGCCGTCAGTGTAAAAGACAAAGCAGGACAAGCTTTTGGTCTTTCCACTGACAACACAAAAACCCTTCAGTGAGTACTGGTTACCCTATTCACCGCCGGGAAGACAACACGAAGTTATTATGGCCGCGGTATTCTGTAGGGCGGAGGTACTTCCCCAGTCGGACTGCTCAATTGGACGGAAATACCGTCGTGTACTACCTCTTACAAAATAATATCATCAACAAACATTTAGTTTCTGGCATATATATTGATCCTATTGATTGGCCGCGTGGGTCCCGGCAGAGTAGAATTTGGACCACCGCATCTCTTCCCATGCGGTGCCGTGAAAGGCGACTAAGGGATAGGGCTGTTTAACATCAGACAGATATATACAACCCAGTCTCAGCCTCAGATGAATGGCTTGAGTCAGCAATAGTGCCCATAATACGGCAATAGACTCACCCCCTATTACGTGGGACCGAATACAATGATTGGTGTATTGTGGGTGTTAATTCACCTCTGTCTAACCCTCCAGGGATAAAGGTATGATTATATGTATGTATGTATATATTGATTCCAGTGACGTCATAAAATGTAGGTATTCATCATCATATCTCAATCATCTCTCTCAAACGTCATAAAAGGTATTCTCATTCTCGTGACAACGATTACAGGTATTTAGGCGTGAGTTTATGTTATGTTTATGTATGTGACAACGATTATGTTGTTGAAAAAAGTACAAATTTGTTCTATTTTTTTTGTATAGAACACGCCAATTTGACTTTACCTCGCCTGATGGTAAGCTAAAAGCAAAGTCTCAGGAAAGAGGGTCACCATTACAGACACGTAGCATGTTACAATGGTGGCACTCAGTTTGGCGGCCTCATCAGATGCTTTTTCACGCCCCGCTTAAAGGACCCGGGACTGTAGGAGGAAGGAAACATTTGAGTTGGTCAAGAATGCCAGGTCTTATTAGTGCAGCAAAGGAAAGAGTCACCGAACTGCTTAGTTCTTGATCGGATCGATGTTCTCTTTAGTAATGCAAATGAGACGTGCCTTTTTTGATTCGTTCTGTAATTCCACGGATACGTCCCTGCCGGGCTAACGACCCCCCGGGGTGGTTATGTCTCAAGCTGTGGAATGACCTCCCTGCTGCGGTTTTCCCAAGCGCCTACAATATGGGGTTCTTCAAGAGGGGCATCAGAAGGTTTCTTCATGGTCGGCAGCGCGAGTGTGACACCCCTGGTGTTGCATACGTCCATAGGCCACGGTAACCGCTTCCCATCAGGTGGGCCGTGTGCTTGTCTGCCAACTAAGTGGTATAAAAAAAAAAAAAAAAAAAATTACCAGAGTGTAAAGTTACCCAAAAAGCATTTCTTCCGCACCCTGACTGCCTTGGGCTATCTATGGTTTTGAGATGGCCCGGTCCTCCCCTTGAAAGTCGGGCAGAACGGTAAATAAACGTCTTTCTAAAAGATGATTAAATTAATATTAGATGAATAAAATACTACTTACATACCAAGAATGCGCCGGCGCATAGGGTTTTATTGCTTACTTTATGAATGACTTATGGTAAATCCTTTAAAAGTAAGCAGGTGCAAACCGTTACTAGAGGTAATTAAAAAAAACAAAAAGTCGTTGACCTAAGCTTTTTTTAAATTACTGCCTTAGTAGAAAGTTCAAGATTATGTATCAATAAGGTATGAATAAGAAGTAGATACGTCTATCATGAAATTATACTTAAACTTACGAAATAACGGTTGAGCCTATTGCCGTCAACTAGGGTGTTTCCTTGTTTATTATGGGATAGAGAAGCATTTCCTATCATAGCCGTGATTTACACAGAAAATGCAGCTCAATGCTTAAAACGAGGAGACTACGATACGATGAACTATTATACAGACTGTAATAGTTTACCTGTAACTCCGCCTGCATGGATATCAATCATCGCGACGAAATATAGCCTATGTCCTTCCCCAAGCTCTAGTTTATCTCTGCACTAAATTTCATCCAAATAGGTGCAGTGGTTTAAGCGTAACAGACCAACCGATAAGCATAGTTACTTTCGTATATATAATATTAGTATGGAGTAGAGATTATTGCGTGCCCTATGGTCACTATACTTTTAAATTCCTACAAAATTAATACGAAAGCTCAAAAGTAGCTGACTAATAAAGCTCACCAAACAAACTTTATTAAGAAATATATAAATAAAAAACCGTTAATAGCTGTTTTAAACGCCAATATAAAATCAGTACCCACATCAGACATCCAAAAACAGTAAGGCGCTAAACTGTTCCCACGTACAAATTTATTTGTATTATGTGGGTAGTTCGATTTTGAACACGAGTTTTGAGGTCAACGCACACGTAAAATCGGAATAACAATTTCCGTGAACAAACGTCAATAATGTCAAACCGTGTTAAATTGGGTATTTACCTGTAATTAAAATAAATTATTTAACTGAGCTTGTTAAATTAAGAATAGTAGAAGTTGAGTCGCTTCTTATTTTATCGCTTTTATTTACCGAATATTTAATAGTAAATGATTTCATTATTAGATATAATGACGTCATAATAAATTATTGCATATAAGTTTATCTATCTCGCGCGACTAAAAAGGAATTTGATCGCCACGACTGTAGTTTTTACGAGGCGTTCGGTCTGACGTGTCATCCGGTAAATAAGGTCGGATTACTCCAGTGAAAATAATTCAGTTCAAGTCTACACACTGCAACCTGAAGGCCCAGTCTCCTAATAAAAAGTTGTTCGAAATCCAGTCTTGAAATAATCTCCAACTCCCAAATGTCAAAAACGATCACTGGAGAGTTTTTGTGCTGTCAGTGGGAAGACTAAAAGTTTGTCCTGCTTTGTGTTTTATTACTGACGGCACAGAAACTCTCTGTGCTTACAGGGTTGACAGCGCCGGGGCGGGAGCGGCAGCGGGAGCGACGAAGGATCGCAAGCCAAGCTGCCCGCGTACGAAGGCAACTCGGGCGTCGGAGGTCGATGAACGACCTCCGCCCCCCATGAGCGCCGGCCTGGGGGTGACAGGTGGAGCCGCCTGTCACCCTGGCAGAAGCAGGCCGCGGCGGTGGCGCGCCTGGCGCGCCTCCCCGTTTCCGGGGTCGAGTTGGGGACTCTGTAGTCCCCACACCCGAGAAGAGGGCCAGATCGTGAGAGATGGCCCTGGGTCGGCCGGGGTGCGAGGGATATGCCTGTCAACCTCACCTTCGGCAACCAAAACGACCCACAGGCGGCGTGCGTTTTAGTCGGTTCGAGTCCGACATAACCTCCCCCACCGGCTCCGGTGGGGAGGTATCCGTGGGGATTTTGCGCACGTAAAAAAAAAAAAAAAAAGGATTGACAGCGCGAGTGTGATTCCCTTGGTTTTGCACACGTCCATAGGCCACGGTAACCACTTTCCATCAGGTGGACCGTTTGCTTGTCTGCCACCTAAGTGGTATAAAAAAAACGTTTATTGAAATTATTTTATCATTTTTGTCAAAATTTGATTTTGACAAAACAAGACTGAAATTTGAATGGATTTTTGTTAGGAGAACGGGCCTGCTGTAGATAAATTGAGCCTTCACGTATTAATCTATTAAATTATTCGTCAACATAGTTTGATTTTTTTGTAATGCGTTAATATTCACTGATGACGCCGAAACAGGTTGCATAAATTAGCATGTCTGTGTACATTAACCCTTAAAAGCCTAGAAAGCATCAAGCAATATTTGGTCAGTCTTGCGTTGGCGTTAAACGCGTCTGGACGTCTTATATGGATTTTGAGCGAACACTTTATGGCGAGATAATAATTGTAATCGACATATTTGTTACAGTATTTTACAATCAAGACTTTTATGTTTTAGGAATGGTAAAATATTTTTGTATGACTTTTGAAAAGTTATACAAATAGCCAAATGTTACTAGTATTCTTGTCAATAGTTTTATTTTTTACTTAGTTGCTTGTCTTAGGAGTTGGTTCATGTCGTTTGTGGTTGGGTTTGGACAATTAAATTGCAAATCCAATACCTCTAATCAACGACCAATTCACGGGAAGAGTTAGTCGCCTTGATATAGTGTTTCATCGAAAAAAGAAACAGCTGTCGAGGCCGTCAAGTTAGGGACCAGACCGCCATCTTAAGATTGATAGCATTTCGAATGGACGCCCTTATCTTTTGAACTTTGGTCTAACATATTATGTTCCAGAGGGGTGTAATCAATTGACGGACATAATATTGAAAAAAATGTATGATCTTCATATTCTATCGAGTCGATGGCATTCGTCATTCGATTCTCCAATTATGCTTTCCTAGTGTTGAGATTATATATGGAGTACTGCTGTCACCTTTTTTGCCGGAGCGCCTGCATACCCTTACTCGATGCAAAGAAGGTCATTGAGCCTATTCGACAATACCCATACTCGCAGGCGATGTGGAACCTCTCAGCCTTAGGAGGGACTTTGACTCGCTGTGTGTGTTCTATGGTTTGTGCTCAGATGAATTGTTTGACGTGATGCCCACAGCTACATTCTATTATCGCACCGCTTGCCATAGACAGGAAATTCATCCTCACACATTGGGACCGGAAAGGATGCGCACTGTACTCTATGAAAGGAACTTCAAGCTGTGGAATGAACTCCCTGCTGTGGTTTTCCCAAGCGACTACTATATGGGGTCCTTCAAGAAGGGTATTAGAAGGTTTGTTCAGGGTCGGCAGCACGAGTGTAACTCCTCTGGTGTAGCATACGTCCATAGGCCACAGTAACCACTTACCATCAGGTATTAAAAAGAAATCCAAGTTAAGCTTAGATGGCGTTCTCGGGAGTTCTCATGAGTTTCTCCAGTGTACATATGAGCATGCAGGACACGTTAACAGGTTGACCCTAGTCTATGGAGTAATTCCACATTCACATTGAATATCCGCGCCAACCGAAAGGTAGGACACGGCGGTATTTCCGCCCAATTGACTCTGACTGGGAAGTACCTCCGCCCTACAGAATACCGCGGTTATAATAGATTCGTGTTGCGTTCCCAGCGGTGAGTAGGGTAGCCAGAGCTCACTGGAGAATTTGTGCTGTCAGTGGGATGACTAAAGGCTTGTCCTGCTTTGTCCTCTACACTGACGGCACAGAGACTGTGCTTACAGGGTCGGCAGCGCGAGTGTGGCTTCTCCGGTGTTACACACGTCCATAGTCCACGGTAACCACTTTCCATGAGGTGGGCCGTGTGCTTGTTTGCCACCTAAGTGGTATAAAGAAAAAAGCTTGATATAGGATGAGAAATGATTACAACAATCAAACTATTATAGCACGATTGTTTTTATGGACGTCTACAAATTGTTGTCGGAATGTGATTTCACAGTTCGTACCCGGGCCGTGTTCGTGATGCCTTGTGGTTTATTGTCATTGGGACACCGTGACGGGATCTTGTGATAGAAAAAACTGGGCATGGTGTAAGTTATAAGCGTTGGATGAAGAGATTTACAGAAAAAATCTATTAAAGTACGTTTACGTATTCTGGAACCTTTTATCTTGGTTTAGGGAGCGAGTGCTGTCTTATCCCTCTCAGATCACTATACGCTCTAGTATTTTCATTCGTATAAATTCGCGTGGTTCCAGCAGAGCAGAATTTGGGCACCCCATCTCTTCCCATGCGGTGTCGTACAAGGCGACTAAGGGCTAAGACTAAGACTTTAACATCAGACAGATATGTGCAACTCAGACTTAGGCACAAATGCAAGGCTCAAGTCAACAATAGTGCCCGGAAGGCGGCAATAGACTCACCCTCTGTTACGTGGGACTGAAAGCAATGATTAGTGAAACGTGGCTGTTATGTTAATTCACTTCTGCTTAACTCTAAAGATAAAGGCGTGATAGTATTTTTTTCTTTTTCAAAGAATATTAGCCACCGCAATTACTAATGTATGTATGTATGTATCTGTAATCCTAAATTATTATGTGGGTGTTAATTGACCTCTGCCTAACACTCCAGGGATAAAGGCGTGATTATATATACCAGGGTCCATAACTACTCTATCTTACACCTTAAGGTCAATATAGACCAGGCGGAAGAATGCTCGAGGATGTTTTAAGGGTTAATTATATATCAATATTATTCCTTTTAGACAAGGCTGAATATAGCATGCAGTAGTATGCAAATACTTTAGCGCGTAGTAACATACTGTTTTAAGCTTTGTCTTAATGGTATAACGTTGATATTTAATTACCACTTAAAAACTACTGGAACATTTTCTCTACATCCTTCAACTTACACCAGCAAGTTCCGCGCTGGTTGCTCCAAATAGACTACATCGGTTCCACAACAATTGTCACAAGAAATACCACACAGAACTTCATTCCACGACCACTCTATCCCAATCGCATAAGGCCTATATTCCATTGATTTACTTACAATACAATTTTGTCAATGTTATGCCATAGCTCTGAAGGTTTCCGAAACCCCCGTTTGTGAGGAAAGTATAGTTTGTTACTTAAATCGTATTAAAAAAGCTATACCTTTTTATCTGAAGACAGAAGGTATTACAATTGCAAGGGCTTGTTGGTAAAAATAGGTGTAAACTACCCCTCCGGAGTAATAGAGGTGTGAATATACATTTTCATCCAAAGGTTGAAAGCCTAGTGGTATGGGTAATGGACAGCTGAGACGAGGTCTCGGGTTCGATCCCAGGTTTTACCATGGCACACCAATGACCTATCGATGCTTTTCGAAGTTATGTGTATGTATTTATCGCAGGTTTACAAGTGCCCGGTTAATGACAATAGGCTCGCCACCTATTACATTGGGACCTAAACATAAACTGGCGAAATGTGGGTGCTAGCACCTCTGCCTACGTCTTCGGGGATATAGGCATGAGGTTATGTTATGTATGTTATGGTTGGAAGAAATTGCATCAAGCGTTAAGGCCGGCCTTTATAGTGCTCTTGTCTTCTTAGTAGCATAGCATGAATATTGTAATTGGCGTACAATGAAGTATCTATACTAATATACTAATACTAATCTATACTAATATTATCAAATCAAATCAAATCAAATCAAATTCATTTTATTGATTATAAAGCTGCAGAGTTTGTTTGTTTGTTTGTTTGAACGCGCTAATCTCTGAAACTACTGGTCCGATTCGAATGATTCTTTCACTGTTGGGTAGTCCATTTATCGAGGAAGGTTTTAGGCTATATATCATCACGCTACTACTTAAGGGAGCGGAGCATTGATAATAAATGTTAACAAATCGGGCAATTTTTCATACATATTTTGAAGACTAAAACATACGGGCTCAAAGGGATATGAAGCTACAAAATAAACCCCGGGCGAAGCTGGGGTGGGTCAGCTCGTATGTAATATTTGTGTAATGGTGAACTTATGATCGAGAGATCTTAGGTTCGAAACAGAATAATTCCAGTGCTAACATGAACCCATTTCTAACGCGAGTAATTAAGCTTAGGTGAAACGGTTAACGGGTTTACGTGTATAATTTAAACAATTAAGAGCATTTTGTCGTCAGCTAGGCACTTTTTCTGGGTCCTGTGCTGCTACCTAAAATATCCTGATCCAGAACTTCCACTGAGTGAAGTCAATTTCGATGATATAAAAAATATATACACAGTAGCTGTACCCCGTAGCTTCGCCGAAATTCTGATACAGGAGTAAAAATAGCCTATTATGCTATTCCGCGTGGTTCCCGGCAGAGTAGAATTTGAGCCACCCCATCTCTTCCCATGCGGTGTCGTACAAGGCGACTGAGGGATAGGGCTGTTTAACATCAGACAGATATATACAGCCCAGACTCAGCCTCAGAGGTATGGCTCGAGCCAACAATAGTGTCCGGGATACGGCAATACGCTCACCCCTTATTACGTAGGACCGATTACAATTATTGGTGAAATGTGGGTGTTAATTCACCTCTGCCTAACCCTCCGGGGATAAAGGCGTGATTATATGAATGAATGAATGAATACTCGTACATTAATCTTCGCCAATATTTTACTCAAAAACTTTTACATTTACGACATAACTAGGTATATTGCGTTCCTTTGCGTGAACTTCCTTTGCAGCCTTTCACAGTCAACTGATGATATATGATCTATCTTGCAATGCAGTCCTTCAAACGTTTTTGATAGTCTTACATGCCTGCTTGAGGCTATCGCAGTGAATGCAAGCTTTACACACAAGACTCCAGACTTCTTGCAAACAGCTTCAGACTGAAGGATATGTACTTTACTCTTTGTGTAGATTCAACTAGACGGTAAGTAGGGTAGCCAGAGCTCACTGGAGAATTTGTGCTGTCAGTGGGATGACTAAAGGCTTGTCCTGCTTTGTCCTCTACACTGACGGCACAGAAACTCTGTGCTTAGGGTCGGCAGTGCGAGTGTGGATTCTCTGGTGTTACACACGTTCATAAGCCACGGTAACCACTTTCCATCAGGTGGGCCGTGCGCTTGTCTATCACCTAAGTGGTATAAATAAACGTACCTTTGAATTTACTTAATTTTTCATCTGCACATAACCTAATAGTACTCAATACTCAATACATTTACTGCGTTCCATAATGTCATACAGGTGTAATTATCCTAAACCATTAAGATTAAGTTACAATTGTGGACCCTGTCGGGCACGGCACTATGTTTGGAGAGAGGAAGAGTTTGTCATAAATAAGTACTTAGTTCTATAACATTAGATTATATTATTTAGTGCATTTCAATACTATTTGCTTTATTTTATCATTTATAATGTACTAGCTTTTGCCCGCGGCTCCACCCGCGTAGATGTCGGTTATCGCGACAAAACATAGCCTATGTCCTTTCCCAAGATCTAATCTACACCTGTACCAAATTTCAGCAAAATCGGTTCAGTGGTTTAGGCGTGAAAGCGTAACAGACAGACAGACAGACAGAGTTACTTTCACATTTATAATATTAAGTAAGGATTATGTGAGTAGACTTACTATTCAATTATGAGATATACACTCAACACTATACAATAATACAACTACAGTAATTAATTGTCGATATTTTTTATTATCATCTACTAATGTGTAATGTGTGTGTGTAATGTGGTTAGCAGTCTATGTATGTAGGTTTTTACATATGTTCAAGCTCCTAAGATACTGAACTAATTGAAAAGAATAAAGTGTCAATTGATAATATTATCGTACTCTGGGTGCATTAGACTATGTTTTATACCAATACCGTCAATATTACCCCTGCCCGTATGTATTTGACAGTCGTCACCGCATATGATAAACGTCAAATTCCATATATGCGTTTTTTTATTTACCACTTAGGTGGCAGACAAGCACACGGCCCACCTGATGGAAAGGGGTTACCGTGACCTATGGACGTTTGTAACACCAGACGAATCACAGTTGCGCTGCCAACCCTGTAAGTACAGTTTTCTGTGCCGTCAGTGTAGAAGACAAAGCAGGACAAGTCTTTAGTCATCCCACTGATAGCACAAATTTTCCAGTGAGCTCTGGTTACCCTACTCACCGCTGGGAACATAACATGAAGTTATTATAGCCGCGGTATTCTGTAGGGCGGAGGTGCCTCAGTAAAACTGCTCAATCGTCATTCTATTCTATAATACGCCGGCTAACCAATTGCCACTTGTTTTGGGGGCAGCTCTAAAAAGGCCACTTTATTAGAATCGTATTAGGATAGAGTATTAGTAATGCGGCAATATTTACACGAAATTGGAATCTGCTTAGTAAATGAATTGTGGTGATTCTGCTCATACCATTGATCAAATTAACAATATAGGAATCTATTGTGATTCATTGGAAATTCATAAAGTTATTCGTTTTTAGCGTAATCGCTCAACTTGGCGTTGTAAAACCCTCAGCACACACACATTGCGGCCACAATTTTTGTATATGGCTATCATACCGAGTTTGACATCAAATGACTTCATCAAATTCTTATATGGCAATACAGTCAGGTTCATTCATTGCCACGGACTAATGCTTACCATCATAACAATTACTGGTCCATGGAAAGTTTTGTTCCAGCTCATCAGCCTCCACTTTCGATTGCAATGCTCTATCGCTGCATAATTACATATTATGATTTAATATCGTTTTACGCGTAATGCGTTATCTTAATAGCTTTTATTGAACCACGCTTCGTTGATTAAAGATATACTTATTTCTTGCTACAGGGATGGTTTAGCCATTGACATGTGGAGAAAGGAATAAGGAGGTAAACAGAAGAACAAAAACAATAAGGAGGTAGGACACGGCGGTATTTCCGCCCAATTGAACAGTCCGACTGGGGCAGTACCTCCGCCCTACAGAATACCGCGGTTATAATAGCTTCGTATTGTACTCACAAGAGTAGCCAGAGCTCACTGGAGAATTTGTGCTGTCAGTGGGATGACTAAAGGCTTGTCGTGCTTTGTCCTCTACACTGACGGCACAGACACTCTGTGCTTACAGGGTCGGCACCGCGAGTGTGGCTTCTCTGGTATTACACACGTCCATAGGCCACGGTAACCACTCTCCATCTGGTGGGCCGTGCGCTTGTCTGCCACCTAAGTGGTATAAAAAAAAAAAGCGGGGCGTGAAAAAAATTCTGACGAGGCTGTCAAGCAGAGGGCCCTTATTATACTATTGTTGGTCTCTGTAATGGTGACCCTCTTGCCTGAAACTGCCTTCAGTTTACCATCAAGCAGTACTGTCATGCAGGCTCTCCAGCCAGGTATTCAATATCATTATCATCATCTTCTTTATTCATAGCGTTTTTACGGTTGCATTTGATGCTATTTTCAGAACCTGTGGGTTCAGTTACTCCTCCTTTCGCATGGAGGAGGAGCGTTTACTGTCCCTTCCCAACCTTAAGAAGGAAGTCTGCGCGTAACGAAGGTATCAATAAAGAGGTGTACCATCTTGCAGATGAGGTTGGCTTGGGCTCCGTAGATCCCGGCGGTGAGTAGGGTAGCCAGGGTTCACTGGAGAGTTTTTGTACTGTCAGTGGAAAGACCAAAAGCTTGTCCTGCTTTGTCTTTAACACTACCGTCACAGAAATTCTCGTGCTTACAGGGTGGGCAGCGCGAATGTGACTCCCTTGGTGCTTGTGTGCCAACCAAGTGGTATAAAAAAGTGAGACTTCAAAATACTCTGTATACTATGTTTCTAGGTTACCGTGATCTTGTTCTGACACGCGATACTTACATATAATACTAAGTATACCTCGGGGCACATATCTTGAACCTGTAGCGAGACAAATGAATCCTTGGCGCGTGCGGATTGTCTAGTAATCTATGATTGGTGAATTTGTCGTCGCAGTATTACCCCGTGCTATCTCAAAAGATACCCAAGGAGCGAGTTATGTGCGCATAGCACATTCCAGGTTCAAGATATATGACCCGAGTTATAACTTGTCACAATTTTTAATTTAGTGGTGCGCCTGCGCCGGTGCGCGGCGTCATTGACGAGATCCGCCGGATGGGAGGCGGCTGCTTGTTTTTTTACCAGCTCATATTGTGCTCGTGTTCTCATCAAACATATACCTACACATCGGGCATATAACATTACGATTGTATTTCTCTGAGATACTTGACAGTATTATCGAAAATATTCACGTGTAATTTCAATATGAGATTGATTTTGACTAGCTAAGTACCAGTGCGGTAGCCTAGTGGTATTGGCAATGGACTGCTGAGACGTGGTCTCGGGTTCGATCCCAGGTTTTACCATGGCACACACCAATGGCTTTTCGATGCTTTTCGAAGTTATGTGTGTATTTATCGCAGGTTTATAAGTGTCTGGTTAATGGCAATAGACTTGCCACCTATTACATTGGGACCTAAACATAAACTGGCGGAATGTGGGTGCCCTCTGCCTACCCCTTCGGGGATATAGGCGTGAGGTTATGTTATATGTGGTGATTACCAAAGATTGTATTAACATTTTTTTGAGTACTTTGCCGGTCAAGGTACCGCTGTACTTACTTTTTGTAATATTAGGCCTTACATGGACCTTGTAGTATTGAAGAATTCCTCCCCATCGATGTCATTTGGACACGGCATTGCTACAGCCGATAACATCTTTTTTTTTAATATATGACTTTAATATGACATCACCTGCCAGCTAGACGGTGAATAGCTGTAAGCTTAGTCTACAAAGCGAAGATCTTCAGTAAATATACCAGCAGTGTCCTATATTTTTCTTTTGCACTGACGGCACAGAAACTCAATGCTTACAGGGTTGACAGCGCAAGTGTGTCTCTTTTGGTTTTGCAGACGTCCATAGGCCACGGTAACTAATTTCCATCAGATGACCCGTGTGCTTGTGCACTTACGGGGTAAAAAAAAACTCGAACACTACAGTGAACTAAGAAAACGCTAAGGTTAAACTTCTCAATGCGAATTTCTGATTTTTTTTTATAAATTCGGTAAGCCTACCTTTGACATATAAACCTCCGCCCTACAGAATACCGCTGCTATAATAACTTCGTGTTGTGTTCCCAGCGGTGAGTAGGGTAGCCAGAGCTCACTGGAGAATTTGTGCTGTCAGTGGGCAGACTAAAGGCTTGTCTTGCTTTGTCTTCTACACTGACGGCACAGAAACTCTGTATTTACAGGATTGGCAGCGCGACTGTGACTCCTTCGATGTTATAAACGTCCATAGGCCACGGTAACCACTTTCCATCAGGTGGACCGTGTGCTTGTCTGCCACCTAAGTGGAAAAAAAAATAAAACGATATGTCAAAGGTAGGTTTACCCAAAGGATGACTGGCAGAAACCATCCGTGATACAATCATTTTGTGTTTGTGCAAAATGTTTAAATGAAATAAAATTAAAATGTCAGCCATCAGGGTATTAATTTCTCCCGTTAGACTGGCAGCTGATCAATCATTTGTGAGATGTGGTCATGTCGCGGCACCATTAATTGTGATCCGATGGGGGCCACGATTGCCCCCTTCCTGTTAACGCACGTCCTGAGTGTAATTGTGTTGGAGTTAGTAGTCGTACTGAGATGATGGTAAAAAGACAGCTTTATTTCCTGTCGGTTAGACATGGTTTTAGGGTTCTTCACATCATTACGATAAAACGGAACCCAGAACCTATTCTGTCTGTTTGTCAAGACCTTTTGTGAGGTATCAAATTAACAAATCGATCAATCAAATAGCCTATTGCTGGATTGAGGTCTCTTCCAGTATCCCCCATTGCCTTCAACCTCTGCCTTCTGCACGTCTATCCCAGCCTATCATAGTCTATGATCAAAGTTGAAACAATTACTCAGGTCTGCAATACTTTGAAGCTATTTACATAGCTACCAGAATAAGCAAGCTGTAGTGACAATCGTTCGGCTTCCTCTGTTGGAGGACTGATAGCCGTTGGAGCGAAAAGAGTCCTCGAGTGGATAAGCCTCTCTAAATTTGTCGAATCGGTGCACCTGCTTGTGCAACGGACGAGGCTCTGACGCAGGCTCTTAGGGTTAGGTTACAAGCAAATAGAAAGGGTTGAACGGTCGCAGTAAAAGCTGGATGAACTCTGCTCTCCCCAAGGAAAGGTGTTGGGTAATGGAAGTTATATTTCGCAGGTCAAGTATTAACCAAATAGTGCTTGACTTTTGCGTAAAACTGGACATGTATTTTTCAAGCTAGTATGACAACTGTAACAAAGGAGACATGATTAACTCAAAAAAAAATTAAGCAAGTTCCGACTGTACAGGACTGATGAAATCCTGATGTCTTCCTTGGGGGGATATCAGCGGAGACACGGGACCGAAACCGAACTTTCTGTTGCACTTCTTGGAGATTCTCATATTGTAGTTGTTTGGCAATAAATGGATGATGATGATTTCAGTAGCGGATGCTAAAACGATCGAGCACACACAGTTCAAATATCTTTCCATGTCTAGCTAAGCTACTAAGAATCGCCTTTCTTACAACAGGTATCGAATCGCACATAACATTTGTGCTACCTCGTTAATTGGCAACACTGCTCAAGAAAGGGACAGTTTATTAAACTATCTACTCCATTGTTGCAAGCTTAAAATGTTGCTGCGATATCTATTGTTCTTATAAAGTTGAACACTTTAGAAGACGTACCCAATGATGTTATGCCTCGAATTCATATGGCAATTGCCATATTGGTTCTAGGAGGATTAAAATAGGGCCATCTCAACTCTTCCTGTAGGGGCTATCTATTAAACGTGATGTTTTGTCTCCCCCATCCTCACGGTGATACGTGATCAGACTGGTCCCCCCCCCCTCCTTCCCAAAATTAAAAAAAAAAAACTTTTTTCGCGCTTAATTTAAAACAAATACACGTGATCTCTCACTATACCCCTACCCTCTCACTGGTGGTATTTCGTGATTTTTCCTAACAGCCCCCAGTTAAGCCTCACGTGATTAATGGACAGCCCCTAGGTGTTGTAGAAGCCGACTAAGGGATATGGCTCTTTTCCTCCGATAAGCAGGACCAGGATGGGAGACTTAACGTCCTAACCTCTGAAGCTCGGAGCATCCTAAGACCGACTTGGCTAGTGTTGCTTAACGTTACGATGTGTTAAAGTTTAACCTACATACTCGGTGACTACTTAACCGCGAGCCTCAAATGGCGATGACACTTTAAAGAACTCACACCAAGCACTCAGGAGGTAGTTTCCTCTGATATAATCTTGAAGTAGCACGCTCTCTCTCGCACGTAGGTGTAGATAAGTAGCATAAGCAGGAAGGCAGCAATCGTGTGCTCCCATTGACCGACAATTAGCGACCGTTGACAGAGGATGTGTTCGTAATGAGTGAATACGAGAAACGAGTTTATTGCCTTATGCTTTGCGTACTGACTGCGCACATTATAAGAGCCGGCACACTTCTTGAATAAACGTGAGACATTTACGCCTTTATTGCACTGTTCGGACAACCAAAATATCAAGAGACTGATTAAAGTTAGCAACCAATAACGTGAACCTGTATACCCGCGTATAACCACCAGAGAGACCTAAAAAGCGCTTCCTACTAAAGACAGCACATTGTCCAAAAAAAAAAACAAAAGAGTTTAAGCGACTAACCTCCTTAACCTTTTTTATACCACTTAGGTAGCACACAAGCACACAGCCCACCTGATGGAAAGTGTTAACTGTAGCCTATGGACGTGTGCAACACCAGAGGAGTTACAGTCACGCTACCGATCCTATAAGCACAGAGTTTCTGTGCCGTCAGTGTAGAAGACAAAGCAAGACACGACTTTGTTCTTTCCACTAAGAGCACAAAAGTTCTCCAGTGAGCTCTGGCTACCCTACTCTCCGCCGGGAATACAACACGAGGTTATTATGGCCGCGGAATTCTGTAGGGTGGAGGTACTTCTCCAGTCGGACTGCTCAATTGGACGGAAATATCGTCGACCTACTCATTAAATCCTAAATCTCAATTTATTAACTAGCATTTAATCATACGTTATCCTTTGGTTTGAACTGTACATGACTCTAATTGGAGTACATATCAGAACTAGTTATACTTTTTTTTTTACGTGCGCAAAATCCCCGCGGATACTTCCCACAGGAGCCGGTGGAAGGTTATGTCGGACTCGAACCGACTAAAGCGCACGCCGCCTGTGGGTCGTTTTGGTTGCCGAAGGTGAGGTTGACAGGCATATCCCTCACACCCACAGCCATCTCTTACGATCTGGCCCTCTTCTCGCGTGTGGGGACTACAGAGTCCCCAAATCGTCCCCGGAAAAAGGGAGGAGCAAGGCGCGCCACCGCCGCGGCCTGCTTCTGCCAGAGTGACAGGCGGCTCCACTAGTAAAATTTGCCTAATTAGCAGGTATACTGACTTGTAGGTGAGGTCGACATGAGCCTCCAAGATCTTGGTGGAGCCCAATGACCCTACCGGTCTCTTTGCCCCTTATGGAACAATCTGTCCTATTTGGCTCGCAACCGAACCGACGACAATTTTCTATGTGTTTACTATGAATAATAAACAGTAGCGTTGGAATCAAGTACCATTGACGTCAGAGCAGACTGTTTATGGAAACATTTTGACGTCAGCTGGCCATACGTGCATACATCTTATTAGTGCATCTTATTATGGGTATGCGAATACTACTTTCCTACATTTTTTTATGTGGCAGACAAGCACACGGCCCGCTTGATGGAAAATGGTTACCGCGACCTATGAACGTGTGGAACACCAGAGGAGTCACACCTGTGCTACCGACCCTATAAGAACGGAAAGATTGTGTGCCGTCAGTGCAGGAGACACAATCAGGACAAGTCTTTCCACTGAAAGCACAACTCTCCGGTGAGCTCTGGCTACTCTACTCACCGCCGGGAACACAGTGTGCTTGTCTGCCACTTAAGTTGTAAAAAAATAATCCTGAATCTCGATATATCGGTACAGACAATTTGTAAAATCTGTTTCCAGAATGGGGTACCATTCCGAATATCGAATTCAGAACTGGGTACCATTCTAAAATCAAAATATAACATAACATAAACTTATGCCTATATCATCGAAGGGATAGGCAGAGGCACCCACATTTCGCCAGTTTATGTTTAGGTCCCAATGTAATAGGTGGCGTGCCTATTGCCATTAACCGGGCACTTATGAACCTGCGATAAATACACACATAAATTCGAAAAGCATCGAAAAGTCATTGGTGTGTGCCATGGTAAACCTGGGATCGAACCTGAGACGTCGTTTCAGCAGTCCATTACCCATACCACTAGGCTACCGCGGTAATCAAGTAATCAATATTCTATCAATAGCCTATCGCAGTTCACTGTTGGACATAGACCTCTCCCATTCTAGAATACAGGCCTTAGAGAGTAAATAAATAAATTCAAACTACAAATGGCATGTAATATCGGACACGAACGAGGTTCCTTATCTCCAGTGGCCACACGTACTTCCGTCATGGTTAGTGTGTCACTGTTATGATAACACATGTAATTATCGCATTTTATATTCACAATGCGAGACCGTTGGCGATTATTGCTTCATCTTGACTCCCGTCCGGCGGCAAAGAGTGTCCCGTCCCATGGGTGCTGTATAAAGAGATTTGGGCTTTGTATTCCTACGGAAACCCCATGGATACTACCCCGCCGAACGGTGGGGTGGTTATGTTGGACTCCAACTGACTATAACCGCAAACTGTTTCGGATCTCAAATGCCGCGATGTAAGGTGACCCAATTTTTTTTTATACCACTTATGTGGCAGACAAGCACACGGCCCACCTGATGAGAAGTGGTTACCGTGGCCTATGGACTTGTGCAACACCATAGGCGTCACACTCGCGCTACCGACCCTGAAGAAACCTCGTAATGCCCCTTTTGAAGAACCCCATATTGTAGGCGCATGCGCATGGGAAAACCGCAGCAGGGAGTTCATTCCACAGCTTGAGTGTGTGTTTATAATTGTACAATTAAGCACATTCGCATACCAGCTGACCCTGGGCTGACCATATCTGGTTTGGAGATTTCGTGTCGAGTGAGTCGAGTCGAGTGTGGGACCCAGTGTCCCTATTCCCTGCTTCTGCTAGGATGACAGGAGTCCTAACATTGATATATACACTTGATGGAAATTACATAACATAACATAAACTCACGCCTATATCCCCGAAGGGGTAGGCAGAGGTGATAGCACCCACATTTGGCCAGTTTATGTTTAGGTCCTAATGTAATAAGTGGCGAGCCTATTGCCATTAACCGGGCACTTATAAACCTGCGATAAATACACACTTAATTACGAAAAGCATCGAAAAGTCATTGGTGTGTGCCATGGTAAACCTGGGATTGAACCCGAGACCTCGTCTCAGCAGTCCATTACTCATACCACTAGGCTATCGCGTTTTGATGGAAATTCCTTACCAGATTTCCCGTGTTCTGCTTTATTGCAAAAAAAAAAATTACGACGCGACGCATCGCGGGGGTCGCAGTTCTTCATGCGCAGTGTGCCCCTCACCTGCATGATTTTCTTCTTCACTCTAGCGTTAATCCCAGTTGCATCAGAAACTTTCACTTCTGTGTCTGGGGTCCTGCAATAACTGCAGATTTGGCTAAACTTTGGTATTTTCGCCACCTGCATTATATTAGAATAATAGTTAGACAGTTATCACCTAACCGGGTAAACGACGACCCACATACCTTATCAGCACGTAAACAAATATTATGCTATTGTTTACAGACAGCGTAATCGTTCAGCTACTTATGCAGTTTATCGGATATTTACCATTTCTGTGTCCAGCACCTAATTGGTTAGTTCGTTAGTAAACATCCAAGTGCGTGCTGACCTGTGTAATGTAATGGTGTAAACAGTGTGTACCTCGGGGCGTATGTCTTGAACACAAAATGTACTCTATATGCGCAAGTACACGTTTTTGGGTATGTGTTTGAGGATAGCATGGAGTGCTACGGCTGCAGAGGAGTAAAAATTCACAAATCGTAGATTATATCAGGCTCGTTTGTCTCTCTATTAGGGTCAAATGTGCTCCGAGGTTATACGCGGTGTAATATACCAATTACTTAACTCGCGAATTTCTTGCCGTCAGAATAGATTTAGACCCCATCTCTTCCGATGCGGTTTCGTACAAGGCGACTAAGTGATAGGGCTGTTTAACATCAGACGTATATACAGCTCAAATGCATGGTTCGAGTCAACAATTGTGCCCGGAACACGGCATTAGGCTCACCCCTTATTAGTTGGGACCTAATTCAATGACTGGTGAAATGTGGGTGTTAATTCACCTCTGTCTAACCCTCTAGGGATGAAGACATGGTTATATGTATGTATGTATGTAAATTTCTTGACAATATGCTGGATTGCATGGTGGATGCCAGTGAAAATCCGAATACATAAACTGAGTTCTCGCGTTATGGCAAAGAAAGGCAGGTCAGAAGCTCTCGGTACCGACAGGTTTCCATGAATGGTTTAATGAAAGTAGAGGAAGCTCGTGAAGTGTATTAAGATAGAAGATGTCACACTTTGACAACCTTTGTGGTACGTCTTGACCTATATAAAGCATAGCAATACCATAATTTTGTACCTATCTGTATTCGCAAATAAGTATCAAATGTTTTGATATGAAAAAATGGACTTGTCATGATTGTAAGCATCTGTTATCTACGTAGGTGCGGTAATCTTATAGGAAGTGATTCATGACTTATAACTACATCTTGGTTACCGATCAATTTATAGGTAAATAATAAATAAATACTCAGCCTTTACAAGGAATAGGGAAGTTGGTATTATTTCCAAGAAACAAACGTCAATCGTGATACATTCTTGTCAAGAAAATATTCAAAAGAATTCTGATGTGTCAGCCCTTCTGGTAAACTAAAATTGAAACTTGAATGCACTCGCTTTTGAAATGTAATCGTAATAATTATAATATTTTAGACCTAAATAATTTAAATGGACAATTTGATACTATGGACAAAACTTTTTTATACTTTAGACCTTATGAAACTGAAGGAAAATAATTATGAGGTGACCTCCAAATAATAATGGGTGTTTGAAGCCCCACCAAAAACTTGCTAAGCTAGTAGACCTGCGGATTAATGTACAAGGTTCTGGCGCAGGCCAGGAAAAGAATTGCGGTTGGTAAAGGCAGTTCAGACAGCAGTACCTCCCGTAAGAGCCGACCAAGAAGAAACAGTCTGGTATAAGAGGTTTTAAAGACAATGAATGAGGTGTGAAGGCCAGTATTGGACAGGATACTGCGGCCTTTATAACCTCGTGTTGTTTTCCCAGTGATGAGTAGGGTAACCAGAGCACATTGGAGAGTTTTTGTGCTGTCAGTGGGAAGATCAAAGTCTTGTTCTGCTTGTCTTCTGCACTGACGGCACAGAAACTATCTGATATTGCACACGCCCATAGACCATGGTAACCACTTTCCATCTAGTAGTCCGTGTGCTTGTCTGCCACCAAAGTGATATAAAAAACGACCTACGACACCCATAAAAAGAGATGGGGGACCCTACTCTACTCTACCGGGAATCAACATCGGTATACTCCGCTTTCTCATTTAACAAACTACCCGCGAACTGACGAAGATAAACTGAATCGTCCATCAGCACAAACGTACGTTTCAATTCATTACAATTAACTCGAGATTGAGTACGAACAAATCTTTGTGTATTGCTTTCATTAGGAACAAGATACAATTAGATAAAATGGAACTTAAGGTGCGCTGCGCACAATAACACTAGTTTGTGAAGTGCGATTAATCGCGACGTTTACTTAAAACGCTATCCCGTACCAGCTGCTGTGTTTTTTTACATGCTGAAATCCCCGAATTTGATTCTGATTCATTTATTCCCATCGGAGCCAGCAGAAACTGACCAAAACCGCACGACTATCTCGGGCCGTCATTTGCCAAGGGTCAAGTAGCGTAGGCACATCCATAGATTGACAAGACAAAGTGGCAATTCGCTGGTCGGCGTATTGTAGAATAGAATGACGAATTTATAGGATTTGACGTTTATGACAGTTGTCAACGCATGTCAAATGTCATATATTTGACATTTTATTCTGCAATACGCCGGCCAACGAACCGCCACTTGTCTAGGGGTCTGGGCTGATAGCTGTTGCTAGCTTCACCCGCATTTTTGTTGCCTATGCAATAGCCGTTGTCCTTTTCCAAACTCTAATCCATACCTGTACCAATTTTTTATCAAAATCGGTTTAGTGTTTTAGACTTGAAAGCGTAACAAACAGTTACGCATTTATAATATTTAGTATGGATTTATTCAACTGAAGCGGAAAATGGCAGCTGGGAATGGATGCGGAAGGCAGGGGACACCTGATCCTTCGCCTTCCCGTGTATCTCGTACGTGTCGTACAGTGGGAAAGCCCTATTTTCAATAGGTAATAGAGTTACCTTATGAAACGGATGTTGTATATGCCAATGTACGCGCAAACTTAGTTTTAGTAAAATGATGTCACCTCGATTTGCTCCTACTAGGTACGTCTATTGTTCTGTCAGTGACACTTAAAGATGTATAATAGGTACTACATACAACAGTACATGTGCGTTTGTACAATAGATGTTTAACATGTTATACATAATTTTGTAACAATGTTTAATAATTACATAGTTATCGTAATGTATTATTGCCTATTAGCTGTATTTAATAGAGGATAATTGATTGCGCTTAGCGGATATTGTGTTGGTTATTATACGTTCACGCTTGTAAGCTATCTAAGGGGTAGATAGAGATAGATTATCATTATTATCAGGAGGTAGGATACGACGGTATTCCTTCCGAATTGAACAGTCCGACTGGGGAAGTACCTTCACCCTACAGAATACCACGGCTATAATAACCTCGTGTTGTGTTCCCGGTGGTGAGTAGGGTAGCCAGAGCTCACTGGAGAGTTTATGTGCTGTCAGTGGGAAGACCAAAGGCTTGTCCTGATTTCGTGTTCTGCACTAAGGGCACATAAAATCTCTGTTCTTACAGGGTCGGCAGCATGGATGTAACCCCACTGGTGTTACACACGTTCATTGGTCACGGTAACCACTTTCCATTAGATAGGCCGTGTGCTTGTCTGCCACCTAAGTTGTATAAAAAATAGTCCCGGTAGCATCTGTAGCCTTCACCTCGGAGTCCAGGTCCACTGTTCCAGTCAAACTGTTAAGCGTCTGAATTATATTCACAGTGACGCGTCTGCCATCCATCCTCCAAAATTCATGAACGTTATCGAAAGAAATCAGATGCTTTTTTTACGTGCGAGAAATCCCTACATATGGTAGGGAGGATATAACCCCTCTCCCTCCGAAGCCGGTGGGAGAGGGGTTATATCGGACTCGAACCGACTAAAACGCACGGCGCCTGTGGGTCGATTTTGGTTGCCTCGCATCCAGACCGACCCCTTAGCACCCCGGCCGAACACCTCGGCCGACCCAAGAAATCAGATATGATGACTATTTGTAAGTTAGGTTGGCTTGGACCCCGAATACAAATATCGATGGAGCTTACTTCGCCCCATGAGATCTTTCACATAAAAAGTATACCAAACCTACATAAACAAACCTCATTTTGGTCGAACCATATGAACTGACCTATTGTGTTGTCTGTCTGTGAAGTAAGTTAATTAATTCATAGATCCCATACTTTTTCTTTGATATTAAAACAACAACATGGACGTATAAAATTACAACTTTCCCACCCAGTAACATTGCACTAGTTCACAATTACCCACAAATTAAGCAAAAAAAAACTTATCCAAAGAATGTTCACACGAAAATCGCTATTCAGTAGTGTCCATAAATGTCATTAGGGATCTTTTCCCTTTAAACATTCGATGTCGCTTGTACTCTTTTAAAGTTCAACAATAAATATCATAGAGTAAATCTATTGTAAACTTTAACACGTGGCAATACAGCCTACTCACGCGTATATGTAGAACATCTGATCGATCTGAAGCATCGATTGATTTATCACAATAATGTCTCTTATTGTTATGGGTATAAAGTCGTGATTGACTAGAACTTTAACTTGTCTGTTACTATCGTATGTCAAGTCAGATAATGGATGAGGTTCAAGTGTCTAGTCAGTTTGACAACTGTGTCACAGTGTCAGTTCGTAGTCGCAAGCCTGCGCGTGCGCACGTCAGGCGGTTGTCGCGTTATTGTAGGCTATATTTAGATCGATGATTTTTCCTTGTGACAATATAACTATATACCTACTAATAATGATTTACCGTACAGTTGTGTGTGAAAAATATTTGTTACCAATTTAAAAGTTAACAAATTGCAAATAGAACTTGTGATAGTGAAAAAACTGTGATATTATAACATTCCAAAATGAATCGCCGAATGAAGTTAAACGTAGACCCAGATTTAGGAGATCTAGAGGAGATGCTAGCAAACGTCCAGAACCAATTGGAACACGAAATAGACCTGGAGAAAGAACGAGACTCGAAAATGCCTTCGCTGATAAGCGTCCAAGAATCCCC
This sequence comes from Eilema griseolum, assembly GCA_963662185.1. Taxonomy (NCBI): domain Eukaryota; kingdom Metazoa; phylum Arthropoda; class Insecta; order Lepidoptera; family Erebidae; genus Eilema; species Eilema griseolum. Next base: position 1,908,945 of record OY759255.1, read on the forward strand.
AAAGATGGTGAAAAGAAATTCTTCTTTTAATAAGAGCCAAAGTTTTGAATTCCGTAAGAGTTCTTCAAAACCACCTCCTGGCAGATCAGAATCCAGTTACGCCTCTTTAAATGGCAACTATGGAGAATACAAAAATGGAAATGATAGCCATAAAAGTGAGGATTACTCCCAGCCGGAGATAAACGGGAAATTCAAAGGGTCTCAGTCAAGTTTGAAATCTGATGAGGGGTCTCAGGTGTCGTTTCAATCTTTCCGCTCCGAGCCTATGAATCAGAGGAATTCATTGCTCAGTCTTCGGGATGAGAAGCGAGGGTCTTATGCGTCTTTGAACGGGAGATCCAAGACTGCTACGCTGCCTAGAGGATATGGATCGACGAGGGAGAAGAATTGGGAAGAATACTGGTCCTAGTGAGTATATTTTTACTTTTCAATAACTTTTATGTAGGATACTGCTAAAACCTACTCACGTGTACGAAATAAAAAAAAAATCGTATTGATTTAAACTACTTGACCAGCAAAAATGCGCGCCTTTTTGTAGCTATTATACAGATGACATTGCAATAACGCACGCTATGTCTTTGTTCATAGGTTTCAAAATGCTTTAACTAGATTTTGGGTCCCGTTTCAAATTGGAAATTCAAAGTTCTTTCCCGCCTCACCCAGGTACCGTGACACGACTTTTTTTCTATACAGTTTGTGTCGATGAAGTTGTCGTGCCCATGTAAGCAAAAATTCCTCAAACAGATTGAAAAACAGCTTCTTTAGATAGTTTTTCTTGCTGTGGTTTTTTCACATTAATACAGTCGATATCATGTCATGTGTAATATTCTGACGAAACTGTGTAGTGTCAAAATCAACCGTGTATCTTTTTCATTCATACCTTATCTCTTGTCTTGACACATGTCAAATATGACAGAAGTCAAAGACGAGTGATAAAGATTATTTTTCGTCTTTTTGTTTCGGTTTCGTTGGCTTGGTGTAAATGATACGAGTTCTTGCTATTTGAGTGCACTGCCACAGAATGGAATTTTACATACCTACATATGAAATAATAAAGAAAACAATAAAGGTTAATAAATATAAAAATTAAGTATGTAGTGATACAGTCGCTCAGAAAAAGATGCTTACTTGAACCTCAGTGGCATAATAATACTAATTCAAAATACAATAATAATTCCCGCTATTTTCTAAAATGGCGTCTCCGTGACGAATGACAACTCAAATAATTTGTTTTAAATCAACAATGAAACAAAAAGCAGGCAACGGTCGTAGCCTATACAGCCGACAATAAGGTCATTACCCCATGTAACAAAAACCATTCAATTCTTCTAAGAATGAACTTTTTTTTTAATTACCGTTTTTTGAATTAACACGAGAGCTGAATAAAAAAAAGTGAGGATAGGCGGTTTTTTTATTTGAACCTCTTGTTTATGAATGAGGTAAGAAAAAGTGAATAGATGGAACTGTTTAGAGTGCAGGAAGGACATACAATACGGTTCTGGTCGGTTTCTCTGTAAAATTTAATGATTACTAACTGTAACCCGCAGCTCCGCTCGCGTGAATGTCGTTAATCGTACCAAATATAGCATATATCCTTTTCTAAACTATCTTTGTATCTAATTTCATCAAAATCGGTTCAGTGGTCTAGGCGTGAAACTATAACAGATACGGTATATTTTGAGGATTTACCAATATTTCAGTTGTAGCGACAGAAATATGTAGTACTTTATTTATTTAGGGCACGTTGCTATAACTTCACCTCGCGCCAAGCTGCAGGTAAAGTCTCACGAAAGGGGGTCTTACAATGGTGGTCCTCAGCTTGACGGTCTCATCAGATGCTTTTAAAGGCCCGGATCTGTAGGAAGAAAGACACACGTGTGCTGGTAAAGAGTCCTAAGATTTTATGAAGTGACAAAGAAATGAGGCTAAATTTGTAACTGATATTGTAATTAACTTAGAATTAAATGTCATTGTCATATACCATGCAAAATGTGGCTACGAGCCCATACGCTCCGCAAGATTGACACCGTATTAGGTTTTCGTACCCATTCGCCCCGTGAAATATTAGGCATACCCATACGCCCCGTATAAATAAGCCGTTGAGTTTCCAAATAAATAAATCAATAAAAACTGCTTTGTTCTTAATGGAATTGTTTGTCATCGTAAGAGGGTGACATCTAAGCTCGGCGTGTGTTTTTTTTTTATACAACTTAGTTGGCAGACAAGCGCACGGCCCACCTGATGGAAAGTGGTTACCGTGACCTATGCACGTGTGTAACACCAGTGGAGTCACATCGGTGCTGCCAACCCTATAAGAACAGAGATTTTCTGTGCCTTCAGTGCAGAACACAAAATCAGGACAAGCCTTTGGTCTTTCCACGGACAGCACAAAAACTCTCCAGTGAGCTCTGGCTACCCTACTCACCGCCGGGAACACAACACGAGGTTATTATAGCCGAGGTATTCTGTAGGGTGGAGGTACATGGCCCTGAGTCGGCCGGAGTGCGAGGGATATCCCTGTCAACCTCACCTTCGGCAACCAAGACGACCCACAGGCGGCGTGCGTTTTAGTCGGTTCGAGTCCGACATAACCTCTCCCACCGTCTCCGGTGGCTAGGTACCCGTGGGGATTTTGCGCACGTAAAAAAAAATGGAGAAGGTACTTCCCCAGTCGAGCTGCTCAATTCGGACGGGAATACCGTCGTGTCCTACCTCCTGTCTTAGAAAGACTAATTAAATTGAGAGGGTAGTACTAATTGAAAAAGCTCGTCAGATCATATTATTTTGTAATATCCTTTAAAAACATATAACATTGTTAGTACCATATAGGTATTTAAACTAACACGGTAACTGTCACGCGTAGCAAGAGAACTCGAAAGAGAGTAAGATCGATATATTTACTCCTAAAAACGTTTTTGTTGTCTACTGCCAATACTCCAGTTCCTCCGTGATCATGGTGCTTGCAACAGCGCCGAAATATCGGCAACTCGGAACAATACAACATGATAATTATCCATATGGCATAACATAAACTCATAAACTCACGCCTATATCCCCCCGAAGGGGTAGGCAGAGGTGGTAGCACCCACATTTCGCCAGTTTATGTCAATGTAATAAGTGGCGAGCCTATTGCCATTAACCAGGCACTTATAAAACTGCGATAAATACACACATAACTTCGAAAAGCATCGATAAGTCATTGGTGTGTGCCATGCTAAAATCTGGGATCTTAACCGAGACCTCGTCTCAGCAGTCCATTACCCATACCACTAGGCTACCGCGGTATACAATATCCATATAGCTTTAATAGCAATTGTTAATACTAATTTGTATAAATAACAGTAGAATTTAGCAATGCCGGTTTTTTCTGAAAAATACTAATTAATCCCATGCGTTATCATTATCAAAGAATTTGTAACTGTACTGTGTACATACTTATAATTTGTAACGGATACAGCGCATATTTGCTTAATTAAGATAATGTCAACCATCATTTCGATCATAATAATAATAATATTGTCCTTCATTTCGTTTGTATATGGTATTGAGTAACAATTATGCCACATGAGTGTGATTGAGAACAAAGGGACAAAGCGTTGTTGTTCGCATTTTTTTCACATAACTAAATGTTCGTGCACGGGGTTTCGGTCTCGTGTCTCCCCTGATGGCTCTCTTAGAGGAGACAGTGTTCTGCACTGAGGGTACATAAAATCTCTGTTCTTACAGGGTCGGCAGCACGGATGTGACTCCACTGGAGTTACACACGTTCATAGGTCACGGTAACCACTTTCCATCAGGTGGGCCGTGTGCTTGTCTGCTACCTAAGTTGTATAAAAAAAAAGACGAAGCCACTCGGGTCCCGACTTAACCGAAATGTACGGACCTGGATGTGACAGATGGAGCCTCCTATCACCATAGCAGAAGCAGGCTGGGGCGAAACGACCGCGCGCTGCCACGGGGCAAGATGGGGACACCGTGGTTCCCACCCCGAGGGTGCCATCTTGACATTGGCGATGGCCCTGGGTTAAGACTACGTGTGGTTTTAGTTAGTTTGAGTTCGATATATAACCACGGCTAAGTATATCTTTTTTTTTTATTTGGGAAAAATCCCCGCGGTCACCATCCTCACTGGAGCCTGCGGGGGAAGGTTATGTCAGATTTGAACTGACTGAAACGCGCGCCGTCTGAGGGTCATAGATTAACGGAGATGAAGTTGCGGGAGGCATATCTCTCGCACCCCAGCCAGCCCAAGACCATTGGACCTTTTCGGGTGTGGGGAGCGCGTAATCCCCACCCAGTCCACGGGTATAGAGAGACGTACATGGCGCGCTGCCGTCGCGTCCTGCTTCTGCTAGAGTAACAGGCGACTCCACCCTTCACCCCTTCACCTCCAGGCCCGCACTCATGGGGGACGAAGGTCATTTTGAGCGGCGAAGTATATCTTAGGGCAAAAAGGGTGACTTTATGATTAAAACACGTTTCTAAACAAAATACCTAATGACCCAGAAATGTTTACAATATCGCTATGCATGGTTCGACCTTGACTACCGCATAACAGCATGCGCATAAGTAACAACATAATGTTGTACATGCGCTTGCGCATCTCAAGTATTCCTTTCTTGTTTCCTTGTATAATCCTTGCTTATATCATTTAATTGCCTTCGTTTAAATATATCTTGTGTAATATTGGATAAATAGGAAGTTCAGTTTTATTAGACGGTTTTTCTATCAATTAATTGCCTATTACTGTCCACTGCTCGAGAAGGAAAGGAAAAAGTAATATATATTTCAGTACCTATATAGCATGTTACTTGTTAATTTACCTATAATTATTTGACACACATAACTTAATGTAATTTCTGTAGCTTGTAACAGTGTAAACAAATGTTGGTAAATCTTTCATAAATAAATAAATAAAATAATTTTGAGGAGGTAGGACACTGCGGTATTTCCGCCCAATTGAGCAGTCCGACTGGGGAAGTACCTCCGCCCTACAGAATACCGCGGTTATAATAACTTTGTGTTGTGTTCCCGGCGGTGAGTAGGGTAGCCAGAGCTCACTCGAGAGTTTTTGAGCTGTCAGTGGGATGACCAAAGGCTTGTCCTGCTTTGTCCTCTACACTGACGGCACAAAATCTCTGTTCTTACAGGGTCGGCAGCACGGATGTGACTCCACTGGTGTTACACACGTTCATAAGTCATGGTTACCACTTTCCATCACAACACAACAACAATCCTCCGCCTTCCGCTTCTATATAACTACCTATCTTTTATGTGTGGCCATTACCCGCGACTCTGACTGTGGGTGCTGGATATCGTGAGTTTTGGTCATCAGTATCTCCGAGATTACTCAATCGATTACGATCAAACATACGTAAGATTTTAAGTCTGACAAAAACCTTTAAAACAAAATATACTGCATTAAAATTCGTTCAGTAGTTTTACGTCCTTTGCGGACAAATAGACAAGATCTGTCCTCCGAGCAAGAATTAAAATTAAAGAATTTTTATGTTCAGTATCGTTAATTTAACTTTTTTTTTTCTTTTATACCACTTAGTTGGCAGACAAGCACACGGCCCACCTGATGGAAAGTGGTTACCGTGACCTATGGACGTCTGTAACACCAGAGGAGTAACAGTCGCGCTACCAGCACTGTAAGTACAGAGTTTCTGTGCCGTCAGTAGAAGACAAAGCAGGACAAGCCTTTAGTCTTCTCACTGACAGCACAAATTCTCCAGTGAGCTCTGGCTACCCTACTCACCGCTGGGAACACAACACGAAGTTATTATAGCCGCGGTATTCTGTAGGGCGGAGGTACTACCCCAGTCGGACTGCTCAATCGGGCGGAAATACCGCCGTGTCCTACCTCCTTAAAAAACCCAACTAACTTTTAAACTGACGCGTTCCACGATATCCAATAATGTTAGCGGGAATTAATGTAATAAATAAATAATAAATATTCCACGACATTCTACACAGCGCTATCTAGACCCATGGTAAGCATAGCTTAACTAGCTTGTGTTATGGTATCTAGAATGCTGATAAATATACTTATATACTTTTTTTTTGTAAATGCATACATATTATACATAGAAACACCCATGGTATAAGTACATACATACCTTTGGTTTGCCTGACAATTCGACCAGGTTACACCGGCTGTGGTAACAGGCTGAATGTCTCTGTCTATACCATGACCGCGTTAATTCCCGTTAACATTATCGTATACATAACCCAAGTATTTTTTTTAAATATCTCCCTCACACTGTGCAGAATATACGAGCAAGAACCAAGCGGTTCGGAGACTCTTTTCTTTGCCGCACCACCAAGACCTGGAATTCATTACCAGCACACGTGTTTCCTTCTTCCTACAGTCCCGGGGCCTTTAAGCGGGGCGTGAAAAAGCATTTGATGATCCCGCCAAGCTGAGTGCCACCATTGTAACACGCAGTGTCTGTAATGGTGACCCTCTTTCCTGAGACTTTGCCTTTAGCTTACCATCAGGCGAGGTGAAGTCAAGCTGGCGTCCTATATATAAAAAAATAATAGGTACAGACACGTCAACTCTACAAATGTATAATAATATGTATTGTTGATTAATATTGTGTGCCATATTAGATAAAGGTTTTGTCCCCATTATCCGTTCATACTTGTAAGTACTTCACATCACTTGCTGGTCTATTGTAGGTATCGTTAGTTTTAATATTATTAAACTTGTGTTAACATACTCAGTTAGCTTTTGCTGTTATCCACTACTACCCACGAGCCCCTCAAACACAAAATCAAACACACGAGGCCGTGGCGCGCGCGGATTGATTTGATATAATCTGTGATTGGTGGTTTCAAACTCCTCCGTCACCGTAGCACCACAATCTATCACAAGACACCCAAAAAAACGCGTGGTTCCCGGTAGTGCAGAATTTAGACCACCCCAACCGTTTTAGTCGCATAATGCCCAATTCGCAAAATGCCTACCGTGTCTCAAAAGGACTTTTTTTTTATACCACTTGGTTGGCAAACAAGCACACGGCCCACCTGATAGAAAGTGGTTACCGTGGCCTATGGACGTTTGTAACACCAGAGGAGTCACAATCGCGCTGCCAACTCTGTAAGTGCAGAGTTTCTTTGCCGTCAGTGTAGAAGAAAAAGCAGGACAAGCCTTTAGACTAATTCGCGAAAGGACAAATTCTTAAAAGGACTAATTCCCATGCGGTGTTGTACAAGGCGACTAAGGGATATGGTTGTTTAACATCAGACAGATATATACAGCTCAGACTCAGCCTCAGATGCATGACTCGAGTCAACAGTAGGTAGTGCCCGGAAGACGGCAATAATCATTTTAAAGACTAAAACCCGGATTTCGGTTTAGTTTATTCGTTAAATGTGTATTTTTTAAAAGTCGTTTCAAGATTCTGTACCTTTAGTTTAAGTACCTATTCAAATTGAGTATAATACAGGTTATATACAGGTGTATAATACGGCCACTTGTGCATAAATGCCCACTTTTTTTATAATGTACCTGCCCTTCCTCCCTACCTCTCTTGGCCCGTCCCTATTTATTGATTTTATCTGTTGCTAGGTTCCGAATGCAGCTAGTTCGCTGGCTATAACTAGTGCAGCAAGCCCTTAGTACGCATGTCGAGCCCCCGGGAATAGGGGCTGCAATAACATAATAAAGCGAAGCGAGGGGTGCCTTTCACGTGTCCAAAATATTAAGGAAAAATATTTTAATATTTTTTCTGCAACCGTGTGCCGAGCTAAATTGGTGTATTTTAATGTAGGTTAGGTTAATTGTGCACCGGTTGCCTTCAATGCCTAGGTAGATTAAAATATTACAATATGTGGTCCTTCAAGAGGAGCATCAGACGGGGTTCTAATGTCCTTCTTGATGAACGCCATATTCTAATTAGTATGACGCCAGCCACCGAACCTTTGCCTGTATCCATCCAAATTCTTCTATACATAATATATCCGTCTTACGGCAACTACTTAGCATTTATTTTTTTAAACCACTTAGGTGGCAGACAAGCACACGGCCCACCTGATGGAAAGTGGTTACCGTGGCCTATGGACGTTTGTAACACCAGAGGAGTCACAGTCGCGCTGCCAAGCCTGTAAATATAGAGTTTCTGTGCCGTCAGTGTAGATAGAAGACAAAGCAGGACAAGCCTTTATTCTTCCCACAGACAGCACAAATTCTCCAGTGAGCTCTGGCTACCCTACTCACCGCTGGGAACACAACACGAGGTTAATATAGCCCTGGTATTCTGTAGGGTAGAGGTACTTCCCCAGTCGGACTGCTCAATTGGGACGGAAATACCGCCGTGTCCTACCTCCTTATTACTTTAAGTTAAGTTAAGAAATTTCATTCACCAATATTTTTAAGTTATGTTTTCTTGATTTTGATACGCGTACCTGGCTTGCACATAGATCAATCATCTGATGCATGCGCGTTGCGTTTCTTGTGTATACTGTTAACTAACAAGGACGTTATTACCGTCCATTTACGGTTGATCTTTGTGGCTAGTAGTCGCCATTGGTCTGTTTATCGCGAGTGAAAGTGTCAATTCTGCGGTCTGTTATAGTGTTTTTGTGGGATTTAGTTTAAAATAATGCGATAACTATAGTTTGTTTGTTTTGGTTTTATTGTCCAACGACGCGCTGTAGACCTGTTGCATAAGTCGCCATCTTTGAATTATTGACAAATAATAAAATACCCCGACTGCTGTTTATAATATCAAACAAGTTTGATTGCAGGCAGTACCCATTAGTTTTCTTTTGGTTTATAATATAACTTACTTACTAGTTTATGCTTGCGTATATCATCGGTGTTGGACTTACCGCGGTTTCTGTACTCAAATATATACTTAGTGATTTGATTATTACTAGAAGCAATAACATTTGGCTATAATAAAAATTTATGATGATTTTTTATTTTTCTTTATAAAATCTACGGGAAAAGTTTTTAGCTATTTCTGTCGATTCTAGAACTCAAACCTCAAATGGTATCTTAGTCTTTTGATCCCCACGTAAAATGGAATCGATTGGCACAAAACTTTTTTTTATTTCAATTTTATTGTTTTTCTTGGTAACTGAACGATTTAGCAATAATCTGTGATTACAGTTCAGAATATCCTAAAAAGTTATAGATGGTCTCCTAAGAACGTTTTGCTGTAATTATAACTGTTAAGGTAGCTAGCTACCCTTACCGCCCTGTTTTAAAAATAAATCTACACAAAAAGCTCAAACAATAAATACATTTTAGTTCCAGAGGTTCAAGTCAAGTTTTCCTCCTTTCGATGTAACGTTGGAAATTGCTTTATTAACAATTTTATATGTCGGTATTTGAAGACCCGTGACAGCGTGCAATTTTAGTCGGTCCAAGTCTGATATCCCGTCGGACGTGGAAGTATTTGAGGGGATTCTCGCACGAAAAAAAGGCTGCTTACCACGCATGCGAATCGGTTCTTTGTAGCTGGTATTGATTGCCATCGATTCCTGGAAGAAGCCTGAGTTGCTACGCACAAAGGTTACAACGCATGCGTACTGTCAATTCTCTGTTACAATTACCTTGGTTTAGCTTATATTAACGTACAAAATATTGAAATAGAAACTCTAAATCAATTAATGAATATAAAATCTACGTTTTAAAAAGGATTTTTTTACTGAATTGCACGCAGAAGTTAAGCTCTGATCAACATCGATATTTCAGGAGTGCTCAGTCTTACATTGTTCGCCGGGTGATAGAGTCGTTACCTTACGCACAATTCTGGACATTTTTAGATTTTCATTTTCTTACACGATACTATCGGTTACGCGAATATCATTCAATGTGAATAATATCAAATAATTAATAAATTGCGAGAGAATTCGATAAAAAGTAGCATAATTTCAATGGCATTGCCTTTTTAACTACGCTTAAAAGGCAGCTTAGTTGTTGTGTTACTCAGTTGCAATAAAGGCGTTCGAGGCCTGTGATACAAAATGCGTGGGAGGCTGTATGAAACTTTGAGGACAAATCAATACGTCGACTTAGGGTCATGACACATCAACTCGGATAAAGATCGTCACTGTACCGTCTTTGACTTGGCCTCGCACCGGCTCTCTTACCGCTGGTTGACCTAGCTATCACCAGAACCCCGATTCTAGACTTTTTGAGATATAGACTTAAGTCCAAAATAAATGATAAAGACTTCATTACATATGGCATTTTTGCGCTGTTGTGGGGATGGAGAGCCATAACTGCTATGCGATACGGTTTACGGTCTGTTCCTGAGTTGATATGTCAGATTTGACTATTCGTATTCTCCTCTAACAGCTTTTTTTCGAAGAACTAGTGTACGATTGACCCAGTCTTCTGCCAAGATCAACCCTGAAACAATCGGACACAGCAGTTGATATTCTTTTTTTATTAATTGCTGATAGTATACCTACTAAAATTATGGCTAAATTTGTGCGAAGTCCTCAATTGGATGCAAAAATTAAGGAGACGAAAAGACGAATAGGACTATTCGTATTGCGTTTAATCCTGCTAAACATTCTCATCAAGAAATTGCGCGAGAAGCAAGTAAGTATTCACTATCTAATCGTAAACACCTCACCATCTATCTTTAGAAACAGCATCAATATCGTGTCAGTAGTTTTAACGTCTATTGCGACCAAACAGATGAGAATTTTAAAAAGTCTTGGATGCTGAATCGTTAGTCAACTCAATGAACCTATTGCAGTCCACTGCTGCTCCTAGACTTTTCCCAATGTGTGCCATTGCTTCCGAATATTCCCGATTACTCTCCGCTTTAAGCATCCAGTCTGTCCCAGCCACCTGTTTCAGGTTCTCAGTCCATCAAGAATCATTAACATAACCTTATTTTGTAACGTCTATATTTTCAGACACTTATTAATACCTTAACAATAGTATAGATAGGTATATTAGATATATCAAGGAGAGGGTCAGATCGAGAGATATGACCCTGGGTAGGCGGGGGTGCGAGGGATATGCCTGTCAACCTCACCTTCGGCAACCAAAAACGACCCACAGACGTCGTGCGTTTTAGTGGGTTCGAGTCCGACATAACCTCTCCCACCGTCACCGGTGGTGGAGGTATCCGTGGGGATTTTTCGCACGAAAAAAAAAACTCCGTATGTCTATCTTTTTGTCTGTATGTTCGATTTCACGCCTAAACCGTCAAAAAACCGTCTAAAACCTCAAAAAAACGTATAATAGATATTTACTATATTATTATGGTACTATTAAAAAGAATCAATTTGCGCATATCGTAACACGAAACTAAATGGTAATACATTATGTGGGTTAAACACCACCCACTTGGGCTTAACCAGGCCGTGTAAAGAGGCGATATGTTACCGGTGTGACCTTCTGTGGCAATCTCACCTACGTCCGCTCTGTACGGTGGTTGTTGCGTAACTGAAAGTCATTGAAGAGCTATGATTTTGACGTATAATCTATTTATCTGTGGTATAGTTCCTGTATGTCTTGACCTCAAATCGCGAGAGAAACGAGGCTCTGACGCACGAGGTTTGATATAATCTATGATGGGTGGATTTCAGCTCCACCGTGTTAACCTCAGAATACAACCATAAAACGTGTCTGCTGCTAATAATAGGTCGTTACATATGAAATTACCGTTTTATTGAAGAAATTGGAGGAGACCCAATTTCCAGTACTAACATTATTGCATTTTTTTAGGAATGCACTCTATAAACTTTCTCCCACTGTAAGTACATCGGCGTTGTTAACAGCTTACCACGGTTCAGTTGCATCGCTACTTAGGTATGGCATAATTTTTTGGGGTAATTCAACCCTTAAAGATCAAATTTTCAAACAGCAAAAGCGGTGCATTAGAGCTATGTTTGGCCTAAGGGTGACCGATAGTTGTAGACCATACTTTATTAAATACAACATCCTAACCTTACCATCATTGTATATTTATGAAACAGTGTTATTTGTCAAACGTAATCCACATCTATTTCCCCGACTATCCGACAACGTCATCCGCAGTCGTCGTGACGAGTATAGATTGTGCATGCGTGGCGCTAGAACAGCACTCATGGGGAACAGTATATTGTGTATGGCACCAAAAATATTCAACAAAATTCCAAATAGCTACAAAGACATGAATACAGATATGTTTAAGCATAAAATAAAAACGCTACTAATTCGAAAGTGCTACTATACAATAAGAGATTATATTAATGATCAGGACATATATTGATTAAATTTTGTTTTTATTAACACTTAATTGACATACAGCACTTTGACATACTTAAATAATTATATGATTTTGACATCAATCTGTTTCTGATTTGTAATAATATCTCTCTGACTAATATATTTCTTTATGCTGACATTAAACGAATTAATTATATTCTTTATTGACAAATAATGATAAATTTAATCTTGTTACGAATTGAGTAACCTATAATTGTCAAATAACCAAAAATTATATAATTATTAAAGGATCATTATAGAATATTATATTTCTCGTGCTCATACATGAAGTTCACGAATACTCATATTTGTACGTCTACATTGACAGAACGTGTTGAAACTCGCAATGCATTGTAATATACTTTGTAACATCATCTGTACTTACACATGTTTCTACAAATAAATTTATCTTTATCTTTATCTAATGACAAATCCAAATTTTATGTTTTTCTGTGTATGAATGAGACAACATTAAGCTAACAAACACTTTTATTACATTTGACACCTGTAAAAAAGAAATACGAAATTTATCATCAAAATGGATAGCATTTAGGAAGTACCTACTGTTTTTGAAGATCGAATTTAATTTATCAAACGGCCAATAAAAACAAAATTTAATACAGATTTGTAAGATCTTGAAAACAACTTTCAAACGAAATATAAATAATGGAAATAGCTATTAAATTACAGGAATAGCGAACTCATGAATCTGTAAGAAAATTTCGGCAATTTTATAGATAAAGACCTACCTAATATATAGCCTTTTGGTAAGGGTGATGAACTGCTGAGACGAGGTCTCGGGTTCGATAGAATAGATAGAATAGAATAGATCTATCCCAGGTTTTACCATGGCACACACCAATGACTTTTCGATGCTTTTCGAATTTATGTGTGTATTTATCGCATATGAATGAAGTTGTGAGTGCATTAAGAAGTATGAAAGCTGGTAAAGCAGCGGGATATGATAAGGTGACAGTCGAGATGCTGAAGGCTGGACAGGGCCTTGTAGCAAGTCAGTTGTGCCGCCTTTTCAACATATGTTGGGTTAGCGGTCGTGTACCAAGTGATTGGTGTAAGGCCGTTATAGTTCCACTTTACAAAGGAAAGGGCTCGCATCAAGACTGCAAAAACTACAGGGGCATTAGCCTACTCAGCGTCGTCGGCAAACTGTATGCGAAAGTGTTGATTGAGAGAGTTATGAAAGAAACCGATGAGAAAATATGGGATGCACAAGCGGGTTTTAGAAAGGGAATGGGATGTACGGATCAGGTCTTTTCATTGCGAAGCATAGCCGAGAAATTTTTGGCCAAGAGTCAAAAGGTCTATTGCGCATTTGTGGATTTGGAAAAGGCCTATGACAAAGTGGTGAGGAATGAACTTTGGTCGGTACTGTCTATGTATGGGGTGAGCAGCAACCTTATTCGAGCTGTGAAGTCTCTCTATGAGGACTCCAGAGCTTGCGTGAGGATACATGGGTCATACACTGAATGGTTTAGTATCCAAAAGGGGGTTAGACAGGGATGTGTAGCGTCACCATGGCTGTTTAACTTATTCATGGACAGTTGTTTGCAAGATTTGAAAGATAAAGAATGTGGTTTAAAAATGAAGAATTTACTCGTCAAATGTCTTCTTTATGCTGATGATCAGGTTTTACTGGCGTCATCGGCAGATGAGTTGCAGGAGATGGTAACAACTATGCATGAAGCTTTTGAGAGGAAAGGAATGAAAGTGAATGTTAGTAAGACAAAAGTTATGGTTTTTGAAAGAGATGAATGCGTGACAGAGTGTAGGATTTGTATAGATGGAGAAGAAGTGGAACAAGTGAATGAGTTCATATATTTGGGAACATTGTTTACGAGAGATGGAAAGCATGAAGAAGATGTTGAAAGGAGAGTGATGGCTGGAAATAGAGTGAATGGGACACTACACAACTTTATGAGCAGCCGGAAAGTGTCCGAAAAGGCACGACTGGCTGTACATGGAGGAGTATTGGTGCCGACTCTTATGTATGGTAGTGAAAGTTGGGTGTGGCAGAAAAAGCATCAGAGTAGAGTGAATGCAGTAGAAATGCGTGCGTTGCGAAGTATGTGTGGCTTGACCTTGAAAGATAGAGTGAGAAATAGCGTGATAAGAGAACGATGTGGAGTGATAGAAGATGTAGTGATGAGAATTGAGAGAGGAATGTTGAGATGGTTTGGTCATGTTGAGAGAATGAATGAAAGAAGACTAACGAAACAGGTGTATGAGGCGAGTGTGGATGGTACCGTCGGAAGGGGAAGACCTAGGCGCACATACCTGGACCAAATCGGGGAAGTTTTAGAAAAGGGGCAGGTCAGGAGTACTCTAAACCGACGAGCATGCATGAAGAATGTAATGAGAGTGAATGAAGCGAGAGTAATATGTCAGGATCGTAGCAAATGGAGATCCGTGATCTCTGCCTACCCCTATGGGAGACAGGCGTGATTTTATGTATGTATGTATGTATTTATCGCAGGTTTATAAGTACCCGGTTAATGGCAATAGGCTCGCCACCTGAGTGAGTTTATGTTATGATATAGCACATTTTGATGTCAAGATATACGCCCGTAACAGTATAGTTACCGACAAACTTAGAATATACTTAGTATGAATTTTGTTGGTGTTCATGGAAAGCTGAGTGGGAAGACCAAAGGCTTGTCCTGATTGTCCTCTCTGTTCTTACAGGGTCGACAGCACCGGTGTAACTCTCCTGGTGTTGCACACGTTCATAGGTCGCGGTAACCACTTTCTATCAGATGGGCAGTGTGCTTATCTGCCACCTAAGTCGTAAAAAAAATCTTCCTAGCAAACCTCAATAGGGACACTCCAGTATCTGTCGGAGTTGACGGTAGGAGGTAGCGTCTCCCCCACCCTGAGGAAGTTGCCCAGCTGAACACTCTGCCGTTATTGTACCTAGACTAAATGTTAATAAATTATTTAAATATACATTCGAAAAGGATAATAGCTGTTTATATTATCCCTATTTCTACCTTGCACATCGCTACGTGGTCACCTTCCTGTCAATCAAATGACGCACAAACTTACATTATTTAAATATGTAATAGACGATTCAAGGTTAAAAATCATTTAATATAGTATTCTATGATCACACAACACACAGCGCTGTCTAGAAAGGAATATTTCATTTAAAAAAAATTATACACATACATACATACACATAATCAAGCCTTTATCCCCGAATTAACACCCACATTTCATCAATCAATGTTTTCGTCCCCAAATAATAAGGGCTGAGCCTATTGCCGTCTTCCGGGCACTATTATTGACTTGCCGAGCCTTGCTATGTTAAACAGTCCCATCTCTTAGTCGCCTTTTAGAACACCGCATGGGAAGAGCTGGGGTGGCTCAAATTCTAGTCTGCCGGGAACCACGCCAGAAAATATCAATAACCTAAATTAATACAGATACATGCTTCTGCTCACTTCACCCATTTCCCTCCCGGGTAGGCAGAGACAAAAGTCAGACACATTTTGGTAACCAATGCAATGTTTGGAATAATATTAGTACGCACTTTGTCATTTCATTAATTTTTTATTTAACAAAATATTACCAAGGATAAAATCATTATGGCATTATGATTTATTAGAGTAAACAATCTATAAACAATAAAAGTTGCTATGACAAAAAAGTAAGAATTTTTGGGAATTATATTATGGCCGTTGGAGCAAACGAGTCCTAGAGTGGAGACCGCGAGAAGGTAAACGGAAGGTAGGACGCCCCCTAGCCAGATGGACGGATGACCTGAAAAAGGTGGTTGGGACAGACTGGCGGAGGATCGGATAAAATGGTGCACATTGGGAGAGGCCTATGTCTAAAAGTGGACTGCGGTGGCATAATTGATTGATTGTTATTATTAAATATTGCAATTTTACTTTAATACAATCATTTATGTAAGGCTCCAATTTAATTACCAACGTCGAAACGGTTCCAAGTCTAATTTTATTTCTAAGTCTTATTGTGCTATCGTGGAATCCTGGTGACCAGTAATACAGGTAATCAATTACCTACGACAAGCACCAGCGATCCACAACCGACTTCTGTGTACCCTAAACCGTGAATGTCTAAATATTATAATTTCTTGGTTGTTGGTGAGAAATAAATCATTATTATTATTATTTTGTGTACAATGTATTATACCAACTGAAACATTTAACTAAATTAATATTGGTAAAAGAACTAGTTGGTAAACAAGTTATTGTTTAAACGTTCACTGCCCAAACATAACGTTAGTGTTACAATTATTTATGAAAAGATTTTTACTAAGTAATAATTTGTCAAATGAAATTATGCGGAACATTTTTTAGGAAGTGATAATTTGGCAATTTCTTTTCGGCCATGCATGTCATGCAAGTCCGGTTTCGAGTGTTTCTGACCTGTCCCTTTATCAATACATTATCTTAATAATCACCTAACCGTTCCAACTCAGCTAAATAGGAGTGTTTTCAGAATTCGAACATGTCACCTCTCTTCCATAAGGCGGACTTCACTATGCTACTTACGCTATGTAACAAACAGAAAATTCAATTTAATTTGTAAAAGATATATTAAGCGGTAGCCTAGTGGTATGGGTAATGGACTGCTGAGACGAGGTCTCGAGTTCGATCCCACGTTTTACCATGGCACACACCAATGACTTTTCGATGCTTTTCGAAGTTATGTGTGTATTTATCCCAGGTTTA
Source organism: Eilema griseolum (assembly GCA_963662185.1). Classification (NCBI taxonomy): domain Eukaryota; kingdom Metazoa; phylum Arthropoda; class Insecta; order Lepidoptera; family Erebidae; genus Eilema; species Eilema griseolum. Next base: position 1,925,892 of record OY759255.1, read on the forward strand.
TAAGTGCCCGGTTAATGGCAATAGGCTCGCCACCTATTACATTGGGACCTAAACATAAACTGGCGAAATGTGGGTGCTAGCACCTCTACCTACTTCGAGGATATAGGCGTGAGTTTATGTTTTTTATGTTACATATACTTAGATACTAACTATAATATAAAGACTTAAGTCTTGCATGAAATGTTTAACGACAGTATAGAAACCTCGTGAAGTTTGTAAAGATAGAAGCAGATGGTGGGCTGTTGTCTCTGCCCACCCCGGAGGGTAAGAGGCGTGAGCATATTCTGTGTAGATATAAAAATACTCCTATCAATCATATATCAAAACTGTTACAATACGAATGTGCCCTTCTGTCTGCCCTTTTAGTGGAGCGTAGGACACGCGTAGGTCGCTGGGTCGGTTCGGTTACGTAACTGTACTTGATGATTTACGTAACCTATAAGTAGGCGTATGAAGGGTTTTAACGCTTGTGGAGTATACAATTTAAAAGTACATACATATATTCAGACCTGTTAATCCCTGAAGGGACAGGCAGAGTTATATAATACCCATATTTTACGAATATACGAGCAAGAACCAAGCGGTTCGGAGACTCGTTTCTTTGCCGCACCAACAAGACCTGTAATTCTTTACCAGCTCACGTGTTTCCTTCTTCCTACAGTCCCGTGTCCTTTAAGCGGGGCGTGAAAAAGCATCTGATTAGACCGTCAAGCTGAGTGCCACCATTGTAACATTACTTAGTGTCTGTAATGGTGCCCTAGATAAAAAAAGAACTATGTTAATTATCGGTCCCATGTAATAGGGGGCGAATCTATTGCCGTCAAGCGGCCACTTTGTCATGAGCTGCATGTTTACTGTCGGATGGAGAACAGAGCTATCCCTTTGTTGTCTTCTACGACACCCAAGGGAAGAGATAGTATGAACCTTATTTATTTAGGAGGTAGGACACGATGGTATTTCCGTCCAATTGAGCAGTTCGACTGGGGAAGTATCTCTGCCCTAGAGAATACCGCGGTCATAATAACCTCGTGTTGTGTTCCCAACGGTGAGTAGGGTAGCCAGAGCTCACTGGAGAGTTTTTGTACTGTCGGTGGGCAAATCAAAAGCTTGTCCTGCTTCGTCTTTTACATTGACGGCACAGAAACTTTCTGTGTTTACAGGGTTGGCAGCGCGAGTGTGACTCCCTTGGTTTTGCATACGTCCATAGGCCAAGGTAACCACTTACCATTAGGTGGGCCGTGTGCGTGTCTGCCACCTAAGTGGTATAAAGAAAAAACACCCACGGGAAGACATAGTGTGAACCTGTTCTATTCTATCGAGAACCAATATGATTAACTACACTACATAATTTTATAGTCGTACTTATCTACGTATGTGGGAGTGTGTGGAAACCAAGTAGGTTAACAAAATGCCCGGTTAAGCAACACTAGCAAGTATGGTCTTAGGATGGGTGACCATTCTTAAAGAGTGAAGACCCCCCTCCTTTCATTTATATTTACATAATTGAAATCGTGCGAAATCGGTGTTTATTTAATTCACAAAAGACTTTTGCTTTTACATTAAATTAAATTACATTAAATTACTTTTGCTTCTATAACAAAATTAATTGAAACTGACAACACTGGACTTACGTTAACGCTTTTAGTCGGTAAGTTAATTAAAAAAATAATTTAATTTTAACGTTCATGTTCGTTATAAATGTCACACTTTGAATAATGTTTCATTGGATTACTAGTTTTAGCCCTCGGCGCTGCCCGCCCCCGTCGAATACTGATCCCGTTTCCCGAACCGCGGGACCTGTTACAGGATAAAAAAGTATACTGTATGTCTTATCAGAATATAAAGGACAAGCTAATCCACCCCGACTCTGTCCGAGGAATATTTAGAAACCTCATATTACTCCTTTAAATCCGTATTTTTTTGTCCGGATTTTTGACGTTTATGATCACTGCTCTGCTCCCTTAAGTAGTAGCGTGATTATATGAAGCCTATAACCTTCGGCAATAAACCGATATACGATATAAAAATATTTTTTAAAGTAGAACCAGCAGTTCTTGAAACTAAGGTGTTCAAACAAACTCTTCATCTTTATCATACCCGTGCTGCAGACCCTGTAAGAATAAAGAGTTTCTGTGCCGTCAGTACAGAAGACACAATCGGGACAAGCCTTTGGTCTTCCCACTGACAACACAAAACATCTCCAGTGAGGTCTGGCTACCTTTCTCACCGCCGGGAACACAACACGAGGTTATTTTAGCCGTGGTATTCTGTGGGATGGAGGTACTTCTTCACTCGGACTGCGTAATTGTTAAACTTAGTCCATGAGAAGAAGCAATAAGCCTTCGGTCCCGGTTACCATATATGACTGTCGTTACGGGTATTTGAAGCCCTAAGTCCTACAACTGGTCTAATTATAGAACTTTCAATATCGCCAATGGGTTATGAAGATCAGAAGGTATACTAGAAAGAGCGGACTCCGAACTCGTCAGACGCGTCTGAGACTAACGCAAAAATGACGGTGATAAAAACAGCCCCAAACAGAATAAAAAAAAACATATTGTGACATTGAGAAACTATCCAGACTAAACGGTACATTCATACAAAACATCTGACCGAAACTGGTCCAACCGCTTCGTACTTACAGTGTCAGAAACAGCTGCTCAACAAGCAAACAAAAAATACTCTCCGTGCTACAGTAATAATCTCCTTTTAACCAGGAGATTATTAAAATAAACTTGCTATCACGAAATTTTTAAGGAAGGTGGAAACCTGGCCAGCTCCTCTCACTGTTTGGTAAACGATCACTGGGTTAAATCAAAATAAATCAAATTTATTTACATAAAAATAGTTAAGTTGCGTGGATGCTATTTGAATGGGTAACCGCTTAGTGGAGTGTCATCTGAGAGCTGTGCTTCGGAGTGTACGATAAAGTCGGTCCCGGCTGTGAATGGTCCTTAGGTCGACGCTTCTCGTGATCCGAAAGCTGGATTCTTTTTAGGACTGATAATTAGCATTGCCATACATCGTGGCAATGCTGCCAGTCTTCTGGAAACGTTACCATAAGAAGCATGCGATGCGGAGTAATTCCGTGTTGCCTTTTAACCTAAAAAAATCCTTGTTTCATTTCCTTTAAAATGGCGAACTTAGCCTTAAGCCTTACACGCATTCTCTACCCGTCAACCATAGCATAGTCCAATTCTGGAAATGCCCAAAGGGAAAAAGCAATGTACAACTTCAATCGTCCACCCTTCTGTCACATTTCTCATCTCATTTTAACCCTATTTTATTTCTCTTTCAGTGAACAATCTATAAGCAGCGCAAGAGCATCTGTGATGCTTTACGATGACGGACTCAAGCGCTGGGTGCCCTCTGGGTCCAGTTCTGGGCTCTCCAAGGTCCACATATACCATCACACGCAACACAACACTTTCCGGGTGGTGGGGAGGAAACTCAACGATCTAGAGGTAAGCAGCTGTACTGAAATTTTGCTGTGGGGATTTTTAGAGGTGGATTTCTATCCTTCGGGATCTAAATCAACCTCTCCTGCAGAATGGTATATCTGTTGATTGTCGGATAAGCCTCTGGTGAAGGCTTTTCTTTCGTGTTTGGGGGTCGAACGACAGATGCCCGCGTAAATGACCATTAATAAATTAGGAAAGCGTACCCCAGCAGTTAATAAGTTAATTAAAATTTGAACTATAACGTTAAAGATATTTCTTCGTATGAAGTATGGTAATAATGAATTTGTTGATCGGTCCGTTTGTAATAATAATTCTATTATTAGCTTGTTGACTTTTATAATATTAGGTAAGTATGAGAATTTATTAAACGCAGTTGATATGTTATTGATAGTTGATATAATGACTGTACCATCTATAATTATATATTAGCAATATTATTTTCATAAATAAATGACCACACCATAAAAATAGGTTTTCCTTGACGAACTAATATAGTTCGGAACTTTTAAAATATAATTCCGATTTTAAATCGGGAAATAGATAAAGCGTTCCATGTTGATAACAGTGACATGATTCTATGACAAGTATATCTTTTTATAAAGATAATCTCATCACAATATAATCAAAATAAAGGTTGTAGAATGCCTTTACATGTGAGCAGAAATATAAATGTTTTAATAGGACACAATTCCACAATCAACAATGGAGTTTCACAGGGTACAACTTTCGGTCCTATGGTTTTGATATATATTTCTTTAAAAAATGTTGCTCTATAAATAAAATGTGTGGCTTAAGTATATCCACAGTTAGTTTATCTAACTATAATGCCGCTATGTTCAGAATTCCTGTTAATAATTAAAATATTATAAAGACAATTTTCTAATGATGACTAGGCGAATGCAACGTGAAAAAACCTACTAACTCACTAGCTAAATTTCCATACGATAAAGCTAAATATCGCGCAATAGATATATACTCTTTACTGCACAAGTGCAGTATGCTACTGTATTTTGCGTACGATACAAGCAAAATACAGTAGGTACATGAAAGTTGATTGTACAAAGGCCAATCTTATCGTAGTCTGCGATTTCTTCCCGATAATCTTTGTATGAATTAAAATGAAAATATTTAAAAACATGATAGAATGGTGGCTGTCAGCATCTTTTATCAGACATCTAGTAACCGACTCACTCACTATGAACGTATGTAACACCAGAGAAGCCACACTCGCTAGCCGACCCTGTAAGCATAGAGTTTCTGTGCTGTCAGTGTAGAGGACAAAGCAGGACAAGCCTTTAGTCATTCCACTGACAGCACAAATTCTCCAGTGAGCGAACGAAGTTATTATAACCGCGGTATTCTGTAGGGCGGAGGTACTTCCCCAGTCGGACTGCTCAATTGGGCGGAAATACCGCCGTGTCCTACCTCGATAAACGAACTATTCAACACAAAAATAATTACTCATTTTGAACCAGCAGTTCCTTAGATTAGCGCGTTCAAACAAACAAAGTCTTCAGCTTTGTTATATTAGTATAGATAACCTTCTCCTCGATAAACGGACCATTCAACACAAATAGAGTTTTTCAATTCGAACAAGCATTTCTTGAGGTTAGCCTGTCCAAACAAACAAACACATGAGCCTATAAGGCGTTTGTGACATTAGTATAGATTAGAAGCTCAAAGCAAGAAATGATTCCTCCAGGTGGTGATAAACTGCGGTATAGTTCGAGGCTTAAAATACAACCAAGCTACGGCTACCTTCCACCAATGGCGCGACGCCCGCCATGTCTACGGGCTCAATTTCTCCTGTCGCGAGGATGCCGACAGCTTCGCGAGGGCCATGATGCATACGCTCGAGGTAAGATCATTATAATTTAAGGATATAACTAATCTTTTTTTTTATACCACTTAGGTGGTAGACTAGCGCACGGCCCACCTGATGGAAATAAGTTTCCGTGGCCTATGGACGTGTGTAACACCAGAGAAGCCACACTCGCGCTGCCGACCCTGTAAGCACAGAGTGTCTGTGGCGTCAGTGTAGAGGACAAAGCAGGACAAGCCTTTAGTCGTCCCACTGACAGCCCAAATTCTCCAGTGAGCTCTGGCTACCCTACTCACCGCCGAGAACACAACACGAGGTTATTATAGCCGTGGTATTCTGTAGGGTGGAAGTACTTCCCCAGTCGGACTGCTCTATTGGGACGGAAATACCGTCGTGTTTGTAATAATTTTGTCACTCTAGTATTTCTGCTGAGTGGTCATCCGGTTTCAATGTTTTGACCAAGTCCTTGTAAAATGCTTTAAAGATTCCTTCTGTGTTTCAGATCCTAGCGAACAAACCTAGTGGCAATTCCGCACCTCCGCCCCCTCAACCGCCAAATCCCCCAGTGCCGTACAATGGACACAACAACGCGCACAGTTATGATGAGGACATGGGATACAGGTCAGTATTAGACGGCAGACATATTAAGCAAGCCCTGGAAGCTCCTTCATTCTTCAAAAGACTGATGGCAAAAGAATCCTCTACAGAGTTTTTACTATCGGTCTCTTGAATCTTTACCGAGATCTACAGAGATAGGATATCCTCAACTGTAAGCTGGTGTATCTGCTGATTGACGAACCAGGCTGTGGTGCAGGGTTTCCTCTCGGGGTTGAGAGGCGTTAGACGACATTAGATTTTAGAGAAGCCAAGCCTCACTGATCAAGAACTTAAACGGTCTTCGGTCTCCGAAGTGCAAACTTTGGACTCCACTGGGAAATCGCTATGAGGAAGGTAATGACATAATCAAACCTTTCTGTTATTACGCCATGTTGGTTCCTTGGAGTAGAATAGAACTACCCCATCTGTTCCCGAGGGTGTCGTAGAAGATGACTAAGAGATATGGCTGTTCTCCACCCGACAGTAAACAAACATACAGCCCATGAGAACAGTAGCCTCGCTCTTATCACGTAGGACCAGAAATACAGTTAACGAAATGTGGATTAACACACCTAAATGCCCACCATTTTACAATTCTGTCTTAAAAGTGTAATTTATGATCTATCGTGTCCTCAGAACAATGACCCGCGAGGACGCGGCGATATTCCAACAGCCGCAGTACCACGCGCCGCACAACCAGCCCCATCAGCACCCTCAGCCCCACCAGCATCCCCAGCAGCCGCAGTACCACCAGCAGCCGCAGCCCAGCCAGTACCATGCGCCGCACCAACACCATCAGGTATGTATCCTCACATCTGTTTGTTTTTCAAGGAGTAGAGAGGCATATGATGTCCCAAGTTAAAATTTATTATTCGATCAAATCGAGAATCGAACTTGGAAATTGCACCCTATCACAGGAGCGACAACGAAGGAGTTCTCTGAAATAATCCCTGCATAGCTATGATGATCACGCCTGGTAGGTGGTGAGAAAATAAAGAAAGAATATTCTATCTGAGTTTCTTGCTGGTATCTTAGTAGAACACCAACTTACCCAATCAGCAAAATAATTATTTTCAAATGATTTATTTACTTTATTATAAAAAATAGTTCTTATTTCTTGACATATTAAATTTTACAATTTTGACATTCACGTGTGCTTTTTATGTGCGTTAACTTCACTTTTGCGATGCAGGATAGCTAGTTTTGTAGTTGTTCAGCTTCATTACACTAGATGGCGCTGGACACATATCACCACCCCTCGTATGTTTCTTTGCGATACGTGGAGGGAAGAACATTCCAAAAGACTATTCTACGAATATTATAAATGTGAAAATTTGTAAAGATGCTTGAATGTTTGTTAAGCGTTCGCTCAAGCAGCTGAATGGATAGATTATTACATATAGGCTACCTTTTTTCACTGAAATAGGTTGCAGGAGTAAGTATAGTTTGTAATATAAATGCGTGCGTGCGTATTGCGTAGGGGGCAGCGGCCGCGCCGCCCGCGCCGCCGCCGCACGGCGTGCACCACACGCTGCCGCACCAGCCCAGCCAGCCCGCCGCGCACGCCACGCCCGGACACCACCGCACCAACAGGTACCAGCGCTCACTTCCATATTCTAATATTTGACAGTTGACCTGTAAAAGTTACCAGTTAATAAATTAAATAGTAGTTTAGTAGAATATTTTGTGTGACGAGTAGTAGAAAATTTTGAAGATGGACATTAGAAGAATTTTTCAGAGTCAGCAGCACGAGTGTTGCGTTCGTCCATAGGCCACGGTAACCACTTTCCATCAGGTGGGCCGTGTGCTTGTCTCTGCCACCTAAGTAGTATAAAAAAATGCAATTTGGTGGTAAATGTCTGCTTATGTTTTCGATTTCTATATCGGATTTTCGGGTACGACTGCTGTCTGACCTCTCATTCCTGAGAAAAAGCATGCACCAGGGTCTGGTCCGTTGTTCAAAAGGTGCATCTACTAGCAGACGAGGTTGGTAAGGGCCTCTGCACCCAATTCAATAGACAGGTTGATTGATATTATTTGTACTATTACGTGTGGTGACAGAGAAAGAATTGCAGTACTACCACCCCACCTCATTCGAAGGCTGTCATAAGAGAGATAGGAAAACTTAAAATAAAACCCTGTACCAACCCGTCTGGCCAGTGTGGAAACAGTAGGTCTAAGCCTCCCAATATTGGGAGAGGCCTACGTCCAGCGATTGGTGTGAGTGCCCAAGTGACAGTCCTCCCCCTCCGCAGCGCGCCCATGGCGCCCAACCTGGCGCTGTCGGCGCCGGGGGCGCCCGCGCCGCCGCCCGTGCCGCCGCACCAGAACCTGCCGCCGCCTGCCAACGTGAGTACTGTCTACTGTCTTAGTACTGGGTTTCTTTTTTAAAGAAGAACCCAAATTACTAAAATGCCCTCTAACATCTCCAGCTAAGCTAAATTACTTGTGTTAGGAGTGAGTTCACGTCGGTTGTGTAATAGCCAGGATTCGAACCTGGGCTTGTGAATCTAAACTATTCAATCTCCCCTTCTTCTTTTATTATACTAGACAACACGTGCAGGGTTTAAATATCATTGCATACGGTGCAAACAATTTCATCAAGAACCACTAAGCTACTGAACTCTTAAGAATCACTTCGTTATTCGTCTGTCCGTCTGTTTGTCAATTCGCAATTGTCCGACTCGCAATTGACCAGTTTTTTTATTTGAGGTGACTAAAGTAACTTCTAATATTAATTAAATTAAACGGCCTCTGTGGCGTAGCGGTGGAATGTTAGACTGCTACGCAGGAAGCGCGGGTTCGATCCCCGCTCAGTGGATAAATTTGTATGCATGAAAATGTATAAATGCATGTATTTACAAAATAAAGTATCTAAGTATGTTTATCTGCATTCTAGATTCCATAACACAAGCTAGTTAAGCTATGCTTACCTTGGGTCTAGATAGGGTTGTGTAGAATTTTGCTAAACAAAAATTATAGAAATTTTGTTTTGTGTCTCTGCATTTGTTTAAGAAAAACACTATATACGCTTCGGAGAAAATGGCGATTGCCTGTGATTGCTATTTCCCTGCCTCTGCAATAATGTACTATTAAATTTTTATCATAATTATTCAGAAACCTAATAACATAACATAAACTCACGCCTATGTCTCCGAATATCTGCGGGGTAGGCAGAGGTGCTAGCACCCACATTTCGCCAGTTTATGTTTAGGTCCCAATGTAATAGGTGGCGAGCCTATTGCCATTAACCGGGCACTTATAAACCTGCGATAAATACACACATAACTTCGAAAAAACTGGTGTGTGCCATGGTAAAAACCTGGGATCGAACCCGAGACCTCGTCTCAGCAGTCCATTACCTATACCACTAGGCTACCGCGGTTATAACCTAATAAGTCCTATATATTTAAGGTGCCAGCCTTAAGCATTTAAGTGTATATCGTTTTCTCATACTGATTTCTTTTTTAGGGTCCACTAGCGCCACCTACACCGCAGGCCGCACCACAACCTCCTCCAATGGTAAGTCTTTTGTAACATTATGCTGATATTAAGAACCTAGATGTTAGATTTAACTTCACTACAGCGACATCTATTGGGTTGGATTGTGCATCTAAACTATTCAATCTCCCCTTCTACTTTTATACACTAGACAACACGAACAGTGTTTAAATATCACCTGCATACAGTTCAAACAATTTCATCGAGAACCAAGCGGTATGGTGATTCTTTTTTTTGCTATTAAGTCTTGGAACTCTTCACCAGCTCACGTGTATCCTTCTTCCTACAGTCCCGGGTCATTTAAGCGGGATGTAGAAATGTAGCCACGTGGTTCCCGGCAGAGTAGAATTTGGACCCCTCCCATCTCTTCCCATGTGGTGTCGTACAAGGCGACTAAGGGATAGGGCTGTTTAACACCAGACAGATATATACAGCCCAAACTCAACCTCAGATGCATGGCTCAAGTCAACAATAGTGCCCGGAAGACGGCAATAGGCTGCAAAATGGTGAAATGTGGGTGTTAATGCACCTCTGCCCGACCCTCCGGGGATAAAGGCGTGATTATATGTATGTATGTAGAAAAGCATCTGATGAGGCTATCAAGCTGAGGGGTCACCATTGTAACATTATTGTAGTTGGTAATGACACACACTACCCTGTCTCATCAGAAGGCCGTCGTAAGGTGCGACTAACGGCAAAATACACAGACGATATCACTGCGAGAGACGAAAAACTCAAAATAAAACCCTGTGCCAACCCATCTGTCCAGGGTGGAAACAGTAGGCCAAATTCTTCCAACATTGTGAGAGGCCTATGGCCAGCAGTGGACTGCGATAGGCTTATTGATTGATTGATTGATTGATTGATTGATTGATTGATAGAAATTTTACTACTGACTATACTACAAATTACTCCCATTTTCTCACTACTACATAAATATTGCGATGGCTAGAACAATGGCTTGATTACAAACTAAAAACGTTTAGATCATTGAATGACGTTGCTTTTCAGTAATGTCATTACACACTACAATTCAATTCGGTATTGAAGCTGTTAATTGTCGACCTAATTTGTTGTTCGTAGTCGCCCCAGCGTTAGATCTTGGTGTACATGTGTCTTATCAGTTCTGTTTTTGTGTAACAAGTTTTTTTATAGTGGTAAATCGTTTAAGTGTTATTTGAAGGTGTGAAATGGTGCTATTTACATAGATATGGATGTTGGATGTGTAAATGTTGTAAATTTTGGGTCGAAATTTGACCATTTTGGACCCAGGGATTAGGGACAAGTGTTAAAAATGCGTCCAAAATTATTACCATTTGAGGGGAAACTAGAAAGTTTTAAGAAACGAGACTGTTATTTACCTAAGCTAAGTATATATCCTAGGGTTAACAGGTTAACTGTTTCGCTCCATGTTTTTTTCATGTCCCCAATCCTATTACTTTGAATGATGTATATGTATCAACTTAGAGCATCTGAACATATAGAAAATAGAGAAGACAAAATATAAAAAAGGGAATTATAAGAATTAGAATGTAACCATACCAACAAACGTTTTTCTAACGCTAGAGATAAATAAACTGGTAAATAGTCTTGCGATCGAGTGATATGTTCGAGGATGTATAAGGAACATAATTAGGTAAATAAAAATTCAGAATAAAGAAATTACCATTTGTACAGGTACATTGTTTCTTTCTTTAATACTAATCTAGTTACACAGAACTAAATATTTAACCACTTAGGTATATCTAATTGTACACATGTCCCAAAGGAATCATATAATAATTATTTTAAAAAAGGTAAACAGTCAACAAAAGTCAGACAATTTCGCCCCACTATCCGTTCGTGACCAAACCTGCCCCTCCCCGCAGATGCCCCCGCAGCAAGCGGTGGCAACTCCGGCGGCGGCGCCGGCGTCGGCCGGCCCCCCTCCCCCGCCGCCGCCTCCGCAGGCCGGCGCGCCCGCCAGCGTGACGTCACCGCCCCCGCCGCCGCCGCCCCCCGCGCCCGCGCCCCCCGCCGACATCTCCGGGCTGGCGGCGCAGCTGGCTGCTGCCAGGCTGAAGAGACAGGCTAAGGTATGTACTCTTAACTCATAATCATGTATTATACTATATGGTCCATCATACCATTAAAACGACACTTTTTATAGAATTTGATATTATTAGGGTTTATGGGAGCTTCTTAGCATCAATGAGGGCCAAGCCAAGCCTGTATGCTTGCTAAGGCAATACACCTTGTAGGTGAAGTTGATCTGCAAGGTAGTACACCTGCTGGTCAATGGCTGAGGTTCTGATGCATGTTTACCTTTCAGGGTTGAAGAGTAAGCCGTTGTTTACTAAAAGTCAGATAAAATTTTTATCGTAAAACCCAGGGCTTCGAGGTAAAAGCCACAAATGCAACCGGAACATAATTGATGAACGCCAAAGAAACATATGTTTTAGAACTACCGTTATAATAAAACTTCCTATTCGACCCTACCGTCACACCATTTAACCTCACTGTACCAACTTTTGTCAAGATGTTTGCCGGCTTCTTCTTCATCTTAGCGTTAATCCCAGTCGCATCCGAAGCTTTCACCTCGTGGTCTGGGGTCTGCCTTACCAGTCCAACTGCGGATTTGGCTAAACTTCGATATTTTCCTTGAAGCGACTGTCATCTGACCTCAACATCACAAAGGCAGCTAGACCAGTAGCTCCAAGTACCTGTGATGACTGCCATAGATTTTGGAATGGCCACCGGGACCGACGGCTTAACGTGCACGACCAGAATAATACAAATACCTATATTTGCACTGAGCGGGGCTCGATCCGCCACACCACGTACGCTGTCAAGATGTTTGCCGGGCGTTGTATAACCAGTTGCCTCTCCCCCCAGTCCAACGGGCCCATGCCGGAGGCGGCGTCCCCGCCGGGCGGCGCGGAGCACTCGGGCTCCTCGTCGTCGTCGTCGTGCTCGGCGGCGCGCGGCACGCTGTCGTGCATGATGAACGAGATGCAGCGCACGCTGGCGCGCCGCCGCGCACACCTCGACCGCGCCGAGGCGCCCGACGTAAGGCCGCACTCTACCGCACACGCACACACACACACTATGACACGGTTGATTGACTGTAACATGATTGATTGGTTTGCAAGATTGATTGACTGTAATATGATTGATTGGCTGTCACACGCTTAATTGACTAGAACATAATTGAATGACTATAATAAGATTGATTGACTGTAATAAGATTGATTGACTATAATAAGATTAATTGACTGTAATAAGATTGATTGACTGTAATAAGATTGATTGACTATAATAAGATTGATTGACTAAAACGGTTAATTGACTGTCACAGGCTTAATTGACTAGAACATAATTGAATGACTGTAATAAGATTGATTTACTGTAATAAGATTGATTGACTAATATGGTTAATTGACTGTCACAGGCTTAATTGACTAGAACATGATTGAATGACGGTAATAAAATTGATTGACTGTAATAAGATTGATTACATATAACGTGATTGATTAACTGTAACACGATTGATTGACTGTGACTTGATTGATTGGTTTGCAAGATTGATTGACTATAACACGATTGATTGACTGTAACTTGATTAATTGACTTGCAAGATTGTTTAACTATAACACGATTGATTAACTGTAACTTGATTGATTGACTAGAACACGATTGATTGACTATAACTTGATTGATTGGCTTGCAAGATTGATTGGCTATAACACGATTGATTGACTGTAACTTGACTGATTGAGAGTAGAACACGATTGATTGACTATAACTTGATTGATTGTCTTTCAAGATTGATTGACCATAACACAATTGATTGACTGTAACTTGATTGATTGGTTTGCAAGATTGACTATAACACGATTAATTGACTGTAACTTTATTAATTGGCTTGCAAGATTGATCGACTATAATATGATTGATTGGCTGTAATGCGGTTGACTGACTGTAAGAAGATTGATTCACTATAACACGATTGATTGACTGTAATAAGATTGATTAACTGTAACTGATCGATTTACTATGATACAATCGATTATTGAATGCATGCCTGTAAAATAATTGATTACAATTTATGATTGAATATAAATGAATAATAATAATCCTGATTTACTAAAATGCTTAACTGAAGAATTATTGCCTATATAATATATTTGAGATTAGAATAAATTAATTATTCAATTACCACAATTATTTCTAGGCACTAATAAGCATATCCCTCCCCAGGAGTCGTCGGCAGACAACTCGGTGACGAACACTCCCATGAAGACGTGGGAGCGCTCGGCCACGCTGCCGCACCGCCTGCCCAACGCCGCATGTAATGGCAACACCCGTGAGTCGCAGCGCTTCACTTTATTTTGCCTTTTTTACACAACTTACGAAATCGATACCCCAAATTCATTAAAAAATAAGAAAAAAAAAATTCTGAGCATGGGACAAAGAAAAGAATGGATAATAACCTTCCATAGGTTTTTTTTACCATTAAACCTTCGTAGTTCCCCTCTGATATTAGGATGGTTATATATACATACATATAATCACGCCTTTATCCCTAGAATGTTAGACAGAGATGAATTAACACCCACATATCACCAATCATTGTATTTGGTCCCAGAAAGTAGCTAGGGGGATGAATAAATGGTGAACCTATTGCCGTATTCCGGGCACTATTGTTAACTCGAGTCATGCATCTGAGGTTGAATCTGGGCTGTATATATCTGTCTGATGTTAAACAGCACTATCCCTTCGCCTTGTACGACACTTGGGAAGAGATGGGGTTGCCCAAATTTTACTATACTGGATGTAAGGTAGTCTGATAAGACATTTCAGTCGCTTCCCGACTGACCCTGGACCATTTACGGCTTTATGGGTTGGGTGTTGGAATTACGGTATCCCCATCTTGCTCCGCAAAGGTGCAGGTGAGAATTGCTACTGGAACCCAATGTTGGTTCTCCTAGCTAGGGCATTACCTGCTTATATTTGCTTCACGCAGTGTATTATTACAAGTGCTTTTTGTAATTTATTTTATTATTTATAACCAGTAATCATACTAATGTGTTTCCAGCCAACTCGGAGTCGTCGACGCAGCAGGCGCCCCAGTCGCCGCGCTCTGTGCGAAAGAGGTTCGGATCTGCCAGCGAGGAGACTATTCTTAAGGTAGGACTTCTACAGGTAAATCTACCATGACGAATATTCCGAAGAGCTCTTCAAGTTAGTTCCACCCTCTATTTCCCGATACGGGCAGGGCTGAGTTGCCAACCCTCGTTGTTGCAAATAATTTCATCTAGAACCAAGCGGTACAGTGACTCTTCTTAGCATGATAAAATCTTGAAATTCTTTTCCAGCACACTTGTTTCCTTCTTCCTACAGTCCCGGGTCTTTTCTGACAGGTTACACTAGCTGCAGTAATTGTGTGATTGCCAGTGGCGAAGTGTAACCATTTTTAAAAAAAAGCCGGTGGTAAGAAATCTTACCCCTAATCTATACTCTGTCCATTATATTAATAGTCTTTTGACAGCTCGACGATTGACAAAGTTAGTGATGTACAAAAGTATCTCAAATATGAACTAATATCATTATTTGAATTAGGTACGTGAACAAAATAAGCGGTTTCGATAAACGTGCGTTTCGATTTTAATATTATCTTAGATTTCTTGTAAACAAATATAATTCCATGAATTTGCATCTTTATTTATTAATATAAAATTGATGTTAGAAACTGTAAAAATTGCATCGTAAAATCGTAAAATTATATAAGTCAACTTGCAACATTATCCAACCGTCCGCCCGGTCGCCATTTTGTCGTGGTCTGTCACTCGCAACTAAACACCAGCGCTAATCACACGCATTTACGTTCGCTGAGTTTTCTTTCATATTTGAAATACCTCGAGTTGAGTAGTTATATTGAATTGTTTTCTCAGCAAGTGAACGGCGGCAACGAGAGCGGCTGTATGTCTGCGGCTGAGATGGACGCGTTCAAGCAGGAGATGCTGCGTGAGATGAGACAGCAGTTCAACCAGATGAAGAAAGAGCTACTAGACGGTGAGCCATGCTTATATTATTACGCTCGCTTCTATAGCGGGAGTCAATCAGATAGACTACCGGTAGATGGCTGCACAATCGCCCCAAAAACGATTATATAGGAGAATTTCGAGTATCCAAGAGGTTAGACCATTCCCTCTGTAAGGGAGTGGTCCAGGGTTCGAGTTCATTCTAGACATAATCAGAAATGATAACAAAATCTAGTTACAAATTAATGTACATAGTTACAATTAAAAAATAATTAATATTCATTAATCTAGATAAAGATTCGGTGCCACATGGCGCTACTAACACATTAGGGACTCAAGTCAGCAGCTTACGTTCGCAGTCGCGGGTTTGATTCTTGATCAGTGCAAATATTTGTAAGGATGAATGTCTATTTGCATGGGAGTAAGTGTTTCCATGTACAAATTATCATTCTCGAACCTGTAACACGAGCTAATTAGACTATGCTTTAAATCTATATAGTGCTGTAGAATGTCTTAGAATATTATTGATTTATAAAAACTAACGACAGTCCGTGTGTTGCAGCGATGAAGGTGGAGTTCGCGCGCAGGTAAGATCGCGGGCCGCGCCCGCCGATGCTAGTCCACACCCTCGCGCATGTGAACATATATCTTATTGTACCAACCTGTCTGCCTACCCCCTCGCACTATACACCGACGGTAACAGGAGTATCAACCAACTATACTACGTGTAACACTGTTTTATATTGTAATAGTGAATGTTTTTAAGACTTATATTACATAAGTATTACTTGTAGTTGGGAGTCTAAAGGACTCATATCTAGATGGCGCCACTTGCGACTCTAAAAAAAATGACGTGTCAAGTTTGACAGTTAGGTATGTTTGTTTTTTTTTTAAATTGAGTAGCTAGTAGGCAAAAGTACTCGTTTGACCGCCATTAGTAGAATTATTTCTTTTAAGCTATAGGAGAAATACTGCAGTACTTTAAAATGTGAAATTATTTTAATATAGTACATACGCTACTGGATATAAATACTATTTTATTTATATTTATGTTTAGCTCTCAGATTTTTTTTTGTTAGGCAATGATGATATTGCCGTAGGTATAGCCAAAAAATCGTTTCTCGTTCTAACCTTATAATTTCATAGTGCCATCTCATTTTATAGCAGAATTTGTGCTATATGTGTATTTGGCTTTACAATTACTGCGCTAGTGGTGCACCAATCAGTGACAGATGTATTATTTTATATGTAGAATCGATTTTGTGACATTCTAATCAGATTTAGAAATTTTGCTACTCTATGGTCTATTTAGCATATGCACTATGGTCTAATTGTGATCTTTTTTTTTGTATGTCACTGTGACTTGAAAGTTTATAAAGTAGGGCCTACGTTGCATTATTACCAGAACAAAAAATTGGCCATTGACATTTGAATTAATGATTTTGTGTTCACATAATATTACAACAGCTTTGTATCAATATACACGACTATATATTATAATAATCTACTTAGGAATTGTTTTTTTAAGGCCTCAAAAAGTTTTTGAAGCTCTTTAATCAAGTTTGTGATACCTATTATTAATCTTTTATATTGCATTTAATACTGCGATTTTCCATTATAATTAAGTAAAATATCATTCTATGGGAAATATGTTTAAATAAAATATATGTTCATAAATGTAGATGCGGTTTATTGTGATGAAAATGACGTATTTCGTATAATATAGTGTTACCCTCCTAGGGTGAAGGAAAAGTTAAAAAAACAACGATGAGCATGGCAACACTTTTATATTGAGTGTTGCCAGTTACAATCGGTCTATAAACACTATTCGTGATTTGATATCGATTTGAAATGTTGTAAGTTAAATCGATGGCGAAATCGTAAAAGAGCATAGACTTAAACGCACGAATATCGAAAGCATAAAAGCAGTTGTGTTTTTTAATTTTATACTTAAATAAAATATTTATTCGGATATGTATCGTGTAAGGTCTCGAATGTATTGAAGATGACGCCATATTGAATTTTACTTTTCAAAAAAATAACCGAAAAAAGCGCTTAACTTCAATAAGTACAGATTTAAAAAGAGTCAAAAGAATTCGTTCGAAAATTAAAATTCAAAATGAGCAGTTTTTAAATAACAAATATATAATTGTAATATCCCATTAGTGTCAGGTAATGTTAGTATTATTCTATATTTATTGACTTATGCGTAATAACGCCACACTAGAATAGGTTATATTATACTGATATACTATGGGTAAATAAACTAATAATAAATGTATGTTACAACACTAAACAACTTAGGTAATGAGCAGTTAGTGAAGTATAATCGACTAATTTATTTATAGAAGTACATCACTAGTGTGGTTAAAAAAAGGAGACTTAATATTATTTATGCATTTTCTGAAGGATATATGCCATAGAGAAAAGATAGAGAATTAAAATAGTCTTTGATTTTTTTAACTAGTAATACTGTCACAAAAGTGTCATGTCATCCATTATGATATACTGTTCATTACCTAAACGACATAATTATTGCCAAGGATAAACCATAATAGGAAAAAATATATATTCATTCCTAGGACACCCTTTTATAATCTTCCCATTAGAATGTCTTCCATAAGTCATAAGTTTTGATACCTCTTTAATTTTATTTTTGCACTACAATTCCAAACACAACTATCAGTTTTGCCACCCACAAATATACTATCTGACATTCCGACATTTGATTAAGTTTTATTGTGTTCATGAGTTAAATCTAGGATTATTTTGAAATAACTTTTCATTTTATTATAGCGGATATTACGCAAACGTAAGCTCAGAGGGCGCCACTCGCACATGCAGTGAACATGTCACTTGTCATTTACTTGACTTTGGCAAAAATGGCGGCGATTTGCACTTTGAACAAACTGTCAAAATACCGTTTATAACTTACGCTTGTGCTGCACTCTGTCGCTACAACATCAGTATTATCCCAACAAAGTAATACGCCACATTAAGGACTACACACAGTCGAATAGTTTTTGGAAAGCTATATTTGTTTTGTTATGAGGGTAGATGTGACAGATTTTTTATATTAAAATGTGGCAGTCATTTCAATATTATCAACATCAATGTTGTTTGACAAAATTAAGGGGGTAGCTGTAAAAAGAGTACAATGAAGTTCTTCAAGAAGGGCATCATAAGGTTCTTACAGGATCGGCTCTGGTGTCGCACGCCTCCAAAGACCACGGTAGCCACTTCCCATCAGGTAGGTCGTGTCTTTGTGTTCTTGCAAGCTCATGCTAAGTGGTAAAAAAAGGAAGGAGGAGAGAAAGAACTCATGTGTTGACGTTAAAAAAATCACACAGACAAATGAAACACTTAGTTTTCATTTTTCTTATATCATTTACCCACCTACCCTCATAATTAAAGTAAAAATAGTCGCAACTTCTAGGTATGATTGAATAAAAACTCACCTTTGCCTGACCCTAACAACTTTTCACCTAAGTCTTACAACTTTCCACCTAATCTAAAAACTTTTCACCTCTCTCTAGCAACTTTCCACCTAATCCTTCTAATCGCCTTAACAACTAAGGTTAATGGCAAGTCCAATGGTTTTTAAAGAATGTTGTAAATAATTCATTGGTTTGTTGTGGCAATGCCTCACTTGAGCACGGGACATACATAGTTAATAATATCACTTGTAGAGCCTAATATGGGTGGACCTGTCAATAACAGTAACAGTTCAGGAACTAGAACTTGATCTTGATCTCTCTCCGTGGTGGGCAGTGACGAGACCCTAGCATTAGCTTCTGTCCATACACACAATTTTTTTTATAGTTCTTTCTTCGGGTCATTTGCCAAATTATTGCTACAGAAAAACTATAGAAGTGTTCGCAATTGAATTTAATTGAAACGCGACTGATTGCACTGACTTTGCGTTGTGACAGTTATGACAACTGACAGACAAAATCAGTCTATGGTTAACTGAGTTACCAGAATTAAAAATAATTATTATTGTTCTTTATTGTGGTTGTGGAAACATCTACAATGCTAAAAGATGCTTCTATAAGTATCATTATTGTCAAGTCCACTGATATTATGACATTATTCTAATATAAAGAATAATTAGTACTATTGTCACCGCATTTAGCGTTATAATTCACAATCATTCATTTAATAATTGTTGCATGTTGTCATTCATTTCCCCATTAATTAGGTAATATCATTTTCATACAGTTTCGTGATTTGCTTAGATGATTCTCATTGTAGCCCATTTCATATATGCAATGAGGATTGATCTGGGTAAATCTGTACGGATGGGTAGATGAGAATTCTAGGATTACGTTTACCTAATAGAGGGATGTCTATAAAAGATATACCACTTTTATGAAATGGACACCTTGTTTCTCTCATAACAAATGGAAAACATCTTAAGGAGGCAGGTTTAAATGACAGGTTAAAATATCTGGGATGTATACCTTTTGTTTGTCTCAAGGTAATATGGGTCTGGTTAGTGAAAATTGAACCTAGTAAAAAGCGGTAAACTTTAAAAAACAAAGAAGAGATCACCCTTGACCGGTATAAAGGTATCAAAACTTCTTTTTACTTACAAATAACTGGTGTTACCTGTTGCAACTTAATAAACTGCCGGGTTCTGCTTTCATTAGCCAGAACCAGCCAGTTGGTTCAGAACGATTTGCATGATATCATTTCTACATATAAAATCACTATTGTACATATAATTAAGTGCATCTTGAATATATCATTCTCACTAGTATTGGGTTGTGATTCTCCATTGGACTTGACCACACATCATCTTGATAGTCCATTTAATGAATTTTCAAGAAAAAAGACGCTAAGTTATTTCAAATAATACCTAGTTAATATATTTAGTAACAATTTTTTTTTATATAAACATCATTAAATAATTTTAAAAAAACGAGACTAATTCTAAACTTTCCATTAGATATTTTTGATTTTGTATTTTCTTTTTACGACCGCCATATTTAAAAAAGAGCGTTCCTACAGTATTTCGTCACGTGGTGGGTGGTTTATTAGAACTTCAAGTTATTCCTATATTAGTAAGGGTGTCCTAATTCCATTTTGTTATTTCAGTACTGCTATTATTATTCAATATTGTAAATACACAATACTCATAATATTTATAAACGTAAATCACCAGTAAGAAATATTTGACAGATAAAATGGAGGGAAGTAATACGTCAAGAAACTGTCATAACTTTTTTATTTTCATTTTGAAATTGCGCGAAGCCCCGTTCGGCCTATTATTGTAAATCACATAGATCATCATTAAAAAGACTATATCGACAGACAAATTTCGAATGTTTTATGTAGTTTTATGATCCTCTTTTGGGATTTAACTGTTGTCGAAAGTTCGCTTTTGCGTATTACTCGAATCCATTTCTGTGATGAAAGAAAACTACAATTTTGAAGTAATACAATTTATACTTTTCATATAACATGTTCATCATAGAGACAGTAACATTCCACTGATCAGTTTTCTTGTCATTTACTTGTATAAAAAAAAAAAAGGTGAAAAAGGTACAGTTTTGGGATTAAACATTTTTGACTTGATAACGAGTATATACGCAAAGCATTACGTCCTTCTATATTTAAATGCATGAAAATTATAACTATGATTGATTTATAAAGCAACTGGTGCTCAAAATCGTATATTTATTGCATTTTTTAGTTATGAAATGACTGAGCATTTATGAACGTGAGTTATTGTTTTCTGCCTCAATAAAACATCCGATAAACGTACATTAACAAAATTAGTAGTGATATATTATTATTGTATAAGTAACTATAAGTATTAAAATGTTAAAAAAGGACTAACCAAATTTTAGTTCGGTTATAATATAATTTTATTATTGGTCTCAGTTATGTCAAAGAAAAATATAGTATGCGTTACATGAACGTGGAACAGAACGGTTTATGAAGAAGCATTCACTCCAAATATTTGATTTTTAAATATTACGTTGGGGTGATGTAATTATTGAAAATTTATTTGTGTAGTTCTTTGAGAACAATATTTTGTTAGTCGATTTTCTAATCGCATCGAAAAAGAAATCAATGAGATATTCGCGTACTACTGGCAATATCATCCGAAGGCCATTAAAGGAATTTATAAAATTGAAGTAGTACTGGAACTATGAAAGGAGTACAATAGTTTTTATAGCATCACTTGTGAAACCATTTGTTTTGGTAGAAATTTATAACGTGTATCAGAAAATCGACTGCCATAATTATATCCAGTATTTTTGTTTATAAACGACTTAAATTCATATTTTTGTTAGTAATTTTTTGTGGTGCATTAATTATATAAGAAATCAGAGGTTACACAAAATATATTGTAGAATAATGTTGCTACACTACATACACTAGACACGCGGGAAAAAAAAATACTAAAATGGTAGTATTATCATAAACTGAAATTGAGAAATTCAAGTTACAAAATTATTTGTACAACTTACAATACACGACTGATGCCAGATGATATACTATTTCGCGATATATTTTGTTCACCTCGCACTATGTATATTGAAAAAAAAATTTCTGTAATTTATTATGAGACGAATTCTCTTTTGTAACGTATATTACACTCTCGCTAGGGTAGGTTACCATAAAGTGTTGTACTGTAATTGTATCAATGTGTATTATTTCCAAGTCACATCATGTAAATAGATTTTTGGTATCGAATTATATTTTTTTTGTGATCGTACCTTTTTTTATTTCATATCCTTTTAGTCGATTTTTAGTTGATTTTATTTTCATCGTATTTATTTTGATGATTGATTAATTACAGAAAGAATACCTTTTTTAAAATACATATATATATATAAAGTTATATTTTATGTTCAGTAATTCAGCCATAAAATACTATTTATTATTATAACCAGGAGAGGTTATTTAGTTTGTTCAACAAGTAGGTAAATGTTTACGTTACTCTTAATCATTAGTAGAACTCTTAAGGAATAAGTACCTAAATCAATTGTTTATGTGACATGGCATGTAAAAGGTATTAATTATTATATAAGAGGAATGGGAGTGACGGCATCGTTTCGTATCGGAGTGTTAGCTTATTGTTGTAATTGTACATAATGCTGGCGTCAATAAACGGATATATCAATGATTATGTTCATTTTATTCGTAACCTGCATCTTGGTTGATATACGACTCATGCGTCCTGGCATTACCTTAAAATAAACTTAATTTTTCAATCTACCCGCTGATGTGGCCATACAAGGTTTGTTTTGTGATACCTGAATTAAATTAATTATGTTTTTATATTGTTACTGTTTTACATTACTATTTTTTTTACAGTTTTTATGTCATTTCTATTTCACACGATACCCTCATAATATGTGATGAGTGGGTATGTAGCTAGAATGGAACAGATTGTAATATTCCAATTTTTAGGTTACCTGAGCTTTGCTGCTGGTGTTTATCAGGCTTTAATTCTTAACACCTATTATGTAGCCTGTTACTTACTCCGTGCCTATGTCAAGCTTAACAGAATTGTTAATGTGCAGGTACTAGTTCCTTCTCAGAGAGCGAGGGAAGTACTCTCCGTATGAGTTTCACGACGGCGTGCGGTTTTAATCGTTTGGAGTCTGACATAACTGGCCCCGCTAAGCGGCGGTGGTGATTTCGGCACAAATCCACCACTTCCTTCATTTGGCACCACCAAATTAGGGATAAAGAATAGCTAAACCAGTTTTCTTTTCACTTAGTAACAGGAAGATGGCTATAGGTGTTAAGGTGCGTACGGATAGCGCGTTCCTGTGTTACGCGTAGTTGGGAAACACTGTCCACGCGTACATTGGATACGCGTACAGCTCCTGTACGGACCGCCGCGAACCTGTACGCGAGGTCAATCGATCCAGAGCGCTCCGCGAGCCCCAGTCATTCGCCATGACTCCGACAAACTTAGCGGTTGCGTGCACCACCACTGCTGCGGCGTTAGTCATTATTCAACACATTTTAAATAAAAAAAAGAGAAACAAACGGAAACCTAGATGGTGGATGAAAAAATTGTTTCGTGAAAGATTACAGTGTGGAAATAGGCTAATGGAAGATATAAATTATGAAGAAAGTGGGGACAAAAATTTTGTGAGAATGAGTTTGCAAGATTTTGAAATAATTCTTGAAAAGGTTGAACCTGAAATAAAAAAAATGAATACTAATTTTCGAGAAGCTATCACAGCCAGAGAAAGGCTATCCGTGACGTTAAGGTTCTTGGCCACCGGGGACTCATATACAAGTTTACAATATCTGTTTCGCATATCTAAACAGTCCATATCTACTATTATTATTGAAGTATGTGATGCAATTATCAAGGCTCTCAAGGATCATGTGAAGGTGAGTTAATGAATAAAAACGTTTATGTTTATCTGCTTATTTATTATGATAATTAAAATTTTAGAAAATTATAATTTAAGTACTTAAAGAAGTTTTATTAAATTATAATTAAGAATTTTCTGAATTATTCTTCTTGTTCTTGAACGTAACGTAATATTTCAGAAATTTCATTTTGATTATCCTCCGCTTCCTTTGGAGTTTCCGCTGTTGATGTAGGTGCAGTTTGTGCTGGAATTGGCGTGTCGCTGTAATTGCTTTGGCGTGAGGTAGAGTTGGTTAAATCCGTTGAATAGGCACCGGTATAATACCCATACTGACCAGGTAATTGGCCCATATCAGCTTGAAATATAACATTATTGATAGCATTTTTTACTAGTGTAAATGTTCGCGAGTCGTATTTTTTCAATTCATACGCAATGTGGGTCCCAAAAGAAGTGTAACAGTCTTCTTCCTTGGATAGATATTGTACACTGTGCTTGAGTAATCCCACTGCTTCTGTTAATGTGGCAGTGTCATCGTTATTACGGCGCCTTTTATTTCTGAATGATGTGTTGTGCTGTTGTTGTGTGGATGAGGCAGAATTCCTGGGTGTTTGTTGCATGAACGATGAAGAATTACTAGGTGCTTGTTGTGTGGATGAAGTCAAATCACTAGGTACTTGTTGCGTGGTTGAGGCAGAATTCCTGGGTGTTTGTTGTATGGACGATGAAGAATTACTAGGTGCTTGTTGTGTGGATGAAGTCAAATCACTAGGTACTTGTTGCGTGGTTGAGGCAGAATCACTGGCTAATTGTTCATCATTTGATATAGATTCATGCACATTCTGTGTGTTGTTGCTGGTAGTTATCTGAAAAATAAAATAAGAAAAACTTTAACTTAGATGAAATAATTTGTTACAGCTACCCGAGACTGAAAATCAATGGATGGCCGTTGCAAAAGAATTTGAAGAAAAGTGGAACTTTCCTCATGCAATAGGCGCAATGGACGGCAAACATGTTTGCCTTCAAGCACCATTAAATAGTGGAACGGAATTTTACAATTATAAACAATATTCTAGCATTGTATTGTTAGCATTAGTTGACGCTGATTACAATTTTATGTACGTAAATGTTGGATGTCAAGGGCGCATATCAGATGGAGGTGTTTTTAAAAACACTTCCTTGTACCGGAACCTTGAAAACAAAAGCCTAAATTTACCGAATCCTGAAATACTACAAACTCCTTACAATGTGAAGGTACCGTATATAATTCTGTGTGATAAAGCATTTGCCCTCAGTGAATATACCATGAAACCCTTTTCGGGTAATCCAGAAAGAGGATCTATTGAAAGAATATTCAATTATCGTCTATCAAGAGCAAGGAGGGTAGTTGAGAATGCATTTGGGATACTGAGTTCGGTGTTTCGAGTACTACGAAAACCAATGCTTTTGGAACCGGAAAAAGCTACAAAAATTGTATTGGCAACTGTTTATTTACACAATTTTTTACGAAAAAGCAGACTATCAAATATTTACGCACATACGAATGCATTTGACTCTGAACAGCGAGGAGAGCTTGTTCCAGGTGCATGGCGACAAGACCAACAGCAATTAACTTCTTTTTTTCCTTTAGACAGTGTACCTAGGAGATCGCCCAATACTCCTACTCATATACGTTTACATCTGGCGGAACACTTTGTTAATAATGCCCCCCTTGAGTGGCAAAATAATCACTAAGTTTTAATGTGACATTTATATTATATAAAACGTGTACTAACTACACGGATTAACGTAGGCTAAAATAATATGTATGATGGTGGTGGCGTGGGTTTGTACTCAGTGAAAGACACTACGTTTAGAGTACATAAACAGTTTATTAGCGCACAGTGACTTGTACAACTATTGGAACTATAACTATATTCTAACATACATAAAAAACAAAACTTTTGGCGGGAGCGAGCAAGAGCCGCGGAATCGATTGAAACGTTACTTGCGTGCGGAGCGGGCGCGCGCGACTCAGACTGGCGACTGGCCTCGGGAGTCGGGCGCGGGATCGGAGCGCGAGGGACGCCGCCGGCGGCGTGTGTGCGGAGCGCATGCGCGGCGCTTGCGCGGCGTCTGGCCGATTGTGTGACCGCGCACCGTACCGAGTTTCAAACACTATTTAACGCGCGTAATATATGTATAATAAAATTGAAAAAGCCTCATAAAGCAGCTGGTAAGTATAAATATAATAACGTTAATAACTAATCGTAATTACTTACAGTAGTCTCCGTTGTTGGCATTGGTTTGTCCTTGTCATTTAGAAAAGTAAAATATTCAGATGCAAACCACTTCGATATATAGGTATACATCATTAGCTCCTGTAAAAAAAAAAGATAAAAAAGTATATAGGGTATTATAAATATGTCAATTTACAATGCGAAAATACAATGCATAAAATGCGTAAATAAACAATTTAAAAACTTACCTGATCCTGTTACTAAACTTTTTTTGATTTTGCTCCTTTCTTTTCTATTAGTTGCTAATAAAGTTTTCATCTTTTTTTTTAATTCACCTATTGGAATGTTCAGTTCATTTGAAATTGCCTTCCATGCATCTTGGCGTAAATCGTTATTTCGATAATCAGTTAGTGTGCTATCCCACAAGACCCGGTGAAATTCATAAAGTTGAATCAATCTAATAATATTTTCATTATTGAAACTCGAAGAACACGCGTGTTTATTCATTTTGCCGTCCAAATATAGCGTAGCCGGCCGCGTGCGTCCTCTTTGACGCGCGACCAAAAACCGACTGACGGTGGCTCGCGCTGCGAGTTGGCTCGCGCGGTACGCGTACCCCAAGAGTGAACGCGTAGCTGCAGGTATGGACTAGGCGTTCCGGATACGCGTAAACTGAGTACGCGTACCAGGGTACGCGCAATCCGTACGCACCTTTATACTTACATATTACTTAAATATACATACAACGCCTTTTCCCCTCTGAGGTAGGCAGAGACTACTGCCTGTAATCTGCTTCTATTCTTGGATACTTCATGAGCTCGATCTCATTAAACTTTCCGTTTAGCCCGCCGACTGCTTTTGGTATGCACTTTTTCAATTTACATTTTATAGAGGTAGGCGTGGAACTATAAAAAACGAAAGGACTATCACAGAACATCGACTGAAGCCCAAAAACTTCGGGAATTTTCGGCGATTACGTTTGTAGTAGTAAGCACTGGTTGTTGTTTATAAAGAATAAAATTTTCTCTGTCAAATATAATGTGAACTTATGTGTTGCCATGTATCAAATATTGCAATTTAGTATCTATAATATTCAGATCATCAATCTTTTTATACTCACTTATTTTTACTAGCCAGTCCATCCCGGCTTCATCTGCGGTAAACTTCGAAACAACATATTACCCCTTAAAGCCGTTCGTTGATTTATTTTCAAATAACGTATCGGCATCAACCGTAGTACAAATCGGCAGTTTCGAAATGGGCAGGACAAGACACAATAGATTTAGTTGGTTGCTTAGCAATAACGTTTTTGAAGAAAAACATTGTTCCTAAAATGTCTCGCAATATTTTGATATAGAAACACGAAATAAAGTAAATAAACGGCTGTGGACGGCTATCCCCCGGATCCAATGCAAACCACTACGGTTATGTCGAAATTTAATCCCGCAGGACGGTATATTTAGGATGTGTATTCTTAGTTATTCATTAATGGTGGTGCCGATTGGTATACTTTGGTGAGAGTGTGTGTGCATTTCGTATACCAGGGTTTATTGCTTCACTTAGATTATAAGAATTATATTATATTATCTGTGTTATAAGCGAGTCTCAGTCGCGTATTTTTTTATAAGTCCATGGGGTATACTAATCAAAAGGTGTACGTCAAGGTATTATAGCACCTACCTATAGTTAATTAAAAAATTAAACCATCTAAGGACTCGGCTCATTAGTAATTATTTTTTCATATAGCCGAAATAAATATAGATGAAACATCATTTGAAAAAAAGGCATTTTAATTAAAAAAGAGAGGAAAAATAAAATTACATAAAACACATTGCGCAACATTTATAAATAATAGTAATAATATATTTCATACGGATCCACATAAAACATTATGCGTTAACAATCTTAGTTTACAAAAGATACAATTATAGTTTGTCATGTTTTATAATATATTATGAACCATTTCCTTTTAAACATAAAAGTACTTGTGCTACAAATATTATGTACAGGGAGACGGAGGATCACACATTAAGAAATATCGACTAATATTATGTAAAAATCAACTAAAAATAATCTACTATAACCTCAAACTGTTTTAGTAACATTTAAGGTTTGTCGAGTTATAAATTCAGGCACAATCTGGTATAAATCGACTAAAACCAATTACGAGTCTTTTCTGTCTGTTGTTTAGTACCGTACACTTCTCCGTTCCTAGGCCTATACATATTTTGTGCCGTTGTACTGGCGAAAAACAGTAAAATTAAGGCACAAAATATTTGTAGCAATACATAACATTGTCAGTCACTCTAATTAAACAAAAATCAACAATACGCGTACTTACTTACGAGAGAATTACATACTATTACTGAAAATGTGAACATTCGAGAATAGCCCTAGCCCATCTCCTAACTAGACTAAACGAACTTTTTTATATGAAAAATAGTCAGTGACCCTTGACTTAGTACATTAGTCGATTAATCTAGGTAGTCGATTAGTTTTAGTAATTAATGAATAATCTCCATTTCCAGTATTAGTTGCTGAAACTACTAGGTGGTCACTGTCAAGTTATGGCCAAATATTATTAATTACTAAGACAGTAAGGTATAAATTTGAAAGCTCAAAGCGCGTGTATTATTAAATATTAGACTTATTGCACATTCGACGATTATAGATCACAATTTTGTGCGAAAAAGCACATTTAATTAATAACTAAAAAATAAATATTTCGAGATAAACATTCAGTGTGTCCAACATCAAATAAAAAATAACAAAATGGTAACTTTAGTTCATTTAACTCTTGTAACTTTGAAAAAAATGAGGTAGAAAATTTTGTAAACTTCAAAAATATTATCCAATGGTACATTAGAATTTAGTATGTAATGAAATCTAATATCTTGCTTCAAAATTGGCTTTGATGGTGGGCTCTAGCGATACCTAAACTAATCCTAACACTGTAACGCCAAAGATTATGTGATTCACTAAGACCTTGGCAGTGAAGTAACCAGACATGTAACTGCTACGTTCTGGATTCTGACGGAATATATTATTGTGATACGTCAAATGAATTAATATTTTTTTATACCACTTAGGTGGCCAACAGGCACTCAATCCACCTGATTACCGTGGCCTATTGACGTGTGCAATACAAGGGGCTTCACACACGACCTCCCGACCCTGTAAGTACCTTTTAATGCCCTTACTGAAGAACTCCATACTGTAGTCGCTTAGAAATAACACAACAGGGAGTTCATTTCCAGGATATTTTCAGATCAGAGCCTGAGTAAACCACATACCCAGTGACAAAAAGCGGGTAACATTTTCCAACATTTTAAATATCCAGCGACACTTACACATCCTACGTATTACTTAAGGCTAATTTTAAACTTCAGTTTTTATTTCATATAAATATATGTAAAAAAGCCTATATATTGTATATGTCAGCAGGGTACATAATATGTGTTGTACTTAGAGAGATTTTTCCTAATATAATTTAAGTAGATTTTTAAAAAATGATGCTTTGTGCATGTTTGTAAGCGTTTCTCATGAGATAATCACAACATCCTTATGTTTTTGTCAGCGTATGGAGATGCGATGTAAGTCCTGAAAAAAAAAACAGTACTCGTTAAAATAAAAAAAAAACAAAATTTCATATAAATTAAAAGGTAACATAGCATTTTGTTTATGTATAGACGTAAAATCTGAAGATATATTTTTTATTTTCAGTTATATTTAATACATACAACATAATGAAATAGTAGCATGCAATTTTATACAATATAAATTTATATTTATATAAATTTATAATAGCAATTTTAATAATGCTGAAAAACCACACAAAAATAGTAAATATCCTAACTATAGTATAGTATTAAAAATAGTAACTTTTACCTATCTTCAGAAATTAACGCCTGCCATTGGTAGAAAATAAAAAAACACCTTGGCAACAATAAATGTACCTACATAAATACAATAAAATGGCATGCAATTGAAACGACATCAAGTGTGTACATTGTATACGAGTTCAAACAACGTTAAACTTCTACTTTAAGAACAAAAAATATAATACAGCAATTTGCAAAATTCTCCATCGACGAAAATAATAATTGGTTGGCTTAGGACGGTTTTTAACATGCGTTAATACTACACTGCAAACAAAAATACACCTAAACTAAAGCAAAATACTGTTAAAAGTGAATTCATGCCACACTCAAAACAAAAAATAATTAAATAATGACGTCTACAAACTTTAATATTTTTAAAGAACCTGAGTGAAAATTGCTTGTATTATTTTTTTGGATTTTTTATATATTTTTTTTATTTCTTGCAGTCTTCTCACTTAGCTTGACTATTCACTTAACACAGGGAGCATGGATCTAGAAAAATAGTATATTTATAGGTTAATATTGGATAGATAATATATTTACACACATTAAGAATTTGCCAATTTATGATTTGCACTTCAATGGTTTTTGTTATCAGAGACTATGTACTATATACTACAGACAGGCTGTACGGAGCAAAAAAGGAAGTCACTTATATTTGGTTAATTCAATTTATTTTAGTTAGCGAGGCATGAAAATTATACAGACATATTTTATGATATATATATATATATATATATTTTTTTTATACCACTTTGGTGGCAGACACGGCCCACCTGATGGAAAGTGGTTACCGTGGCCTATGGACGTTTGTAACACATGAGGAGTCACAGTCGCGCTGCCAACCCTGTAAGTACAGATTTTCTGTGCCGTTAGTATAGAAGACAAAGCAGAACAAGCCTTTAGTCTTCCCACTGACAGCACAAATTCTCCAGTGATTCTCTTTTTAAGAAAAACATATGATAAAAGTGTAGTTGAAATTGAATAACATTAATTGGAAGTTAAATTTAGATTTAGTAGTAAATATGTAAGTGAACTTTAGTCAAGTGTTTTTCTAATTTAACTATTTTCATCACTTCGCACTCACAGCCCTGTCACTATCTCGGAACTGTAATATGTTTTTGCGCAAAACATCTTGTCTAGTAGTATAGGCACATAGAAATCTTTAATTCATATTTTGCAATCATCATTTTTAAAATTTTGCATAGCACAAATAATAAACGACAGAACATGAGACATATAAAGATATGTATGTGTGAAATACAATACGGCAAGTGGCTAACATATTATTATGGAGAATAAAAACTATTACATTTATGAATAGTTCATGATAGGAATGATTATATTATACAGTTTTATAAGCGAAGCGACTGAGATGAATATATATATTTGTTTGTAAATCATCTTTAATTTTATTTCAAAACTGTTATTTCAATTCTTCATAAGTAAACAACAAACTGTCATTATATTTTGCTAGCTTGTTGATGATACAATCACTAATTAGTGAACTGTGTAAAATATAAGTATATAAGGCGCGCGCGTGAATGCCAGCCACAAAACAATAAAACAGTTCGATCCTTCAAACAATATTGATACGATATTGATCAAAAATCATACTTTATTGCTTTTTGCAAATTTTGCAAAAAGTCATTTAATTTTATTATATTTTTGCCTTTTTTTATATATCCATATATGCTTCGCTGCATATTCTTTTGAAATATTAATTTTATTTTTCAGTATTATCAATTGCTGTTTTAAGAGCCGAACGAGAGAGCTTGTGTGCTATTGATATGTTTTACAAATAATAAAACTAAACAAGTACCTTCCATTTCCAAAGCTATGGGAATGGGACCTTTGGCAGCGTTGAAAATAAAAATACATATAAGCAATACAGCATAAATGAATTAGTACACGAGCCGTCCAAAATTGAACTTTCATAAACAATGACTTCTTTGTATGATAGACTGGCTGCATGAAAAAATATGGATTACTCAGTTAATAACAATTGTGAAAAATTAATGCATATTTCTCTAAAATTCGACAACTCATCATCTAGTCTCTCCAACGCGAATTCATCCTCTCATTTCCTACTTACCCCCGAACCTGGACACCATTTTTGTTCTAAACAGCTTTTCTATAGAGTGACCGCTGTACCGCTGTACGCGCGGTGTGGTGGAGGTAAAGAAAGAGCATAAATTGAGAGCGAGCGAGATAGCGCCGCGAGTGTTGGCGCCGGACTGACCAAATATGACGTGGTATCTCCCTCGTCTCGTCGCGCACGTACCCAACGCGCGGTACAGCAGTTACGGTCAAATTATAGTTATATACATCGAAGTCATTATTTCTATACAGGCGTGTATTGGCTCATGAGCGCAAAGAGAGTTATTAGCAACCACAGACACCCATTTGCATCTTATTATAAAAAATAATTCATTCATTTCATTCACTCGTTCTTTTTTGGGCGGATCTTTCAAGATTATATTGCGTGTAAGTTACAAAATGCATAATTTATTATATTGTTTTACTTCTATCAGAAATACATTAAAATATCTAATTTATTCTATTTATAGCTCTCATATACAGAGTAACACAAAAGTGAACTATTCAATGTTTTCTTTAGATTAGTCGCTATATTGTCGGTCAATATGAAGAAAATATTGATTGTTGTAAAAAGAAATGAGTTTTCGAAAAAAAATATAGTTATAGATGTAACTTTCGTGACACTTTGTATAACAACCATTTAAAAAAAAGTTATTTCTGTTAGAAGTTATAAAGAATGAAAGATCGAATGACTTAAGCTGTTAAGTTCTGATATTCTACTTTTTTTTTATAAAAGAAATTTTTAATGCAAGTAATATGGTAAGTTTTGATACTACAGTATTTTAATAGTTTCATAGAAATTATAAATACTACTGATGGTATAAAGTATTGTGGTAAAGTAATGTTTTGTGATAAAATATTCAAGGACTTGTTTGTTAAAAAATATACTAAAACAAATAGAAATACGAAACCTTTAATATTGAGATCTAATTGTATGATTTTTTTTGCTACCAAATTATCATTGTTTCATTTACTAGTGTTGGCAGGGGCGTCACTTACCTCATTACATATAATGTAACCAACCTGCTGTATTTAGATATTTTTATAATAATGAGAAATTAATATTTTTATTTTATTTTATTGCCAAAGTAATAAGTACTTACATATAAATTTATTAAACAAGTGCCTAAAAGTTATTTGAAGTCCCCTACGGAGCAATGTGGCAATATTTACATCTATATATGATGTAAATAATACCATGTAATTCTTTCTTCTTATTTTTTACTTAATTTTTTATTCTTAAAAGTGTGATAATAGTTAACTTACTCGCAAATCATAGAAAATTGCTATGATTTAGTCTACTAGTATTCTAATAATACATTTTTTTTTAAATGTCGTGGTTTCGAAAACGTGGCATATGCACACGGTGCAGTGCCCAATGTGAAATTCTTCTACCAAAATAGTAGAAACTTAACAGAAAAAAAGAATATTTTGTTATACTGTGTAATGTTAGCATATTGCAATGAAATCTCCTCGGTGACCAGTTTGAACTTGTTGTCAGTTAGTGTCAGCTCTTCGAATCTTTCTTTTTTCATATTAATACAAGAATTTTATTATTTTCACTTGAGTTAATGTTATTGATGTATATAGGGATTTACATTTGCAAATTTGTGGAGAAGAATGGGGTGAATAGGGGGACAGAGTGGTGAGGTGGTGAAAAGAGCGGAGCAGGGTGGGGGAGAGTATGGCGAGGCGGTAAAGAGAGGGATGCAGTGAGGGTAAGTGAGGCGAAGTAGGGGAGAGTACGCCGGAGTGGGAGAGAGACAGAGAGTGTGGAGCGGTGTACTCACAGCTCCATGTTTTGCACGGAGGAGCGCTCGCAGGAGGCGGGCACGCGCACGTGGCAGTGCTTGTGGCACTTGAGCAGACAGTCGCGGCACTCGTAGCCCTGCTTGCCGAGCCGCCGCGCGATCGTCTTGTCGCACACCTCGCACACCGTGCCGCTGCAACACACGCCAGATTGCCGCTTATTAACTAAATCACTTGTACTAATCCACAATATCTATATAAATAAACATGACCAGCTTCGCTTCGCAGCACTCGCATTTTTTTCAAGCATTTAACAAAAAAAGTCAACTCTATAAAACCATACGTTTTATAGAGTTGACTTGATTTGCAGTTTTTAAAAAGAGGTCTGCATGATTGGGTGAACAGTTTCTGTGGCGTGGCGGTAATTAATGGAACTGCTTACACAGGGGGCGCGGGATTGATTTTCGCTCAGTAAAAATATTTGTATGTATGAATATGACTTTGATATGCATCGGTCTGGTCGTGCCACGGAGAGCACATTAAACCGAGGCATCGGTCACGGTTGTCATACGAAAATCTAGGACAGCTGTTACGGATAGTAAGTCTAACAACTGATCTAACTGCAATCCTTCGATATTACCAATAAGGTTGTGGAAGTCACTTCACAGACCGCAGTTAGGCTAGCAAAAGTAGGCCCCAGAATCCGAGGTGAAGGAGATAAAACTCTTTGAAAAAGAAGACTTTTAAGTAATATTTATATGGCGTCCTAGCAAGATCTTTTGTTCAGATTTAAAATCAAAATCAAACTTATGACTTACCCGCTAAGATGTTTAGCTATAAACGTGTGTTCATTGTAAATATGCAGCTTAATGCCCTTCCGCCTCCATTTTGACCTCTGCGCGATAGTCAGAGGCACTAGATAGTGCTTCTTGATGCCAGCTTCTATGGTCTCCAGGACCAATGTCGAAGCTTCATGGATGAAGGTCCTGGCTGATGCTGTACTGAACCCGGACATTTCACTAAGAGAGGACCTTTTGGTTTAATGTTTGATACAATGAACGGTGAAAGAGTGTAAAAAATATTAATGTCATGCAAAGATATTGAAAGTGCCAAATAAAGAAAAATTTTGTATAATTATGGAGTCGATATTGTGATTGTAGATATATAAAATAGATAGTGATAGTTGATATTTTATTTGTATTTTGATGATAGACAATGATAGTAAAATTTGTCATAAAAAATGAAAAATATGATATCGTGGACAGAATTTTTTTTCATATATCAAAAATAAATAAATAAAAATCAAAAACAATGCGCAAGCAAAAGGTCATAACAATACATATCATTACAATATAAATAAGCATTTTCATTCCAGCAAATGTAAAAAATAGTTTAGTACGAAAAACCAGTGTTACCAGATTGCAGAGTGCCATTACCCCCAGCGCATGTGAGTGTTGACAGATGAAAAAAAGAGAAAACATCCTGTTTTAGTATCATAGACGTTATAATCGTATTTTTTTCTATGGCAAGACAGCATTATTTATTATTAAAAGCGGTGAAGTTAGTTATTATGTATTTCTATATTTTGGCTTATATTTTAAGTTAGAAATAATGTAGTCTTGCCAAGCTACTACATTCATAAAATCCCATACATTTTATTTAGTATCCAACTAAGTTTCTCAACGACAATATTTTTTTAGTTTGGAGTAAACCAGAATTCATAGCGACATATTTTTGATTTCGTTGAACTACATTCTATACTACAATGTTACCAGTTCTATACTGTCAAAAATTACTAAGCCCGTTAGATAGAAGTAAAATTTCTTTCACTGGTATTGGTATTTTTTTTTTGTATTTTTTATCAGTATTAGTGAAAAAAGTGGAACAAAAATTACTTATATGAAAAAAAATACGTTGTGTAAGTGTGTGTATTGTGAAAATACAGTTTCTATTTTTAGGAAAAATAACGATGGCGATAAATTTTACTTCTGTCAAACTGGCTTTATTATTTTTTATGAAGAGCATTGACATCATTCCCTTTTTGATAAATTGTATAAAACAGATCCCCAAAGAGTTACCTACATTAGTAATTTCCTATAATGCAATGCATTATTGTACTAAACTACAAATTATATTAGAATTAAACTCCCGTTCTACGGAAAACCTGTTTGAGTTTACGTAAATTCTAAGTATGAATATGGATATAAAATTAAGTATGAATTTTAGAATGCTTGCTAGAGGTGAAAAAATTACATATATTAACATCGAAGTTACGATCAAGAGGCCCTAGATTTAAATTATGGCCCTTACATAACCGATGTCAGCTTCTAAAGCGCTATATAAATATTATGCATTGTGTAATAAATCGTAAAAATGTATGTATCTTTTGTCCAACTCAAACTAGAAGGACGAGGGAGTGAAAGGAGGGGATAGCGTACCTGCGGGAGGTGCGAGACTCGTCGCCGGACTGCGCGGGCGACGCGCCGGCCGAGTACACGTTCCTGTTGGGGATGGCCAGCGCCTTGTCTGCAAACGGACCATCAGGTTAAGATATCACTGAATATGCTTTTCAGGGCCTCGAGGTACCCATAGTCTAGCCCACCTGCAGGCTGATTAACGGGCGTCTGGCGTAAGTTTTCGAAATCAGACAATGTGTAATAAGAAATTCATCAGTTTTTGATAATCCCATGCCATAC
This sequence comes from Eilema griseolum, assembly GCA_963662185.1. Lineage (NCBI taxonomy): Eukaryota > Metazoa > Arthropoda > Insecta > Lepidoptera > Erebidae > Eilema > Eilema griseolum. Next base: position 1,962,292 of record OY759255.1, read on the forward strand.
AGAATGTTGCCAGCTGTTGTAGGTTTCTAGTTATTAAAACTGGTAGATTTTTGCTACCTATTAATATTAATAAATACAGGTAAAGATACAATTTGTTTGTCTTTTTTGTAGTATTTTTTTGTAATTCATGTTTTTTTTTACTAACCATGGTTATTCCTTTCGGCACTGATGCTGCGAATATGACTCTGGTTCTCGACCTCAGAGTCGGTGAGGTCTAGGGACTGGCCACGGTTACGCGACCGACCCAATCTGAAAATAATTAAGTAAATACCATTTAGCAAAAGGGTAAAAGTAACTTCTAGTGTTGTCTGTTTGACGGTCTTTTTCCTGCCTACAACCACGAAAAGATAAATATAAAATACATATAAGGGGCTGTCCATTAATCACGTGATGTTTGTTTTAGAAATTTTAACCTCCCCCCCATGGTGATACATGTTGAGATTTCAGACTACCCCTCCCCCTACCTAAAATCACATGTATTATTTGGCATAAAAAACAGAACAAACTGTATCGTCGAAGGTGTCTTTCCTGAAGAACTGAAAATTATAACTATCAAACCACTTTTCAAAAACAACGATAGGGAAGATCTATCCTGCTATAGACCAATAGCATTGGTCCCCATTTTTTCAAAAATTATCGAAAAAGTCATATCGATACATTTGAGCAAATATTTTGAAACAAACAATATGTTTCACGATGGTCAGAAAGGTTTTCGAAAGAATAAGTCCATAAACATGGCAATATACGACTTTTTGAGCCTAATTGTCAGCAGAATAGACCAAAAATTGCCAGTGATGGGATTGTATATGGATATGTCTAAGGCTTTTGACTACGTTGATCGTGAGATTTTGATTCAGAAACTAAATTGTTATGGGGTGAGAGGTAATATATCTGCATTAATTGAATCTTATCTTCAAAACCGAAAGATCTGAAAGAACTTTTAATTCATCTCAAAGAACGGTTACCTACGGAGTACCTCAGGGTAGTGTTTTGGGGTCCCTGCTTTTCATTATCTACATTAATGACTTCCCTCACTCTGCTTCTTATCCTATGATCATGTTTGCTGACGACAGTACCTTAGTTTTTAATAATAATGACATTAATAATTTTGAAACTGACATAAATGATAATATTATTAGGGTTATTAATTGGCTCACGATGAATAATTTAAAAATAAATTTAGATAAGACAACAATAATGCAATTTGGACAAAGGATAAATAAATCACTTGACATGGATATAAATTATAATGGTAAAATGATTACACAAACAGAAAAAACCAAATTCTTGGGTCTGTATATAGATAACTCATTGAATTGGAATGAACAAATTTTTCGCAGGTAATATAGAAAAAATTAATACACGTGATATCACACTATACTCCTATCTACACCTGGTGATATTTCGTGATTTTACAGAGCCCTCTCGCCGCTTGTTGAGCCTCACGTCATTAACGGACATAACAAACTCACGTCTATATCCCCGAAAGGGTATGCAGATGTGCTAGCACCCTCATTTCGCCAGTTTATGTTTAGGTCCCAATGTAATAGGTGGCGAGCCTATTGTCATTAACGGACAGCCCCTGAATATTACATACCTTCTCTTAATAGTTCCAAAGAAGTCCCTCCTACGTTTCTGTCGTGGCGCAGGTTCCGGCGGGACGTTCTCATTGCCATGATGGACGTAGTCTCCTTGCTGGAAGTTTACATTCCACATTACGGACGTTCCACATTATATGAAAATAAAATCAGGCGTGTACTGCTCTAGCACAGACAAAGTCTTTGGGGGTAGATGGAAATATATTCAGGTTCTAAATAGTAATAAATTATACACATAATACACCAAAAATTGATTTTATTATGTAAAAATAGGATATAGTTAAATTGTTGTTTAGTTTTTGTGCATTACATCCATCCACCTGCTGAATAACGGACGAGGTTGGGTGGTCAGATGTTAGTCGCTCTCGCTAAAACCGATATAACAATTAAAAATAAATAAAAAAGCTCGACTGCTGTCTGAAATATCAAAACCAGGTTGGTAGCAGGCGGGACCCATTTGCCAAATATAACCGAAAATTAATGGGTACCGCCTACTGTCAAACTTGTCCAGATATTTTAGACAGCAGTAGGCATTTTTATTTTTTAATAATTTATTTAATTTTAATATTTTTAGTTATGATATGACATTTATATATATTTGTAATCACCTTCTTATACCCTTCATTTTGATACCCTACTCGATAAAATACATACGTTCATAAAACCCAACCAAACATCTACCGGGGGCAGTCGGGTAAAAACGGACCTCGAGGAGCTCGCGGTCCAAAAATACAAAATTTGGACCAACTAAAACGCAAATGGCTATGAGTATTATAATGACTCTTATGTAGTAGACTAGTTTTAATAATACTAAATATACCTACATAAAATATATAAAAAATCACAACTACATAAAACACAAACTAAAAAATACAATATTAATGTATTAGTTTCTATTAAAACCACAATCAAAACTCTTACCTCCGTATCTCCATTTACTTTGGCGCCGTTTTCTTTAATCCTGACAGTTTTGCCTGGCGATTGGTTAGGACTCGGTGTAACACACTTTTCTGTCAGACTCTCACCAACTTTAGCACTCTCTTGAGGTGCAACGGTTTCCACTTCTGCTTTCTCCACTTCGATAAATTTCCCCGAGTCAGTTATTTCAACCTTGTTTGGTAGATTACGGGAGTGTTAGTGTGGCAACACAGCACACAAAATTTTGGTAGTTATTTTGTGATACTAAGATGCAATACACGCGATGTTACCACTTGTTTATAACAATTAACTTTAAAATAAAATGCAATGTTACTGGTGATATATGAAAAGTTAAGAAAACTTTTACTTTTACGTAACTTTTGTTTTTACAATAAGTTTTTTTATTAATTGTCACAAAATAACTACCTAAATAACATGCTTAGGATGATAAAACATATGTACAAAATCCTATAATTGAAGAATATATTGCGCCTAAAACTCTTAAGCGTTAATTCTAACGCAGAGTTAGCAAGAATTTTCAAAAGACAACATCTTGTTATTACTAAAAATATTTTAATAAACTACTACGTTTTTACACATGACAACACTGATTTTAATCTATTTTTTCTATGTCTCTTAGTGACTTATGAATGAAAAGCACCGCCTTCTCAACAAAAGACGCAAGGTCAAAATACCATGCCTATAACGCGAAAACTATCGATTTTTTTTTAAATAGTACGTTTTTGATAGGAAACTCACCTTTATGGATTTCTTCGGTTCCTGTTTGTTATCACAGCACACGCAGGCAATGGAAAAGAAAACCAAAAACTTGTTAATAAAATGGTGACACACTATTTACATTATTACAATGTAAATTTATTGTATTAATCTGTAGTTATTTTGTGTTTAGAAGGATGAAATGCATCATTTGAAAAGTTTTGAAAGCCCTCGGTTTCTCGCAAGTAAATATAAAAAATATTTTATTTATCTGTCTTTCTATTTATTTGTAATGTGCATGTGTCAATTTCAATAGTATTTTTATTGTAAATACACTATATTATAAGGTATACAGAAATCATTAGAGTTTCTCGCAAAAAAACCCAGACGAAGTCATGTGCAAAACTACTTCGTTTGTGTGTGCTTCAAAATTCAAAAGTTTCTGCATCAATTGAGCTCACAAAGACACAATATTTTATACGCTACAGAATTAATAAATACTTTTTTCCTCAACAGATTAATAGGATTTTTTACGAATGTATTCCCGGGTGAAACCGGGACCTGTGTCGCTAGTTAATAACACATTTCATCTCCTAAACACAATTCAACAACGAGCACAGCAGTAGCCTCATCCAATCCAGTAGACGGCTACAGAGATCAAGTGTCCGAGTGGTCCTACACGATACGTACCCTCTGAACAGAGTGTATGATGAGGGTAGATTTGTTGGCAGCACTCGCCGGGCTCAGTTCCAGTTCACGGAGTGCAGATTCTGTCAGTTGAGAGTTTTCGTGACCTGGATGTAAAAAAATATTAATAGTATTATCCTTATTTAGTGTATTTACCCGCAACCGGCGAGCATGTTTGAAAGCAATTATGTAAGAGAAAGAAGTGTGACTGTATGTATTTAGTATGTCGGGGGTCCTAACAAGATCTTTGGAGCCAACCACAAGATTTACGAGGCCTCTTTGTGATGTGAGGTCAGCCGTCACTCACTCCCATAACAGCTGCATAAGACAAGTCTTAAGGACGAGAAGCAATAAGCCGATCCCAGGGCTTTAAAGTGAAAGCCTTGAATGCAACCCGGCATCATGTTAAGATAATATTGTTTAGTACAGGCAACTTTATTGGCGCCCCAACATGGGACACATTGGGTGCCAAGAGTCCCACGTTGGGCGCCAATGTCAAAAACACATAATTACCATTTTGTTGTTTGAATATAGTCTTGGTAGTGGTGGTGAGATGGCCGTGCGGCGAGAGAGTGCGCAGACTCTCCTTGATCTTCACTGGACGGGAGCCTAGGTCTGGGATGTCGGCTCCTTCGATGAACAGGAACTGTGGAACAGTAATATAAAATATAATCCACCGAACTCTAACTAGGGTAGAAATTCAGTTACCACATGACCATACTTTATTTGTCACATTTTTAACTAGACTAGTTACATAGAAGTATTTTACCTCGACGGTGAGCGTGCCACTGACGTCATGCTGCTCCATGGGCCGAGTTTGTAAAGCGATCTGTTGTCTCTGGGACGGGGCCGCAAGGAGCTCGTCTATGCCCACCAGACCAAGGCCTAGGAACCTGCAAAGACACTTGGTTATAATAAAAAGTAATCAAAGTCAAAAATCATTAATTCTGTATAGACCACTAAACGACACTTACAAAACGTCAAAATTAAAAATATTTTTATATGAATTAAAGACTAGTTTAGCAAAAGGACCACCGGTTTGAAACGCGGCAGAGAACACTCCGGCAAGAAATTTAGCGGGCATTTACTTAGTCTAAATAAAATAGTTTGTATGAGTAGCATAGTTGATCGAACACCTTATTTCCAACGGAAAAACAAAAGGAAGGTAACCAAATAAAAGGTAAAACTTTAGACCGCGGATATATTAATATTCCATGGACCCACCCACTCGGTCATATATATAGAATATTTTCAAACCAGTACCCCCGTATATTTAGGTACTGGTGCGGAGTAATTGTGTTTCCACATGTCCAGTCCATCAAGTATCATATCCTCAAGCCTCACACTGCAAGTACAAGTGCGCGTCCTCCCGCAAAGTTACTTTATGGAATCAAACTTCTGGTGTCCTAGAGTGTGCAAAGACAAGGAAATAGCGGCTTTTGTCTGCTTACCCTGGCGGGGGATAGGTGTTAAGGTATGCATACCTGTGTTGGCTCGCGCCTCCGCCCGGGGACGGCGGTCCGGTGCGGTCGTACACCTCGAACAGCAACTCCGCTGTTTGAGGAGACAGGTCACTGTGGGAGAAGGATAAACAATCTTTATTAATTAAATATATTAAAATTATCGTGTCGCGATGTTTGTAGTTGAACTCCTCTGGAATGGCTTGATTGATTCTCATGAAATTTTGGTGTGCATATTGGGTAGGTCTAAAAATCGGACATCTATTTTTAATCCCCCTAAATGTTAAGGGTAGTCCACTCCTAAATTTTTTTATTTATTTTTAGAGAATTTTTTTATGATACAACATTAGAAAATACATACAACGCTGAGTTTTCAACCCTCTACGATCGAGGTTAGGTCTAAAATCGGACACGAGGGTTGACACGAGGATACGAGGGTAGATCTAAAAATCGGACATCTATTTTTCATCCCTCTAAATGTTAAGGGTAGAGTCCACCCCTAAATTATTATTTTTATTTTTAGACAATGTTTTTTATGATACAACATTAGAAAATACATACAACCCTGAACTTTCAACCCTTATTTTTTCATCGATATTTATTTTTTTCTAATCTTTTTTCTTAATAACATGCATGACAAAACAACGTTTGCCGGTTCAGCTAGTATACATATATATAGCTCATGGCAAAGTGTCCGCTTGACGGCAATAGGCTCGTCCTCTACTACGTGAGACATAAAATCATAGTTGGCAAAATGTGGGTGTTTAACTCACTTCAGCCTACTACTTCGGGGATATACAGGGGTGAACCAAATAGTGTATGTGTTTCATTAGAAGAAATCAGCGTACTTACAACAAGAAGTGTTCCTCCCACTGAGGGTTGGCAGTGTCCTTCTTGAAGCCAGTCTGGTTCTTCTGGGGCGGCTCGTCCATCTCCACCACGCAGTACGGCGCTATGCACCCACTCTTACCTGCAGGACACAAACCCACAGGTCCAGGGTACCGATTTTGCTAATTTTATCTTATAATAAAACCAATGTCATATCACAGACAATGCAATCAATATCATTCAATTTCAGACTTTACAGTTATGCTGTTAGAGTCTAAAATTGAACGTCATCTTGTAGAGTGAATTACAAGATGTAATGAACTCTTTTTCATTTAATTTTCAAGTGTAAGCTTATATCCACATGGTCTAAAATACGGACGTAGGACACGCCGGTATTTCCGCCCAATTGAGCAGTCCGATTGGGGAAGTACCTCCGCCCTACAGAATACCGCGGTTATAATAACTTCGTGTTGTGTTCCCAGCGGTGAGTAGGGTAGCCAGAGCTCACTGGAGAGTTTTTGTGCTATCAGTGGGACGACCAAAGGCTTGTCCTGCTTTGTCCTCTACACTGACGGCACAAAATCTCTATTCTTACAGGGACGGCAGCACGGATGTGACTCCACTGGTGTTACACACGTTCATAGGTCATGGTAACCACTTTCCAACAGGTGGGCCGTGTGCTTGTCTGCCAGCTAAGTTGTATAAAAAAAAGAAGGTCAAAAATTTCATATTATTTTTTGTGTTGTGGTATAATAATGGTTTTGCTGACTAAAACTAGCAGATTCAAGGGCTGGATTGCTTTATAAATAAATAAATATTCTAGGACATACTACACAGCGAGATCCAAAGCAAGCATAGACCACCTGATGGTAAGCTGATGGCATAGGAACTAATAAATATGCTCGCCACTTATTACGTGGGATCTAAATCATAATTGGCGAAATGTGGGTGCCTACCCCTTCGGGGGTTAACAACCGTTAATTAATTCAAGCGTGAAGATACGAGAGTAGCTTCTTACCTCCTATGTCTTTAGCCGAGACGACTTTGACGAGTAGCCTCTTTTCGCCAAGCAGCACCGCGCTGCCGGCTGCGGAGTTGGGAGTGGATGTGTACATCTGACGATCTTGCAGCTGGAACGATCATGAACACTTAATTATCAGCACCAGGGCAAGTGGTGACACATTGCAATGTGCCTACTAGGTACTATCCTACATACAAACATATAATCACGCCTCTATCCTCAGAGGGTTAGGCAGAGATGAATTATCGCCCACATTTCAACAATCATTGAATTCGGTCCCACGTAATAGGGGGTGAGTCTATTGTCTGACTCAAGCCATGCATCTGAGGCTGAGTCTGGGCTGTATATATCTGTCTGATGTTAAACAGCCCTATCCCTTAGTCGCCTTGTACGACACCGCATGGGAATAGATGGGGTGGTCCAAATTCTACTCTGCCGGGAACCATGCGGCAGCTAAAATTTATTCGGTTAGCTTAACTAATAATGACGTGTCTTTTTATTATGTTTCATTTAAAAACTCATTATACAAATCTTTTTCTTCATCTTAGCAGGGTTCTTCAAGGTTTCTTCAGGGTTGGCAGCACGAGTGTAGCGCCCCTGGTGTTGCAAAAGCGTGAAGAAGTATCTGATGAGACTGCCAACCTGAGTTCCACCATTGTAATATTACTTAGTGTCTGTAATGGTGACCTTCTTTCCTGAGACTTTATCTTTAGCTTACCATCAAGCGAAATGAAGTCAAGTTTCCACCCATCAAGTATCACTTTCCATCAAGTGGGCCGTGTGCTTGTCTACCACCTAAGAGAAGTTCAGACGTTTCGTAGTTCGATTGAAAAGCTGAACCAAGAGGCTCAAAGGATGATGTTTCATTGTTACTCTGTCTTTTCTGGCTACATCCGAGACTGTCATCTCGAAGTCTAGCGTCCGGTTACTCCTTCTCTCCCTTTTGGTTTGGGTTGCTTTACCTGACAGCCCCAGGCTTATGCTCGGAATACCACCCTGCCCCTTGTCTACTCTTCACTGTGCCCTCTGACAGTCAGAGGAACACGTAAAAAGCCTCTAAGCAACGCTTTACAAGGCCAATCCCGGCTCGGCCAGAATTTGCGTCTCCTATACGAGAGAGAGGTGCTGCCGTCTCCATAGCTCACGGTGTGCAGTTTCCAGACCCCATCGTTAAAAATATCTGCTATGTACAATAGACTTCTTCATCAGTTTTACGTATCTTCTCTTACCATGGCATCATAATGGAGAGGTAGCCTCGGAGGGGCGGTCTCCACGTAGCGGCGGAGACGAGGGCAGGTGGGGTACTGGGCCAGGTTGAACTGCAGGTTCGTACTCCGGAGGGCGCTCACTACTATGTCGCTGGAAACAGATGAGTGCAAATAGCTCTTAAAGGGGTTGATTGAAGTTAAAGCGGTGTTCTGAGTCATCGAATTCTTACCAGTACTACTTAATGTCTTAGTATTGTATCTAAAAATATGCAGAGTAAACTAAGATAGTGTGGCGTAGCGGTAGTGAACGCGACTGCTACGCAGGAGGCGCGGGTTCGATCCCCGCTCAGTGCAAATATTTGTATGCATGAATATGGGTATTTGCATTGGTCTGGGTGTTTCTATGTATAATATGTATGTATTTACAAAAAAGAAGTATTTAAGTATGTTTATCCGTATTCTAGATTCCATAACACAAGCTAGTTAAACTATGCTTACCATGGATTTAGATAGCGTTGTGTAGAATGTTCTAGAATATTTATTATTATTATTATTATTATTACCTAACTAAACTTAAACTATGACTCGAAATAAAGCAAAATTTATAACTTTTTAGATTCCTTATTAAATTTCAAATCAATCTTATTATACACTGTATACGTGTAAACGCAACGTACACTGAGATAAATGCGATATTCTCTTGCACTCCACATATTTTCACTACGCGCCAGTGCGCTGTGACGTCACCACGTGCCACGATTTTGTATGGAGCGTGACTCGAGAAATTGAATTTTTAAAATCAGATATCTTTAAAACTAATTGTCATAAGAAAGTTTTACTTTTACAGTTCATAATATTTTTGTAAAATGTACAGTTTACGATAATAATAAAAAAGTAGGACACGACCCTATGAGTATAATAACTATTTAAATCGATTGGAGAAAGTGACAATGAGACCTCAGACGCGACACGAACCCGCTACCAGTCCCTTAAAGAGAGTATGTTCTGACCACTGAGCCACGTCTTGACTATTCAAATTCTTCAATACTGCCACATGGAGCGACGGTATACGACCAGCCATCAACAGGTAGTCCCATCTGATTTGAGGGTCCATTCTCACTAAAGGAGTAGCGGCCGGTGGAGGCGTTATAAGTCAAAGTATTACATGGACAAAATGTTTATGGTTATCCGAAGACGATGGTTGGATGATGTTGGCTGCTGACGGGCGCTGCTCTCTCAGTGACATTGACCCTGAATGACTGCTCGGTGGCTCTTTACGTGTCTGACCCGTAAAAGGCACAGTGGAGAGCACCCAACGGACAGACTGGTCGCTGAATGCAGGCATGGGTCTTGTCACCCCTTGACACCCGTCGGCGTAGTGATACGACCCTCCCTCGCCTTTCCGGAGTTCCATGAGGACACTGTGCTTTCCACACCCGAAAGAGCCATCTTAAAACCGTAGCTTGTATACTGTCAGTGGGAAGACCAAAAGCTTGTCCTACTTTGTCTTTTACACTGACGGCACAGAAAATCTTGGGCTTACAGGGATGGCAGCGCGAGTGTGTCTCCCTAGGTGTTGCACACGTCCATAGGTCACGGTAACCACTTTTCATCAGGTGGGCCGTGTGCTTGTCTACCAACAAGGTGGTATAAAATAAAAGGTGGCTCGAGATCAGCTGGGTTTCGCCAGAAATGTCATTGGATAACCTTAATTCCTTTTATTAGTGTTAAGGTAATTGGGATATTTACAACGCTTTTCGAAGTTATATGTGTATTTGTCGCAGGTTTGTCGCACTAAGTGCCCGGTTAATGGCAATAGGCTCGCCACCTATTACATTGGGACCTAAACATAAACTGGCGAAATGCGGGTGCTAGCACCTCTGCCTACCCCTTCGAGTATATAGGCGTGAGTTTTTGTTTATGTTATGTATTGTTCTGAGTTTCCGATATTTCGGCGGTATTTAATACTAATGTACTTGTTGTAGTGACCATGAACATGATACATGATAATATAGGTATATTAATTCATTTTATTGTGTTTGTTAACTGTCCGGGCAAGGTTTTATCGTAGAAATTATTTGGAGTCTATGACAGCACCGGGGCAAAGCCAGGGCGTGCGGTCAGTTTACCATCTCCAGATCGATTTTCAGTCCTGAATCTAGATTGTATTCTAGATATAATAGTTCTAAAGTTATTGTAAGATTCGATTCACACTGAGTGTGTTCTCGAATAGATTTCTTACCTGATCGCGTTTTGCATATTGTTCTCAGTGGTGTTGGGCCTTAGGGCTCCGACGGGCGCCAAGGCCACCTTCACTTCAGGCCATCCATCGCATTTCAGCTCACCAGTCAGTTTGTCTGTCACGCATACCACGTTCAGGCGCGCTCGGAATCTGAAATATTACCAACTTGTTTTAGAAGTCATTTTTGTAATCACTGCAATGTAATTTAACTGGAGATTTCAGAAATTCATTGTTAGTATCAGTTGCTGAGGATTTTGATAAAAAATGTGATTGAATATTGAATTATGTCATGTCTTGTGTTTCATTTTAACCAAAGAGAATACAATACTACGTAAGATTTTAACTAAATGTGTACGTTTATATTTATTTTGAGTGATTTTGAGGTTATGTCCAGTACTTAGTTTTTTTTTTAAAGTAAGAGCAATAGTCAACAAAATTTCAACAAATACTTTTTAGCAAGAGGTTGCCGTGTTTCTAACTACTTCGAACAAAATTTCAAATCGGTTAGTTGGTTTAATGGTAAATGGTCTAACAAAGGAAAGTGCTATTACCAGCAGACCTAAGTAAGTACACATTTGATAATATTGTAAGCTTGTATAGTACTCTATCAGTGATCTAAGTGACTGCTAACTGTCTTGGTATTTACAAGTATTTTTAATATATATTTTGATCCCAGACACGTATCGAATCTTTTGAGGAAACACGAGGAGCTACGGCAGTGGAGGTGTTCAAATATACCAATCATAGATTATATTACGTCTCGTTTCTCCCGCGACTTGATCTAAAGATGTACGCTTAGAACTCTTTTTTATCGTACAAAGAACGACCTCCGTGGCGTAGCGGTAGAGCATTCGACTGCTATGCAGGGGGCGCGGGTTCGATTCCCGCTCAGTGCAAATATTTGTATGCATGAATTTGTATATTTGCATTGGTCTGGACGTTTATGTGTATAATATTTATGCATTTAAAAAATAGTATCTAAATATGTTTATCCGCATTCTAGATCCCATAACACAAACTAGTCAAGCTATTCTTACCATGGGTCTAGATAGCGTTGTGTAGAATTTCGTTGAATATTTATTTAAAAGAAATCCCCCCGGATAGGTACCCCCCTCGCCGAAGCCGGTGGGGAAGTTATGTCGGACCAGAACCGACTAAAACCCACCGTCTGAGGGTCGTAAGTTTTCGGAGGTTAGATTGCTGGAGACATAACTCTCGCACTCCGTCTGATACAGGGCTGTCTCTCGAGCTGGCCCTCTTCGTGTGTAGAAACAACGGAGTCCCCATCTAGCCCCAGAGCCTGCTTCTGCTGGGGTGACTGGCAACTCCGTCACCTCCAGGCATTATGGATATATGCTTAGAACTAGGTATATTGCAATCATCGCATAACGCTCACATAGAAAATCACATATATGATTTCATTTATATCAATATGAAGTGGTAGGTAGACTAATCAGATAAAGAGACTGAGATTTATTATCTCGTCTGTCTATCAATCAATCCCGGCCGATATCAACTCCATTATTTAGACAACCCTCCGACAGTGTTATTCTATTAAAATTAAGTAGATATGTTATCTCATATGGTGTGAGTAACTGTATCTATACAAATAAAAAAAAATACGGAGGTCACATGGCAGTCGCTTCACAGAAAATATAGAAATACAGCATCGTCGCATGGTAGTTACAAAATGTCGACTGAATAAAGTGGAACTTGGACTCTGAGGTAAAATGGACCTCAGATGACCACGACGGACACAAGGATGGTGTTTCATAATCATAAAACATATAAACTCTTAGATCTTAAAGGGTCGGCAGCACGATATTTGTAGGAGGTAGGACATTATGATATTTCCGTCCAATTGAGCAGTCCGACTGGGGAAGTACCTCCGCCCTATAGAATACCGCGGTCATTTTAACCTTGTGTTGTGTTCCCAGCGGTGAGTAGGGTAGGCAGAGCTCACTGGAGAGTTTTGGTGCTGTCAGTAGGAAGACCAAAAGCTTGTCCTGATTTGTCTTTTACACTGACGGCACAGAAACTCTCTGTGCTTACAGGGTTGGCAGCGCGAGTGTGACTCCCTTGGTATTGCACACGTTCATAGGCCACGGCAACCACTTTCCATAAGGTGGGCCGTGTGCTTGTATCCCACCAAAATTATATAAAAAAACACACAGTACACATTTCGAGATTGAATATTATGATTTTAACTGTCGATAGCGTAGTGGTTAAAGAGTCGGCCTTACGACTGAAAGGTCCCGGCTTCGAATCGACTACCGATGTGAACCTATTTCTAACACAAACAAATTAGCTTAGCTGAAGGGGTTAATGGGAATTAGGTTAACTACTGTAAAGTCGCTACAAGATTGTTAACCTTCATTATGTACCTAATCACATGGAGTAGATGTAGTGCTCATGACTTAAACCATCGCGTTCCATGAAATACAGTAATGTTATGGGAATTAACGCGATCATGGTATAGGTAAATAACAGCGGTAGCCTAGTGTTAATGGACTGCTGAGACGAGGTCTCGGGTTCGATCCCAGGTTTACCATGGCACACACCAATGACTTTTCGATGCTTTTCAATACTCAATACTCAATACATTTATTGCATTCCATAATGTGATACAGATGTCAGATTAAGATGAAGTTACAATTATGGACCCTGTCGGGCACAGCACAATGTTTGGAGAGAGGGATAATTTACTATTATACAGTTTCATTACAATTTTAATCTTAGAAATATATTAAGCTTTTTATACCTTGTCATTTGAAGAGTGATGATATGATACTGATAATGATGTGAGCAGAAGTTTTAATCACTGTTCAATAGTAGGTATATACAATAAGGGAATTTGAATATAGGCAATATTAACTGACAATAATAAATTTAGTTCTATGACGTATTAACTTTTTTAGTTTCATTAAAAATATAAATTACTAGTCTCTCAATACATAATGTTTTTATTTTCGAAGTTATGTGTGTATTTCTCGCAGGTTTATAAGTGCCCGGTTAATGGCAATAGGCTCGCCACTTATTACATTGGAACCTAAACATAAACTGGCGAAATGTGGGTGTTAGCACCTCTGCCTACCCCTTTGGTATAGGTACATACATATATATGGTTTGCCTGACGTTTCGATCAGATTACACCGAGTGTGGTCACAGGCTGACTGGCTGCGCACTACCGCCGTCTTCGAGTTCGTGTGGTATAGTATAGTGAGGTTTAGTGCTCGTTAAAAAAGAAAACAATTAACCTGTTCACGTTAACCCTGTAGTGTGACACCTCCACCTTCTCCCCTCGTTGGCTAAAGGCTTTGAGCTGGAACGCTGGAGTAGCATCGCAGTCACAGGTAATTGTCTGAAAACAAAGAAATCATTCAAGTTATTCGCTTGTTAAATCTTACAAGGTATATGCGCGATACTCATAGGTAGTAGAGAAACACACGGCCCACTTGATGGGGAGTGGTTACCGTGACCTTTGGACGTGTGCAAAACCAGGGGTGTCGGTAAGATCCTTCTGATATCCTGATGAAGACAAACAGGGTGTTTAGAGCGGTAATTACTATTTCCCGTTTAGGACAAACTCTGTGAATTTTAAATAAAAAATAAACAGGTCAAAAGAAATGAGATGTTTATTCGCTCTGGTAGTAGAAAGTGATTGATTGCGCATGTCATCTTCACACTTGTGAGTACCTAAAATAACATAATTAATAAACAGAACATCTCCTTGCGGATTGCTCAGTGAAGCTTGGTAGGCGTGGACACAAGGTGGCATTCGTGGAAGTTTCCGCACGAAAATCGGCATAGAACCTCACACTTTAACCATTAGCAGCCGAACAATTACAAAAAAGATAAAGAAACGAGTACGGCGGATGAAACCTTGGAGCAGAGTTAATGTCTATAGAACAAAAGTACACTCAGCGAAATTGCTGAACTTTTACTGTGACAATATGAACACTGCTTTAGTTAATGACTGCTGAAATAAAACAGATTTATGAATCAGAAAATAGGACATAAAAATGTCACTGGAAATCTTTTCGACATGAATAACAAGAAGCCTTGCTATGAAGAGAGATGAAATTCTGAGCTTTCCATGGATCACCTCTGGATGCCGGGTCCATTGTGTGGCAAAAAGAGAAATTCTTAAGCAAATCCCGAGACTTGGGATTAGGTTTTAGACACTTTCCGAAATACATCAGCAGTTATCTTGACTTCGTGTTTCTGTCCCAGCTAGTGCAGCTTTAAATATTCTTTCCAATATAGAGTTGACTGTACTTCTGGATAAGCCAATGTTTTCCAGCAGGCCATATTGAAATTATGGAACAAAGTTTCGGGTACGTACTTATCGACCATGAATTGGTTAATTTTGCTATTAAGCCCGAAGCAGTACGCCCTACTCAAACAAATCCGAAACAATTTCATTGCATAGAAAGAAAGAAGTTGACGTGACGGCATGGCAGAGGTGCTATCTGAAAACCTGCTGCACATTCACTTTTAGCGATGTGCAGCATATAATTGAATGAAATTTTAAAGCAATAATATGCTAACTATTCAAATCGGATAAGATAGGTTTTTTTTAATTAGCTTACGCAGGATTCGAACCCGCGATCTTTATCTTACAGGGGGAATGATCTGACCACTGAGTCACTAAACCTCGCCTGAAATTATCCAAATATATCCGTTTTACAGCGACGACGGTGGGACGGTGGGTTAGTGGGATTGAACTGATTTAAAAATTATCCTATCTTAATCATGCAGCATATAAACTGATATCGTGGCCTATTAAAACACGCATACCCATAGTATCAATAAGCCCATAGCAGTCCAGTACTGGACATAGGCCTCTCCCAATGTTGGGAGGCTTTGATCAACTATTTCCGCGCTGACCAGAAATTTTGGTATGGAGTTTTATAAGTTTTCCTTCTCTCGCAGTGATATCGTCTGCGTATTTTTCCGTTAGTCGCCTCTTACGACACCCGTCGGATGAGATGGGGTGGTGATACCTGTATTCTTTCTCCAGCTTATCCAATTAAAAATGGTAAAAGAGCGGTAAACGTTGTTCTATCCTGTGCTTGTTTTTATTTTTTTTCTTTTTTTCTTTCTTACTTTAGAGTCCAGCTTTCGATCTCCTAGACTTTTTCTTTATCAGGCTTTTGCGGTCTGACCTACTAATCCCGAAAGGCCTGCCCTAGCCTCGTGCGTGAATCAGCAGTACATAGGGGTTGGCCTGAGCTCTGAAGAGCTTAGTGATCTTACCTTTTTTACTTGTGGTAATCCCCCGAACTAACCCCACGAAACACTGTCCCAGGATTCAATACCGGCGGGTAAGGTTTTTTTTAGACAAGCACATGGCCTACTTTAGGGGCCGTTCAAGTATTACGTAAGCATTCAGATTGATTACAATTATTTAACCCCACTCCCACTTGTCAGCAAAAGTGAACAAATCTCTTAAAATGCTTACGTAAACATAAAAAAAACACATGCATTTTTCTTTTTTTGGTTAAATGTAATATAATGCATGTTATATTATGTGTGAAACATAAATAATATTATATATTAATAATTATTTAAGCAATGCAATGACCCCCCCCCCCTCTCCCCCCTCAAGTGCTTACGTAATACTTGAACGGCCCCTTATGCAAAATGGTTATCATGGCCTAATAGGCGTGTGCAACACCAGGTAAGTTTTTTTTTTATAGCACTTAGTTGGCAGACAAGCACACGGCCCACCTGATGGAAAGTAGTTACCGTGGCCTATGGACGTCTGTAACACCAGAGGAGTCACAGTCGCGCTGCCAACCCTGTAAGTACAGAGTTTCTGTGTCGTCAGTAGAAGACAAAGCAGGACAAGCCTTTAGTCTTCCCACTGACAGCACAAATTCTCCAGTGAGCTCTAGCTACCCTACTCACCGCTGGGAACACAACACGAAGTTATTATAACCGCGGTATTCTGTAGGGCGGAGGTACTTCCCCAGTCGGACTGCTCAATCGGGCGGAAATACCGCCGTGTCTTACCTCCTTAACGTTCGTCGTCGTCGTTCGGACTGCTTAACCTATAAGCACAGAGAGTTTCTGTGCCATCAGGGTAGAAGACAAAGAAGGATAAGCCTTTGGTCTTTCTACTGACAGCACAAAAACTCTCCAGAGTCTGCATTGAGCTCAGGTTGTCCGCTAATGTATTTCTTTCGCTCTCCTTCTAATCCTGGTCCTTTTACGATTTTCTTATCTCAATGAAACTCCTTTCGTGTGAGTTCAAGGTTTCAATTATACTTCCAATAGTAACCTCAAGTTCATTGACGGAAGGACACACAACCAACTTTTATATTGAGAGCTATCTCTCCAAACAAAGTAATATAAATATTACTAACAGGAGGGTTCTAATTTAAATGGTGGATTATCATCCACCTACGTATGTTAGAAGCTGAATATGAGATATTGTTTTATTATTGTTACATATGGGGATATAGCTCAGTGGCAGAGCAATCGACTGCAGATCGATAGGTCCCCGGTTCAAGTCCGGGTGTCCCCTGCGCGGTAGCGTCGTTTTTGCTACAATTTTTTTGACATTTTCTTAATTTCTTTCTCTTAAAATTTCGTGTTTGTATGATGAGATATCATTTTTTCATTTACATTTGAAAAAATTCGAATTTTTTTAATTTGTCTGTCTGTCTGTCACTAGACTATCTCATGAACTGTAATAGTTAGACAGTTGAAATCACAGACGATGTAGGTCTGTTGCCACTAGGTATAAGAAAAAAAAATACGGAAAAACAAAACAATGTTTAAGGGAACCACAACCCATACAATTATAGGAGGTAGGACACGGCGGTATTTCCACCCAATTGAGCAGTCCGACTGGGGAAGTACATCCGCCCTACAGAATACCGCGGCTATAATAACTTCGTGTTGTGTTCACAGCGGTGAGAAGGGTAGCCAGAGCTCACTGGAGAATTTGTGCTGTCAGTGGGATGACTAAAGGCTTGTCCTGCTTTGTCCTCTACACTGACGGCACAGAAATTCTGTGTTTACAAGGTTGGCAGCGTGATTGTAGCTTCTCTGGTGTTACACACGTCCATAGGCCACGGTAGCCACTTTCCATCAGGTGGGCCGTGCGCTTGTCTGCCACCACTTGTCTGGTATAAAAAAAATCCAACTCGCACTTAGCCAGTTTAAAAAAAAAACTTTATTAAAGCACTCGTTTACAATTATTTCAATTCCGTGTTTTGAATGAAGTACAATGAACTGCGGCGTTCCGTTTCACGCCTTTTTTTTTTTTTTTTTTTTACGTGCGCAAAATCCCCACGGATACCTCCTCACCGGAGCCGGTGGAGGAGGTTATGTCGGACTCGAACCGACTAAAACGCACGCCACCTGTGGGTCGTTTTGGTTGCCGAAGGTGAGGTTGACAGGCATATCCCTCGCACCCCGGCCGACCCAGGGCCATCTCTCACGATCTGGCCCTCGTCTCGGGTGTGGGGACTACAGAGTCCCCAACTCGACCCCGGAAACGGGGAGGCGCGCTAGGCGCGCCATCGCCGCGGCCTGCTTCTGCCAGGGTAACAGGCGGCTCCACCTGTCACCCCCAGGCCGGCGCTCATGGGGGGCGGAGGTCGTTCATCGACCTCCGACGCCCGAGTTGCCTTCGTACGCGGGCAGCTTGTCTTGCGATCCTTCGTCGCTCCCGCTGCCGCTCCCGCCCCGCCTCCTCCTTCACGAGCATTACTTGCTCGCAGAAGGAGGCGCCGGCCGCCCACGCATCCGCGCAGCGAACCATCGCCGCGAGCAAGGTGGAGAGCGTGAGAACCCTCACTCCCAGGGCCGCCACAAGCTCCCGCCTCGGCGTCTCCCACGCCGGACACTCGGTGAGCGTGTGCGGACCTGAGTCCTCGCTCGCGTCGCAGTGATGGCACTCGGACGTTGGCTCTTTCTGCATCCGACGCAGATACTTTCCGAAGCATCCGTGCTCGGTGATCATCTGCGTCAGACGGTACGAGAGGCTGCCGTGTGGCCTCTCTAGCCACTCCCCCATGATGGGTCTTACCGCCGTTACTACGGCGTGCCCATTAACCGGGCACTTATAAACCTGCGATAAATACACACATAACTTCGAAAAGTCCTTGGTGTGTGCCATGGTAAAACCTGGGATCAAACCCGAGACCTCGTCTCAGCAGTCCATTACCCATACCACTACGCCACCGCGGTTATTAATTAGTAAGGTGTAATGATCCCATTGATATACCTAAACTGTTTATCAATGAATAAAACTCTTCTAACTTCTCTTTTGCGTATTTACAGAAATAAATGAAGTCTAAAATGCCCCCTATTATCTAACCACAAGTCCTGATCAATCACCTGAATCTCTTGGGGGGTAGACACACGGAAACTAAATTTAGTGACGTGGCTAACGTGGGTCTGGTAGAATTCATTGAAAAACTTGACATTGGCGTCTTGCTATTAATCATTTTATAAATATTTGGCTGGTGACATCTGTCGAAGAACTGATGGTCGTTGAAGTAGACGAGTCCTGAAGTCGACCGTAAGAAGGTAAATGGAAGGAGTCCAGATGGACTGATAACCTGATAAAGGTAGCTGGAACAAGTTTCGGAAGGCGGAGAATCGGGAGATGCCCATGTTCAGACGTGGACTATTGATGAGGATGACGGAAAAGTGTGGACAAGCTGTACCTGAGTTTAAATTATATATTTATTATAAGAACATAATCAGTACTCACGACATCATCCTTGGAGTCGCACTCGCAGAACACGTTGGAGATGCTGGGCGGATGGCAGTCGAGCGCGCGCACCAGCTCCACGCCAATGCCTTGCTGGAACAATAGAAGCACATGTTATAGGAGAAGCACTGACAAAGCAAGGGTCAAAAGATTTACAAGGTAAGTATGTTGAGAAAATAAATGTGATGTTGCTGGTGCAGGTGAGATGTTGCGGTGAGATTGAGAGCAACTGCGGGCAATTGCTCGCAGTTGCTCTCAATCTCACCGCCCCGTTGACTCGTAAAATCAGCATGAGATCGATCTTCAATTCATTTATTTATTTGCTTGTAATGTAGTACAACAAAAGATGGTTGCAAATTGTATTATCGTCCGAACTAAAGGCGTGTACCAAAAATAAGAACAATCAGTCAACAGGAAGGGGCAAATACCAAGGTTTTAAGATCATCTTGAGTACTTTGCTAGTCAAGATCTATCTGATGCTGACCGTACGGGACATGAGTTGACATAGACAGAAGCTATCGTAAGGAGATAGCCGTGAGCGCGCTCTCATTTCATTGCGTTGTGTACCTTTGCTATTATCAGCTTCTGGATATGAATACTAACAGGGGCTATACCAGTTTCGGTACGGCCGTGAGCAGTTGGAGCCCCGGATCCTGGTTGCGGAATAAGGTGGGCCTGCACCGGTTACATGGTATATCAATAAAAACACATCTGGCATCTAGCTAGGGCACATAAACGGTTCAGGATCAGAAGATGGATTATCTGTGAAGAGAGAAAGTGTGTGAGAAGAGGAATATGACATATTAATAATGTCATATTCCTCTTCTCACACACTTTCTCTCTCTCTTCAGCTCCACGTTAACACGGATCGTTTGGGAATCTTAGAGTTGTACCCGAGGCTTTCACTTCAAAGCCTGGGGTCTGCTTACTCCTTCTCTTCGTTTTGGTGTGCCTCATACGGCTTCATAGAAGCGACTGGCAATGGCTTCCCTAGGGCAATTGGGAAATGGCCCCGAGAGCTAGAAACCAGCTTCAGAACCTTGTCCGTTAATAAGACGGTATACCGGCTGGTGGCTTGCAGGTGAGGTTTGCTTGGTCTTGTTGCTTAATCTTAATATTTTTATGGAATATGTCTTTAATTGACTGAGTGAGCGAATTGAGCGAGTTTCCGTTTCGACAAGGTGGCCGATTTTGCTTTTGTTCGCATCTATGTATGTTTGTCAGTACCGGTCCAAATGGCGCAATTCTAAACCGATCTGACGGAACCGAAAGGACCAACTGAATCGAAAAACTATGCACACATGGCTGAAGAGGAGAAGTTTGGTGTCGCGTTATTTATAAACGAATCTTGATGATTTTTAAATGAAACATCAAGGTTAGAATTCCTCACGGGATTATTTGAAAAAAAAATCAAGCCTAGAAAAGGAAACTTTGTTATAAAAAAAACCAGATGCCAAAAAGAGAGGAAGTTAGGTAGAGCATTCGACTGCCTCGATTCCAGCTCAGTGCAAATATTTGTATACATGAATATTTATATTTGCATTGGTCTAGGTTTCCCTATATATGATATGTATGTATTTACAAGAAAAAAAAGTATGTTTATCCGCATTCTAGATCCCATAACACAAGCTAGTTAAGCTATGCTTACCATGGCTCTAGATAGCGTTATGTAGAATGTTGTGGAATACTTATTTATTTATTATTATTTAAAAATTAATTACAATTAATATTTTTAAATTATTATTATTTATAATTTAAAAATATGGCAAACGGTGATTTCGAAGTCTACTATTCACAGAACTACTGTTTATCCGCATTTTAGAATGATGCGTGTGTGGAATATCTTAAATTATTTATTTTTATCAATTAATCAAATAGCCTATTATTTATAGACGTATTTCAATTATCTGCCAATTAAGTTAATCAACCCACGGAAGTAACCAAACTGACCAATTACGCCCAGACACGTGTGGTTACTTCAAAAACAATTTGGCTGAGCAAGAATCATGTATTTATTGTACAATGCTGGCTTTTAATCGCTTTTCACATAAATCGTTTCTGATAACGCTCGTAGGTAGGTACTTCTATGGTTTGTTAAAAATATACTTACTGTGTTCAAAGTACGTTAAGTAACGTACGTAAGTAAGTAAAAAAGTCGCAGTAGCCTAGTGGTATGGGTAATGGGCTCGATCCCAGGTTTTACCATGGCACACACCAATGACTTTTCGATGCTATTCGAAGTTATGTGTGTATTTATCGCTGGTTTATAAGTGTCCGGTTAATGGCAATAGGCTCGCCACCTATTACATTGGGACCTAAACTAGTGCTAGTACCTCTGCCTACCCCTTCGGGGATATAGGCGTGAGTTTGTGTCATGTAATATTGTGTTCAATATTCATCAAGTAGAATATAGGTAATGTTTAAATCATCATCCTCTTAGCGATTTCCGAGATGCATCCAAAGTTTGGAGCCTGAGCATGAGCCTGAGACTGAGGTCCACTAGATGAAAATGCTGCTAAATGAACGTGTGGAGTCACGCATAGACAATGCGTGAAGAAGTCTGTCATCCGCGGCAGTCTTCATGTCCGTGATATCGTAGATAATTTGCAAGAGAGTATTTTCGCCCAATTGAGCAGTCCGACTGGGGAAGTACCTCCGCCCTACAGAATACCGCGGCTATAATAACTTCGTGTTGTGTTCCCAGCGGTGAGTAGGGTAGCCAGAGCTCACTGGAGAATTTGTGCTGTCAGTGGGAAGACTAAATGCTTGTCCTGCTTTGTCTTCTACACTGACGGCACAGAAACTTTATTTACAGGGTTGGCAGCGCGACTGTGACTCCTCTGGAGTTACAAACGTCCATAGGCCACGGTAACCACTTTCCATCAGGTGGGCCGTGTGCTTATCTGCCAACTAAGTGGTATAAAAAAAAAGAGTCGCCTTCGTTGGTGCGATCAAGTTTTACGGAAACTGCCAGGCTACGTGGGTAGCAAATATTTGATAATGGGGCCCTTCCGGGTCTAGATATGAGGGGTAGGCCCAAGTAGCGCGTACTTGACGTCGTCGAGGATGATATGCGTGGAAATACTCTCTTGGCATGAATGCCCAAGACCATGAGAAGGGGAGAAGTAAAAGAAATAAAGCAGACCCCAGAATCCGAGGTGAAGGATGAGGGGTATCCTTCACCTCGGATTCTGGGGTCTGTTTTCTTTCTTTGGAGACAGCGGGAGTGGTTACATCGGAATCGAACCGACTAAAAACTGCAGGCCGTCTCGGGTCATCACTAGCCATAGGTGGCAGACAAGCACATTGCCCATCTAATAAAAAATGGTTACCGTGGCCTATGGACGTATTGAATTGTGCAACAGTGCAACAGTGGTGCAAAGTATTATGTCATATTTAACCACAGACACAAAATGGCAATAAATTTAAAACTTTAGCTCTATACGCTTAAAGCCGAAAATTAAATGAAGAAAGTTTTATTACACTTTACCACTCACTCTGCAAAATACCTTTTTATTTTGCCCTTTAACTTTAAAGATCAAATTTAAGTGAATTTTTTTGGCAGTGGCCGTGGTATGACATTGGTTTTAATATAACACGATCGAGGCCCAGCTTGTAGGTAGTTCTATAATTTTATTGAAGATTGTCATAATCTCACATTGTATTGCGTGTCGCACGCTCGTTATCCTTACGTCATCGCGTCAGTGCGCGTGAAGAGCGATTAAAACAATTCAACTACAGTAAAACAATGAAAGCATAAACTGCGAATACAAAATACATTATTATTTTACTTTCGCTACTTTTATAGACAGTAGTAACACGTGCTGCAGAACAAAATAATTTCTTTTTGTCGTAATCGATTTCGTGGTTGTAATCTTAGGACGTTTTTTATTATGTTTATCACGATATTACAGCACGATATGTCGTGGGTCGTAAAACTCGTAAATAATTATATAATAATTGAGCGTCCATAGTCTAATGTAGTGATTGTCAACCGGTCCATGAGTGTAATTATTCTGTGGTTCTGGGCACAAGTCTTCAGGATTGTTGTCGGTAAGTACATGAATGGGTGCATCTATGAACCATTTATGTAACAAGTGGAATTCAATTTCTTTTTACAATCTCGTAGTAACGTCAAGGCAAATTAGATATCACTAATTTGGTTGAATAAAAAGCACTTTCACTCTTTTTCACAAAAGTATGTTAATTTTAATGAAAAAGTATTTCTTTTATATTTTTAGTTGGCACTTCAATAAAATACAATATAAATAATTTACAAGGGCGAATATACTCGCAAGGAAATAATTTAAATGTCATTATAATTAATTATAAATCCATTTAAATTATTATAATTACTGACACTTCACAAGTAGACAATCAATCAATTTATATTATTCAGTGACTACATAAAAGTAATTAAATTATACGTGTGAAAGAGACAACGGTTTGACATCGTATTGTTTTCTATTTTATATTATCTGTGCTATTTGACATTGGTGTCGATTCTGTTGTGCTTTCAACTAAATTCTTTTGACGTCTTTTTGCTTCCATTGTACAATTCAGAAAAATCGGTCAGAATTCAGGAGATACAAATGCAAATGAGAATGCACTAATTGTTGCATACCATGGTTACGTAAATTCCACATTAAGATTTGGTATGGTATTCTGGGGCAACGGTACGAACATCAATGACATATTTGTGGCCCAGAAAAAGTGTCTTAGAGCAATATGTGGACTGAAGCGTACAGATACTGAGAGTTTTAACCTTACCGTCTCTGTATATATATGAAGTTAATGTGTACGTAAAGACACGGAGCGACGTTGACTATCCACGATATCAAAAAGATATGCATCTTTTTGATATCGTGGATAGTCAACGTCGCTCCAACAAACTGCACCTATTGAGCGCTAGAACCACATTTCTCCACAAGAGCTTTTATGCAATGGCACCAAAATTATATAATAAAATCCCAAAACATATTAGGACATGCTCAAATATTAGTGAATACAAGCGTAGCCTATTTAACTTTCTAGTTGACAAAACTTATTACTCAATTAATGAATTTTTAAAAGATAACATTTGACATCTGCTATTTTGATTTGTATACCATATTTCCATAATATTATATTTTGACATTTGATTGGATTGCACATTTTTGGCGACTGTGGACTTAGCACATTGCATCTCAATTTTCACTGACATTGCTTATTTTAATTTTATTTTAATTATGTAACTTTATTAACTGATAATGTATTATTTCGTATGCCTTTAGGCGAAACATTGAAGAGCATTATATTTTTTATTGTAACACCTTTTTCACCTATGTTTGACGAATTAAAATTGATTATTATTATTACAGTTTGAAGTTTATTCACATGTCTGTCTCTCGGCAACAAAGGAACAAAATGTAGTGAGTATACCTAGGTGTTTTATATATAACTGACTAACTAGTGGTTCAATTTCGATTTTGGCCTTTAAATCGAATTTTTGAACAGAAAAATATTCAAATCGATCGAAAAATTTATCGGTTCAGGCGGGATCGAGCCCTCGATCTCTCTATTACAGTGGGAATGCTCTGACCACCAAGAAATATATAATTAAAATGAGTTTTTAAATAAAACACATTAAAAAGCCACATCAAGATTGTTGACATTTAATTAGGTGGGTACCTAATCAAATGGAGTTGTAGTTTACGTGATTTTGTGACAACAGAATTAGCACCATTACTTAGGAATCTATTTGGTGAGTCGTGAATTATTTGGCATTGGTTATCAATCGGTTTAGTGACTAATGGATTGATTTCTATGACGTCATAGTTTGTTTGGCTTTGACAGTTCGCTTTGCGCCTTTTAGTTGATTGAATAGATAAAATACTTTTGTGAGTTATGGTAGTTGAGAGTTGCCAGCGCAAATATTACTCCGAAAATGTGGGAGTTTTATTTCAAGAAGTACACAAGTAAATAGCTTACTGGCTAAACATACGCATACACACTTCAATTGTGATTAAATCTACTACCAAATGCTACAAAGGAGGTGGCAGAGCCCTACTTTTATTAACATAATATATAGTCGCGTCTCTTTCCCATAGCAGTAGGCAGAGACAAAAGCTTACCACTTGTACGATCATGACGTTTGAATTAGCATCTTAGTTTTCTCCTTGAATATGCATATGTGTAATAATAGTATAGGTAAATCTATATACGTACATAATTATGTTATTCCAAACTTGTAATTTTTTTTATATATAGAACACGCCAATTGGACTTCGCCTTGCCTGATGATAAGCTGAAGGCAAAGTCTCAGAAAAGAGAGTCACCATTACCTACACATACCGTGTGACAATGGTGACACTCAGCTTGAAGGTCTCATCATATGCTTTTTCACGCCCCGCTTGAAGGACCCGGGACTGTAGGAAGAGGGAAATACCAAATTTCCGCCATATCTGTTCAGCCATTAAAGTGTGATTGAATGACAAAAGACAAACATCCAAACATTTTCACAAACATTCACTTTTATAAAAAATTGTAGGTGAAGTAACACTATCGTCGAAAGGTTGCCCTCCAGCTGGCCCTCAACTCTATTAAAGCAAAACCACTGTGATACTACAGACTGCAAAAAATAGCATTAAAATTAAGACTTTATTTCTATTTCCTTAAAGTCCAAAATTACATAAAAAGATTTCATTACACTTTTTCATTCACTCTGCAAAAAACCTTTTAATTATGGACTTTAACAGCATTGATTTAAAATCTAGAATTAAATATTTTTTTATAACAGTGGAGTTGCTTTAGCAGAACAAATATTAAAAATCTACCCATTTAATCTGATAAAATAGAAGAAAACAAATTAGACTAATTTAATAATAACCTATAATGACATTACGAGAATTTCATCAGACCAACAAATCACGTAGTTCTCACGAACAGCAGAGTAATTCTCTACTCGTTGACGGGCATATCGGAAAACACATCCAAGA
The DNA here is from genome assembly GCA_963662185.1 of Eilema griseolum. Lineage (NCBI taxonomy): Eukaryota > Metazoa > Arthropoda > Insecta > Lepidoptera > Erebidae > Eilema > Eilema griseolum. The sequence continues at coordinate 1,988,682 of OY759255.1, forward strand.
AAATTGACCAATCACAATCAGTGTTAATTTTGTGGTCTAAGATGTAACCAATCCCAATCGCTATCAAGGTTGACAACGCCAACACATCCACGAGAGTCGACCAATGGCAATCAATATTCAGCAGACTGAAGTGACACTTTAAGGTCAAGAGCAGATTCAGGTCAAAAGGTCACCATCACAATAATTATTGAACTGAATCACGCACAATCTCGACGTCTCACTTCGTAGACATATGCAATCTGCCCTAGTAATTTTTAGAGTCGATAAGACGTGCGGTTTTAGTCGGGTTGAGTGCGATAACACCTCCAATGGCCGGTAGGAATTACCTCTGAGAATTGCCGCATGAAAAAAGAATAAGGTGGAATCTATGGGTTTAGTACAAAAACGCCTAATTTCAGAAGTTTTCAGAGTATCGTACCTCAAAAGGAATAATATGAAACCCTTATAGGATCACTTCATTGTTCGTCTGTTCGTCTGTCCGTCTGTTTGTCTGTCAGGTCTATAACGCTTTGAAACGGCAAAAATCAAACGTCTAAGTAAATACATTCAAAATATATTACGGTTTTTTAGCTTAAATTACGGACCCCTCAATGCGCGAGTTCAACTTTTTTTTGTGCTGTAATCCCCTCGGATACCCCCCGTCCCCCGCCGGAGATGGTGGCTATGACGGACTCGAACCGACTAAAATGTGAGCAGTCTTCGGTCTTTCTTTGCCGACGATGAGATTGGTAAAAACATATCTTTCGCACCCCGGCCGACCCCGAATGACTTCTGAATATCTTTTTATTTATTTAATAGAATGGGTGTCGTGAGGAGAAATATAATGACAACCAATAAATAATGTATTTGGGAACATCATTATGCTTTACAATAAACTATTAAATGTTTTTGTATCATAAATAGATAAGTTATATGTTACATATTAACATTAATTTAAAATTCAAATCATTAATGAAACGAATAAATTGACTACATAATATGGTGATAAACCCCTGATCGGATGTACAGTCACAATATACCATCGTGGCCTTGACACATTTGGCGAAACAATAGAAGATTAAAAATGCCATAATAGAATTTGGGTGCAAAGGGCAACATGGCGATCATCGGTGCCCAAATCTACCTCTCCAAGTAAGCGAGCAAACCCCATAAAATTATTATTTTCATTTCAATATAAATTTCTACACGTACAAATATCTTAGTACATACTACAAATTTTCATTACATGCTAATATCACAGTTTAACACTCGTTATAATTTGCTAATATTATAAAGCTACAAGTCTAATTGACCTGTTCTATAAAAAAAATGCTGAAGAGTTTGTTTAACTTATCACATCATACTCTCGAGTTCATCTGCAGTTAATCTCAAGAACTAGGTACTGGTTCAAATAGAAAAATTCAAATTCTTTATTTCTCAAAATAGTGTAACGTAATTACATATTTACGACGTCAAATTCTGCTTAAAACTTAGTTTACCACCGCTTCCTAGGCGTTGGTGGAGAAGAAACGGCGCAACAAACTCCACTGCAGCATTTTCGAGACGTCAGCTTATAAATAGTGATTTCTTAAGACTAAATGTGGACGAATGTACATTTTTGTGTCGTGTCAAGATAATTAAAGGTATAATAAAACCTTACAACAAAAATTTTACCTATGTTAAACGTTAAAATCGTTGGAAAAATTTAAAATATGGTAAAAAAGGTCGCGTGCCCACTACAATACCTACTTCAGGCTACTCAAAGAAGTGAAGACCGCTTCACTTCTTTGGGTAGTAGCCTGAAGTAGATGCCTGTGCCTGATGATAAATGCATGATGATTTTTTAACGTACCTATAGGTTTATATACGAATTTGTGATTAAATGTCAATAAATTCGGCAGATTCCCATACGTTATTTAGTCATTAATAAGGCAAGAGTTATATAGTCAATAAAATTTGTTTACAATGGAGATCTATTCTATACTATGTAACTAATTACTTTAGATATATGATGTTTAATTAAATCTGTTATACATTAATAAAAAAAAACTATTATAATAAATATTATCGCAGTTTTATAAGTGCCCGGTTAATGGCAATAGGCTCGCCATTGGGACCTAAACATAAACTGACGAAATATGGGTGTTAGCACCTCTGCCTACCCCTTTGGGGATATAGGCGTGAGTTTATATTATTAATAAAAATAATAATTAAACAAAAGATAAAATGCGTTGTGAAATTCCTCTGCATCTGCCTTGTGGTAGCGTTGCCAGAAGACAGGCAGCATTGCCACGTTGTATGGCAATGCTTATTCTCTGACCTTAAAGAAGCCCAGCTCTCTGGTCACGTGAAGCGTCGACCATACGCTTCACAATCTGCCTGAAGAGATTGCGGGCGCTCGAACCCCACGGCCCAAACGTTTCGACTCCAAACGGCACAAATTCATAATCACCAATGAGATTCATAATAAGGGATTTAGGGGTACTTGGAGTCCTCAAAAGACCGGCTAGTCTATTTACAGAACTTAGAATCACCGATTGATTGTGAAGTTCAGTCAAGTCGCTTCAAAAAAATATAGAAGTCCAGCCGCATCGCCGTTAAGAGTTATAACCGGCAAGTCGCTGCCCCATTCATGGACCTTCCTTTAAAAACTAGTGCACTATACCCAAGGACTTATCAACAAAATTACCGCGATATTTCTCGCTTATTTACGTTTTCACGGGATGAGGTAATGTACATATATCTCGTAAAACAATGGAGACCTGGCGTGGAGCCAGCGTGAGCTGTCTTGCCAATCTCTGGCTGAGGTTATTGGCAGTGAACGACAGAATCTGAATGCAGATAAAAACTCAAGTCTATCTTATGACCGTCGTGTATATTTACTACCTAATAGCATCTGTATGAAAAACGTTAAGCCGTTGGTCCCGGTTTTTTTTTTTAGTTGGCAGACAAGCACACGGCCCACCTGATGGGAAGCGGTTACCGTGGCCTATGGACGTATGCAACACCAGGGGTGTCACACTCTCGCTGCCGACCATGAAGAAACCTTCTGATGCCCCTCTTGAAGAACCCCATATTGTAGGCGCTTGGGAAAACCGCAGCAGGGAGGTCATTTCACAGCTTGAGTGTGCGTGGGATGAAGTTTCTTTCATACCGCACAGTGCGCACCGTCTCAGGTCGCAATGTTAGGGGATTAATTCCCTGCCTATGGCGAGAGGTGCGATGATAGAATGTAGCTACGGGCATCATGTCAAACAATTCATCTGAGCACAAACCATTGCATCTATAGGCGGTAGAACACACAGTGAGGCAAAATCCCTCCTAAGGCTAAGAGGTTCCACTCTACCTGTGAGTATGGGATTGTCAACCAGCCTCAATGCCCGTCTTTGCAACGAGTCGAAGGGGTCAAGCTGGTATGCAGGTGCTCCAGCAAAAAGGTGACAGCAGTACTCCATGTGAGGCCGGACCTGTGCTTTATAAAGAAGGAGTTGCTGCCCCGCAGTGAAGTACTGCTTCGCCCTGTTGAGCACTCCGAGTTTTCTTGATGCCAACTTAACCTTGTCTTGCAAATGACTTCGGTATTGGACGTCACTGGAGATATCGACACCAAGGATCCCGATACTCGAGGAGATGGTAAGCGGTGTGCCCAGGAATTGCGGCGCTACAATGAATGGGGTTTTCTTAGCGGTTGCTATAAGAACATCTATGGCTGTCGTCCCAGGTAGTTTGAGTCCTTAAAAGTCCAATAACTGGTCTAACTGCAACTCTACGTCGTCGCCATTGGTGTGCGGATAACAGATGTCAATTGCTTCACGGAAAATATTGAAGTAAGTATTTTTTTTATCTAGGACACGCAATGGTAAGCTAAAGGCTAAGTCTCAGGTAAGAGTCACGTCACCATTACAGACACTAAGTAATGTTACAATGGTGGGACTCAGCTTGGCGGCCTCATCAGATGTTTTTTCACGCCCCGCTTAAAGGACCCGGGACTGTAGGAAGAAGATGGATTCAAACTATCCGGAACGTTCCCTATCAATAGGGAAGATGGATTCAAACTATCCGGAACGTGGAATCCAGTGGTAAAGATACTAAAACCAAAAAACACAGTCCCGTTAAAAAGTGACATAGTGAGTGTGGTGTGTCGCCAGCCTAAGCGTTCATAATAACTGTAATGGTGGGTAGGCGCTCAAAAAATGTTCCAAGCATACATCTCGACGAGTCAAGTCGTGACCACGGGTGCTGCAACGCATCCGAAACGTCGGCAGAAATAGTAAGTTCCAAGATATAATTCGCGATACCTAGTATAATTATGAAGTCACACCGCGAAAGTTTAAAAATAACAGAAGTCATAAAATTTTAAACTTTAAAAAATTACAGTAATGTTTAAAATTAAGTGTCATTTTGTACAGTGTCTGTGGACTCAGTGGGCATCGAGGCCCTGTACTCAATCAATGTCATATTACTTTAAGTGGGTACAGCTGATTTGTAAACCAAAAATAATATCTTGATTTATCTGTCTGATAGTGTTGCTAGACGAGAATATCTCTTTTTTTATGATTGTCTAAAATGGAAAATTTGATTTATGTAAGATAATATTTTATCAGTATACTTCTGTGCGCCGTTTCTTCTCCAATAGCGCCTAGGAAGCGGTGGTAAACTTAGTTTTAAGCAGAATTTGACGTCAAAAAAATGTAATTACGTTACACTATTTAGAAATACAAAGAATTTGAATTTGAAGAGCGCGGTAAGCTAACGGATGCCAATTAAATATTTATCGCAGTCGCTATGGATTGTTGCAGCCCTTAAAAGTCTAACAACGGTCTAACTACAATACTTTGATATCGCAAATGAGTTGTGGAGGTCAGATGACTACTGAAAAATATAATAACGCAAGAAAGGTCTTCATCATTACCCTTACCATACCAGGATACCAAATTCGTCTGCTAGAATATGTGGCGACCATTTTAAACTTTATGATTTTATTTATTCATTTATATTTCATGCACACATTACACAGGCGGACTTAATGACACAGACATTCTCTACCCCCTGGATCGGCCGGGGTGCGAGGGATATGCCTGTCAACCTCACCTTTGACAACCAAAAACGACCCACAGACGGCGTGCGTTTTGGTCGGTTCGAGTCCGACATAACCTCTTCCACCAGCTCCGTGGCGGGGGTTTACCCGGGGCGAATTTGCGCAGGTAAAAAAAAAAGGCATTCTCTACCAGTCAACCCAATAGATGGTGCAGAGAATAACAAAGTAAGTGCATTATGAATGGTAGCTAGGTAAAAATATATAGTTACACGTTTAAATAAATAAATAATAATATGATTTTTATGTAGGAAAGCATTTCTCTTCTTTTAAATTGGCCACTGTCTTCCAAGAGCATATTTTTTATTGATACATCCATAAACAAAATTATAAACTTTCAATGCAAATGTCAACTACAAAATTGACAAGCACCTCTGACGTAAGAAACATAATGCTCTAAGACAAGAACCGGCGAAGGTGCCGCCATCTGAGATTAGTTTTGCCTGTGCCTCCCCATTATGTATATAGCTTAAAAGGGTGATACCGGGTTTCGAATTACTTTATGTACTTTTTTTGCTCAGAAAAACTACCAAATAAAATTGTAGAATATTAATTAATACATAAACTACTTTGGGACGCAATGTGTGTCAGCACGGTAGCCGCCAGTCACCTTAGTCGCACCGTTCACTCCCCGTCGGCCGCTGCGGAAGACGCCGAAGACGCTGTACGCCGACTTGGAACCGCTGTACCAGTTCGTGCCAATAGAGGTGGAGACTCTGGGGAGTTGGGCAAGGAAGCTAAGCCTTATTAAAGAAATCGGACAGAAACTCATCGAGGCGACCGGTGACACTGTTCCGGGTCGTTCCTGGTCCAAAGGCTGTCCATCGCCATCCAACGTGGCAACGCAGCAAATGTTATGGACACTTTTGCGGGATCAGGGGCGGTGTATTTGATTAATACATGGACTAAGCATTGCTTGTCGTACCATTTTGACATATTGTATTATTAAAATGTATTATATCTGTACTACATAAAAATAACCTATAGTGTATTTATCTTCTTTTAAAACCAAATACAAGATGTAAATTTATTTTTAAACATAGTGAGTGAAAGTAATCGAAAACGGATCACGCGAGCCACAGATCCGCGTTCTAAAATTAAAATCTCGCGCCAATCGACCTACATCGCGCGGTTTCCTGACGAACGGACATTTGACAGACTTTAAATAATGTATGTTCCGTAACAACATTGTGTATATATAATTATTATTACAATGTTATTGATATAACCATACAAGAATTACATTATCTGTGACTATACCGAAGTGATACACGTAGTGTGTATACGGGACATTAACGGAATTGGGTATTTTCCTGTGGTTAAAACAAATCACCTTACTTACTGAGCTTATTAAATTAAGAATGCTAAAAGCGCGGTAAATGTTGCGTCGGTTATTTTACCGTTTTTATTTATTTTTGTTCATCCACCTAATCTATAATAGTTAATAAATGAGACTATTGTATATTAATGATTTCACAATGAATTATTTCATACAAGTTTCCTTGTAACTTACCGTTTTGTCGTTTAGAAAAAAGCAACTAATTTGACTGACTATTCAAACACCCAATTGATGCTGAAAATACATACATACATATAATCACGCCTTTATCCCCGTAGGGTTTCGCAGAGGTGAATTAAAACCCACATTTCACCAATAATTGAATTCGGTCCCACGTAGCCTATTGCCGTATTCAGGCCAATATTGTTGACTCATCTATATCTGTCTGATGTTAACCAGCCCTATCCCTTAGTCGCCTTGTGAGACACCGCATGGGAAGAGATGGGATGGCCCAAATTCTACTCTCCCGGGAACCACGCGAAAGTACATGGGAAGTGCAGAGCTATTTATCAAGAATTCATTTATTTTTATACTTACTATAATCACAGATAATATTATATTAAATTAATTCCCGGTTGCTAGATACATAAAGTTGTACAGCTATATCTAAAACTAATAAATAATATATTTAGTGCTTAATAGGTTGTTACTTTACTAGGAATAGTACTTAACTCTGTCTGTTACGCTTTCACGCGTAAACCACTAAACTAATTTTGATGAAATTTAGTAAAGAGGTAGATTAGACCTTGGGAAAGGACATGGGCTATGTTTGGTCGCGATTACCGACATCCACGCGGGCGGAGCCATGGGCAAAAACTGGTACATAAATGAGAAACGAACTATAAGCTAAATAACCTCTTTACCAAATTTAAATATAACCTTTAGTTCTTTTTTTGAATATGTTCATTAGTAATGGAAGCTTACGTAACGCAATGTATGATGTCACCTGTGACGTCATATACTAAGAATCTGCGCATTGCGTGTTTTGAATAATATTGATATCTTAATATGACGTCATATCGATCATTATGCTTCGAGCTTTTTCCCTTCTCTATGGGTAAAGGCTATCAGTCTAAGTAAGCGACTGCCTTCTGACCTCCACAACGCACTAGAGATGTCGAAGTTCTGTACCCATTTGCAGATCATAAATCCGATGAAGATTATGGGTCTTGCCTGCTATTAAACTAGATTCGATATTATCCACAGCAGCCAAACTTTTTTTATCATTTATTTTTTAATATTATCTGTATTACTACAGTACCGATTACAAAAATTCTATTTTACATTGATGGGATTAAAGATTAATAGTAAACATTCTCAATGGTACCGATTTAACATCATATATCACATCATACATACATAAATACAAACATATAATTAGGGTTAGGCTGACGTGTATTAATTCATATTAAATCATTGTATACATACGGTCCCACGTAATAACGGGTGAGCCTTTTACCGTCTTCCGGACACGAGCATGATACGAGCCATGCATCTAAGCGAGCGGGGTCTGGGTTGTATATATCTGTCTGAAGTTAAACAGCCCTATCCCTTAGTCGCATTGTACGACACCGCATGGGAAGAGATGGGGTGGTCCAAATTCTACTCTGCCGGAAATCACGCGGCTAGTCATTGTAATGGCTATAACTGCGAAGTCATTGAAAAAAAATTACCCTAAATATTTCCCTGAAATGACAAATAACTACTTTCTATAACTAACCTTATCCATAAAAAGTGTCTATTAATCTAGTTTTCTAGACCAGTGGCGTGTCCACAGAAGTTAATTTCAGTAATAAACTATAAAAACGAGACGGTCGTAAATAGACGAACAAAGGGCGGTAAAATGAAATAACAGCTGTATAATCTGTGGTATACAGTCTGTAATCTATGGTATAACAAAATGGCGGATTAAAAGCGGGCTACACTTAAGCTAAGTTTCTTGTGAAACTTTTCTTTTATGGATGATAGGATGAGCAAGATTTATTTTAATTTTATTGTCTGTGTTACGACCGTTTAAATCAGAGATCGCACTTTTTGATTGGTTTGTTGACTTTTAAGAGTTTACCGTTTTATCTCCCAACCCCAAGAGGATAGCTTGCACCGGAGCCTCCGTCATTCAATCAGTTCATCGTCATCATCATCCTCATAGCGGTATCTAAAAAAAAAAAACTAAAGTATGCATCTTGGAGCTCGAGATCCGCTTACCTATTACTTTGGATAGGTATTCCAACTCTTCCGGGACCGTCTCCCAACTGACCTCCCACATTGAGAGATAATAACCCTGCGCCAGAACCTCGTCCCTCGTTTAGCAGGTGCATCGACATATATATATGAGGTTGCTTTGGACCCCCTCGCTGCTCTGCGAATCGCCTTTCGTAACCAGGTATTTCCGTAGGTCGGTAAGGGTTGTGAGGGATATTCCTCGCTTAGACAATCTCACACCACGGCATCTGAAGATCCAAGACGGCGCGTGGCCTGCGGTTTTAATCGGTGGGGGTTATCGAAGGGATTTCCGTAATTAAAATGGTTGCTTTTGGCCTCAATGATGTTGGTAGGACCTTAGACCCGCCAATCAGCAGATAAGATACTCGGCCATATATTTTTGAGACCTTCTGAATCATCTCGGCAGACGTGGTGACCTCATTATGGCTATCTGCGGCCACATATGACCTTTTAAGGTGCTGATCAACTCGAGCATTTACTTGTAATGAGCATTCTTGCGAATGTTACATTACAGAAAAAGAAACAAGAGCGTTTTAGCCGGCATTCTATCAATAGTTCTGTCATAGGTTCTGTTGAGTATTTTCAAGAAACAACAATATAAAATTTCTTTAACTAAAGCGTTTGCTAGAGAAATCATGAAAATGTTCGTATTGATGTTTGGCTTTATGCTTAATTCGGTTCGATGGTCAGTTCGACAAAAGATGTAGTTTCTTTTGAGCCCACTCTATGTTTTTCTTTCTATATGAAACAGAAGTCATTGACTAAATACCCTTAACATTGCTTGAACAGTCACTGTAAAAAAAAAACCATTTTTTTTAAAAAAAACGGCGAATGCTCCATGTTCCAAAAGCTTGTCCTGTTTTGTTTTTTACACTGACGGCACAGACACTCTCAATGCTTACAGGGTTGGCAGCGCGAATGTGACTCTCTCGTTTTACACACGTCCATAGACCACGGTAACCACTTTCCATCAGGTAGCCGTGTGCTTGTCTTCCACCTAAGTGGTATAAAAAAAGATCTGTTACAAATGAACGCTCAAGTTTATCAGTACCTTTATGTTTTACTAATTAGATAAACGAATGCTAGCTGCGGTTGTCGATTCTATTACGAAGACAAAATAATGATGTGATGACGTGATGACCTCTAAACGAGCATTCGACTGCTATGGCGGAGGTCGCGGGCTCGATTCCTGCTCAGTGCATATATTTGTATACCATAACCAAAGTGAAATGTACGCCTCCCGTACATGCACATCATCTGTGTACAATCGTTAATCTATACTAATATTATAAAGCTGCAGAGTTTGTTTGTTTGTTTGTTTGAACGCGTTAATCTCTGGAACTACTGGTCCGATTTGAATGATTCTTTCAGTGTTGGTTAGTCCATTTATCGAGGAAGGTTTTAGGCTATATATCATCACGCTACTACTTAAGGTAGCGGAGCATTGATAATAAATGTTAACAAAAACGGCAATTTTACATACATATTTTGAAGACTAAAACATACGGGCTCAAAGGGATATGAAGCTTCAAAATATACCCCAGGCGAAGCTGTGGTGGGTCAGCTAGTTGTTTCATAACAATCAAGGTTAATAATTTGTCGGTAAGCTATAAAGGGATGTAATGTTTATTTGCATTATTTTACACCTATTTGCCCGACTGCGGCGAAGGGGTATGATATATAATATGTGTGTGTATGTATGTATGTAAGTTTATCTGTTCCTCATAACTCCTTAACTATATAAGTCTTTATTTTTCATTTTTATACAAATTAGATAGCAGACAAGCACACTGCCCACCTGATGTAGTGGTTATCGTGACCTATGAACGTGTATAACATCAAGGGAGTTACACGCGTGCTACAGAGCCTGTAAGAACAGAGAGTTTCTGTGCCGTCAGTGCAGAAGAAACAATCAGGACCACTGACAGCACAAGTTCTCCAGTGAACTCTGGCTACCCTACTCACCGCTGGGAACACAACACGAAGTTATTATAGCCGCGGTATTCTGTAAGGCGGCGGTACTTCCCCAGTCGGACTGCTCAATTGGGCGGAAATGCCGCCGTGTCCTACCTCCTAAAGAAGTTACTTTTTTATTGGCGTATTGTATTGTATTTTCCGGGACCGTCATATACGTATTGTATATGCAGAATAAATGATTTTTGACTTTGACCAGTTCAGTCCTTACCGGGTAACAATTCAGAGACGTTCGGTGAAAAAAACCTTTTAATCAAAACTAGTCTTTAAACCATAAAAGTAACTTTCTGGAATGGACCACTAGGCAAAAGAACAAAAGGTAGACCTATTACAAGATGGGAGGATGATATCAAAGCGATAGCTGGTCCAAACTGGACAAAAGTACCTAGCTGAAGACAGAGACAAATGGGAGTCAATGGAGGAGGCCTTCACCCATTCTGGGGTTCCGGTAGATTAATTTTAAAACTATATAGATATCTTAATAATATATATAAATCTCCTGTCACGATGTTTGTCCGCGATGGACTCCTAAACTACTTAACCGATTTTAAATTAAATTGGCACACCGTGAGCAGTCTGGTCCAACTTAAGAGATAGGATAGCCTAGATCTTTAATTATAGTCGCAATTTTATTTTGTTGCAAATTATTGGTCTATAATTAATTGACAGTCACAATTATCTGTTAACTCCAAAAGATTCAAACAGATGTCGATACTTTTCGACTGGATTGAGTAAGTAATCAATAGATGGCACTGCTATGGTAAACCGACAAACGTGTCATATAAGCTACAATTCAATATCATGATTACCACGTAGATCTATATGGCGCTTTACAGCATATGATTTAAAAAATATTTTCGAAGGTATTACAGTATTAAAAATTGCGGGACGGTACTGTAGTGTATTTAGTATCAGCATTGCACCCGTGCGAAGCCGGGGCGGGTCGCTAGTATATGTATATAAATATATATATTTCAAAGACTATAAATATATTATGATAAAACACAAAGGATATATATATTATATTAATTAAGAAAGAAAAATTATACTAACATTGATTAAAGTAATTAAACTAACACATACTTAATTAATAGATACATGAGAAGTGTAAATTTTTACTGGAAATAAAAGGCTTTTTTATTTTATTTATTTATTTAGTCTTTGAAAAGCCTCTGTACGTATTCGTTCATGTTTGTTTCATTCTAACTACAAATTTCCACACACATCAGATAAAGATGTTAACATCTGTGTCCGAGTCTCTCACGGTTGGGTTGCTACGCGTGAACATGCCAGAAGTTATAAATTTACAGACAGTTGTCACTACAGAGTACACTAGGTATTTGGACTGATCTGGTCGTGCTCAGAGAGCACGTTGAGCCTTCGGTCCCGGCTATCACGAACATCTATCTGTAGCAGTCGTTACGTGTAGTTAAAGCTCTAAAAATCTAACAACTGCTCTAACTGCATACTTCCATATCGCCTTTGGGAAGTGGAGGTCATATATCGCAGTCGCTTCATGGAAAATATCGAAGTTAGACCAATTTGATTCAATTCAATTCAATTCAATAAAATTGTGTACTTTAATCTGACATAATACATACATATTGTTTAAACGACAATGTCAATCCAATGTCATAATATCTAATCTAATATTTTTAAATTTTATTAATAAACAAATCAAGAAATAATTTATAAATATTAAATACAATAAAAATAAAATATCTATTATACAACTTATAGCTAAGAATAATTAAAATGCGTCGTGGAATTCCTCCGCATCGCATGCCTCTTGTGGTAGCGTTCCCAGAAGACTGACAGCATTGCCACGTTGTATAGCAATGCTTATTATTGTTATTCAATTCAATATATTTTATTGCGAATTATGGGTATAATATAAAGGTTTGATTTGATTTATTTATTTATTTCATGAACAATTTACATTGCGTTTGAAAAAAAATCAACCTGTTACACTTGAGAAAAATAAATAAGAATTAAATACAAAATGTCATGCAAGTAGGTAGATAATTTCATTTGAAGAATGTCACATAATTTAAATCTAAGAAGAAGTAATGTAATTTTTTGTTACGAATGATTCATGAATACAGAGTACAAATACGTAGTATGTACTATTATTTAATCTGTGACTAATTTGCTGAGTCACAAACCTAGTAGTTAGTTCATCCTGTGGGCGTAGGGATAGGGGAGCAAAGTACTGTTTGGAAGCCTGTAGGTGGATATGGATCTTCGTGGTCTTTGCCAAACTCAGGCTAATTGGGTATTTGACAACTTTTGCAATAAAAACAGTGCAAATATTTTTTAGGAGTAAATATATCGATCTACCCTCTTTCGACTTCTTTTCGCAGTCGCGCTGTCAACCCAGTAAGTACAGAGTTTCTGTGCCGTCAGTAGAAGACAAAGCAGGACAAGCCTTTAGTCTTCCACTGACAGCACAAATTCTCCTGTGAGCTCTGGCTACCCTACTCACCGCTGGGAACACAACACGAAGTTATTATAACCACGGTATTCTGTAGGGCGGACGTACTTCCCCAGTCGGACTGCTCAATTGGGCGGAAATACCGTCGTGTCCTACCTCCTTAATAAGCGTATCTGCACTACCACTGGTTTCACTCTCACTACAAACTCGAATCTCGTTCACGACACACTATGCTCCAGTTCCTCCGTGAGCATGGTACTTGCAACAGCGCCGAAATATCGGATAGATACTCAGAACAATAAAACATGGTAAATATCTTGATAACTTTAATAGATCGTTTTGACTCAGACTGTGCCTAAGTTAATCTGGTAACTTGCCAAATAAACTCGACCTATGATATCATACTCATAACTATCTGTGGGTTACATTGATATTGTTCAGATGTCGCGGGCGCGCTCGTGGCTCGAATATATTAAACGATGACATGACTTAGGTCATAGCTGAATTATTTAAAAATATTCATTACGCTAGGTTAATTATTCTGTTTTGGGGCGTTAATACGAAACTAGTTACAAGCTACCCCCAATCAATAGGGTAGATGCCAAGGTCGTCCGAATCTATCGAATAGGCACACTCAAGCTGTGGAATGACCTCCCTGCTGTGGTTTTCCCAAGCGCCTACAATATGGGGTTCTACAAGAGGGGCGTCAGAAGGTTTCTTCATGGTCGGCAGCGCGAGTGTGACACCCCTGGTGTTGCATACGTTCCGCTTCCCATCAGGTGGGCCGTGTGCTTGTCTGCCAACTAAGTGGTATAAAAATATATATAATACATAGTAAAATATTGCTAACTAAATCGAAACTATGACTTTATTATTTTTAGTTCCCAAAGTAGGTCAAAATATTAACAATCACATGTGTCCCAGTTTATGCCTAACTTTTTAGATTCCTTATTAAATTTCAAATGACTTTTATTATTAACTATACATGTGTAAACGTAACGCAGACTGAGATAAATGCTTCTCTGCGCTCTATGCATTTCGTACGTAACGAAGGCGTGACGTCACGCCTTTTTAACGATTTTGTATAGAGCTTTTTCCGGCGGTTCGAAAAATGGAATTTTCGATATCAAATATCTTAATATTTTGTTGTAATACAATTTCACTTTAGTAGTTCATTATATTATTTTAAACTGGTCATTTTGCTACTGGCCAAGCGCTTCGGAGACTCTTTTCTTTGCCGCACTATCAAGACCTGGAATTCTTTACTAGCACACGTGTTTCCTTCTTCCTACAGTCCCGGGTGCTTTAAGCGGGGCGTGAAAAAGCATATGATGAGGCCGCCAAGCTGAGTGCCACCATTGTAAGTTTACTTAGTGTCTGTAATTCCCACCCTCTTTCTTGCCTTTAGGTTACCATCAGGCGAGGTGGAGTCAAGTTGGCGTGTCCTAGATAAAAAAAAATAATTCGAGAATAAAAAAAATTGGCGTCATCCCTATTAGTCCATCGCAGTAAACTGCTGACCATAGGCCTCTCTCAATGTTGGGAGGCTTGGGCCTACTGTGTTTCCATTCTGGCCAGATGCGTTGATACAGGATTTTATTTCGAGTTTTCCTTGCGATATTCTCTTGCACTCCATACATTTTCACTACGCGCCAGCGTGCTGTGACGTCACTACGTGCCACGATTTTGTATAGAGCGTTTTCGGGCGGCTCGAGTAATGTTTAAAATCAAATATCATTAAAATTATTTACACTTTTACAGTTCATTATTATTAAATATACAGTTTACGATAATAAAAAAAATAGGACACAGCCCTATTATTTGTGCAGTTAATTGCTTTACAGAGGTCAATACTTAGGGATATTATCTAAGCTGTGCCTGAACTAGGTAGTCCTGTGCTTCAGGCGTCAAGTGCAGATTAAAAATATGTCTTAAGTACTATTCCAGATATAAACAATTTACTAAGAATATTACAATGTTAGAGTGATTCGCCACTACTAACTAAAGTTATGTCTTAATCACGCAACTTAAACACTATTTATTTTAAAACAGATATTGAGTCCTCCTGTTTTTATATCGCCGTCCTTGTACATAATTTCATCCAGATTTGTTCAATTTGATCGTGATTAAGTATAAATCACGATTTTTTTATAGTTTTGAAGGTTAGATAGATTGCTTGTGATGATTTTTTGTATAATTTACAATTGAATTAAGTACGTGCTTATTATAATATAATTATCGTTTTTTTTTTAATTAATTATGCAATGAAAAAATAAACATGACTCGTGCTAAAAATATGGCAATGGTTAGAATAGATAGAAACGCAAGTATGTTTTTTATACTATTAGGTGGTATACAAACACATGGAAAGAAGTTGACAATACTCGTACATTTTCTTATATAAATAATAAATAAATAAATATTCCACGACTTTCTACACAACGCTATCTAGACCCATGGTAAGCATAGCTTAACTAGCTTGTGTTATGGGATCTAGAATGCGGATAAACATACTTAGATACTTTTTTTTTTGTAAATACATACATATTATACACACACGTCAATATGATTTTATCTCGCCTGATGGTTAGCTGAAGGCAGTCTCAGGAAAGAGGGTCATCCCTTTGTGTTACATGTGGGTAGTTTTAAATTTATGTACACCAGCTTCAACTTTTTCCCCATATTTAGGGAAATAATGTGTAGCAGTTTCCACCAAGTGCCATCATTCAACAGTATAAACAGATTTAATGACAGTGTTCCACTCGTGATGTGTGTTGGGACAGAAGTAGATGACGAGCTGTTTTCTCTGCTTACCCCGGAGGAAGAAGTGAGTATATAAATGTAAGTCTATTAAAGATGAAAGAGTAAATAGACTGTATTATTTGAAGAATAAACTGTAATAAAACGCGTTTACCCCAGTTGTTGGACATAGGCCAAAGCTTTGTCATACTGTAGTGTGGGGGTTAGTCCAGCCAAATCGTGTGTAGGAAATATATAGTGCTGGAAAAAAGAAGTCAAGTTTATTATCTGTCTCTCGGTCATTCATTCGTCGGTCTTACATTCAGAGTAGCCAATGGATTATATCAATGGTTGAAAGACAAAAGGGTGAAAGCAATATTAAATGTTTAAAGGAAAAAATCTTAAAATACATCGTAATCAATTGCCTGTTAAACAGTTTTCCTGTGACATACATATGTCGCTTAGTTCTTCAACTGTCGACATTTTCTCAACATTGCGTTTGGCGTTAAACGAATACATTTATGAAACATATTTGTAAAAAGGCAAATAAATCTCTAGGATTCATAGCTAGAACTTCTTCTCATTTTAACAATATCGAAGTTATAAAGTTATTGTACAATGCCTATGTTCGCAGTGTGTTGGAGTTTAACGCAATTGTATGCAATCCCACAGAACAACTGTCCATACTGATGGTTGAAAGAGTTCAGCGTAAATTTGCTCGATACCTGTACAAGCGTACCTATGGATACTATCCATTTCTTTACCCGTCCAACTTCGTGTCAGGGATGATCGGCCTTGATACATTGCGGCTCAGGCGGGAGTTTGCGCACATAATGCACTATTATTTCTTATTAAATTTTAAAGTGGATAACCCGTCGGTGCTTGAGTGTGTCCACTTCTATGTGCCGGACAGATACATGCGTGGCGCTGGACGACGACAGCATCAGCTCTTGACTTGCCTATCAGCTTGGCACTTTCTTGCATGGAGTAGCCCTACTTATAGAGCTGTTCAATACTTAAATGAGTTTTTGAAAAAGAATCCAAATGCGGACTTATTCCATGATGGGCCAAGTGTCATTGGTACGAGTGTCACAAAATATTTGTGCAATTTATAGCACCCACTGTATGCCTAAAATTATTGTAATTGATGTATTTCATTTTATAATATTGAAGTTTTGATTAGTTTCGAGGAATGGAATGTGTAATTATCTAATTGACTAATCGACGCTTCCCGTGACCATAAAGCTGGCCTTTACCTCGCTCAAAGAATTGGCATCGCCATTCAGCGTGGTAATGCCGCCAGCCTCTTAGGCACGGTACCAGTAGAGATCGATGGGGAGGAATTTTTCGATGCCTAAAATTACAGTCTCCCTCTTTTTCTCTATTCCATTTTTGTATATAGGTATTGTATAATTAGCATAGTTTTATATTAATTTGTAAGTAATTGTATATTATAATAGAATATTTTATGTACCTATGTAATAAATAAATGCCACAATTATACTAATAAGAAAAGTATTATAAGTTTAACCTGCCATTATTGGTTTTGAGGAAACTTGTACCAAATAAATAATAATTATATAATCTATGTAATGTATTGTATGATGTAATTTTTTTGTAACTGACAACATATAAGCGCTTTGGCCCAAGCTGTAAGCTTATATTGCGAATAATGAATGAATAAATGAATAAATAAATAAATTACCGCCTGATTATATTGTTTTTCATGATATAGACACCAGTGTTTATCCCTGAAGGGGTAGACAGAGACGTATGTTGTCGACGGTGGCAAGCGTGCCACCGTTTCTGAGGACTGAGTTTATTCACCAGAGTCTGGTCCGTTTGTTAACAAATGCACCGCCTGCAGCTGAGCAATTATCTAAGCACACAGCGCTGCGACAGCCTTGGGATTCTCATTGGTTGAACTGGGTGACGTCACTAGAGATCGACCAATGACAATCTATCAAGGCTGTCGCAACGCTGTGTTCGACGCTGTGTGCTTACAGAATTGCACAACAGGTGAGGATGTGCAGGGCTTTTTTTTTAATTTTTTTTATACCACTTAGGTGGCCGTGGCAGACAAGCACACGGCCCACCTGATGGGAAGTGGTTACCGTGGCCTATGGACTTGTGCAACACCAGGGGCGTCACTCTCGCGCTGCCGAGCCTGAAGAAACCTCCTAATGCCCCTTTTGAAGAACCCCATATTTTAGGCGCATGGGAAGACCGCAGCATGGAGTTCATTCCACAGCTTGAGTGTGCGTGGGATGCAGTTTCTTCCATACCGCACAGTGCGTACCGTCTCAGGTTGCAATGTGTGGGGATGTCCTGTCTACGGCGAGCGGTGCGGGCTGTCAAAGGCAGCGTCAGAAGCCAAGCCTCTGCTTCCATCCTTACGAATCCTATACTGTTAATAGACATTTTATGAAAGCAGGTTTATTAAGTTGATTATAAATTCATTATTTATCTTTGCGTTAGTTTTGGTCGCATCCGAAGATTTGAAGCCCTCACCTTGGAGTCCGATATGAGTGACGATAAATTGATTACTAATTATAAACCATAGAAATGTTGTCCATTCTAGAATGGCTACAAAAACGTTCATCATCATTTCATGCACCAATCAGAGACGCGACAGTGCCAAACCGTGCCACCGTGACCACGGCAATCTAATAAAATAATTCATTTACATTTCCCTGCGGTTGCACGAGAAGTATGCAGACTATGCAGCCTTGGAGCCGTTGTACCATTCGCAGTCGAGACCACGGGAGCATGGAAGCAAAAATATCTGTGGCAGATATATGCCGAATAAGAAGGGAGAAAGCTAGTGACAGCTCGTACCTGGTGCAAATTGCGGTCCAGCGCGGAAATGCGGCCAGTGTCCTGGGCTTCCTTGCACCAGATATGACATTTCTGTATTTGATTGACATTTGACAGTATATTTATTTGACATTTGTGTATTCTTATCAAAATAAATTGTTTTTAAGCTATGAAAGAAATAGCAAAACGACTGGTCGATGCTTCGCGTGACCAAAGGGCTGGCCTCTTTTTCGCTCAACGGATTGGCATTGCCATCCCACGGGGCAATGCCGCCAGCCTTTTGGGCACATTACCAGTCGATATCGATGGGGAGGAATTCTTCGATGCTTAATTTGATCCTTTTGTATCCTATTTTATATTCTTGTAAATATTAGTTTTTAAGCTTAAATGAACAATATTGATGTATTATTATTAATTAACTATAATTTTTTAAACTTAGTGCTTGCGCCATTTTTAAAAGCCGCCATGTTTCTACATGACTTATCTATTAATAATACGCCATTGCTAATTAATAATTGATTTTGAGACTCAAGAGAGATCAACTTCTTTATGATCGTGACCCTCCACGTGATTAGGTGGTCGATCACGAAGTGTGGTTGAACTTTGTGACAGCTCATACATATAATTTGTAAATAAGTATGTATGTTATGAGTTACATATCATTGGACATAAGTATGTTGTATCACGACTTTATCTAACTGAAAGGTTAGGGTCACTCGTATCACTGTGGTGAAGTGTAGGTACCTACACATCTTATATATATATTTTGATGACCCAGTGGCGTAGCGGTAGAGCATTCGACTGCTATGCAGGAGGCGCGGGTTCGATTCCCGCTCAGTGCTAATATTTGTATGCATGAATAGATATGTATATTTGCATTGGTCTGGGTGTTTCTATGTATAATATGTATGTATTTACAAAAAAAAAGTATCTAAGTATGTTTATCAGCATTCTAGCACAAGCTAGTTAAGCTATGCTTACCATGGGTCTAGATAGCGTTGTGTAGAATGTCGTGGAATATTTATTATGTTATGTTGGTTTGTAAACGCTTCAAAAACTCAAAACCATAATAACTTCGTGTTGTGTTCCCAGCGGTGAGTAGGGTAGCCAGAGCTCACTGGACAGTTCGTACTATTAGTGAGAAGACTAAAGGCTTCTCCTGCTTTGTCTTCAACACTGACGGCACAGAAACTATCTGTACTTACAGGGTCGGCAGCGCGAGTGTGGCTTCTCTAGTGTTACAAAGGTCCATATTCCACGGTAACCACTTTCCATCAGGTGGCCCGTATGCTTGTCTGCCACCTAAGTGGTATAAAAAATCCTGTATGGGGATTTTTAAGTAGGGTATTAGAAGATTCCTACAGGATCGGCAACGTGACAGTGACCCCCCTGGTGATGCACACGTCCATAGACCACGGTAACCACTTTCTACCAGGGAACTGTTTGCTTGTCTGCCACCTATGTGGTAACAAGAAAAGCCAGGCTAAAGAAATCGTATGTAAACTTGCAATATAGATACAAAAATAACTTTGCATTCTGAACAAATAAATCTTGGATGTTAATATTATGTATTTTGTATGTAAATTCCAACACACATCTTGTATTTGGTAGAAAAACAACTCTTATAGAAACAGTTTTTTTGTTATGGTAACACTAACATTTGAACACGTTCGTATTCCAGTTTTAAAGTTTGATTCCGAGGCCGACCGCAGACAGCAACAGCAAACGCAGATCGTAGGCTCAATGAAATAGATTTGAATATGATATTGTTAATTATTTTAATTCAATGTGGCTTCATAAAGTCGTACGTTTTAGTCGGTTCGAGTCCAACATAACCTCTCCCACCGGCTTTGGAGGGGAAGGGTATCCATGGCGATTTTTCATAAGAGGCTATTAATGGAAAAATACGCAGATGATATCACTGTGAGAGGTAGGCAATACATTACTTGTTAAACTTGAATACGGATAAACGGCGCCATTGAGAAACTGTAATGTATACAAAACAATGAACAAAATTATCATATTAATATATAATAAATTTAAAATAGAAGTGAAAAAAACTTTAATAAGTAAAGGTTACTATAAAGTGGATGAGTACCTTAATGATGTTAATGCGTGGTCAACATAAGTCTCTTGCTTGCTCGCACAAAATAAATTGTAAACTAAAGCAAATTTAAAAAAGAAAATAATCTAGTTCTAATGTAGTTCGCTGAGTTTCTTGCTGGTATCACTACCTCTATATAGCAGGCGTGTGTTAATGGACATGAGCTTCTTATTTTCTATTGTAAGAGGTGAACTTGATAGTATGGACCTGGTATCCAGTATTGGTTTTAGTGCACCCAAAACTCGAACTAGACATACTCGCCTGTTCAGAGTTCCTCCGCATCGCACCAATTATGGAAAAAATTCTGTTCTCACTCGCTTACCTAGTTATTACAACGATAATTTTGACGATATTGACATCTTCCACCTCTCCAAAAGTGTTTTCAGGAAACAAATTATTATTAGGTTAGAATCATACTTGCCCAAATAAAGGTGTATTCGATAAGTTAATTAATTAATTAAATAACATTGCTGGAGCACTACTGTTTGCATGAATTAAGTATTGTGTACCTAGTTGTTAAGTTATGCATGCAACTCTTTACTTGTCGTGAAACTTTATTATTGGCTTAGAATCCTACGTTATTCTTAAGTTTACCCACGATTATGTAAAATAGCTGTTAAGTTTCCAATAAATAAATAAATAACTTCTCAGTAGAACTAATCTACCGAACCAGCGAAAGAATCATTTTCCAATGGTTTATTTTTACATTATTCATATTTTTTATATTATTTCTTGACATACATAATTGTTGACGTTCATATGTGCTCTTTGTGTGCCTAAACTGAATAAATGAAATTGATTCTTTGATTCAAGTGTCGGGGTACGCCACTGCGTCGTTTGCTGCTGTCTGCTTCGGAAACATACCTTTAAACATACCTACATAATGATCTATGAAGTCATCTGCTAAATTAGCTTTTAACCTGACGAATTATACGGTTTTGTCATTGTATATTTTGTATTATTAACAGTAGGTAATTTATTTCTGCTTTTATCTATAAGTACTAATATTATAAAGAGGAAAGATTTGTATTTTTGTATGTAACGAATAAACTCAAAAAGTACTGGACCGATTTTAATAATTCTTTTTTTTTATTTATTTATTTATTTATTTATTTATTTATTTATTTATTTATTCTCTCATCTACATCTATTTTTACAGGTTACCCTAATACAACAGAGTAGGCAATTTAATTACAACTTTACTTATAGCATATGATTGTTAAAGCGGTATCTGTGAATTCCCTCAGAGAGCAACTAAACAGGTCAATATTTATTGAAACGACGTTGAGTGTCCGGAGGGCTCGGGTCAGCGGCGCCTCCCTCAGCAGGTTGGTGCGCGCGCTCGGCACTTGCAGCAGTTGCGGCCTCCGGCGCCTCCCCACGTATCCGGCTGGGACGCATAGATTGATACTCTCGAGTATGGCCGGATTTTGGATCTTTCCACGTATAACCTTCAATAGGTATATATTTTAATTGGAAAGCTACATTCTTCTAGAGTAACATAGGCTACTTTTTATCCCGATATTACCATGGGATCAGGATTTACTCGGGTGTTAGTAGTAAATACTAAGCTGTTAGCCTATCGTAGTCCATTGCTGGACATAGGCCTCTCTCAATGTCCAGAGGCTTTGGCCTATCGTTTCAACGCAGGCCAGACGGGTTAGTACAGGATTTTATTTTGATCGAAAGGTCCCGGGCTCGAATCCTGACCATTACACTACCAATGTAAACCCACTTCTAACACAAGCAATTTAGCTTAGCTGGAGGGTTTAGAGGGAATATTAGTAATTTTGTTTATATGTAGTAATTAGTAAATAGGTAAATAGGGTCAAGGAGGTAGGACACGGCGGTATTTCCGCCCAATTGAGCCGTCCGACTGGGGAAGTACCTCCACCCTACAGAATACCGCGGCTATAATAACTTCGTGTTGTGTTCCCAGCGGTGAGTAGGGTAGCCAGAGCTCACTGGAGAATTTGTACTGTCAGTGGAAGACTATAGGCTTGTCCTGCTTTGTCTTCTACTGACGGCACAGAAACTCTGTACTTACAGAGCTGGCAGCGCGACTGTGACTCCTCTGGTGTTACAAACGTCCATAGGCCACGGTAACCACTTTCCATCAGGTGGGCCGTGTGCTTGTCTGACAACTAAGTGGTATAAAAAAATAAAATAAAAAAAGGTATGTTTTCTTTACAATAGTTTACATGCGTCAAAAATGTGTCACGTATAATAAAATAATAAAAACATAGGTATGTTTGTTATCATTCCCGTTGATAAGCCACGTTCATTTATTCACTATAATTATTATAAGTGCACTTTATGTAGACACAATTTAGTATTTAATATCAACAGATAGCCTAGTGGTATGGGTAATGGACTGCTGAGACGAGGTCTCTGGTTCGATCTCAGGTTTTACCATGGCACACACCAATGACTTTTCGATGCTTTTCAAAGTTATGTGTGTATTTATCGCAGGTTTTTTTTTTATACCACTTAGTTGGCAGATAAGCACACGGCCCACCTGATGAGAAGCGGTTACCGTGGCCTATGGACGTATGCAACACCAGGGGTGTCACACTCGCGCTGCCGACCATGAAGAAACCTTCTGATGCCCCTCTTGAAGAACCCCATATTGTAGGCGCTTGGGAAAACCGCAGCAGGGAGGTAGCCAAGGTCCACCTCAAGTAGCGATGCACAATCGTGCTGTCTAGGAGTATTCTTAACCTACCTAGCACGGGAATGGGAAGGGCTTCTCAAGATGGCTGTTGCGATTATATATGTATTTTTTTAAAGAATATTAGAACCGAAATTATTAATAATCCCTCTAACCCTCTTAGCTAAGCTAATGTTAGGATTGGGTTCACGTCGGCAGTGTAATGGGCAGGTTTCGAACCCGGGATCACTCGATCGTACGGCCGACCCCTTAACCACTAAGCTACCGACGTATTAAGTTATCTCAAGTGTATACTTTACTGTTACTTAGTGTATAATTGTAATATTGTTTTATTTATACTAATATTATAAAGCTGCAGAGTTTGTTTGTTTGTTTGTTTGAACGCGCTAATCTCTGGAACTACTGGTCCGATTTGAATGATTCTTTCAGTGTTGGGTAGTCCATTTATCGAGGAAGGTTTTAGGCTATATATCATCACGCTACTACATAAGGGAGCAGAGCATTGATAATAAATGTTAACAAATCCGGCAATTTTTCATACATATGTTGAAGACTAAAACATACGGGCTCAAAGGGATATGAAGCTTCAAAATATACCCCGGGCGAAGCTGGGGTGGGTCAGTTAGTTTTCAATAAAGCTATTTTAAAGTTGCCTTATCTCGAAAAATCTCGATAACAAGCGGAGCCGTTGGTATCAGCTAGTCTCTACTATAATTGAGTTTATCCCAAGCAGTGCATACTGAGTCATAATATTCACAGACCAGCTGATTCACCGTCTATTATAAACCACAAACATTATTTTGCTGTTTCCAAAATATGAACCTGAAAAATGGATCTTATCCCAAAGACATAAAGCATCAATTCAATGCAGGGTGCACTGATAATGTTGTCCTATATTAGGTCAGAAGAAACGATTCGTATCGATAAATAGACCGTGAATAGTGATGTAACTTTGTGTGCGAGATAGAGACTTCTTAAGATTTTAAATGGTAATCTAGGTAGGTATTTAAACTACACTCACATTAGTATTAAAGTTATCGGGTTATTTATCATTTTGTTAACACGTACAGAATACCACGGCTATAATAACCTCGTGTTGTGTTCCCGGTGGTGAATAGGGTAGCCAGAGCTAACTGGAGAGTTTTTTGTGCTGTCGGTGGGAAGACCATTTTGTGTTCTGCACTGAGGACACATAAAATCTCTGTTCTTACAGGCTCGGCAGCACGGATGTGACTCCACTGGTGTTACACGCGTTCATAGGTCACGGTTACCACTTTCCATCAGGTGGGCCGCGAGCTTGTCTGCCACCAAAGTTGTATAATTACTTTTTTTTAAAACCGGGAACAAGTCAAAACCAAATCGCGAGTGGACACAGTAAGCATCGTGTGTTGTGAACGTGATCGAGATCGGGCTCGAGTTTGTAGTGAGAGTGAAACCAATAGTAGTGCAGATACGCGTAGTAAAAGAACTCGAAAGAGGGTAGATCGATATATTTACTCTTGAAACACTTTTTCTCTGTTCACCGCCAATACTCCAGTTCCTTCGTGATCATGGTGCTTGCAACAGCGCCGAAATATCGAAATCTCAGAATAATAAACATGGTTCCGAATACTTTACTACTTAAGTAATCTATCTATTTCTTATCATCATCAGATCCATCTTGGGCTACAAAGTCTCAAAATGATCGTAAAACCAGGATATTAAGATGAAGTCAATCTGTTTTATTGATTTAAATTGTATTATGTCCGAACTATAATAACCGCGGTAGCCTAGTGGTATGGGTAATGGACTGCTGAGACAAGGTCTCGGGTTCGATCCCAGGCTTACCATGGCACACACCAATGACTTTTCGATGCTTTTCGAAGTTATGTGTGTATTTATCGCAGGTTTATAAGTGCCCGGTTAATGGCAATAGGCTCGCCACCTATTACATTGGGACCTAAACATAAACTGGCGAAGTGTTGGTGCTAGTACCTCTGCCTACCCCTTCGGGGATATAGGCGTGAGTTTATGTTATATGTTATGTCCGAACAAAAGGTGTGTACTAAATATCAGAACAATCAATCAACAGGAAGGGGGAAAACCAAATCACTATGCTTATTTTAAGTTCTTATCTGTCCGTACGTACTATATATTATATACGTCTTGCGACATTGATTCATCCACGAACATATACATAACACACACACACACCCACACCCATACGTATTTTCACACATCCTTATTTATAAATTATATTAGATTCTGGCCAGGGGTGGAGGGTTGGTAGCCTTCTAGGACTCTTCTAGTTCAGGTACCAGCCAGCCATAATTCTGATTGATCCTTGTACTAATTTATTAATTACGTTCTAATAATAATAATAATAATAATAATAAATATTCTTTATTGTACACCAAAATACACAAATGAACATGGATTTTATATAAAAAAAAAAAAAAAAAAAAATATAATAATTGTACAATGGGCGGCCTTATTGCAAACAACAATCTCTTCCAGGCAACCTTTGGATGGACAGGAGTGTATAGATATAAAAGTGGGTTTATGGTGTAAAAATCAATTTACAGACAACTTAA
The DNA here is from genome assembly GCA_963662185.1 of Eilema griseolum. Classification (NCBI taxonomy): domain Eukaryota; kingdom Metazoa; phylum Arthropoda; class Insecta; order Lepidoptera; family Erebidae; genus Eilema; species Eilema griseolum. The sequence goes on from OY759255.1 coordinate 2,014,630, forward strand.
TAAAAATTACTCAGATAAAATAATAATACATATACACTACATACAATGTCTACATACAATACAAACTATATCCAAATACAATACACACTAGATCTACATACAATACACACCATATCTACATACAATATACAAAATACTTACATACTTTTTTTTTTTTTTTTTTACGTGCGCAAAATCCCCGCGGATATCTCCCCACCGGAGCCGGTGGAGGAGGTTATGTCGGACACGAACCGACTAAAACGCACGCCGCCTGTGGGTCGTTTTGGTTGCCGAAGGTGAGGTTGACAGGCATATCCCTCGCACCCCGGCCGACCCAGGGCCATCTCTCACGATCTGGCCCTCCTCTCGGGTGTGGGGACTACAGAGTCCCCAACTCAAATACTTACATACTAGAATACATAATCTACTGTATTTTATTTGAGATTTCTTATGTAAACGGTTTGGTGAGAAATAAACATTATTATTATTATTATTCCCCCTGTAAGGGCAAGATCATATTACATAAATATAATTACGCCTTTACCCCCGGAGGGTTAGGTAGAGGTAAATTAACCCCCACATTTCACCAATTATTGACTTCATTCCCACGTAATAGGGGGTGAGATTATTTCCGTCTTCCGGGCACTATTGTCCGGGCTGTATATATATCTGTTTGATGTGAATCCTTATCCCTTAGTCGCCTTGTATGACACCGCATGGGAAGAGATGGGGTGGTCCAAATTCTGCTCTGTCTGGAACCACACGGCAAAAAGGGAAAGATCGCGGGTTCAATTCCGCCTGAATTGATTTAAAAAAAACCTATATTAATCGATTTGAATGGTTAGCGTACTAAATGCAGGTGGCAGACAAGCGCACGGCCCACCTGAGGGAAAGTGGTTACCGTGGCCTATGGACGTGTGTAACACCAGAGAAGCCACACTCGCGCTGGCGACTGTGGGAGCCATCTACCGATACTGTTACGAACTATCGGAACTAATGAATGATATTACAATCATCAGTATCAGAATAAACGGGCTATTTACCATGTTTCATTATTTTGAGTTTCCGATAGTAGTGCAGATGCGCGTAGTAAAAGAACTCGAAAGAGGGTAGATCGATATAATTACTCCTAGAAGAAAAAACTTTTTCTCTGTTCACCGCCACTACTCCAGTTCCTCCGTGATCATGGTGCTTGCAACAGCGCCGAAATATCGGAAACTCAAAATAATGAAACATGGTAAATATCCCGTTTATTCTGATACTGATGTCAGTGACCATGATAGTTTAAATACAGATATTACAATCATTTTTAAACATTGATTTTTGATGACTTCGCCCAAACAATTGAATGAAAAATGTTGTTACACGGCGGTATTTCCGCCCAATTGAGCAGTCCGGCTGGGAAGTATCTCCGCCCTACAGAATACCGCGGTTATAATAACTTCGTGTTGTGTTCCCAGCGGTGAGTAGGGTAGCCAGAGCTCACTGGAGAATTTGTGCTGTCAGTGGGATGACTAAAGGCTTGTCCTGCTTTGTCATCTACACTGATGGCACAGAAACTCTGTGCTTACAAGGTTAACAGCTCGAGTGTGGCTTCTCTGGTGTTACACACGTCCATAGGCCACGGTAACCACTTTCTATCAGGTGGGACGTGCGCTTGTTTACCACCTAAGTGGTATAAAAAAAAAGTTTGTTCAAGAAGTTTGCCGGCAGTTATATACATAGAAAATAGAAACAGCTGTTTGTGAGTGTAGCCAGTGACGTAATAGGTTGAGTAAGATAGTATAATTTGGCTTTTGAAAACTAACACAAATAGATTTTACAAATGGCATGTCGCGCTGGTTCCGGTCTAGAATCGTAAATATAAATCAACATATATAATAGTTCGTTTGGCTTCGAAGTAAGACATATTAATATACTGTATTTACAAGCGGATTTCTTGTTGTCATGGTATCTATCTATAAACAAACTTTTTGGCGGTTCCGTACCTCAAGAGGAAAAATAATCACCACGTTGACCTTTTTTTTTATCTAAGACATGCCAACTTGACTTCACCTCGCCCGATGGTAAGCTAAAGACAAAGTCTCAGGAAAGAGGTTCACTATTACATACACTAAGTAATGTTACAATAGTGGCACTCAGATGCTTTTTCACGCCCCGCTAAAAGACTTTTTTCTCAGGAATGCATAAAGGTATCTAGTTGAAATTTATAGCAAATACTCAGGTCTGCAATACCTTGAAGGTGTAAAAATAAAACTTCTACGTGAATGTAATCTAAAGATACAATACAGATGTTTTCGTAGCAAAATGCTTCAAGATAACCGCGACTCCATTTTCCTTCTTCGACCATTCCAAATTTGAAAATGAATAAGAACTAACAACACACTATAGAGTTTGTTTAGATGTTTCTGTAAAGGCGCGAAAACGATTTTTTATTCTTCGCCATCTCTTCTCGCCGCGCGCGCCGGTCTGCTGGGAGAAATATCTTTGTAGAAATAAGCAGTACAAATGTTAACGTCCAATATATGTTATTTTATTTTGTATATGCATAAATCTTAAATAAATAAATGATTATTGACATTATTTACAAAAAATACCCGAATAATAATCACACACGAGTATCGCATAGAAGCACGCCATGCTTCAAATTTTATTTTTACCCCTTTACAGCTTTCATTAACTACATTAGGGTTAAAAAATATGTATTTTATGAGCATTTTGCAGAAGCAAATTTGTATAAAGCGTAATTTAATTAAAATATTTATTGTAATGTAACACTAAATAGATAACTTTTTAATTACCTATTTCAAATTATCGCCCACTGAACCAGAGTGATTAATGTTGCAAACACTGAAATTCTTAAGAAAATTAAAAAAAAGTAAACTTGTTGAAAATATTCGGTATTTGCCTATCTCGACCATTGGCACGGAAATCAGCTGTTGCATTTTGTTTTTTATTATTTTAGTTCAGAGTCCCGGATGAACATAAAAATACATAGCAGTAAATGTTGCAAACTGTATACAAACTGTATTCAATAAATCATAAAAAAAAACATCTTTTTCATTTAGACAGCTTATAAAAATTGGCGGGAATTCGACAGCTTAAGGAAAATGGTTTTTATTTTCACAACTAAATAAAAAGTGTATCATAAATGTAAGATTAGCAATTTGTGTTATTATTATCAAAAAGTAATAAAATTGACGTGATGAAACGTTTCTGAATATATTTAGATGGTAATTCTGAACTTTTATAGTTCCTAAATCTAGACCCATAACCTTTCGTCAGGCATACGTCACGCGGCCTTATGCCAAGGCCTTAGCGAGGTTATTATTGTTTATGTATAACATTAATTTCGTTCAGAAATCAGATGCAAACGACACGATGACAAGCAAATCTCGCCTTAAACAACCTGTTATTTAAAAAAGATAGGAAGCAACAGAAAATATAATTGTTTTGTCAATCATCATTGTCTAGGTACATTTTAAACTTCAAATTGGCGTGATATATGACATAAAGCAGTGCCAAATTCCTCAATCTATAGACAATGATCATTTCAAAGACATCTTTGAAAGTCAAACACTAAAAAACATCATAACATTAAAAAACTTACCTCTTCGACTGATTTCTTGGAAAATTCGTTCATAGACACAATCCATTGCTGTACAAGCTCATTCACAATAACTAAATCATTATATAACCATGTCAAGAGGTCGTTCACCCATTGCACACTGGGTTGATCTGCTCCTGTACACGTAGGGACTAAGATGCTTTGGTGTTTCTTCAAAGTTAGTTGTTCAGGGCCCGGTGACATGCGCCCCAGACGTCTCTTGTTAGGCGGAGTCGCTGGCACGAATCCTGTAGGTTTCGGCGGCTTGCTACTAGTAAACGAAGCACTTTTAACTTTAGCACTGGTCGCTAACACACTGTCCGCACTAGAAATAATTTCGTTCGTTGTTTTTTTCGTGTCTTCGATCGGTTTTTGTTTGATGTCGACCTCGGCAACTTTTTTAGCGAATCTCCCGTACGCCCATTTCGCTATACCGAGTAGGACTATTGAGAAAAGAATCCATATGAATATTAACATAACTAGATTGTCCATGGCTGTGTCCATATAATCGAAGCTGCATATAAGATCGTCAACTGCTTCGGCCAGGTCCGCCATGGTTTTCCATGGTGTTAACCACCATTTAGCGGCGTCGACACCCGCCGCTTCCCTTTCCGATACTGATTGTGAGCTAGACATTTTTTTTCTATTTTCGAACGCACTATTTTGGGACGCAGCTCGCTGTCTCGCCGTCTGTCTCTTTCTATTTTGGATGCGTTCTGAGTTTTTAGTTTATCTGTGGGCACATTGCGTTCGTTCGTAGTTCTGGTGGTTTCAGGGTATCCCGTTTATTTTTCTTCTAGCATGTTTTAGACAATCTGTAACAAATGAAAATCCAAGATTAATGATTGATTTGAATGATGCATAAGGTTTAGTGTTCGATTACCGGATCATGCAATGGGTTCTTTTGTTAGGAGAACATCATAGTCATACTTTTTCCAACTCTGTTGTTGTTGTCTGGATACCTACGAAGCAATTGAGCTTCAATATTTTCCGTGAACCAACAACCAACAGGCAATATTAAAGTTCTGTTGTAGGACTTTTTAGGGCTCTAACTATCTGTAACGACTGCCACAGATGTTAGTATGGTAATCGAGACTAAAGCTTAACGTGCACTCCGAGGTACGGAGGAGTTTCAATATCTTAACAATGGTCACCCATCCTAGACCGACCAGACTAATGTTGCTTAACCTTGCAATGTTTTAACCTACTCTGTTTCTATTTAGCTACGAGCTGAAGTTCTGTAGTTACACATGGCCCCGATTCTGCTTATTATGACAGAAAAACCGCTGTCAAATCACTGACACTGCAAAAAATGCCGTTAAATTTAACATAATAAACTCACGCCTATATCCCCGAAGGGGTAGGCAGAAGTGCTAGCACCCACTTTTCGCCAGTTTATGTTTAGGTCCCAATGTAATAGGTGGCGAGCCTATTGCTATTAACCGGGCACTTATATACCTGCGATAAATACACACATAACTTCGAAAAGCATCGAAAAGTAATAGGTGTGTGCCATGGTAAAACCTGGGATCGAACCCGAGACCTCGTCTCAGCAGTCCATTAACCATACCGAGGTTTCTGTTAAATTTTACCTAGACTAAACTACAACACTAAATAAAAAAGATCAGAGGTCAGACCATTCTCTCTATAAGGGAAAGATCGCGGGTTCGGATCCCGCTTGAACCGATTCTATTTCAATCTCAATCTCAATCTCAATCGTAATCTCAATCTCAATCTCAATCTCAATCGAATAAAGAGATTTCTTAACATTTTTTCAGTCACTCTAAGAGATGTCATTTAATTTTACACTTTAACAGCATAGACATAAAGTTTAAAATTACAGTGTGTTTTTTGCAGTATCTGTGATAACGACAGTGGTTTTAATCACTACATAGTATAAAACAAAGTCGCTTCCTTAGTTTGTCCCTATGTCTGATTTTATAGATCTTTAAAACTACGCAATGCATTTTGATGCGGTTTTTTTTAATAGATAGAGTTATTGAAGAGGAAATTTTATATGTAGTTATAATACAAACATAATACAGAGTATCTATGTGAGCGGAGCCGCGGGCGGAAAGCTAGTATTATGACACAGGGTTACATACAGTTGGGTATTGTTCTGTAGTTAAAATAAATTATTTACCTGAGCTTATTCAATTAAAAATGGTAAAAGAGCGGTGAAAGTTGTGTTGGTTATTGTTTTATTATTATTATTATTATTATTATTATATTCTTTACTGTACGCCAATTACAATATTCATATTACAGAAATTGAGAACACAAGAGCAGTACAAAGGGCGGCCTTATCGCTTTATTTTATCCATTTTATTTATTTTTAATCATCCACCCAACTTATAATTGTAATCGATTTGACTATTTATGATTATGACGTCACAGTATTTCGTTTCATACAAGTTTCCTTATAACTTATCGTTTTGACATTAAGTAAAAGTAACTAATTTGAATAATCAGTCAAATAGGTACCCCATTTAGGCCCAGGTTATCAAACTTTTTAGGGCTCCAAAAATCTGTAATGAAAAAAGATTCCTATAAAGTAGATGAGTATCTTGATGATAAAAATGCAACAATACTCTTGCTTGCTCGCACTACATAAATTGTAAACAAAACCTTTAAAAAAAAAAAGATAATCTAGTTCTAATACAGTTCTCCGAGTTTCTTGCTGGTATCTTCTCAGTAGAACTAACCTACCGAACCAGCGAAAGAATCTTTTTCCAATGGTTTATTTATACATTATTTAATATTTTCATAATATTTCTTGGTCATGTTGAGAGAATGAATGAAAAGAAGGCTAACGAAACATGTGTATAAGGCGAGTGTGGATGGTACCGTCGGAAGGGGAAGACCTAGGCGCACATACCTAGACCAAATCGGGGAAGTTTTAGAAAAGGGGCAGGTCAGGAGTACTGTAAACCGACGAGCATGCATGAAGAATGTAATGAGGATCTTAGTGCCTATGTCAGGATCGTAGCAAGTGGAGGTCCGTGATCTCTACCTACCCCTACGGGAAACAGGCGTGATTTTATGTATGTATGTATGTATGTATTTCTTGACATAATTTTTGTAAAATTTTGACTTTCATATGTTCTCTTTATATATTTATTAAATAAGTACAACCACATTACATATATTACACTAATCACACAACATTCAATTATTGGTAAAGTACCGATACTTGCAACAATTACGGTGTACATAACATTCACTAAAATATCAGAACAGTGAGGCAAAACAATGCATTAACTACGATCAGCAGCGCTAGTGCCAGTAGCAAAAACAAATTGTAATGACGACAACAAATCTATACTAATATTATAAAGCTGCAGAGTTTGTTTGTTTGTTTGTTTGTTTGTTTGGTCCGACTTGAATGATTCTTTCAGTGTCGGGTAGTCCATTTATCGAGGAAGGTTTTAGGCTATATATCATCACGCTACTACATAAGGGAACGGAGCATTGATAATAAATGTTAACAAATCCGGCAATTTTTCATACATATTTTGAAGACATACGGGCTCAAAGGGATATGAAGCTTCAAAATATACCCCGGGCGAAGCTGGGGTGGGTCAGCTAGTAAAGCATAAACATGAATCCAAAATTATCATTCTCTTTATGTGCCTAAACTGAATAAATGAAATTGATTCTTTGATTCTTCCAACCTCGTACTGTGACGAAAGCCACAGGATGTGAGCATAGTACACTGGATTATGGTACACAAATTGTTAATGGCGAGCATTCCACAGCATCCCACAGGATACTGCAGTCTATTCTCGGAGGCCACACGGATGCACTTCCTACATACAAAATATAAATGTCCTTCGAACACATTAGGAAGTACTTTACGATTTTCCTTAACGTATTTGTAACCAAAACTCAATTCTAAGTACTATTAATATTTACTTATTATAAACTCCCGTGGTTCCCGGCAGAGTAGAATTTAGACCACCCCATCTCTTCCCATGAAGTATCGTACAAGGTGACTAAGGGATAGGAGTGTTTAACTACAGATAGACTGATATAATACAGCTCAGACTCAAGCACAGATTCAAGGTTCGAGTCGACAATAGTACCCGGAATACGGCAGCAGGCTCATCCCCTATTCCATGGAGTCGAAAAAAATTATTGATGATATGTGGGTGTTAATTCACCTCTGACTAACCCTTTAGGGATAAAGGCGTGATTATATGTTTGTATGTATAAACTACTTAAGTATGCCCGCGACTTCGTCCATATGGGCTTTGTACATTGAAAACACTCTTACACTTTTTCTTGTGTTTATAAATAATAATACTGTGGAAAAGTACAAGTGTGCTCAGGGTGCGCCAAAGTTCACCTAAATTTTCAACTCCGAAAATTGGAACTCCGAAAATGTTCTTCCTAACATTTTTCATCCTAACAATCACAATTCTCTTCTTAAGTCTCTAATGTTGTAATTCCGAATCATTCAACTTCATAATGTCGGTAGCAATAAACATCTATTATACTATTATTTCTTTTCCTATATTTTGTCAACATAACCATCTTTTACACTATTATTGAAAGTCATACCTTTTTTGTTTAGATTTATAGGCCTCTCCCATAGACTTCCAGAATGACCGATCTAAAGCAGCCCGCATCCAGCGCTTTAAAAAAAGGGACACTGCCCACCCCGACTCGGATAGGTTAGGTTAGAAGGATAAGGCGGAAGCGGAGCGGAGCGGAGCTCCCGCATTAGCCTTCGTGGTTATTTTTTTTATAACCACAATACCCCAAAATAAAAATCATACCCTCGAATTAAAACTATAAATAAAATATAATTCTACCGACATATATTTTTATTACATTTGGTAGATAAATGTTTCTTTCTAAGTATGAGTGACAATATTATGGTAATTATGTTTAGGGATAAAAACGTTAGGATAAAAAACAGTAGGAGCTTTAATATTGTATGTTAACGATTTTATTGATAACAATTTTCGGAAACATGAGTGTTATGAACATCGACGGTAGCACTACAAATAGTATGAATAAAAACTTTAGGATGAAAAATTTTAGGAGGAGTGATCATTCGGATTACAAATCGTTAGGAAGAACAATTTCGGATAAAGAACTTTAGGTGAGTCAATATGGACCCGTGTTCTCAATATGTGTAACAACAAATTCCACCAAGTGCCATCAATCTACAGTATTGATACGTTAGGTAGGCGCTTAACTAATCGTAAACCATCTTGATATTTCATTTAAAAACTCAGTTACCATCTACTCGGTTAGCCATCTACGGTAAAATTTATAATGTTACGTAACTAGATGGTTCAAAAACTAATTGTTAAGAGCTTTTACTGCTAGGTGGCGTGCTTCGCGGCGTCAAAACTCACTCGCACTACGAAGTAAAGTCTCATATTTCGCTCGATGTTTACAATAGTTTTTCTCAATAAATCATGCAAATTGTTACCAAAAAGTCAACTTGCGCACCTATTTATAATGTAGAAAAGTGATAAAATGAATAGTCCTATGGAAAAAAGTGTGTATATTTAGAAAAATGATGTTGAGTAAAATGTATGGAAGGGCGTATCGGAACAACCACCTTAATATTTTTCTGTCTAGAAATTCATTTTAAAGACTAAAAACCGAAATCCAAACACTAGTTAGTCAGCCTCTGTGGCGTAGCGGTAGAACGTTAGACTGCTACGCAGGAGGCGCAGGTTCGATTCCCGCTTAGTGCAAATATGTGTATGCAATGAATATGTTAATTTACATTGGTCTAGGTGTTTCTATGTATAACATGTATATAATTTACAAAAAAAGTATCAAAGTATGTTTATCCGGATTCTAGATTCCATAATACAAGCTGGTTAAGTTATGTTTACCATGGGTCTAAGATAATGCTGTGTTAAATATTTATTTATTTAGTTAGTAAGCCTAGTATATTTATTTAATGTGTATTTTTATAAAAAGTCGTTACAAGATTGTAAACCTTTAAAAAAGTACCTAAGTAAGAGTATAGTCCCGGTTTTTGCCACTTCATTAACCGCAACCAATAGACAGACAGATAAAAAAAAAAATATTTTTTTCCCTATAAGTATCATAATTAATTACATACCTACCTACATAACATAATATACTCATATGCATTTATTAAACACACATGCATATATTCACACCTGAAATTCCCTGAATGAATAGGCAGAGTTATATCGATACCTACATTTCGCCAACTATGGTATCCGGTCCCGCGTGATAGGGGCAAACCCATTACAGTCAAGTGGGCACTTTGCCAGAGGTATTGTGTTCCCAGCGGTGAGTAGGGTAGCCAGAGCTCACTGGAGAATTTGTACTGTCTGTGGGAAGACTAAAGGCTTGTCCTGCTTTGTCTTCTACACTGACGGCACAGAAACTCTGTACTTACAGGGTCAGCAGCGCGAGTGTAGCTCATCTGGTGTTACAAACGTCCATAGGCCACGGTAAACACTTTCCATCAGGTGGGCCGTGTGCTTATCTGCTACCCAAGTGGTATTTCTATGACCCCCACGGGAAGAAATGGAGTGGCGCTCTAGACTACTCCACCGGGAACCAATATGACTATTTTACAGTTATTTTAATATTGTGAACAGACCTTCTGACTTTATTTATGTATTTTATTTCATCATCATCATCATGTCAGCCACACATAGTCCACTGCTGAACATAGGCCTCTCCCACAGACTTCCAGAATGACCGATCTAAAGCAACCCGCATCCAGCGCTTCCCGGCGACCTTGACGAGGTCGTCCTTCCACCTGGCCGTTGGGCGTCCTACGCTACGTCTGCCCGTACGCGGTCGCCATTCCAGAACTTTTTTGCTCCATCGGCCATCTGTTCTGCGCGCTGTGTCCCGCCCATTGCCACTTCTACGAGCTAATCCGCTGGGCTACGTCGTTTACTTTTGTCCTCCTACGGATATCATCATTTCTGACGCGATCACGTAAGGAAATACCGAGCATAGCCCTCTCCATAGCTCTTTGAGCGACTTTGAGTTTTTTTAGGAGACCTATAGTGAGGGACCACGTTTCAGATCCGTAAGTCATCACTGGTAACACACATTGGTTAAAGACTTTCGTCTTCAGGCACTGAGGTATATCGGACATTATTTTATTTATTCATTATTATTTAGGTATTATAGAAAAAAAACCGCGGTAGCCTTGTGGTATGGGTAATGGACTGCTGAGTAATGAAACTGTATAATTGCAAATTATCCCTCTCTCCAAACATTGTGCTGTGCCCGACAGGGTCCATAATTGTAACTTAATCTTAATCTGACATCTGTATCATATTATGGTATGCAATAAATGTATTGAGTATTGAGACGAGGTCTCGGGTTCTATCCCAGGTTTTACCATGGCACACACCAATGAATTTTCGATGCTTTTCGAAGTTATGTGTGTATTTATCGCAGGTTTATAAGTGTCCGGTTAATGGCAATAGGCTCGCCTCTTGTTACACTGGGACCTAAACATAAACTGGCGAAATGTGAGTGCTAGAAAGAAAGAAAAATGTTTATTGCGACACAGCATACAGTACAAAAAAAAACAGAATGCAAAAAGAGAAAATTAAATAAAAAATACAATATATTTTTTATATACTGTGGCGGGTGAGGTGCCACGTCATTTTGATGCCAAATATGACATTTGACAAGTCAATGTCACATCTGTCAGCAGCAGGACGTGACGTGTCACACAGCACACCGTGGCAGATGCCTACCCCTTCGGGGATATAGGCGTGAGTTTATGTTATGTTATGTGATGTTTATTTATTATTTTATTACTAGACTCATAGATATTAAATTATCCTTGAAGGAATTAAAAGCCAATATGATTCAATCAAGTCTCTCGTAGTTTAATCGTATCTCTTCATAAGGTCAAGAACATACTGACTGAGGTGATCGAGTTTACACTTGTAAGTCACTGTAGTGCTACATATAAATGTAAATTAGTTGTGTCTGTACATTGGATACGTAAAAAAAATCCTTTTTTTATACCATTTAGGTGGCAGACAAGCACATGGGCCACCTGATGGAAAGTTGTTACCGCGGCCTATGGACGTGTGTAACACCAATGAAGCCACACTCGCGCTGCCGACCCTGTAAGCACAGAGTCTCTGTGCCGTCAGTGTAGATGACAAAGCAGGACAGGCCTTGAGTCATCCCACTGACAGCACAAATTCTCCAGTGAGCTCTGGCTACCCTACTCACCGCTGGGAACACAACACGAAGTTATTATAACCGCGGTATTCTTTAGGGCGGAGGTACTTCCCCAGTCGGACTGCTCAATTCACCTAATAATAAACTGGAATGGAAAGGGACTCTTTTGTCCGCACTTAACATTTTTTTAGGCCGTTGTGCGTGCAGAGCACTGGCTGGAGCAGCCATTCTAGTTTTGAATAGATTTTTATTGGAATAAATGGCCTTCTGTACGTAACACAATGACTTACTCTGCAGTACGGCTCCGGTCGCCTAATCAGTCTCGTATCAAACAATAGCCTATTACCTATTGTGTACAAGAGGTAACCATGACATACTCCTCATTCATGCGAGTAAATTGTACATGGACGGATAAATCGTAGAACATATGGTTGTTTACAGGACTTCATATTTTTACTTAGTGGTCTTTAGGAGGAGTAGGACTCGACAGTATTCCCGTCCAATTGAGCAGTCCGACTAGAGAAGTACCTCCGCCCTACAGAAAACCGCGGTCATAATAACCTCGTGTTGTGTTCCCGGCGGTGAGTACCCAGAGCTCACTGGAGAATTTGTGCTGTCAGTGGGAAGACTAAAGGCTTGTCCTGCTTTGTCTTCTACATTGACGAAACAGAAACTCTGTGCTTACAGGGTTGGCAGCGCGATTGTGACTCCTCTGGTGTTACAAACGTCCATAGGACACGGTAACCACTTTAAATTAGGTGGGCCGTGTGCTTGTCTGCCACCTAACAGAATAAGGATGATATTTAATAACCACTTATAAACTGCTCGAGAATTTCTCCACCTTATTTGAATTGACCTTAATATGTTTACAGTATAATTTGCTCTATGGTTTTACACTAGATAATGAATGCTAATCCAATAATGTTTGATCTAATTATAGCATTTTATAGTTGTTACGTTGTGTTAGTGTTATCTAATGAACCAAGGTCAGTGCTGAACTAACAACGCTTGTGTGAAGCTTTTGATTACAATAATGTTTACGGTAAATTAACAGGTATATACATACCCTTGATTAACCGCGGTAGCTAAGAAGTATGGGTAATGGACTGCTAAGACGAGGTGTCCGGGTCGATCTCAGGTTTTACCATGGCACACACCAATGACTTTTCGATGCTTTTCGAAGTTATGTGTGTATTTATCGCAGATTTATAAGTGCCCGGTTAATGGTAAAAGGCTCGCCACCTATTACATTGGGACCTAAACATAAACTGGCGAAATGTGGGTGCTAGCACCTCTGCCTCCTACACCTTCGGGGATATAGGTGTGAGTTTATGTTATGTATAGAGGTGTATTAATAGTTGACATCCAATTTTCCACAACTATGGTTTTCTGTCCTAAGTAATAGGGAGCGAGTTTACTATCGTCAAGCGGGCACTTCATCATAGGCTGTTGGAGTGGTTACTGTCGGATGGAGAACAGCCCTATCCCTTAGTCACGTTCTACGACCCCCACGGCAAGAGATGAGGTGATAATATTCTACTCTACTGGGCACCAATACGGTAAAACCTTTTATGGGTCTTAAAATAGTAATATATGTGTATGTATAATTAATGCGAAAGTAACTAGGTCTGTCGATCTATCATTTGTATCCTTATCCTATGTTTGGTGTGCAATCAATCAATCAATCAATCAGCCCACTGCAGTCCACTGCTGTACATAGGCCTCTCCCAATGTGCGCCATTTTCTCCGATCCTCCGCCTTCCGCATCCAGTCTGTCCCAGCCACCTTTTTCAGGTCGTCAGTCCATCTGGCTAGGGGGCGTCCTACCTTTCGTTTACCTTCTCGCGGTCTCCACTCTAGGACTCGTTTGCTCCAACGGCCATCGGTCCTTCGGCAAACGTGGCCAGCCCACTGCCATTTTAACTTGCTTATTTTGTGGCCTATGTCGGTAACTTTGGTTCTCTGTCGAATAACCTCGTTCCGAATTTTATCCTTCAGAGAAACTCCAAGCATAGCTCGCTCCATAGCCCGCTGCGCGACTTTTAAGCTATGGACCAGCCCCACTGTAAGTGTCCACGTTTCGGCACCGTAAGTCATAACAGGTAGGACGCACTGTTCAAAGACCTTTGTTTTGAGGCATTGCGGTAGGGGTGAAGAGAAAACTCGACGTAGTTTGCGAAATGCTGCCCAACCCAGCTGGATTCTTCTGGCTAGTTCTTTCTCGAAGTTGTTTTTACCGAGCTGGATAACCTGCCCCAGGTAGACATATTTTTGAACAACTTCGAGTGTCGCTCCTTCGATGGCAATCGGTCTCGGTGCAACATGTTCGTTGAACATAATTTTGGTTTTATCCAAGTTTACACCAAGGCCGACGCGTCGAGAAGCTCCATCTAGGCTATGCAGCATTTCGCCCAGTTGTTCCAACGATTCCGCTACTATGACGATGTCGTCGGCGAACCGAAGATGTGAGATGTACTCACCGTTAATGTTTATACCCCGCCCAGTCCAATCCAGAGTTTTGAAGACGTCCTCCAACGCGTTGGTGAATAGTTTGGGGGATATAACATCTCCCTGTCTCACTCCACGTTGGAGGCTAATAGGTTTCGTCTTCTGGTCTTGGAGCTGGACGGACATTGTGGCAGTGTCATACAAGCATCTCAGCACCTCGATGTATCGCCAATCGACACGACACCGCTGTAGGGCATCCAGAACTGCCCAGGTTTCGATGGACTCGAAGGCTTTTTCGTAGTCCACAAACGCCATACACAGCGGCTGATTGTATTCTTGGGCCTTTTCTACAATCTGCCGAACAGTATGGATGTGGTCCACGGTGCTATAACCTTTTCGAAACCCGGCTTGCTCCGGTGGTTGGAACTCGTCGAGCTTACCCGCAAGACGATTTGTGACGACTCTCGAGAACAGCTTGTAGACATGACTCAGGAGTGAGATGGGCCTGTAGTTCTTCAGCAAGGACTTATCTCCTTTTTTGAAGAACAGTATCACCGCACTCCCGCTCCATGCCCTAGGTGTTAGACCTTGTAGGATGACGGAATTAAAGAGGCTTGCTAGCTCTTTCAGGATTGGAGTTCCGCCTGCTTTCAGGAGCTCAGTAGTAATACCGACATCACCTGGGCACCTGTTGTTTTTCAGTTGTCTGAGAGCCGCCTCCAACTCGCACTGCTCGATATCGGGTATCTCCTCGGTGTAATGGCGCGTAAGTAGGGCTCTGTGGTCTTCATCGCTGTGTCCCGTAGGTTTACTCGTCCGTGATGCATATAGCTGTCCATAGAACTTTTCGATCTCATCGAGAATCTCGAACCTTGAGGCAGTCATTTTACCATCCGCAGTTTTAAGTTTCGTCAGATGGGGCCTCCCCAACTGCTGAGCGAACACTTTCGACCCCTTATTTCGCTCAATCGCCTCCTGGACGATATGGGTGTTGTAGCGTCGGAGGTCGCGTCTAATCAGCTTTTTAATTTGTCGGTTTAAGGCTCTCTCATCTGACGAAGACGACGGTGTGGATGACTTCTCACGTCTCTTTCTCATAAGTTCGAGAGTCTCAGGAGAGAGCTTGGACTCTCGCTGTTTGCGTTTCCCGGGAAAGAACTTTCGAGACACTTCCTGCAATGTTTTGACCACAGTGTCGGTTTTCTCGTCAATGCCGTTTGTGATTTCCAGTGTTGCGAAACGATTTTGAAGTTCCAATTGGAACTTTTCGGACCCTAGAGTGACTTGGAGTGGCGTAGGTCGGAGAGTAGACCGTATCATTCGGAATCTTTCAGCCTTGATGTTAATATTTAGAGAGCCTCGGACAAGTCTGTGATCGCTTCCGGTTTTAAACTTGTTGATCACAGAGACGTCTCTAAATATGTGCTTACTGTCCGTTATCAAAAAGTCTATCTCGTTTCTTATCACAGAGTCCCGACGTTGCCAAGTCCACTTCCTGTGGGGCTTTTTCTTAAAGAAACTATTCATTAAGAAGAGCCCCTGCGCCTCGAGGAAGTTGACTAGCATTTGTCCCCTGTGATTTCTGCACCCCACTCCATAAGGTCCGATTTTCGTCTCACTGCGTTCTTGTATTCCCACTTTAGCATTGAAGTCCCCCATAACAACGTTGTAAGTGGCCTTGGCGGTGTGATTCATTGCCTTAGCAATATCTTCATATACGGCCTCGGCACTTTCTTCGGGGTGAAGCGAGGTCGGCGCATATACCTGTATCACCTTCAGCGAACGACTGTTCGTGATTTTTACGATAAGGTACGCTACCCTGTTCGACACACTACCGATTTCAACAACGCTGCTAATGAGGTCCTTTTTTACCAGAAAACCGACACCTCCCTGGGAGAGCTGTTCACCTTCTCTGAAGTAGAACAGGTCGCCTGACTCAGTGGTTGTCGTGTCCTCCCCCTGTCTTCGGATCTCGGACAACCCTAATATATGCCAATTTATGCGACCTAGTTCTACCTCTAGTTCCGCGAGGTGCCTGTCCAGACGAAGTGTACTGCAATTGTACGTTGCCAGTAGTAGTCGCCGTTTTCGGTAGCCTCCCGTAGCCCGGAGATTCTTCGCACCCCCCGTCCCGCCGTTACCCGAACCGCTACCTTGGCTGGGAATAGCGGGACCGCCGGGAACTGCGGGCCTTTTGTTGTGGCGTCTATTCATTTGGGAGGGTTTAGCCTACTATTGCCACGCTGGCCAGACGGGTTGGCAACGGGTTTGTTCTCGAGTTTTCCTTCTCTCAGGTCTTTCTGACCTCGGCAGAATATTGGCCAGGAGCCGCAACTCCTCCCCTAAATTTAGGGGAGGAGTTGCCGCTTCTGTTGCCCAGCGTGCACCGCGTGGAGGTTTTCTAGCCCGCACACCTGATCCCAGATACAAGATCATACAGTCCACGACTGTGAGTGAAACATTAGAAATTGAGTAATCATTTAGGTAAGTAATGAAAGTGAACATGAGAGTACGACATTCAAATATCGCGTTTTTTGTTTCTAAAAATAGTTTAATAATACAATTTTATAAGAGAAAACTTTACATAATTTACATTATTATTACATTGTAACCTACAATTACGTTTGGTGAAAGAGACATTTCGGGAAAAGGAACTTTGTGGGTAAAGGATATTTTGGTAATTTTGGGGAAAAGGATATTGTGGGCAGTAACATTCTCGGCAAAGGATATGTTGATATTGTGGGTAGAAACATTCTGGGCCAAGCATATGCTGAGCAAGGGATATGGTGGGCGGGGGATTTTATTAGGCGTAATCTGAACAGCCTGTATATAAGTAGTGTACCTA
This sequence comes from Eilema griseolum, assembly GCA_963662185.1. Classification (NCBI taxonomy): domain Eukaryota; kingdom Metazoa; phylum Arthropoda; class Insecta; order Lepidoptera; family Erebidae; genus Eilema; species Eilema griseolum. The sequence continues at coordinate 2,031,678 of OY759255.1, forward strand.
CGTACATTCTTCAAAGGTATGCCCAGAGGAGTATTCATCATCATCATCGTGTCAGCCACACATAGTCCACTGCTGAACATGGGCCTCTCCCACAGACTTCCAGAATGACCGATCTAAAGCAGCCCGCATCCAGCGCTTCCCGGCGACCTTCATGAGGTCGTCCTTCCACCTGGCCGTTGGACGTCCGTTCCAGAACTTTTTTGCTCCATCGGCCATCTGTTCTGCGCGCTATGTCTCCCGCCCATTGCCACTTCAACGAGCTAATCCGCTGGGCTACATCGGTTACTTTTGTTCTCCTACGGATATCATCATTTCTGACCCGATCACGTAAGGAAATACCGAGCATAGCCCTCTCCATAGCTCGTTGAGCGACTTTGAGATTTTTCAGGAGACCTATAGTGAGGGACCACTTTTCGGATCCGTAAGTCATCACTGGTAACACACATTGGTTAAAGACTTTCATCTTCATGCACTGAGGTATATCGGACGAGAAGACATCTCGTAGCCTCCAAGCTTTTTGGTTCACGTAATAATACATGCGAACATACCTATGGTTGCTATTGCACTGCCACAGGTCCTTTTCAATAGGTTAAGTGATTATCATGTTATATTTTGTTAGATGATAGATACGACCAAAAGTCATTTACGCGGGAGGAGCTGATAGTATCAGCAATAACAGTATTATAATAATTTAAAATAAGGTACGCCTAATGATTTCCTGTTTGTGAACTCACTACATAACAAAAAATAAATACATAAACCTACCTAAATAATTCATGCTATACACATTTATGAACAAATTAAAATTCATTGAGCACAGATTAAAAATTGTGTTGTTTGCTCGGCCTCGCGGTGACGTCACCCAAGGTCACGCCTCACACCGTCGATACAGCCGCTCTGTTACTTATTATGTGTCATAGCGACCGTTAATGACGGCGATAGGGAAGGAAATTGTATATTCTTAATGTTGACATAACAATACTTTTAACTATAGTAAGTATTTCAGATAAAATCGTATTAAGAAATCGGAAACTAACCTCAAACATAACATAAACTCACGCCTATATCCCCGAAGGGGTAGGCAGAGGTGCTAGCACCAACATTTCGCCAGTTTATTAAATTAAATTGAATTAAATTAAAATTCGTTTATTGTCAGACCATCGATCCATAGTGTTAGTAACAATTTAACTTAAGAACTAATGTTAGTAATAAATACAAATGAATAACAACACTCCACTATCTGTGGCACGTGTGGAGTGTCATCCAGTGTTGCAACAAGGGGGAGTCCCACCTATCCTTAAACACACTCAGGAGACTGTTGGAGCTGCGGCGGAGTCGTGCCAAGGCAGAGGCCGAACGCTTTCTAATAATAGCATAGAAATCGTCTGTGCGGGCCTCTGCAAACATTCCTGATGCACTGCATCTCCGAGACAGCCCCAACAGCATCCTGAATGCGCAGGTCGTTATATGCTCGTAGAGTGTAACACATCCACAAGCTGCACGTGTAGAAGGACGTGCAGAAGGCTTTAAAGAGAGTCACTTTGACTGTGTTCGAACAACGTGCAAACCTCCGGACAACCATGTTACACCTGATAGCCAGCGACCTACGCTCCCTTTCAACGTCTAAATCATCCCTGAGCCCGTCCGTGACCCAGTGGCCCAAGTACTTGAAAGACTTTACCCAATTCAATCTAACTCCACCGAGCAAGACCTCCGGCACGTCTGTATGCTTTAGTGGACCTGACCTAAACATAAGGAGCTCGAGGCCCTCTGCCGTACGAATGTCGTGCTGCTGCGGCGACCACAGCGCGCCATCGCGCAGAGGGCCGCACGGGCGTATCACACCGTCTCTTATGAGGCGGCGTGTTTGATTGCGGGCAGTATCCCCTGGGATCTCGAGGCTGGCGTCCTTAAGAGGGTCTACGAGGAGGGCGCCCTGATGCGGCGTGTTGCAGGAGGTCGGCCGCTTCCGGAGGAGATCGATCGCTGGAGACAGGAGGCTCGCGATGTTCTCTTCCGGAAGTGGGCCGATAGACTGGCTACGACAAGGAGTAGCTTGCTGCTTGTGGGGGCCGTTCGGCCCGTCCTGCGTGAGTGGGTAGAACGGGGTCATGGGGCTCCCACGTATCACCTCACCCAACTTCTCACGGGTCATGGCTGCTTCGCCAAGTACCTGTGGGAGGTGTTGGGGGTGGAAGCGGAGCCCCGGTGCCGAAACTGCACCAGCGGTGACCCCGACACGGCACACCACACCTTGGCCGTGTGTGACGCGTGGGGCGGTCAAGGAGCGGCCCTCACAAGCATCATTGGTGTGGACCTCTCGCTGTCGGCCGTAGTTTCAGCTATGGCCGGCAGCGAACAGTGTTGGGCCGCCGTCGCCTCGTTCGCTAGCGAGGTGATGGCGGCCAAGAGAGAGGCACTGCGGGAACGGGAGCGAGCTGGGCTCACTCTTCCACCCCGCAGGCCCCCGGCGAGGGGACGCCGGCGAACGCAATTCGCCCGCGTCCCCGAATGAGAGTGGCCACGGGCTGTGGGTCGGGGGACCCGCTGCCCCTATGCTGATGTGGCGGAATGCGCCCCTGTGTGTTCCTGGGGTGCATTCTTGAGGTGAAAAAACCCCCACCATTCCGGCCTGATTACCGGGATGGTGGGGTCTTGAGTAGCGGGCCTACCAAGGGCGCCCCTAGCCGAGTCGCGGTGAGCAGACTATCCCGCGGCTTGGATTAGGCGAAGGAGGAACACCGTGGTGGTTTAGTGGGTAGTCTGGCCTTTGTCCGAGGCCAGGAGTCCCACACGAAGCGAGCCCCCTGCCCCCGCGGGGGGTGAGCGAAGTGCGTAAATGCATTTCACCACGTAAACAAAAAAAAAAAAAAAAAAAACATAAGGAGCTCACTTTTCTTTACATTGTACTTGAGCCCATGAGAAACAGCATATGCATATATTAGCTTCCTGAGGCCGCCAATCGATGGACTTATGCTTAGGTCCCAATGTAATAGGTGGCGAGCCTATTGTCACCGGTGTCTATTGTGCCGGGCACTTATGAATCTGCTAACCTCAAATGGAAGCTGAAAAAAAACTTGTTGAAATAAATGGCATGTTGTACAGGTGAAAGGATTGTTGTTCTACAGGTGTATGAGTTGTCTATTTTAAATTATGTCCTTACTTCCAGACGATTTTGCTCCCTACCGAAACTGTGCCCAAAATATTTAATCATAGGTACATGTAGTGTTTACTACATATATACATATAATATACTAAAATATTCTATTATAATATACAATTACTTACAAATTAATATAAAACTATGCTAACTATACAATATATACAAAAATGGAATAGAGAAAAAGAGGGAGACTGTAATTTTAGGCATCGAAAAATTCCTCCCCATCGATCTCTACTGGTACCGTGCCCAAGAGGCTGGCGGCATTACCACGCTGAATGGCGATGCCAATTCCTTGAGCGAGGTAAAGGCCAGCCTTATGGTCACGGGAAGCGTCGATTACTACTATATAATATTTCACCCATAGATTTCACCGGCTTGCTTAATGCCCACAAGAGTATTTCGAACTTCAAATACACTCTTAACATCTTGGTCTTAATACTGTAAGTACCTTGTCTGCTTTTTTTTCCCTTTTGGCAAGTAATTGATATATGCCAGTGTCAGGTAAATGTCTTTAGAATTATCAATGGCGAGACGCCAAGGTCAAGTTAATCATGCGAGGGATATGCCTGTCAACCTCACCTTCGGCAACCAAAGTGACCCACAGGCGGCGTGCGTTTTAGTCGGTTCGAGTCCGACATAACCTCTCCCACCGGCTCCGGTGGGGAGGTATCCGTGGGGAGTTTGCGCACGTAAAAAAAAAAAAGGTCAAGTAAATCAAGTTACGGTCCTCAGTAAAGTTGTGGGGACTTAACTGAAGCTCCCTAGGGAGATTTGGAACCAACACGAAAAGTCACAATTCACTGTAATTTGCCACTTTCCACACTTGTGTGCGTTGTCAAAGATATTATATCTAAAAATCCACCATTTTTATACATACAATCTCGAAATCACACCAATTTCGAAAAATAAAATTTACCGCGATGCGCCATTCTTCATGTTGGCGCCAAAACTCCACTGTACCTTGTACTGTGACAGTTCACTGCTACAACGTGTCTGTGGTTAGAAGTTACGCCCATAGACAATCGAGACGATGTGAATTTGCTTTATTGCATACACTACAATACATACATCTGAGTCTTAGCGATATAATCAGTCCTTTATCCCCGGAGGGTTAGGCAGAGGTGAATTAACTTAAAACCTACATTTCACCAATCATTGAATTCGGTCCCATGTAATATGTGGTGAGCCTATTGCCGTATTCCGGGCACTATTTTTGACTCGAGCCATAACCCACCTGAGGCTGAGTCTAGACTGTATCTGTCGATGTTAAACAATATTAACTCAGCTTCTTTATAATATTACTCACTAGTGATATATAAATCCACGAATAGCTTTAATAGTAAAGTCTATATAATAGCAATAACATTTACAACGATACGTAATAACCACTCCCCGAGGCTATGGAGGCCTGAGTCATAGAGCACAGACTGTCTGAGCTAGGTAACTTATTAAAATTTGTCAGACGCGGTGACCTAATTGCCAACATTGATGACTTCTAGCCACGAATTTAGGCATTACCTCATTACGCAACCTTATTTATTTATTAAACACGTACAACATTACATGTTTAACACAATTCACTCAAAAGCAATTGTTGGTAAAGTCTAAATACATATAACAATACAATTATTACGGTGTACATAACATTCACAAAAATATCAGAACAGTGAGACAAACAATGCATCAACGCAATCTCTCAGCTACCGCACCGTTGAGAGATTCATTTCTGACAGTAATTTTGAACTGGTGTACAATTTAGGACAAAATTTTAAATATCTTTTATTTATGTTATAAATTATTAACTAGAGATAACTTTAAAAATTAAAACTTCAATAAATATGCCAATTTACAATAAACATGTCAATTTTGCGCTAAATTATTAACAATTAAAAAATATAATAATAACAGTTTTAATAGTGAAATCACGTCAAACTACGATATTTCAAGATTATGTCAACTGTTTGTTTATGTAGTGATGTGACAAAAACAACTAGTTTAAAAACAGTAAAAAACTAGTTTTCAGTAGTCGGGTTTTGTTTTTAAACTTATTTCTTTATTTATATTATTTTGCAGCTAATAATTTAGATATATTTCGAATATACTAATGAATTCCCTTGAGCAAAACCAAATTGCAATGATAATAACTAATTGAATACAAACATGAAACTTTAATTTTCAAGTAACACAACTAACCTTGTTAGACCTTGTTAAATATTGGTAAGTTTAGAGGTAAAATCTCAGGAAAGAGGGTCACGATTACATATATATACCATGTTACAATGGTGGCTCAGCTTGGCGGCCTCATCAGATGCTTTTACATGCCCCGCTTAAAAGATCCGGAACAGTAGGAAGATTAATTATATTTCATAGGAGGTAGGACACGACGGTATTCCCGTCCGAATTGAGCAGTCCGACTGGGGAAGTACCTCCACCCTACAGAATACCACGTCTATTATAACCTCGTTTTGTGTTCCAGGCGGTGACTAGGGTAGCCAGAGCTCACTGGAGAATTTTTGTGCTTATCAGTGGGAAGACCAAAGGCTTGTCCTGACTTTGTGTTCTGTACCTACTGAAGGCACTTAAAATCTCTGTTCTTACAGGGTCTGTAGCACGGATGTGACTCCACTGGTGTTACACACGTTCATAGGTCACGGTAACCTCTTTCCATCAGGTGGGCCGCGTGCTTGTCTGCCACCTAAGTTGTAAAAATAAAAAAGAATAAAAATATTGCTCGAACGATTTTGAAGCTCAAAATTGCATTCAATAAAAAATTGCTATTTCCCACACTTCCTTTGCCCATAGATGGGGGAAAAATTATAAAGAGGCGAATAATATTTTCCGTGTGTATGTTGTAATTGGGATAATTAGTTAAGTGAATAGTGAATAGGCAATTTATTTTTGCCTGCTCCATTATCACTTATTGACTATACAAATTTGAAATTAAATTATTAAGATAGTCAGAAATTTTACTTTTATTTTCATTTTTTATATAGACACTTAGGTAATTCGCTTTTTTATCCTTTGCGTTTCATGTCGCTAGTCAGCGCTGGCCATAAGGCGCTCATTAGCGCGCTTTCTTCGCTCGGCTTGCAGTCGGTGCCATCAGATCGTCATCCCTCCACAATAGAGACATTCAAAATTAAGTCTCTTTCTGTTAAAATCAATTTAAATGGCAAAAACTGTAAGATAAGTGGGGGCAAGAGTGAACGGTTTTTTAATGGGGGAAAGATTATAAAGAGGCGAATAATATTTTCCGTGTGTATGTTTTTAAATACACATACGTTTCATTTAGTACAATAAATATTGACTCAAGATAAAAATGTAAGTGTTGTAAGTGAAGACCAAAGAGTATATATTTCTATGGTATTAATAAAATCTTGCTAAGATAGCCCCTAAATAAAAATAAATAATAACTAGAAAGTGTAATAAAACACTCGTAGATACCTTTTTATGAAACTTACAGATCATGGGGTTAGATTGAAAAACTCGAATATTGTGCAAAAATATGGTGTCGCCTAACTTAGCTTACTGTGCACAACCCCTCCCTCCTACCGACAAACGGTGACTGAGGTGAGGGACGTGAGGACAAGGGGGACGTAGCAAATCACGTGCTCACCCTATTCTCGTAACTTAACACAAATTTCAAAACAAAAAAAAACTATTTTAAAAGTAGATCGAGACTGAATTTTGTAATTTTTTTACTTTATTTATTATTGGTAGAATTGTATTGAAGCTTTTATGTAGTTTTTTTTTTTTTTTACAACCTAAACCTTTTCTCATAAAATAAGAAATTATGTTAACAATAATGTGGAAAATTACAAAAAGTGAGTTTTTCAATATGTGTTTTATGTTGTACGACTTTTTAGGTGCATTTGTTTTAGGCCCGTGATGAATGCCATGTATATTCGTATGGAAACTGGGACTGACGGCTTTCCGTGCTCTCTGAGGCATCATACACCGAACCTAAATCTATTAGATATTACAAAACAGACATGACATCATTCAAACACAAAGGTTATTCCAAAAATAGCACCAATACTTTAGTTTCTTTGTTAACTATTAGCACAAAATCGCTTTAATTATGAGATTTTTCAACTATTTAGCAGGTTGTATTACATTAGCATTGATTAAAGGTGAAGTGGGATACCTTCAAGGTCTATACTTCAAGGATTTAGGAATTAGACGTACCTAGGCAGATACCCTTAACAAGTAAGACATTCCTTTGGTTCCCGGTAGAGTAGAATAAGACCACCCCGTTTCTGCCGGATGGAGGTCGTAAAAGACGAGGGCTGTTCTCTAATCGACAGTACATATACATGCCATAACAAAGAGTCCGCTTGTCGGCAATAGGGTACTTACCTATCATCGAAAAATCATAGTTATTGAAGCGAAAGTGGCAGTCTCCTTCAGTTTATCCGCGTGGTTTCCGACAGAGTAGAATTTGGACCACCCCATCTCTTAACATGTGGTTTCGTACAAGGCGACTAAGGGGTAGGGCTGTTTAACATCCGACAAATATCATACAGCCCAGACTCCACCTTATGTCGGACTCGAACCGACCAAAACGCACGCCGCCTGTACCTAGGTCGTTTTGGTTGCCGAAGGTGAGGTTGACAGGCATATCCCTCGTACCCTGGCCGACCCAGGGCCATCTCTCACGATCTGGGCCTCTCCTCAGGTGTGGGGACTACAGAGTCCCCAACTCGTCCCCGGAAACGGGTACACTTTCACACCGCCGCCAGATCCAAGGCTTGAGTCAACAATAGTACTGAAGACGGCAATAGTGAGCCTATTACATGGGTGAATTGTGGGTGTTAATTCACCTATCCCTAACCCTCCGTGGATAATAGTGTGATTATATGTATGTATGTATCAACTTTTATCGTAGACTATACATTTAACCATAAAATTATCCCCATTGATATCTAGGTACAATTTTTTGTCTAGCTGTATAGATATATATTTTAAATACTTCAATTTAAACTACAGAGTAATTATAATAATTGTTCACCTGAAACGTAAGCAAAAACCATCTTGTTATATATTATTATACTGATTATAAAAACTGTATGAATGCTCAAGGACGGTTTTTTTTTCATTACGTTCCAGTTTTGTTATTTTACTTAGCAGAGACTTTTATGAAAGGTGTACCTATTCTTTTAAGAACGGAGCAAAAGCGGGTATTTTCAAAAAGTGTTTTTTTATACCACTTAGGTGGCAGACAAGCACACGGCCCACCTGATGGGAAGTGGTTACCGTGGCCTATAGACTTGTGCAACACCAGAGGCGTCACACTCGCACTGCCGATCCTGAAGAAACCTCCTAATGCCCCTTTTGAAGAACCCCATATTGTAGGTGGGAAGACCGCAGCAGGGAGTTCATTCCACAGCTTGAGTGTGCGTGGGATGAAGTTTCTTTCATACCGCACAGTGCGTACCGTCTCAGGTTGCAATGTGTGGAGATGAACTCCCTGCTTACGGCGAGCGGTGCGATGATAGAATGTTGCTGTGGGCATCATGTCAAACAATTCAAATTTAAAAAAAAAATCATAGTGTATCAGTAAGAAAAAGAAAATCTGAAGGGAACAAATCGCGGTTTTCCCAAGCGCCTACAATATGGGGTTCTTCAAGAGGGGCATCAGAAGGTTTCTTCATGGTCGGCAGCGCGAGTGTGACACCCCTGGTGTTGCATACGTCCATAGGCCACGGCAACCGTTTCCCATCAGGTGGGCCGTGTGCATGTCTGCCAACTTAGTGGTATTAAAAAAAAATCGTTTTTTTTTTATCAATGACGTATTTATTTTTGCGTAGCGCATCATCGCGTCTCTTATTCGACCGAAAAACTCAATAAAATGAACAAATTAATATTGAATGTAATTTTAAAGCATTTAGTATGGCAACTATTCAAATCAATAAACATTTAGAAAAATTTTAATCGGTGCAGACGGGATTCCGTCTCCGTAAGACGGAGTTGTTAGAAGAAGTTGTATGGTTTCGGGCGAAGGTTCGGTAGCTTATTGGTCAGAGCGTTTACCCTGTAAGGGAAGGGCCTTTAAGCGGTGCGTGACAAAGCATCTGATGAGGCCGCCAAGCTGAGTACCACCATTGTAGCACTTAGTGTCTGTAATGGTGACCCTCTTTCCTGAGACTTTGCCTTTAGCTTACCATCAGGCGAGGTGAGGTCAAGTTGGCATGTCCTATATAAAAAAAAAAAAAGGCGTATGATGAGGCCGTCAAGCTGAGTGTCACCATTGTTACATGGTAAGTATGTGTAAGTAATGGTGACCCTCTTTTCTGAGACTGCCTTCAGCTTACCATCAGGCAAGGCGAAGTCTAATTGACGTGTTCTAAATATTAAAAAAAAAGTTCTAATCCCGCCTGAATAGATTCAATTTTTTTTCCATACCTTAATCGATAAAATAAATAGGTTATTAATACCATGTGTACTTTTTCATTTCTTTATTGCAGCTATGGTAATATCGTGGCAATTGTCATGGCTTGTGAATGTCACATACGGTTTTCTGATAAGAAATAGGTACCTTTTCTGATAACAAGTTAACAGTTGAGCAATATATATAATATTTGTACACGACTGCTGTATGTAAGTTATGATCCAATCGTAATTGGCTACTTTTCTGTAGTTAAAATAAATTATTTAACTGAGCTTATTAAATTAAGAATGCCAAAAAAGCGGTAAAAGATGCATCGGTTGTTATTTTATCGTTTTTATTTATTTTAGATCATCTACCCAACTTATAATAGTAAATTATTTGACAATAAAAAATTATGACGTCATAATTTTTATTTTATAGTCAAAGTCAAAAATCATTTATTCTGTATAGACCATTATATCTTATTTTTTATATACGACTTAGGTGGCAGACAAGCACACGGCTCACCTGATGGAAAGTGGTTACCGTGGCGTATGGACGTTTGTAACACCAGAGGAGTCACAGTCGCGCTGCCAACCCTGTAAGTACAGAGTTTCGTCAGTAGAAGACAAAGCAGGACAAGCCTTTAGTCTTCCCACTGACAGCACAAATTCTCCAGTGAGCTCTGGCTACCCTACTCACCGCTGGGAACACAACACGAAGTTATTATAGCCGCGGTATTCTGTAGGGCGGAGGTACTTCCCCAGTCGGACTGCTCAATTGGGCGGAAATACCGCCGTGTCCTACCGCCACTTGCAAAACTTCAACAAAAAAGGAACATGAAAATCAGTTTAGTAAATGGACCACCGGCACCGGTTCGAAACGCGGCCCCGGCCTGAGAAGACTCCGGCAAGAAACTCAGCGGGCATATCTCTTTTTTTTGGTCTATTTACAAACATACACTTATTCTGATGAGCTCTTCCTATTAGTCCCACCCTCCAGCAGAACATACTATCAAGAACCAAGCGGTTCGGTGACTCTTTCCTCTGTCGCACCATTAAGGCCTGGAATTCAGTACCAGCTCACGTGTTTCCTTCTTCCTACAGTCCCGTGTCCTTTAAGCGGGGCATATGATGAGGCCGTCAAGCTGAGTGTCACCATTGTCACACGGTATGTGTAAGTAATGGTGACCCTCTTTTCTAAAACTTGGCCTTCAGCTTACCATCAGGCAAGGCGAAGTCTAATTGACGTGTTCTATATTAAAAAAAAAGTCTACTTAAAATAAATACAAAAATTTACATGAGCTTGTTTATCATCCAAGTATTCTTGGATTTTATAATAGCCTTTCTGGCCCATAGTACGTTTAACTATGTTTTTAAATTTATACACAGGTAAATCACTAATTTCTAATTTATACAAGATTCCTATGGCGAGAAGGTAAACGAAAGGTAGGACGCCCCCTAGCCAGATGGGCGGACGACCTGAAAAAGGTGGCTGGGACAGACTGGATGCAGAAGGCAGAGGATCGGATAGATCGGTCCAGCATTGGACTACGGTGCGCTAATTGATTGATTGACAAGATTCCTTATACTCATAGACACAATTGTCTGATCCCTATCAACCAGCAGTGCGAAGGATATGCCTGTTAACCTCAACTTCGGCAACTAAAAACGACACACAGGCGTCGTGCGTTTTAGTCAGTTCGAGTCCGATTTAACCTCTCCTACCGGCTCCGGTGGTAGTGGTATCCGTGGGGATTTATCGCCAAGCCAAGTCAAGATACCAAGCGGTTCGGAGACTCTTTTCTTTGTCGCACACGTGTTTCCTTCTTCCTACAGTCCCGGGGTCATTAAGCAGGGCGCGAAAAAGCATCTGATGAGGCCTCCAAGCTGAGTGCCACCTTTGTAACACTTAGTGTCTGTAATGGTGACACTCTTTCCTGAGACTTTGCCTTTAGCTTACCATCAGGCGAGATGAGGTCAAGTTGGCGTGTCCTATATAAAAAAAAAACGTAAAACAACAGCAATCAGCGGATGCCCTTAGGCTCCGGCGGCGTGGGTGATGTTTATCATACCCTTCTTTCCCAGGTTATTTATCCCTGTACCAAACTTCATCAAAATCCCTTCTGTGGTTTAATAGCGTACCAGATAGAAATCTCCAGAAACCTAATTTTCAGTACTAACATTTTAGCATTTCTTTTAGGAATGACAAATCCAAATTTATGATTATTTTTGTGTATGAATGAGAAAAAAACATTAAGCTAACAAACACTTTTATTACATTTTTGAAAAGTGACAGGTGTCAAAAAGGCAATACGAAATTTATCATCAAAATGGATAGCATTAGGAAGTACCGTATTTGAAGATCGAATTTAATTTATCAAGCGGCCAATAAAAACAAAATTTAATACAGAGTTATAAAATCTTCAAATCAAGTTTCAAACAAAATATAAATAATGGAAATAGCTATTAAATTACAGGAATAACGAACTCATTTCATCTGTAAGAAAATTTCGGCAATTTCCTATTTTTTTGCCGTCAGTGTAGAGGACAAAACAGGACAAGCCTTTAGTCATCCCACTGACAGCACAAATTCTCCAGTGAGCTCTGGCTACCTTACTCACCGCTGGGAACACAAAAATCTCTCTTCTTATTTATTCTTATTATTATTATTATTATTATTATTATTATAAACACAACATGAAGTTATTATAACCGCAGTATTCTGTAGGGCGGAGGTACTTCCCCAGTCGGACTGCTCAATTGGGCGGAAATACCGCCGTGTCCTACCTCTTCAAACAGGTACTTTCCTAGGTAAAGGCCTAATAGTTACTTTCGCATTAATAATAATATTAAAGTTAAAGATTGTATATTTATTTCGTGACCTAAATAGATGCTTTTTCCCTCCTTTATAGAACTCGGGATTTATAGGTAGGGTGAAACACGTGTGTGGGGTAGAGAGTTTCAATTCTTCGCAATATAATGAAGGCACCGAGCCCTCTGGTCCATGAGGGTATTGTATTTTTTGTCCCATATGGAGGACACACGTGTCGGGCTTGTCGATATAAAAAGGAGGGTGGAATCCATTGAAAGAGGTAAGAGGATTAACTCCTAAATGCTACTAATATTATAGATGTATGCTTTTGTAGTCAATGGCGTAGGGTTGATAAGGATAAAACTTGCATGTAAAGACTTTTAGGAATTTAAAAGGGTTGATGATTTGTACTGTTTATTTACATAAATAAATAAAAAACCCACAACATTATACACAACTCTATCTAGACCCATGGAAAGCATAGCGTAACTTTGTGTTATGGAATCTAGAATGCGGATAAACACATACTTACATACTTTTTTTACTCTTGACGTGATTATATGTATGTATGTTCAAGGTCCAAACCGTACTAGGAGGTCGAATCTTTCATATTTATAAATGAAGTCCAAACTTTTAGGTAGTACCTACGGGTACATTATCAAGAGGTTATTAAACCTAAAGAATCAGTCACGGCTTGATTCATTTGGCTGTTTCATCAACTGAACACACGCGTTTAATAAAGATGGTGCTCTTGCACAGACTACCCTCTCAGGATTGCGCGTCAGACAGCACTCATCACTCCTCAGACTCACTTCAAAACAAACTAAACGTGTATATACCTAGACGTGTAAACTTGAATATAATCGTAAAATGGTTTGTAAACTTATATATTACTTATCTACAGCACATTAAATGACCGAGAATCCCTCGGCAGAAACAACAAGATAAGTTTTTTTAAAAACTAAAGAAAACTTTTAACCTTTACACGATCGTTACAACATATGGTTGTAATAATATAACCTTAAACTTACCATATATTATTATGTCATCGGCGTGAATACACGTAGATAAGCACACACACACAAGCACACATAATACAACACAACCACTCGCGCCGGCGCGCACGGCGATACTGAATACTGACTTACTGACGCATTCAAAACACGAAGCGAATTGTGTTAACTTGACCTTCTATATGTTGCATTATGTTTTGGAGATAATAATTTTGTTGTATAGGTACATTTTTTTTTATACCACTTAGGTGGCAGACAAGCAATCGACTCACCTGATGGAAAGTGGTTACCGTGGCCTATCATGGACGTTTGTAACACCAGAGGAGTCACAGTCGCGCTTCCAACCCTGTAAGTACAAAGTTTCTGTGCCGTCAGTGTAGAAGACAAAGCAGGACAAGCCTTTAGTCTTCCCACTGACAGCATAAATTCTCCAGTGAGCTCTGGCTACCCTACTCACCACTGGGAACACAACACGAAGTTATTATAGCCACGGTATTCTGTAGGGCGGAGGTACTTCCCCAGTCGGATTGCTCAATTGGTACATACAGTATCTGTCTCCCGAACTAGGTCCTTAACCTGTATCTCAGGCGACAGTTCCTAACTATATAGTTCTAGATAGACTAGCGTGCTGTGGAGCGAGTTATGCTTGGAGTATCTTTGAAGGATGGAATTCGCAACGAGGTTATACGACAAAGAACTAAAGTGACCGACATAGCTCGCAGAATAAGCAAGTTGAAGTGGCAGTGGGCTGGCCAGGTTTATCGAAGGACGAATGGCCGTTGGAGCAAACGAGTCTTAGAGTGGAGACCTCGAGAAGGCGAATGGAATGAGGGAAGCCCCCTTGCCTACAGAATACCGCGGTTATAATAACTTCGTGTTGTGTTCCCAGCGGTGAGTAGGGTAGCCAGAGCTCACTGGAGAATTTGTGCTGTCAGTGGAAAGACTGAAGGCTTGTCCTGCTTTGTCCTCTACACTGACGGCACAGAAACTCTGTGTTTACAGGATCGGCAGCGCGAGTGTGGCTTCTCTGGTGTTACAAACGTCCATAGGCCACGGTAACCACTTTCCATCAGGTGGGCCCGCTTGTCTGCCACCTAAGTGGTATATAAAATAAAAATACTGACGATCTGAAAAAGCTGCCTGGATGCGGAAAGTGGAGGATCAGGAGAATTGGCACACATTCAGAGAGATCTATTTCCAGCAGTGGACTTCTTTGTCCTAGCGTTAATTCCAGTCGCATCCGAAGTTAACACTTCGTAGTCTGGGGTCCGCTTTACAAGTCTCACTGCGAATTTGGCTGAACTTCGATATTTTACTTGACCATGCCATCTGACCTCCTGAACCCAAAGGCAATATCGATGCATTGCAGTTAGACCAGTTGTGAACTTTTTAGGGCTCCAATTATCCGTAACGTCTGCCATAGGCGTTTGTATGGCAACCGGGAGCGACGACTTAACGTGCTCACTAAGACACGACCAGACCAATACAAATACTCATATTCATGCATAGAAATAGTTTCTTAATTCTTAATTTTTTATTGCACACAAACAGTACAGAGGTCAAACACAAAATAAATATATAAGAAATATGTATAAAGGCGAGCTTAACTCAGTATGAGTTCTCTACCAGCAAACCTTTGAGTAGCAGAGAAGCAGTTAAAGTAATAAAGGGACGTGAAGTGTACATTAATTTTCAGATAAAAGAAGGGTACCTACCTAAACAGGTACATATATATACACATAAACATACATACACAGCATACATATTACACCTACATACATACATACAAATAAACACACATACATAAACACAATGCATACATATAGACACATAAATATATTCAAACTACATTTCTGTGATAGGAAATGTTCCCTTGTTCTTCTCCTAAAGACGTCCAGGGTATTACTACCGCGAATGGTGTGAGGTAGAGTAGTTTACACTGAGTGGGGATCGAACCCGGGCCTCGTTCACTGCCACCACGCCACAGAGGCTGTGGCAGTGAACTGCTACAGGCTAATTAATTGACGAGACTCAAACAAAGAAGAAGCCCATCTAGTCTTGTGCAGGCTTTAAACTTGTCTATTTAGGTTCTAGAATATGGCTAAACATATCAATCTCATCATAATCCACTTGTACTTATTCCAAGTTTATTTGGGGGTCGGTGCAACATGTGTGCTTTCTCCATTCATCTCTATTTGTCTATTTGCAGTCATTATTTTTTTTTATAAAGGACACGTCAATTGGACTTCGCCTTGCCTGATGGTAAGCTGAAGGCAAAATCCCAGAAAAGAGGGTCACCATTACTTACACATACCGTGTGACAATGGTGACACTTAGCTTGACGGCCTCATCATATGCTTTTTCACGCTCCGCTTAAAGGACCCGGGAACATTAACTCCCTTCCTAGCCGTATCATCTTTCACACAGTCCACCCATCTCCTCTTCGGTTTTACTCTCCACTTGTAGCCATCCACTTTCATAGTTAGTGCATTCCTTAAGACATTATTTTCATCCCTACACACTACATATCTGGACCCTGGTCAAAATCATTTATACATGGAAGTTTTTGAATGACATTTTAAAGCATTTAGTATGCCAACTATTCAAATCGGTAATAAATCCGTCTTGGGACGACGGTAAGATGGCTCCCACTGTTACCCCAAAACGCATATATAGGAAGATTTTGATGACTTCAAGCGTGGTTCGGTGGGTCAGTGGTCAGAGCATACACCCTGTAAGTGAAAGATTACGGGTTCGACTCTCGCCTGAACCGATTCTATTTTTACTATCTTAATCAATGCATAGAAGCGTCAGTAACTTAGTGGTTAAGATGTGAGCCATATGACACTAAGGTATCAGGAGGTCCCAAGTTCGAATCATGGCCATACATTACCGTATGGTAAGATTAATGTAGTTATTATTAATATTATTTTAGTAATCACAGTTACAATTTTTTTTCATACCACTTAGATGGTAGACAAGCACACGGCCCACCTGATGGAGAGTGGTTACCGTGGCTTATGGACGTGTGTAACACCAGAGAAGCCACGCTCGCGCTGCCGACCTTTTTTTTTTATCACGTAAAATCCCCACGGATACCTCCTCACCGGAGCCGGTGGAAGAGTTTATGTCGGATTCGAACCGACTAAAACGCACGCCACTTGTGGGTCATTTAGCATAAGCTCCCGTCTCGGCCTCAGCGTCACCCACTCACCCACGCCGGACGGTGTGCAGCCCCAAGTCCTCGCTCGCGTCGCAGTGATGGCAGTAAGCAGAGTTTCTGTGCCGTCAGTGTAGAGGACAAAGCAGGACAAGCCTTTAGTCTTCCCACTGACAGCACAAATTCTCCAGTGAGCTCTGGCTACCCTAATCACCACTGGGAACACAACACAAAGTTATTATAACTGCGGTGTTCTGTAGGGCGGAGGTACTTCCCCAGTCGGACTGCTCAATTGGGCGGAAATGCCACCGTGTCCTACCTCCTATAATATACTATACAAATAATTGGATAAAAATACATCCAATCTATCATTATCTGCAAGGCCGTATACGCTGCTGTCGGGGGGTCTGGCAAAGGCTTTCCTTTCGCGGTTAGCTAGCCTTTCTGAAAAGGGAAAATCAGTAAACCCATAAAAACCATAAAGCCCCTTTGGATGGCATGCTGCTAGGAAATCGCTATGGGTTTGATGATGATTATTAGCGCATTCAAACAGACAAACTCTTTAGCTTTATTACTAGTTTGTTTAGTGGTATCGTGGCTCAAATCGATATCTTGAGTGTCGGCGTCGCGTCGTCGCCGCCGCGTCGGCGAGGCAGCTAAATGGTGGGTTTATCCGTAATCTATACTAATACACACATCAACAAAGTCTAGGGAACAAGGACATTTCTAGTTTTTATTTAAAAACCCTTTCTTGTAATAGTGAGTGTTTTATATCAATAGACGGGTATTTCTATACCGTTTATAATTTTAATTTTAATAAAAACATTTTCATACCAATTTTTTTTTTTAAGAAAGAATTGAATAGTGCCAATATTGAGTATTACAACCTTCTATGATTAGGCACAAAAATAACGAGGTAGTAAGAAATACAGTAATTAACCGTACTTTAAACGTTTTTAATAATCTGTAGGACCTCCTAAAGCATTAGCAACAGCTCGACAACGGCGTGGCATACTTAGTATGAGATTGTCAATCATCGTCTGTGGAATATGGCTCCATACACTGCGAAGGTGTAAAAAAAGTTGTTCTTCAGTGTTCAGATTTTCCAAAGAATCACTGAAAGCTCTTCTCCCAAGCAAATCCCAGGCATGCTCTATGGGATTGAGGTCGGCAGACTGAGCAGGCCATTCCAACGTCGTCATATTGTGCTCGCTTAACGCATTGACCACTACCCTCGCGGTGTGTGACCGTGCATTATCTTGCATGAACATAAAATCTTGACCGAACTGCTGTCGATGAGGGATTACCATGGGGTGTATAACCTCCTGAATGTATTGGTTTGCATTCAAATTGCCCCGTATCCAAACGAGGTCGGTCCTTCCACCAAGGCGAATTCCAGCCCATACCATGATTGTTCCACCTTGGTAAGGATGAACTTCTTGCGGATTCTGGAGACGACTCCGACGTCCAGGAACTCGCCATATACGCACTCTTCTCGAATCAGGATGAAAACCGAAGCAAGATTCGTCGGAAAACAGAACCCGTGCCCATTGATGGTCGGTCCACTGTAAATGTGCGTTAGCCCACAATAAGCGACGACCTCGATTTCCACGTCGAAGAGCTGGAACCCTAAGCGGTCTGCGAGCATAAAGATTGGCTTCGTGTAGTCTTCTTCTGACAGTTTGATCGCTAATAACCACTTGATGCTGAGACTGGAGGCCTGCGACCAACTGACGAGCAGTAATCGTGGGTTGCCGCCTTGCGGAATTTTGCAAGAAACGATCTTGTCGCGGGGTAGTAACCCTATTTCGTCCTCTGTGACGTTTGGCAACATCCCCTGTAGACCTGTAGCGTGCCCATAATCTGCAAATTACGCTTGGTTGGGTGTTGACAGCATCCGCTACGTCGCGTTGAGTTCGTCCAGCTTGCAGCATACCAACAGCCCTTAACATCTCTTCGCGAGTTAAATGACGACGTGACATGATGACTACAGTCACAAAAATGCACAAACCATACGTAAAAGACGTATTATTGATAATAAACGTTATTTACAATAAAAAAAAATAATTTTTATTTCGCCTCAGAGAAACTGCAGAATCAAACACTTTTAAAAGTTTTCCCTCCATATTCGAAAATCATTACTTATTTAAATTTATTTTTAAATTTCGAACAACTCTGTAATCTACTTTATTCTATTTTTATTTATTTGCTGCCAGTTATTTGCAAAACAAGATTTACACGAAAAAAAATAATTGGGGTCATCTTGTTCCCTAGACTTTGTTGAGGTGTTTATTATAAAGCTGCAGAGTTTGTTTGTTTGTTTGAACGCGCTAATCTCTGGAACTACTGGTCCGATTTGAATGATTCTTTCAGTGTTGGGTAGTCCATTTACCGAGGAAGGTTTTAGGCTATATATCATCACACTACTACTTAAAGGAGCGGAGCATTGATAATAAATGTTAACAAATCCAGCAATTTTTCATACATATTTTGAAGACTAAAACATACGGGCACAAAGGGATATGAAGCTTCAAAATATACCCCAGGTGAAGCTGGGGTGGGTCAGCTAGTTATGAATATAACTCGGAATACATATCAAACTGAGGAATGAATACATTCTGAGGAATAGAATAGACACGCCATATTTGTGAACGCCTTTCACTGACATGGCTGTTGGATATGAAGTAATCTGAAGATTTCAATAACTTACCATACTGCTATCGTTGTTCCCGATTACCTACGAGGTATTCACCTCCGAGACCCAGGTCCGTCAAAACCTCAGGAACGACTGCTGTCTGACCTCCGTACCCGAAAAGAAAAACTTGCACAATAGCCTTATCTATCAAACAGTAGGTAAACCGGCTTGTGCCCGATCTTGGTGGAGCCTGAAAAATAACTTTCTTTAGACTTTAGATCCCGGAATCCTTTCTCCTCATTTCTATGACTTGGTTATCTTGACTTTTACAGAAACAACTGCCGTCTGAACACTAACCAGGAAAGAAAAAGCTTGCCTCCCTTTAATAGTATAAAACTCGCCGGTATATTAACCATGTTTATTATTTGCTATTCTTGCTCCCCTTTTTCTCATTCTTCTTGCCTCCCTTGCCTTGAACAGAGCCTCGTCCGTTGTTCATTACGTTTACCGGCTTGCACTGCTGGTTACCTTGACCTATGAACGTGTGCAGCACTGGGGAGTAACACCTGTGCAACCGATCCTGTAAGAACAGAGTGTCTGTGTCGTCAGTGCAGAAGAAACAACAACGACAAGCCTTTAGTTTTCCCACTGACAGCACAAAAACTCTCCAGTGAGCTCTGGCTACCCTACTCAGATGGAACGCAACACGAGGTTATTATAGCCGTGGTACTTCCTCAGTCGGACTGCTCAATTGGGACGGGAATACCGTCGTGTCCTACCTCCTAGGCGGGTAAGGCCAACTTTGGTCCCAAACTCGGCAAAAAAGGAAAAAAAGCAACATATTTTTAATCTGTTTTTTTTTAACTTCCAACTGGTTTAATTCAAAACCTGCATATAAATAACTAGCTTTTTAGATGCGATGTTTTTTTTTAATTAAACTCGGTTTTGGCTGAGGTAACATGATGACATCATTTACATTCATTTACAATGATATCATAGACAATTCTTTGACTTTTATTTATTAGCATTTGTAGTTTAAAACCGGTCAAGTGCGAGTCTACAATGATTGGTGAAATGTGTTAATTCAACAAAGAATCATCTATTCATTTTAGGCACACAAAGAGCACATATGAACGTTAAAATTTTACAATTAGGTATGTCAAGAAATAATATAAAAATATTAAATAATGTAAAAATAATCCATTGGAAAATGATTCTTTCGCTGGTTCGGTAGGTTAGTTCTACTGAGAAGATACCAGTAAGAAACTCAGCGAACTATATTAGAACTAGATTATTTATCTTTTTTGATTTTGCTTTAGTTTACAATTTATTTTGTGCGAGCAAGCAAGAGACTTATGTTGACCACGCATTAACATCATTAAGATACTCATCCACTTTATAATAACCTTTACTCATTAAAGTATTTTTCACTTCTATTTTAAATTTATTTATTGGCATATTAATCAAATCCTGAGGAATTTTATTAAATATTTTTTATACAGCTGCCTACAAATGAATCACCAACCTTGTGAAGCCTAAGCCTAGCCTAGCCATCTCTGCCTAACCCTCCGTGTATAAAGGCGTATTATGTATGTGGGTATATATATATATATTTAAATATGTATGTAGGTATGTACCTAAGTACGAGTGAGTAGCGCACTAAGGGTAGGATGCTTTTTGATAAATTTCATGATTCTAATGTTATTTTTAAACTTTCGCGGTGTGAATTCATAATTATACTAGGTATCGGGACTTCTCGCGAATTATATCTTGGAACTTACTATTTCTGCCGACGTTTCGGATGCGTTGCAGCACCCGTGGTCACGACTTGACTGTCTGACTGACGACTGACGGTCAAGTCGTGACCACGGGTGCTGCAACGCATCCGAAACGTCGGCAGAAATAGTAAGTTCCAAGATATAATTCGCGAGAAGTCCCGATACCTAGTATATTCATGATTCT
Source organism: Eilema griseolum (assembly GCA_963662185.1). Classification (NCBI taxonomy): domain Eukaryota; kingdom Metazoa; phylum Arthropoda; class Insecta; order Lepidoptera; family Erebidae; genus Eilema; species Eilema griseolum. The sequence goes on from OY759255.1 coordinate 2,052,795, forward strand.
AGCATAACGGGTAGTATCCTAGTGTTGATTATATAGCTTTATAGTATAATATCTACTTTATATAGCTAGTTCCTGGTGGGTGTTACAGTTACACAATTAATGCAAATGAGCATGTCAATCACAAATCATGATAACAACTGTGTCTTTATTGATTGTATTGATTTATAAGTCAGATTTTGTCACAACTTCATGGCATTGCAGACATTGAGTATTTGCTATAAATTTCAACTCGATCCCTTCATACATTCGCGAGAAAAAGGTCTTGACAGACTGACATACGACGAAGTGCTACAATACCTAAGCGTTCCTTTGAACTGTTGAACTGTCATCTGACTTCCCAATCATGAGAGGGAAGCCTACCAGGCCAGAGCTGTCCAGTCGTACCTCAATAGACAGTTTTCCTTACAAGTGGAGCTGAGCCGTGAATATTTTAGTATAGGCAGTTACAAAAACACGGTAAACGACTAGAATTATTTGTTTTGTACTGTCGGTTTAGTATCTAGTGGTAGGATGAAGTCATTGGTATACCTCGCGACACATATCTTGGACCTATGTCCATGAGACCTACACACTATCGGTGTAACGGACAGTCCCCTTTGCAGGGGATGTTTCGTTGCCGTGGAAACGGTCTGCGGAATGCGAGGCAGTAGCCCATCAACGATTACAAATCTTCGGCACAAGTGAGGTCGCTCCACGAAGCCTGTGAATCCCCCAGTAAGCTTCTGCGTTTCTGGGCGGAGCTAGGCTGGCTGCTCTAGCCAGTACTCTGCACACACAATGGCCCAAAAAGGAGGCTAAGTGCGGGCAAAAGCGTCCCTTTCCATTCCTATGTCATGAGACAAATGAGACTCTGGCACTCTCGAATTACATACATAAACTCGTAAACTCACGCCTATATCCCCGAAGGGGTAGGCAGAGGTGCTAGCACCAACATTTCGCCAGCTTATGTTAAGGTCCCAATGTAATAGACGGCTAGCCTATTGCCATTAACCGGCCACTTATAAACCTGCGATAAATACACACATAACTTCGAAAAGCATCGAAAAGTCATTGGTGTGTGCCATGGTAAAACCTGTAATCGAACCCGAGACCTCGTCTCAGCAGTCCATTACCCATACCACTAGGCTACCGCACTCGAATTGTTTTGTAATAATAAATACTTGGTGAACTTGAGTTCGTCCACCGCCATAGCTCCCCGTGCGGTCCTTAAAAGACACCCAAGAAACTAATACTGCGCTTATAGAACACATTTTGACGTCCATAGGCCACGGTAACCCCTTCCCATCAGGTGGGCCGTGTGCTTGTCTGCCAACTAAGTCGTATAAAAAAAAAACATTATAGGTCCAAGATATATGACTCGAGGTAATAACAACCGCAAGACGAAAATATATCGATAGTTCAATTCGATGCGGTGTTTAAAACTGTATTGAAAATAGATCGAGCATGTCGGTAGCCAAGGACACACAATAGTGTATGTACAGCGCACACCGTGAATAAATAAACCTATTTATCTATGGATAGAGCCCCGTGGTTCCCGGCAGAGTAGAATTTGGACCACTCCATCTCTTCCCATGCGGCGTCGTACAAGGCGACTAAGGGATAGGGCTGTTTAACATCAGACAGATATATACAGCCCAGACTCAGCCTCAGATGCATGGCTCGAGTCAACAATAGTACCCGGAAGACGGCAATAGGCACACCCCCTATTACGTGGGACCAAATTCAATGAGTGTTAATTCACCTCTGCCTAACTTTCCGGGGAGAGACGTGATTATATGTATGTATGTTCAAGGTCCAAACCGTACTAGGAGGTCGAATCTTTCATATTTATAAATTAGGTTCAAACTTTTAGGTCATGGCTTGAGTCAACAATAGTTCCCAGAATATCGCAATAGGCTCACCCCCTATTACGTGGATCGAATTCAATGATTGGTGTAATGTGGATGTTAATTCACCTCTGCCTAACCCTGTGAGGATAAAGGCGTGACTATATGTATGTAAGTAACATATAACTGATAATGAGTTTGTTTTTTATACCACTTGGTTGACAGACAAGCACACGGCCCACCTGATGGAAATTGGTTACCGTGGCCTATGGACGTGTACAACACCAAGGGAGTCGCACTCGCGCTGCCAACCCTGTAAGCACAGAGTTTTTGTGTCGTCAGTGTAAAAGACAAAGCAGGACAAGCTTTCGGTCTTCCCACTAACAGCACAAAAACTCTCCAGTGAGCTCTCGCAACCCTACTCACCGCCGAGAACACAACACGAGGTTATTATGGCTGCGGTATTCTGTAGGTCGGAGGTAGAGGTAGAGCTCACTGGAGAATTTGTGCTGTCAGTGGGAAGACCAAAAGCTTGTCCTGCTTTGTCTTTTACACTGACGACACAAAAACTCTGTGCTTACAGGGTTGGCAGCTCGAGTGCGACTCCCTTTGTGTTTTGTCTTCTACACTAATGACACAGAAACTCTGTACTTGTTGACAGCGCGACTGTGACTCCTCTGGTGTTACAAACGTCCATAGCCCACGGTAACCACTTTCCATCAGGTGGGTCGTGTGCTTGTCTGCCACCTAAGTGTATAAAAAAAAAGTACTTCCCCAGTCGGACTGCTCAATTGGACGGAAATACCGTAGTGTCCTACCTCCTGTACTCTGTAAATTCACTCAGAGAGCATCAAAATAGGTCAACATTAAGCGAGACTGCGTTAATAATCTCTACGTACCCCTTCGAAGACATGTTATACACACGTGAGCATATAAAATGAAATATCATTTCAGCTCAATACAATGTCTAATCAATAACTCGGCGCTAGCTAACAGCGCCGCCGAGTCGCACGTAGAACATATTGTCATACTCTCAAGTTTAATAAACACATTCTGCTGAGCGTGATCCTAATTACTTGTGTCGTGATGTCACCGGTTCACTCAGCTAGGTGTGGAACGAGGGTGGCACTTCTAATGACCCATAAAAATTTATCATCTACATTACTTAAGTACGTTAAGTATGCATTTAAGCGCCATACTTCAATTTAACAATCTTTCCTAATGATATAGGTGGGTAGGGGACAGTCTCTGTGGCGGCGTGGTCAGTGCCGGCGTTAGAGGGGGGCGAGTTGGGTGGAGTTGACTCAACAATAGTGCCCGGAAGACGGCAATATTCTCACCCCCTATTACCTACGTGGTACCGAAATAAATTATTGGTGAAATGTGGGTGTTAATTCACCTCAGCCTAACCCTCCGGGGATAAAGGCGTGATTATATGTAGGTATGTATGTCAATAAATCATGATTTCCATAAGTGGTACCACGATATCTTTGCCCGAGGCATGAATATGGTCGCTCAACGAATTGCCTCTGGACAAATAGCAAATCGTTGACCGACGTTGCAAAATGATCATTGAACTAACTATTCTAGTCTATTCTATAATGTATTGCCGTTTATATAGAAGAGCTGTATAGAGAAGGAAAGGGTATAAAAAAATTACCGCGTGTAAAACCGAAGAGATAGGACACGACGGTATATCCATCCAATTGAGCAGTCCGACAGGGGAAGTACCTCTGCCCTACAGAATACCGCGGCCATAATAACCTCGTGTTGTGTTCCCGACGGTGAGTAGGGTAGCCAGAGTTCACTGAAGATTTGATATGCTGTTAATGGGAAGACCAAAAGCTTGTCTTGCTTTGTCTTTTACACTGACGGCACAGAAGCTCTCCGTGCTTACAGGGTTGGCAGCACGAGTGTGACTCCCTTAGTTTTGCACACGTGCTAGGCCACGGTAACCACTTTCCATCAAGTGGGCCGTGTGCTTGTCTGCCACCTAAGTGGTATAAAAAAAGTACGTATCTAGTATCTCATAAAAACGGTTCCCTTGAAAACGAAAACGATTCCACGAAAAACCGATTCTTTAATTACATTATCATATACCGAAAACTTGTTTAAAACGGGGTTACGACCTATTCTCACACGAGGCCAAGGCCGGGCCTGTTAACTATGAAATACAGTTTACACTTCAAGCTGTAATTATTGTTAATGTCAATTAATAAGGCATTGTTACAAACTGAAATTCACACAATTAGATATATGATGTGGTTCGGTTGATTTTTGGTTGAATCATTGAATTAATGGCTGATGCACACCCCCCGCTCGCGTGGATATCGGCTAGCGTATCTTTTGGTTATAAGTCCACTGCTGGCCATAGGCCTATCCCGATATTTTAAAGGTTTCACCTACTGTTTCCACAGTCCACACTGGCGAAGCTTGCAAGCCCTTTCAAATAGAAAACCCGCATCAAAATCCGTTCAGTATTTTTTGCTTTGCGTCTATCACGAACAAACAGGTATGAATTCAAAAAAAAAAATTTAATATTCACATCCTCGTCTCATAAACCATTTACTAAAAATATCACTACAAGCAACACTAAGACGATAATGATAATAAAACAACACGAACTAACATTTTCCTGTACAAAGATTTCCTTTAAATTATATAGCTACCATACAATTAGATATTATTATTTTTAATTAACCAAACTTTACGCACATACGTAATAACATCCTAAAAAAATATAAAAACCTCTTTCACGGTCATAGGCACAACAGTCTTTTGTCTGTGGCGTAAAAAGCGCGCGTTTTGAAAGGTTATATCATAAGCGGTACAGATGACGTCACAAAATGGCGGCCAGGTGAACAACCCAGGGTTGATATAGCATTTAAATTGATTTTTCTTTCTATAAATATTTAATGCGGTAATTGTCGCTTGAAGCAAGTCAATGTTTTTGACCTTGCCCGACCTGACCGGTCGGAGTTATCAACTGATGTAGGTACCTATCTTTTAATTACTTTAGTTTAGTACCCACTAAATCAAGACTTCTCAGTCCAATTCTCGTACGCTAGTCTCTCTGCCTATCCTAGAGGAACAAAGCCTTGAGATTATTTATGTATAATACCTACTGGCATATTTATCGTATTCTTATAACATAGGGGCTAAGGGCCAGACCCCTTTTAAACAATGTTTGTGCCATGGTTGCTATGAGGGTACATGTAACTAAGAGGGGTATTTCTATGGGCACCTCACAGGTACCTAATAAACTGAATCGCCTGTACCTACTGTGGTTTTTTAAAATTAACTAATTTCTAAGGCAAAATGGTGCCTTGTTAAGAAGCTCTCTGAACCGCTCGGCTGACATGAAAAGTTTACGTGGAATATCTCCCCAAAACTATCATAATATTTAAATCTTTTTTTTTTATAAACTTGGAAAGACCTAGACATATTTATATTTTATCCAAAGAGCCGGAATCGACCCCACGACCTCTGATTAGTATAGCTCTAAAGCCCACTCGAATTAGTTCAAAAAGGGACAAACCTGAAAAAAATCCTCGTAGCAATTCTCTTTCGGAATTCGTTGTAAGAAGTCACTGTCACTTAAATTTTCGTTTACTGAATAAGCTGTTTATTTTTTAAGACTGATTTTTAAGAAAAAAATTCAAATACAATAGTTGTTTAGAATTGAATTTGATGTTTAATATCCTAAAATCGATCGTTTTCAATTTAGGTATTTAAACTATCATGATCACTCACATTAGTATCCAAGTAATCGGGATATTTACCATCTACTTACCGAGACTGGTTAGGGGAAGTGATTGAAATCAAAAACTATAAAATTTTCTAATGTGAGGATGGGTATCAATTGCCGAACGTCTGGCATCCAATGTCCAGTGTCTTTGCAAAAGCAACCGGGAACAAGCCAAAACAAAATCGCGAGTGGGTACAGTAAGCATCGTGTGTCGTGAACGTGATCGAGATCGGTTTCGAGTTAGTAGTGAGAGTGAAACCAGTGGTAGTGCAGTTACGCGTAGTAAAAGAACTCGCAAGAGGGTAGATCGATATATTTACTCATAAAAAACTTTTTGCACAGATCACCGCCAATACTCCAGTTCCTCTCTGATCATGGTGCTTGCAACAGCGCCGAAATATCGGAAAACTCAAAACAATACAACATGGTAAATATCCCGATTAATTTGATACTGATATTTTTCAATTATTTTTTATACAATATTATTTTGTGTCCATTGCGGTGGAGACTATAGGCAGTTGGGGATCGGAGACGAAGGGCTTAATCGCTGAGATTGGTCGCCGTATCCACGAACAAGGCGGTGACGCCCGCTCCGGCTCGTTTCTGGGGCAGAGGACGGCCATCACGATTCAGCGAGGCAACGCCGCCAGTATCATGGGCACCTTTGCGCCGGGAACGATACGGGGCGGGTTATTTGATTTGACATAACATGACAAAATCTATTATTGCAAATAATGATGTGAATTAAATACCTTAATTTTTTTTTTTTTTCTGGTTAAAATCCTAATTCGACTGGGCTCCTACCACCGATCCTACCACGATAGTGTATCGCATCGGTAGGACCTAATGACTCCACGACTATACTTAAATATTGTTTGAACGTTTGTTTGTTTCACAGTAATAGGCCAATGAATAGTTCTTCGCTATAAACAATAAAATAAACAAAGTACTGTTGAGAGAAGAGTAAATATAGTAATTATCTACTACAAATAATAGCACAGTAACTAAACATTACAGCACTGTTAGTTCCAAGGTGAAACTACTTGTATTCTGACCTCTGATAGACAATTTACTGCTTGAAGTTCACGTAATAAAGTAGCGAGATTTTTCTGAGCAGTTCTATCTGTCTTGACTATCAGAGAATCTGTTCAAAGATGTCTCGAATTCAAAATCCCGAGTCTAAAACGGTATTTTCGTAACACATTTATTCATTGATATCGTTTCGTTTTTGACGTCGGGGAGTTTGAGATTAGATTGGGAGTGAATTTAGAACAGGTTTTTCATTACGGCGGCCTAAGGGCACACGAGGCCCTCGCCCAGGGCCTCTGTAAGTAGAAAAGATAAAGGAAGTTTTCCCCCTGTAAGGGAAAATCGCGGTTTCGAATCTCACCTGTACTGATTCAAATTTTTCCTATCTTACATAAACATAACATAAACTCACGCCTATATCCCCGAAGGGGTAGGCAGAGGTGCTAGCACCCACATTTCGCCAGTTTATGTTTAGGTCCCAATGTAATAGGTGGCGAGCCTATTGCCATTAACCGGGCACTTATAAACCTGTGATAAATACACACATAACTTCGAAAAGCATCGAAAAGTCATTTCCTATCTTAATCAAGTTAAATTACATCTCAATCCCATACATTGAACGTTTTATTCTACAAAACAACATACATACCTACATATAATCACGCCTTTATTCCTAGTAGGTTAGGCAGAAGATTAACACCCACATTTCACCAATAATTATATTCGGTTCCACGTAATAAGGGTGAGCCGTATTTCGGGCACTATTATTGACTCAAGCCATGCATCTGAGGCTGAGTCTGGGCTATATATCTGTCTGATGTTAAACAGCCCTATCCCTCAGTCGTCTTGTACTGGGTGGCGCAAAAGTAAAGACCCTATTTGGTTCGGCTATAACATTTTTTCTAAATTAGAAAACTAGATTTAGGTTTTTTTAAATGTATATTTGTACCATTAAATTTCGTACCATTAGGATTTAAAGATGATGTCTTTTAAATGGTGACCTCCAGAGTTGATACACATTTGAGCCCTATTTATGACATTTTGCATAACTTGCCGTAACACTTCCTGCGATATGTTCGTTATTTCTTGACGAATGTTTTCTTTTAGAGCTGCGAGAGTCTGTGGCTTGTTCACATACACCCGAGATTTCAAAAAACCCCAAAGAAAGAAGTCTGGACTGGTCAGATCGGGTGATCTTGCAGGCCAAGGCAAATCGCCAAAACGAGAGATAACTCGGCCTGGAAAAGCGTCCCTCACTAAGTCCATAGTGTCGCGCGCTGTGTGTGCCGTAGCGCCGTCTTGTTGAAACCAGATGTGCTCCAGCCCCAATTCGTCCAAACTGGGTATCAAAAACTCACGTAACATGGTTCTGTAGCGTTCTCCAGTGACAGTTATCGCATTGCCTCCAGCGTCTTCGAAAAAATAGGGTCCGATCACTCTGTCAACACAGATGCCACACCATACAGTAACTTTTAGTGGGTGTAGAGGTGTTTCTTGAATAAAGCGCGGATTATCAGTGCCCCAGAACCGAGTATTCTGCTTATTGACATGCCCTGAGAGATGGAAATGCGCTTCGTCACTCATAACCAATTTTGAAGGAAAATCATCCTCTTCAAGGTTGAGGTTTATGACGCGCTGGCAGTAATCTAGACGAGCTCGGTGGTCAGCAGGCAGCAGCTGATGAGTCATTTGAGTTTTATACGGGAACATCTTTAAGTCTTTCACCAAAATACGCTGCAGGGTCCGTCTGGAAATGCCCAATTGCGTGGCACGTCGCCTCGTTGATGTTTCTGGACACTCTTCCACATCTTCGCGCACAGCATCGATATTTTCAGCTGAACGGCCTGTTCTTGGTCTCCCAGACTTAGGTCTATCCAATGTTGAGCCAGTTGCTTCAAGGCGTGTGGCAAAGCGTCGAATTGTGCGACCAATCGGTGCCGGACGGTGGGGAAATCGTCGACGAAATTCACGTTCTGTTCTTATCACTGATGAATTATTCCGTAAGAACATTGACACAATTATTCCACGTTCTTGGGGAGTAAAACGGTCCATGTTTATTTTCAGTGTATTTTACATTTGTTCACTACACAATTTTCAACAACAGAATGACAGAAAATGTCATATAAAAAAAATAAAGGTATTTTCTTTAGTGCCAGTACTTTTGCGCCACCCAGTACAACACCGCATGGGAAGAGATTTATAAAACAACGACCAACGAATTACCACTTGTCCAGCCGGGCTGCCATTGATTTTAAATAAATATTTGTAGAAAAAGAAATCAAAATTATAGCCTTGCCAAAAACAAATGTCACGATCATACGTTACAGTTTTATGTTGTACTGACATGAAACGGGGCCTTAATTGTGTCGTATTATTTTTTAAGGTCAACTACAAATTATTACCTAGTGTATGTAACAAAGCAACTAGTATGTTAGCAACTTTAGCATGTGTATGACATGACATGCCATGTACCTACGTATCATCTTTATAGTTATCGGCAAATATGATGGCCCTGTGTCGCGAGAAAAACGAGGCCTTAACGCGCGCAGATTGTTTTGAATAATCTAACTATATTATTGGTGGATTACCGCACCACCCTACAGCCTCTATCGCAGCGCTTTCCTAAAAAATGACCTAAAAATGTGGATATTTTTTTTTTAAACTTTATGTCAAGTCACCTTTATGTCAAGTCTTATTTTTTATTATTTTGTATCATTATGTATTATTTTGTATCAAATGTATTATTTTGTATTTTTTTGTTTTATTTTGTATTATTATATTACTAGTTGCAATGACAGATTGATGAGATGATTGCTACCTCAGCAAAGTTTTACTAGAAGCTCCCTAGGGGCTGTCCAAGTATTACGTAATCGCTAAAGGGGGTACATGGTAGGGTCTTTGCATTGCTTATTTTTGATGACCTGGGGGTGGGGGTCTAGATAGGTTAAATAATTGTAATAAATTTTGGAAAGGGAGTTTTGGAACCAATACAAAAAGTCACAAATTACCTACACTTAGTTTTTGTGCGTTGTCAAAGACGTTATCCACCAATTTATGCATACAAACTCGATTTCGCACCAATTTCCGAACATAAAATAATACGACGCGATGCGCCCTTCTTTGTGTTAGGGCCAAAACTCCCTTAATAACTCGTAGGTACTACGTAATGGGCTTTCCTCTAGCAATTCACTCTCCCAAATAGTCATCGCGGACTCCGGGTTTCAAAGTGAGCTTTGATTACAACCGGAATGAGTTAATGAGTGAAGAGTGGTGAGTGATAAAAGATGAATGATGAACGATATAGGATGACAATGCAGGATGAACGATGAATTACGAATGACGAATTAAGAATGAATTATTTGCCTGTTGTGAGTTGACATTGCCGACCGATATACACTCGTTACGAAGGTCCAAAACCGGTCTAGGTCAATACATCAGTGGTCCGGACGTCCAAAAACTTGCACTGAAGACCCTCGTTATAGACAGGTACCGCAGGTGCACAGTCAAACGATGAGGACGCAGCTGCAACTTACTCGATAAAATTGGAAAAGAAAATGAATTTATCTACTTATTTTGTGAATAGCTAACGCCCGCATGGATGTCAGTTTTCTCGACTTTTGGTCAATCGTGGCAATTCAGCTGAACAGCCACTCTAGGCAATTGACAATAGAATGTAATAGATTAAGAAGCTAGCTATCTTTTATAAAGGCGGTAACATCACACTAAATAACACATTACCATCAATGTATGGAACTGTCGGCTGTCATAAAACTCATAAATGTCTTAAACAGCTGAACAGATTTAATCTTAATCAATTGAATAGATAGCATACTTAATGCTTTATTACATTCAAACGTCATAAACATCAAAATATTATTGTGTCAATATTCCACACATTCATCATTATATTCTAGAATAGCCACTTGTCTAGGGGGCAGAAGGTGGATTCCACATAGGTGCCGTCAGCCGTGGCCGCTGCCCGGAAGATATCGTAATTCAGGCGTTTCGTGCTCATTTAGACTCAAAATCAATCCCACGTGAGTTAGTAAAAGACGGAAGATAGCGGAAAGCAGCCTTTGTAACTATACATTTCCAAGTCAAAGTCAAAAATCATTAATTCTGCATAGACCACCAAATCGGAACTTACAAAACTAAAATATGAAAGACAAGTTTAGCAAATGAACCACCGCGGGTTCGAAACGCGGCCCCGACCTGAGAAGACCCCGGCAAGCAACTTAGCGGGTTTTTTTTTGGTCTATTTACAAACATTTACATACTAATTCTACTTAGTATTATTATTACATTCTAAACCTGTAAAATAAATACAGTTTGTACAAAAGAACTTGTATAACAATCTTGTTTTAATGGGTACCGAGTTACCAAGTTGTAACTACAATAGTTTTTTTTTTTTTTTCATATTTCCTTTGTTATTTTTATCACACAGTTCACATAGCAGGTAAATTAATATGATACATCAGTGTTATTTACGTCTGCAAATACATTATTGGTATAGGTTAGTGCATAATATTGACCGAGCGAGCGAATCGAGCGAGTCTACGTTTCGACAAGGTGGCCAATTTTGCTTTTGTCCGTATATCAGTTTGTTTGTTAGTTCCGATCTAGAGGACGCATTTCTTAAACGATTTTCAACAAACTTGGCTCACTCATGTTCTTTGAGCGAAAACAACTTTTGTTGAAAGTTTTTTTGATAGGAGGTAATCTGTGGAAGAAAAAGTAGTATGTAGGTATGCTGTGTCGTTATTTACGAACGAATCTTGATGATTTTTGACTGAAACGTTAAGAATATAATTCCTCACAGATTGTTGTCAAAAAAAATCATGGGTCTAAGTAAGCGGGCTCGCGGGCCGTACTTTGATCAAGACTGGTCTAGCCTGTATAGGTACCAAACAGCGCCATTCAACGAGCTTCCTGAATGACATTAAGGCATTTAATCAAACAGCTAAGGCAAATTACTTGGATCAATGAAATTTCATTACTCGCCTAGTCTAGTCCGCTCCTGCATTAGTCTTCTTACCTAATATTATTACGCTGGAGACAGCAGAATATTACGGACAAATTTTTTTTATACCACTTAGGTGGCAGACAAGCGCACGGCCCACCTGATGGAAAGTGATTACCGTAGCCTATGGACGTGTGTAACACCAGAGAAGCCACACTCGCGCTGCCGACCCTGTAAGCACAGAGTGTCTGCGCCGTCAGTGTAGAGGACAAAGCGGGGCAAGCCTTTGGTCATCCCACTGACAGTACGAATTCTCCAGTGAGCTCTGGCTACCCTACTCACCGCTGGGAACACAACATGAAGTTATTATAACCGCGGTATTCTGTAGGGCGGAGGTACTTCCCCAGTCGGACTGCTCAATTGGGCGGAAATACCGCCGTGTCCTACTTCCTCATAACATCGATTGCTATTGCTAAGCTAGACGAGACTTCTCTTCTGTCGTATTTGTTTGTCCGTTGTCGCGACTGTATACCTACATATTATTTTATTGTCATAGAGACAAGTTTCCACTTTCTTCCCACAAATAGTGCCAGTATCATATACTTCCTTAATATTGCTGAACAGATGTCGCCAGTATAAACATCCTCATTTCTTTACCGCAGCTTAAAGACTTACCTACTAATATTTACCAATACACAACTTCCATGTTTGGATTAAAAATTGTGTCGCCTGGGTGAGGCGGGAAATAATTTTGAATTTTGAATTTTGAATTTAGAACGAGACGCGGAAATTATGACAGCATAAATAAGTTGCGTGTTGTTGGTGATCTATTATTTGTGGTTTGTGACGTTACAAATTCTATTTTTTTTGTTGTGAAAGAATGTAAAGTGTTTTTACGAAGTCATTAAATATGTTGTAACATTGGTAAATAATATATCTTGGACAATAATATATCGCGAGACAAACGAGGCCCAGGCACGCGCAGATTGTTTTGTAATAGGTAATGCATGCTTGGTGACTTTGAGCTCACCCACCGCCGCCGCCGTAACACCCCGTGGTATCCTAAAAAGACACACAAGAAACGTGTTCTGCGCGTATAAAATACATTTTGAGTACATTTTAGTTCCAAGATATATGTTCTGACTTCCTAAGGTAGGTATATCTATAATGGTGGTCTTCGTAGCTGATGACGACTTTAGGGGCCAGACGGCAGTCACTCACACAAAAGTTATGATCACCCATCAAAGGAAAGACTGAGATCGGGCCCCGGCTCCCAAGTTCATACTTTGGAAGCAGCCCACTACCTAACTCTGTGGCAATGATGAGCTAAGCCAGTCATAATTTATTACATTTTGAAGTTTCCAGGTTTTACGTAATGAAATTAGAATTGAGTAAGTAAAATGTGCTACTAAACCATGAATGATATCCACCCTAAAACTTGGATTTCATCATAGAAAATCTGCAGAACTAAAAAGAGTTTTAATGTATTATTTATTCATAGAAATTAATTTGTAAATGAGATATGCAAACGCAGTTGAAACCTAAACGCGTTTATATTCATAGGTGAATTCAGTCTCTATTTATTCTTTTGTTAGACTAACTGCGTTTTGTAGATACTATTAATTATATTATTATCTATGATACTTACTACCTAATTATTTTAATTTCAAACAGTTTTAATATAATAGTTTTATTTATGTCGTGAGTTACCTACCTAAGTATTGTAGTTTTATCAGTGTGTGTAATTAAAATTATCTGCAAACTCATACGGTCAGAACGTGGCATACCTACCTATTATAAATAACACAGAGTAATAATAAAAAACCAATATAAAATAGCAAATATTTATGGTTTTTATAAAGCATTTTTTTCTTGTCGCACACACGAAATATTAAAAAAAAGAACAATTAATAGGGATGGGGTGATTCCAACTCGCAACATGCTGCCGTTATCGATTATTAAAACGATAAGCATTATTTGCGCGCAAAGAATTACCAATTATTGGAAAAGTAATGAATTATACATAAAACTCACCTCATTTTAATTTCAAAAACAATTCCATTATAATAGCACAACGTTTTCAGTGAAGCACAAAATTGTAATTAAAAAAAGAAAATCAAATTAAACCACTATACACACGAACTTGGCCCGGCATACTGATTGACAATGTATTGTTTGTCACGTTTTCGTTCAAAAAAACATCAAAATAACATTGTCATACAGTAGCGAGTAAATCGATAGACTAGCGCGCGAGTAACGTCCCCGTCTGAGCAATGCCGGTGCCGCACTGACTGACTGACATACTAGCTAAGTAACAAAATGGCGAACTTAGGTTGCTGCTATCCGAGTTTGCGCAATGTGTTTATGATCAACTTAAGCATACAAGATTATCATTCTAATCTCTTAAAATATAGATTCTTATGAAATTAAGACATTGTCTATAATATTATCCTAAACAAATCGGTAGTGTTAATCTAAATGTCACGGAAGGTTGCGTTGAAAATCAATATTTACAAAACTTGTCTTGTTGTGCTGCGGTATTTTGTGGTCGTTGACCTTTAGGAGAAAACATTGTAGTTGAATTCTTTCTCATTAATGTGTAAATGACTGATAAATATTCTAGTTGTTTAAAGACCGAATCTCAGTTTGCAACAGAGAGCACAGCGCTCGGTTTTATAGAAGATATGAATGTTTCTAAGATGTCGCATCTATACAAATATTAGCAATCTATTAAGTGTCCGTTTGTAATGACTAAATATCAGATTTACGCTTTTAATAAAAACAAGGCACATTAAACAAAAAAAAACTTTGTCTATCTGTTTGTTCCGAGTAGTCTCCGAAATGGCTAGTCAATATTTAAAGAATTTTCACTGGCACAAATAGCTGATATTATAAAGCGTAATTTCGACGACAGCTATCTTAGAAAGAATATTTAGGAATCTCCCAATAAAATTATAATTCAAATCCAAGTTGCGGGCACAGGCAGCTAGTTCAAAATTTGATCATTCACAATTTCTTTTCTCCGTATCACACGTTTCATGATATAATGGTCCCTCTCCCCTGATATAAAGTAGTCAGTGCGTCTAACGTTGCAACTGCAGCACTGCATTGCAACGTTATTAGTTGATTTTCAATATATATTTAAATTTACATTGATTGATTGTATTTTCAATCTGAAGGTAATATTCACATAATGTTCACGTTACCCCGGGTTCCTCGAGCATCGATCGTCAGCTGTCAGGAAAGGGAAACTTAGCGACAGGCGATAAGGGGAAAACTTTACCCTGTAATATCTTGATAAGCCACCGTTGTAATGAAGCTGTCTGTTTTGTTTTGTTTTATTTATCTTGGCAACTTAAAATTGATGTAGTTACTTGTAATTTTAGATGACTTACGTGGCAGACAAGCACTTAGCCAACCTAATGGAAAGCGGTTATCGTGGCCTACGTATAGAACACCTGGGGAGTCACATTCCTGATGCCGACCCTGCAAGAACAAAGAGTTTCTATGTAGAAGACTAAGCAGAACAAGCCTTTGGTCTTCCCACTGACAACACAAAAGCTCTCCAGAGTTTGAGATCTGGCTACTCTAGTTACGTGTCATCCTCAGTCCACTCACTTATTGCTTCTCCTTTCTATAAATAATTTGGTTGATTTTTGGTTTTTACAGCAACGACTGTATTTTAACCCCGAACTTGGAGAGAAAAAGAGAAATTTAATCAGCAGGTGGTACCAGGTACCGAAGACAGTTAATCTTGAAAATATTCTTTAATAATGATTCCAACTTCCGTTATCTACTGGTAGCTGTGATAAAAAAGTAGTATACATAACTATTTATTAATATTATTAATGCTGCAATTTATGTCAGCATGTCAATGTGTACCTAAGGTAGTATTGTCGATCCTTCACGCAGAAACAGCCGAATAGATTTAAGTTATATTATAGCCGCGTGGTACCCGGCAGAGTAGAATTTGGACCACCCCATGTCCTCCCATGTGGTGTCGAACAAGGCAATTAATTAAGGAATAGGGCTGGTTAACATCAGACAGATATGTACAGCTCAGACACAGATACAAGACTTGAGTCAACAATAGTGCCCGGAAGACGGCAATAGCCTCAATACCTATTACGTGGGGCCGAATTCAATGATTGGTGAAATGTAGGTGTTAATTCACCTCTGCCTAACCCTCCAGGGATAAAGGCGTGATTATATGTATGTATGAATGTTATAGAGTTAGCTTAGGTATATTCTAAACTAATTTAAAGATTACTTTCTACTTTCCTAAAAAAATAAACCGTGAGTAAAGCTATGAGGCACAGTTAGTGCTAAAAATAAACGAATTAAGTAAATCATTATTAAAGCAGACCCGACAGATGCCATTTTGCCTGGCTAAACAGTCCACATACCGACAGCAGCGCCACCTACTGGTTTCCAATAATCCAGAATTCATTAAATTATATATAAGTACAAAATTTTATGCAAATAAGTCCAGCCGTTTAGGAAGAGTTAGGTAACAAAAACGCCTACAAAAGAATTTATATATAGGTACCTATATTAAGTTACACATAATACAATACAAATATATGTAATAGCAATCCGTACCACGAGAACAGACACTCGCCTCCATTATTACTCCAACAGACAGTAAACATAAATAAATAAAAATAAATAAATATTCCAAGACATTCTACACAACGCTATCTAGACCCATGGTAAGCATAGCTTAACTAGCTTATGTTATGGGATCTAGAATGCGGATAAACATACTTGTATACTTTTTTTTGTAAATACAAGCATATTATACATAGAAACACCCAGACCAATGCAAATATACATATTCATTCATATAAATATTTGCACTAAGCGGGAATCGAACCCGCGCCCCCTGCATAGCAGTCGAAAGTTCTACCATAGCGCCACGGAGGTCGTAACGGAAGAATACTTAATTCTTAAGTTCCTAGTATTATTTTACTCCATAACATTTTAGGATTAGTTCCTTCGTGATCATGGTGCTTGCAACAGCGCCGAAATATCGGAAACTGAAAACAATACAACATGGTAATACTAAAGGATAAACCTTGCCGGATTATATGTTAAATCTCTCGTGACACCGTGTAAATAAAATAAAAATTAGGAAATTATCGATATAATTACAAAAAAAATAGCATATTTATCGATAATGTAGGTACAGTGTGAACCACACTAAACCCTATCAAAGATAATATCGATGGAACGTAATGGCGGACTTTTTTGCTAGGCTGATTTCGATGAAATTCTGATTCTGATGAATTTTCTTTTTTAGTTTTTTTTATAAGTTTAGTTCCTTTCCATCCGTCTGTTCGTCCGTTAGTCAAATAAACTGAAAGTGTCGATAAAGTTCTTTTTCGCGTTGTGACAATAAAGGCGAAACTGCACTAGCGCGACATTGCAGCGGAGAGGCGCGGCGGCGCGACTGTGGAGCAGCGGCGTGTCAAGGAAAATATTCTTGCCCCTGTTTCCTATGAAGTAAAAATCACGCTCTAAAAAGTATTAAAGAAGAATATATAAAAGATAGCCGTGGTGGTATACCACCTTTCTCTAGAATGTAATGTTTTTAGAGCAAGTGGTATACGACCTCGGCTATACGGCATCGTAGTAAGTAAGTACCTACACTTTTGGATCAAACTATTTACTTTAGACAAGCTGTTTAGAACAAAAATTGTGTCGCAGTTCCTAGGTGAAAATGAATTTTAAATTTGGAACGAATGCAAAATAAATAAATGAATTAAGTAATAGCGCGCCTTTCTGTAATGTTATCTGTAGTATGACAGCTACATTGCAAAAAGGCGCGCAGTTACACCATAGAGGCATAGACTAATATATAAATGCTAGTAATAACTCATGTTCATTAAAATGGCACCTGGATTCCCAAACGTAAAATAACTACGAAAATCAAACTAAGCCCAACGTGCAACGGTCACAGTGTTGCGGATGCGGTTGCTGCTGGTCTCGAAGGTCGAGAGCGGGCCCTCGTGCGGGGATGCGAGAGGAGGGTACTTTTCGAACCAGGTGCTATGTTAATTCGCAAAAGTTTTTCTTGCTGGTAAATTACTTAGTAGTCTTGCGCGATATCAAATATTTTGTTCCTACAATTCATCTAGTAGTAAGTTATAATATTTTTCACGTAGCATGGGTACGGTGACATTTGACTAATTCCATTTCATGCATGATTCATTTCGAAACAATTTACCTAACGCGGAATACAGGAAACAACACTTAATACGAAGATAAAAAGAAAACTGTTTTATTTTGCATTTTTAACTTAAAACTATTTTTATTTCTCCGTAATTATTTAAACTTTAAATATAAACATTCCAAATACATAATTCTTGATGCGTGAATCGGAACAGGTTGCGTTAGAGATTGACATAGTAAAATCGTTATAATCGATAAATTGTCGAATAAAGTATCATAAATCGTTAGTTGTATTTTTAACTAAAATACGATTATAAAATAAAATTATGTAATAATAAACTTTAAACAAAGCATTTTTGTCTTTGTGGAGCTTTATTATAATATAGCAACACTGCTTAAGCATGAGCTGGCAGCCATCTTGTTATATCAACTCAGTACGAGTGCGTCTGCCTTGTATGCGGTCTGTTTTCTTTGTTTTGAGCTTGCGTGGTGTTTTTGTTACTTGTTTTTGTTATTGACTATCGTTGTACTTTGTTGTTTTCGTTACCGTTTTTTGTTATTGACTTTTGTTTTGTTGTTTTTTTTTGGCAAAATGCCAAAAAGAACGAAAAAGACTGTGCTTTACCAAGCACAGTCAAGCCCGTGAATTTGTAGTTCGATTGCGGGATTACTTTGAGCGGGAACGTGAGAATGGCGGAACGCTATTGCCTGTGTCCAACGTTTTGGATCGAGTGGCAGATGCGTTAGACATTGGGCGGAACACGGTTTCTCGAATCACTCGAGAAAAATATGGTGCTCACGATACAGAAGAAAATAAGTTGTCCACCCCTAATAAAAAGCGAACCAAAAAGGCATCTGTAACAGATGTAGACAGTTTTGCGGCCGATGCTATACGGAGCCACATTTATAACTATTACCAGAATAAAAAATTACCGACGCTTCTAAAGCTGGTCAAGTCTTTAAAAGATGCTGATTTGTTTACTGGAAGTCCTACATCCTTGTGGCGCGTATTGAAGGACATTGGTTTCCAATTCAAAAAAGTAAACAAAAGAAAAATTGTCATGGAGAGGGGCGATATAGCACTTGCGCGGGTTACCTTTTTGAAAAAGGCTAAAGCGATTACCGATTGGAGCAATGTCGTCTTCCTGGATGAAACTTGGCTGAATGCCAATCATACGGTCGGTAAAATGTGGACTGACGATACACCTCATGCCTCGACCAAAGTGCCAGAAGGAAAAGGGGAGAGATTGATTATTTGTCACGCAGGCACATCGAAAGGATTTGTAGAAAATGGGCTACTTGCTTTTAAATCGAAAAAGACGGGAGAATATCACGAAGATATGAGTGCGGAAGTATTCACGGAGTGGTTTCAAAATATGCTTAGCAATTTAGAAGAACCCAGCACAATTATTATGGACAATGCCCCATATCACTCCGTGCAATTGAACAAACCGCCGACTTCTTCCAATAAGAAGAGCGAGTTGATCGAGTGGCTCCAAGCCAATAATGTGGAAGCAGATGAGACGAAATTAAAGGTGGAGCTAGTGAAGCTCGTAAAAATGCACAAGCCCCAAACGACATACAAATTAGATATGATGGCAAACGAATATGGTCACGAAGTCCTGAGGCTTCCACCGTACCACTGTCAGTACAATGCCATTGAATTAATTTGGGCCCAAATCAAAGGTAACTTGTTTAACCATAGTCTATTTACATACTGACAAAAATATGATTATGTTTATTACTTGAATTCTATGACTCAATTTGTTTTTTATCTTGTTTCAGGATACGCTGCACGAAAAAATACAGCTCCGCCTTTTACAGCCACAAAAATGATGGGGTTATTGAAAGAGGGATGCAAAAATGTCACTGGCGATGACTGGAAGAAAGTAGTGGAGAAAACCAAAAATCTAATCTTACATGACTGGGAGCGAGACATTAGAATAGACTGCATAATTGATTCCCAAATAATTATTCACGTCGACGAGTCAGATGACGATGATGATGATGATGATGATGATGAAGATGATGAACATGTTTGATTTTTAATAAATAATTAAACAGGTTATCAATTTTGTTTTACTTTTTTTCTTCAAAATTATTAGTTAATAGAATCGATTTCTTCTTCATTAATAAATGATCTCGATAAGATATATAATCGATTTTATTTCATGCGATTTTATCTTGACTACATCTCTAGTAACTTCAAATCCCAAACGTCACCGTACCCATGCTACGTGAAAAATATATTAGTTACCTTTTTGTCGTCTTGACGGATCAATTTTAATCTTAGTTATGATAAGATTATACCACGCCGAACGAACGGTCATTGCTCTGCTGTAAAGATTTTGTAACGAGATAGTTCAAGATGAACATGATTGATAAGCTTCTACCCTCTTATAAGCTGTATAAATAAGTATAATAAGTCCAAAAACTAGTCTAACTGTAATACTTCGATATTGCTAATGTGTTGTGGAACTTGTGGAGGTCATATAGCAGCCGCTTCACGGAAAACATCTTAAATTAGCTAAACCCTCAGTCAGACTGGTAAAAGCCTACCCCAGACTCCGAGGTGATAGTTTCGGATGTGACTGGGATTAACGCTAGGATGAAGTAGATGCGTGGGCGGCCGGTGCCTCCTTTTGCGAGCAAGTTATCCTCGGGAATGAGGAGGCGGGGCGGGCGCGACAGCCGGAGCCAAAGAGGATCGCAAGCCAAGCTGCCCGCGTACGAAGGCATCTCGTGATCTCATGAGCGCAGGCCTGGGGGTGACTGGTGGAGCCGCCTGTCACCCTAGCAGAAGCAAACCGCGACGCACCTTACGCACCTCCCTGTTTCCGGGGACGAGTTGGGGACACTGTGGTCTCCCCACACCCGAGGAAAGGGCCAGATCGAAAGAGATGGCTCTGGGTCAGCCGTGGTGCGAGGGATATGCCTGTCAACCTCACCTTCGGCAACCAAAGCGACCCACAGGCGTCGTGCGTTTTGGTCGGTTTGAGTCCGACATAACCTCTCCCACCGGCCACATTGTGGGGAGGGGGTATCCGTGGGGACTTCCGCACGTAAAAAAAAAGGATGAAGTAGAAGAAACACGTTTATTATTTAACGCCTATAAAGGGATTTTAGGGATAGCATCTAAAATGGTGGCCACTAAATTTTTATTGGACTGCACACCAGCTTGATATGAGGCATGGTGTAGACCATTTGACGATCGTAATATTATGATTATATTATTACCTGGTGCTTCATGTTTAGTAAAGAATGTTAAGAGACGTAAGACAGTTACTTATCGCGGTAAGTATAATTTGGTACGCAACAGTACACAATGCGTTGCGGAACTAATTTGACTTGAGTTGGTTGGTAGTGCCACAGAGAAGATAAGTGGCGCCGTAGTGATGCAATACACAGAACGTTCATTATTTACCGGGTGATTTTGTAGTCGTTTGGATATAAAAATGGACATAGTTTCTATACCAAAATTCTCAGGATGTATTAATATGGCGAAAAAAAAATTATAATCTCCGTACATTATTCCTTTCACCTGTAGGTACAATAAAGTTTTTCCCTAAATTAATAATTCCAGACGATTTTGCTACCGAAACTCTGTTCAAAATCTTTTTATCCGAAACGACTTATAGCTACAAATCTGTCTAGAACGTGTTATGATATGTCTTATTACCTATAGAACGAACACTTCATGCCAAAGGCTAGAAAAAAACTTTGATGTGCACTAAGAGCAGATAATATTGAATTGGGTTTAAAGTGGCGCCTTCAATAAAAAAATAAAAAACACCCGAGTTCGTACGACACCCTAAGCCCGTGGACCAACAACTTCAAACAACTTGCTCTCGATATTTTCGTAAACTTCCGATAGTAACCTACAATAATATATTTTATATTTGTCAATGGTGCCAACCAAGTGAGGCGATTTGAATGTATTAAATACCCGAAGCCGTCAGTACAGCCTCTTTATTCAGAAAAAGCAATCAAATGTTGCACTATCTACAATAATACGCTTAATTTACGTGGAAATATATTTGGACTCAGTTTGGACTTCATGAACAAGGAGAAAATGTTGTACAGGGTATTATTTATAACACCTGTGGGTGTTATAAATAATACCCTGTACAACATTTTCTCACACGACATTGGCAGTCCGTTTATTGCTGCAATATTTTCTGCTGGATAAATAAAACCAAAACTATATAGTTAAATAGTGTTGATTTTATTTATCCATTACATATATAAATGCATGTACCATATACCTAGTAAAATCTTTTTCTTTAAAATATTTTTATCCGACAAAGATGGACATAAAAGATTTACTTATTTTTCAACTTTCAACACTAATTCAAATGTCAAATAAATACACCCAAAGTTGTCATTGTTGTCGATGTCAAAAATCCAAAATCAAATGTGTTTTGGCGGCTTCTTGTCGCGCGTTATATTATCACAATATTTTCAATATTTTAATCGTTATTATTTTATACGATGGCCGAAAAGCTCGAAGATTTGAATCTCCCTATGACAGTAGTTACCAGGATAGTTAAAGAAGCTTTGCCAGAAGGTGTTTCGATATCAAAAGAAGCGCGTACAGGACTGGCAAAAGCCGCTTCTGTATTCGTGTTATACGTGACTTCTGCTGCTACAAATATTGTGAAGAATAAGAAAAGAAAAGCATTAACTGGTCAAGATGTGCTAGATGCGATGCGGGATATAGAATTCGACAGATTCGTTGAGCCACTGGGCGAAGCGTTAGAACAATACAAATTGATGGTTTCCGCAAAGAAAGCCAGCTCCGGTAAGAAGAAAGATGAAGGAGACGACGTGGAGATGCCAGAAGATGACTGATGTGATATTTTGACTCTTAATGTTAAGTGTATTTAAGTTACTATTATTAAATAAAGTGTTTTTGGTAAGCATTTTAGTTTCTTATTACCTGTGACCACATTACTTTACAAAGAAAATGATACTTTCACTGAAATACATACCATAGAAGTTGTAGCAGCACTACTTTTAAAGGTGTAAAGGTTCATGGACTAGCTTAAATAGATCACTAGTTCAATTAAATTCAAACTAATAATTACATGCAGTGCATCTAATTTAGGCAAGGTACACAATATGATGACTGATCTGAATGGGATGAAATGTTTTTTTTTAAAGATTACATATTACTAATATTCCCTCCAACCCCTTCAGCTAAGCTGATTGTGTTAGGAGTGGCTAGTGAACCTGGGATCTCGAGATTGTAAGGCTGACTCCTTAACAATTAAGCAAAGGATCCTCCAACATTTTTTTATGCATTATTTATGAATTAGTCCCACCCTCCCCTTTCCTACACAGGACAACATGTGCAGGTCTTAGATGTCATCCGCACATGGTGCAAAACATCCGATCAAGAACCAAGCGGTTCAGAGACTCTTTCCTCTGTCGCACCATTAAGGCCTGGAATTCATTACCAGCTCACGTGTTTCCTTCTTCCTACAGTCCTTGGTCCTTTAAGCAAGGTGTGAAAAAGCATATGATGAGGCCGTCAAGCTGAGTGTCACCATTGTCACACGGTATGTGTAAGTAATGGTGACCCTCTTTTTTGGGACTTTGCCTTCAGCTTACCATCAGGCAAGGCGAAGTCTAATTGACGTGTCCTATATAAAATAAAAAAACCATTTAGGTGCTGTGGGTCCTGTAGTAACCTTCTAATGCCCTGGAAGAACCTCGTATTGTAGTTATTATTATTAATGTACTGTCATTGTTGTATGTTTTTAAAAACATTCACATTGGATGCCAAAACAAGATCTTTTAGTAGTCTGTTTCACTCTTTGACAACACAATTAGGTAGAGTGCTTCCGAGGTTTGAGTCTAGATCTCATTGTACATAGCTTCAGTGGGTGATCAAAGCAGGCAGGTGATTGTTTTCATTATAGCTATATATATTTATAATAATAAATATTTCACAACATTCTACACAACGCTATCTAGACCCATGGTAAGCATAGCTATAATATATATCAACAATAATTGTATTCGGTCCCACGTAATAGGGGGTGAGCCTATTGCCGTCTTACGGGCACTATTGTTGAATCGAGCCATGCATCTGAGGCTGAGTCTGGGCTGTATATATCTGTCTGATGTTCAATATCCCTTAGTCGCCTTGCACGACACCATATGAGAAAAGATGGGGTGGTCCAAATTC
Source organism: Eilema griseolum (assembly GCA_963662185.1). Taxonomy (NCBI): domain Eukaryota; kingdom Metazoa; phylum Arthropoda; class Insecta; order Lepidoptera; family Erebidae; genus Eilema; species Eilema griseolum. Next base: position 2,076,725 of record OY759255.1, read on the forward strand.
TACTCTGCCGGGAACCACGCGGCGATAAATATAAATAAATAAATATTCCACGACATTCTACACAACGCTATCTAGACCCTGTAACGACGCGCTCTGCGAACGTCGTCACACCGGTTTTAATTCTATTTTTGAACGAAGGGTTTCGGAACGCGGAGTGAATGACATTTTGACGTATGGCTGTCAAGGCACCTTTCTTCCTAGCGTTGAGGCTGGATGGTCGATATTCATGGCTTCGTAACTTAATTTCAATAAATCTCATAAAAATGAGAGTATTTTGGCCTAAAGGATAATAGTTTGTGTCCTCACAACTATCCTCTTGTGGAATTATAGTTTATTTCTGGTGAGTTGTCATTTTTTAATAAGATTCACTTTATTGGAAATTCGCCACGCTCCTAATTTGAAAAATAATTGTTAAAATTCTATTGTTTCAGCTCTTAATCTGAGAATATTATGATTTCTTTTGCTATTGGCATTGTTCCAGCAAATTAAGGCGGTAAGTCGCCCAAATTTATAAAAAAAATTAGGACCTCGTGTTCATATAGGAGTTGTTCTAATGACATGCAATTTTGTTACAGGTTTCCAATTGGAACCGCCTTTGTCTTTGCCTTTTCTCTTTTCTTTGGACCTTTTTCGGCGTTTCTTTGTCTTCGGTCAACTGCATTTCCTTATGGAGGGTTTGGGCTTTTCACCTCAAACATGGATGTACCGCATGGGCTTAAACTGAAAACTTCGCCTGCTACGAGCTTTCCCGCTGCTGTGTTTACATATACTCGCCGAGGGATGCCGTGAGCTTACTTTAATTATATTTTAAATCTAAACTTCAAAATAACCTAAAAGTGCATTGGTGACATAGAATCATATTGACGTAGGATAATATTGACATAGCTTATAAAAATCTAATTTTAAATTTAAGGTTAGTTATACATTAGGAATGTATCCTTACATCTATTTCTGAATGCACACTGGAGTGGACAATAAAACCTTAAACCTCACAGTTTGGTTTCATTTAGCTCACCTCCGGAAGATTAAAAGTTTCCAATATCCGCTGATTATCTTAGGCATGTGTAGCTCCAAGGCGCCCGAACTTTTATGGTAATGTACTTACAAACCAATTTTATTTATATTTCTTTTAAATAGGAGATTACACACTTACTTCTTTCATTGTCATATGACACATATTTTTTTATTATTACATCTGACGCTTGCGAACCAATTTTTTTTTCTTTGTAATAACATCATATTATTTAAATTATTACAATTGGCACTCGCGAACAGGGACATGACAGTGTGCATATATCTTTATTCCTTGTCACCTTTGCATTATTTTTTACCTTATCATGTTAAGAACAGTGTTTTCTTCATGTATTTTACTGTTACATAACTGTGTATTACAGTAAATCTTTGTTATTGTTTACTTTGCAAAACTAATCATACTACAAGTTAGTACTATTGTTTGTATCTCTCAATTACAGGTGAATGTTTCAATTTGTATAACATGGTTATTGTTATAATTGTTTTATCTTATATAGCTTTTGTTTATTACAGGTAAGATTTTCCACTTAGTAATATTATATAATTACTAGTTCTTAACCTTTATTCACATGTGTGAAAACATAGTAATATTTGAATATTTGCTGTTTACCTTAAGTAGACATAAATAATTTATTTTGTGAATCACTAATGCATTTTTATCTTTATAGGCATTTGACCTAAATAATTTTTGCAACAATAACATTCCATTCTATGAGTTTGTTTGACTTTTGAGTTTAGCGTTTTGCTATCAATGCAATTAACTTCATTCATAATTTAATTAACTTTAATTAGAAACTTTAATTGATACTTTAATTAGAAACTTATAGTGTATTTAATACAACTTTTTATTAGATTTTCACATCCTTTTATAAATCAAACATGGATAAGGAAATACAGGTCCCGCCTTTGTTTGAGAATATTGTTAATGATGTTCCAGTTGGTACTTCTACTCATGAGATGCCTCATGTCATGGCTGATTTATCTGAAGTTGTTGATCCATTTTCGAATAGTCGAGGAGCTGGTGATCATAGTCTGAGAGCCGCATCTTCATTTAATATGATGAATGTTTTATTGAATGATAATTTGAGGAAAAACTTGCCTTCTGTTACTGAGTTGCCTGATTTAAAACGAAGTAAGCTTTTGTATGATGGTAAATCGTGCGTTAGGGAATTTATTACTCAAGTGGAAGAATATTTCTGGTTTAAAAATTTTAATGAATATTTTTTGGTTAGTTCATTCTCTGATCTTTTGTCAGGCACTGCGCTTAAATGGTTTCGTGGTGTTCGTATTCGTATTGCTTCTTGGCAGGATTTGAAGGCTGCGTTGTTGAAACGTTTTGATAGAGTTGAATTTGATTATCATTTGGAACATGAACTCCGTACTCGTAAACAAAAGATAACTGAGTCATTACCAGATTTTATTACAGACATAATGGATATGGCTAGCCGTTTGTCTATGCCTGTTTTTGATGCTACCCTCATAACTATTATTAAACATAACATGTTAAATATTTACACACCTTTTGTGTTTGGTAGAACTATTTCTTCTATCGACGAATTTATTAACCTCAGCAGAGAATTAGAGAATTTTGTGTCAAGAAAGAACTTGAGTGAGAATAAAAGTATTAAAAAAGAAAAATATTCTGCTCAAATTAGTGCTGTTAAATCAGATGATTTAACTTGTTTAAAATGTAAGTCCTCTGGACATTCTTATAAAAATTGCCCTACATTTCCAGGTGTAATTTGTTTTAAATGTCACAAGCTTGGCGTCACTACGAAGAATTGCGAAGTTTGTAATTCAAATACTGTTCAGTCAAAAAACGTATCAGGTCCCATCGAGCCCTAGTTTTTGATAAAACTTCTGGTGACTCGATGTTGAAAAAATTTAGCAATGCTCCGAGTGAAGCCACTTGTAAGAAAGAATTTAATGAATGGTTGGATTATTTGAAAGTTTTCTTTAATAATATCAGGGCTGCTCCTGTTTTGTTTGTTAAACATAAAGACACTAGACCTTATTTAAAATTTAATATTAATAATAAATTTTATTCAGGTTTGTTAGATAGTGGAGCTTGTAGTTGTGTACTCGGTTCTAATATTCATCAAACATTTTTGCAATTAGGTTATAAATTTAAACCTTATAAAGGTAACGCTGTTACTGCTGATGGTTCTGCACACAATGTTATTGGAACTATGGTTTTACCTATCACTTGTGATAACTTAACTAAAAATGTAGATTTTTTGATAATACCTTCTTTTAAACCTTCAATTATTTTGGGATTTGACTTTTGGTTGAAATTTAATCTTGCTAAAGACTTATGGAATAATATTACTTTTGAATATGAATCCACTACTTGTGTAAATGCAGTTACTTCTGTTTCTGAACTTTCTCCTTCTGAGAAACACGAGTTAAATAAAATTATTTCACTTTTTGAAAATATTTCTTAAGTTTGGAACGCCTAAAATTTTTGTTTGTGATAATGGAAGCCAATTTACAGCTAAGCAATTTGTAGATTTTCTAAAAAGTTATAATATTAGTAAAATATTTTATAATACTTTATATACACCTCAAAATAATCCTGTAGAGAGATATAACAAAACAGTCGAAACATGTATTTCTTGTTTTGTTAAAGATGATCATAGAACTTGGTCAAAATATTTGCCTCATGTTCAATTAGCTTTAAATAGTAGTGTGAATAATTTTCTCATGTTCGGTAGAGAACTTATTTTTGATGCTTCATTGCACCGTTTTAGTAATTCTTTTGATAACCTCAATCAACTTGATGTTGTTGATAGGTCTTCATTTGCTTTTTCACTTAAATCACTTAGTGATATTTTTATAAAAGTTCAAGCTTCATTGCTTAAAGCTTATAAGCGTAATGCGCGTTATTATAATATAGGAAGGAAGGTCATTTCTTTTGAGGTGGGAGATATAGTGTGGAGGAGAAGTTTTGTGCAGTCTAATGCTCCTGCATTCTTTTCGGCTAAGTTAGCACCTAAGTTTGTTAAGTGTGAAATAATAGATAAAATTTCCTCTAATGTTTATGTTTTAAAAGACCTTAATAAAAACTATACTGGTCGTTATCATATTAAAGATATAATAAAATATTAAAATTATTCTTGTTTTGACTGTCAAAAAGTCTATCTTTGTCTTTGGTACTTTGTTTGAAGTATTGAACCCATTAAAAGGTGATGTTTGATAGGTTTAGGGTTCTTGAAAGGAGATGTATGTTAGGAACTTCACAACAATTTATTAATTTCAATTTTAGTTTCCTTCAAAAATAACTTAGGTCATTTTAGGACTTGTTATTGTGTAACTCTACTCCATATTAACAAATTGTTCCACATCAAAAGATCTTATATTTTTATTTATCTTTGTTGTATAGGATTATTTTCCTGTATATATTTTTATACACTTGTATATTTAATATTGTATATTTTGTACAAATTTAGGAATTTAGTTTCTACTCTAATATAGGAGTGAAATTTAATATTCATTTTCTACATTAAATTCACTTGACTTATTTCCACTCACTTAGGGAATGGAAAATTAAGTTTCTTGAACTTTATTTTTGTACAGTTCTGGGTTATTTTCTTAGTATTAAGATTCTCGGATTGGACGCATTTTATGCATTTTTTACACACCTTGTTATACCATTTTTTGGGAAACTTGTGTCTTACTGGACTTTACAATTTTTTGTGCTATTGTGTTTCATACACATAGTCACACCTTACGCTTTGCGCACGGGAAGCTGGTGGTGTTGAGCCGGTCGTAATTGTCGTTCTTCTCTTTTTGTACGATTGTGTTTTTATACACATTGTTACATTTTTTATGCTTTGCGCACGGGATGTCGGTGGTGTTGTGCCGGTCGCAAATGTCATACTTTTCTTATGCGGTTGTGCTCAGAAAGTCAGTGGTGTTGTACTGGTCGCAATTGTCATATTTTCTTTATATTTTGCTTGTGCTCGGAAAGTTGGTGGTGTTATGCCGATCACAATGCTTATAAATATATTATTACGACACTTTTGTTGTGATTTTGTTTTGACGTTTTAGATGTTGGAATAGGAATTTGAAGTCGGCGGCTTTTCAACCTAACCGACAGTGGGAAAACTTCATTGTTTTTACCGATTTTCTTTCAGATTCGGCAGCGTTGGTGCTTAACCGATATCTTGTTAGTTTCATATTTTTGTTTCAGGAATAGCTGGTATAGAGTCGGTGGCGTAGGAGCTCAACCGCACTTTTGTATTGATGCTAGAAGGCTGGTTAAGATCAAGGATTAGATTCGACGGCGTTGGTTGCCTAATCGATATCTGGAATGGAATTGAGTAGGGATTGTTTAATTTGTTTTATTGAAGGATTTATTTTCACTTTTGTGTTGAAATAAGTTTTTACTCTTTTCTGAGGTTGGTTTCGGTTATTCCATTAAGTTGGATAGTGTCCTTTGTTTCCATTTGAAACTGGAAATTCTTTTTCAACTTAATTCTTTACGTTTCGAGTGTTTTCACATTCTTTGATTTTTAGGAATGCTTTCCCATTCTTTAATTTATAATTATTTCTGCAATACCCAATGCAAGATGCTTTCGCATTGTCTTTTTTGTTTATTGAAAAATGTTGCAAGACATTTTGTCTTTTGAGGTTTTTTGGAATTTTGTTCTGGACTCTCATAATTTTCATTAGAAAAGGAAGTTTCTTTCTTTCTTTTTTCTTTTTGGGGAGGGATGTAATGTAACGACGCGCTCTGCGAACGTCGTCACACCGGTTTTAATTCTATTTTTGAACGAAGGGTTTCGGAACGCGGAGTGAATGACATTTTGACGTATGGCTGTCAAGGCACCTTTCTTCCTAGCGTTGAGGCTGGATGGTCGATATTCATGGCTTCGTAACTTAATTTCAATAAATCTCATAAAAATGAGAGTATTTTGGCCTAAAGGATAATAGTTTGTGTCCTCACAACTATCCTCTTGTGGAATTATAGTTTATTTCTGGTGAGTTGTCATTTTTTAATAAGATTCACTTTATTGGAAATTCGCCACGCTCCTAATTTGAAAAATAATTGTTAAAATTCTATTGTTTCAGCTCTTAATCTGAGAATATTATGATTTCTTTTGCTATTGGCATTGTTCCAGCAAATTAAGGCGGTAAGTCGCCCAAATTTATAAAAAAATTAGGACCTCGTGTTCATATAGGAGTTGTTCTAATGACATGCAATTTTGTTACAGGTTTCCAATTGGAACCGCCTTTGTCTTTGCCTTTTCTCTTTTCTTTGGACCTTTTTCGGCGTTTCTTTGTCTTCGGTCAACTGCATTTCCTTATGGAGGGTTTGGGCTTTTCACCTCAAACATGGATGTACCGCATGGGCTTAAACTGAAAACTTCGCCTGCTACGAGCTTTCCCGCTGCTGTGTTTACATATACTCGCCGAGGGATGCCGTGAGCTTACTTTAATTATATTTTAAATCTAAACTTCAAAATAACCTAAAAGTGCATTGGTGACATAGAATCATATTGACGTAGGATAATATTGACATAGCTTATAAAAATCTAATTTTAAATTTAAGGTTAGTTATACATTAGGAATGTATCCTTACATCTATTTCTGAATGCACACTGGAGTGGACAATAAAACCTTAAACCTCACAGTTTGGTTTCATTTAGCTCACCTCCGGAAGATTAAAAGTTTCCAATATCCGCTGATTATCTTAGGCATGTGTAGCTCCAAGGCGCCCGAACTTTTATGGTAATGTACTTACAAACCAATTTTATTTATATTTCTTTTAAATAGGAGATTACACACTTACTTCTTTCATTGTCATATGACACATATTTTTTTATTATTACATCTGACGCTTGCGAACCAATTTTTTTTTCTTTGTAATAACATCATATTATTTAAATTATTACAACCCATGGTAAGCATAGCTTAACTAGCTTGTGTTATGGGATCTAGAATGCGGATAAACATACTTAGATACTTTTTTCTTGTAAATACAAACATATTATACATAGAAACACCCACACCAATGCAAATATACATATTCATGCATACAAATATTTGCACTGAGCGTTTATCGAACCCGCGCCCCCTGCATGGCAGTCGAATGCTCTACCGCTACGCCACGAAGGTCGTTGAATTTTTTTATTAGCTGCTTGAAAAAATCACCGCAGGTAGTTCATTCCACAGCTTGAGGGGGCACGGGATGAAGTTTCTTTCATACCTAACTGATAAAATTGATCATGCCTGGCATGCCACTGGTTTCTTTACAATTAGGGAATAATGATAAAATAACCACACAACAATAACTCACAGCACAACACAGGTAGCCCAAGTAGGTTTCTTATAAGCAAATAAAACAAAACTGTTAGTTCATCACTTTATTCAGGAATAAAATCTGTTCAGAAACAATCTCGAATTAACATTGAACTGACAACTTACCGCAGGGTTCATCTACATCTACCTAAACTTTTTTATTTACATACATCCCCAGCACGTCCCTACCTACCTCTTGATATAACGAAAATAAATATTCATATCTCTAATATATCATTTTTGAGTGCTATTATAATCTAATTTATAATTTCCTCTGAATATAATCTTCTTTTTTAACCTTCACCATTAATACTATGAATTTTATTAGAGAAAAATGGAAAGACCTTATTCTAAAACAAATTGTCAATATTTTTGTACGACCTATTCATAGTAACTACAGGAAGCAAAGCTAAAAACTGATTTAATTTCAAACTATTTCATTCAATCTGATTTTATTACGATTTTGACTTGTATAGTTTTTTAATGTGTGATCCCAATGCAATTTTACAACTTGGTGAATTTCCACATGATTTCTTGTTACACAGAATTGGCCTGAAGAAACATTTAGGCAGACACAATGTATATACAGGCGCCATAACCTTGCATAGTACAACACATCACATAGTACACATTCTAACATTTATTAAGGTTTTTTAGGTTGCAGTTATTTGAATCTTGGAGTTAATAGTTAAGTTACATTTAGAGTTTGTGATTTTTCATGATGGTATGGCAGGTATGGCCCAGTCTAGTATTCTGGGGCTGAACCGGACCAGACACCATAAAAACTGACTGCATTGAGATCATTTGAGAGTATATAAACTTGTATAGAAGGCAATTGATTATTAACTTACTGAATTCGGAACCATCTTGTCGACAATATCTAGAAACTAGAAAGTTTTAATTTAAAAGTCAAAAGAGCATTTTATGCTAACTATTGCCTAGGTACACTTTAATATTATTGGTTTATAATAGACTTTTATGCCAGACTTCTTTTATAAATATTTATTTTTAAATTCTAAAGAGTAGATAATTATTATCATCAATAATTTTGATTTGTTAGTTACTGTTTATAGGCATATTATCTTATTATAAAATTATTTTACTATAATCTTGGGGATTATAATAAAATAATTCCTTTGAAAAGGACAAGAAAAATCTGGCAAGACGAGGCAAATGAAAGGTCAGTATTTTAGGATCATACGCATCTATAAGTAATGGTGACTATTAAGTCTTTATACAAATACCCACCCTCACGCAAAAACCGCGCCATGACGTGGAGTTACGGATACCAGTCCGCGATACCAGAATAAAACTCCTATGCGTATAACAACCCTCTCTCACAGACCTTTCTATTTGTTTCTACCATGGGTTAGAGACAAAAGCATTTGACATGCTTCTTATTTGTTACATTCTGTTGTTTTATCTAGGTATATCTATCTGGTTCTTACAATAACTAACAAATCAAAACGTCTGTCAACTTTCAGTACTGGTGTTCTAGTGTTTCATTAAATCTATTATTTGAAAATATACCTACAAATACATCTAAATACTAGACGGGACTATATGACCACAATATTTATATGCTATCCAATTTTCCTTATTACAGCCATTTACAGTCTAACTGCCAAGCGTTTTGGCGTTCTCCAAATTTTTGACCTTATTTTTTGATAAAACCTTTGTTTAAAATTTAAATATTTTATCGGAACATAAATAGACTATTGCTAAATAGAGAATATATTTTCGAAATGGCAACATCTTTTAATGGTACGTTTTAAGGATTAATACATGACATTATTGGCGAATTGTTTGACTCAAGATATGTAGTATATAGGAGAGACCGATGCTTGGTAAGTGGAGGCAAGCAAGATGGTGGTGGAGTTTTAGTTGCGGTGTTACGTAGCATTCCTTCTGCTCGTATAGTCTCATGGGAAAGTGAATGCGAGGATATATGGGTTACACTTCATATGAAAATGAACAATGCTCTAAAAAAAATAGCCATATGCGCTGTCTACTTGCCGCCTCCAGTGAATTCCTTATTACTCAATAAGTACCTTATAAATACCACTGACGTTATTAACCACGTTAGTGACATAATAATACTGGGCGATTTTAACATGCGTTTTATCACATGGAGTCAGCATCCTACGGAAAGTTATTTAATACCTTCAAACTATAACTGTGCTCTGGGTTGTTCTCTTGTCGACTTCATGTCCCTGAATGGCTTAAAGCAGGTTAACAGCGTGAGCAATATAGATAATAATTTTCTTGACCTTATTCTTACAAATTGTTCAAGCTGCACCATAGGTGCACTCTCCGATCCGATTAGTAAAGTCGATAAGAGGCATCCTCCTTTGCTTCTTCAGGTTTCTGTCGAGGTTGCCTACGAATGCCTTAAGTCGAATCCAAGAAATGACTTCAACTTCTTTAGGGCGGATTATGCGAATATTTTAGGGAGACTGAATGCGACCAATTGGAATGAGGTGTTTTCAACATCTCTGACAGTGAATGACATGACAGCAACATTTTATGAGCTGTTGAGGGAGGCAATAATGCTATATGTACCACTCCGCAGAGCGCGATCGTCAGAATTTCCACCTTGGTTTGATGTGGTACTGATTCGACTTATCTTGGAAAAAAATAAAATTCGACGTAGATTCAATAAATATAAAAACCCACGTGACAAAATTGAATTTAACATTTTGAGAAAGCGTTGTCACAAACAAAATAAAATTTGCTATAGTAAATATATATCACAAGTGGAAGCAAATATCGCAAATAATCCGAAATCTCTCTGGAAATTTATCAAAGATAAGCGTAAGGGTGAACAAGCACTACCGGCGACAATGCATTCGGGCGACATGTCTGAAGGTACTGGCACTGGTATTGCAGATCTCTTTGCAAGGCACTTTGCATCCGTCTACATCACTACCCCTTTCGATCAACTAAAGTGCACTGTTCCACATTCAAGACTGACCAACACATTGTCCCGCGTTAGTTTCACCGAAAGCGAAGTTTTAAAAAAGATTAAACAGCTGAATGTTCTGAAGGGTGCTGGTCCGGACATGATACCTCCTGTCTTTGTCAAACGCTGTGGCCCAGCTATTGCGTTGCCGCTTGCTATGATTATCAATCGTTCCCTTGAGGATGGTGTATTTCCTGACGAATGGAAAAAAGCTCGCATTGTTCCCATACATAAGAAAGGCGACCATAGCAACGTAAAAAATTACCGCCCAATTTCGATCCTCTCTTGTTTCTCGAAGCTGTGTGAGTCCCTTTTATGTCCCGTTATCACAAATCAAGTGAGTGCCATTATTACCAGGGCTCAACACGGTTTCAAGACTGGCCGTTCCGTGCACACAAACTTGGTTTCCTTTGTGTCCGATCTATCTGCAAGTGTTGATGGAGGGGGACAGGTTGATGCCATTTACACCGACTTTTCCAGTGCTTTCGATAAAGTAAGTCACCCGTTGCTATTGATCAAACTCAAAGCCCACGGTATTTGTGGTAATCTTTTAGAATGGTTTCGTTCCTACCTTCTCAAAAGGCCGCAGTCTGTGTCGGTTAAGGGATATGACTCTAAGGAATACCTCGCCGACTCTGGCGTTCCACAGGGGTCTCATCTCGGACCAGTGTTGTTTTCTCTGTTTATCAATGATATTTCGGACCAAGTCGAACACTCAAAACTTTCCCTGTTTGCCGATGACCTTAAAATATATCGCACAGTCAAATCCCAGTCAGACACTGAACTGATCCAGCACGATCTCAATAAGATTCACGACTGGTGTCGTGGCAACGGTATGATCCTCAATGCAGATAAGTGTTACCATATAAAATACACCAAAAGAAAACACCCTATCCACTCAACCTACAGCATCGACGGTAAAGCGTTAAAGGAGGTCGATGAAATCAGAGACCTTGGGGTTATATTGGACAGCAAGTTGAGTTTCATCTCCCACGTGGATGCAGTTGCTAAAAAGGGAGCTCAAATGCTGGGGTTTATTAGAAGGAATACAAAAGAATTCCGTCATGCCAAGACAAAGATCCTGCTCTACAATGCACTGGTTAGAAGTCATCTGGAGTATGCGTGTGTGGTCTGGAGTCCCATATATGCAGTTCACTCTCAAAGAATAGAAAGTATCCAGCGAGTGTTCACTAGGGAACTGGCATACTTCATGCCTGGCATCTCACATAGGGCCCCTTATGACCAACGACTTGCCTTCCTCAAAATGAAGTCACTCCATCTGCGTCGCAAAGTCCATGACCTGGTGTTCCTGCATAAACTCCTTAATGCTGATATAGACTGTGACCAGCTGCTCTCTAGCATCAGTCTCAATGTGCCCGGACGAACACCGAGGTACCCAAACAAGAGAACTTTCCATATTCCGCTCTGCAGAACCAATGTTGGCAAAACTTCCCCCATGGTCCGAGTCTGTTCCGAGTACAACTCCCTATGTGGGAGCTCGGAGAGTTTCGATATATTCGCTGATTCCATTATCAAATTCAAGGGGAATCTCTTAAAACCCTCCAGTGTCGCTTTCAGTCATTGATAAAGAAAAATAAAAAAAAAAATAAAAAAAAAATTTAATTTGTAAATTAATTTTAAAATTGTATAGGTATTTTTAATTGTATTTTTTATTAATTGAATGTAATGTGATGTGATGAAATGTGAGATTAATTTCAATTTTATTTTTTTGTATTTTTAATTTTATTTTATATATATAATTTTATTGTAATAATTTAATTTAAATTGTATTTATTTCGTTTTAATTTCAATTTGTAATCCTGAATTGTTAAAATGTATTTTTTTTATTGTTGATAATTTAATCATTGTTTAATCTGTCTAATCTGTTCAATGTTCAAGTTGTGTACGTCAGTAATAGGGATGCATATTAGAAAAATTACCACAATCCAAATTATGAATCAGAAGTGTACAATATGTATTCTGTAGATGTACCATTTTAAATAAATAAATAAATAAACAATACAATAAACTTTATATGATCAGATTTTTGAGATATTAGAATGTCATTGTTAGAAAATATATGCTTACTTTATTTCGCAGCTGCTCAATTTTTTACACCTGTATTCCATAGTCGAGTCCATCTTTTTTAACCATTCATACAATTAATTATGCATGCATGAGATATGAGAACTAGCTGAAACAGCGCACACACTGCATATTAGCTGCATTATTTCTTCAATTAGTAGTATGTCAATCTCAACACTTATCAAACATCAAAAAAATATATACAATAAAGTATCCGTTTTACCTCTACAATGTCACTATCGAAAAATTGCGAAACAAACAACTGGAATAAAGGCAAACATAAAAAAAAAAAAAAAACTGTAAGAAATAATGTTTATTGGGAGGTATAAATAAAAAGGATTAAAAAGCGAAACATACTGCGATTGTTTTCTCACTCAGACAACGGAACTAAACAAATATAGTGATTTTTCTGTAGACATGTCTGTCTAGCACTTACAATTGTTTATTATGTTAATTAAACATTTTTTTATTAAGTGTAAAAATTTCATGTGCTAGACTTTCCCATAAACACCTGGTAAAATTAGGTATAACATAAAAATTAAATATTTCGCTGGTCACCCAGTTACAACTCTATACATAAAGTAAATAACCCTAGAAATTAAATCAGTCCGACGGATTACTCGAAACAATAACTTTACAGCATAATTAATTACAATAAAATGAAACATTCCTTTCACTACTTTACATTTTACAAACATAATTACATAATATGTAAATTTTACAAACATAAACACAAATATGTATGTAAATTTTACAAATTCATATTGAGATCCGTCACGACCAATTTGTTATTTATTAAAACCATTACTAATCTCACAAGTAAAATGTAACACAGCTCAAGACTGAGTAAATAATATTTTAGTACGGGCTAAATCAGATTTCTTTAACAAGCTTTACTGGACTTTACTAATCTGAATGTATGTTTGTGTCTTAATAATTAATTTTTGAGGGTATTTAAGTATTTATCAGCCATACGACTGATTTATATGGTAGCAATCACAAGACGTATTTGAACTTTGAATAGTCCTATTAAAAGTTCAAATGAAACTTTATTGAAATACCCACTTTTTTAAATAGATTTTTCTAACTCCCGGTGAACTAATTTACTGTCAAAATCGGCATTACAAAAATTACATTATCTATGGCTAAAGGTATTATACAATTGCACTAAAACTAACTGGAATAATTATTATATTTACAAAAAAAAAAAGAGAAATAAAAATACACAAGCTTTCGTTCACAAAATTACTATGTTAAAATTATTTTGTAAAAAATTGTCTTTTAATAAATTTTCGTTACACGTTAAATCACATGTTGCGATGTAAATATTAAACAATGAATAAATAAAGTTTACTATTTATATTTAAAATATAGTGAGTAAAATGTCGGTTAATTTTCTTTTTAAGACTTTATGCATGCCACAGTATATCAAATAAGTTTTTAACTTATCTTTAAACAACAGTAAAACTACAATCCTAATATCACATTAGACTGTTGTTTCAATGTCGTGTGACAACCATATCATTAATAAAATAACAGTTCTACTTGTCACAGATTAATTAAAACCTTAATTGGTACAAATAACATCACCTCTCATAACAAATAATTTTAATAGCTGTTAGATATTAAAAACAACATACATTTATCGATTTATTTAATTTATGTCATATTACAATTACAGACCAGCACGACACGCCGATTGGCGCGCTTTTCATTTTGACAGTTTTGACATCTGTCAAATGTGCTGAACTGTAATTGTATGTAAAATAAAATGTTAAAAATCCGCTGTTATTATGTAGTGTATGTAAACAATTGAATGTTCCATTCCAATATATTATCCAACGATCAAACCATTTGCAAGTCGTACAATGACCGGCTCTTGTGATTAATTCACGTTAATCTTATAGTAAGCGAAATCTCTAACAATATAGCAGTAGCTGCCATGTTAGTAAAAGATTTCTACCAACGAACATCCAGAATTATTTTAATGTGCAACACAGGACTAGCGGCTTCGTTTTATTTTCAGACTGAAAATGTATCACTTAGGTAGCGGTAGTACTGCAGTAGGGGGGGGGGGGGGGGGAAGCAGCGATAACGTAGTCAATACTCAGTTGACAATAGATTCCGCCCGCGCGTTTTGCAGTAATTAACCGCCGTTGTTTCAGTTGCAATCTACCCTCTTATCCGAAACAAAATTAGTTTAAATTTTATTCTTCATGTAATAAATATAACAATGCTTTTTGAGAGTTATATTAATACTTGTATACTGCCACTATTGTGCGTTTGGGCACACTCCCACAACCGCGGTGAACACTAAATTACGGTTATAACCATTGTTTTTGGAATTTCTATGCAGCCGTATTCCCTTCCTAAACTAAGACACCAATATTAAAGATCCTATTCATCAAAATGAGGTATCTTTTCATTTCGTTGATAACTAACATTATGAGGTTACATTAATTTATTTATATTAACGTTTGCTAATCAAACTTATTGCTTTTTGGAATGATATACTAAAATGGCAGTGATATCGGGATTTTTATAATATACTAACATGTAATAAGCCCGTTTTATTAAATATAACACGATTGGGACAAGCGAAATGTCAAACTATTTAGCCACTAAAGTACTACACTTTAGTGGCTAACATTTGACAGGCAACCTTTATTGGTTAGCCACCCGCAGGGTTGCCAGCTTTACAATTTTTATAAATTTTACCAATTGGAAAGTTTTATGAGACTAAAGATAATTTTAATGGTTATTGTTAAGGAAATGTTTCAGTAACCTTAGTAAACGATGTTTGAATAATACAAGTGAAGGGGTTTGGATTTAAGAACATTTCTTATAGTTAAAAGAAATAAACACGATTTTTAATAGTTTGGTCTTCGGTCTCGAATTTAAGGATTTAACTAAATCATATGAATTCAATATAGTTTAATATTTTTTGAAATTATTTAATATTTAGTTATGTATGTTCAAGAGATTTTCTATAAAATTAGATTCAACAGATGCACATACGTCATTATATTGCGGACTTTAAACTTTATAACGACTTTCGACTTCAGTCAAAACGAGACATGTCTGATAGCATTAAAACGCACATTTTTGTTTACACGCCCCTATAGCTTAAAGCCCACAGGTAAAATTTATGTTGATGATTTACTACATATATAGAAATGTTACCCTATGAGCTTTGCATCAAATAGATGGATAATTAGAGTACTATTACACATTTAAGAGGGTGCCTATAGTATTTTATTTAAAAGATGTGCGACGTTTCAAAACAACCTTGAATTAGTTGGACGCAAGGTAGGTCAGTGCTTAGACCAAAAGGCCTACCAGAGAAAGTTAATCAACCCACAGTAAAGCCTGAAAACTTGGGTGTTGCAATGATTCATAGTTTAAGGTGACAACGTTCATAAAAAGGATGTATGATGTTTTTTCAGCTTTAGACGCCCTCTTAGATATATTTTCTCATAAATATAATCACTCATCGCGAGGCTTAATATTAGTATGGTGTTTTAAATTCGGAAGACGATTTTTTTTGTTATGATGAATTTATCCTACTTTCTTACGTCATCTCCAACGAAAATCTGAAAAAATGGGCGCCGGATACTTGCGTCCAATACGTACGTTAATCCCACCAAATGCGTAAGTGCTTGTTCATAAGATCTTTATCGGCACTTCACATACTTCATTATGAGAACCATTCGCATACCTGGCGTGACATGATCTAGGCTAGTTTACCTATCTAGCGAGATTCATATAAAAACAGTATGCACATAGCACAGCTAATGCCAGGCTTTTTACCTACACGATTAGAACTCGTCTAGATTTCTAGCATGACATGATTAAGTCTTATTTCCATACCTACGTGACACGATCGGGATTCATTTTAATATCGAGCGTGTTCGCAGCTAGGTGCGGGTATTTTTACCTGACACAATCAGGATTAATTTTTATATATTATTGTTTGTTGTTATGGAATATTAATAGTATAGTTAATTATAAATTAGTACGAATATCGGTAGATGGCTTCAGGCGAAGGTTCGGTGTGGCTTAGTGGTCAGAGCGTTTCCCGTGTAAGGGAAAGATCGCGTTCGAATCCCGCCTGGACCGGTTTAATCTTTTCTATTTGAATCGATTTTGAATAGTTAACACAATAAATGCTTAAAATTTCATTCAATGGAATATTAATTATTGCAATTCGTTTGTATATTACTATTTTTATTACTATACTATAACCGACTTCAAAAAGGAGGAGGTTATCAATTCAACCGGTATTTTTCTCCTTTACTTTTTGACAATAGTGTTTATCTGTCAAAATTTAAAATGCTTTGTTATAAAGATTGAAAACGTAAGCGATTTGGTGATGAAGAAAATATAGTAGCTGATTAAGTAGGTTTTATCACATTTGCAAAAAAATAACGATTTTATTACGTTAATTTTTCTGATGATTATTCTGACAATTTGATAACGTCCGTGAAAAGAAACGTCCGTAAAATAGGATTTAACTTTTGTTGTAAGTAAATATACTATTTGTGAAGAATATGGATAATAATTTTAACGATTTATTTGGTGTTACATATTTTATAATTTACACTGATGTTTACCTAGAATGCTCATCGAGGGAATTAACATCAAAGTACAGTATATATGTTCAGCGATTGCTTTCTTGGGTTATATCTCACGAAAATATTTCATTTTTAATGTCACTTTAGCTGCCTCATAAAAAATCTCAAAGTATATTTCTCAGATCTCTGCGATTCTTATCCGCGCTAAGGCAACCCGTATTGCAAAATTCCACCGCACGATTATACCACTTGCGAATACGCCTATGTCGAGTGGCCTGCTCAAGACTAAATGATTGACTGACGCAGAATATAAGATCGTGAGAAAAATATCACGCGGAGAGATTTCACTGCGCGAATTTGGCCTAATAGTCTCATGTTGAAATTTCACAGACGGTCTCCAAATATTAATAGGTAAACTTCTCACCAAAGTCGATGATGACTCTGACTTTGTATTAGCGATGGTGGAATCATTCAACAGTGAGAACGTATCTTGCGGAAAATCAAACCGTGAAGTACAGAGCAATTATCAAATTTGGCGCGAACTCTAATAGTGACTTCTATGATATTGGATCACTGCCATCTATCGACATAATTGTAAAACTTTTTTCTATATTGATTGACTTTGCTTGAATGAAGTCATACCGCACAAATCAGGAAGACGTAAAAATTGCTTGACGAATCAAACAAAACCCTTTTTTTTTTTCATAATGTTCATCAATAACTTCCTGCAGACTGCGGAGTATTGGAGTTCGGTGCCTAGTTGAGTTCAGTAGGAGGCTTCGTGACCCGCTAAGATATAGAGATCGTTCCCGTCTTCGCTTGTCAGCGTGTTGTTATGTAGCGTGTGCGATTCTAGGACTACCACTCTGAAAAGACAGATGAACAAGTCATTAAATAGCATTTAATAGCATTTAAGTTCCTAATCTCATTGATATATGGCTGTAAATTCTCGAGGCACAGGTGCATTGTAATAAAAGCTAAGTTTTGTCAACAAAGGTCAGCGCTGCGCTTGACAGAGATGCTGTCGCGAAATTTCCGCGTCGATAAAGACGCGGCCGATTTTCCGTGTAGTGTGCCCTACCCTGCCTAAGTTTTGAGTCTCGTGTCTAATTTGTTTAAGTACCTTTATTATATAGCCTGTAAGTTTTCCTAAAACTAAATAGTTCCTGCCTACCAAGTACTTGGTTCAGATTGAGTATACTTATTGGTTTCCATACTCACTTATCGTGAGGCAGAAGCCTGTAAGACCGCGAGTGGTCGGTGATCTCCTGCGTGATCTCTGCGTTGCGTAGCGATCTCCCCTGGACGCCGTGACGGTGGAAGGCCAGCACTGAGTCCGCTAGACACACTGCGAATAATAATAAATTATGATTACTAGCACGCTTGGCAGGCCTTGGGCCGGCAGCGACAGCTTTCAATGAAATGGTTGTAGAACAACTGTGAATATAATGTAGGTGAAAGGATTTTGTAATAATATACAACTAGCTCCATCTGTTGACGTTCGAACGAAATACGTATCGGTGATGAGACCTCCTCTCTTAGAGTCTGTGGTTTCGGGTGGTGTTTTTATATTAATACAATTTAGGTGGCAGACAAGCACAATATCAGGTCCAAAAACAATTTTGCATTCTATGATACTAGACCGCGGTAGCCTAGTGGTATGGGTAATGAACTGCTTTTACTGGTATTATCATGGCACACACCAATGACTTTTCGATGCTTTTCGAAGTTATATGTGTATTATCGCAGGTTTATAAGTGCCCGGTTAATAGCAATAGGCTCGCCACCTATTTCATTGGGACCTAAACATAAACTAAACATAAAATGTGGGTGCTAGCACCTATGCCTACCACTTCGGGGATATAGGCGTGAGTTTATGTTATGTTTATGTTATGATACTAGACAACTATGCTACTCAAATAAACTATAAGAGAATAAGCATTGCCATACAACGTGGCAATGCTGCCAGTCTTCTGGGAACGCTACCACAAGAGGCATGCGATGCGGAGGAATTCCACGACACATTTTAATTATTCTTAGCTATAAGTTGCATAATAGTTATTTTAGTTTTATTGTATCTAATTTATGAATATTATAATGTTAACAAGAAATATATTTATTATACAATAATAAACTATTGTATTTAGGCTAGGGCTTCCAATGCTCTCTCAATATTACGCAATTATGTAAGTACGGACACATTTTAGAGTTTTCATAAGTACGTAATTTAAGATTTAAACTCCGTAACTATGTAATTAGTGATAAAAATAATATGTTTATTTAATTTACATGCAATGTACAATACTTAACATAATGGCAATACCAAATCTGTACTGTTGGGTATATCCCTGGACTTATTGTATACCTTTATGTACGTACCTTTATGTTTTGTTATTTGAATATTTGTATTGGAACCGTAATGCGAAAAGAACAGAGATCATTATTGAATAATCGCCAATCAAGGGCATTACCCCGTAAATGTAAGATAGTGAATAACATTAGAAAATTGTTTCATTACTCCATAGTTAGTCGTTATCTCTATTATCTATTCTTGACTTTTGTCTGGAAGTCTACTTGGGTCGATTAATCTCCTTTAAAAGTCAACTCATCATAAAAATGCGTAATCAGTTACATAACTAATAAATGGGGTTATTCAAAAGGGACATTTTTCTTCAGGGTCGGCAGCGCGAGTGTGACGCTCCTGGTGTTGCACGAGTCCATAGGCCACGGTAACCATTTCCCATCAGGTGGGCCGTGTGCTTGTCTGCCACCTTAGTGGTATAAAAAAAAAACGTAATTTTGAAAGCCCCAGTTTAGACTAAGTAGACTCAATAAATGTTTGTAAATAGATCAAAAAATGATCTAGCTGGAGTCTTCTTTCGAACCGCTGGTTCATGTACTAAAATAGTCTTTAATATATTTTTAATTTTGACGCGTTAGACATCCAGAATAAAATATGATTTTTGATTTTGTCCTTTGCGGTGCCCTTTTGGAGTACTGTCACTTGAAAACGCGGGTACATGAAAACTTCGTCTTGTATGTGTGTGGCCGTGTGTCCCTGCGTGTGCGTGTCCGTGCGTGGGTGTGCGTGTGTGTGCGTGTGCGTGTTCGCGTGTACGTGTACTCACGGATGCTGTCCATGTTAAAGTCGTACTGTATGCGCAGCTGTAGCTGTGCGTGTGCGCGTATGTGAGTGCGCGCGTGCGCGTGTGCGTGTGTGTATGTGCGAGTATGTGTGTGTGTGTGTGTGTGTGTGTGTGCGCGTGTGCGTGTACTCACGGATGCTGTCGATGTTGAAGTCGTACTGTATGCGCGGCTGTAGCTGTACGTGTGCGCGTGTGTGTATGTGCGAGTATGTGTGTGTGTGTGCGCGTGTGCGTGTACTCACGGATGCTGTCGATGTTGAAGTCGTACTGTATGCGCGGCTGTAGCTGTACGTGTGCGCGTGTGTGAGTGCGCGCGTGGGCGTGTGTGTATGTGCGAGTATGTGTGTGTGTGTGCGCGTGTGCGTGTACTCACGGATGCTGTCGATGTTGAAGTCGAACTGTATGCGCGGCTGTAGCTGTGCGTGTGCGCGTGTATGAGTGCGCGCGTGCGCGTGTGCGTGTGTGTATGTGCGAGTGTGTGTGTGTGTGTGTGTGTGTGTGCGCGTGTGCGTGTACTCACGGATGCTGTCGATGTTGAAGTCGTACTGTATGCGCGGCTGTAGCTGTGCGTGTGCGCGTGTATGAGTGCGCGCGTGCGCGTGTGCGTGTGTGTATGTGCGAGTGTGTGTGTGTGTGTGTGTGTGTGTGCGCGTGTGCGTGTACTCACGGATGCTGTCGATGTTGAAGTCGTACTGTATGCGCGGCTGTAGCTGTACGTGTGCGCGTGTGTGAGTGCGCGCGTGTGCGTGTGTGTATGTGCGAGTATGTGTGTGTGTGTGTGTGTGTGTGTGCGCGTGTGCGTGTACTCACGGATGCTGTCGATGTTGAAGTCGTACTGTATGCGCGGCTGTAGCTGTACGTGTGCGCGTGTGTGAGTGCGCGCGTGGGCGTGTGTGTATGTGCGAGTATGTGTGTGTGTGTGCGCGTGTGCGTGTACTCACGGATGCTGTCGATGTTGAAGTCGAACTGTATGCGCGGCTGTAGCTGTACGTGTGCGCGTGTGTGAGTGCGCGCGTGGGCGTGTGTGTATGTGCGAGTATGTGTGTGTGTGTGCGCGTGTGTGCGCGTGTGCGTGTACTCACGGATGCTGTCGATGTTGAAGTCGTACTGTATGCGCGGCTGTAGCTGTACGTGTGCGCGTGTGTGAGTGCGCGCGTGGGCGTGTGTGTATGTGCGAGTATGTGTGTGTGTGTGCGCGTGTGCGTGTACTCACGGATGCTGTCGATGTTGAAGTCGAACTGTATGCGCGGCTGTAGCTGTACGTGTGCGCGTGTGTGAGTGCGCGCGTGGGCGTGTGTGTATGTGCGAGTATGTGTGTGTGTGTGCGCGTGTGCGTGTACTCACGGATGCTGTCGATGTTGAAGTCGTACTGTATGCGCGGCTGTAGCTGTACGTGTGCGCGTGTGTGAGTGCGCGCGTGGGCGTGTGTGTATGTGCGAGTATGTGTGTGTGTGTGCGCGTGTGCGTGTACTCACGGATGCTGTCGATGTTGAAGTCGTACTGTATGCGCGGCTGTAGCTGTACGTGTGCGCGTGTGTGAGTGCGCGCGTGGGCGTGTGTGTATGTGCGAGTATGTGTGTGTGTGTGCGCGTGTGCGTGTACTCACGGATGCTGTCGATGTTGAAGTCGTACTGTATGCGCGGCTGTAGCTGTACGTGTGCGCGTGTGTGAGTGCGCGCGTGGGCGTGTGTGTATGTGCGAGTATGTGTGTGTGTGTGCGCGTGTGCGTGTACTCACGGATGCTGTCGATGTTGAAGTCGTACTGTATGCGCGGCTGTAGCTGTACGTGTGCGCGTGTGTGTATGTGCGAGTATGTGTGTGTGTGTGCGCGTGTGCGTGTACTCACGGATGCTGTCGATGTTGAAGTCGTACTGTATGCGCGGCTGTAGCTGTACGTGTGCGCGTGTGTGAGTGCGCGCGTGGGCGTGTGTGTATGTGCGAGTATGTGTGTGTGTGTGCGCGTGTGCGTGTACTCACGGATGCTGTCGATGTTGAAGTCGAACTGTATGCGCGGCTGTAGCTGTACGTGTGCGCGTGTGTGAGTGCGCGCGTGGGCGTGTGTGTATGTGCGAGTATGTGTGTGTGTGTGCGCGTGTGCGTGTACTCACGGATGCTGTCGATGTTGAAGTCGAACTGTATGCGCGGCTGTAGCTGTACGTGTGCGCGTGTGTGAGTGCGCGCGTGGGCGTGTGTGTATGTGCGAGTATGTGTGTGTGTGTGCGCGTGTGCGTGTACTCACGGATGCTGTCGATGTTGAAGTCGAACTGTATGCGCGGCTGCAGCTTGGCGCGGCGCCGCTCGGGCTCGGCGCGGCGCGCGTCGGCCGCCAGCACCGGGATGATGTCCACCACGTTCTCGTGGCACAGCAGCACCTGCCGCGCGACGAGCAGGAGTCAACGCATATTGCATACAACTATTATGAAACTTTGGACATATATTTGTCCTATTTTTACAAAACTATAATATATTGCTACTGTGACGAAACTTCGGCAACAGTGTCAATTTTATCTTTTGTAATTTTGTCATCATCCTCTGAACCTTTTCTCAGCTTATTTGAAGTCGGCTTTCCCGTTCAAGGCCCGTATTCTAGAACGATACTCAGTCCTGAATCTAATAAACTAGTACTTAGGCCAGATTGTCATTGGCATTCTCATTTTCATCGTCATTGACATTTCATTAATATTGCCCGACAGACAGACATTAACATTATACGCATGTATGTAAAATGTTCCAGATAATTTTCTAAGAGTAATAATGTCGATCAAGCAAATGTAACTTGTGTAATCGTAAGAGGTACCCACAGGACAGGCTTGCCTAGTGTGGGGCCAACGGGCACCTTGTTAAAAAACTGTACTCTTATTGATAGTAAAATATTTTTCATTTCATTTTCATTTTCATTGTTATTGACACCGTTATTGAAAATGATATAGTCATTAGCACCGTCACTGCTATTGATATTGTCATTGACACTGTTATTAACAATGATATAGTCATTAATACCGTCACTGCTATTGAAATTGTCATTGACACTTTTATTGACAATGCTATAGTCATTATCATCGTCACTACTATTGACATTGTCATTGAATATGATATAGTCATTAACACGTCACTGCTATTAAAATTGTCATTGACTTTTTTATTGACAATGATATAGTCATTAACATCGTCACTGCTATTGGCATTGTCATTGACAATGATATAGTCATTAACACCGTCACTGCTATTGACATCGCCATTGACATTGTCATATATTTTACCAATTTGTCGATGAAAATCAAGATTCAGGACTGAGTATAGTTCAGCATTACGCGGCTCTCTCCGCTAACTCTCCAATGCTTAGAAGATATTGCATTGTATACCTAATAATCTGTGTTTACATGCCAACTTTATAGCGAAATGTGCTTGATTACTATATTTTTTATTTCCATCGTTTGTTGTACCACATTACAAGCAAATGAATAAATTAATTGAATGAGCACATTGGAGAGTTGGTGCGTTGTGCTCGTCTGCGACCTAAGCGATATAAAAACATAAAGAGTCAGTAGCGAGTACGTACGGAGTCCTTGCTGAGCTGGTGCACCGCCCGCAGCGTGTGCAGGCGCTCGGGGCGCGGCAGCACGGTGTTGGAGCCGCCCGCGCACGCCTCCAGCTCGTCCGAGTGGAACCACGTGGCGCCTGCGGGCACCCGAGTGGGACGTGCTATCAATGGGCTATACACACATAACCGCAGTACGTGCTGGCACACAATTCGCGATAAGCGAAATCAAGATACTTTTTGATTTATCTATTGATGTTACAACAATATTATACAATGATAACAATCATAGCAAACCATAAACCACTGCGGTCTTATTACAAAACACGGACTAACTCTAAAACCAGGTTTAAATCGTCTTTAGACCATGGTCTAAAGAAATTTTTATTACAAAAAGGGTTTTATTACTAAACCATGGACTATCTCTGGTCTAAAGATAAACCTGCGTGACCCCTAGTTTAACGTTGGTCTAAAGTGTAAATCACAATAATAATATGTCAAACTTGCCATTTTGAACTTAGCCGGTTAGCGTCAGATAAATTCGTTTACTTTCTTATAATACTATGCTCGTAATGGATATTGACGCAGTTGATCTGATGGATATCGCAGATATTAATATCGTGGAGTCATTGGACATACCACGCTTACCTAACAGACATCGTATTCCAGTAAACCCCTTTATCGAACTATCTGAAGAAGCTTTTTATGCAAAAGTATAGGTTTATTAAACGTTTTAAATAACTTGCAATAAATATATTTTAAAGTAGGTATAAAAATTGGGAAAAATTTGATACCAAGTCAGCGCGAACGGAAAAGTTCGTTCCATTTCACGTCCATAGATCTCCCAATATCATACATAACAATGATTGCTAAATAAAGGCATCATAATGATATTTTATTATAAATTAAAGTAAAACTATTATTCATAAAATTGAATTTAATGAAAATGTATTATCTAAATCTTTTTTTCACCATTTTTAGTATATATTATTTATTAATGATGTCAGACAATTTTTGTTTTCGGAGGAAACGGAACGTTGCGATTGAATGGTATCATAATGAACGAACAATAGTTTGAGTAATCTGTGGTTTTATTTAAGTCAAGGTCTAAATTATGGTACTAAGTAGTCTACGGATAATTCAGCTTTTGTAATAAGGAGAAGTTTAGACCATGGTCTTGAGATTAAGCCTAGACTTTATAGTTCAGGTTTAAACCTGACTTATTTCCGTTTTTTGTAATAAGACCACTGGGGTTTGTGTGGAGTGCCGTACATTCTATATTGCGATTACATTTTACATCATAAATATCTACTTTACATACTTATATAACAAATAAATGGGTAGATAGTTATAAGAAAGCCATCCTCCTACAGGTAAGTGTAAAAATTGTTTGCGCTCGAGCGTCAGCTTCGCCCGAGTGACCAGACTGAGAACCGGTTTTTTACGAGGCATTCACAGGATGTTTAGGAAGAGTTTTTTTTTTATTTACGCTTTATATTTGTTGGCGTCATACTCTGTCGGAAGGACTTATTTATATTATTTAGTAAATGAAAACTTTTTTAGGCGTAGCTTGGTGTTTATACGGCCAGTAGTGTTTGACAAATTGTGACGATTCACATGTGCACTTTAGTGAAGTAAATACTTTTTATTCAGACTATTTTCACTTCTGTCGGCACTTATAGAGTTTATTGCGGAATGAATAATAGAGATGGACAGTTGTGTTTAATCTTTATTGTTCATTCCTCAATATTGGTGACACCGACGTGATCCTAGTTGAGCAACAGACCTGGTATTTTGCCTGCCAGTCTCAACTGATCACCAACCACCACCAAATTCGCGAATAGCAAATTCCAGTTGGCTTCCCACAAGCGGGTCTTACCAGCTGGAATTTCAAGAGGTTGATAGATTAATAAAACAACCGCGACATAGCATCAACAACCGCTATCATTCTCGTTTCTTCCAAAGGCGTCATCGTCATCCACTATACTTTGGTAAGTATGACGGATGGCACAGGTTTTCTTGTCAGGGACCAACCCTGACAAGAAAACCTGTGCCAGAGCTTCATTTTACAAGCAAGGTTGGCTAGCCCCCTAAAGACTTAGTAGCCCTTAGACAGATTAGTGTGATGACTCACCAGAGTTGATATTGAGCAGATTGAGCCTCATGGGTTTCCTGGTGGCGCCGACACACAGCAAGGGGTACTCCAGCTCGGGGGTGATGATCAGCTCGAACACCAGCAGCGGAGACGGCAGCGTGCACTCAATATTCTGTCGAAGTACACATATTTATTTCATTTTGTAATTCATCATCTACCTGCCCTTATCTCAATCTTTTGGTGTCAACGCAACTTGTCATTCTCTTTCATATTGTCAAATGTCATTTCCTCATTGACTCCCTTTTTAACTATGCTTTCTCTTTCAAGCAATTCATCTATCTTTTCTTAGGCTTACCTCTGCTATTAAAGCCCTCTGCAGTTATAGTTAGAACCTTTTTTACGACATTACTTTCATTTCTACTCAAAGTGTGTCCATACCACAACAGTCACTCACTTCTCAATGTTACAATCACTATAATTTTACCATTCGGAGGGATTTTCTAGGTTAAGCAATACTAGCCAGGGAAGGTTTAGGATAGGTGATCATTTTTAAAACAGTGAGACTTGAGACCCTACTTTTCGCCAGGCCGCTAACTCTTCAGTGGGGATTGACCCATCGGATTCCTACCTCCTGGCCGACGAGGGTGGTTATGTCGGAATCGTACCGGACTGCAACCGCACACTATCTTAGGTCTCAAATACTGGAGCGTACGGTAGCCTAAGCAAAGGGGCCTTCTATAACACTAGGTCAGTCGGGGTGCGCGAGGGATATGCTACCTCACCCCCGGCAACTGATGGCCCAAGACGGCCGTGCGGTTTTGATCGGTTCGAGCCCGACATAACCACTCCGCAAGCCGGCAGCGGGAGGTACCCGAGTGAATTCCGCACGTTAAAAAAAGGTAGCCTGAAAAGGCATTTCTCTTGCACTCCGACTGAGAATGGACATCGACTGTAACAAGATAATGATGGTGTAGGTACCTTGAGCAGCATGAACTTCCGTAGCGGGTCGTACCACTGCATGAGGAACAGGCCGGCGGGCGTGGCGCCGCACAGGTACTTGTAGCCGTTGTACGGGTTGCGGGCCACCGCGCACCGCGTGCAACCTGCGGGCGGGCGGCGAGCAATGCGCTCTACAATATTTGTAACTACCTACACTGGAGAGAAAGATAAATAACACGACCAATGTACTGGCTAACGCAGTAATCTACAAAGAAATACAACTACCCTCCATTATAAATGTGTGTATACTACTCAAACACAAATTGATCATTAAAAATGTTTTGTACATAAAAGACCATCATAAAATGGATGTTGAAAAGAACAGTACTATAATATAACTTGTAGTTCTTCTAGCTAACAGCCGAGAGCCCAAAAACCGGGAAGAAAATAGGATACAAACGTGTTTTGTAGGGTTTCATACCTTAAAAGGAACAAAATGGAACCTACTTATTACTTCTTTGTCCGTCTCTTTGTCTGTCAATTCTTCACCAGAATGCGTGGAGGTATCAAATTGAAATTCACACCATATACCTGTTTATATGGTATGAATTTCAAGGCGTAAAAGACCTGAGTCTATTACGCCTTGAACCTATGCAAAAATCAAACCTCTAAGTCAACGCATTGAAAATATATTATGGTGTATGTTAAGCTACGGAATCCACGGTGCGCTAGTCAAACTCGCTCTTGACCGACTTTTTTATACTCAAAGTTATTCATCTCCCAATATATAACTAAAGTAGAAGCTGACACCACAGCATGCATAACACTCAGATAATGATGATCAACTGCTTTAATTACCTCTCGTATCCGGTACTCTAGTTGTGAGTGCGAACCTTCTAGGTAACAAACGAGGTGGTAATACCCTTAGGGACCTTCCACCACGCGAGCTACCAAGTAGTGCTAACAACTCGTGCCTGTATAATGAAGGTGTTTTTCCTGCGAACAAAAATATGACAACGTAAAATAAGGGGCCAAATGTTGAGCCCTGTGAGACCCCTTGTTGATATTTTTATTCCGTTTACGTCAATGATTTTAACATATTTTTTTAAATAACATTTATTAAAAGAAAAACGTTATATTGTCCTCTAAGGACTATATAATGTTTTCATAGTAGACAAAACATATTTTTTGTAAAATTAATCAGAAAAAGCAGTTATAGAAATTTAAGTTATGGTTCACACAGTCAAATGCTTCAGTAAAAATATCTTAGATTTGAATGATGTAGTTACGTGTCTTTTTATACAATTTACAGCGGTAACGTATACAGTACAGTGAATTAACATTACTCAACTACTGATTGACAGTCATACACTTACCAGAGAGGGACATGAGGACATCTTTGATGACGTGTAGCCATATAGTTCGTCGTGGACATAGCTGGTCCATCGCCGTTTCATGTAGTTCGTTCAGGTTCAATGTGTAGATGCCTTCTTCTGCGCCTGTAAAGCAGGATACGACCGTGTTTGTTAGTTTTTGACCATCTGCATGTTTGATAGCACAAAAAACTAGTATGACATCATGTGTTTTGTATATTACTTACCAATCAATAAATGCTGATCTCTCGTGTCTGGATGTATCCATGAGGCTGTACAATTGATCCTCAGTGGACATCCATTAAATACCTGTAAAGTTATGTTTAGATTTTGAATTTGTCTTATCTCATTTCTTTTTCGATTGTCATTGGTTAAACTCTCAAACTCAAGTCTCAAGTCTATTATATATCACTTAGGTGGCAGACAAGCACACAGCCCACCTGATGTAAAGTGGTTACCGTGGCCAATGAACGTGAGGAACACTAGAGGAGTCACACTCGCGCTGTCGACTCTGTAAGAACCTTCTAATACTCTTCTTGAAAAACTCCATAATGTAGTCGCTAGGGACAACCACGGCAGGGAGTTCATTCCACAGCTTAAGAGTTGAAGTTCCTATCGTACCTGACTGTGCGTACTGTTTAAAGTCGCAATGTGTGGGGATGGATTCCATACCTGAATCTCTGGTGTCTGGGGTCAAGAGGTCAGACAGTAAGCATCAGTCAAATCGACAGAAAAAACACGAGAGCGGACGCCGGATTCAAAAGCACTGGCTTTGAATATAACCAGGACTAATATGCTATGAAGATTATGTTATTCACTCACTCGCAAGTGAATGGCAAACTCCCACTAGGCACTCCATAATCAATCAATTAACCTATTGCAGTCTATTGCTGGACATAAGCCTCTCCAAAAGTGCGTCATTGCTCTCGATCCTACGCCTTCCGCATGCAGTTTATCCCAGCTAACACGTAATGAGAAAATAACTTACCTTCGAGAAGCAGGCTCCCATGTGTACCTTGGGCGTGGGAGGCAAGCCGTTGGGCGCGGCCCGGGCCGGACTATGCGCCCGCCGAGAGCGAGACCGTCGCGGAGGGACCGGGGGTACACCCACGTTACCCACTTCCACTACAACTGTGATATATAAAATGCTGTAGTACATAACAGCAAGGATCCTCAGAGATTTAAAAGCGATTAGTATGTTAACTAATCCTAAAGATTTAGATCGAAAAAGGGAACATCCAAGAACGAAACTAAACCCTCCATAAATCATAGGAGAAATGCTCTGACCAACTGAAATACTTGGACAGTTTGTCTTAGATATTTTAAATTTTCCTAAACATGCGTCTCCTTGTATAGTTGCAATGTAAATTATAGTAATGAAATGAATAACATTATATTATTTATGACACAATTACGGTGTGAATGACGTAATCACCAAGAAAACATACCTTTATTATCAACTTTGGCTTTATCCCTCTGACTATCAGATAAACTTCTTTGTCTCTGACTAGTCTTACTCTCTTCGTCTATGGCTTCCGTTTTGACGTCACGTCCGTTTTCATCAACCATTTTGAATATTTCGTCAACAGAAGACGTTTTTCTTTTAACTTCTAACTCACATTGGCAAAACTGACTTAAATCAATGCCAGCAGTGACTGAATCCGAGTTATGCCTATTATGTTTCTTCCTGTGTTCATATTTTTCTTCCATATTCATACTTATATCGATTTTCCTACAGAGATCGTCGTCCGAAGTGCCGCCATTTTGTAATTTATCATCCTCTGATATTCGTAATCTGTTTGCAATTTGTAACGCCCTAAAGTTAGATACAGATATCTTTTGCTTTTTACAATCTTCACAATGTACTATTCCCGAATCTGTGTTTTGATTTGAACAGTTCCTGTAATAGCTAAGTATGTCGCCATTCGAATTGCACACGTCACAAGAGCACTGCGCCACAGATCTTTGTAGATCACTTAAAGTGTTATTGTCTCTGGGTTCTGGCTTCGGGCATAGTCCACACTCGCAGTTAATATTTCTTTGGGGTGTACCTACTACATGTTCGTTTTCTTGCTGATCTACGTATAGTATATCTTCGCCTATCTTCCGACACAAAGGATCGTCGATTGATATCCTAGAAGCACCAATAGGACTTTGAAAGTTCGAAGCTAAATTTTGGTAGATATTCGTGGTAGAATTGTTGAGGAAGTTTTGTTTTAACTGTATGCATTGGGATAGGTGTTGATCGTGGATCGAGAGTGCTGAGTTGTTGGCTTGCGTCATTGCTACAGTATCGGCGGTTAGTGGTAGTGTTGCCCTGGAAAAAAAATGTGATATTGGTAGATTTTGGTAGATATTTTTTTACAGTTTTAGTATTTTTTTGGAATCGCGGTGCTGTTAGGGTTTCCGAAGCCTTTCGAGTGCGGTTAGACACAAATGTGGATAATATTATAAGGTTTTAGACAAGCATTTCAACTTATAACTTATGGTGTTAAATAACAAGTGGTGCTGGTGGGATTTATTCAAATACTGTGAGGATTTTAAGTTTTAAACCATCGTTTAAGGGACATGGAATTTTGTTTGTATTTATTTAATTATTTTTATATTAAGCTGTAAAGCTGCGGGTATTGTAACCTCAATACATGCTTCATGCTATGACTACCTTCTAAGCAATCAAAACTGCCAATTGCTCATAGATACTTTTTTATTTATCTTTAATGTTCTGATGTTTACAGACTTTTAAGTAACATTTATTATGCTGGTAAATACAGCTGTCATGCCTATGCTTTTTTAATATTGGTGTATTTAAAACATTACAGTGGGTGCTATGGCGTATATTGCAAGAGACCTATGTCCAGCAATACTAGTGTACTGCAACAGGCTATTGTTGATGCAAAGAGAATAGAAATTTTTGTACCGTGGTTTATTATTTTGATATTATTAGTAATGTGTTAACATTTTTTTGTTATTTATGTGCAACTGATCGGTATAATAATGAAGTACAGTTATACAGAACGACGAATCCTTGTCAGATAGATATGTGGTGATGCTGGATTCGATACTGACTATCGATAGATATTAGATATTTAGAAAATAAGTTAAGGTATCTATAAGGTTATCGAGAGTAAATACGATATAAATATTGTTAAAAGGATCGATTAATAATCGAAATCGATATATTTTCAATGGTATAGCAATTATATCAATGATATAGCAATTATATCAATGGTATAGCAATTATATCAATGGTATAGACCTGTAAGACCTTCATAGTCCGTTCAAGGTGTGGGGAAAGATGACCCACGTAAGTGGTCACATTATTTTGGGTCAAGGTCAGTGTATCGGTAGCTAATCATTATCAGGCGGACCGATTGCTATTCATCAGGCACCTTGACTGCAGTATCAAACAAAAACAAATCTATCTATTACATCATTTACCGCTATAGTTAAAGCACTATCGACATATGCCCTTCGCCGATAAAGGCACATCACTAGTGTAACGTATTTTAAATTTCTTAGTTAAAAGTCTGTAAAATGTCAGTTTTTTCTTTTAATATTGCCATATTTATTTAAACTATTATAACACATCTTATCTACAAACATAAATATAATTATTTCAACAGCTACACTAACTATAGTTGTTCGGAATATATTTGTCTGCCAATTTAAAATTTTGATATCACTTCTATGATAGAGATATAACATCTTACAGCTTGTGGTGTGGGACTCATTCCTAGAATAGGGATTTTTCTTTGAGTAGAGTGGTAACCATATTCACAAGTAATCGTTTGTACGTCAGATGCTCTTAAAATGAACACAATTTATATAAGAATAAATAGTTGAAGCAATTATTATGCCAATTTTGTCTGTAAATTTATAAGGGAACTATATTTATGTCAGTAAAGTTTATATTTGTCGTAAACATGTAATATCTAATAAATTGACAGCCTTTGTGGCGTGTCGGTAGTGAACGCGACTACTACGCAGGAGGCGCGGGTTCGATCCCCGCTCAGTGCAAATATTTGTATGCATGAATATGGGTATTTGCATTGGTCTGGGTGTTTCTATGTATAATATGTATGTATTTACAAAAAAAAAAAGTATTTAAGTATGTTTATCCGTATTCTAGATTCCATAACACAAGCTAGTTAAACTAAGCTTACCATGGGTCTAGATAGCGTTGTGTAGAATGTTGTAGAATATTTATTATTTATTTATATATCTATTGCCACAAAATATTTTCATTCTGATAAATTAAATTTCTTTCTCAGATAAATCAGGTATGAGTTACCAAGTAAAATGTTAGTTCATTCCAGAATTGTAGACCGTGAACGAGCAACGTGTACTCCGACATAGAAAGTTATAGGTTAGAAGGGTATTGCGGAGGTCGGGTGAAGGAACTACGCTATACCCTTCGCGTTAGGTTCCTTATGATTATGTACTAAGAGGGCCCTCTCTTAGTGCATTGTAAACCCCCCACTCCCGTCGCGTGGGTTTTCAGTGTACCAAAAGTTGTATAAAAGATGTCGATTTTATATATACATAATTATCGAAGTGTTTACTTATTTTTGGCAGAAATATGTTTAGGAGATTTTCTGCTGCAACTTTCGTAAAGTTATTTGTGACCACATCGATAATTTCAAACCAATCTGATATTATTCCGAACAACCACCCAAGCTATTTAGTTATACAAAAACACATAATATATAATATATCATGCATTCGTAAACCTCTTGTTACCTGAGCATTAATTCTTCGTCAATATATTGCAAGAGGCTCCTAAAACAAGAAAGACAACAAATAATAGCCTGGCAATACTTACTGTTCTCTTATGGGCCGGAACCCATAGATGTTGTTTAACTAGATTAGAAGAGTTGTGAGACAGAAAGAGAGACAGAGATACGGAGTAAGAGAGAAAGAATTTTTTGCTAACTTTTCAATTTGCATTTCATCGTAAAGTCGGCAAAAAAGAATTGTGATACGAATCATCTCTTCTGTTTAGACCATTAAAACGGATCTTATAAAACGTCAAAATTAAAAATATATGAACGACTATTGAGAAGACTCCGGCAAGAAACTCAGTGAGCTTTATTGATTTATTTGTATTGAAAACTTGACACATAGCTATGTTTTGACGCTCTATGGCGAAGCAAAAGGATGGTTATGATTTTGACAGGCTATGTATGCATAGGTCATCTGTTCCCTCATAATTTTTTTTGTTTATATAGAACACGTCAATTAGACTTCGTATTGCCTGATGGTAAGCTGAAGGCAAAGTCTCAGAAAAGAGGGTCACCATTACTTACACGTCCCATGTGAGAATGGTGACACTCAGCTTGAAGGCCTCATCATATGCTTTTTCACGCCTAGCTTAAGGGTCCCGGGACTGTAGTTACTGCCATAATATTATTACGAAGGAAAATAGACTTTATTAAATCTTGACGGGCAATGACCTTGAAATATTAGGTGTACCACGTTTCTACTCCACAGAACTGCATCAGGACGAGTTAGGCAGTTGTTTGAACTTGAACAAGTTAAGATAAAGCTCTGCGCAGACGAGGTACAGCGGTGAGCAGAATTCTCGTGACTGACCTGGCTAGTATAGCTATCATCATCTACCTTATTTACATACATACATACATATTTTTCCCCCGCTTTTTATCCCTGGAGGGTTAGGCAGAGGTGAATTATCACCCATATTTCACCAACTTGACGGCCTCATCATATACTTTTTCACGCTTAAAGGACCCGGGACTGTAGGAAGAAGGTCTGGTCTGTATATATCTGTCCGATGTTAAACAGCCCTATCCCTTAGTCGCCTTGTACGACACCACATGGGAAGAGATGGGGTGGTCCAAATTCTACTCTGCCGGGAACCACCTTATTTATTATTGAACAAGCACGATGGAAAGAAACAGAAAGTCCTATTTCTAATAACTCTCCGCGTGATAGAAAGGTCTTAATAATCTCCAATTCTGTCTCTCAACATGCATTTTCTCTTCTAATCATTATTAAACCC
Source organism: Eilema griseolum (assembly GCA_963662185.1). Classification (NCBI taxonomy): domain Eukaryota; kingdom Metazoa; phylum Arthropoda; class Insecta; order Lepidoptera; family Erebidae; genus Eilema; species Eilema griseolum. The sequence goes on from OY759255.1 coordinate 2,110,791, forward strand.
TACAATATTTTGTACATATCAATATGGTGAGTTCTGTTAACAAGTTTTCACAACAGCGACATACAGACACAAGCTGTTCATTCAATGAATTAGCTGGCATAGGAATCGAACCTGTTTAATACAGTTAAAACGATAATCATAATATTTTGTTCGATTTACGAATTTCGTCTTATTACTAACGGCTTTTTTTAACTGGCCAAATATTTTTTAAATGGTGATGCATAAAAGCATTCACAGTATGTTATAAAAACTTAGTAGTATTTATAAACTTGATGATTGGGTTGCAATAAAGTTTTTATTTGAGGCCCTGTTCCTATAGCGATAAGGTCTAATTTTGCTGAATGGATTTCTTTCAGTATTAATGAAGAAAATTGCATTAAACGACAAAAGTATATCAAACAAATTTAGACCTTAGTACCATATATTTTCGATAAAAATCACACTGAAGGCAACACAGCGTCAAACACATCGATTCTGACCATAATACTATACCTTTATTGCTCAACCTATGGGCGACAGCCATAGAGAAACCTCAAAAGCTCACAAAAATCATCACTCAAACTCATGCGCAATATCAAATGTGTATCTCTACTATCATATTGTGCATTCACACAACACATAGAAAGAAAAAAAAATTAAAATTTCCGCATAAACTATTTCAACAAAAAAAACCTAAACCAATGTTAATCAGCACACTTTAACATCCTATCAGTTAGTTGAAAAAAAAAAACTTAAATTTTCAAATTAATTCTCAAATTATACCTCAAACTCATTTTCAATATATCATCACCAGTGATCACCCGACACCACTTGCTATAACATAATATATAAACGTATAATAAAAAGCAAATATAAATAAAATAAAAAGAAAATGAAATGTTAATATATCTGTGTTGGTACATACTTTTCGCTGGCGGGCATCGTGTCTATGGAGAGGTCCTGTGTGTGCGGGTTGTGTTTCGGACAACTCATCAACGAAGCCACGCTCCAATCTTCACTGGATTGTCTGTGGTACACTGAAAAGGAATTAAAATATTGTCAAAGTTGCAGGAACGAGATCGAAATTCTACACAGGCGAAGCCACGGGTAATAGCTAGTTAGAAATATGGGTGCTTTCGGGGCCCCGCCAAGAGAGGAAAGAGAAAGACGAGGCTCTGGCGCTATCTTTTCTCTCGGGGTTGGGAGGTGAAACGGCAATCTTTCTCATAAAAGTCATAAGTATAAGCCCAACCAAAAGCACTTGAAACCAACGGACTTGCATAAAAATTTCGATGACAGTAGAGAAAGCTCGTGAATTGTGTAAGGACAGAAGTTGTTTGTCCCTACCCCGAAGCTAAAAAGGCGAGAGGAGACGAGAGATAGAGAGAGAGTAAAGGAGAAAGAGAGAGTGAGAGAGAAAGAAAGAAAGAGAAACGAAACGCATTTCTATATAAAATCAAAATACTCACTATTCCTTTTAATAGTATCCCCATCGCAGCTCCTATTGACATCCGCATTGAAGTTGATAACCTTCGGCATGGAACGCACGCTCAAGTCATCATCAGCGTCCAAGTCCACTATAGGCGAGTCGTCGTACACTCCCGAGCGGCGGCAGGGCTCCCGGGCCTCAGCCGTCAGGCCCCGGGCGCGGGCCGCCTGACCTGCGTCCTCGTGCAGGAGCGAGTGCGGGCGGGGCGCGGCCGGCACCGCCATGTCGGCCAGCAGACTGCGCGGCCGCACGTGGTTGCTGGACCGGGACTGGGACAGCTGCGCTTGCTCGGCCAGCACTCGCCGCCCGCCGCGCCCGGTGTGCTTTGAGGCGATACGCTGAGGTACGTTGGTGATGCCCTGGGATGAAGTTTAAGAAATTCAGAAACATAATACATTAGTTATACTGCTAACTACTATGAGAAAGAAAGAATGTAATATAGTACTGTGAATGAAAAAACAAATTTTTCCATTCGATAATTTACAACAAGCATTCGATACAGTATAGCATACTGTTATTTTGAAATCATATTGAAGCTAGTACACAGGTTTTAAGTTTTACATATAGGTGTTTCATATAAGACTTACTTGACTAATTAGCTGAAATTACTAGAAAAGAAGACAAAAGTTATAGGAAAAAATATCTACTTCGAGGTTGGAGTACCACAGGGTTCAATACTCGGTACGGTTATTTATATGTCCATGTTCAGATGGCTCGTATGTTTGTTTCCTAAATACGTCAATAGAACGTAACGCAATAGATTTTGACAAAGCGTTCGAATCTTAAACTTATGTAGTGTAAACTTACCCCATCTTCATCTTCTAAGTTGTTACAGTGCGTTGGCGGGTTGGAATATTTGTGCAATAACTCTATCGCAAGTCTTTTACTCATGTCTTGTTGGAAGAACGCGTGCTAGAATCAGAAAAATAATACATTTTAGAAAGACGTGGATGTCATTATCTAAGTATATCTTTGTGTAATATTCGAGAAAAAACTGATCTGGCTAAAATTGGCTACCGGGGTAGATTAGACCCTGAATAAAACATAGGATATCTATTATCCCTGGAAACGTTTCGTTGTAGAAGCAGGATCAGAATACCACTCATACCACACAGTTCGAGCCACAGGAAACAGTAGGTAATTAATAATTTTCATTCAGATTTTTTAATTAAATACGCCCTGACGCTGACTGTACCGGGCTGTCTACTATTGGACATCAAAACCATACTCAAAAAAGGTGATACCTGTAGTAATTTGTCAGCTGTGGGCCTCTTCTTCGGGTTCTTCGTAAGGGAGAGCTTCAAGAATGAGTGGAAGACGGCGGACCAGCGCTCCCGCTCCTTGAGCTGCGGCGGCTTGAACCCCGACTTCGACATGAGGAACAGTACTCGCATCGGGTGTAACTCGAACATTGGCGGTTGGAGTTCTGCTAACTCTGAATGTGGATAAAAAAAAGGTATAGGATTAAAATAGGAGACCCTTACCAACCACCTTGATAATCAATCCGCAGTTATATTGGTAAAGCGGACGGTTGAAAGCATCCGATGAAACTGTAATTAACGCTCAGATGAAGAAGAAGATAAGATGAGATAAGATAGGGTGAGATACAATAATTATTATTATCTAATGGTTTCGTATCGTATCTTATCTTGTTATATTTTATCTTATCGTATTCTATCTTATCTTAATAATTTAACTGCAAGGTAATCCATGTGGATGTGATAATTTTAATAGTGTTAACATTTTCTTAACCCTACAGGAGGGTTAGGGCATCTAAAGTGTAATAGTGATTCCTTTTGGATTTCTTGAGGGATCGAAATAGGGAATTGAAATGGAACACCCGCTTTCCTCTCAGTGCTCGCGTCAAGTATTAGTGAGAGAGAGGATTGCAGACTCCAAAGTACGAACTTTAATGATGATTTTTTTCAATACCACTTAGGTGGCAGACTAACTCACAGCCCTCCTGATGGAAGGTGATTACCGTGGCCTATGGACGTGTGCAAAACCAAGAGAGTCATCCGCTGCCAACCCCGATGATGATGATGAATGATTAAGTTCAATAACTCACCAATAGCCGTGATCCCACACGCCCAAATATCACAGAGCTGGTTGTAACCACCCTTGCGTTCTACTGCCGCCACCTGCAAATTGACAATTGAGACAGTGAGATTAAGAAGCGTATAGTCGACGCTTCTCGTAACCAGAAGACTGGCCTCTTTTTAGAGCAGAGAATAAGCATTGTCATATAACGTGGCAATGCTGTCAGTCTTCTGAGAACGTTACCACAAGAGGCGTACGATGCAGAGGAATTCCACGACACATTTTGATTATTTTTAGCTATAAGTTTTTTTTTTAAATCAATCGAATTGAAAACCTCCTCCTTTTTGAAGTAGATTAAAAAGTATGCATAGACATGCTCAAAAAACAAAGTGTAAGGCAGTTACAAAAGCTGCAGACCAGTAAACCAAAAGCTTAAGAAGTAAGAGCTTCTCAGGTTTGTGAGAGCCTCAAGGCTGACTTGCATCAGTCTGGCGAATGCTTCTCTCCCCTCTCTGTCAAATTATTTTAGTCTAAACAGTGACAGAACATGTGTTCGCTGCTCTTTCTTTGAAAATAAGGTTTCGTTTACATTAATATTTAATTCTTTATTGCACAAAATCAGTACAGAGGTCATTTATATCACAAATATGTACAAAGGTGAGCTTAGCTCAATATGAGTTCTCTCCCAGCAAACCTTTGAGTAGCAGAGAAGCAGAATATGCTCTTGTTCTATGTTCGTTTGGTCTTAATCCACGTTCAATATATTCGTGATGTGTATCACATACCTCAGGCGCCATCCAGTACGGCGTGCCAATAAAAGACTTGCGTTTGTTGATGGTGGCTGTGATCTGTGCTGACACTCCAAAGTCCGCCAACTTCACGTCCCCACATTCAGTTAGAAGTATGTTAGCACCTTTGATATCCCTGCAACGCGAAGAAGAATTGAAAGATGAGAGTAACATTTTTGATTTGCTTTAAGAAATATTTTGCTCCCTTATTGGGTATTTTTGGAGCTCCAACAGAATCTATGGGGCCTAAGCCAATACCGAGAGACATGTTGACTGTCGGACGATGCTATACTGAATTCTTTAGGATTCTTATCTCAATCTCTCAATTTTTTTTTTCATACCACTTAGTTGGCAGACAAGCACACGGCCCACCTGATGGGAAGCGGTTACCGTGGCCTATAGACGTATGCAATACCAGGGGTGTCACACTCGCGCTGCCGACACAATAAATATTCTTAAGAATCTAAGACAAGGAAGTAAATATCTTCTATCGTAGCTGGCTATGAAACTTAGTTACGAAAACGACAAATTAATTCTCTTTTCGTAGCTGGTTATCAAAGCAAGAAAATAATTCCATGCTCGTAATTGGTTATGAAAGATCAGTTATGATGTTGGACCAAAGACTTTAAAAATTCGAAGGTTTCTACAGGGTCGGCAGTACAAGTGTGACGCCCTGGTGTTACACACGTCAATATGCCACGGCAATCATCCAACAAGTGGGCTCTGTGCTTATCTACTACCTAAGTGGTATTAAAAAAGAGAGTTTTTGTACTGTCAGTGGGCAGAGCAAAGGCTTGTCCTGATTTTGTGTTCTGCACTGGAGGCACAAAATTTCTGTTCTTACAGGGTCGGCAGCACGGATGTGACTCCACTGGTGTTACACACGTTCATAGGTCATGGTAACCACTCTCTTCCTGTCTGTCACCTAAGTTGTATAAAAAAAAAAGTTAGAAAGTCAGCGGTCGCACCCAATAAAGCCGTTTATGTTAAACAAAAAGGATTACGGCTTGCATGATAGTTTTAATGCACGGTAGAAGAATCTCATGAAGTGTGTAAAGTGTGTCGTTGTCTCTGCCTACCCCTTATGGAAAAGATATATGCACAAATTCGACTCACCGATGCATCTTGCCCATGCTGTGCAAGTATGACAGTCCTGTGAGGGTCTCCCGACACATGTACGCTATCTGCAGCTCCGACAGCGGCCCGGTCACGTGGTAGATGTCCTGGAAATGGTGGAAGCTAGTATGAATATAGGTATTCTATGTATTATCTAAACTAGGTTTAAACATTATAATCACGCCTTTCTCCCCGGAAGGTTAGGCAGAGGTGAATTAACAACCAAATTTCACCAATCATTGAATTCGGTCCCACGTAATAGGGGTGTGCCTATTGCCGTCTTCCGGACACTATTGTTGACTCGAGTCATGCATCTGAGGCTAAGTCTGGGCTGTATATAACTGTCTGATGTTAAACAGCCCTATCCTTCAGTCGCCTTATACGACACCGCATGGGAAGAGATGGGGTGGTTCAAATTTTACTCGGCCGGGAACCACGCGACGTCCAAATCATGCGCAAGTTAATTATGTGTTAAAAATAGCAGATGAGAAGTACTCGTTTGAAAGGTTTAACAACTGTAGAGTAACCTGGTGGAGTGTGTAAGGACAGAGCAAGATGGGCAACTCGGGCGTCAGAGGTCGTTGAACGACCTCCGCCCCCATGAGCGCAGGCCTGGGGGTGACTAGTGGGGCCGCCTGTCACCCGGGCAGAACCAGGCCGCGGCGGAAGCGCGCCTGCGCGCCTCACCGTTTTCCGGGGACGAGATGGAGACTCTGTAGTTCCCACACACCCGAGGAGAGGGCCAGATCGTGAGAGATGGCCCTGGATGGGCCGGGGTGCGAGGGATAAGCCTGTCAACCTCACCTTCGGCAACCAAAACGATCCACAGGCAGCGTACGTTTTAGTCGGTTCGAGTACGACATAACCTCTTCCACCGGCTCCGGTGGGGAGGTATCCGTGGGGATTTTGCGCACGTAAAAAAAAAAGGACAGAGCAAGATGGCGGGCAGTTCTCTCTGCCTATTCAAAAAGAAAAGGGCGTGAATATATTTCGTTCGTTCGTTACAAACCTGCAAGCTCCCTCCACCACAGTACTCCATGGAAATCCATAGCTTGTCTCTCCTGAGGTAGGAGCCGTAGTACGCCACTATGTTGGGGTGCCGGCAGTCTTTCATCATCAGGATCTCCTGCTGGATGATGGCGAAGTCATCACCCGGCTCCAGCTTGATCACCTTGATGGCGGCCAGCTCTCCGTTGCCGTTAAGCCTTTTCGCCTGAAAAAGAAACAAATAATATGTAGATACTAGATAAGATACCTTCTCCCAAGAGGGCTATCTCGAAACCGTTGATATCGCTAGATACCTATTTTTTTTATCTAGGACATGCCAACTTGACTTTACCTCGCCTGCTGGTAAGCTAAAGGCAAAGTCTCAGGAAAGAGGGTCACCATTACAGACACTAAGTAATGTTACAATGGTGGCACTCAGTTTGGCGACCTCATCAGATGCTTTTTCACGCTCAGCTTAAAGGACCCGGGACTGTAGGAAGAAGGAAACACGTGCGCTGGTAATGAATTCCAGGTCTTGGTGGTGCGACAAAGAAAAGTCTTCGAACCGCTTCGTTCTTGCTCGTATATTCTGCACAGTATGAGGGTGACATCTAAGCCCTGCACGTGTTGTCCTATGTAGGAAAGGAGAGGGTGGGATTAGATGGAAGAGCTCATCAGAACACTCACCATAGTAGAGACGGTATTATAAAATCAATCGGAATGCAAAACATACCAGTGCCAATCTCACCTCCGGCATCTGATTACACAAGACAGCATGCGTTTTTAGTAGGTTCGAGTCCGATATTAATACCACTGCCGGATTCGGCATAGATATTTCCGCACGAAAAAAGTAAATAAAGGGTAAAATGATTCGACGTGTGATTCATTAATTAACATTTTTCATTCTCTTACACATCGTGTTTCAATAGTAGCCGATATTTTTAATGAAAACTCATTTATACGAGTTAAGCATTATTCGCAATCATTTTTTGTGGTGGGGAAAAAACTATTCTCTTTTGACATACATACATAAACTCACGCCTATATCCCCGAAAGGGTAGACAGAGGTGCTAGCACCCAAATTCTGTTTTGATTTTGTGACAATTCACATGTAACATTGTGTATCTGCATTATATTTGCAAAGTTTTCACTTCGTCGGCACTCTTGAAGAGCCACTGTTTTTAACCGACTTCAAAAACGGAGGAGGTTCACTATTCAATGGTTTTTTTTTTTTCATGAATACTTCGGTATATATTTATACTAGCTTCTTTCTGTATAACGTTAGTACTTCCTAGTCGAGTGGTTCCAAATTTAAAACAAAAGTCCTTGTGATGTGATGCGCCGCCATGCGCGCGCGCAATTAGTAGATGTATTTTTTGAAGAGAGTGCGCCATTGTTGTTGTTCATAGTTTAATGATAATAATGACGCCATCTCTTACTTCTCGGTTATGATAAATAAATGAATATTCATATTATCTTAATTGTATAATTATGAAATACTTGTACATGAAATAGATTAAACTTCTGAATCGTTTTTTTGGCTGGCTGTTTAATATACGTATTTAAACTATCATGGTCACTCACATCAGTATCAAAATAAACGGGATATTTACCAGTGAACCAGTGGTAGTGCAGATACGCGTAGTAAAAGAACTTGAAAGAGGGTAGTACGATATAATTACTCCTAGGAAAAACTTTTTCTCTGTTCACCGCCACTACTCCAGTTCATCCGTGATCATGGTGCTTGCAATAGCGGCGAAATATCGGAAACTCAAAACAATGAAACAGGTTAAATATTCCGTTTATTTTGATTTTGTTATGGTTCTTTGTTTGCCATCGACGAAATAGTACTGAACGGATTTTGACGCGATTTCTTTAAGTAAGTTTAATCACAATTGGTTCAGTAGAACCGGAAATTTCGAAAACTAACCGGAATCCAAAGCCACATGCATAATGTTATGTACTGCTACGCAGGAGGCGCGGGTTCGATCCCCGCTCAGTGCAAATATTTGTATGCATGAATATCGTGTCATTGGTCTGGGTGTTTCTATGTATAATATGTGTGTATTTACAAAAAAAAAAAAGTATCTAAGTATGTTTATCCGCATTCTAGATTCCATAACACAAGCTAGTTAAGCTATGATTACCATGGGTCTAGATAGCGTTGTGTAGAATGTTGTAGAATATTTATTATTTATTATTATTACATAATGTATTGTTGTTTTCCCGTTCCCCATAGAAACCCAGGATGAAAAGTGTCGCTTGTATCCGGAAAATGGTCTACCAATATGCGAATTTTTAACCAAAAACTTACATAATATAGATTTCTGCCTATCCTACTACTATCACAGGCGTGAATATAAGCCTACCGATACACACAAAACAAACATATCTGTTAAACTAATTAGAAACAACATTTTGATGGGATTAATCATCGAGTAACATCGGTAGTCCGTCTGTGTGTTTACACGTATACCTTCCGTCATATACCTTGACCAGATGTCGCTAGAGAAACAAATCCCTAGCGCGCGTGGATTAGTATGATAAAATTATTTATTCTTATATTATTGATGCATGGCTCAAGTCAACAATAGTGTCCGGAATACGGCAATAGACTCATCCCCTATTACGTGGAACCGAATACAATTATTGGTGAAATGTGGGTGTTAATTCACATCTGCCTAACTCTGCGGGGATGGAGGCGTGATTATATGTATGTATGTATTCTATGAGTGGTGGATTTGAACTCGCACCCCACACTATCCTCAAAAGACATCTAACAAATGGGTACTAGAGCATGTATGTACTAGAGTACTTATGAGTCAGAAGCAGGCCGCGGCGGCGGCGCGGGGCGCGCTTCCCCGTTTTCCGGGAACGAGTTGAGGACTCTGTAGTCCCTACACACCCGAGGAGAGGGCCAGATCGTGAGAGATGACCCTGGGTCGGCCGGGGTGCGAGGGATATGCCTGTCAACATCACCTTCGGCAACCAAAACGACCCACAGGCGGCGTGCGTTTTAGTCGGTTCGAGTCCGACATAACCTCTCCCACCGGCTCCGGTGGGGAGGTATCCGTGGAGATTTTGCGCACGTAAAAAAAGAAAAAAGAGTACTTATGAGCAATAGAGCATTATGAGCACTTTTGTTGCCACTTTAAGATTTTTTTTCTCATCAGTCACATAAAAAATCATCTTATCATTTATGTTATGTGTTGCTAATAAAGTAACAACTTTCTTGATATTTAACTGCTTTGTTCGAATAACTTTGTTACTGTAATGGTGTATTTAACTATTTTTTGAATGTTACTTCTGTGTCTACCTATAAGTACACTCAAGCTATGGAATGAACTCCCTGCTGCGGTTTTCTAAGTGCCTACAATATGGGCTTCTTAAAAAGGGGCATTAGAAGGTTACTACAGGGTCGGCAGCGCCTGAGTAACGCCCTTGGTGTCGCACACATCCAAAGGCCACGGTAACCACTTCCCATCAGGTGAGCCGTGTGCTTGTCTGCCACCTAAGTCGTATAAAAAATAAAAATGTAACATAAGTAACTTACATCATGAACTACTGTACTGCTATATGTACTTGTATGTATGATAAAATTGTTAGTGAACCTGAATAAATAAATAGAGCACATTTTGGGTCCAAGACATATGGCAGGAGGTATACTTATCGACGAAAACACGAGTGTGTTAACAGGTGTGTTTATTTCGCATGTGTGTGTGTGTGAGGTTAAATAAAGCTTCAGGTCAACGAAACGTCATATATCGTCATATCACTGTGTTTTTTTATACAACTTAGGTGGCAGACAAGCACACGGCTCGCCTGATGGAAAGTGGTTACCGTGATCTATATACGTGTGCAACACCAGAGATTCTCGTACAAAATTCATGGTAACAAAACTATAGTCCATCAAATCTAAGAGGTACCGTTTGACGGTCACATCCGTGCTACCGACCCGGTAGGAACGAAGTTTCTGTGCCGTCAGTGCAGAGGACACAATCAGGACAAGCCTTTAAGTCTTCCCTCTAACAGCACAAAAACTCTCCAGTGGGCTCTGGCTACCCTACTCACCGCCGGGAACACAACACAAGGTTATTATAACCGTGGGCCGTGGTATTCTGTAGGGTAGGGGTACTTCCCCAGTCGGATTTCTCTATTGGGACGGGAATCCCGTCGTTAAGACTCGTCAATGTACCTTTATTGCTAAACTTGTGACCTTATCAGCTGTTATCATGCCTCGGTGTGATAAGGTCAAATTGTAAGGTTGTGGCCTGGTGTCAACGTGGCAAGTAAGAACGAAGACAGCTGTCGTTATATAAATAACACTCCATTAAAATTACAAGCTGCCTCAAAAACTTTTTTTATAATTATTTGCAAAATATTTTTGCACGCGTCTGGCAATGTTAAAAGCCCGATTAAATTATCTGCCTTATTTTTTTCGTATTTATAAAGTATTACACTGCAACATATATAAATTGCGTATTGCCTCAAATATATTGTTGGGAAAAAAAATTATTAAAAAATGTAGGGGTTGATTTAGCCCCGCTACTCACCAGCCCGGTCTGCAATTCCGTGTTGGGGTATAATAGGAGAGGTATCTGACAAGTTTTCAGCTTGCCTCAAATACCTACCCGAAAATTTTTGCCAGCTCTCATGTTCGATGTCAACCCGGAGGGTGGCCAGAAGGCTGACGGCATTGCCACGTTGAATGGCCGTAGAATATAGTTTATGTATGTCACTTTAAATTGATTTTGACAGATCGTGACTGAATTATGAACATCTTTTTGTTTGGACAATTAGAAATCTGATCACATAACGTATCTAGGTTGGACCTCAGACACAGTCAAACTGTTCTTAAAATTATATAAACATTAAAAATAAGAGACTTGAAATATATGAACATCCCTTAACAATTCATAATAAACGTTGGCAGTTTATTGATTCAAACAGGCAGACGCTGGGAGGGACAGAGCGGAGAGACTGACGGCCGACGGAAACAGCAACTTGCTAAGTCTGTACGATACGATTGTGGAAGGGTAGTCCCGGCTGGCTATTGTTCCGTAGCCTGACGATATCCAGTTTGTAATGTATAAATCTAATAACTGTAAAGCCTCAAACATATAATATAGGTGCGTTATTATCGATCGATTCCTTACGGACTACTGCAGTTTTATCGACTAATTATACAGCAGGCGGCGGGTAGTTGGCAGTTGACAGTAACTTTGTAGTTGAATATCGCCGGACACGGAAACGCAAGCATCTTACTTCTATTGGCACCGTTGTTATCGCAATAATGTCTCGTCATAGGAAACTTCTAATAAATAATGCACTAGGAACAGTTATCGCAATAACGCGTGCGGTTTTATCGATCGATAATATCGCGTCTGTGTGTTGGAGGGTTTAAGGTATTATAAAAGGTTTACATACATGATATGAACAGTCATAGATTAGGTTAAGAAACAGTATATATTATTATTAGTAGTAGTATTATTTTGAAGCAATTAGTATACTGCTAATTCTACCTATAAAATTCCATCGGAACAATTTACATCCTGGACGAAACTCCAAACCACGAACCACTTCAATTCTAGGGGGAATTTTGTGACCAGCTTGAGCTAACTAGACACGCCCTGAATACTCCAAATTCTCTTACACATATACGTCTTTGTCTTCGTGTCGTTTCTATAGCAACGCCTCAGTCACCACATTCGGCATTTATCTCAACGCAGACAGGAGTGGAAATGTAGTACACTTTTTGATTAGGGATCTTTCGGTAGGGTTTTGGGATGCTATGCTACCATGAAACAATCGGAACCTCAGACCAGCACGAAACACGAACAAAAGATATACCATGAAGTCACTTCGATTCAGTATAACCAAAAAATATCATAGAAGGAAAGAAGAGAAGAGGTAGACCAAGAGGAACGTTTATGGCACAGATAAAAGAAAAGGTACAAGTCACGTCTTATCTGGAGGTCAAAGGATTAGCGGAGAAGAGTGGCGATTACTCCAGCGACAAGAGCACAGCTTTTAAGTTTAGAGAGAGGAAGAACCGAATTGTCACGCACCGTCTTCGATTCCTATTTTGGAACCGAAGTGGTTGTTTTATGGTAGTCATGCTATTCTAAAACCATACCCTATATCTTAGAGAAATAACTGTATATTACCTAAAAATATACATTATTGCACTTTCCTAACACATCGTGCGACTCAGAAAGAATACTAATACATGTGGTGTGTCACTAATATGACGGAAGGGGTCAAAGACCCACGCGTCAATACTGCCAATTAAGTACCCGGTACGGCTGTTTGGACCGCTAACTGTATTTGTGCGAGACCCCAGTATTACGGGCTTGACCAGTTCGCTTTTGTAAAACAACGGTAGCAAATAAGAATATTTTATTGCTAACATTGTGTAAAGGTGTGGGACTTTGCGATCAAGCGGTCCCGTGTTCGGACCGGGTTTTTTTTAAATTACTAATATGATAAATGTGTTTAATTTTTAATTATTTAATTTTATTTATTCATAATCTCAAAGTAAATTTTTGTATACATCACTCAATTGATCTTACATAGGTACGTATCTTTTATTAATTGCATGCGTTTCAAGGTTGTTGCTTCGTTACCTGAACTAAGTTTATATTTGATAAATGTGTTAAAGTTTGTGAAAATGTTTGTAATCAATCGTACTCTAATGGCTAAACGCATCTGGCTGATATTTGGTACAATCAGCCAGATGCGTTTAGCCAGGGATAGATTTTAGTCTTTTTATCCCGGGAATAAGGTTCCCATGGATTGACACGTAAATTAGACTTCGTCTCGCTTGATCTCAGAAAAGAGGGTCACCATTACATACATATACACCACGTTACAATGGTGGCACTCAGCTTGGCGGCCTCATCAGAAGCTTTTTCACTTCCCGCTTAATGGACCCGGGACTGTAGGAAGATGGAATTTTCACGTTTGTTCCCGAATTTTGTCGATTACTATATCATCTCACTTTTAGTGTGCGCGTGCGTCGGTCTGTTCATTATTGTATTAACTACATAACAGTATATCAAGTGGCCAGGCAATTTGTCTGGCCCGCGAACTCACGCATACCTCGTTAGTGTGTTGCGTAAGAATTATGTTAGGTTTTTTGCTCTAAAAGCTGAGCAGGCGCAAAGAAAAATTTCATGCGTATTGGAAAAAATAGTGACATTATTAATTTACTTTATTTATATTGTAAAAAGTGAATGTTCAGGCGGGATTTGAACCACCGACCAGTCTCTTACAGGGAGAATGCGCTAACCACTGAGAAGTCCCATCTGAGCATTCACTTTATCCTATCGAAATATATTTAAATAGTTAACATACTAATTGGTTTAAATTTCATTAAATATATATTTATTTCTTTTAACCGCGTGGTTTCCGGAAGAGTAGAATTAGGGCCATCATTCCCCATCTCTTCCGATGTCGTACAAGGCGAGTAAGGGATAGGGCTGTTTAACATCAGGCAGATATATACAGCCCAGACTCAGCCTCAGATGCATGGTTCGAGTCAACGATAGGGCTCGGAATACGGCAATAGGCCCCCTATTACGTGGGACCGAATACAATAATTATTAGTGAAATGTGGGTGTTCATTCACCTCTGCCTAACACTCCAGCGATAATGGTGGGATTATATATATGTATGTATGTAAATTGCATTGTGTACAATGTTGTAGAATTAAGACGTTTTTAAGCTTTTACGGGAGCGACTACCCAACTGTTTGGCCATTACTTCACGGCAAATATCGTAGTTCAGTCATTTCGTAGTTAGGATAAAATCTGACCCCAACTGAGTTGGAAAAGCTCAGAGGATTAGTATACATTTCTAACACCAATACATACTACTTTAAAAAAAAAATATATACCATTTTAACACGCCAAAAATTCTGCAACCTACAACAATACAGGCGTTCTGCTTACCCACCTAAATCTATACAATATCTAACTCATTGCGGCTAGGACAAACCAAGCGTGAAGCCACTACATGCATGAGACACTCCACTTTCACTTATTTTGTCCAAACGACCTTGCCTGGACATCGAACCGGCGCCATTGACAGTGCTACTTCACCTGACATGCTAAGGTTAATTATGACATGTGTTATGTAAAAGCTTGACATGTTTAATTAACATAATGCATACGCAAAAGTAAATTAAAAGATTTTTTACTATTTGTTTTTTTACTAGACAACCCGCCCGGCTTCGCCTGTGGCATATACATACATACATATAATCACGCCTTTATCCCTGGAGGGTAAAGGAGAGGTAAATTAACACCGACACTTCACCAATAATTGCATTCGGTCCCACTTAATAGCCTATTGTCGTATTCCGGGCACTATTGTTGACTCGAGCGATGCAACTGAGGCTGAGCCTGGGCTGTATATATCTGTCTGATGCTAAACAGCCCTATCCCGTTAGTCGCCTTGTACGACACCACATGGGAAGAGATGGGGTGGCCCTAATTCTCGGTGGCATATTTTGAAACCCAAATAATGGGTGTGCTAACTCCCCTGGTGTGGCACATGCCCATAGGCCACAGTAACTACTTTCCAATAGGTGGACCGTCTGCTTGCATGCCATGCCACCTAAGTGGTATAAAAAAGTGTGGAAATCTGCCGCTCCCTTTAGTAATAGCTTGATGATTGATAACCTATAACCTTCGTCCATAAACGGACTATTCAACACAAAAAGAATTTTTCAATTCGAAGCAGTACTTCCTGAGATTAACGTGTTGAAACGAACAAACTCTTCAGCCTTATAATATTAGTATAGCAATTAACTAGTCGATGCCCGCAGCTCCGTTAGGTTTGCCATACATGGCTTTTATGGAAGCAACTGCTGTATGTGGTCCTCCCAATCCCGAAAGGAAAGCGAGCACCAGAGCCTAGTCCGACAATTAGCTTGTATACCGAACCGCCTTGCAAGTAAATTTGGATAGGTCCAGAAAGTCTAACAGGGACCCCATACCGGCAGAAGGGAGAAAGACTTCAAAAAGGAAGTCGATGGAAAAAGCTTGCTCCGATCTAGTTAGTCACGCAAAATGCGACCCATTGGGAAGGCGACAGGAATCGGTTTACAGGGACCCCTCGCCCTACAGGCCCATACGACCTCAATTTCTTAACATGCAAACCCAATAATACATTGGCCGTCACAGTAACCGAACCCAGAATATTATGGACAGCATACGCATTCAAATATAATCGATAAAGCGTAGGTATAATTTATTGAGGCAAACGCAAAACTATTCAATAATGTTATATGAATAGAGAAATATTTAAAACGAGTATTTTGTAAATATTGAAACAGTTGGTAATACAAACAAAACAATCCAAATCATATATGTGTATGTGTGTATGAATAACATATTATTATAGCGCGGGCAACAAAACTTCTGGTAGCGTACATATTTGAATAGCGTACATACTTTTGTTTCGGCATTTTGTTGTGACTATCATTATTGAATTGCTCTAACGTCCATGAATGTCCAATACCTTTTTTAACGTGCGGAAATTTCCCCGTCTCGAACCGACCAAAACCGCACGGCTGTCTCAGGCCATCAGTTGGCGGGGGTATGGTAGTCTCTGGCATATCCTTCGCACACCCCGGTTTACCCAAGACCATGAAAATTCCCTCCGTTTGTGGGACTACGGTGTCTTCAACTTTCCTCAAGAGAAGTAAAATCCAGAAAGTGGACCCTTTTTTTTTACGTGCGCAAAATCCCCACGGATACAGAAAGTGGACCCTAGGATGCGACCGGGACTATAAAGACTGTAAGATGATGATAATTTAATTGCTGAGTATATATCGACTTGTAGCTGTCTCATGAACAAATATCTGTTAATTAAAACGTTATGTATTTGCATTTACAAAATTTTTAAACACGTCCGCGATTATTATCGACATCTACACAGATGGCAGACAAGCACACGGCCCACCTTAGGAAAAGCGGTTACCGTGGCCTATGGAAGTTTATAAGGGGCGTTACTCGTGAACACTCGAAATGTCGACCATGAAGAAACCTTCTAATGCTCTTCTTGAAGGATCCAGCATATTATAGTCGCTTGGAAAAACCACAGCAGAGAGATCATTCCAAAGCTTGAGCATGTGTGGAATGATCTAATGGGTGATATTTGGTACAGGAATAGACTGAATTACCTACAATAGTCTGGTTACTTTTTATCTCTGTCTAAGTAGTGTCCCACGAGATGCGAGAACGCAATCGGAATTCAGGCAGGCAGGCTAGTATTTAAAAAAACTAAGAACCTTCTGTTTTTTGATGTCGGTTAAATATCAGAGATTACGTTGATATCATAACAACGCACAAGAATTCCCCTTGTAATCATTTTCGTACAGAAATAGCTCCAGTGCGCAAATGTTTCTAATAAAGCACTTTTATCCCAAGTGTGGCCACCACATGTCGTCCTTGTAACCATCACATCTTGGTCCAGACCACTCTGTGATCTTTTTTTGACAATAAAAGCTGTTGGGAGTAAGTCATAATCGTTCTGTAGACATCGTATCGGTATTAGGTTGAGACATTTCAAGTTGCCGACCACATTTGCTCTCAAACAATGCATGAAATAATAACAAAATAATAAAAAAAATTATACATTGATTTATTTTAAATATTTATTTCAATGCAAAGGTCGTTTGTAAATTTTTCAGTGTTCTGCTAGTTTAATATGGTGCCACGTGGTTCCCGGCTAGAGTAGAATTTAGGCCACCCCATCTTTACCCATGCGGTGTCATACAAGGCGACTAAGGGATAGGGCTGTTTACCATCAGACAGATATATACAGCCCAGACTCCACCTCAGATGTATGGCTTGAAACAACAATAGTGCCCGGAATACGATAATACGCTCACTCTCAATTACGTGGGACCGAATACAATGATTAGTGAAATGTAGGTGTTAATTCACTTCTGCCTAAGCCTCTGGGGATAAATGCGTGATTATATATGTTTGTTTGTACTTCAGAGAACGATTTGGTTTGGTATTGGCATAGTATAAAGTCCTTTTTATTTTACTATGTATATTATTTATTTATTTCCACCTTAACTTAACTAGTGTCTAGGTAAAAACCCGACGCCGAAAAATCACGCTATAAATAGTATTAAACAAGAAAATATCAAGGATAGCCGTGGTTGTATGCCACTTGTATACATATGTACACACATACAAAATACAAAACAATATATATACAAAAAAATAGTCGAGGTAAGTGATAGGTATAATTTATACACTTCTAACGATGCCTCATTTGTCTAAATCTAATAAATGGTTGAGGAGCTATGAGGGAACAGATAAACCTACATACATACATATTCTGTCAAAATCATAACCCTCCTTTTGCTACGCCGTAGTCGGGTAAAAATTAGTTTTACTGAAACTAATATTATAAAGAGGATTTTTTTTGTTTGTAATCGATAAATTCAAAAACACGATTACAAAACCTCTTTCAGCAATAGAATGTTTATAATGCTATATTATCCCTAACATATTACAGTACTTTTTATCCCGATAATCTCAAGGGATTCTGACTTCAGGGGATGAAAAACAACAAGGTGACGTTAATAGTGGGGCAAAGTTAGTTAAATTCCACTTTCAGAATTTGTTTTCATACAACAACTTATAAATGAGTAAAGTCTCAACGCTGAGTGTTCTGGTGGACTACATCACGATTATAATACATCTACGGTATCAGCAGCATTCAAGTGAGTACGGCGACACGGCGATAGGGCTGCCAGTCATCCAATTCACACCTGTAAATCCCCAAAAGTCCTACGTAATAAGTAGTGGACGAGCCAATACCATCATGCGGGAGCTTTGTCATGACCTGAATGTTTACTAAAGGATGCAGAATATCCCTATTCTCATTAGTCACCTTCTACGATACTTATGGGAAGAAATGGGGTATTCAACCTTACAGGGAACCAACACCGCATTATGGTTTAACAGGATTACTAGTTATTTCGGTTACTAGTAAAACATAACATAAACTCACGCCTATACCCCCAAAGGGGTAGGCAGAGGTGCTAGCACCCACATTTCGCCAGTTTATGTTTTAGGTCCCAGTGTAATAGGTGGCGAGCCTATTGCCATTAACCGGGCACTTGTATACCTGCGATAGATACACACATACGGTTCCTAGTACTCTTTAAAAAATAACCATTGGCACGCCGAGTGTGCTGACAGAAGTAAAATCTGGGCAATATACAGTTTTTTTAAACGGGGCAGTAAGCACAGGTACCTTAACCCTTGTAATTACAGCAAAATGTTTTCAGGAGACCTTCCCTAACTTTTTGAAAGTCTAATAAGGAGGCTATTATTTCATGTGGAGGTCAAAAGACTCTAAGGAACCATTTTAGCTTTCAGTAATAGAAAAGACAGAAGTCTCCAAAAACGTTTCCCATACATTTCACTAAGAGAATCAAATTTCTATAATAGTGAAACTTTTTGCTTTGGGTAAAAAGTGGGTAGGATTGACTGTAAAGTAAATTTAAAAAAAAATACCTACAAATTTCGATTTGCGATTCAAAATTCTACAAAATTTAAAACGAATATGTTTGTCATTCTAAGTGTGAATTGAATAAATCTTGTTAGTTATTATTTAAGTTTTTCTGGTAAGATTTTAATCGTGAACAATTGGACTTAATAGAAGCGTATTTTTCTTGCCGACTACGATTTTGCCAAAATCTGTGAACGCAGTTCAAAATATCTCAAAAAGTAAGGGAAGGTCTCCTAAGAACCAGGGTAGCCAGAGCTCACTGGAGAATTTGTGCTGTCAGTGGGATGACTTTTGATGTTTGTCCTGCTTTGTCCTCTACACTGACGCCACTGACGGCACAGAAACTCTGTGCTTACAGGGTCGGCAGCGCGAGTGTGGCTTCTTTGGTGTTACACACGCCCATAGGCTTCAGTAACCACTTTCTATCAGGTGGACAGTGCGCTTGTCTGTCACCTAAGTGGTATAAAAAAGAAGTACATTTTCTGAATTGTCACAATCTGTCACAAGGCGTAGCGAAATCATTGCCTTTTAAGTAGGGAAAGAATCATTTTCCAATGGTTTATTTTTACATTATTTAATATTTTTATATTATTTGTTGACATACCTAATTGTAAAATTTAGACGTTCATATGTGCTCTTTGTGTGCCTGAATAAATGAAATTGATTCTTTGATACTTCTATGATTCTTTTGTACCATTTCAAAAAGTCTAAGATAAATCCAACGCGTATAATGGAGATTTCACTTCAAAAATATCGAGCTGGCAACCCTAGACGGCTGCGCGGCTTGTATTGTGGGACCAGGCTCCTCTATCTCGAAGTGCATAGCTAAGTGGAGGAGATAAGAGCGCCGGGGGAGCTGCGGCATGCGATCAATATTGTACGCCGTGTAAAAATGATATGCGTTGTTCTACACTCACATATTACACGCGTACAGTCAATGAATAATGCTGTTCAACGTTTACATATTTAAAAAAATGTAAAGTGTGCGGGAACGGAACCAAAATTCCAAGCGGGCAACGCTTGGAATTTTGGTTCCGTTCCCGCTATTCACGGGAACCTATTCCCGGGATAAAATAACGCGGTTATAACAACCTCGTGTTGTGTTTGCGTTAAGTAGGGTAGCCAGAGAACACTGGAGTTTTTGTGCTGTCAGTGGGAAGACCAAAGGCTTGTCCTGCTTGGTTTCCTACACTGACGACACAGAAACTCTGTCCTTACAGGGTAGGCTGCACGAGTGTGACTCCCCTGATGTTGCACACGCCCATAATCCACGGTAACCACTTTTCTTCTGGTGGACTGTGTGCTCGTCTGCCACTTTTATTGTATAAACGAACCTGTCTATGATACGAATACACAAATCAAATCATTTATTGCTTACCAAGTGTACATAGATCTTACAATTTATATGTCAGTACTTAAAACTTAGCGCCTTTTCCAGGCATTGCAAACATTTAGGTCACATATTTTCTTTATGGAACTAGGTAGGTACAATAATAATTATAATTTGGGCACAGTTAAATTAAATTAAATCCGTTATATAATCAAATATTTGTATTCTAAATTTAGGTTTATTGTAATAATGAAAATAAATGTTAAAATAAACAGAGAAAAAAAATATGTCAAATTCAAATAAAATAAATTAAACAATTTTGTTAAATGTCAGTATACAATGTCAATATACAATAATTATTATGTCAATAAATGCTCACAAACAACGCTAGAATGTCAAATGATACAAAATTTAATCTCTTGGTTCTATATGTCATAGTTGGACTTTACTTGTCTTCTAAATACTCATTGGTTGAATAATAGCATTTTCCTATTAAATATGCCCTAAGCTAGTTAGTGAAGAATGTCATACTTACCTGTAGTTTGGCATGGTTTGGGAGTTTATTAAATATTCTAACTGCCATATAATACGGACTTTCATTCAGCATTTTTATTCTGGAAGGCGGTAGGTGTAGTCTCTTTTTGTGTCGAGTGTTTATGTTCTGAATGTCTTCCTTTGTTTCGAAACTCCTCTTGTTTTTGTATACAAATGTGCATATGTCAAATATGTATATTGATGGCAATGTCAATATCTTATATTCGACGAAGTAGGGTCTACAACTTTCTGTGTTTTTTATTTGTGCTATTATTCTGATACACTTTTTTTGGACTATGAACAGATCATTTACATCAACACTATTTCCCCAAAGCATAACCCCATACCTCAGCCACGAATATGCATATGTGTAGTAGGCTGATAAGGCAGTTTGTATGCTAGTGTTTTTGTTAATTTGGAAAAGGGCGTATGTGAATTGTGATAGTTTAGCTTTGATGTGTTCTATGTGTGTTTCCCAGTTAATGTGTGTGTCTATGTTCATTCCCAGTAATTTGAATGTGTGTGTTGGTGACTTATGTTTAAATTTAAGGGGGACTTTGTGTACGGTCTGAATTGTATGATTTTCGTTTTATTCGAGTTTATTTCTAAGTTGTGTTCTTGTAGCCATTCCGTTATAGTTTGGAGAGTCTTTTAGTTCTCAGTCAATTCGTTGAGCCGTCAGACTCGTTAGAACATGCTTGAATAACAAACATCTTTATAAACTTACACATTTATAATATCGAATAGGATACTAGCGGATGAGCAGCCAGGAGCTCCGCCCGGGTGGATGTCGGTCATCAGGACTTTTGGTCATATCTCCGGTTATACTCAACCGATTGTGATCAAATATACGGCAAATTATAAATCTGACCAAGAGCTTCCTAACAAACAAAATATAAATAAATAAAATAAAAAGACTTTTATTTCTTGCTTAAAAAATATAGGATATAACAGTAAACTTTAACTTTTATTGAAGCATAGTACATAAAATATTCTATTATAATATACAATTACTTTCAAATTAATATAAAACTATGCTAACTATACAATATATACAAAAATGGAATAGAGAAAAAGAGGGAGACTGTAATTTTAGGCATCGAAAAATTCCTCCCCATCGATCTCTACTGGTACCGTGCCCAAGAGGCTGGCGGCATTACCACGCTGAATGGCGATGCCAATTCTTTGAGCGAGGTAAAGGCCAGCCTTATGGTCACGGGAAGCGTCGATTAGTCGCTTCGCTATTTCGAAAACTTTAACTAGTAAATTTATCTATTTATTTATCCTAAGCTTATTCTAGGGTTTGGTACACGTTATATTTATAATGAATTTGATAACAGTACGGATTAGTAGGTACCTAGTTATTTTATATTTATTACACTATAGTAAAAGATTATAATTTATAAGGTTACTTAAAAAAATACTTAATTTTTTTTTTTAATAAACAAAATATAAAACGTAAAAAAAAAATTATGTGGCTTTGGCAAAACTGCTGAAAGGATTTCCAATCCTCGATTCATTTTTATATGTTTTATGATATATTTTTTATATATATTATATATATACAGTGTGGTGACGGAGAAAGAATACAAGTATCACCACCCCATCTCATCCGAAGGGTGTCGTAAGAGGCGACTAATGGAAACATACGCAAACCATATCACTGCGAGAGAAGGAAAACTCGAAACAAAACCCTGTACCCACCCGTCTGGCCGGTGTGGAAACAGTAGGCCAAAGCCTCCCAACATTGGGAGAGACATAGTCCAGCAGTCCTTTACGCTCGTAACGTTCGTGGGAGTTTTGTTTTTGCAAGCGCGACTCGACTTTATAATAGAATAATACCTGTGTGGATGTAAAATGTACTGTATATATGGGTGCGTGGCGTCAGCGCTGCCTAGTGGCCCCATCTGAAAACCAGCGCTGTGCATACCCAACGAAGGGTGTGCGCAGCATTCAATGCTGAGATGGGGCCCTATTTGGGCTCGCATAGTGTGGAGTGTTGCACCCGTAGTCTAAGTTTAATGTGCCTACTGTTTTTGATTTGATGTACCTGCTAACTGTTGTATTGCCTACCAGTTTGTATTTGGTGGGGTGACCGCTGTGTGGGGCCTGAATAAAATATTTTCTTTCTTTCTTTCAGTGGACTGCGATGGGCTAGTTGATTGATTGATTGATTTTTTATATGGGATACGTCAATTAGACTTCGCCTCGTCTGATACTAAGCTGAAAGCAAAGTCTCAGAAAAGAAGAAGCGTCTGTAGCTTAGTGGTTACGCATTACCCTACCACCCACTCCTAACACAAGCAATTTAGCTTAGCTGGAGGGCTTAGAGGGAATGTTACTATATTAGTAATATCGGTTCTAATATTCTTTAAAAAAAAAGGTCACAATTACATTACATACATAGTTATACCATTTTACAATGGTGACACTCAGCTTGACGGCCTCATCATATGCTTTTGAACGGCCTGCTTAAAGGAACCGGGGACTGTGGGAAGAAGGAACGTGAGCTGGTAATGAGTTCCAGGCTTAATTGGTGTCACAGAGAAAAGAGTTTCCGAACAACTTGGTTCTTGATCGGATATTCTGCACCTTATGCCGGTGATATCTAAGCCCTGTACGTGTTGTCCTATGTATGACCAAAAATATAGACTGGAGCTACAGACTGGAACAGTCGCGGATCTTAGATACTGTCGAAATGAGCTGTTCGCTCAAAACTATGCTACTGAAGTGAATTATTGTATTTAGAGTAAGTAGACTTAGTAAATGTTCGTAGATAGACCAAAAAAATTGCCGGAGTCTTCTCAGGTCGGGGCCGCGTTTCGAACCGGTGGTCCATTAGCTAAACTAATCTTCCATATTTCTTTTTATGTTGACGTTTTGTAAGTGCCAATTTAATGGTCTATGCAGAATAAATGATTTTTGACTTTGACTTCTCATACTGATACAGCAGCGAGCAAAAGCTAGGACATATATTATATTGTAGGTATTAACATAAAAATCAAGTTCATCTGATACGTATCGTTAATCGTTACCTCATTTAGAAAACAAGTTTGAAGTATTCCTATAAAAGCGACTATAAATGTCTGTCTATTTATAATCATGGTTGAATCTTCTACACATAATATGATGTCATATCATGCATCAGGCTAGTGTGTAGTTACAGACGTATATCTTGACCCCAAGTAGCGAGAGATGAGACCCTGGCACTCGCAGATTAGTTTGATATAATGTATGATCAATCTATAATTTATAAATTCCAGCCTCTTCGTCGCCTTTTGAGAATAGCATGAAGTGCTACCCCAGACCCTAGTGCTGTCCTCAAAAGACAGTGCTGCGCATATATAGTACATTTTATGACGTGACTGGAGTCAAGATTATATATATATCTAGAAAGAAAGCATTTGTTCAAGGACACACAATGTACAGAGGACCAAACAAATACATATAAACATTCACTGCATATCGTGGGCTACCATCTCAGCATGAATGCCCCGGACACCAGGGTATGCGAAGCGCTGGTTTTCAGATGGCGCCGCTAGTGGCTCCGCCGCCACACAAACCATGCCAGAAACGCATCACAAACAACAGATACTCTCAAGAATGGTGATAAAAAAGAAAAAGAAAGGATGACGCTCGTCCTAATTTGTAAATGGTGACCAATAAAATCGTAATAATAATAAAGTTAATTGATATTATTTAATAATTTAATTCATACATACATACATACATATAATCACGCCTTTATCCCCGGAGGGTCAGGCAGAGGTAAATTAATACCCACATTTCACTAATCATTGAATTCGGTCTCACGTAATAGGGGATGAGCCTATTGCCGTCTTCCGGGCACTATTGTTGACTGGGCTATATATATGTATATCTGACTTTAAACAGCCCTATCCCTTAGTCGCCTTGTACGACACCGCATGGAAAGAGATGGGGTGATTGAAATTCTACTCTGCCGGGAACCACGCGGTTTCATTGAATTCAATTCATAAAATTTAATGATAACTACGTGTTATTAGTAATTAGTCACCATTACAATCTTAGTGCTTGCGTTAGAATGACCCTTGTATTAGAATTTAAGGTCATCAGAAGGTTTTCACAGGGACGGCAGCGCGAATGATGCTTGAGTGATGGCTAATAGGCAGACAGACGGACAATGAAGTGACCGTTGGTTGCGTTTTTCCATCTTGGGGTGCGGAACCCTAAAAACCTCAAAACTCGGAGGAAGTAGGACACGACGGTATTTCCATCCAATTGGGCAGTCTGACTGGGGAAGTACCTCCGCCCTACAGAAAACCACGGCCATAATAACCTCGTGTTGTGTTCCCGGCGGTGAGTAGGGTAGTTAGAGCTCACTGGAGAGTTTTTGTGCAGTCAGTGGGTAGACCAAAAGCTTGTCCTGCTTTGTCTTTTACACTGACGGCACAGAAACTCTGTGCTTACAGGGTTGGCAGCGAGTGCGACTCCCTTGGTGTTGCACACGTCCATACGACACTGTAAAAACTGGTTCGGGCCCCAAGACTTGGGTGCGGGTAATTCTATTGCCATTAACTAAGTAACTGAAGTAAATAGACACTTAAAATTGAGATGAATCACCAAATATAGTTAAATTTTCACCAGCACGCGGATGATTCATCGTCTAACTATTATAGTTAATTTGAGAATGACCTGCTATTTCTGCGTTAATAACCTAATATGAGTAACAGACGGAAGTAAGATAAAACGTCTTTCGATATAAAAAAAATGGTCTTTGTAGCAGTTTTATTCCCTGCTTCCACTTGAATCCACAATCACGATCCACATGTGGATCTGGGGATACTTATTTTACCACTTAATCCACCAGTGGATACATCGATACTTTTAATTCCTCTTGAATACACCATTAAGTGGATCGAATAATACACACAATTATTATATTTCACTTCGATCCACAAGCGAGAGGATCCAAAAATACAAATATTTTTTCTAAGCCACTTGAATCCACAATCTGCTGACTATCAAAATCTTCAGAGAAGATCTTCAAACTTAATTCATGCTTCTGTGTCATCTACTTAAATAATAACACTATTAGTATAATAATATATTTGCAATGAATGAATAAATAAATAAATAAATAAATCGTCCTTTCCTAATAAAATTCTCTTACCAGAATTTTTAAATTTATTTTATTACAGAGGTAAAGTCATGATATCCTTGGGAATTTTGTTGTAGAAACGCACGCCAATACTCACAAAAGAGTTATTAACTGTAGATAACAATAACATAACAATAAAAACAACAACAACAACACAAAGATGATAACAATACCATCTCTAAAAATAACCTAACGCGTATTTCACCTGAATTTAACTCATCCTGACATTCTTTAATAAATTTGTCGTTATCGACGTTCTGAAGTTTTCGTTTATTTTAATAATAACTACAGTTCTACGTAACATGCAATATTTTGCCTCTTGCTTTATTATATAGATTTTAGAGAAACCGCGGTAGCCTAGTAGTATGGGTAATGCACTGCTGAGACGAGGTCTCGGATTCGATCCCAGGTTTTACCATGGCACGCACCAATGACTTCTCGATGCTTTTCGAAGTTATGTGTGTATTTATCGCAGGTTTATAAATGCCCGGTTAATGGCAATAGGCTCGCCACCTATTACATTGGGACCTAAACATAATCTGGCGAAATGTGGGTGCTAGCACCTCTGCTTACCCCTTCGGGGATATAGGCGTGAGTTTATGTTATATGTTATAATTTCAATAGTTTCACCACCATCTGCCAGGCCCCAAACAACTTCACCTTCTAGAAAGTCAATCAGTTGATTAATCGTGAGACTCTGGCACAGGCTTTCCTCTGTGTTTAGTCAGACAGTGGCAGTCGTTCTCGTAAAAGTCAATGCAAACCAATAAAAGGAGTAAGTGTACTGTGTCCTAAGGAGAGTGCCTGGGATACAACCGGCATCGTTAGGTAAATGAGTTCTTAGTCTTATTACTATACAAGTGAGATAATCTGTAGGTACAGAGCCATAAAGGAAGAATTGTTTTAAATCATAATAATGAGCATTTAAGGTTATAATTTTCCTCATGCTCCCTTTAATGGTACAGAAGTAGAAGAACAGGCAATATACTGAAATATAACGTTCCATGCCTCACCTGCCAGGGGGCTATCCATTAATCACGTGATGTTTTTTTAATAATTTTTAACCTTCCCCCTCTATCTCAGTTTACTCCAACGTCTTCCCTGGTGATGTTTCGTTATTTTTTCCGAGTTGAACCTCACATGATTAATGGAAAGCCCCTAGCCGGTACACTTGCTTATTGCCGGACGAGTCTGTGGTACTGACTTGTTTTTTTTTTAAATATTTGCATCCGAAATTACTAATTTTCCCTCTAACCCCTCCAGCTAAGCTAAATTGCTTTGTCACATGTGAGTTCTTGTCGATAGTGTAATAGCCAGGATTCGAACCCGGGACTCTCCTCTCGATCGTAAGGCCGACTCCTTAACCACTGAGCTCCTATAGAAACCAAGTTAAGTAAAATCAAAAGACAGAGACAGCGGTCCTCAATGCTGAGATGATGATTGAGTAATTAATAGCTTGTGAATCACATTTTAAATGCGGACCCAAGACAATAACTTACGCATAGTATGGTCTTGGCCTTCGAGATCTTATCTCTTTGTATGATGACAATATGTAATTGGTGTGATATCACTCTGCTTTGCCCATCATCACCTCTCACCTCTCACGGCCATTTGCCAGTTGTGTCCAAAGTTTACATTTTGGATCGATTTGGTTTTACCGTATAGTGGTGACATCTCAGTCCAGTATGTATCTTTTTTTTTTTATACCATTTAGGTGGCAGACAAGCGCACGGCCCATCTGATGGAAAGTGGTTACAGTGGCCTATGGACGTGTCTAACACCAGAGAGGCCACACTCGCGCACATCTCAGCAGTTTCTGTGCCGTCAGTGTAGAGGACAAAACTGGACAAGCATTTAGTCATCCCACTGACAGCACAAATTCTCAAGTGAGCTCTGGCTACCCTACTCACCGCTAGGAACACAACACGAAGTTATTATAACCGCGTAATATACTTCCCCAGTTGGACTGCTCAATTGGGCGGAAATACCGCCGTGTTCAAAGTGCGCCGTATTGGGTCATAAGTTGCCGAAGGTGGGATAGAGCATGTGTTATTCTGGATAGGAAGGGTGAGTTATTCAGGTACAGGCGGTAGAATACTGCCAAACAGGGAATATCTCATCTCCTGCGCCAGAACCTCGTGGCCACTACCCCTGGATTCTTTGCTTCTGTTGTGTGGGGCTAAACCTCCTCTTTAAACAAAACATTTATGCAATTTTCAACACTATGACGCAGATAAGTAGACTAGTACGAGCGCACCTTAGCGTTCTTGCATCCGACTCGGAAACAATCGTTAATTATTCATTGTATCATGTTATTAAACGTAATAATACTCTTTGTACTTCAGGCTTCTATTGTTGGTTCTGAACAAGAATTTCGACTTAGAAATAATATTAAATAGATTAGAACGTGCTTGGGTATTCATCAATATCTACATCATTTGTGGGATAAATCAGCCTATTCGTAGCACTGGTGCACTTGCTAAGAACTGACCAAGTTCCGGCTTCCCACTCGGGGTTGGAAACTCAGACGGCAGTCGTTTACGAAAAGCAAATTTTGAGAAGTCGCATAAAACTAGCTTGTTGATTCCCGGTGGAGTAGAATAGTTCCAGCCGTGGGTATCATATTATAGCAGCTGATTAAAGGATAGATGATCTCCATCAGATATTAAACATACACGCCATGGCCAAATGCTCACCGCAATAGGCTCGCCCTCTGTTACATTCAAATATAATACATACATATTATATTCACCTGCCTAATACCGCGGTAGCCTAGTGGTATGGGTAATGGTCTGATGAGACGAGGTCTCGGGTTCGATCCCAGGTTTTACCATGGCACACACTAATGACTTTTCGATGCTTTTCGAGGTTATGTGTGTATCTATCGCAGGTTTATAAGTGCCTGATTAATGGCAATAGGCTCGCCACCTATTACATTGGGACCTAAACATAAACTGGCGAAATGTGGATTCTAGTACCTCCGCCTATCCCTTCGGGGATATAGGCGTGAGTTTATGTTTACATACTTATAAATTCCCGAAGGGATAGGCAGAATGGTATTCTTTTTCTTAGAGAATTTTAAAAATTTCCACGCATCCCCCCTGCCGAAGAGGTTATGTTGGACCCGAACCGACTAAAACGCACGGCGTCTGTAGGTCGTTGTTGGTTGCCGGAGGTGAGGGCGACAGGCATATCCCTCGCACCCTGGCCAACCCAGAAACATCTCTCTCAATTTGGCCCTCCTCGGATGTGGCAACTATAGGTATAATAATTAAGAACGGGGACGAAAGGTGAGTGTTAATCCACTTTTACTTTTTTTTAACTTTTATAGTTTATTGTACACATAAATGATATTTATACAAAAAGATGAGATGTAATCTACAAATGTGAGCTTAACTCAAAGTTGAGTTCTCTTCCAGCAAATACGGGAGTGCACAGAGGAATTGCAATACGAGAGGCAAAGTCTAGTGTACATAAAAGTGTAGAATTAACATAAGAAGGTATACATAACATAACATAAACTCACGCCTATATCCCCGAAGGGGTAGGCAGAGGTGCTAGCACCCACATTTTGCCAGTTTATGTTTAGGTCCCAATGTGTGGCGAGCCTATTGTCATTAACCGGGCACTTGTAAACCTGCGATAAATACACACATAACTTCGAAAAGCATCGAAATGTCATTGCTGTGTGCCATGGTAAAGCCTGGGATCGAACCCAAGACCTCGTCCCAGCAGTCCATTACCCATACCACTAAGCTACCGCGGTTGTAATAATAAATAAAAAATAAATAGGGGGTGAGCCTATTGTCGTCTTCCGGGCACTATTGTTGACTTTAGTTAGAGTTGATCTATCTTTACTATAAAATTACATGTCCCGACTGACTGAATCATCATCGCTGAGCCTAAACCGGTGGACATACAAACTCGGAAGGCAGTTTTTTTTTTTTTACACTTGGTTGGCAGACAAGCACACGGCCCACCTGATGGAAAGTAGTTACCGTGGCCTATGGACGTCTGTAACACCAGAGGAGTCACAGTCGCGCTGCCAACCCTGTAAGTACAGAGTTTCTGTGCCGTCAGTAGAAGACAAATCAGGACAAGCCTTTAGTCTTCCCACTGACGGCACAAATTCTCCAGTGAGCTCTGGCTACCCTACTCACCGCTGGGAACACAACACGAAGTTATTATAACCGCGGTATTCTGTAGGGCGGAGGTACTTCCCCAATCGGACTGCTCAATCGGGCGGATATACCGCCGTGTCCTACCAGTTGATGCTTTGTTATAACTTCTAAGTCCGTACTAGCTCACTGGAGAGTTTCTGTGCTGTCAGAGGGAAGACCAAAAGCTGGTCCTGCTTTGTCTTTTATACTGACGGCACAGAAACTTGCGCTTAAAGGGTTGGCACCGCGAGTGTGACTCCCTCGGTCTTTCACACGTCCATAGGCCATAGTAACTACATTCCATCAGGTGGGCCGTTTACTTGTCACCAAGTGGTATAAAACGCTACCGCTACCGGCTACCGCGGTCTTCAAAGAAGGTATACAACCTCTGTATAACCTTCGGGGATTTACAGGCGTGATTATAATTATGTATGTTACATAAAAGTTGGAAAGTTAGCGTGCAGTTTATGGTGCTAGGTACACTACTTTATTTTTAATAGTACTCATATAATATTTCACATTTACGACTAACGATGTTTTGTCACGGACTCGCTGCGTTCGAGTACTTGTAGTGTAGTTTAAGTGGATTAGATTCATTTTATTACAGCAACATAACAATGAATGGGAATTTCTTTTTTGATACGATGTTTTTGTTTGACATTGTGTTGTTAGTATTCCCCATAGACAGGGACTCGTTACGGGTCCCATATTTTTTTTTCTACTTAAAATATCTTTTAGTATAATTAATTATTCAAAATTGGGTGATGTCAAGCTAAAACTTCTCGGGCCTACCCCTCCTTCCGACGGGAGCATGTGTATATAATCACAAGAATATCTATTTTCTTTCTTTCTTTTTTTTATACAACTTAGGTGGCAGACAAGCACACGGCCCACCTGATGGAAAGTGGTTACCGTGACCTATGACCGTTTCTAACACCAGTGGAGTCACATCCGTGCTGCCGACCCTGTAAGAATAGAGATTTTATGTGCCCTCAGTGCAGAACACAAAATCAGAACAAGCCTTTGGTCTTCCCACTGACAGCACAAAAACTCTCCAGTGAGCTCTGGCTACCCTCCTCAAAAATACTTCTGTATAAATCTATGTATACAAGCCTAATAAGAAAATGTTCATCATAGTTTTAAAATAATAGACCAAAGTCTTTTATCCATCACATAATACGCAAATAAATAGGTACTTTATACAGCAACTAAAGTGCGCACTCTATTTTATTTATCTGTGTATTGAAATACTTCGCGAAATTATGAGCCAATGGATTATATTTATATCAAGTACGCACATTTATATAAAAAAACACTACAAAATGAGTAGGCGAGGGATCAATACTCTGTAACAGAAACCTTTTTTTTTCTAGTAAGAAAGGGGAAGACCTAGGCGCACATACCTGGACCAAATCGGGGAAGTTTTAGAAAAGGGGCAGGTCAGGAGTACTCTAAACCGACGAGCGTGCATGAAGAATGTAATGAGAGTGAATGAAGCGAGAGTAGTATGTCAGGATCGTAGCAAATGGAGATCCGTGATCTCTGCCTACCCCTATGGGAGACAGGCGTGATTTTATGTATGTATGTATGTATGTAAGAAAGAAAGAAAAGAAAAGAAAGAAAACATTTTTTATTTAACTTAGGATAAAAAAACAGACATACACAGTAACAAAAAATCTATACTAATATTATAAAGCTGCAGAGTTTGTTTGTTTGTTTGTTTGAACGCGCTAATCCCTGGAACTACTGGTCCGATTTGAATGATTCTTTCAGTGTTGGGTAGTCCATTTATCGAGGAAGGTTTTAGGCTAAATATCATCACGCTACTACTTAAGGGAGCGGAGCATTGATAATAAATGTTAACAAATCCGGCAATTTTTCATACACATTTTGAAGACTAAAACATACGGGCTCAAAGGGATATGAAGCTTCAAAATATACCCCGGGCGAAGCTGGGGTGGGTCAGCTAGTATGTGATAAGAGTCAAGTAGAAATAAAGGCCGCCTCTCGCCTCTCTCTAGTATGGTAGTGTTTATTTTTTATAAGCGTGTGCGCATATTTTGTGGAATGTGTGTTGATTTTTTTTTATAGTTTCAAGGTGGTGGTTTATCAATAAGTAGGTTAGATGTTGCAAAACAATAGTAGTGCGGACTCCATCAAATTCGAAAATGGTGAGGAGGTCATTTCAAAAGCCATAGGTACCTCAGGCTCAATAGGGGTACGAAGGATTTGCCTTATTTAGTCGCCTAACACCCCGGTATCTGAAGTTTATTCCGTTCGAGTCAGACAACCTCCCGCTGACCAGCGGGATTTCCGCACGAAAAAAGGGGTCCAAAATGTGAGCTTTGGTTGTATCCGGGACTAATATGGAGAAAATGATGATGGTATGGTAGAAGATGTAGTGACCAAGATTAGAGGACAGTTCGGACACGTGAAGAAGATGGATGAAACAGATTTATAAATGAATGGCGACCCGATAAAGGTCGACCTAGACATACGTATGTTAATCAGATCGAGGACGTTTTATAGCTAGGTCAAAAGTACCGGCAACCTGCTTGTCAAGCATGTATGAAAACAATTATGAAAAAAAATACCTTTTGCGAGGATCACAGCAAGTGGAAAGATTCTGTCTCTGCCTACACCGATAGGAAAGAGGCGTGTCGTATGTAAATAAATGTCATACTAAGTATACTTATTGTTTGGCTGTGTAAGTGGGCAGGCAAAGCAAGGTCAATTTTACTGAAACTAATGTAGGTAGCTCAGAAACACTCGAAATAGTACAGGAAACTCGTCACGTGTGTAAAGACAGAAGAAAATGGCGGGCTGTTGTCTCTACCTACTCCGGTGGGAGGAAGGCGTGTATATATGTAAGTAGGTTATCCCTAATCTATCTTGAAATGTGTTAATTGCTGATACTGGAGTATAATAATATATGATATCCTCGTCAATCATCTATAATCTGGAATCAAAGATTGTAATCGCATGACTACAATTTTAGATTCTCCTAATCTTCTCTATATTAGATATTACACCAATCATTGAATTCGATCCTACGTAATTGGGGGTGAGCCGATTACCATCTTCCGGGCACTATTTTTGACTCAGCTATGTCTGATGTTAAACAGCCCTATCCCTAAATCGTCTTGTACGACACAGCATGGGAAGAGATGGGGTGGTCCAAATTCTACTCTACCGGGAACGCCGCAGCTAAATTAAATTAGAATCCTGAATATATGTATAGTTTTTTTTTATATTTCAATAATAATAATTCAACATACATACATATAATCACGCCTTTATCTCTGGAGAGTTAGGCAGAGGTGAATTAACACCCACATTTCACGTTCAGTGTAGGATTTTGTATAGATGGAGAAAAAGTGGAACAAGTGAATGAGTTCATATATTTGGTAACATTGTTTACGAGAGATGGAAAGCCTGAAGAAGATGTTGAAAGGAGAGTGATAGCACTGATAGCTGGAAATAGAGTGAATGAGGCACTACACAACTTTATGAGCAGCCGGAAAGTGTCCGAAAAGGCACGACTGGCTGTACATGGAGGAGTATTAGTGCCGACTCTTATGTATGGTAGCGAAAGTTGGGTGTGGCAGAAAAAGCATCAGAGTAGAGTGAATGCAGTAGAAATGCGTGCGTTGCGAAGTGTGTGTGGCTTGACCTTGAGAGATAGAGTGAGAAATAGCGTGATAAGAGAACGACGTGGAGTGATAGAAGATGTAGTGATGAGAATTGAGAGAGGAATGTTGAGATGATTTGGTCATGTTGAGAGAATGAATGAAAGAAGACTAACGAAACAGGTGTATGAGGCGAGTGTAGATGGTACCGTCGGAAGGGGAAGACCTAGGCGCACATACCTGGACACAAATCGTGGAAGTTTTAGAAAAGGGGCAGGTCAGGAGTACTCTAAACCGACGAGCATGCATGAAGAATGTAATGAGAGTGAATGAAGCGAGAGTAGTAAGTCAGGATCGTAGCAAATGGGAAACAGGCGTGATTTTATGTATGTATTGCACCAATAATTATATTCGTTCCCACGTAATAGGGGGTGAGCCTACATAAAATTTTCCGCGGGAGTATAAACACCAATTTACTTTGTATCACGTAGATAATTAATTTTCTTTTTTATCGACCATGTGTAAGCTAGTGGAAATTGTCGACAAACGCACAACACTAAAAAACTAACCAGGGCTGCAGCAGCTGCAGCGCGCTGTTACAAATGAACTCTACGGTTTGAACCCGAGTAGGTTTACCAAACGATCGGATTTGATAGGCCCTGTCTCAATATCATATTACTTACTTTGTACCTAAACATTTTTTTTTTATATCTGGCAAAGAAATTCTGAAACAGCTTAAACTTGTTAAAATAGTATTAAAATAAAACAAAATTTACTTTTAGCAATAATAAAACATTTTTATGTTCCTGAAATCATCCATGCTAAATGTAAGACTTGTCTCAAAGATACCTTAGGTAAAGGTTAACCTACATTCAATACCAGGAGTCGTGGACTGTCGAATTTCCAGCCACGCCCCTTAATATTAAACTAATTAAAATTGGTTCCGTACCCAATTTTATTGAAATGTTATGCAAAAAATAAATTTTCGGTTTTTATTCAACTTCGGTGGCAGACAAGCACACGGCCCACCTGATGAGAAGTTAAATAGAACAAAATTCCAAGTTGTTGGATAGGTACACGATAAATAGAGATGCTTGGTTGCGAATCTCCGCAGCGCAACTGCGCGTGAAGACGGCAGCACACCTCCTCTCCCAAAATCCCGACCGAGGCAGGAATGCCCCTGTAAAGGGATGCTGGGTGACTCTTCATGTGTGCCTGAGTAGCATAGGACACAGTGGAGAGCAGACAAAGCCTCAAAGGGCTGGTTGAGGAGCCGCCCCTTTTCAGGGTAAGATGAGGATATCGTACTTTTCCATACGGAATTAACATGGCAACAGGTTCGAAAACAGGGTTGTTTTCCTCTCGCATCCCCGCACGCTCTCGTCCTTCGAGACCAGCAGGAGGTTGGACAAGGCGGTATTTCCGCCCAATTGAGCAGTCCGACTACGGAAGTACCTCCGCCCAACAGAATATCGCGGCCATAATAACTTCGTGTTGTGTTAGGGTAGCTAGAGCTCACTGGAGAATTCGTGCTGTCAGTAAGAAAACTAAAGGCATGTCCTGCTTTGTCTTCTACACTGACGGCACAGAAACTCTGTGATTACAGGGTCGGCAGCGCGAGTGCGTTCCCTCTGGTGTTACATACGTTTATAGGCCACGTTAACCAATTTTCATCAGGTGGGCCATGTGCTTGTCTGCCACCCAAGTGGTATAAAAAAGCAGCATCCGCAACACTGTGATCGTTACACGTTTGCCTTAGTTTGAGTTACGTAGTTATTTATTATCGGATTTTTTTGAGATTTGTTTGTTCGTTACGTTTGGGAAACCAGGTGTCATGATAATGCGCACAATGGCGCACAACATAAATAACGGCAGTGTACAAAAATGCACACAGAACTTACTAAGGTATATCATGTCGTACCCGGATAACATAACTCTAAGAGGTCCTTCATAAGTGTTCGTTAAAGTAACATTCATTGCGGTACCCTAAACTATTTCATAAAATTAAAATATCTTCTCTTTCACTCCAAATCGCCACGCCCTTTATTATGATTGGTTCCGTACCAATTTTTATTTAATACAAAACCTTTCTTAAAGCATAAAAAGGTATGGTAAAGTGAACAAAAATATGTTCAAATACCAGGATAACATAAAATGTAAGAGTCGTTTCTTCAAAATTTTTGAAACAAGATTTTACGGTACCCTAAAATAATTGATACGATAAAATCATTTGTTATTTTTTTCCTATACCTAAATAGGGTGAACTGACTAGTATTCGACCATGGTCACAATTTTATTATTTTCTGCATTCTTAGTATCGGATGTATTTCTACTGAATTACATACTCTTTTTTAATAACAATGTTGTTCAGTCAGTGGGTCGTATGTTTGTTTGCCCACCCGTTATTGAATGATACGAAAATCACGGCGTCGAAAAAGTTGTCTCTTACATAACAACAGACAACGAGTAGATTGAATAGTAGCTGCGATTTTTTTTTTCAGAGTAAGTACATAACTCTGGTTTTTATTAAATTTGAGCGCGATAGTCCATTCATTGTCCAACCCAAACTCAATGCGAGGGGGTTTCTGCACTTGAAAGAAGCACAAAGTCATAGTTGAAAAATCCAGATTTAAATATTAAAATAAAATTTTTAAATGGACGTAAACCTGTACCTCTACCCTAATTTCATAGGTAATACGTTCGGCCGCGGAGTCCTTTGATGAGACCGCGATGCGTGGCGGCGCTTTTGACACGGACAATCGGTGCCGCCAAGGACATAATATTTGGCGCCAAAGTGCGTAAAACAGTAGGCATCAATGTTGCCATAACTGATTTTATAAAATCTGTAGATGGCATGTTAAAAATAGTAGAAGCAGCGTAGATTTCAAATGAAAAAGTGGTAAATTTATTAGTAGATTAAAATGTATTTTTACGCGTTTATGCTTTTTAAAAGATAGAAGACGAAATCCGGTTCGTTTGTTTTGCGTCTTGTCACCCGCAGAGTAGGTAAGTCTTGTCATATGCAAAGAAAAATATCGTGACAATTTTATGTATTACTTATTTCCTGATTCCTCAACTTTTTCTCCTCTTTCTACTCTGGCTCTATCTCCTCTCGGTATGATTAAAACTTGTGATTTTCAGTAGAAAGGCCGACCTTAACCACTGAGCACGAAGCTATCATTTACTTTTCAGTTCAGATTTTTAGCGCGAACAGATAGCAAAATGTACCTAGGCAATGTACTTTTTAGTAGAAATAGAATATTGTTCTGAACAAAGGGATTGATTTAACCATTAATTAGTTAACTGCAGGTTTTTCAGTCATATTTACCTTAAAAATGAAAGGAAGGTCTGTGGATTTTTCAAAATTCTACGTATTAAATTAGATAATTAGAATTAGATAGATTAATGGTTGGCAACATTCGTATGTACCTACTTGTGCCGACTTCTTTTCTGTAGGTTGTTTACATGTTTATTTGTAGACTAGTTGTTGTTCTGTTGTGCAGTGAAAATGTCGGTTTTTAGTAATAGCGAATATTAGATGATGCTTTGTGTTGGCGCAGCTGATGGTAGCTTGCGAAAAGCTCGTCGGCTGTACAGTGAGATATTTGTGGACGGAAGACTAGAGGGTGACCGTCGGCGGTTTCCCTCTTTGGAGTGTTTTAAGAAGATGGTGAACCGCCTTCAACACACTGGAAGTTTTCGTGGCGACCTTCTACGACGCCCACTGCTTTAGACGATCGTATTCTCGAGCATTTTGAAGTAGACCCGAGTACGAGTAGATACCCGGCGAGCTGGAACGGTTATCGGAGTGACACCCGTTCATTTCAAGGGGGAAGTTCGCGCGTATTTAAAGATGCGTTTTGATCAGAGGATTGTGCGTGGCGGTGAAGTGAGAGTCGCTTGCCCGGCGAGGTCCCCGGATCTCACTCCGCTCGACTATTTTCTCTGAGGTTACGTGAAGAAAAAGTGTACAGTACAGCATGTGACAGCAGAGAGAATATGGAAGCCCGAATATCAGAGATTTACGTAGCGTAACCCCAGATATGTTTCGAAGCGTGCGTGGTAGCATGTTACGGCATCGAGCAACGAGCCGTTGCGCGTTGCTATAATTTTTTAAACGTAGGTATGCCTTGGAGTTTCACGCATACTGTGGCGTCATAAACTCCATTCATGTGTACATGTACTCGTTATGTTTTTGTGGCCTACATAAGTGATAGTTTAAACTCCTTGTGTCGCGATCGTGAAGTGATAAATTAGTGCGTTCTTATGACTGTACCAGATCAGGTACATCACCGTTTCGCTGTAAGGAGAACACGCCCCGGTAAGTGATAGTCAAAATATCTCTGATGTAACCTGTATCTAACTATACCTACGCTTGGTAGGCCGGCTACCAGGCGCACAGCTGAGATTAGAGATTTTGCAGAGGTTATTGAACTCAATTGAACTTATCGCGAAAGAACAAAATACAATAGTGTTGTGACCTACCGCTTTTGCTAAATATCGAAAATTTTAACGAATTTAACAATTTTGTAAGACGACTAACGATGTCATCACTTTATTACTATTTGTACATTGGCCGGTGCATATCGACTGGTTATCAGGCATGTGTAACGACCCTTAAATATGACCACACCTTTCTGTAACACCCTGTATACGTATTATCGATAGCACGAAAGTAGATATATAATTTAATTTGGCCGTAGTCATAAAAAAACGATTACAATATAATTTATTGTTCCGTAGTTCGTCGCCGCCGTAAACTATCCAGGTGTAGTTCCATTCTAGTGGGAATATCTAACCGGCTCCATTCTGCTGGAACTACCCCGGTTTCAAGTCTCGGGAAAAGAAACTTGAATACCATGCCTAGAAATCGCACTTGCTAACGCTGCTGCACTAACGAGACTGTTCTTCGCGGAGGATCGGGAACAATGGCGTAGCAAACCCATGGAAATGGAGAGGCGTATGTCCAGTACTGGACTGCAATAGGCTAATTGATTAATTAATATAGATTTAGACAGGAAAATGTTAGAATCTGTTCAGGCGGGATTCAGGCGATAGTACGTACGAGTATCGATAGATGGCTCCCATTGTTCGCCGTAAAACGGATATATAGCGTAGCGGTCGAACGTTCGACTGCTTCACAGGAGGCGCGGGTTCGATTGCCCGTTCAGTGCAAATATTTGTATGCATGAATATATAATATTTGCATTGGTCTGGGTGTTTCTATGTATGATATGTATTTATTTACAAAAAAAGTATATAAGTATGTTTATCCGCATTCTAGATTAGCTAATAATATACATAACGCAAGCTAGTTAAGCTATGCTTACTATGGGTCTAGATAGCGTTGTGTAGAATGTTGTAGAATATTTATTTATTTATTTATTATATAGGAAGATTTGGATGTCTTTAAGCGAGTTTCAGTGGCTCAGTGGTCAGACCAATCCCCATGTAAGGGAAAATCGCGTGTTTGAATCCATCCTGAACCGTTTCAATTTTTTCCTATCTTAATCGATTTTAATAGTTAGTATACTAAATGCTTTAAAATTTCATTCAATAATTGATTGCTTGAATCTTAATCAGTCCAAAAACCAAAACTGCCGAGTTGGTGACATAATTCCCAGCAGATTCAATTCCCATCGACCGATTTCAAAAAAAAAAATTGAACCTCGATGCTACAGCCTAGATTTTCTCAATAGAAATATGATGTTTGTGATCTCAGACTGTTTGTCGTTATAAATCAAGTCTACCTGTAATCTACCGTATTTCTGAAAACCAACACGTCCTTTCCCAGTATTTTACGAACACTATATTATGATGTGTGAATTCCTTCGGGGATCTGTGCGTCCTTGTAATACTTATAATATGTTTCCTTTTTTCTACAAGTTACTAAAAATAGACACGAAGCTGTGTCAAAAGCTTCGTAAAATTCGAAGGGGTTCTTTTGATATTATTCGAACAAATGGAGAGGTGTGAGCTAAATTTTTATGGTTATGGTGTGGATATGAATTGGAAATATTACATAACTTATGTATATTGCAAAAACTTAACCTTCATATAATGCTCCTCTTCACAACTACCGCAGTGCCTTAAAGCAAAGGTTTTTGAACAGTGCTTTCTTCCTGTTATGACTTTCGGTTCCGAAACGTGGACACTTACAGGGGGCTGGTCCATAGTTTAAAAGTTGCGCACCGGGCTATGGAGCGAGCTAAGCTTGGAGTTTCCGTGAAGGATAGAATTCGGAACGAGGTTATCCGACAGAGAACTAAAGTTACCGACATAGGTCACAGAATAAGCAAGTTGAAGTGGCAGAGGGCTGGCCACGTTTGTCGAAGGACCGATGTCCGTTGGAGCAAACGAGTCCTAGAGTGGAGACCGCGAGAAGGTAAACGAAAGGTAGGACGCCCCCTAGCCAGACGGACGGACGACCTGAAAAAGGTGGCTGGGACAGACTGGATGCGGAAGGCGGAGGATCGGAGAAAATGGCGCACATTGGGATAGGCCTATGTCCAGCAGTGGACTGCAGTGGGCTAATTGATTGATTTAATGCCAAGACAATTCATTTTACACATATTAATGATGAGGCTCAAGGCTACCTCGCCTGCAAGCCAGTGGGCCAATACACCTGCTGATACGAACTAGGCTATCCCTCAAGCAATATCCACAATGGTATAAAAAAACAAACAATATAATTAAAAATCATCAGTATTGTCATTATTGATAGTATCGCTACAACGGCGACATTAATAAAACCACAAAATCATTGACAAGGCCATGACACCTGCACGCTGGCGACAGACTGACAGGGGAACCGAACCGAAACACGTCTGACTCATAGTCATAGACCATAAGCTGTTGAGTCATCGCGTCTCATTCGTACCTACAGGGCGTTTCGTAATAAGGACATTGTACGCGGTTATTGTGTGAGCAAGATGCAAGGAATTGCGAATCTTAAGATGCGCTAATGTCGTGATGATGACAGATCAAAACCGGAAAACAACACTGCCAACGCTTCAATCATTTATCAATCGACTTACGAGTGGATACAGTGAGCGTCCAAGAGGGACTCCAACCTACGATAAGTCCCTTACTGGAGGAATGCT
The DNA here is from genome assembly GCA_963662185.1 of Eilema griseolum. Classification (NCBI taxonomy): domain Eukaryota; kingdom Metazoa; phylum Arthropoda; class Insecta; order Lepidoptera; family Erebidae; genus Eilema; species Eilema griseolum. The sequence goes on from OY759255.1 coordinate 2,151,629, forward strand.
CGGACCAATTGAGCTAGGAGATATTAGGAGGTTGAAAACGGCGGTATTTCCGCCCAATTGAGCAGTCCGTCTGAGGAAGTACCTCCGCCCTACAGAATACCGCGGCTATAATAACTTCGTGTTGTGTTCCCAGCGGTGAGAAGGGTAGCCAGTGCTCACTGGAGAATTTGTGCTGTCAGTGGGAAGACTTAAGGCTTGTCCTGCTTTGTCTTCTACACTGACGGCACAGAAACTCTGTACTTACAGGGTTGGCAGTGCGACTGTGACTCCTCTGGTGTTACAAACGTCCATAGGTCATGGTAGCCACTTTCCATCAGGAGGTCGTGTGCTTGTCTGCCACCTAAGTGGTTTAAAAATAAATAAAGCTACTGATCCATGTCTAAGACGTTCATTTTTTTATCTAAATCGATAGGAATAGTTAGCATAGGTATTAATTGCTTTAAAATATCCTCAATCATTTTTACAGGCATTTTCTATCAATCAAGCTTAACCTATTTGCAGACTACTGGGTGTTTTTGGTGCCCTAGCAAGTTCATTGGAGTCCAGCCAACACTCACCTGAAAGCCGGTACACCTGCTGATTGACGGACGAATGTTCTTTTATTTGAGGTTGTGAGGGTAGACGGCAGTCAATCCATTAAAAGCGGCAAAAGTTAAATATTAAAAAGCATTAGTCATAAGTCGTACGCCGAAGTGAAAACCAGAAACAAGGCTAAGATGATGATAATGACTAATCATTAGTCGGATTATATGATGACTCTCTCCAGCTCAAGGTTGCAGTGAATATATTAAACGCAGTTAGCGCATACGTCACCTAGCGTAAACATGCCAGAATTCTTGGAAGCAAAGAATTAATTTATCCTCCTGTATCCTGCTGTATAATACGTGAAAGTTAGTGAAGATGTTTGTTATTGAATCATGCTCCACAGAACCAGCCCGGTGGGGGGGTTCTTACCCCTCGTTTACACCACGAAACAAGTTGTAAACTTGTTAAAGACTTGTAGAAGACTAATCAAAACACAATACTTGTTTTATACATGGAGCTCGGGTACTTTTCGTTCACATTGATGTATAGCCAACAAGTTGTAAACAAGAATAAAACACATTTGCGTTCACACTATAGCCTGCGACATATTGCAACTTGTCAAATACATGTTTTATACTTAGGTGTAAACGAGGGGTTAGGTTTCAGATGCCGTAAGATTATTGGGTGTAGCACTGTCTAAGACATATTCAGCTAAAATTTAGAGCTAGACAAATTTCGTAATAACGTTCACAGGAGTTGTGGGAACAGGATTTATAACAATTCAATGCGGACAGCATCAGCTAATCTAATATATAAAGCTGAAGAGTTTGTTTGTATGAACGCACTAATCTCAAGAACTACCGGTTCGAATTGAAAAAAATCTGTTACTGTTGAATAGTCCATTTATCGACGGAGGTTATTATATAACATCACGCTACTACAAAAGTAAACGGAGCAGTGATAATAAATGTCAACAAATCCGGCAGATTGCCATACATCTATTTAAGAATAGAGATTTGTATTTTTGTATTTGAATAAAATCAAAAACTACTGCACCGACTTCAAAAATTCTTTTATCATTAGAAAACTGTTTAATCACTGAATAATATAGGCTATATTATATTTCCAAACATTAAAGATCCTTACTAAAAACTCCAATAATTCAATTCAAGGTGTAAAAAATTCCTTACATCGCGTGTCTCTCACACAAGGGAGGCGCTGCCGCCTACGGCAAATTCCGGTCCCACCGAAGAGACCCTGTAGAAGGCTGCTCGAAGGCATCCCACTTGTCTCTCTGACCAGAGGACACAGTAGAGAGCAGGTAAGGGGGCGGGCTAATTGCTTTCACCGTCCCCCTCCCCTTTCCGGGGTTCGAAAATGACAGCATGCTTCCCACTTCTGAGGAGGTTATCTTAAACAATAGATGGCCCTGGGTCAGCCGGGGAGCTCCCGAACCCTAGGCAATCTTCCACCCGGATATTCGAAATGATGGCAGTCGGGGGTATATCTGTATACTTCCGCTCGAAAAAAGAAGTTGGAATGGAATCCGAATTATACGCGGGCGAAGCCGCGGGCAACAGCTAGTTAAATATAAACAAAGTTTGCAGTTTATAAATTAATTGAAGTATAAATAAGATAATACAGCAATTAAAGCCAAAATATTAACATTTCTAGATAATGTATTAAACTTTAACAAACCAACTTCCTTCTAGTTTATGTATAATGGTAAAAAAAAACTCACTGTACTGAATTAAATCAAGGTTAATATTTTAAAGACCTCCGGCTCAGTACGAACATCTGTTAGACACAACTAACAATAATTGGTATTTATTCAGTGCAAGATGTTTCAGATTTAGTGACAGTGTAGATATTTATGTATGTGTGTATGTATGTATATATTGTCTGGGGTATACATCTTGTATACCTTCATACATTAAAATTTCCACTTTCATTTCTCTGGGCACTCTTGGGTTTGCTGGAAGATAACTCAACTTCGAGTTAAGCTCACCTTGTATATTACATCTCTTTATTTTGTATAAAAGTCATTTATGTGTACAATAAAGTATAAATAAATACATTTCGACACCAGTTGTTGGGGAGTCATGATGTACAAAGTCAGTCAAAGTCAAAAATCATATAATCTGTATAGACCATTATATCGGCACTTACAAAACGTCAATAAATTAGAAACATGAATATTAGTTTAGTAAATGGGACACCGGTTCGAAACGCGGTCCTGAACTGAGAAGACTCCGGCAAGAAACTCAGCGGGCATTTCTTTTTTTTTCTGTCTATCTACAAACTACAAACACTACTTAATAAGTTTTATAATCATCATCATTTTGATGAGGATAGGCTACTTGGAGAGCCTATCACAGCCAGTGCAATCTGACCTCCCAACCCAGAGAGAAAAGTCTGCACCAGAACCTCTTCCGTTCTTTGGCAAGTGTACTAGCTGGCAAGTGGCATAACTCTCTCATATTATAACTTTTCAAAAGTGACATAATGACAGAGCTGCTGCTCATTGGCATAATATGCCTAATGTTACAAGAGATGCACTTTCCATCGAGTGTAGTGCTAGCTTTACGATGTCAGCCAGTAATTGCACACAGCACCGAGACAGAACAATTGTCTTTTAAACTAAAATTGCTTGTTTCTAACATGTAGATATAATTCATATAATTAAAACACTAGCTAGCATATTAAATTACTACAGTAATTATTCACAACACACATTATGTTAATGTATTTAATCTAGAACAAAATTAAGAAAAAATAACTATTTTTAAAATAAAGTGAACCTGTTTAATAAACAAAATGACAAATCTGATAATGTATGTCTTCTAGACTCTTAGATAATTTCATAGTAAAAATGGTGAGATTTATTTGAAACTAGCTGTTGACTTCTACTTCACTGTATGTAATTTAGGTCCCATACAACATACCCATATATACTAACCATGGGAGTCTATTCGCAGGCACATAAGCCTATATATTTAACTCCAAACTATTCTCTGCAGGTGCAGAACATCCGATCAAGAACCAAGGTTCGGTGACTCTTTCCTCTGTCGCTGTTTCCTTCTACCTACAGTCCCGGGTCCTTTAAACGGGGTGTGAAAAAGCATATGATAAGGCTGTCAGGCTGAGTGTCACTGTTGTCACATGGTATGTGTAAGTAATGGTGACCCTCTTTTCTGAGACTTTGCCTTCAGCTTACCATCAGGCAAGGCGAAGTCTAATTGACGTGTTTTATATAAAAAAAAAGAAAAAAATTCTATGCATGTACCAAATGTCTACCAGATCCATTCAGTTGTTTGAGAGCTATTGAATAACAAACATCTTCATGAACTTACTAATTAATTATAATATTACTTAGTAGGATTTCCAGTTATTTTGTCAGAAGTGTAGACATTTTTTTTATTTAGCTTATATTAATATGATTTCATTCCATTGGACAAAAATATTATGCATTGAAATAGAATAATTCTATTTTAATAGATTTCATTACTATTTTTACATGTGTAATTCTGTTATATCTGTATAGCCTTGTGGTATGGGTAATGGACTGCTGAGACGAGGTCTCGGCTTTCGATCCCAGGTTTTACCATGGCATACACCAATGACTTTTCAATGCTTTTCGAAGTTATGTGTGTATTTATCGCAGGTTTATAAGTGCCTGGTTAATGGCAATAGGCTCGCCACCTATTATATTGGGACCTAAACATAAACTGGCGAAATGTGGGTGCTAGCACCTCTGCCTACCCCTTTGGGGATATAGGCGTGTGTTTATGTTATGTTATGTTAATTCTGTTATCTGCCCTATTCCTGACGTTGCGGTTGCTTGTCAGCAACCACGGTCACGGGGGTGGGTGTAGATAACAAAATAGAACAGAATAAATAGAAACAGACATTATTAAAATATATTTTGTAATGAGGTTATCAAAATATTTGTACAGATTACTTCTATTTCATAGTTAGAACAATATAGCTTTCAATTAAATGTTAATATTTAAACTGGGGGTTTGAGTAATGCAGACTGCCTTAGTAAGAAGCCCCTAGCCAGATGGACCGACAACCTGAAAAATTGGCTGGGACAGACTGAATGCAGAAGGCAGAGGATATGGAGCAATGACCCACATTGGGAGCCGTCTATATCCAGCAGTGAACTACAATAGGCTAATTTATTGACAAAAACAAACTTAAATTCAAGTCAATAAATAGGTAATGCAGATTTAATGAGTATAACAGACCACTTTTATTATTTAAATTAGCTGTAAAACTAAGTACATATGCTATTTTAATTGTTTGCAATCTTCTAAAGTGATTTAATACAATGAGGTGTTAAACAGACAAAGGCATGTTATGTGTTTAGAATAACAACATTGGGTGTGTTCTAACCACTATACTAATTGCTAAACCAGACTTGTCTTGAATTCAAGGTCATTACAAACACGTGTTTTATCACAAACACTGCGTTATAAACAATTATAAATGAAAAAAAAATCCTTTTAAATACAAACCCCCGCTTTATGCCAAATTTTATCGCAGTAAAAAATATTGTCTTCAATGGATAAGATTTTAACTGCAATTTTCTGGATAGGTACACTCTTCAAACTATTCGTAACGTGTTTTTTTACAGTTAATATACAGGCAAAATAGAATAATTGCTCTTTAGAAAGGCCTCCTACCTTGTATACATCGCCGTAGGTGCCAGATCCGATTCTCTGTATGAGTTCATACTCATCTTGTGGGTTCCTTCGTGATATATCCGAACTTAAAACACCACCACTATGCGCCATAATCACTATTGAACACTATACTAACATTTATCTACACTTTCATCTCATCATTCACATAATTATTAACACAAAACGTCGTCAAATTAATTTTTCTAACACTAGACATCGTCTGACGTTTGCCACAGTGATATTTCGGTGTTGCCATGTGCGTTTTTTTAAGAATAACCGAAACTACCAATAAGTAAAATAAATTCAAGTGAGGCATGTTAGAAATTTTAATAATTGAAACAAGAAATGTAGCAGAATCGTAGGGCTATAAACACATTGGTGACATTAATATTACTAGCTATACAATGAAAGCTATAATGTACAAACTACCAAAAGTTGAATAAGATGTAATGCTTTGTGAAACTGCGTTCCGTTCCCAGATTCTGTCTATAATAGGTTTACAGTGGTCTTTTGATTCTTATTTATTGCAGTAAAATATTTTAGCCCTTATACTGGTTATACATTTAGAACAGATTAAAACAAAATACACAATCGAAAATCTGCCTCATATGTCATCAACATCATCCAAGCGTTAATCGCGGTTGCATTCAAAGCTTTCACATCGGAGTCTGGGGTCTGTTTACCAGTCTAACTGCGGATTTGGCTAAACTTGAATATTTTCCATGAAGCAACAGCCATATGACCTGCACAAGCTAAAGGCGATATTGAAAGATTGCTAGACCATTTTTAGGGCTCCCAATGACCACCATAGATGTTGGTATGGCAACCCGGGCCGACGTCTCAACTTGCTCGTGCTCTCCGAGTCACGACAAGACCGATGCAAATACTTATATTCATGCATACAAATATTTGCACTGAGTGGGGATCGAACTAGCGCCTATTGCGTGGCGGCTCAGCTTCCCTATTCCGCCTGAAACCTCAACCCTGAAAAGAATACCTGCACCATGCCACCCTTAGCGGTCATTTAGCACTTAAGCAGGTAGACGTTTTCCTTTTTTTTCGTGCGGATATCCCTTTAGATACCACCCTCAGCTCCACCAACTAAACCCTCAGTCATCTCGAGTCAACGCATATCCCATTCACTCGGGTCCGACTGACCCTGAGCCATCTACGTACCTTACGGTTTCTAGATAACCCCATCCTTACCGTCCTATACCAGAAATGCGGAGGCGCGCGTCTCATCATCGCGCAGGCCTTCACCCGGGGAACCAGCCCACCCTTGCCTTGCTCTCTATTGTGCACTGCTTTCCTTCCCCCTAGACATGGCACAATCGCTAGTAGATTTTATTTTAATTAGATGAAATGATTGTTGATGATAATGATGACGATCAAAGAGATGATTACTGCCTCAGTAAAGTGGACAACACTACTAAAGGCTCCCTTGGGAGATTTGGAACCGTAGAGTATACATAAGAAACTACTTTTCGTTTACGTTTCTTATGTATACTCTAAACACGAAATGTCATAATAAAATTCACAGTAATATGTAAATCTACCATTTTTAAACATAAAAACTCCCATTCTCACCAATTTCGGCAAATAAAATAATATCGTGATGCACCCTTATTCATGTTGGCGCCAAAACTCCAAAACAGTCGTAAACGAATGGCCAATTGTCTAGTTCATTCTATTCTATTAATGAATAGCCACTGGTTTAGAGGAGGTTTAGATGAGGCTGGTTTTACAGAAAAGACTAGGATGTTCATTTCAAACCCCAAAAGATTTTGTAGTAGGTAACCGAACGCCGCTGTTGTGTAAAAATATCTATTTATTTGCGTCTTCTGCGACATACATACATATATTCACGCCTGTAAATCCCCGAACGAGTAGGCCGAGGTGTATTAACACTCATTTCGTCAACTATGATTTTCTCTTTTCATTTTCAGTCCGATTATAGTGGGCGAGCCTATTGTCATCCAGCAGGCACTTTGTCTTGTTTACTATCGGATAGAGAACATCCCTACCTTTTTTTTTGATGGAGGTAGGACACGGCGGCATTTCCGCCCAATTGAGAAGTCCGACCGGGGAAGTACCTCCGCCCTACAGAATACAGCGGTTATAATAAGTTCGTGTTGCGTTCCCAGCTGTGAGAGGGTAGTCAGAGCTCACTGGAGAATTTGTGCTATCAGTGGGAAGACTAAAGGCTTGTCCTGCTTTGTTTTCTACACTGACGGCACAGAAACTCACAGCGCGACTGTGACTCCTCTGGTGTTACAAACGTCCATAGGCCACGGTAACCACCTTCCATCAGGTGGGCCGTGTGCTTGTCTGCCACTTAAGTGGTATTAAAAAAAAACCTCTTTTTTTGTCGTCATGAATAAAACAAACCCGTATTGTTAAAATGGTATATTTATTACAATCCAATATCTCCGGCCGGCATCCATGTAACGTCTTACAAAATTTGTTTTACGCCGACACTTCATAATAACTTCTAACACTTTATTATAAAATTATATAATCTTTTGGTACATTCCATTAAGTGCACTTTTACAAACTTTACCACATATCGTGACGTAAAGGCTACTCGAGTTAAGCATTCGGGGAAATTTTCAATTCCCGAAGAAAATATCGTAATACACATCGGCACGACATCGGAAAATAACATTTGTGGTCGGGGCGTTTAAGCTTATTATTGCTTGTGAACGTTACTCTAACAATACCTGTTTGGTTTCAAAAGTAAAAGTTTATTTAACGATGATATAAATACTTTACATTTGAAATACTTTCACGATGTTCTAGATATCATAGGTTTGATGCGATATCCAACACAAAATACCGTTCAGAAACATAGTGAAAATATTTTCAATGAACATTTTTTTAATATATTTATATAAAATGGACTATTTGCATTCTAAATTTCATCTATAAAATACATATAACAGATTAATTAAGCTATTATCAGTGGTTTTCAGATATCGAGAATTTTCTAGAAAGACTCGTACGGTTCGCACAGATAGCGTGACAGAAATAGAAACATGTTTGGTCTCTTTCTCTTGAAGGCGTTACCGATTTAGTGCAAACAGCCGAACGAGTGCATATTGCAATTGTAATATAGTTTCACTTTTAACATTTGACAATACGATAAAAGAACATGTAATACCGTTTGATTTTCAAACAATTCATTGTACCTACATTTTTAACAATGACAATATCAACTTAAAATTTAACTTTACACACTAACATTTTCATTTTTATATCAAGTGCCTAATGGTATCACGATTTCGATATAGAGTAACATGAAAAATTTGACAAATTGATACTAATCTTCAATTATTATAAATAATATTTTTCCCTCCCATCCACCGATTTTGTACTAAATACTATCATAGTATATTTACACGGAAACGAATCGAAAACAACATTTTTATTTGGTAAAAGCGCTTACAACGATGAGCTTATGTTTATAGACTGGTTGTTTAAAACTACAGCACCCGCAGTTTTGGTCTGGCACGTTCGGGAAGAAGAGGGAGAAGCCGGTTACGATCGGCCTTCTCGCGTTTTGTAGAGCATTGTCTCTTTCACATATCTACTTGGTATTGGTTTTAACTACTCTATGAAGGTATCTTAGTGTCAGTCTGTTGTGCGATAGAGAGAACGCTCTACAAAATCGAGGTAAGTCGATCTTAGCTTTCTTTTCTTGACAGGCTCGCGTTTGACCACTATCTCACCTTATGGCTCTCCTACCAGACGTGCCGAACCAATTGACGGGTGTTGTAAAATCATATAAAATCAACGTTAGTAGAAAGACCATAAGTGTTTGGAAGAGGCGTTATAAACATTTGAAGGCAGTGCAACAACAATTTTGCATAGAATGGCTAACAGTAATAGTTAACATTAATAATATATATATAGCCTTTATTGTACATAAAAATTGCTTTTCGTTCGATAATGCACAATTAAATCAGATTTATATAGAGTTGTTTTCTCACATTACAAGTGCTATGAGTCATAGGCATAAGGTTGTAACACTTGTAACTCATAATTGAAGGTTATGAAAGTAGAAAAATATTATTATAGCTTTTGGGTTTATTGGAAAGCAGATCTTTAAACAACCCGTGTATAAAAATATATAAAGAAACGAGAAATTAATTACAAAAATTTTTGAATTTGCAATGTTTAGAAGCGGGAACATTTTCAAGCATGCTTTGGCACTTTCACCATACATATTACAAATAAATGTATTTAGATTTTTTTTTACATTTTTTCGCCAAGTGGATGAAACAATAGTTATACAAACTCCTATTATATCGAAGGAAACATTTACAAATTTAACCTATTATTCTAGTCAAACAAATATACACACACAAACGAATAAATCTTTTAAACATTTACGGAAAGAGATCTCTTACGGATATTAGTGGCTTCTCAAAATACAACGTCACGTTCCATTATGAGAAATTCAGTTTTTTGATTTGATCATAGCGGCGTTTTGCGAGCATCGCGCTCCGGGCGTTCCCTCCAAGAGCGCAGACACAGAGCGTTTACAAACCGCCTATATGAACACATCTATAAAAAGCAGTTTTGTAGCTCTATAGAAGAATAAATTATACTCACAAAATAATTTTACTGTCTACTACGAAAAAGTGCGCAATCACACAAATTTACCTATTTTTTAATTATTTTCTTTTATTATTCTAATCAAAAAATACATAATAACCAACTTCAAATTACTTCTAATGGTAAATTATAGGGAAAAAAGTATCTTAAAAATTAATAGTAACATTAAATAAAGGGATTAAAAAATAAAAACAGGTCTAATGTTATTATTTCACGAACTAGGATCCGAGGCTAACTACATACTTTAAAAAAAAAAAGAAGAAATAATAACTTACTTTTTTCATGAATAAATAATTCCTGCCTGACGGTTTATACTACGCGTGAGCAAAGCGTCTATATTATCGCATCACTATCTTGTCTCATTTGGAATTTGAGGTTAGCTGACGCTATGTGGGAAATTAAAACTACGTTAGTTGGGGGCGGGCACGGCCTCACCTGCGGGCCGCGCGCGGCCTGCCGGGCCTCGCGCGGCCTCGCTTGGCCTTGCTGGCCTTCACGCTGGCTTTCGCCTTGGCGCCGCGCTTAGCTTTGGTATTCGTGGACTTGGCCGACCGGTTGCTCTCGACGGACGTGACTCGCCGGTCCGACTCGAAGGAGAACGCAGGGACGACCGTCTTGACTTCGGACGGCGACAGACTGATCTCCAGCCGCCGCCGCCGGGACCTGGTCATCCTTACGTTCTGAGCGTCCTCCACTTCGAGCTTCAGGGGTGCAGTCTTGGTTTTCTTAGCCCTAACTATCTTACGTTCAGTGGTCTCCTGCTCGGTGCTGCTCTTTCTAGACGATCTTCCGTTCTGCCCCTTTTCTCTGAGAACGGGTTTAGTCAGTTCCTCGAACTTTCTCTTTCTAGTGACCCTCGTGACCGCCGTCTTCTCATTCTCTATAGATTCTTTAGTGGCTCTAGTCTTTTCTGCGAGGCTTCTACTCCTGAGCACGCGTTTCACGACCTCCTTGGTCTTTGTACCTTTCTTACCGTTCACAACTTTACTGCGGAGTTCTCTTTCCCCGTCTGCTTCCGTCTTGACCTTGGGCTCGACTTTTCTTCGTTTTCTAGGCACGGGTGACTTGGATTTCATCGCGCGACTAGTTTTGGGGAATGCGACTTCTGTGCCTTCGAGAGCTTGACTGCTTTCTAAGTATACGAAGTCGTCTAATTTAGATCTAAGTTTGGCGTAGGTTCGTTCTACTGGCTTCACGGAAGGTATATCTTCGTCGTCGTCGGTGAAGGCAGGTTCTGGCGTCTCCGCGACAGGCGTGTCTACAGTGTTAGCTTTGATTAGTTCAACGTCATTCTCTATTGAATTTTTGTTCATTCTGTTTTTGAGGTTATTGATGGTTTCTAATAGGTCTTTGATTTCTTCTGGTTCTATGATGTCAGAGGCGGAGGTGGAGGTGCCCGCCTCGGACGCGCTCGACTTGCGTTGTTTGTTTTTGTATCTGCGCTTGTAGAGGTCAGCTTTGGTCATGTCCTGATAAAAGAAATAATCCAAATTAATAAAGATCATATTCATTTATTACTTGCAAATATGGGTTACATAAGATGTTATATAGATTAAATAGTGTCACCATATTTCACCTTAATAGGCATGCAATTCTTATAATTCAACAAGTTTAATAATTATAATCATTAATTAATACAGATCAACATTATTTTTTAAACAAGATCTACAGCAGAATATGGAATTAGTGCAATCATTTAAGTCAAAATCTAGTAATTCTAGTACTATGTTTGTAAGTAGTATTGGTCACTTTATTAAACTATGTATATTTTATGAGATTTATATTAGGTCCGCTTAGACACGCTACGAGATTTACAATAGAATGGAAAAATATTCCAATTTATAAGATTAGTTAAATTAGCTTAAATTCATTTTATCAAAATGATTGCTGGATTACCAACAAAGCGGAAATATCATTCCAATTTATAAAATGTATCTTTCGTTCTGTCCGGTAACATTCCGTTATATTAGATTAATAATTATATTAATAGCTATATTATATTATTGGAATGATCGGATAATACTGAAAGCATTCAATTTTTGTTTAAAAACAAACCTATTTTAAATTATTCTGATAATACTCACTGCTGTACTGTATACTAAATGTTTCCACAATTATTCATTATAATAATAATAATAATAAAAACTTTATTGATAGTAAGAATATACATTGTTAACTAATATAGGTTCAACATATTTCAATACAGTGTATAATGAGCGTCCAGAGTATAGTTGGCGCTGTTACAGGTGGTACATCATATCACATTAGGTGCTAACATAATTATGTTAACAAAAATTAATGAACCCTGTCTCCTAAATTAGGATATCTTGTGTCTTAGGAGGCAGCATCTTTTTAAGTAATCATTGTCAATACATTATTCATGTATTGACAATGATTACTTTAAAGATAGAAATATTTTTAAATAATCATTGATAAGCAGATGCATGGCTTGAATCAACAATAGTGCCCGGAAGACGGTAATAGGCTCACTCTCTATTACGTGGGACCATAATTAATGATTGGTGAAAAGTGGGTGTTAATTCATCTCTGCCTAACCCTCCGCGGGATGAAGGCGTGATTATATGTATGTATTTTTTTCTCATTTAGCCTATTATCACACAAAATGTATACCAAATCGTATCTACAATAATTATTCTTCTATTTGCAGTATTTTTATCACGAGCTAATTCAGCGTTATGCAGAATTAAAATGCAATAAAGGCTAAATAATTCTTTTGCAACTGGGGTTGTCACCAATTATACTATATTTGTTATCCCCAATGGTTTTATGTGTACTTGTATAATCTATGATTTGACATTTTGTAATTAATTGTACGAACGAGTTATTAAACGAGGAATTATTCATTCATAGTATGCTGACATTAATTCAATTTCTAATACAACCTTTCAAGACGTGTACGCCAGACCAGAGTAGAGACCAGTGTAGACCAGAGAATATTATGTGCATCCAATTTTGTAACAACTTTTTTTTATACCACTTAGGTGGCAGACAAGCACACGGCCCACCTGATGGAAAGTGGTTACCGTGGCCCATGGCCAATATTCTTAAAAATAAATTTATCTTATCTTGCCGCGTGGTTTCGTTTAGAATTAGGGCCACCCCATCTCTTCCCATGCGGTGTCGTACAAGGCGACTAAGGGATAGGGCTGTTTAACATCACAGATATATACAGCCCAGAGTCAGCCTCAGACGCATGGCTCGAGTCAACAATAGTGCCCGGAATACGGCAATAGGCTCACCCCCTATAACGTGGGACCGAATTCAATTATTGGTGAAATGTGGGTGTTAATTTATCTCTGCCTAACCTTCCGCCAGGATAAAGGCGTGATTATATGTATGTATGTATATATGTTATGTTATTTTTTACGTATAAGTTTAACCTATTTATTTGTGTTTGTAAACCTGTGCGTCTTTCTGTGATATTATAGCTTACTAACGGATAAACCAATTTTAGTGCAGTTTTTTTTTTGTTTTCAAGCTGATGTAATCAAGATAGCTCTTAACTATAAGTTCATTCTTTTGAGGATCATCGCCTCTTTCCTAGTTGATAAAAGGATCTTACTTACGTTCACAGGTTCCATTAAGTTTGGTGGACGCTTACGTAGATGGTATTTCTATCGGGAACAATAAATGATGTTACAATCATTTCTTTTTCCTTTATGCTCCCTAATGAAATTAGGCATTTGCCTGTGAAATGTAGTTAAGAGTAACTGTGCCAAAAAAGCTATTATATACTCCAAGAATATTTAGATGATAAACAAGCTTGGAAATGAGCTGTTCGTTCAACTATGGTACTCAAGCAATTTATTGTAGTTAGATTAAGTAGGTAAATGTTTGTAAATAGACTAAAAAATTTCCGTTGAGTTTCTTCCTGGAGTATTCTCAGATTTGGGCCACTTTTCGAACCCGTGTTCAATTTGCTTAAGTGTTATATTTCTTTTTATTTTGACGTATCGTAAGTGCCGATTTAATGACCCATGTCTTCCTATTCAATTCGATTCAAACGTTGAATGGAATTGAATAGTGTGTAGGATACACAGCCCTGGTAATATAGTATTATGGTGAGTAGAATTAGTGATGTACAAGCCTCGAGGCGTCGAGTGTTATTTCTGAAGCCTCGAGGCGGATTGGCAAGACTTGGTGAGCTCGGTGAGCTGAGTCCCGAGTCTAGCCGAGGCGCGACTTGAGCTATGCCTCGAGGCTTTAAAAGAGCTCTAGCCTTCAAAAGAACTCGAGTCTTCAAAAGAGCTCGAGCTTTCAAAACAACTCGATTCTTCAAAAGAGCTCGAGCCTTCAAAGGAATTCGAGTTTTCAAAAGAACTTGAGCCTTCAAAAGAAAGCATGCCTTCAATACAAACTGAAATTTATGTTGATAACTTTCATATCTGCGTAACTAAATAATAAATTAATATAGTAGGCCTTCAAAACTAAATATCTTGTTATCATTTATTGAAAAAATCACATTATAGTTGGGCTTAAGGTAGGTTTGATGGCAAACTAGAAAGTAAATTGAATGAAGTGCTATGTTGTTCGGTACGGTGCTAGGTGTTAGGTGTAATTCTGTTCGATAGTAAGTATTGCTTTTTTTTTGGAAGTTGTGGAAGTCCTCAAGATACATGGCAACAAACCCCTACCCGACTCACATAAACACACGAACATCCTGCCAGGAGTGAAACATAGAACCACCTTTGCACAACGCCAATATTTCAAGTAAGAACATATATAAGAAAATTCCTCAACATAATACGTCTTTGTAAATTTAAAGTTAAAGCTCAGAATGGCTTCTACTTCAGGACTACACTCAAACTGAATCCCTACTTACTTTCATCGCATGACACAAGTCACCATCACATTTGCCCTAACTCAAACCTTACACCCCCTTCGCTCACATATACACATACACACACGCACACACGCATACACTCTAAACTTATACCATTCAAACAATGAAACAACATATTTTAACAGTTTACTTAATATAATATATTTATATATAAGACATTAGTTCAACTCGTAACTATAACCTGAAGTATTATAATTTTTGTCGACTCACTGTTTCCTAAAAGACAGGCCTACCGTCTAGTTTAGGAGACAGGGTTGACAACAGTGAACAGCTGGGCAGAAAAAGACTAGTGCGCTAAAGAGAAATGCTTCGAGATCGATAGAGCGCTCAAAAGGGCACGTGCTTTCAAAAAAGGCTCGAGTCTTCAATAGAGCTAAAGCCTTCAGAAAAACTCGAACCTTTAAAAGAGCTCGAGCCTTCAGAAGAATTCGAACCGTTAAAAGAGCTCGAGCCTTCAAAAAGGGCTCGAGCCTTGAGTTATGTGAACTCGCAAGAAAGACTCGCAAGTTATGTGGGACTGAAAATGATTGTTAGCGAAATGTGGGTATTAATACATCTGTGCCTGCCCCTTCTGGGATTTACAGGTGTGAGTGTACACTCCCACCTGTAAATCTGTATGTTTTATTCGATCTATTTTTTTTTGTCCTAGGTAAATTCAATTTCGGAACTTTTTCACTTTATGTTTAAGTGACAACTATGACGAAAATTTTATTTTTCTTATCATACCTGAATAACGCTGAATTAGGTCGTGATAAAAAATACTGGAGATAACATCCATTTGATATACATTTTTGGGCTAATACGGGATTATAAAGGCATCAAAAATAAAAACAATAAATAAGAAATATAATTCTTTTAAATAATCATTGTCAGTACATGAAAAATTATGTAAAGATTCAGTATACAGTACAGCAGTGAGTATTATCAGAATAACATAAAATAAGTTAGTATTTAACTTTTAAGTATTAAGACTATAATTCAAGAAGAAAATAGTGCGGTCTAACAGTCTAACCGGATTTTAAACCAATTGGAACTAAAAATCTAACTGTCTATTCCGATTGTTAGACCGATGGGAACGAATGATCTAACAGTGTGATTAGATTTATAGACAATTAACAATAACAAAAGATTTGAATACTAATCGTAGTAATATATCATTGCTATTACAAGCACATAATTAGTAGTTAAAGTGGTAATTTAAATTAGCATGGTCAATAAAAGGTATTCCAATATAAATAGAGAATATAATCGCAGAGGTTCTTTAAATCGGAGTGCAATAAAGCATCTGTAGAGGGCCACCACAGGATTCTTTGTATCTTCTGAACTTCACTCAGCTTCTAGGGGGTATAGTCATTTGTGTACGGGTCACGTACATTATTAAAATGCTGGCCTTAGCAACTTTGCGATCGATTGCCTTATAATAAAACAGTTCAACCTAAGATCATACGGGAATAGGCCGCAGCCAAACAGTAGCTTCGCGGCATAACGTGTAGTACCTATTATCATTTGCTATCGATGAATACATTTTCTAATTAAAAACTTATCTTTTATTTGTCGGGAATTAAATCCCCCTACAAATTGACAAGCTTTTATTTAATTTGTACTATCCGTATATATTACAACATATATATAACAATACGTAAATATATGCGTAATATATAGGTAGTCCTTGAAACAGTTTATTACCTCTAAGTTAATAATAATATATCTTATTATTGTATGTACACAAATAATGGACACAGAAAGACAATTTGGTAGTTTTGTGGCATAACAAATGGCGGCCTTATTGCACAAGGCAATCTCTACCAGGCAACCAATTCATTGAAATAAAACAACTTTTCAACGGATTATTTAGATTTATATATTTGCGTATATTACTATCAAACATTAACAATATCAAACAGTACACAGGAAAATTCTCGGCAGTTGATGTCTGTCTATAATTTCTGTATTCCTTTTTGTTATTTTTTATAGTTTGGGTAACATGCATTTTTTTTTAATTCTACCATCTATCACTCCAAGTTCGACAGCATATAGAGTATTCATATCTTCAGGATATCAAGAAGCTAGTTCCTAACATTTATTCAACAGGATATGTAGTCAATTAGACTTTCACAGACAAAGATTTTCATTCTTTGCTTTTTTTCTCTCTCGACGATGTAGTCTAATTGTACCTACCATCCGGCTGTCTCTGACCAACGCTGTCTGCTTACACCAATATGCGGTTAGCATTGCGCTGGGAGGCGGCCGTTATTTTAAAATAGTTGTGTGCGACTTTTTTCTTAATATTCTTTTTTTTTTGTACATACAACACGAAGTTCTTCGTCTTCATATGCCTGCATTTGTTCTCTTCTTTCTTCCGAGTAGTACTTCTCCTTTAGCTTACAAACTATCAGAAAGGAAGGTCACCAATGGCGAATATGCTACAATGATGGCCTCATCAGATGCCTTTACTCAATTTAGGCATGTAACTAACCAGACCGTGGCCTCACCAGATGCCTTTACTCAATTTAGGAGTGTTACTAACCAGGCCGTGGCCTCATCAGATGTCTTTACTCAATTTAGGCGTGTTACTAACCAGGCCGTGGCCTCATCAGATGCCTTTACTCAATTTAGGCGTGTAACTAACCAAGCCGTGGCCTCATCAGATGTCTTCACTTAATTTAGGCGTGAAACTAACCAGGCCGTATGACCATCAGGTCATTATCGTATTTAATGAATAAAACCTCGTTCTGATCGAACTTTTCTGGTTGTCATTCTGAATAATATTCGTAAAAAGTGCGCGGGAGTCGGTTTCATCACGATTGGTTTACTTGTGAAGCGCACAATAACCAATAACACATATTTGTTACCAAAAATACCATACCTTTCTCGTTACCATACCATTTTCATTACCATACCGTACCGTACCAGAGCATAAATAAATAGAAAAGAACACAGTAAAGTAGAAAAATATATGTTTTTATACCTTGTTTATTTTTTGGGATCACATCACGTGGCACTTCACTTAACTAACTTACACGTCTACATTTTATCTATATACAAAAGAACAGTCTTAGCTGTACTTGTTTAATCGCCGACAATTTCCTCATCGAAATGTCCTCTCCTAATGGACGGAGTGTACTTATTTATTTAAAATCACTTATCTATCGTGCACGCGGGACTTCACTTAACTTTTTTTTATAGAAAATTTTCTATCTTTTTTTTGTTTTTTTTTTTAATGTCGCTTAGGTGGTAGACAAGAACACGGCCCAGCTGATGGAAAGTAATTACCGTAGCCTATGGACGTTTTTAACACCAGAGGAGTCACAGTCGCGCTGCCGACCCTGTAAGTACAGAGTTTCTGTGCCGTCAGTGTAGAAGACAAAGCAGGACAAGCCCTTAGTCTTCCCACTGACAGCACAAATTCTCCAGTGAGCTCTGGCTACCTTATTATTATGGCCCCGGTATGCTGTAGGGCGGAGGTACTTCCCCAGTCAGACTGCTCAATTGGGCGGAAATACCGCCGTGTTCTATCCTAATGGACGGAGTGTACCTACTTATTTATATGAGATCACTTATCTATCGTGCACGCGGCACTTCACTTAACAACCTGTATATATACATCTTTTCTATCTACAAAAATCACAGCCTTAGCTATGTTTCCCCATCGAAATGTGCCCTCGTAATGGACGGAGTGTACTTATTTATTTCAGATCACTTATCTATCGTGCACGCGGCACTTCACTTAACAACCTGTATATATACATCTTTTCTATCTACAAAAATCACAGCCTTAGCTATGTTTCCCCATCGAAATGTCCCCTCGTAATGGACGGAGTGTACTTATTTATTTCAGATCACTTATCTATCGTGCACGCGGCACTTCACTTAACTTGTATATATCTACAAAAAAAACAGTCTTAGCTATACCCGTTTAATCTCCAACAATTTCCCCAACGAAATGTCCCTTCCTAATGGAAAAAGTATACTTATTTTTTTGAGATCACTTATCTATCGTACACGCGGCACTTCACTTAACTAACTTGTATTTTTGTAATTTTTTATTTTTTTAATACCACTTAGGTGGCAGACAAGCACACGGCCCACCTGATGGAAAGTGGCTACCGTGACCCATGAACGTGAGTGACAACAGTGGAGTCACATCCGTGCTGCCGACCTTAGTTCTACATCTTTTCTATCTACAAAAATCACAGCCTTAGCTATGTTTCCCCATCAAAATGTCCTATCCTAATGGAAAGAGTATACTTATTTAATTATATATAGCACGCGGCACTTCACTTAACTAACTTGTAACTATACAACTTTTCTATCTACAAAAATCAGTCTTAGCTGTACTTGTTTAATCTCCGAAAATTTCCTCATCGAAATGTCCTCTCCTAATGGAAGGAGTATACACTTAACTATCGTGCACGCGGCACTTCACTTAACTAACTTGTATATATACATCTTTTCTATCTACAAAAAAACAGTCTTAGCTATACCCGTTTAATGTCCGACAATTTCCCCATCAAAATGTCCTATCCTAATGGAAAGAGTATACTTATTTATATGAGATCACTTATCTATCGTGCACGCGGCACTTCACTTAACTAACTTGTATTTTTTTAATTTTTAATTTTTTTTTATACCACTTAGGTGGTAGACAAGCACACGGCCCACCTGATGGAAAGTGGCTACCGTGACCCATGGACGTGTGTGACAACAGTGGAGTCACATCCGTGCTGCCGACCTTAGTTCTACATCTAGTTCGACATCTTTTCTATCTACAAAAATTACAGCCTTAGCTATGTTTCCTCATCAAAATGTCCTATCCTAATGGAAGGAGTGTACTTATTTATTTCAGATCACTTATCTATCGTGCACGCGGTACTTCACTTAACTAACTTGTATTTTTGTAATTTTTTTTTTTTTTTATACCACTTAGGTGGCAGAAAAGCACACGGCCCACCTGATGGAAAGTGGCTACCGTGACCCATGAACGTGAGTGACAACAGTGGAGTCACATCCGTGCTGCCGACCTTAGTTCTACATATTTTCTATCTACAAAAATCACAGCCTTAGCTATGTTTCCCCATCAAAATGTCCTATCCTAATATGGAAGGAGTATACTTAATTATTTGAGATCACTTAGCCAACGTGCACGCGGCACTTCACTTAACAACCTGTATATATACATATCTACAAAAATCACAGCCTTAGAGCTATGTTTCCCCATCGAAATGTCCCCTCGTAATGGACGGAGTGTACTTATTTATTTCAGATCACTTATCTATCGTGCACGCGGCACTTCAACCGTCTTAGCTATAACCGTTTAATCTCCAACAATTTCCCCAACGAAATGTCCCTTCCTAATGGAAAAAGTATACTTATTTTTTTGAGATCACTTATCTATCGTGCACGCGGCACTTCACTTAACTAACTTGTATTTTTGTAATTTTTTTTTTTTTTAATACCACTTAGGTGGCAGACAAGCACACGGCCCACCTGATGAAAAGTGGCTACCGTGACCCATGAACGTGTGTGACAACAGTGGAGTCACATCCGTGCTGCCGACCTTAGTTCTACATCTTTTCTATCTACAAAAATCACAGCCTTAGCTATGTTTCCCCATCAAAATGTCCTATCCTAATGGAAAGAGTATACTTATTTAATTATATATAGCACGCGGCACTTCACTTAACTAACTTGTAACTATACAACTTTTCTATCTACAAAAATCAGTCTAAGCTGTACTTGTTTAATCTCCGAAAATTTCCTCATCGAAATGTCCTCTCCTAATGGAAGGAGTATACACTTAACTATCGTGCACGCGGCACTTCACTTAACTAACTTGTATATATACATCTTTTCTATCTACAAAAAAACAGTCTTAACTATACCCGTTTAATCTCCGACAATTTCCCCATCAAAATATCCTATCCTAATGGAAGGAGTATACTTATTTATATGAGATCACTTATCTATCGTGCACGCGGCACTTCACTTAACTAACTTGTATTTTTTTAATTTTTAATTTTTTTTTATACCACTTAGGTGGCAGACAAGCACACGGCCCACCTGATGGAAAGTGGCTACCGTGACCCATGAACGTGTGTGACAACAGTGGAGTCACATCCGTGCTGCCGACCTTAGTTCTACATCTTTTCTATCTACAAAAATCACAGCCTTAGCTATGTTTCCCCATCAAAATGTCCTATCCTAATGGAAGGAGTATACTTATTCATTTGAGATTAGCTATCGTGCACGCGGCACTTCACTTAACTAACTTGTAACTATACAACTTTTCTATCTACAAAAATCAGTCTTAGCTGTACTTGTTTAATCTCCGACAATTTCCTCATCGAAATGTCCTCTCCTAATGGAAGGAGTATACACTTAACTATCGTGCACGCGGCACTTCACTTAACTAACTTGTATATATACATCTTTTCTATCTACAAAAAACAGTCTTAGCTATACCCGTTTAATCTCCGACAATTTCCCCATCAAAATGTCCTATCCTAATGGAAGGAGTATACTTATTTATTTGAGATCACTTAGCTATCGTGCACGCGGCACTTCACTTAACAACCTGTATATATACATATCTACAAAAATCACAGCCTTAGCTATGTTTCCCCATCGAAATGTCCCCTCCTAATGGACGGAGTGTACTTATTTATTTAAGATCACTTATCTATCGTGCACGCGGCACTTCACTTAACTTGTATATATCTAGAAAAAACAGTCTTAGTTATACCTGTTTAATCTCCAACAATTTCCCCATCGAAATGTCCCTTCCTAATGGAGAAAGTATACTTAATTTTTTGAGATCACTTATCTATCGTGCACACGGCACTTCACTTAACTAACTTGTATTTTTGTAATTTTTTATTTTTTTTATACCACTTAGGTGGCAGACAAGCACACGGCCCACCTGATGGAAAGTGGCTACCGTGACCCATGAACGTGTGTGACAACAGTGGAGTCACATCCGTGCTGCCGACCTTAGTTCTACAAATTTTCTATCTACAAAAATCACAGCCTTAGCTATGTTTCCCCATCAAAATGTCCTATCCTAATGGAAGGAGTATACTTATTTATTTGAGATCACTTAGCTACCGTGCACGCGGCACTTCACTTAACAACCTGTATTTATACATATCTACAAAAATCACAGCCTTAGCTATGTTTCCCCATCGAAATGTCCCCTCCTAATGGACGGAGTGTACTTATTTTTTTGAGATCACTTATCTATCGTGCACGTGGGACTTCACTTAACTAACTTGTATTTTTGTAATTTTTTATTTTTTTTTATACCACTTAGGTGGCAGAAAAGCACACGGCCCACCTGATGGAAAGTGGCTACCGTGACCCATGAACGTGTGTGACAACAGTGGAGTCACATCCGTGCTGCCGACCTTAGTTCTACATCTAGTTCGACATCTTTTCTATCTACAAAAATCACAGCCTTAGCTATGTTTCCCCATCAAAATGTCCTATCCTAATGGAAGGAGTATACTTATTCATTTGAGATCACTTAGCTATCGTGCACGCGGCACTTCACTTAACTAACTTGTATATATACATCTTTTCTATCTACAAAAAAACAGTCTTAGCTACACCCGTTTAATCTCCGACAATTTCTCCATCAAAATGTCCTATCCTAATGGAAGGAGTATACTTAATTATTTGAGATCACTTAGCTATCGTGCACGCGGCACTTCACTTAACAACCTGTATATATACATATCTACAAAAATCACAGCCTTAGCTATGTTTCCCCATCGAAATGTCTCCTCCTAATGGACGGAGTGTACTTATTTATTTCAGATCACTTATCTATCGTGCACGCGGCACTTCACTTAACTTGTATATATCTACAAAAAAACAGTCTTACCTATACCCGTTTAATCTCCAACAATTTCCTCAACGAAATGTCCCTTCCTAATGGAAAAAGTATACTTATTTTATTGAGATCACTTATCTATCGTGCACGCGGCACTTCACTTAACTAACTTGTATTTTTTAATTTTTTATTTTTTTTTATACCACTTAGGTGGCAGACAAGCACACGGCCCACCTGATGGAAAGTGGCTACCGTGACCCATGAACGTGTGTGACAACAGTGGAGTCACATCCGTGCTGCCGACCTTAGTTCTACATCTTTTCTATCTACAAAAATCACAGCCTTAGCTATGTTTCCCCATCAAAATGTCCTATCCTAATGGAAGGAGTATACTTATTCATTTGAGATTAGCTATCGTGCACGCGGCACTTCAGTTAACTAACTTGTAACTATACAACTTTTCTATCTACAAAAATCAGTCTTAGCTGTACTTGTTTAATCTCCGACAATTTCCCCATCAAAATATCCTATCCTAATGGAAGGAGTATACTTATTTATATGAGATCACTTATCTATCGTGCACGCGGCACTTCACTTAACTAACTTGTATAGTTATCTACAAAAATCACAGCCTTAGCTATGTTTCCCCATCGAAATGTCCCCTCCTAATGGACGGAGTATACTTATTTATTTGAGATCACTTAGCTACCGTGCACGCAGCACTTCACTTAACAACCTGTATATATACATATCTACAAAAATCACAGCCTTAGCTATGTTTCCCCATCGAAATGTCCCCTCCTAATGGACGGAGTGTACTTATTTATTTGAGGCACTTATCTATCGTACATTCTATCGTGCACGCGGCACTTCACCTAACTAACTTGACATCTTTTTTTATACAACTTAGGTGGCAGATAAGCACACAGTCCACCTGATGGAAAGTGGCTACCTCACGGTGTTGTGTGTGACAACAGTGGAGTCACATCTGTGCTGCCGACCTTAGTTCTACATCTTTTCTATCTTTTTTTTTTATACCACTTAGGTGGCAAAGGTCTACAAAAATCACAGCCTTAGCTTATGTTTCCCCATCGAAATGTCCTCTCCTAATGGAAGGAGTATACACTTACCTATAGTGCACGCCGCACGTATAATATAATATAATAGGTCTTACCTATACCTATTTAATCTACAACCATGTCTCCATCGAAATGTTCACTACTAATTTCATGAATGAAATCTCCATCTACGAAACTAACTTGTTCTTCATTATGATGGTCCTGTACAACGTTTTGATAGAAACAGTTTATGTCTACATAAAGCACGTCGGCATCGTCAGGTATGTCATCCATAACAATTTCTTCAATTACATCCATCTCATCTACAACTACTCGTTCGTTCGCATCCATTTCGGCTACATCTAAATCAAAAACTTGTTCATATAAACCCTCCTGACCTACACTTAAGTCCTCTTCATCTACTCCTACATTCTCCTGACCTACAATCATATACTGGTCGTCTACTCCCTCCTGACCTACAATCATATACTGGTCGTCTACTCCCTCCTGACCTACAATCATATACTGGTCGTCTACTCCCTCCTGACCTACACTTAAATCCTGTTCATTTTCTCCTAAATTATCCTGACCTACACTTAAATCCTGTTGATCTTCTCCTAAATTCTCCTGACCTCCACTTAAATCCTGTTGATCTTCTCCTAAATTCTCCTGACCTACACTTATATCTTGTACCTCTTCTCCTAAATTCTCCTGACCTACACTTAAATCCTGTTGATCTTCTCCTAAATTCTCCTGACCTACACTTATATCTTGTACCTCTTCTCCTAAATTCTCCTGACCTACACTGAAATCCTGTTCATCTGCTCCAAAATTATCCTGAACTACACTGAAATCCTGTTCATCTGATCCAAAATTATCCTGACCCACACTGAAATCCTGTTCATCTGCTCCAATATTATCCTGAACTACATTGAAATCCTGTTCATCTGCTCCAAAATTATCCTGACCTACACTGAAATCCTGTTCAGCTTCTCCTAAATTCCCTTGACCCACACTTAAATCCTGGTTATCTTCGTCTGAATATTCTGTACATGATGATAAGACATGTGCATTTAGATAATTTATATACTCGACTAGCACACGGCGTTCACCTACACCGGGTGTAAATCGCCTTTCAAATTCTAATTCCCTATCCAAATCTGCATATCTTTCCCCCAAAGTATCTACATCAGAATTTAGGGTATGGAAATTGGGGTCATAAGGTACATCAAAATCCACACATGGCTCGTCTAAATCCGTATCTTCGTCTAGTGAGTCTATATCTGATTCATCGTCTACGTCTAGTGTATCTAACTCTGAATGCTCATCAATATCAGCATCCTGCTCATCTATGTCAATGTTGTGTCCTATATTTCTATTTAGTGCATCATTCTCTATGTCTTCAATATTTATATCTAAAGGTGGTTCATTTTGACATACAGCGAGTTTAAAGCTGCTGCCCTCGTCGATGTTGACTCGAAGCGCGGCGATGAGCTCATCGGTCCCGAAGCGCCTCAGGGGATCTACGGCCAACAGGCCGTGGACGATGCGTTTGCTCTCGTTCGAGATGTTCGCCCAGATCGGTCCTGTGTACAAATTGTAACTTATCAATTTGTTTTATTTTTTCTAATAACGTTAAAGAGGATATCGCAAAGAATTGAGTTACTGAGGAAATGACCTTGCTTCATCCTAGCGTTAATCCCAGTTACATTCGAAGCTACGAACTCGGGAGTTTGGAGATCGCTTTATCGACTTTCGAGTTTTTTTTTTTACAAAATAAATTAAGATATTGACAGAAATTTACGGAGGAGAATGAGAACATGTTGCGCAGACCCTCCAATATTTGGGGCAAGGGCAGGCAGACAATTTCAAACATCTTGACAAACTCACATATTCGATATTAGTAGGGAGTATATCTTACCTTCCATGGTGAAGTAGCCGCTTCTGATTCTATCCATGAACACGGTGATGGGTTCTTTCTTCGAGAATGGTTGGAATGGTGCCTTGCCAGACAACATGTAGTACTATAAAGGAAAAAATATATAAATTACGATTTATTACATGCTAGCTCATATTTAACCCGAGGAGGTAGGCAGAGGTAATATTTTTAAAGACTTTTTGGATCTTTTCAACCATACATTTTTTTAATAAATATAAGGGATAATGCTCCCTTTCTCACTTTGCAAGATACTCGTGAGAAGTACTTTGTAAGACAGTAACTGTTGTATTAAACTTTGCCAGAATTACATATATGATAGTTTGACATGATGAAAGTAATCAAAATCATCTCAACATTAATCCTCCAGTTGTATCTAAACTTGGCCAGATGGCGTACTCCGAAGCTAGAAGTGAAAGTTACAATTGGGTCTAAGTAGAGGTACTATTGTTGGTAGGTGCGAGTTAGGTAGGTAGGTAGGTAGGTAGGTAGGTAGGTAGGTAAGAAGGTAGGTAGGTAGGTAGGTAGGTAGGTAGGTAAGAAGGTAGGTAGGTAAGAAGGTGGGTAGGTAAGAAGGTAGGTAGGTAAGAGGGTAGGTAGGTAAGAGGGTAGGTAGGTAGGTAAGAAGGTAGGTAGGTAGGTAAGAAGGTAGGTAGGTAGGTAAGAAGGTAGGTAAGTAGGTAAGAAGGTGGCTAGGTAAGAAGATGGGTAGGTAAGAAGGTAGGTAGGTATGTAAGAAGGAAGGTAGGTAGGTAAGAAGGTAGGTAAGTAGGTAAGAAGTTGGGTAGGTAAGTAGGTAAGAAGTTGGGTAGGTAAGTAGGTAAGAAGTTGGGTAGGTAAGTAGGTAAGAAGTTGGGTAGGTAAGAAGATGGGTAGGCAAGAAGGTGGGTAGGTAAGAAGGTGGGTAGGTAAGAAGGTGGGTAGGTAAGAAGGTAGGAAGGTAAGAAGGTAGGTAGGTAGGTAAGAAAGTAGGTAGATAGTTAGGTAGGTAGGTAGGTAAGTAAGTAAGTAAGGCAAGCACACGTACGTAGACGACGCCGAGGCTCCACAGGTCGCACTGCGGGCCGTAGCCGGGCGCGGCGGAGCTGCGCGCGCGGGACACCACCTCGGGCGCGGCGTACGGCAGGCTGCGGGCGGGCGCACACACACACATACACATCGTTACGTTACACATACACTGACAATAATCAGGCCTATCGCACTCCACTGCCGGACATAGGGCTCTCCCAATGTTTGAAGACTCTGAGCTTACTGTTTCCAAGCTGGCCAGACGGGTTGGTTCAGAGTTTTATTTTGACTTTTCCTTCCCTCGCAGTGATATCGTCTGCGTATTTTATCACTGCCTCTTACGAAGATCTTCGGATGAGATGGGGTGGTGATACTTGTATTCTATCTTTATCACCACATGAAAAATACTGACAATGGGTTTATAAACCTACAAGTTCACAGTTAGAAGCCTCTGACAGTTAAAAATATAATACATATTCCTGTCAATACAAAATCTTTATCGATTATATTTTCAAGTAATTGAAGTTCATAGTGAGTGAAATTTTTGGTTACCCAAAAAATTATATACTTATACCGGTATTCCCGATATTCTTTTCATTAATACCTAGAACGAGATTTAAATCCGCGACAGTTCTTTTTAATAGAAAAACCTAGCTTGTGTCACATATTCTGATTCTGCATTCCCATTCTTGCAATCATAAAATCAATTCTTAGAACTCTTTTAGTTACATGATATCCACTCAGCCACCTCACACATACATACAATCACGCCGCACCATTCTCTCGTACCCAGAGGCCACGTGAAGGTAAGCACTCACCTGAAGCAAGGCGTCATCATGCGCGGCCGCTCGTCGCAGCCTTCAGGCGCCCTGCGCGCGAACCCGAAGTCCACCACTTTGACTTTAGCCTCGCTCAGGCGGTGGCTCGTCAGCAGAATGTTCTGGAAGGAACGTCACAATGTTACATACAGTTGATAAATGGGGTAAAGTTTGTTAAATATATGTACTACTTGGAAAGGCTAAAGATCGATATATGGTTGGCTACCAGCATACTGAGTTAGTGCACTGGTGACATCTCTTGCCGAAGAATTCAGAATGAATTCTACTTTTTACTTTGAAGCCAGTTCGCTTATCGTTTTTGATCGGTATGTCAATTTCTGGAAGTGACTGCCGTCTGACTTCCCGACCCTGATAGGAAAACCTGCACTAGAACCTCGTCTGTTGATCAGCAGATGAGGATATCTCGAGTCCCGTGTTGGTCTCAGAGCCCGCCCTAAGTCCACAAGCGTGGTATAGCATGTGGGCTCCTCCTCACCTCAGGCTTGAGGTCCCTGTGCACGACGCGGCGCGAGTGCATGTGGCGCAGCGCCACGCACAGCTGCGCCAGCAGGCGCCGCGCCACGCGCTCGTCCAGGGCGCGGTCCCCCAGCTGCGCCGACAGTTCTCCGCCCGCAGCCAGTTCCGTCACTATATATGTGAAAGCCTGGGAAACAAACATATTTGTTGTACTACTTTCTTATTTTATTCTAATAACCTGTCCCAGGACCTATATTACGAGTTTATACTTAATTTTAAGAGTATATGGAGCTATGTTGTATGTCACATACAGTTAAAATTGTTAACATGGACGTGTGGTGTGAAAAGAGTAAATAAATAGCTGAGTGTCACCATTGTCACACGATATGTGTAAGTAATTGTGACCCTCTTTTCTGGGACTTTGCCTTCAGCTTACCATCAGGCAAGGCGAAGTCCAATTGACGTGTCCTATATATAAAAAAATAAAAAAATATTCCACGACATTCTACACAACGCTATCTAGACCTATGGTAAGCATAGCTTAACTAGCTTGTGTTATCGTATCTAGAATGGGGATGAACATACTTAGATACTTTTTTTTTTGTAAATACATACATATTATACATAGAAACATAAGTATATTAGAGTAAGTGTGAAAGCTATAACAGTGAATGAAAAATTGAGAAATTAATGTATGGGGTTTAGCCTCAAATGGGTTCAAGTCTCAATATATGTGGTTATAAAACGTTCAAATCTATAGACACACTATGAAAAGATATGAAAATAGTATTGTTTAAAAAATTCAAGAAAAACTAGGAGCAGAGGTAGACCCAAGAAAGATGGATTTATTGCGTGAAAGAGGACACTTATAAATGGGACCAAAAGAACCAGATGACTACGTACCTGCTAATACAGTGAGCATACTTACAGAATCATGGAACACTTCGTGAAGGGTGATGATGTAGGGACATCCTTGACACGCCTTCAGCAGTTCTATCTCCTGCTTGATGTCTTTCTTCTGAGTGGATATGATCTGTTAATGAAACAATAAATATTAGCCTATGAACTTATTGAAGTAAAAACTGCACGTGAGAACAAAAATCATAGCACTCAAATCATCGTCTCCAAGCGTTTGGACCGACGATACAATTCATATGTTAGGGCTAAACAAAAATAATATTAAAACAGAAACAGTTAAAAAATGTTTTTTTTTTTTCAACGAATGAAATAAATAATCGGGTAAACTTTAGAAAGTATTATTTAGGATTCGTTCAATAAAATAAGTGAAAAAAAAATAAGCGACTCTATCGATCACAGGTATTATAATGAATTATGTTATAATTTACCTTGACAGCATATTCCTTGCCGGTCTGCCGGTGAATGCACTTCCTGCACACGGAGTAGGAACCATCTCCAAGCAGAGGAGTGCTCAGTTCTACGGAGTACTTTTTGAAGAATGGGGAGTCCTGGAGATACATTGTATTGTTAGTTGTCTTAGTATCAGCAGAAATAGAATAAAAATTTGTTTGTGCTCAGATGAATTGTTTGACATGATGCCCGTAGCTACATTCTATCATCGCACCTCTCGCCATAGGCAGGGAATGCATCCCCACACATTGCGACCTGAGACGGTGCGCACTGTGCGGTATGAAAGAAACTTCATCCCACGCACACTCAAGCTGTGGAATGACCTCCCTGCTGCGGTTTTCCCAAGCGCCTACAATATGGGGTTCTTCAAGAGGGGCATCAGAAGGTTTCTTCATGGTCAGCAGCGCGAGTGTGACACCCCTGATGTTGCATACGTCCATAGGCCACGGTAACCGCTTCCCATCAGGTGGGCCGTGTGCCTGTCTGCCAACTAAGTGGTATAAAAAAAATAAAAAATTTGAAGTGAGTACATATACATTTACGCCAGTAAATTCGAAAAGGGATAGGCAGAGATGTTTTAACACCCACATTTCGAAAACTATGTAGTTCGGTCTTCCCGTAATAGGGAGCGAGGCTATTACCATCAAGTGGGCAGTATTCTCGCCTTCTAGGACGCACGGGAAGAGATAAGGTGGGTGGGGTCTCTATTCTACAAACCAACTCGACGTTCCTATGATTAGAAGAGAGTTTACGTCACGTCTGGATTCGAACCCTGGACTTTTCGACGGTAGGTCAACTCCTTGGTCCTATTACTGAAATAATCAAGTAAAGTATATAATTACCTTAGCGACCCATCCCCTCAGTTTGTCATGTCGCTGTCCGTTCGCCTGCATCCATATCTGGTCTGATATTATGTTCTCAGAGAACAGGATGCTGGGAGCCACGTATGAGTAGCCTGCAAAGAAGTTAACATTTGTAAATTAAACGGGAACACTTCACAGTTTATCTCAGAATCAATGGCCAGTGAGGTCTTCGTTCAAACCTGGTTCGCTGGTGTTTTGCTACTCTATGAGACATACCATCGTAAGTATATCCTCACTATTATTTACTAGAGCCGTTGGAAGAATAATTTAAAAGAAAGTGCCAATATAGGTAAGAAAATTTGAAAATTGAATTAGGTGTTAATATTTTCCTGTGATTTAGATATCGTTAAAAATTAGGCTAGAATTTATTTTCGTCATAAAGCGACACCCGAGGTATCTGCCGATTATTTAAAGTAAATTATGAATTTACAAGATTTCAAGAGATAAAAAAATTGAACAGCTTTTACGAGACACTAAATACTTGGAGAGCATGCCGTATTGAAGATAGAATTCTAGAAAGGCGGTCTTCTAGCGCTGTCTATTCAGCTATAAGGAGGAGTTAATAGTAAGTACTTACCTATGAACAGTTTCTCGTGGTGTTTCGGCGCCTGCGCAGGTGAGTCGGTGGGCGGCATGCGCGTGAATTCATCGGCGAAGTTGCACGTATCGGCCGCGTGCGATAGTGACGGCACGAAGGGCGCTTGGAGTTCGCGATTTGCCACTGCCTCCCAGTCTAACTCCTGACAATACGAATGGCTATGGTTAAGATCTTGGCTAAGAGCTATGGTATGTTAAGATGGAGACTACAAATCGGTAAATGGGAAGTAGAAAAGCTGGTTGATCGTCTTAATGGGATGCCTTCTAGCTAGATGAACTGGTGACTTGAATTTTAGGATAGACTTAATGCGGAAGGCAGAGAAGTCATCAGACTAGGCCAAAACGTTAGTGCAGTTTGTGGACTATACTATTTGAATGTTCTATGACGAGTATGGCAAACAGAAATGGTACCAGATGTGGTATAAAGCTAAGGGTTTTATCCTAAGGAGGCTCTCGGACCATCTTGAGAGGCTTGGGATTAATGGAATGGCGATGTTGGTCAAGATGCAAAAAGCGATCTTGTAATGACAGTGCCGGAGTAGTCCGGCGGTACCTCTGCAAATCGCTCTAACACTGGTCACCTCTCCATGGTTAGCCGGGCTAAGTATCAGCCTAAATGTTAGCCAGCAAGAATCCAAAGTCATAAATTGTATTAATTAAATTTTTGCAAGCATTTGTCACTGCAATAACGTTACCCCAGCAAAATTTACAATTGTTTGGTGCTTTTGAAGTGCATATATATCTTACCTCGAAGAAGGGGTGTCTCTTGAGCTCCTCGGCGTCGCCATCACCACCCCCAAGCCTGCGACGAGGGTCTTTCACCAATAATCTGGCAAGAAAATTGGAAACTTAGAAACATTACGATAATACAACAGCTTCTATTATTTTTAGAGGCACTATAAGTTTGCTAGCTCTGTATGCATTTTACA
This sequence comes from Eilema griseolum, assembly GCA_963662185.1. Classification (NCBI taxonomy): domain Eukaryota; kingdom Metazoa; phylum Arthropoda; class Insecta; order Lepidoptera; family Erebidae; genus Eilema; species Eilema griseolum. Next base: position 2,183,208 of record OY759255.1, read on the forward strand.
AAAAAAATTATAACATTTTTTACTAAAGAATATTAGTAACCGAAATTACTAATATTCCTTTAACCTCCTAGCTGTGTTAGGAGTGGGTTCACATCGGTAGTGCAATAGCCAAGATTCGAACTAGTATCTAAGTATGTTTGTCTGCATTCTAAAACCTCTACCATAAGTCTTACTTTGGGATTATAATATTTATGTATGTATAGGTAATTAGAGGTCAATGCCCAATGAAAACAGAGTATTACTTAATTAACAAGCCGAACCACACAAAGCTACCTAATATATAATTTTCCTGTTGTCCTCTATTAATAACTTGTGCGAATCCTGCATGAGTTCATAAAGGTAGTTAAAAACTGTCACTTGACCTAATGACCTATTTCGACTACTAAGAACCCGGGTTTTGTCTACACTCACGCCTAAGTGACTAAAAGCGATGAGCCTAGATATTTTAAATACCCATATTTGGGTCGGTCATAAACTGGCACTAAAATATTTAAGGCCTACGTGAACCTTGAATGACGAACGACGCTTTGTCACAGGCTTTCTTTTTAAGGTTGGGAGGTCAGAAACAGTCTTTTATGGGGTTTAATCCCTAAAATCATGAAGACGCCGCATCCCGATTGCATAAGACCCTAGGTTTTCCCGGGATTCACCATTAAATCAAAAGGAAGCTGACCCTGGTATCCAAAATGATCAAATGCAACTGGAAACAAAGCTAAGATGAATTTAGATGATGATGGTGGAAATCACACTTACTTTTTGATGAAGTCTTGGACCTCAGGACTGACTTCTGGAGGCACGGGATAACTGCACCTCACGATACGTTTTGTGATCTCCTGTTGGGTATTCCTCTCCCCTTCCACTGTGAAGGGCGAGGCTCCGGTCAGCAGTTCATAGGTCAGCACTCCGACTGACCACCAGTCAACCGCCTAGAACAAAGAGACAACACAAGTTAGCATTTATAAAAAAAAGTTAGTAAAAGCGCAGGGGCAGAGTCTTGTAAAACTACCCGGTTGTCAGAAGTTCGCATTCTTTAATCATAGTTTTGCCTCTGATATGGGTCCAAAAACGGTTGCCGAAATGTCGGAGTTAATTCCTCTCAACTCCTTAAAATATATATCATAAGATATCTTTATTACAGTCAATCGGTCAAGACAAGCACACGGTCCACCTGATGGAAAGTGGTTACCATCACCTATGAACGTGTGTAACACCAGAGAAGCCACACTCGCGCTGCCGACCATGTAAGCACAGAGTCTCTATGCCAAAGCAGGACAATCCTTTAGTCATCCCACTGACAGCACAAATTCTCCAGTGAGCTCTGGCTACCCTACTTCGGTATTCTGTAGGGCGGAGGTACCTCCCCAGTCGGACTGCTCAATTGGGCGGAAATATCGCAGTGTCCTACGTCCTATAAAAGTATCATAAAGCGACACAATTAAAAAAACAGTTGGTATGTATGTGTGTCTTTCATTTGAACACATTGGGAAACAGTAATACAGTTGAGTGTGTGATCGATAACGGCAGTGAGCGGCCTTGGACACAATAAATGAGAAACTCCGGTCCATTTCCTTTAGATAATCAGATACTAACTAACATTGATAATACACGATTGCTACACATCTTTGATAACGACGTATAATCTACTTATTGAGTGAAGATATGCAATCTTCGAGTGAAAAGTATTGGATACTAGGAAGTCCGCGGCAGGATTACTTTGCATTCTTTATAAAATAGAAGCCGTTCTCATTCATTGAAGTTATAATGACTTCATTAAGTATAATATATGAAGCGTTGGTAAAGTTTTTGGAGAAATTCAGTCGTTTTGATCTCAATCCATGAAATGTGAAAGGTAGGACACGGCGGTATTTCCGCCCAATTGAGCAGTCCGACTGGGGTCCTCCTGAGTACCTCCGCCCTACAGAATACCGCGGCTATAATAACTTCGTGTTGTGTTCCCAGCGGTGAGTAGGGTAGCCAGAGCTCACTGGAGAATTTGTGCTGTCAGTGGGAAGACTAAAGGCTTGTCCTGCTTTGTGCTCTACACTGACAGCACAGGAACTCTGTGCTTACAGGGTCGGCAGCGCGAGTGTCTTCTGTGGTGTTACACACGTCCATAGGCCACGGTAACCACTTTCCATCAGGTGGGCCATGAGCTTGTCTGCCACCGAAGTGGTATAAAAAAAAAATCACAATGTAACATTTACAAATATCACAAATGACTGTTAATACTTGCCACGAAAAGTCAGGTTGGATAGTGTCACAAGCTCATACTTATATTAACATTAGACTATTCGCTGTGATCATGCGTTTCCACGTGGGTAGAACCGCAGTTGGAAACCAGTTCAGAATAAATTCGGTTGCACTATTGGCACAAATGTTAAACATAATTGATAAAAGAAAATAGATCTTAGAATTATTTCTCCGCTAACCTTGACTGGAGGTCACACAAGTATATAGTGCCTAATACTATGGATATCGCTGTTTGAACTATAGCAATATACACACACTATATCCAACACCTTTTATAGAAAAAAGATGGATCAATTTTTTTCAAGAAGAAAAATATTCAGGGTTCAAAATGAATGTATTGATGGAAAAGTCTAGATGTTTTAGCAAGACGATGCTGCTTATAACCTAACACTAATTATGTTAATAACAACACGTGCATGTATAAAATTAATTTCTATACGACACGTTTCAATATTATCTAACACGACAAAACTTTGAGTGATGAATCGCAAGAATGTAAATAGCGATACGTTTATCAGCCTGGCAGAAGGCAATGGAGCAAAGTCACGTCCCAACAAAAATTTAAAATAGACACCAGTGAAAACGTAGAAAATATTTTCCAAGACATGTCTTATTTCCACATTGTGCCGAGCACAGCCGATCAGTTCCGATGTTTGGCGAGCGATGCCGATCGAGCGCTCGCGGCGGCTTCCGCGAGAGAAACCTAACCTTGGCGACCGATATTAGCGCCCGGTATATTACAAATTACGACGGTATTATAAACAACAAATCGTATTAGTATTAGTAGTATCGTATTTAGATCATATATTGCTTCTACATTTACATCCACGGGATTCAACATTTTGGATTTCAACACTGTGTAAATTCAACATTGTGGTTCCACAAAGTTCTACTATTAAGTAATTCAACATTTTGGGATTTAGCATTTGGGAATTCAACATTTTGGAAAAAAGGCAACAGTTAAATTCGCAAAGCACAGATTAGATAGGCTTGACCAACTATCTAGCGAATCTGGCTGTATTTCGTGAATTTCATGTCAGCCAGAATCTGTACTACGTAATTGACTACTTTTCTTAACCTTCTTCACAAGGCGACCTGTAAGTCGCATTGTCCTTTAGATAAGAGTGAAAGACCATGTGATTATATATATGTAGATATGCAAATTCGATAGTAATACGAGTATTATATTTCTATTATTGCTTCATATTTTATAAATAATCTTTTGAGTTTGTGTGTAAAGGAGAAAGACATACACACAGCGAGTGAATCATGAGGCTCTGGCCGCACAGGTTTTTGTCTCGGAATTAGAATGTTAGATGGCAATGGCTCCAGGAAAAGTCTACATATCAATCAAAAACAACAAGCGGACCTTGGGCTTTGAAATGAGGACTTTGGACGAAAGGATACGATAGATAGCTGAAACAAATGGCGTCTCTGAGGGATATGAAAAAACTTTTTGAGCACCGCTACAATGTTGCTCAATCGCTCTGCTTGTTAGATCCACGTGATTGCTATTGCATCAGCGACTTGCAACAGACATTATTTGATAACTATGAGAACATTCGACATAATGAGATCATTTGTCATTTGTAGGTAGTTACTCAAATGACATCGAGAGGTCTCCTCACTCCTAAACCAAGTAACGCTGGAGGGATTAAGGAGTACATTACTAGTTTCAAAAAGGAGTTCAAATACGGGACGAAAGTTTGTCATTTTTTGAGATAACCTAATGAAATTTGGTACACAGTTTAGAGCTTGGTAAAATATTTAGGGTACGTTTGGTCGTGATAATTTAAGCTAGTAAATAATACATTCTATACACACAGAGGAATAGATTTAGTGTGCAAGTCCTTCTTGAGATAGAAGTGAGGAAATAGTGCATAGAGCATGTTATATTGTCAAGTACACGTGTCCGAGGTATAAACTTATTATAATGATTAAGTTAAGTGCAAGTGCACTTAACTTAATCTGCTAAAGTACTGTCTTGTTGTTTTAAACCACGGATTTAATATTAAGAGGAAATGCTCATCAATTAATATAGAATTAATGGCTTTTACCAGTTATTAGGTAAGTTGTATGCTCATTTATCACTAAAGCTATGGGAAAAGACGGAAGATGAAACCTATATATCTAACATTAAAAAAAAAAAACCTAACATAATATACTCTTCTCATAGTTTTTGGTTAGTGGTGCTACTTTTTTATACTAATACTTCTACTTCACAGAAAACATAAAATATATTCTATAACTGTGAAACTTATGTAGAAATTGGTTTGCATGCAGCTAATAGGAATCAAACCTTGAACATGCCAAGAGCGAGGTCGCACCGGTGGCGTCGTGGAAGGTTATTTCAACTACGTACTCGAATCACTCGATAATAAGCTCTATGGAATTTATATTTAAAGTCATTATTTCTATGAAAACTTGGATATAATAAGTTCTGGAATAATTTAGTATTTATTTCAAGGAGGATAAAGTTTAAATTGGTTTGTTATGTCGGGATAGTGCATCTGGGTCACTTATTGTATGTAGCTGTTATTTGGCAGCAGAGTTGTGTAGCAATAATTTGGTTGTGTATAGACCCAAGCCAACTCCAGGGAATCGCCATAGCAGTTGCTTCGGTAAACGCCAAAACTTATAATGGATGAGTGTATCCTCCAGGTTCCTGATGCTACCGGAATCATTCGGATGAAGATATTCCACGGCATTAATTTGTTTTCCTTTTACATAAGACATGTAATGTCAATATGACTTCACCTCGCCTGATGGTAAGCTGAAGGTAAAGAGTATCAGAAAAGGAGTATTCATAAACAATTGATTAAAAATTGTGTCTAAAGAGAAATGTGAATTGATACAACTGTAAATATTTAAAATAATGGTAATTGATACTAAATATAGCTATTATTGGAATTCGTTTGCAATACTTGCATATCAAATGGTACTTGGTACGGTTCACGTTATATAAGTCTCTTCAAAATGATGTTCATATACAAAATGGATTCGCGACATGACTTCCCTGTTGGCAACAAGGCCGCTCTGATTTGTTTTAAAGTTGTGTGGTCGCCACATCTCAGGTCATGCAGTTTTGCTTCCTATCTTAACCACTACGCATCCCTCTACTTAAGTGATATATTTACGCCTGTGGGCTAAGGTGTATTACCACCCACATTTCGCCAACTATGATTTTGAGTCCCAGGTAAAAGGAGGCGATTGATTTGTCATGGGTTATTTACTTTTGGATGGAGACCAGCCTTCTAGTCGCCTTCTAATGAGAATAGAGAGATGGGGAGGCCCTATTCTAGTCCTAGGTACCTAGCTACCAACACGGCAAGGAGATATGGTTGAGGTACGGTTGAGGTATGTCAGCATTTAGAACAATCGGGCAGTATTTGAGGTTAAAAGTGCGAGTTTTTTGTCGAATGTAAAGTATATGGATTTATTATACCACTTAGGTGGCAGACAAGCGCACGTCCCACCTTATGGAAAGTGGTTAACGTGGCCTATTGACGTGTGTAACACCAGGGAAGCAACACTCGCGCTGCCGACCCTGTACGCATAGAGTTTCTGTGTCGTCAGTGTAGAGGACAAATCAGGACAAGCCTTTTAGTCATCCCACTGTCAGCACAAATACTCCAGTGAGCTCTGGCTACCCTACTCACCGCTGGGAACACAACACGAAGTTATTATAACCACGGTGTTTTGTAGGGCGGAGGTAATTCCCCAGTCGGACTGCTCAATTAGGCGGAAATATCGCCGTGTCCTACCTCCTTTAAAAATCCTTTTTGTTTAACTATTGCAAGTAGGACTTCCGATACTATGGCTATAAACCCGTTTTCCATTTTAGTGATAAGGAAAATTCCAACTGAAGGTCTACTGCCAAGTCTAGAGCTATGCCAACAGCTAGATCTTTAAAGTGGCCATTTTTCGTTACGACATAACTTATCACGACGATCTAGATGAAATTTTAATTACGTTCATTAGTTTTTTTTTTGTCATTAAATGCAAAGATTTGGGGTTCGAATGCTGGTCATTATATTATTAGGTGAAACATGAGTGATATGCTTACAACTTAGAAGTGAACAAAGCAATGAGGAATGTCCGTATGAGACTAAAACAATCACGTTTCTTTCAATCTCCGATAAGATATATCTATGGTTAAGTTGACTATCTTAAACAGATACGATATGTTAGATTCTAGAATAGTGAAAGTCGAAATAATCTATACGTAGTCGATATTATATATATAAATACTAGCTGACCCACCCCAGCTTCGCCCGGGGTATATTTTGAAGCTTCATATCCCATTGAGCCTTTATAATATTAGTATAAATATATATAGGATGCGAAAGTGACCATCATTTACTACATCTGGTTTTCATTTCAATGACAACAATCAGATGAATCGTTGGTTGATTGTATAACATAACATAAACTCACGCCTATATCCCCGAAGGGGTAGGCAGAGGTGCTAGCACCCACAATTCGCCAGTTTATGTTTAGGTCCTAATAGGTGGCGAGTCTATTGCCATTAACCGGGCACTTATAAACCGGCGATAAATACACACATAACTTTGAAAAGTATCGAAAAGTCATTGGTGTGTGCCATGGTAAAACCTGGGATCGACCCCGAGACCTCGTCTCTGCTGTCCATAACCCATACCACTAGACTACCGCGGTTGATTGTTTAACTGGTTCAAAATACACGTTCCTCGAAATAATTGCTTAACGTAAACCTTGTCTAATGCTAATGATACGAAAATAACTTTTGTACGGCGTATTTTTGCCCTTAAATGTCATTCCTTATTTAGAATTGGTTTCTTAATTTGCTACTATTGCTAAATATGCATTGGCACGCTCTTCAAACGTGACATTCAATGAATAACACTGCTTTTTTGGGACCACTTTTTAAATAATAACTGACATTAAACATTACTACTTTAAATCGTTAACTAGTTGAATAAAGTTTCACGTGTCTATCTTGTTTTATTATATACTTAGTTATAGTTGACCTGATAAGTACTAAGCATATTATACGAGTACAAAATAGTGATGTACAAGAATATATATGATGAAGATCCGTTTTTCATTTCACAACCAACACCGTTAATCCCCCAGATGTTCGGTAAACAAATTTATATTAAGACGCTAATGAATATATAAGCATAACTTAACAATGTGAATTTTTGCATACGATTGTAATAAATTATAATTTCTAGCATAACATAATTATGGGAATTACATTTGTGTTAAATAAGGAAGAGAAGAACTAACCGATAAAAGTATCAAGACGTGCAGTTAGACTATAAAAAGCACATTACTTGAAAAATATTCGTCTGAGTAAGACTTTAATGTGTGTTCGTAAAATTGTGCTGTTTTAATATTCATAATTTACGTACAACTATTTAAATGAGTTTCATATAGCATTTGAATAATACTAATGAACTACAAGAATAGCTAATGCTCAGTGGAGAGAATTTTCTAGGTTGTCATATTGATTTCAAGCTGCTAGCAAATGGAAGGTGAAACTGAATCAGTACTTTATGAATGAATACTTAATGAAACCAGACACCATGAATCTTGAGTGCTAGTTTTGCACCTGAAGTTCACACGAAACAACGTAACGGGTAACATTTAGTAATAAAAATAATAGTGCTATAGATTCGTAATATAAGTAAAATTTCAGTAACCCATGCGGATAAAGCTCGAAGAGCTAGTATATAAAAAGAAACTAAATAAAATACATGATATAAATATTCAAAATAGTAAATCCAAAAACGGTAACGGTAACCGTTTCAAATTAAGAATACCAGTGATGTGTTTAAGTATCGGTACCGTAACGTAACGTATATCATAAGTCGTATGTAAAACGCCGGCCCGTTAGGTCAGTTTGTGGGCGAGCCCTAACAATATTTCGCATGACATTGGAGCGGCTGTTTCATGAAATTATCGCGACCACAAGGTCGGTTTGTTACTATGCCTCCTCGAATTGTCGAGATGTTACTGTTTTTTTTATCCGACTATGGCGTAGCAAAAGAAGGGGTTATTATTATTTATAGCGGAATTGTCTCGGTCAATAACTGTATAAGATATATTATAATATATTCAGTTGTATAATAAGGAATAATATGAATACAAAATCTCCATTGATATTTTAACAGCGTTTTCCTTTGTTGTATTTGCTAGTAAAAAAATGCGTTAAAAGATTTACGACAAGGAAAATAACATCTTTAAAATTATTACGTAGAAAATTATTGCTATAAAAACCAATATACTAGTCTTGATATTTATAGCTCTCTGTTTAATCTAAGGGCGAGAAAGGATCGATGCGCCACACTTCGTGATACTTCAAAAAATTCTCACCTGCCAGGCGTTATTAGCTATATATAGTCTACTTGAAGACTCTATAGGGATGATCCCTTTGTATCAGTTTTATATCAGATAACTGTTAAGTAACTATTCAATAACGATACTGGTCACAACGCTGTCATTAATGGAATAAGTCGTTTTGGTACTAGATGTTCAAAGTTCAATCTTTGTCTTTGCAAACAACTTCGTAGTTCGAAGGTAAGTTCGCGTGCACCCGCCCGTCCATTATTTAGGGCAGTCACACAAATACTAGTATAATTACAATTTAATTTAGATCGGATATCGGAAGTAGGTCGTATTGGTTTGCGTAAACTAGATACCGTTTAAATGTATTACTGCGTCTTTAAATGCTAGCTAAGGTTCAATTAAATTGATTAATTTACTGTTCCGTACAATTCTCTTCTGCAAAATATAGTTAATAACCATTTTGGAATCGGTATATAAATAAATCGTGATTCTCCGTTGTAAATAGCATTACCTTCTCGATTTAAAAATACATGGTTTTGCCTCCAGAAGAACGTATTTCTGTTCTTTCTTAGGTTATGTTCCTATTTATCTGCCAAATTTAATCATAGTCGTCTAGTTATTAACGCGAACGAGTAACAAAACTAACGACAAGCTTAAAAACTTTCACAAATAACGATATTTAGAATAATTTCTCGCGCAAAAGTACCCACGTTTCGTTTCAACGTGTCTCACTCCATGGACCCATTGCCTCACCACGGCTTACGGTCGTCTATTTAAAACCATAAAGGAACTCTCTAATTGTAAAATGAGTTGGAGCATAAATAAATAGTGTCGATTAAACCCGTTACGTTATTATTGAATGCGGAAGATGGTTACATAAGTAGTTTTTGTTATTACATGTAGGAATTTTAATATACAGATTATAATATGTATGAGATTAAACATCCACGTCTGTATAATTTTGAGGGGATAGACAGAAATGTACTAGACTAACATGTCGAAGTAGTTTTGTAAATAAAGTTCCTTAAAACGATTTGCAGTAGGAACTTCCTGGCATTGTCAGGAAAAAGCGTTATGGATATTTTTTTAAACATTCGATTCCGTCAGCTGTATAGCCTTTTGTGGCTAATCATGGCGACTACTGGGTCACTCCGCGTTAGAAAAAGAAACTTCCAACTCACTGCTATTATAGATTTGAATCATTCACAAGATTTTGTTTATATTTAATTTATTTTATCTAAATATTATAAGTTTGGGCTTAATTTCAATATTATACAAAAATGATTTCCTTGTACAAAATTATGAATTCCTCAGTGAATGGTTACCATGTTTTTTCGCGACGCGATTAAGATTTTCTGTACAGAATCGCATCTAAAGAGAAATGCTTCGAAAAAATAAATATTACCACCACTACACTAGTAATCTAGGCAGCTCGAATTCCCTAGTAACATCTACTCATCTGGAGCGAAAACTTATTTCCTACTTATTACTGATTTAGTACATAACCCTACCGGCATCCTTGAGCATCTGCCAACGGGTCTTTGGCGCAGGTTTTCCTGTCAGTGTTGGGATATCAAGAGGACAGCCGATATACCAATCAGAAACCATAAGCAGACCACGGGCTAAGTGCAAACTGGGAAATCGCTATTCACGATGATGAAGACCGACTTTGGAATTCATTAAGGTATCTAAAAGGGAATATCGTGTTGACTGGACTCCCCCCTCCCACCCTCTCTGCCATGTTAACTAAGTACCGGGCGGCGTTGTGTACAGACAGACCCCACGTGACCGCTGCCAAACACGTGAGCCGAGTGCACGCACACAGACACACCACTCCGAGTAAGAACTTACACAGTGTTTGTGTGTTAGTTCATTGTTTTGTTTAGTTGGAAAACGGATTAATTTGACATGTTCTACAACACAACTTATAGGAAACAAATTCCCTGAATAAAAAGGGTTATGTGTTAGTGTATGAAATATTGACGAGACATTTTCTTCTTGAGGTTGGGACATCAGACGTCATTCGCTCCCATAAAGGACAATATAAACCAAGTTTACCAAATAAATAGCATCTTTTAACATTTAATTTAGGACTCTAAATCTATTTAGATAAAATCAAAAGTTTAATGGCCTTTTTACAGTGACAGCGATTGAAATTAGCGGTATAGGGGTTCGGGGCGTACCTATAGTATGAGTTTTTAACAACATTTACAGGTTGTATGGACATCAAATCGCTAAAACAGCATCAAGGTCTTCCGAATTCATCATCAACCTTGGTACTTACAAGATAAATAAAATAAAACTCCTCAAACAATTCTATAAAACTGTAACGAGGTTACCTCTATCATATATCAGACAATTACAGACTTAAATGGCCAACAAAAATTCAAGTCTTCATACCGGTTGGTTGGTATAGTCACCGACATTATCTTGATCACAAAATGTACTGGGTTTGTAGTGTCTTTTGAGGATACCACGGGTTGCTACGGCGGTCGGAGGGGCTCAAACCTATCCGTACGAGCCAGGGCTTCGTTTTTCTCGCGACTTGGTGTCAAGATATATGCCGGAAACTATACGCATAACCGGTACCGTTTGTCGGAGCTCGTACTGCGTTGGCAACTGTACAGGGAGTTGGTTCACTTACTAGTTTTTCTATTGATAGTACGGTTGGGAATATTATAAGGTAGCTATTGTTGCATAGTACTCAATGCAATATTTTAACACAACATCTGGAGCTTTTATCACTTAGAAATAAGAGTGAATATTGACTGTACCGTTTCAGAATAATTTCTCTTGGTGGAATATACTTACTTTAATGGAAAAAAAATCTTTTCTAGGATTTCATACCTCAAAAGGAAAAAAATCGAAACCATTGTAGAAGCACCTAGTTGTTAGTCTGTCAAGAACTTTTAATTAGGAATGCGTGAAGGTATCAAGTTGAAATTCATATCATAGACTCAGGTCTATAACGTCATGTAACAGCACAAAAATCAATATTTTAAGTCGCTTTATAAAGCTAAGTTACGGAACCCTCGGTGCGCGAGTCCGACTCGCACTTGACCGTCTTCTTTACATAGAATACGTCAATATGATGATAAGTTGAAGCAAAGTCTCAGGGAAGAGGATCACCATTACAGACACTAAGTAATGTTACAATGGTGGCACTCAGCTTGACGGTCTCATCAGATGCTTTTTCACGCCCCGTTTAAAGGATCCGGGACTGTGGTGGAGTTTTGTTGTGACACGTACACACCCTTGGGGTATACACAGGTTTGATTACATACTTTCATAATACCCCTTTGTGATATTATACAATAATTGGTTTGCCCTTCTCAACGAAACGCAACAACTAAAAAAGTTGAGAAACATCGAATCGAGTGTTACGACACGATTAATAGGTTCGGTTGCGAATCGATTACTTGTCATGACAATAGTGAAAGTATCGATTTGCAGTGTGTTAATAGTTAATATAGTAATGTCAATCTTCGTTAGCGATTCTGTTAGTGATAACAGCGGTGAGTGAATGTTCGTATCTTTTATTGATTAATCGGTAAAAGAAAAAGGAATTTCGCTACCGGAGCGCGTAGGAGCTTTGGTTAATGTATAGTCTTTGTTGTTATAATGGACAAAAGCATCTTTCTTTTGGGCATAATCAATTTTATAAATAGGTTGAATTAGTACTATTTTGTTCCACATTTTTTAAATTATGTATATTAAGCGTGACATTGTACATTTTATCTTCTAGGTTTGCCTCATTTGGGTGCCAAAGATGTTATTATAATGTTAACACATACAGTTGGTAAATCTTCGAAGGTGTAAGCAGAGATGTATTAACACCCACTTTTTGGTAAGTATGATTTCCGGTCCGGATAGAAGCAGAGTCTATTACCTATATTTGCTATCGTACACCCACTTATTAATGTAAAATTAAGCCTTCGTTCAAACCATATTACGTCACAGAATAACCACAGATGTTATGTCAAAGTTAATAGGAAAAAACGTACATTACGGTTTTTTTTTTACTTGTTGAACAGATCACCAGTCGTGGAAATCCTCTTGTGTAGTCCAAGGCTTCAAACGATTTATATATTATTAACGTAATAATCGTAATGTTTTTTTCTGTGTTGTGTACTGTATACTTCAATCATGATTGTCAATAAATCCATTATTCATTCCTTTATTAGTATCTATTGTGTTCTAGAATGCGGTACGAAGAGAATAATATATATAATGTAAGTAGAATTTGGATCTAGATAGCTTTGTGTAAGAATGTTATTAGCATTTATAAATAGTAAAATTAAGTCTGGATTTCACCAGTGATAAACTATACTAAGTTTTAAGGTTTTACTCGATGAAATTCAATGAATAAAAGCCGTTTAGCCGTGCCAGATAAACTAAATATGAATCCCCATAGAATATGTTAATAATAATTTTATTTCAATGTATAAATATTATACAAACTTAAATAAAATTCTAGAATATTCGATTTAAAAAAATCTTGTAAATTGAATTATTTTCTAATATTCTACGATTTTGGTGCATTATGTTATGCCATATGTGTATGATGATATAACATAGCGAATCCCAGACCAAGTTCAGGGCTGTATGACCGGTCGGATCCGCGAGGCACACTTACCGTCGCCCCACTGACCCAGATGGAGCCGGCCTCTAACGCTCACCACATTATTCAAATACTAACTTTATTCCAAAGTGCTACTGTCGATATTTCTTTGTTAAAGAAGCGAGGATAAAAAAAATACTATAGGCGCTCTTGATTTTATTAAATGTTTAATTATTTGTTTGGTGGCAGGGCCGGGTAAAATTTCATAGATCTCCCTCTAATTTTATCATACTACCTTCCAAAAATTGTACCCAAAGCTTGCATTTGAAACTTGGTACAGATTTAGTACCTTGGGGCCTAGGGTTCGCTTTCTTACTCTTAGTTTGGCTTACTTGATATTGAGGGGAGCAAATGCCATCTGATCATCCAACCTCGAGAAGAGAGCCTCTTCCGTTAGTAAGCAATTATACAGGCTTGAGGGTAAGGTTGACCAGGACCTGGCCTAAAAATGAATACTTTACGCAATCTACAACCCTTTAAAGCCTCATTTAACTATAAGACAATCAAAAGATTTGATCCCAATAAAAAAACAATTTGTAATCATATACACAAGATCAAATTTTAGCAATGAACTAATATCTACTGTCGTACTAACGATACTACCAGATATATCAGAAAATATATCTAACACAAATGAAAATATGGTTACCTATAAGAATTAAATGAACAACCTGGATAGCCATGACGTCAAACCTGTATAAAACAGGGCTGACACTAGCATGGGATGATCTAAAAATAAACCCGGTTTAAATGACAACGCCCACAGACGCCTCGACGGTTTAAGAATTACCACCGTATTTTTAGGTCACCCATATAATAAATATGAACAACATATTTCCTTACGCATTGTTTTCGCAAGTAGTTAAAATTAATTAAGATAGAAAAAATTTAAAAGGTCCAGGCGGGATCCGAAACCGCGATCTTTCCCTTACAGGCTTCGAAATCTAAATCGATTTTGAATAGTTAGCATACTAAATGCTTAAAATTTCATTCAATAGTTAAAATTAACTGTAAAACGATTTTCGGATTCCCGAAAATGAAGATTATAAAGACTATTCATTAAAGATTAATTTAAAAGTAATCAAACTTTGATTATAAGTTTCAATTATCTGAAAGAGACTAGGCAATAATATTTATAAATCTAGAATAGTCTATGAAAAAGAATAGTACTAAGTTCTTTGAAAAATACCATTGGCGTAGAGAGTCCATATAATTTTATGTCCGTTCACAATTGCATTATGCTTAAGTCAACCCAACCTTTATTAGCCACTCAGCTCCTAAGGGACCTTCTGAAGTATTATTACGTAGCAAAATTGACCTGTTGCCTTTCTCGCAAATGTTTCAGGAAAATACTCTAGCGCTGACATTTCCTTGAAAATTATATATTCCAAAATGGTTGGTAAACGTATCGTTTCAAATTGTTAGTTCAGTAAACAAAAGGTCATGATAAGGAAAGAAATTTAAGTGGGTCATGTTAATTAAGAAGCTGATGACGTTATATTCAAAACTGTAGTCTCGAACAGCAAATTGACGAAAAGCCCCGACATTATGTAAGTTATTAGACAAATATTTTAGAAGACAATGCAATGCAAGACAATGACAAAAAGTTGCAAAAATACCCTACCAAAATTTTGAAAAGGATAAATTTAAATCAAGTATAAGGTCAAGATTAGGACCTACAGGTCCTGCGCACGTAAGCAATAAGTTAGTATTAGTAACCAAGCATCCAGATAAACCCAACGTGGAGGCCCCACGCGAGGTTGCGACCAACTGACCCAGATACGCACGCGTGCTGTCGCCACCGCTCTCGTTACACCTATTGATGATTCATTATATTATTTGATACCACTTGTCATACATAAAACAATTGCTAAGAAAGTAATTGAAACCATAAGTAACAACTACATTTTAAACAATTTCATGATCTAGTTATCAAAACTAATGAATATAATAATCTTCATGCATTTAGGTGTAATATTGACACTTATAAACGTCCATATGAATCACAAGACAATAACTTATCGAGTTCTAGATTTCCAAAAAACATAATGTAGTAGACGATTAAAGCTGGATTGAGTTCATACAGTCTGTAAAACTAAGTTTTTAAATCAATCATTGTAGTTATTTATTGGTCTGGTTGCGAAAATACTTTCTTTCTCTAGCCCCAGACAGGGTCAAGGTCGTAAAATAGTCCCTGGATTTCTTATAACAGACACATTTAACCCTGAAGAATAATTGCGTCTGGAATAATACTATTCAAAGGTAAACCTAGATACAATTGAAAACACAAGTGCTTAGTTACAGTTAGAGTTTTAAACAATTGGATTAGATTGGATATAGAATAATATACTTAAACCTAAAGCGACGCTTGTCAGTTATTTCTGACAGGGTATTTTGAATGTTGGTCTCAGAGGACAAAAGTAATATTTTGCCAATCACAGCTTTTCAATTCCAGTTACGTTTAGTGGTTAGTCAATCAAACGAAATATCAAAAGTAGAATTATATATTTTGTGTGTGGTTCTATTCTTTCAAACATATAAGGTATTGGTGTGACAATTCGAAAAGAAAACACATCCGTGCTACATAGCGCTAGAATCGATTGGGGAAATTAGGTTAGTTGTTACTCTGCAGTTCTGCTGGGTAATACTGGATAATGAATTGTTTTAGTTCAATTATAGGCTAGCTAATACTGAAATTACAGGTTGGCATTTGACAGACGAAGAATAATGACATCATCGGAGACATTCTAGTTTACTTTTGTATATTAGTACTTCTCGATTTCAAAATACAATTCTTTACTTTTGAAAAACCAGGAACTTTTCAGACTGAATCTATATAATTTGGAAAGTCAGAATTAAGAAAAAGATATAGAAAGGTGTCATTATACTTAACAGGAAGTAGAGCGTAACGGAATTTTTGGTCGATTTCTCGTTCGATTTTGGAGCCTAATTACTGGGGAAGTCCATAAAAACCGTAACAAACATTACTTGCTTAATTGATGAGACTGGTTAAGTCTAGCGTGAATGCATTTATCTTGTTATCATTCAAAGGAAGTTGTAACCGCGACATTTGACTGTTTGGTACTTCAATAGCATAGGAAAAATGATGGAGACACATTTAGCCTTGAAGGTGACCTGTGGCTGGAGGCACGGAAATCATTTCGCAAAGTATACATAATATTATATCCTTTACGGAATAGTTTCCTCTGGTTACCGAATAGGCCTTGGCCCGCAACAGCTGCTGGCCTCCTGAGATGGGGTACTAGGCATATATTACTTACTAAACTTTTGGTTGCTATCAGTTTATTAACTCCCAAAAAATATGTAAAAAAAACGGACAAGTTTGCGAGTACTTAACAGGCTGTCACCTCTCACATTTCCTCAATCGCGATTTTTTACGGTAATCTCGAGCAAGTTGCGCCACTCCGAACCATCCGTTTCACTTTTGCCCAAGCACTTTCACTGGCAACGGTACGAGCGTACCACGCTTGAATTACAAGCGAATATAGACTCTAATCTCAATGTATTTACTACATAATTCATTGCGAATCTTTCCGTATATAATACATTTCGGAATATAAAAATAACGACAAAGGAGATGAAGACATAACAGTTTTGGAATAAAGATCAGAATGGATTTGCATGATTGTGAAGTAAATGCCGATGTTGGCCGAAGACAAGCCGAGCAGGCGCCGAGCGACGGAGCAATGGCTTTCGTGCGCGTGAGTTTGAAAGTCGAATTCGCCCCACCGCTCGGACTCGGGTACCGTAACCGCTTGTGTCATCCGTTACAGAGCGGTGAAACTCTTGTTACGTTTGTGGACCGCTATGTTACGCTGACGAATGCGGATCACGGACCAACCAGATAATTATTTATTCTCGATCATTCTTAATTCGGTTGATATGCAAATGTATGATAGACAAGAGACATAAAAACGTGTTGGTTATGAAATTGATGCTTAATGTATAAGTCAATATTATGTTCTATTGAAACAATAGACAAATGGTATTGAATTCAAATCACTCAAAGACGGAAACGATAGCAATTTGGATGACATGAATAGTTTCGACCTTAGTGTGTACGATGCTTACAGAGCGTTATATCACGGTTCGGTAAATGATTTTACATCAAGTGAACGGGAAAGACTATTCGCGAACGATTACCGGTTTGACCCCGTTATAATTCACGAAAGCTTCCTTAAAACGGAAGCTATATTGAGATAAACTGATTAAATATTGCAAGTTGAATGTGTTTATAGTAATGATTATAACGCTAAATATGGAGATAAGTACAACGCTAAGTAAGATAAGGCTATCAATAATAACAAGTGTAGTTAATAATGAGTTTATTTATTGCAAGTAAATATTATGAAACTATAGTGTAATGCAAACAGATATAAATGTGTATGAACTTTAGACGAAATTAAACCTAAACTTGGCAATTACAAAAATAAAACTAGATTCAAACTACCCCAAAATAATGAGATATGGGTAACTATAATCAGATGCGTTAAGTTTAGTACAACTAGTGATATATCAGCTTCAAGAAATCCTAAAATAAATAAATGAAATAGTATTTATATACTTCACAATTTTAAAAAGATATCATCACAATCAGATTAAAAATCCTCTGCAGCTATAATCTAACATAGAAGTAATAGCATGCCTCATTCCCAAATTTGTAAGATACAGAGGGTACAATAAACACCCTTGAAGCAAAAACTAATAGAAATTGACCTTTATAATCTAAGAGTCAAGTCTTATTATTCAGGACTGATCAATTCGCATGTTGCTGAAGGAAAGTGGCCTCGTGATACGGGGAAACCCGAGCTGCGACACGCGAGTCCACCGAGACAAGTCCGTTTGTATTTCTGTTTCATATCTTAACTTCACGATTCTTACAAGCGCAAAAGAGATAGGAAATGTTCGAGTAACGGGTCTTATCAGTCTCTATTTATAATTGGTACGATGCGATACCGGAGTATTGACAGGACCGCAAATGTTTCCACTCGGTTATGGTTTGAAGGATGGTAAGCAATATAGGTATTTAAACAAACAATACAACATGGTAAATATCCCGATTACTTTTATACTGATGCTAAACAAGTTCTTAATTTATCGAATATGATAAAAAAGGTTTGATGTATTGAAAGATTGCTATATTCAAGACACCGAACGGAAAAACAAAAATTACAAACAAGTCACGATTTTTGTTCAACAATGCACGTGTTGTTTGTTTTCCTTAGAAAATAAACAACATGTTATGCGCAAGATATCGAGGAACAGTAATTTAATTATAATCATAGATTTATACTAACAATACGGTTGAGTGTATAAGAACTTGTTTAGAACCAGTTACAAAGGTTTCGAGATTACAGCTTAACCGGAATTGTAAGCGGAACCTTTCGATCGCAATGAACAGACTAAAGGCTCTGATGAAAGAAACATTCAGTGAAAGTTCTAGGTATCAAACTGACAATCGAAATTTAAAATTGGAACACACCGACCTCATTCCGCACGCGCCTTTATAAGAGAACGGTCGGGAGGCAGGGCGAAAATAAATCATTATAACATCAGCTATACGCTATGTTAATATTCATTCTTTAGAGAGAACGGTACTAACCGTTTTGTCAAAGTACTTCATTGACGAAAAGCGTTCTGCTCTGATAAATATATTATTTGGTTGACTTTCACTTCTCTGGGAAAGGAATTCGCAAACCGTTGTTAGCCGAGTGCCAATATGCTTGTTTTGTAACAGAATATAAAATAGTTTTGGTTGAGCAACTGAATAATATAATAAATTGATAAATAATGCACTCACACTACAAAATGGCTTCTTTACGCTCAATTATTTTATTGATACGAAACTCGAGCCCGACTTGGGTAAAAGCGTATAGGGACACATTCTTCGTGAATGATTGATTTGGTTTGTTTGCATAACACGCGTGAAAAGAACTGCCATTTGCTGAAATTGTTGAGCCACATCTTACTGAAATAAGATTTATAGCTAATGAAAAAGTTACTTCATTGTAATATTCTAGATACGAAGAAAATAACTATAACTTGAGCAATTGCATTCCTGTTCGTGGAAAAAACATTAATACATCATCTACAAATACGAAATGCAAACAAACGAATACAACGTACCGAGAAATACCCAATCAAACAGTTGGAAACAGCTTGCTGTCAACAAATCAAAAGTTGATAAAACTAAGATTAATGTGCTGTGAAGCCCATGTAATCAAATACACTCTCACTTTTACGCGTCAATGTAAAATATCATATTTATGGTTACATTGTAATTTGATGATCCTTCACAACTAGAGGAGATAAAAAATATATGTGAAATTTAAAAGTTTCTAGTTAGATAACTCAATATTTTGGTAGCCAGAATTTACTACATTAAGGCTGTGGTAGTTTTACAAATTAAGATTTAGAGATTCTTTAGCAGAAGATGGCAGGGGCTCATACTGATCAACATATCATGGCGTTTCTCCTTTACAAATGCGGCTTTTTTGCTCGCTTCAATTAAGCCTCTAGTCCTGAACTAGTGGATTCCTACTCTTCTGTTTTTTTACTTTTATAAGCCTAGATTTTATTATTCTAGATCATAAATAGCTTACGAACGAACGTGTAGTTCAATAATTTCAGACAGTTTCGTTCGACACGAAATCAAATATACTTGAATAAAAAAAAAACTTCAGAATTATCCTTCCCATTAAAAAACATTATATTACCTGCTAACATACATATATATAGCTATTAATACGAGTCCAATCACCTTGGTCTTGTGCACTAAACGTAAACAAAACTATAAAATGATTTACTGAGCACGAGGTACTATGTA
Source organism: Eilema griseolum (assembly GCA_963662185.1). Classification (NCBI taxonomy): domain Eukaryota; kingdom Metazoa; phylum Arthropoda; class Insecta; order Lepidoptera; family Erebidae; genus Eilema; species Eilema griseolum. Next base: position 2,203,259 of record OY759255.1, read on the forward strand.
TGCATCTTTCTTTTATTACACATGCCTTGGGTGGGTATAAAAATCAATGCTTCAACATTATCTTATATGAATGGATACTTCTATAATTAATACTGTTATATTATTGGATCAATCCAAAATATTGTTTCTTTAGATATCTTTTTAATCAATTTTGGAAAAATATCAATTGCATAGATTTAACACTTATTAATCAATATTCGTTAATATCTTCAAGACATAAGTTGTTTGTGTTTCAATGACATGGTTAAAAAATGAACCAGTGTCTACATTTTCTAAGGTATATTTATATGAAAAATGATGTAAATCAAAAGACACTCTACAAACAAGATTGGCTGTTTTCACCATCTTACTCGAAGATGCTAAATATTCAAGACATTTGCCAAATGCTGAACAGTTCTCAAAGCTGCGACAAGTTTTTGTAAGTAAACTATTTAGGTCACTGCAGTAAAAACTTGCCAACTTAATCTCTCGAAAGTCATACTTTAAGTATTGCCTTGTTTTATTTGAAATTTTGTCCTTTTGTACTTATTTCTACGTTTGAAGTATTTTACATAACAATATTTAATGTAGTATGATCACTATTGTGCGTAAGTAACATTCTTTGATGATAATTATTTAACCTAATTACAAAGTTATCGCATATAATGTCTTTTATATCAGAGACTATTAGTTCAAGTATTGTCGTTAATGACATTTAAACAAAAAAAAAATGCTTCAAAAGTTATTATTCGTCTTCTTACTTTATCTAGATTATTGTTAGTGGTATTTTCACTAAACTTTGAATGCTTATAGATACGATCGTGACGTTGTACACACAGCGTCAGAGAAAACAGACCCCCTCAATACTTAATCGCCGCGGGGGTTCCTTTTCTCTGAAGCTTACCGTACAATACGAATGTTGAGGTGAAGACAGTCATTAGTGAATCATCGTACACCAATATGTTGAACATTTTCACTTTTCTTTCCTCAAATATTACACGCTTTTATGTCTTTATGTCCCTTAACCTCCTTTCATCTTGGCAATGAAAGCATTGTGAATCTTTTTTTTTCACTCGCTAATAATATTTAAAGCCCTTGGCGATTATATGGCGATATTTTAATAATACATCGAGACAGAGATAAACTTTTCACATTGTATATTGTGTGTATATGTATTCCGTTTGTATGGAATTGGTTCATTTCACGGTATAACATCGTATCGTAAATTCTGTGTAACGTTGAATGACTTAGTGAAATTCGCTAAAAAGTAATGAAACGACTTTGTTTACCGTTACATTTTTCGCGCAAAAACAAAATGTACAGTCAGAAATACGGAATAAGAATTACTATGTTTTAGATGGAAAACTTACATTGTACAGAAATTCTAAATTTTTGGATAGATAACCCTTCTAACAAACTTGAATAGCTATTTACAGAATTTGTAGTCATTTTATCCCCGTGATGGTCGCTTTATAAGTAGGACTGTCCTGCTATTATTCTATTCCTTCGCTGACTTCAATCCAAAACCAATCAGAAGGAAGAGTTTCGTTGCCATATGTTCAAACAATAACACTGTCACAATTTTACGTCCTACTACGGTTTTTCTCTCAATTACATGTGACCTCAATTCCATCACCTAGATACCATTCAAGAGTCCCGTTAGATTTTTTTGTTACTCTTTTGAATGTCAAGGCTAAGTGGCTTTTACGTAAGGATCTATTACAAAAGCATTCAACGGTCTGTCGGCTATAATAATAACAATATACTTTTTTGTTAATTTAATTACAAATCCCTACCTAAACAATGTTGAATTCACAGTTACATCGTCTGCCCTTGAAAGATTAAGACAGATTTGCGACTAAAAATCTTAAAATAAATGAATGAATTAAAAGAAAACATAGTAATCATTCTCAAAAGGTTTTGGTTTAAAAAAATCGAAAGAGTAAGCATCAAGCCACTGCTCGCCGTGACCCACATACAACGGCGCCATTTTGAATATTCTGCGCGCGCGCCGGTTTTGGTGGCACATTTCACATGATACCCGGCTTATCTGCACCCGTGTTTTCTTTTTTTGTTTATTTAACGAGTTTTATGGTTCCTTTCGAATGTATATTTAAGTTATTTGAGGTCATTTCAGTGGTTAATGCGGTGTAATCACACATATGAGCTGATTTAAATAAGAGCATGCTCTCAAGTATGATATAAAGTAAATTTGGGTTGGCTAATACGTTTTATTATTGAGAATTAATGCTGAAATTGCGTACAGACGTTAGATGGTATACGGCGATTGTTCAAATAATGCGATTAGTTACGTGCCATTACGAACATTATAATTCTAATGACGAAGTTTGGCCTGAATAAAATAAATTAACTATGTAGGTTGCGTCTGCCACCACAAAAACTATATTCTTATGCGTACGTATTCTTCCTGTTATTTGTATACAGACTATACATAATGATTTTTTGTTTCTTCTATCTAAATTTGTATCTTGCATAATTTAGCCGAATTCTCTTCCGTATAGAAAGCGCACATAGCAACGAAAATACGTTGAATATTTTGATTTTCTACCTAATAATCTCATAAAATTGAATGCCTATGTTAAAGTAACTAAGCTAATTTTGTTATATTAGTATCTGATATATCCGAGTTTCCGATATTTCTTGCAAAAACAACCGGGAACAATCCAAAATAAAATGATCTATATCGTTTGCTGGTTCGATTACATATTTTTGTATTGTATATGATATTTTTACAGCAATTGCCGCCGAGCAATAAAAATTATATCATTGGTCATAGCATAAGTACCTGTATAGGTAATTTAGAGTAAAAATGTTAAACCAGGCCCAGTTTTCAGTATAAATGGGTGAAAATGAATTTTGTTTATTATTTTAGAATAGATGTGTGAACATAACCTGACCATTGTTTGTCCTGTTTTCGATACAATTACGTCATCATTTTCTTTATTATTTGAACGTTCTGAATTATCGGTATTTTTACCTCGCATTATTTTTTTAGTTATAATATAATATAGTCATAATATGTAGTTTACCTACATTATACACGTTCAGAGTTACTTCATCCGCGTGGTTTCCGGCATAGTAGAATTAGGGCCACATAACCTCTTCCCCTGCGGTGTCGTACAACGCGACTAAGGGATAGGGCTGTTTAACATCAGACAGATATATACAGCCCAGACTCAGCCTCGGATGCATGGCTGGAGTCAACAATAGTGCCCGGAATACGGCAATAGGGTCACCCCCTATTACGTGGGACCGAATACAATTATTGGTGAAATGTGGGTGTTAATTCACCTCTGCCTAACCCTCCACGGATAAAGGCGTGATTATATGTATGTATGTACAGAGTTACTATTATTAATAATTCTGTTAGTTGTGAAGAATAATTAGTAGTAATAACAAGATTGGTAAGGAAGTAGTTAGTGAGATTTAGTTAAGTTGCGTAACGGATCTGCGAGCGCGTTCCGCCGATGCCGGAATTAACGAACAAGTTTCTACTTTGTCGAGATTTAGGTTTAGGAAGCTTGGTTTGGTTTTTTTTATACATACATATTTATAATCACGGCTTTATCCCCAGAGGGTTAGGCAGAGTTGTTTGTCATCCACATTTCATGAAATTAAATTATGATGTTGATGATATTAAAATTGTATGAATGTAATCTGTTTATACTAAACATGTCTGTTGAGTTAATTTTTAAAAAAAAAACTTTATGAGAGAAGAGAGGTATTTAGTTATAATTTTTTTTTAATTCTAGAACCAACTGTACAAGTAATTCTTAGAGCAGATAGCGGTGTGTAGTATGTCCATAAACATAATTTATCATTATAACGATTCTCTTGTCACATTTTTGTTAGTAAATGACTTTTTAATTACATTATACATAATTATAGCGGCAAAACTAACATAATTTAGAATTACTTTCGTACTTAAATATCAATAATTACGATCTATCAAATGAGGATGCTGTCAGACTTGGTTTGGTTTCAGTCGTCCGAACTAAACAATCAGACAAACGATAACACTATCAGCATCTCGCTCTCACAGTTATGCGCTAATAATAGCATCTCGCTCTATTTTAACATGCGCACGAGTAGCGAAGGTGACACATTAATAAACTTGAAAATTAATGTGGGTAACTGTACTATGTCTGCTGCTCATTGATAAAATTATCTTTAAAAATTTTGTAATGGATTTAAGGAAAGCCTTCGATTTCGTCGTACTGTCCTATACCCTAAATACTTCTGTACTATCATACATTCATTAATATTATACTTATTCATATCCTTAACCCTTTCTCACTTCGGGGTAAGCACCGTCCAGGTAGACTTATAAAAAGACATTAATCGAATTACGAACCTTTTTGGAAGTCGGTTAATAAATTATATGAGAAGCTTCTAAAATATATTTTTTTAACTGATGCACTTATGAAACTAAACATATATTTAAACGACTTCAAAAAAGAAACGACTAAGATAGTCAATTTGTTAGAACTTTTTTATCTATGTTCAGCGATAATACTTTATCGCACGGTCCGATTTTCTAAAATATTTTTGGTTAGGAAGGAGTACCGCAGGGATTGATAGTGTGACCCATATAAATTTAGTCAATTCTGAGGTGTGAGGTTATATAGAGGTTTCCTATTTTTAAAGTTTCTCCTAAGTAATATTATTCGAATGTGTTTTGTTATGCAATATGTGCGACTGGCGACACTAAATTCAATACAAAAGCTGTTAAGACTCCTTCCTGCTACGCTTTACATAACTACTAATATATTATGTTCCCGTCAAATGTCACATTTCCAGCGAGTAGAAATACAATCTCCCACTATGCGGGGAACCTTGACCCAAATCCCATTAGAAAACTGGATAAATCTTTAAGAAACTGTATCTAGTTTATTATGCCCGTAATGCATAGGAACTTATTCCAGGGATAAAATTGCCCATAATCTATCCGTGTGCAGAATATCAGCCAAAACAAATTGAGCGTGATTGACCAACTAACATTCAAATATCTCCGCAATTATAATATTAGTAGGGTGTTCATAGGGTAACATAATTTAGTTTTACCATGGCACACACCAAAGACTTTAGATGCTTTTCGATGTGTGTATTTATCGCAGGTTTATCAGTGCCCGGTTAATGGCAATAGGCTCGCCCACCTTTACATTGGGACCAAAACATAAAATGGCGAAATGTGGGTGCTAGCACCTCTGCCTACCCCTTCGGGGATATAGGCGTAAGTTTATGTTATGTTAATTTAGTCAAAAATTATTTTGCAAACAATTTTTATAAATTATTTAGATCAAAAATCCCACAAGTAATTGATCCCTTAAAAATGTCAAAACCACGAAACTATTCCAAGGTAACGTTAGAAAAAAAACTGTCACTTGAGCTCATAATTGTTTGATATACAATATAAATGTACAAACAACGATAGCGGAATCAGCGCAACATAGCGCGATCATCTAGGTCACGGTCTGTAGTGCGAGCGGGACGAGGCATGCGTGGCGCCCGCCCGCACGACAGAGACGGAACATGCCGCGTACAGGTTTCTATCAGGCGAATATTACCTGTTTTAAAATTCGTGCGTTTTAAAAAGTGTTTGTCAAGTCAATTATGTTGTGCCGTAATAGTGAGTCACATGTCAAAACAACATTTTTTATTATTATAAAGAATTTTCAAACGGTAAGCCGGTAGCCGGTAATGAAAAAAAAGGCAACCTAAGTATACCATATTTTCAAATTACGAATATGAGTACACTGACAGCTGTCATTAGATAACGTCATAAAGTGACAACGGAACTGTCTTGCCGGACAAACGGAAATTTCACGCATCACAGAGGGTGTTATGCATTGGGTTCTAGAATTTATAAACTACAATAAACATCTTCTGTGCCAAAGGCGTATATTAATTTGCTAACATGGTAAAAAAATAGTTTACGTACTTGCAATAATTTTTGATACTTGTAAATTTCCAAAAAAAAAAGAGAATATAATAAAAAATCCGCTAACCGTGGCAATAAAGTATCATGTAAGCAATCATCCTATTCACACGTATACACTGAGTAAACAACACACACCAATATAAACCTTATTTCTCATAGCATAAGGTGGTAATGTATCAGCAAGACAGGTGATATAAGAAGTTAAGACTTTCTACAGTTCGGTTTCATTCAGCGCGAATGCGAACAGCTGATTGCAAGAATTTGTTGAGTTGCAATATCGTTTGGAGTTTATTAATGCAAGATATGTGTATATTACTTACACTACCTCCAGGAATGCTGTTGCTATTTTTAATATGAACTTTTTGAATTTGTCCAGGAATTTAATTCTAAATGTATTTGAAATCAATTTGGAACATTTTGTCCCGGTTTTCCTGGTGATTCATGGATCAGTATTACGCGTGGGCGGAATCATGGGCTAGAAGTTTAATTAAATGGGATATCACTTGCCTAATTTCTAAATTGGGTATTTTTCTGTATCTATAGGATACCTACTATAATCAAATACGTCGATTATTTGGACCTGTAGAGTTCCGGAAATATCAGGCAAACATTAATCCCGCAATCAGAGCCCAAAACGGCACTTGTTTCAACCTAAACCCAACAACTAAATATCACAAGAAACATCATTCCGTTGGTGCGAAGTTTCGGATCCACGTCTCATGGTATCCCCGAGTATATAGAACCAGTTGAACTATCATAACAAAGACGGTGTATGGTGTAGTGTACACAATAAGGGCAGAACGGTTATGTAATCGTTTAGCAATGTATTGACAAACTCGTTGCAGATATCGATAACTGAGTCATCGTCCATCGATTGCCTGTGCGCACATTTTTATCTACTTTGCTTAGACAGATATTTTCTTTGTGCCTATTATTATTAGTTGTTTTGACTGATTTCTCATAATATGTACTGTACTGTGAATCGATATTTATAAAAAAATAAGAGTTATAACGCCAATGTCTCGCCAAGTCTCGTAAAGTCAATAACACTGTAGATATTCGTCTATCAAAACTGTACTACTGTAATCCCTTAAGTGAAGTGCTCCTTAATTACATAGCGGCAAAATAACATTTACAAATTTTAACAAAAACCGTAAAAGAAATTCAGAAAGGTACTCACAATATCATGTCCTTGACTGCCGCTCCTGACGACCTCTGGTGCCATGTACTCGATGGTACCACAGAAGCTGTAGGCCCTGCTCTCCCCGCCGCAAAACTCCTTGGACAGACCGAAGTCTGTCAGCACAATATGGCCTTCCGAGTCCAGGAGGATGTTCTCTAACTTAATGTCGCGATAAATTATACCGAACTGTGGGCAAAGATACAAAAATATAAGTAAAATGTCTGATACTGGTAAGGTTGCGAGAGCAACAGTATGGGGTAAGGTAGTGTCATTGAAGCGGACCTCACACCTTCAGTATTGGAAGCTTTTTGCTTTTCCCATTGTGATTGCATGTTTCCACCTGCTACAATCAAGATGAGTAATGCCTTCGTACAGGTTCATCGGTCGTGCCTTGTTAGAATGTTCTCGATTGTGAGTATTTAAAAGATGTTACATTTGTCTACAAAACATGTAGGTAGACGTCCTAGACATAAGTGCATGCACACAAGTCAATGAACCCGAATGCTATTCCAATTAACTTTACAACATTTGCAGCTGTCTTATAAATCATTGTGTATGTTGTTTCTGAGAAATTAATGTGCTTAACACCTGGATAAACTTATGAGTGAATAATAACAGATGAGGTTGTATAGGTCGGGTGGATTCTCGAACCGTTCTAGAAGGTTGGTGTCTAAGCACATCAATGATCACGAACGTGACATGTCTGAGCTAAGAGCATCCATTTGTGTTTCTAGTAATATCTGCTAAAGAGTTGAGTTACATAACTGTATGATTTCCAATGTTGCAAGCAGTTTTTAATATATTCCGTCTGTATGTATGTGTGTATGTCTGTATGCATCAATGTCTGTGGCAAAGATCTACGATTAGGTGGACTGTATTCTTGTATCAATCAATTAGCCTATTACAGTTCACTTACTATATGTGCTATTTCAGCTACCTTTCTCAGATCGCCATAAAGAATTTAATAAAATCTTAAGAGAAAAATGTCTAGTAACAAAAACGTACCTTATGCAATTGCTCGAGGGCAAGTATGATCTCAGCGATGTATATTCTGACTTCGTTTTCAGAGAAGTGCTCCCGTTGGTAAAGGTGGGTGAATAGCTCGCCACCAGCGACGTAATCTAGAACAAAGAAAATAAGATATGAGAAACGTTTTTTTAGGAGTTACATTTATTAAAAGAGTCAAGACATCAAAGTTATTTCTATGGTAAACTAAAGAGACGGATGACCCCATGTTATAATACACAGATAGTTAGTTGTTGACAACATTGTTATTTACTAACTTAATACGAATAATAAACTTATACTGAAGGATGCCATAATTTTAACAAGAATTAACTCGATCATGGCGCCTTTTTAAATTGCCTGATTTTGCACTGACCGTTGTAATACCAGGCTCACTTTAGTTTCCGTTAATATTATTGTACTCGTATATATCATGGAACGCAGAAGTTAGTTAAAGATTTATCTACAAGTGAAAGTGAACTCACAAAGTGATGATGTGTACAGTAACACACTGATATTGACCGTATAAGAACATCATAACAATGTTAAATATTAAAATTCACTACACACACAGTTCAACAATCACATTACTGAAAGAAAACAATAAGAGGCTTGTGTTGGAGACGAATAATAGCGCAGAGCAAGTCTATGACAGACTTGTGCTGCATACTAATACATTACTGGTCTTGAATCTAACTAAAGTTCATAAAGAACCACTTGTCACATTCTTTGCTGTTGGATTTCATCAAGATCTAACAGCGGCTGATTTATTTGTAGTCCTACCCTATATTTTAGATTCTGCAATTTTCGATAAATTACCATTAAATTTTTCAAAATGGTCGCGCATAACTTTGTAAAGAATCAACAATAGTGACCCACTGACACATATGGAGGCGGAACAATTCTTTAAGAATCTTAATTTCTCTAAATAAACTCTTGGCATGAACCTCTTTAGCCCCACAAAGGTCATGATCATCATAATTGGCAATCAAATACCCATCAACCGGTTGGAAGCACTTCGAGCAGCCGCCACGAAATTCAGACGTTACCAATTTCTCTTATTGGCAGTTTTTATTCATGGTTTGTGTGTCAGTGGCAATACTTTATGATGCGTAGGAGTTCATTTAAAACCGCGCAATAGTCATTTAGAAGGAATAATACGACTCTAGCGCACAAAATGTTGGTTATGAATAATAATGCCGAAACGAAATTAATAACAGTTATAGTAGTGGTTAATAATTAGTTTCTCTTTCAAAATACAAAATAATAACTTTGTCCTGTTATTTTACATACATACAAAGGTATGTAATACTCTGCGATGTTTTATTACGTCTTTAAAGAATTCATAGCGATCGTATTACGAGTTAGCTTTGTTCATTCTTTAAATCTAAAGTTACAATATAAGGGAACACAAAGATCCAAAGATTAAAAATTCAAACAATCTTGTGAAAAGAAATAAGTCCAAAACCAAAGACTCTTACAAGGACCTAATAAAGACACTGAAGACTAGAGTGGAGTCAACACCAGTGACACAAAAATATGTAACTGAAACGAGCAAATATTTGAACTTGAAATGGATCTGAAACAACAGGGCGACTGAAACACACGACTCTCTGTATCTAGGTCGAAATATCAAGTCTCTGACCCACTTACAGCGGACCACGATAATACAAGTACTACAGAAGAATACTAGATTGTTTTCAGCAAAGAATTAGGTAATGATAAAAGCGGCGTCTAAGAAGTACTACTTACTGAGAGTAAAAAATGTGTTGAGACACTGCCTTCAATAACTAAAGAACACTATATCATAAATGTAACTGTGAAATGAATATTTTGTATGGTCAGTAAGAGTGTGTAATAAATTCATAGATTGTAAATAGGTCAGACGGAGATGTCTGTATAAAACTGTATAAATATAAATAAATAGTGTTATTTACCTTGACCGAAGTTCATGCGTATGAATGAAATATGTTTTGGAAATGAAACACGTGTGAGAGATAATCAATACACCTTTACATTTAAGGATGTACGTGAAGATAAACCATCTGAAGATACTCTGGACCATCTGAATTTACATACTCTCTGTCAGAATTTAGAAGGGGTGAGTCCAAAAATAAAAGTCGCTATAAATAGATTCTCAACCTCTCAATAATTTCCCGGAATAAGTCATTTCCAAGTATCTGACAATGTTGCCAATTTTGTTTACGCGTAAAGGTTACGTACAGACGAGACATGTAGGCGTATGATTGTTTCTATTTTGGGGAAAAGCCACACTCGCATGGTCTTTGTGATCCCACAAAGTATAGGAAGTTATAAGTAACTCTCTAATGTAGCTTATTCGGAAAGATTACTTTCGTTTGGTATAGATGTGTAAAAAACGCCATAACCCTTAAGCTAACCGCACATTCTCAGTAATATAGGCATTCAAATACATACTGTCAAAATTCGCAAACACACAATATTATTGGCAGTATGTATTTTATTGTCAATATTATTGCGCGTGTCTCACACTAAACGTCATCTAGACGCGAAATCTCGGTGAACTGCCGTGACGTCATACTATGATGTAGTTGTGCCGTGAATTTTTAAACTACGAAGTTTACTTTATCAATATTTACTCTAAATATCTATACGCGCCTTTGATTAAAATTTGTTATTCCTTTTTGTTTATAGCTCGATTTTATTTGGAACTTAATTACCTCTTAATTTAATTATTTACAGGCTACGTTGGGGAAATAAGAAAGCCAGGCATGAATATTAAAGACGGTGTTTATTGAATTTTTTAGCGTAACCTTCGGTATTACGCTCACGGTGTGCCACAGGGTTGTTATTTAGGCCCAGCATCTTAGCTGGACGTGATGCCTCGACAGCTCATCTACACAGTTATGTAAATATATCTACGACGTACTCAAGTCATACACGTTAGCAAACAAAGTTTTTGTGACAACCCTGATGTGTCAGGTATGAACACCGTTATTATAAACGATACATCGAGTGTTTCCTGAAACTAGAACTAGACTATTCAGAATTGATATTCATAATAAATTGAAATTTATGAGCATAAATTTAACCTACTTGAAACTTGTATTTGCGAAATATGAGAACGAAGGCTTTATATATACTTAACAGTTTGAGCATACAAATCGTAACTAAATGTCAAATTAGAAACAAAAACTTAATTAAGAAATTAATTTTCTCAGAAATGACTGTTTCATCAGATTCTTTATAAACGGAAGTCTTTTAAAAATAGGAAGACAAAAATAGGTCAGTTAACAAATTAAGCAACACCGAGATCCCCTATTAACTTTAAAGTTGGTTAAAAGCATTCAATTTGTTTATCAACTTTCGGTAAAAAGTGTTTAGATAAATATAGACCGACAGGTGTACAGGTTAAATATAATCTTAGAGAAGGTTGCATTATTGAATTTAATCGTATCGATCGTATAAATGTGGAATTTCTTTTTGTTCGCCGAATCTAAGCAATCGATACAGCAGCCGGGATGACTTAATGAGTATTCATCAATATCCAACTAGTACATATACCGAAAATAAAATTAAAATATACCTTCAAACCTAATTAATAAGAAAACTACTACCGTCAAATACACACATTATGACCAATCACGAACCGAAATCGATTCAATATAAGGACACTATTTCAAAACGCGTGATTTAAATTCGATTAAAAATAAAAAAAATATTGGTTTTTAAATGCCGTGATTATCATTGTAAAGCAAACTTTAAAATTACCTTTAAAACCTTTTAAAATTCTATTCATAAACACTGAAAGATACCAAGTTTATTTTGAATAAAAATATTTGTGATAAGTGTTAACAAACATAACTGGAAGCAAGGAAGAAAACACTCAAGTGTCGTTATTTGATTTGGCAATTAAGTGAGAACATGCGAACACAGTAAAGAGTCAGTAGCTTGCACGTGCACCTAACAATGGGTGGCTGCTGAGGGAAAAGCACAAACGAAACGACCAACAGGTCAAGGTGTAGTTATGAAACCTAGTACAGTTCTGGTACACTGAAATTAACGGCCTAGCAATTGATTGGAGGGACTTGATTGAGTTGTTCGTGGGAATAAACTATTTCTACTAGATATTACAGAAATGAATATATCTTTAAGTCGGTTAACTGAAGATTTGATAAAAGTTTTAAAATAATATATCGATGTTTTATTATATATAACCTAAAAAGATTAGCCATCTTCCTTTGTTTGTCAAGTTCAACTCAGACAAGAATGAAAATGTAATCAAATCACTGATAAACAAATGACATCACACAATTTCACAACATATAGCTAATAGTAATTACATATTTTAAAATTTTCTAGAAACAAATCACATTTGTGCGGCTGTTGTTATTATGAACTTGGTTCGTACAGTTTTAATGAGATTCTGAAACACCTTATCGATATAACGACTTAATTTATTTTAAACTTTCGACAATAACAATATTTACAGAGATTCAAATTTAAACCAGGAAAGTTGCTTTGAGAGAGGCTGTTGGCGTTGTAATTAATATAACGGAACATCTAACAAGCGAGAGTGATGAAGATAATAATCTAATAAATAATAAGTACACGTTTCAAATCGTTGTGCAACTCAACGAAGCCGCTTGTTGTTGTATCGATGGAGTAAATTGACAGAGGTGAGAAGTCACTTGATGTGTGATAAAAGACATCGTAGTCGCCATTAAATTCTTAGATAACTTTTCAAGGTGAATGTAATATAAATCAATCGTCGAGATATATTGAGGTCTCGAAATTGCAAGTCCATTGCAACATTAGCAACACATTGATATCAACCTTTTAAAATTAAGAATATATATCAATACATTTAAACTCATTGAAGACTAAGATTAAGATATGATTGGCGGTGAAACCTCGTAGTAAAACAATGAAGATTCTAACCCGTGTGTCAAGGTACCATTTACCGCTGTAACTGAATATTTATATAGTTTGAAGAGATTCGCAATTAATTACAAAGTGTGAGCAGGCGTGAGCTATTAGATTTTATTTAGTTGGTGCAGTGGGTCAAGGTGGTGCAAAAGTAGGTCTTAGCGCCATATTGTTTGGCAATCATGTTCGCGGGTAAATGCCATACTTTTTTTGAATGTGCAGAAATATTCTCTACGCGTAATTATAGTATTGTCCACGGTGATTGAGGTTTTGACACTATTCTGTTCTTGGAACGTATTTGAGAATGCATTTTGAATGTGTCAGTATTTCTATGCGCTATTTGTATTTGGCAATCTCAACTTTGAACTTTTTTTATGTAAATATGGACGTACATAATAGTACTTTCTATTTTATCTTGTAAGTCAGGCTTCGCAGTGAAACGTTACATACATGAAAGTAACAATTTGCAAGGCAGATTACATGTACATTATGGTAAGATAATCTATAAAACTTGAAGCGTAATTCTCGAGACTGAGTACGATAAGTAATTTAAATATTTCTGAGAAATTACGATCATTAAATGTGACACAAAGGCAAAATTCAAGTTAAAGGAGAAACACTTCCAAAAGTTCTCTACTGGAAACATTTTACGGGACATCATGATTAATTTATGGAAATGGCATTCACAATGTTTGCTTACGCTTAGAGACGTATATGGATAATAAAAATACATTTTATTTTGCAAAGAGAAATTATTTGTACAATACAACCACGAATTTTGTCGCAAACAGATAGTAGACAATAAAAGTTAAATCAGGATATTGATTGTCTTCGACAGAACGAAGTTCCATGAGGAAATTACTACACCAAACATTTACATTTATGTCAAGTACGTTAAGTTGAGTTTTCTCTTTCTATGGTTCTCTTAAATGTGCAAAAAAGGATAAATTTTATTCAATCCCACGATTGCAAATTTTTACTTTTATGAACGTAAATACTTTTTAAAATATATTCAACAATAGCACATTAGAGGATGAAAATCACCACTGTCCGTTATTTAAAGTTCTTTATTAGTTTTTGACTACTTTCAGACGGCACTAAAGCATTATGTATTTCATAACTTTCTAACCTTGACGATGGCACCGTCAATTTCGTAAGTGCGTTTTCATTTTGCTTCGCGGCCACAGTTAAATGGTGTTAAATAATGGCCGCGGTTTTGAATAAACATTATTTTTGAATGATTTCTTTGCCAAAATTCACAAACGTCAGTACTTAGTTATATTTGCAAATTTCGTTTCACAAATCATGCAATGTTGTTGTGTAAATAATTTTCGACGGCCGTGACATTAATTATTGCAATGTCATGTTCAAATTTCAGAAAAATCATTTTCACACTTATGTTGTGAAGTCATTTAAATCCAAATGTTTTGCATCCAAATGTTGTTCTACATGTACATTTTAAATAACTTTATCCTCAAGAGATTCTTGGAGGACAGTATTTTGCGTATTTATTCGGAAGACTGCTTTGGCTCTGTTTAAATGATTTCTTTTGCTAATATGGTCAGTTTACAATCAGGGAATTTTCGTCATGAAATGCGACCATATCTGTTGTAACATGAATCAATTTCTTTCGAACTTTTTTAGTAACCCATTGAAAGCCAGTTCTTTAAAGGGCCAGAGCATAACATGACTAGGATATATTTTAAAATTCTTGCCTAATTCGGTTTCGACTTATGTAGAAGATCAGTGTAATCGTCGTCTAACTTTTTAACAACTTTACTAATTCTCTATATTAGTACACTTTTGATTATCTGATTACGTATGTAATTACGTGAATCAACGCTTGGTAGGAATAACAACACGTTGAGGAACTGCTCATGATTCAAGACATGTATCGACCTTTGCAGAAGTCTTACACTACAAGGGCGTTTATTTACATGTACAGGTTATAAAGATTTCTTTGTTTATCTAATAAATTTATGTTTTTATTTCTTATAAATAAACACGATTGAGGCTTGTTAGAATCTGTATATTATAATATCTCAGTTGTTTCTGTATAGCTTGCCACTCTTTGATCATCCCTTGGCAAAAGTTGTTCAAAATATGGATTTTAAACCAATATTCTTGTGTATCATAACCACTTTAATGATTCAAAAATGGAAACTAGTATATCAAATGTGAGAAAATGTATGTACCTAATTATACGCCTATAAAGCAAGACTTCTAATGTCAATGCCAAATCTAGCATGACTCAGCATAATAATGAAGACGGCCATTTTTTCACACGCATCACCGCCATCGTTATCTCTCAGTCAGTTAGTTTCTAATGAATTTCTCGCTTCCTCATTAATGAATTGGTTATGTTCAGAGCGAGACGCAACTTCCTATATGTCGGTAGTTGGTACATCGTACGCACGTTTAACTTTCTCACGTTACGCACATTTGATCACTTTAGGCGGTATGCAGATATCATAAAGGTCAAGTATTTGATTACTCTCGGAGAGATTCCGACAAGATGTCAATTCATTAATGAACGACACAATACTGAGAAAATGCTATATTATCATCTGAAATCGCAGTTATTTCACTCTTTCACCATGTGACGCGTGAAACAGTTATTGCGTATTGTCATGGAATCAACATGTAGTCCGGTCTGTGTTAAAGGATGACTATTATTTCATTTGTAAAGACTACAAACATAGCGAGTACTCAATTTGTGATCTTTTAAAGAAGACACTACCTCTTCCGCAGACTAAACTCCAAATTTGTACAGGGGAGTTGTATCTACAGAACAATAGTGTACGAAATGCTTGAGTAAGCAATAAGCCGAATTGCTCCAGCTCCGCATCACGGCGGATATAGCCAGGGTCGGTAAAACTGGACTGTGAAGCAACCAGCCAGTTTTCCGCGACCTTTGCAGTAAAAGACAGCGGATCAACACGAACTAGTTTATCGTATGAAATTGATATGAACTGTAACATTTTTTGGCCCAATTTATGATACAATCATGCCGCATTTCCATTAGTGAAAGGTGTACACTTTTTAATATGATATTAATTGTAAATAAGAAGATATTTATATAAAAACGCACGACAGTACACGCATGTAATCACATCAAAAATAAGCTGACCGATCTAAAATCACTCGATTGATAAATCGATACGAGTAAATCGTGAATCGTACACCATTTAAATAACATTCTAAAAACAATGCTAATAAGGTTGAAAGTTAACGATTATGTATAATTGCGTAAGTTGCGTGCACATACCTTGACACAGTTGCGCGAGTTAGATTCGTACACTGAATCGAGACAATTAGTCATAGCCGCTTTGTAGGATAATACGCAAAAGTAAAACTTGCTAAAGGTTTATGCTTTAGAAAGTGGTCGCTTGAGTCGCGAGTCGCTTCAAATAAAAAAAAAATACGTGACGTGACATTCTACTCGCGGGTCGTCGCGACTAGAATATTTCTTTTTAACCTTTCACCTGACGTGATATCATTTTGCATTACTACATTTTTTGTTAAACACCTTTCCGGAGGTTAGAATGTTCCTTGAGGCATTCCTTTTTGAGGGATTTAAGTACGCGTGAACAGTTTTCTTTGCTTCGAAGCTCACTTTGAGTGCCTTTGATCAAATGGGCTGTTAGAATTCTTCGGCGTGAATTAAAAATAAACAGTCCAATATAACGGGATTACAATGAACAAAGAGGCGCGAATACTGGAAATAGTTGTAAACAAATATACGGAATACTGCTAATAATGTTGATCCTACAACGAAACTAAAAAAATCTGAGCTTAGAACTTAGAAATTTTGACAGAGAAATATATTACTAACTTAATATTTCAGTCATTTTACTCCCGATTCTTTAATCTAAAAATGATCAGTTAATATTTTTATTTCTAAACCGCATTTGCGAAAAATCCGTCTGGGAACTATATAAACCCAGTACACTCAGACAGAAAAAACGACCTATGAATCACACAACACATAATTGTCCCATAGAACCTAACACTCGGTTGCTGAGAGTCGAGACAGACATTACGCCACCCGTCAAGCGAAATTGAACCTTAAGGCTTACAGCTATCATTTAATGGAGACTACTGTATGTAATTTGGGTTGCTGGTGAGATATAGATGTTATATTTCCAGCGATATTAATAAAATTTACTGAGTAAATAAATTGGAAATTGTACAAATTAAAGATTAAATTAAAAAGTGACCGATGAATAACTTCATAATTGAATTTCAAATATGGAATCTTATCACAATAAAGTTTTTTGAATTGGATTGAATTTGAATTATTGTAACCGCCTCCAAGTCATGGCGTTCTATTTAAAATTAAAAACGATGCGTTCCGCTGCTTCGACATAGGTATTTGTTTATACAGAGTGATAAATAGGTACGCTTGGGAAATCCAAATTAACGTGCCGCGATGATTTATATGTTAGAAAGGTAAGTGTTATTTTTTACTTTTTGTCTTTTGCTTTCTTCTGGATAAGAATTTAGCAATGGCTAATTTCGTGGAAACGCTATATAATACGCTCTTTAAAAATTCGAACAACTCCCGGTTTGAACTGATGATCTTGAAATGTTTGAACCCTCTTTTTGCGTGCGAGGTTATTTGTTTGTCAACTAACTAATTTGGAGTAGTTATTTTAACTTCAATTTCCAATAAGTTTCTTGGGAAAACAAAAATTATTATAAGAAAATATTGTGTCGTATCGAAATTTTCCCGTTTTGATCTTAAAAGTAATCTCTATCAAGTCAATAAATCCGGCGCTCATATCCAGAATTATATAAATATTACCCCTCATGAAGTTCAAATGAGGTTGTCGGGTCGGCAGGGTCTTTAACCCAGGCTTGTGTAACAGTTGAAAGACCTTGGGGTCCGGACACGGAGGACGAAAGGTCTCGAACGGATGGGGTCACATTGTTGTATCGATTTCGGGGTGTCTGGCCCTCACTAGAAGTTCCGGACCTATTCTAGAATCGATATTGTAGTCTAGTTAGGCCATGCACTTAGATCTAGCTAGTGCTGTGCAGTATGGCATCTATTTCTTAGGGTTTACCTCTGCTACTAGCCGCTGAATAACATTACATATTATATTTAGACGATATAATATAATTTAACAAGTTTCAGCAAATAAGGTGTAACGAGGTCACGTCTAAATATAGTTTACCCTATCTCGTACAATGGACTGCGGACGTTTGATAACTACAACAATACAATTCATAACCTTTATCTACACTAGATGTTGCCAGCGGCTCCACCCACTGATGCAAATTCCAGTCATTATTTTTTACTGACTTCGAAAGTAGGTTTTAATAACCTGAGATATTCTCTAAGCAGTTCTTCATATCTAAACTATGAAAAAGTACTCGTACAACATTGTAAATAATTAAAACTATAACATTGTACCTTCCGCATGTCACCTGATACTTGGTGACATAACGTTCCTTATTCTAACCTTGTCGACTAATCACAATAATTTGAAAATGTATTCTACTTACCGAGTATAAGGTGTAGTTTCGAGTCAGTCTGGAAAGCGTAGTGTAGTGTAACCAGGAAAGGACACTCCCTTACTGCCTCCAGGACCTGTTGAACACATTCAATTTAGCATATGGAAGATTTATACTTCTATCCGGTATTTGATAGAACCCAAATTGGTTCCTTGGGGAACCATCGAGATTTACTTGATACATTTCAAAAACAAATTATAAATATTATGCCGATTAAACTATCTTGAATCTAGTTTTAACTTCATAATAATGAATAGAGAAATGCAGGTATTGAACTGTTGGTAAAATTTTGAGCAGATGCATATGGTTTTTGTCTCAAAAGCCTTTGTTGAGCTGTCAGTATTACAATCACTGCAAAATTACATTTTGCAATGTACACCACCGACAAAGTGCTACCTGCGTGTCTTTACTATATGCTTTCTCCTTTACTCTACAGCATCTTCAAAGATTTTGTTAGCTTCATTTTATGAATAGTGATTGTTATTTTCTTACCTGTCTTTCAGTCCTCGTGTGCTCAGCCGTCTTAAGTTTTTGCACTATCGATGCCTTTTTCAACACCTTCATAGCGTACAAATTTCCTTCGTCGACGCCGCATTTTTTCCTAACTAGAAATACTTTGCCGTAGGCTGCAACAAAAGAAAACACCCACATTAGTTTAGGACTAGAGTACCGACGTGTACAAGGTTTGTTTGCTTATGCAATACCAGTTATATATACTCCTATAACCTGTTCTGCATAAACTGAACACACGTTCTCAATAGTTAATACTATTTGTGCTGAAGTAACGACTTCCTTTTGTTCTACAGAGAATAGTAACGAATACTGGATTTTCCTTTCATCCCTCTTGATTGGCACAAAAAAATAATACACGCAATCATGTCCTAAACAAGGTCCACTCTAATGTAGCTGGAAAAGCTTATTATATGAACAATAGCATTTTATGGGTCACTCTCATGTGACAAGTGGGTCGAGATAGAACAAAAGAGTGATTATGGTGGTAGTTATATACTATTTAATATAGTGGGTTTCTACACGCGTTAATCTTACAACAAAGAATGCGTTTAGGATAAATGAACAAGATTAATCGTCTTTATTTGTTGCCAATTTAAGGAGATGAAAGCGTTTAATGGAGAATCTTATTGTTAACAACAAGAAGTAGGTATAACAGAGAGTTAGTAGAATAATGTTTGAATGAAAGTATAAAACTAAACAATGGTAAGTAATATCTTAATACAGAAAAAATATTGTAAAGATCAAATTCTATTCTGACGAGGTTCATACACTATCTGTACAAGCGTATTTTTTTTTAAACAAAAAAGAAAGAAAATGTTTTGTATTTTTGGAAAGTATAGATATGAATAGAGGAATGGACTTGAACCCTCAAAATAAGCTTGACCATGAAACTGCGTTCATGACAAAGTGATCTGCTTTTGTAAATTTTGTACCAGCTTCATTTGTGAAGCTGGTACAAAATTCACAAAAGCAGATCACTTTGTTTCACCGATTTACGAAGAACGAAACACCATTGTTCGATAGTTTATTGGTAAAAAAAAAATGCGTAAACAAGGCGAAGCAGTTTCCTTTCCGTTTTTAACAATGTTGTTATGGGAAGTGGGCATGCAAGGATAACAATAGCTGCGATGCAAAACAATGATTAGGTAGGTGCTGTATCTTTGGATAGACGACGGAAGGAACAACACTGGAGACGAATTTGAAGGGCTGGCTGAACTAGAAACTAGAAAGTAATCAAATCAGTAGCGACTTGGTTAAACGAATGAATGTGGGGGAGGGCGTGTTTTCAGACGACTGTCGTTATCGTAAGCTAAAATCAACTAAAATTGTGCAGTTTTACGAAGTGACACCTGCCATCTTCGGGTCAATTGCGAGATAAATACGTTCCCCCATCCATGGTACCCAATTTCTCGAAATTACGAGTCAGAAATATTACAATAATATATTTCAGGCTCATTTTATTCAGTCTATCTATATAACAACAACATGCATACACACTTTGTAATTTAATTCCAACATCGATAACATTTCTCGTTGTGTCACCGTGGTTTCATTAGCCTCACTAATTTGCTGGCTAATTAACGCAAACTAGTTTCCATTAGCCACGACATTATTGCCACTAAATGAATTATAATTTTCTTGACACAGCTATTTACATGTGAAGGACAAAAGAGTCAATAAATAAGATTGATTAAAAATTTGCTGCTCAGGTCCACACGAGAAGTAGAATGGAGGGTGAGAATTGATGAACGTGTGGTACGCTTTCCAAGATTGAGTCGAAAAAGGTAGCTGGGGAAGACTGATGGCAGCGCGACTGTGACTACTCTGGTGTTACAAGTCCTTAGGCCGCGGTAATCACTTTCCATCAGGTGCGCCATGTGCTTGTCTGCCACCTAAGTGGTATAAAAAAAAATCTACTACGTATTCGACAGACCCACTTTGATTGATTTAAATCTATCCTTAAAGACGACTGCTACTCTAAGTAACTTCGTCACCTCCTAATTAGAATCCGACTTAGCTGATGAAAAAAAATAATAATAAAGAAACAGACATGAAAAAACGAGACAAACATGAAAAAAATAAAAAAACCAAGATCAGTGATACAGAATGCCAATACCACAGAATACGTTTCAGATGTTACCATATAGATTTGTAAATAAGCGAACCTAAATAACAAACCAAAAAATAATGATTGCGAACCTAAATAACAAACCAAAAATAATGATTGCGAACCTAAATAACAAACCAAAAAATAATGATTGCGAACCTAAATAACAAACCAAAAAAAATTGATTTTCTTGATTGAAATATTGACACAATTCATACCTCCTTTCAAAACTCCTAACCTAAAAAAACTCCGATAAATTAAAAACCCTGAATTGGGTTCTTGCACGAGCCCTACGGTAAGGGTCAATGTTTCTATCAGGTGTATCCTGACATGATGGTAGGGCCTTTTGTTTGCGGTAGCCACTCGCGCACCGGACGTATTCAGTTACCGTGGAACAGCTGCGTGGCGACACAGTGTGTTCTAATACGTGACGTTATGACCATAGTTTATGTGAGATAATTTGAGATGATATATTTACATCATGTAAAATCTACCAGTGATTTTCATTGAATATTATAAAGTATTCGAAGTGATAATTGATGATGAGATGTTAAAGAATTAAAAAAAAACCAAGCCACTATCCACCAAGTGTCTACCACCTAAAGGGTTGAACTGGTGTGATCTAAAAGGGGTTGAACTTAAACAGGCTAATAATAACTTTGAACAAAATAAGCAGGTTGTCGATAAAATTAACGCACAGGTTGACGACCACACAAATAACCGTATAAGACACTTAATAGACCCATAACGGAAAATATCGACGAAGTCCAGTCGATTCCGCAGTTAGCCTGGTAAAGCGGACCCCAGACTCCAAGTGAAAGTTTAGAAGAATAAGAAAATAAAAGTGCAAAAAGAGCAAAATCACGACCGAGGCTTTCATGTAAGCAAGGACGAGATCTATACATACATACATAAATCACGCCTGTTTCCCATAGGGGTAGGCAGAGATCAGGGCTCTCTTGGTCATAATGTGGAGCTCGACATGCCCAAGTTTGATATAAGGACGAAAATTTATTTCAACGAGATAGTACCGAAGGACGGTGTGAGAAAATAAAAATGTTCACAATAAGTACAGTGAGAGTTTCCGAGGAGGAGACTACTATCACAATGTAGAGAAAAGCAAATGATCGAAGAGATTCCGATGTCCTCATTTTGTAAGTTTCACCTTTCAAATTAACTGTGGATGAACTATCCATACACTTTAGCAATATAATCGACCACATGGCAATCCGCAGATCGAATTAAAAGAACTATACGACAAATACTCCCGTATTCTTGTTGTCATGTGCCAATGACTATTTTTATCACAAAGCTCGTCAGGTGCAGCCGTCTCAATCGAAAGGTTTGTTGGTCAAACGCTCAACTGCGCTAATCTCGTTCAGTTTCTTAACATACAATAAACGTGCATAGGCAACATTTATCGCTTTCGTATGTAGAACAATTTTGTTCTTGAGGAATAGTATATAGACCAAATAAAATAAAATAGAGGAGTAGTAAACCCGGACTTCAAGCTTGCCTGCAGCCTTAGATGAAACAAGCAAAGAGAAAAAAGATATAACGAATATAATACAACTCGGCTCTAATTAGAAACAAGTTAGAACAACAGCTAATGCGATCCAATTTAAAACGCTGAAACAAGAATATCGTAAACATCCTGAAAACGGGGGCGTTTCCTAACATTCCAGGTCCGAATAAAGAAACGACCTAGAACGGTCGATGCTCCCAACGATGTTCTCTTAAGTCAATAATCAAATATGTACTATACTCAGGTTTGACCTAGCGTCGTGAAAACATATCTGCACTCACAACAAGTAAATAAAAAAAATCGTTTTAATAATTTATTGCGACTTATATGATAGATTATAAAAAAATTGGTTGTTGATTATCTTTAAAACCACGAAGCAAAAATAGAAACGAAAACAAAATGCTGATGTCCTATTTAGTCGGTGAAAATTCGTATTATCCGACCGAGTGAAATGGGCGGCCATTGTTCTACTGAATATTTCTCATTGCAAGAATGAAGAAATATCAAAAGTCACGGAAATATAGTGAACTGATAACAACCAAGAATGATAAGGACTCAAATGTAGAAATCGCGGAAAATAAATTAGAAGGAAGTGGAAGTTTATTGCGAATATTACACAATAAATAAAAAATATTATCACAATATTTTTTCGGTGGCCATGTTCACGGGGTCCTTGTAACAAGGATGCTGAATTAGCTACAATAAAATCTGTTAAAATAATTTTAAAAACACGTTTTTGTTTTACGCTGAGAGTGAAGGCTGTTGATAGAACTGCAATACAAGGAAGGGGGCTTTCGCGTGGATATGGTGCTACCAAATGGAGTCGACAGTCTTCTGTCAGTGCTAGAGAATGTCAGAGAGACTCCTCACAGACGTGTTCATGTTAAACCAAGCATTCACTGTTACCATTTCTATTATTTACATCAACAAACTTGTAAGAACTCCGAAGAAATAGTAAAGGAAAATAGAAGAAAAAAAAAACAACCATCAATCAATACATACATACATATAATCACGCCTTTATTCCCGGATGGTCAGGCAGAGGTGAATTAACACCTATATTTCACCAATCATTGTATTCCGTCTCACGTAACACGGGGTGAGCCTGTTGCCGTTTTCGGGGCACTATTGTTGACTCAAGTCATGCATCTGAGGTCGAGTTTGGGCTGTGTATATATCTGTCTGATGTTAAACAGTACTATCTATAAATGAGTATCCTAAAATCAATTGCAAAGACTAAAACTGGAACTTTTACAACATAATGGAAAATGTACGAAGCACATTATTGCAGACCAGCAGACGTCCTTTGAGTGCGTTGAACCAGTGATCGGACGTTTCAATGCTGACGAACCGTCTCGTCTACCTGATTTGTTTTTTTAAAGTTTATTTATTGCTAGATAGATGTTAAATGCAGAAGTAATGTATGTAACCTTACCACTGTTATATTATTAAAAATGATTAAATTTGTGTACTGTAAGCATATCGACACGATTTTCTCAAAGCTTCGAAAATTTACCTTAATATAACATATTAGTTTTTATAATACAAGGGAAAGCAGACATGTATTAACATAATTGAAGGCTCGAGTAAATACTGAACGGAATATGATTAAGTAACATTGGAACGGCGTCAATCATGTCACACGCTACACACACACAATTACGATGCTTAGTGACCTAAAAACCAAATATGTAAATATCTCGAACATAGTATTTCATAGAATTCATACATACATACATAAAGGTTCAGTTTTACCACACAAATAAGGGTAAAGAAGATCAGTGTGTGGACGAGCAATCCTCTATGTAGTCAGACTTTTATAACGAAACGAAACTCGTAAAGAACTGAAAGAGCAGACAGATCAGTAATCTAACTACTGAAATAATTAATCTCTCATATAATTCACCCGAAGTTCTTTTGCAACGCTGGAAAATTTTATTATCGAATCTTTTCCTTCACGGAATGAGCAACATGCGGGACTTAATTCCGATTCCTGTAATGATAACCAAGTTCTAAAACAAAAAATATTATACATATTCAAGTTATACAAATTTTGAACATTTTGGTTCTATTCGGGAGGACTTCTCACGTGGGTTTTGCCCACTGGTAAAAGTCAGAAGATATCACAAGGTCTCAGTAGAAGCAAGGTTGTAACAAGTAAATAAAATACAGTCATGATACATTGCAGACTAGCTGTTAAAGTGACTGCAGCTAATTGTATCAGAATTAACAATTGAACTAGTAACAGGTAATCAATCGATCAATATAAAAACTGTTTAAAACTGTCGCTGACAACTCATAACGTTACTCTGAAGAGTTTACAGACCCATGTAGTTAGACACAGGGCTAAAACGGTTCATTGATTCTTTACGTGCTACAGCTACGAATAATATCTCGACATTTTTGTTTAATCTACTCGAAATTTAACGAAAGATTGATTAAGAAATTGTTGCTCAGAAGACTCGAACAATTACAACACAACAAACGAACCAAATAAGTTGCACCTATTGAAAAAATAAAAGAAGTTAAAAAAAATTGTGCACTCAGAAAAATACTTCTAGTTTTATGAATGTTAGCTTTGTTACAAGGTTACAACTCAAAAATAAATACACTGACTCAATACGATCATGTAAAAAAGTTAGAAGCATTTGAAATGAAAGAGGAATAAGCGTGAGTATATGTATGTATGATCAAAAACCAGTTTGTAACATTCATAAAACTACAAGTATTTTTCTGAGCGCACAATTCTATTTATAATAAGTATATTTATTTTTAAATATTTTTTTTTTCTTTTCTCTTCAATGTTATAATATTACGCATGCTGGTTTGTCAGTAATTGGCAAATGTATCAGCCACATTACTCGCTAAACATTAAATTGTATAACAATTTGTAATACATTTGCTGTAGAAAAACCTATTAAAAAATATATATATATATATAAATATATGTACTCGTACATATATATACAGTAATCCTGATCGAAACAAACATAACACTCGTATCATCGTTGACAATATTGACATCAACTGACCTTGAACCGCAGGTCAATATGCGATAAAAACATTGTAACAAGTGACCGAAAAATATAAGCGACACATAAAAGAAACTGCTTGAAGTTTTTATGAAAGAAGATTTTTCAAGAGAGTACCTATCTAAATAAAGTAAATTTGGTTCTCATGTTTTACCCAAAATAAATGCATTATATAATACTTGGTAACACTGTTTTTGGTAAGTGATTATTGTGGCTTATGGCTACAGCAGGGGCATCACTCTCGTGCCGCCAACCCTTTTTATTTATGTGCGAAAAAACCCCACGGATATCCCCACCACCGGAGCCGGAACCGACTAAAACGCACGACTCCTGTGGGTCGTTTTTGGTTGCCGAAGGTGAGATTAACACGTGCCTACACTGTATGAACCTTCTGATGTTTCTTAAAGAACTCTAGAATCGTTTGGAAAAACCACAGCAGGTATATCATTTCACAGCGTGCTAGAAATAAGCACCAAAAAGAATTTACGTTCACCGCCTGAACTACAGTGTCAAACGCCCAATTGAAATCCAAATTTTCAATTCAAACTATCAGAAGTCTTAACGTTTGTGTAAAGGCGACTTACAATGCTGATAAAATGCAAATTTGACGTATATTAGCCCGGGTTATCGACCTCGACGAGTGTGACATGAACAATGAAAAGTACTTGGAGACAGCTATGTATATTTATTATGAAACACATACGAAATTATATGACGTTGAATGATAAAAGGAATCAATGAGTGAATATTACTCACGCATGACAAACGGAAGTGGTCGAAGCCGACCACGTTTGACCACTGTCTCACCTGCTGATAAGTCTGATGTGGTCTACGATGTAACATATTTACTTAGAAGAAATTTATTCCTACGTCATAGCTGGAAACAAGGAATCAGAATATTGGACAAAATTCCAATGTTTTGTCGATATTAGCATAGAAATACCACGTGGCCTTTGGATTAACTTAATTAGATTCAACTTCATTATGCAATCAATCGTCTATTGTAAATAAACACGGACATGACATAAATACCACTATTATAGCAATTTTCAAAATCAAAAACCGCAAATCTGCATAAAATCATTCGTCAACATAAAACTATTTTTATTTACTTAACATGATAAATGAAGAGAATAGCAAATGAACCAAAAAAACACACTTTGAGATACCAACCCAGGAGGTGGATACAGGACTTTAAATGGCAAGTTTAGGATGCAAACGAGATTGGTGCAAGAAGACAGAACTCCTTATTATACGAATTATAAAAAGATAGTTGACACTTTGACTAAGGTTGTTATTTCTATTTAATAAAGAACAATATCAATTAAATCGAAAAGAAAATCAATAACTAAACTACCTAAATCAACCAAAAGGGGCATTAGGTTTCTTCAGGGTCGGCAGCGCGAGAGCGACGCCACTGGTGTTGCACCCGTCCATAGGCCACGGTAACCACTTCCCAACAGGTGGGCCGTGTGCTTGTCTGCCACCTAAGTGGTATAAAAAAAATCAACAAACAAAATTTTCCAAAATAATAATCTTGTGTCAAAATTCAAAATTTTGACAAAAGATTAAATTAAGTTAAGCTAATTAATATATAATAAACGACCTAGACAACGACACTAGGGACTCTGAACTTGGACTCGGCGTTCAAATATTTAATTAAAACGCTCAGAAATGTAGTCTAGTGAGGTAAATGGCCCCAAAAGGTGAACATCTGCTTGCTGAGGGATAAAAAATACGCCACCTGGCTGCGGGTGTGCGCCCAACGGAAACAGACCTGTATGACGTAGGAACTTATGGTTTTTGAACGATTGTAGCGCAAAAACGGTTTTAATTTAACCGTGTGGAAGTATAAAGTAGGTTACGTGAAGATACGTACGCATTTAGGTTAGTATTTCAAAGTGAAAACAGTTAAAACTAAACCAAGTTTTGAGTCTTTTGACTCGATGAAATTTAAAAAATAATATTAGAAATATTCAGGCAACTTTTCCATGACCGCCTTGGAACGAGAACGATCTACTATCCATACGAAAAATGTTAAGATATTTTTTTATTTAACCATCCGTCAAATGTGTTTTCAACAAGAACTTAATCTTATTTATAAAGCGTATATTTAAACGGCATTCCTCTTAACAACCGGCCTCTGACAAATTACAGGTCACCAATTAAAAAAGAAGCAACAAATTAACTGTCACCAACGAACGAAGAACACAATTTCACGTGTGACACGAAAAGAAAAATCTATATTAAGACATGTTTTGAAACCGAAACACAAAGACAATACCCAAGTACGAAAAAACAAGAAACTAATTTGATTTTTGCAAAATATAGAACATCAAGGACCTAATTCATGCAATGCAGGGCAATATACAATGGATGCGCTTGCGCACAGGTGGTGGTTCACCGCCCGTTCATTGCGTGCATTCCGGACCCAGACACGCAACCTAGCGGATGTGGAATATGGAGGGACGGAGGTGATTTTGCACGAGTATCCCGCATGTTTGCGAAATAGCTGTTAAAATAAGCCCCTATTATGCTTACTAGTTTTACTTGCCCATGTATTATCTAAAGGGTGAATATTCATGAAATATATTGTATGTATTCAAAAGGTGCTTTTCACCGATGTCACAATTTTGTTTATTAATTCTTTTTTTTATACCACTTAGGTGGGTACCACACACGTGGGCCGTGAGCTTATTCACCCTACTCACCGCCGGGAACACAACACGAGGTTATTATGGTCACGGTGTTCTGTAGGGCGGAGGTACTTCCCCAGTCGGACTGCTCAATTGGACGGAAATACCGTCGTGTCCTACCTCCTCTATTAATAAATTGGTTTAAATGTTATTACAGTAACAATACATCATACTCGACCTGCTAACCTACTTTTTTAAATGCTTCAAGAGCTAAATCAAGACATTGAGATGTCTAGTATAAACTACGTTATCGAAATCTGTAGTTTGTTTGATCAACTGATTGCAGCTTACTACTCACTGATTTCCTTTCACGATTTGATGCATCACGAATCACATCATCACTTACTAGATAGTGATAGAGATTAATCCTGCAGGGAAGTGAGAATTTATAGAAAAAAAGACAAATTTAAGATCAAATAAAAAAATGAAGTCAACTGTAAAACGTAGACGAATAGACGAAGATTGCCGCAGTCTCTGGAACTCGAAGAATGTGCTAGAATACTTCATAAAGACAGAAACAATCAACAATAATGAACGAATGCAATTCCGTGGAATCTGCATCGACAATTTTGCAAAAATTTGGCTATTCTATTATTCAAATCACTCTATTATTCGTTTCTAAGAAAGATCTAGATTTTCGAAAGAAAGTAAGTAAGTTTTTAAGGAGGTAGGACATAGCGGTATTTCCGCCTAATTGAGCAGTCCCACTGGGGAAGTACCTCCGCCCTACAGAATACCGCGGCCATAATAACTTCGTGTTGTGTTCCCAGCGGTGAGTAGGATAGCCAGAGCTCACTGGAGAATTTGTGCCGTCAGTGGGATGACTAAAGGCTTGTCCTGCTTCTACACTGACGGCACAGAAAGTCTGTACATACAGGGTCGGCAGCGCGAGTGTGACTCCTATGGTGTTACAAACGTCCATAGACCACGGTAACCACTTTCCATCAGGTTGGCTGTGCGCTTGTCTGCCACCTAAGTGGTATAAAAAATAAAAAAAGAAGAGAAGAGAGCAATATACATATCCGTACAAAACTGAGGACGGTAGATTGCTCTTTGACGTTTTGCAAACACTCAAAACAATCTTAGAGCTTTAACGATATGGTTTTCGTATTGTTGATGATATGACAATGTTATAATAATAATACAAAAGAAGAGACGAGAGTAAGCATTGTAGTTAACTCACAAATACTTTAACAGCTTTCAGATACAAGATAACTTATGGTTCAAGTATATTTTTGGAACAAAAATGAAACATTACGAGTTAAGCAAAGCAGGGGCAAAGCAGCAACTCTAAACAAATATATTGAAAGCTTCGGTTGGGGTGACTCTTATCTCCACATATGGGCGGGCTGACATCGGTGTCAATGATCTACACCCCGATATGGATAGGATATAATTACGAGAAAGTTTTGTGGTTACAGTGAGATTTTGAAAAACAATCAAAGTCGAAAGAATACCAAATAGATCGCAACAGAATTCATTAAGCATAATTTTCTTTTAATATTCGAATGACAAACCTATAAGAAAAGACAAAAAAAAACCAAATAGAAAAAAAATGCCCTCGTTTTCACAACAATGTTTCATATTACTAAGGTAGCAAATAGATCCACGACTCACTTATTGCTAAGAGGAAACTGAAACTATTAAAAATGACCCTCAGCTTACTTAAAAAAGGAAGTTACATATTTCAGATAGACCAAAGAGGAAAACCAAAGACTTATATTCACGTGATCCTGTGTTGCATACGTCCATAGGCCACGGTAACCACTTTCCATCAGGTGGGCCGTGTGCTTGTCTGCCACCTAAGTGGTATAAAAAAAAACCTAATCTACATAAAACACCAATATTCTCAATTCTCATTTATACATTATACCAACTAATTACACCTAGATTAAATAAAGCTGAATCAAAATTATATACGATTTCTATCTAGTTCAAATTATTAGTACAAACTGGTGAATAACTCTACTAATTTATAAGAGTATAATACTAACGAGTTCTATAAATCCAATACAATATTATTATATGTACATACATACATACATATAATCACGTCTTTATCCCGGAAGATTAGGCAGAGGTGAATCAACACCCACATTTCACCAATCATACGTGTAACACGGATATTATATGTGAAAATCACACATAATAGCCGTATTACAACTTAAATATCAAATTTCCTGCACGAATAGCTATATACACAACTATTGATAGATGTTAGATAAGCTTAAATATAATAACATCAATGACTATTATGATAATGATTATAACGATGATACTATATACAAAGCATTGACTAATGATAACATTAATCTAACGAATTCCTATATAACCATTAATGATGGTGACAAATTGTTGTGCTTATATTATGTCCGTTGATTTTTATAAAGAAATGATCCGATTAATTTGTTAGTATGTGTGGATCAATTAGGTTTTGGGGTTATTAACCGCGAAATCAGGCGTTATCAGGCGCCGAGCATAGATTTCGCGTGAAGGTCAATCGCATTGAATATAAGTGAAATTTTATACATATGAGTACACTAAATAAATAAATATTCTACAACATTCCACACAACGCTATCCAGACCCATGTTAAGCATCGCTAACTAGCTTGTGTTATGGAATCTAGAATGCTAATAAACATACTTAAATCCTTTTTTTTGTAATTATATACATATTATCATCCAGACCAATACAAATACCCATATTCATGCGTACAAAAAATTGCACTGAGCGGGGATGGAACCCGCGCCTCCTATGTAGCGGTCGCATTCACTACCGCCACGCCACAGAGGCTGCCAAACTACTTTGAACACTATTTAAAAGCTATTCGAACAAGAAATAAAATAGAATTTGAGAGATATAGGTTAGTATAAAGATAAAGTTTAATAGCAAACTTGTGGATATTAGAGATATTAATTAATATCTTTACTAAGAAATACTTGGAAACCATCGTAATAGAAATTGCGCAGAACTGTTCTGAAGTACCAGGTGGGTATAGGTCGCGAGAGCGTATAAGGACGGGCGGGTAACGACCGGGCACCGCTACGCGCCAGTTTCGGGGGTCGACGACCCACCGCGGCCGGCGTCCTGGGACGGCCTCTACGACAACATGCCAGCCTAGTACCTAGACGCTTTAATTTTTATAAATTATCTTTTTTATTTGTATTGAATTAAGTATTAAATTCTCGTAATTAAATACTTTATGATTACTCATGCTGTTTTATTCGCGCGCTTACACCAATAACCAATACAAATTCAGCATACCAAGTCTAATTGATGTGTCCTATATAAAAAATGTATTATATAAGTCACACAGATTACTTCCCTAGTTCTTCAATGAAAATAAATCAATACAAGACGAAAAATAAAACAAAATTGAGCTTCAAAGCGCAATAGATATTATAACCTCCGAAAAAGTACAACATGGCAGTTGGCCAAAGTTTTCACACACAAATAAACGTGTGGCTTCTCTGGTGTTACACACGTCCATAGGCCACGGTAACCACTTTCCATTAGGTGGGCCGTGCACTTGTCTGCCATCTAAGTGGTATAAAAAATACCAATCATCACCTTTCTTTAGAATCCTAAATAATAATACTTTTAAATATGAGGGAAGCAGATTCTAATCGAATACGCACTGTACTTTTTCGAAGTGCCGTAAAACGCATACCATTAAGACAATGTACCCCTATTCTATAGACATTTACACCCTAAACAGATTGTTAAGTCTCCCTTTTAACACGGATAGGGTCGCTTGTACTGAGGATACATAGCTCGCTAGTGACATAGCGGGAAAATGACATTGAACTAAAGTAAAAAACTAAACGAAATTAATGAAGTTTTAAAATACAGATTAGAACCTCAAGACCTGCTACTTTTTAGGAGTAATAATTTGCACATATTGAGAACTTACTTGTACCTTTCCACAATATTTTTTTTTTGTTATTAGACATGACCAGTTTCGCCTTATGGTATCCTCAATGGAAACCGGTCAGGTCTAATAACAAATAAAAAAATGTGGAAAAGTACAAGTGAGTTCTCAATATGTGTAACAACAAATTCCACAAAGTGCCATCACTCAACAGTATAAATAGTAATAATTTGGCCAAAAAGCAATTTCATAAGGTACTAAGAATATTATTAGAGAGAATAAAGTGAAATAAAAAGTTAATTGAAACACTCAGTCTGCACGCCACTTAGGTACAACACAAGGGGATATGAAACGAAGTAGTCTAGACGAAGATGCAAGAAAATTACGGGCCATAAAACCTCCAGCCAAATTTGTATTAACATAACTGCGTACTTGGCGGGGGCAGGACAAATGAGAAGTTATTTCCTGTACAGAATAGGAGAGGTGTGGACGAGTTTGGAGAAAACGCTGTCAGGAACATTTGACAAAAAACGGGAGGACAAGAGCATAGCAATACACTTGAAACAAGGACGTTGTTGATGTTGGTAGCATGTCAAACCTGATGTGCCCTGAAGATAACAAATGGCACAGAAACCACAAGTGCCTTACTTTTAACGTCATATGACGTGTACTTATGTAAGCAATAAGACGACAAACAATCGTATATTAGACGGAATAGATCATTTAGTACCTACATTACGTACAGATATACCGTACGACATGCGTTTGTGACGCTACGTTTAATGACGCTGAATGTCAGTAAAGAACGTGTAATGACGTACCTACCTATTTACTTCAATCAGAAATATTAACACCTCTTACGCAAATGATTGCGACTGATTGTACGCTTTTGTACTGTTAAAGTAACAAATAGAATAAAAATTCTAGATCTCGATAACAATGCTACTGTTTTGAGGCACTTGCCTTTCCAATGTTTTTATACCAATGACCACGCATTCCTTTTCCTATCTTAAAAACCCTTTATTCAACAAACCATCACCACCACCACAAAATACAACACTACCCATGAAAATATTTATATAAATAATACATACATACATGCATCTTTTTATTTTTTATTATTTTATTGTCAATTTTTACATTATAACCGACACATCTTACAATAACAATAACACCGAGAATTAACCGGATAACGGGTAAAAAATATGTTTTTCTCCTAACAAATACGAAATAATATTAACATTTCTCATGTAAACCTAGAAACACTGACAACGACGAAATTTGATCAGAAGCTGAAACGAATAGAAATTCACTGTACGCATACGAAGCCAGAAGACTGAAAATCAATGTTTTTATACCAAATAAACTCACAGTTGACCAATTACACTTTTTAGGATTTAGATGTCTGACTCAAGTTTGAAAAGAAAAGAGGAGTATGTAAGAAATAATAATCCTAGAACCCGATAACATCACCAGAAACTTGCACTTAGTGTGAATATAACAATAACTGCTATTCATTAAATAGGTTTTAAATATTAAACTCGTTTTGGAAAACCATTTTTGTCAAGTATACAAAAACAACCTTTTTTTCTACAAACCACCACCACCACGAACTACAACACTACCCATGAAAATCACAGCTGACCACGCATTCCTATTCCTATCTTAAAAACCTTTTATTCAACAAATCTTCACCAACACCACAAACTACAACACTACCCATGACAATATTTATAAAAAATTATACATACATACATACATGCATCTTTTTATTTTTTATTATTTTATTTTCAATTTTCATATTATAACCGGACATACCTTTACAATAACACCGAGAATTAACCGGATAACGGGTAAAAAATATGTTTTTCTCCTAGCGAATAAGAAATATTATTAACATTTCTCATGTAAACCTAGAAACACTGACAACGACGAAATATGATCAGAAGCTCATGAAACGAATAGAAATTCACTGTACCCATACGAAGCCAGAAGACTGAAAATCAATGTTTTTATACCAATGAAACTCACAGTTGACTAACTATACTTAATAGGTTTTAGATGTCTGACTCAAGTTTAAAAAGAAAAGAGAGAAGAGTATGTAAGAAAAAATAATCCTAGAACCCGATAACATCACCACAAACTTGCACTTAGTGTGAATATAACCACTACTGCATTTATTTAAATAGGTTTTAAATATTAAACTCGTTTTGGAAAACTATTTTTGTCAAGTATACAAAAAAAACCTTTTTTTCTACAAACCACCACCACCACGAACTACAACACTACCCATGAAAATCACAGTTGACCACGCATTCCTATCCCTATCTTAAAAACCTTTTATTCAACAAATCTTCACCACCACTACAAACTACAACACTACCCATAACAATATTTATAAAAAATAATACATACGTAAATGCATCTCTTTATTTTTTATTATTTTATTTTCAATTTTTACATTATAACCGACACACCTTACAATAACACCGAGAATTAACCGAATAAAGGGTAAAAAATATGTTTTTCGCCTAACAAATACGAAATAATATTAACATTTCTCATGTAAACCTAGAAACACTGACAACGACGAAATTTGCTCAGAAGCTCCTGACACGAATCGCCAGAAACTAGCACTTAGTGTGAATATAACCATTACTGCATTTCTTTAAATAGGTTTTAAATATTAAACTCGTTTTGGAAAACCATTTTTGTCAAGTATATAAAAAATACCTTTTTTTTTTACAAACCACCACCACCACGAACTACAACACTAGCCATGAAAATCACAGTTGACCACGCATTCCTATTCCTATCTTAAAAACCTTTTATTCAACAAATCTTCACCACCACTACAAACTACAACACTACCCATGACAATATTTATAAAAAATAATACATACATACATGCATCTTTTTATTTGATTTTCAATTTTCACATTATAACCGACACACCTTACAATAATATCGAGAATTAACCGAATAAAAGGCAAAAAAATATGTTTTTCTCCTAACAAATACGAAATAATATTAACATTTCTCATGTAAACCTAGAAACACTGACAACGACGAAATTTGCTCAGAAGCTCCTGACACGAATCGCCAGAAACTAGCACTTAGTGTGAATATAACCATTACTGCATTTCTTTAAATAGGTTTTAAATATTAAACTCGTTTTGGAAAACCATTTTTGTCAAGTATACAAAAAAAACCTTTTTTTCTACAAACCACCACCACCACGAACTACAACACTAGCCATGAAAATCACAGTTGACCACGCATTCCTATTCCTATCTTAAAAACCTTTTATTCAACAAATCTTCACCACCACCACAAACTACAACACTACCCATGACAATATTTATAAAAAATAATACATACATACATGCATCTTTTTATTTTTTATTATTTTATTTTCAATTTTTATATTATAACCGGACACACCTTTACAATAACACCGAGAAGTAACCGGATAATGGGTAAAAAATATGTTTTTCTCCTAGCAAATACGAAATAATATTAACATTTCTCATGTAAACCTAGAAACACTGTCATTGACGAAATTTGATCAGAAGCTCATGAAACGAATAGAAATTCACTGTACGCATACGAATCCAGAAGACTGAAAATCAATGTTTTTGTACCAATGAAACTCACAGTTGACCAACTATACTTTATAGGTTGTAGATGTCTGACTCAAGTTTGAAAAGAAAAGAGAGAAGAGTATGTAAGAAAAAATAATCCTAGAACCCGATAACATCACCAGAAACTTGCACTTAGTGTGAATATAACCACTACTGCATTTATTTAAATAGGTTTTAAATATTAAACTCGTTTTGGAAAACCATTTTTGTCAAGTATACAAAAAAAACCTTTTTTTCTACAAACCACCACCACCACGAACTACAACACGACCCATGAAAATCACAGTTGACCACGCATTCCTATTCCTATCTTAAAAACCTTTTATTCAACAAATCTTCACCACCACTACAAACTACAACACTACCCATGACAATATTTATAAAAAATAATACATACATACATACATGCATCTTTTTATTTTTTATTATTTTATTTTCAATTTTTACATTATAACCGACACACCTTACAATAACACCGAGAATTAACCGAATAAAGGGTAAAAAATATGTTTTTCTCCTAACAAATACGAAATAATATTAACATTTCTCATGTAAACCTAGAAACACTGACTACGACGAAATTTGCTCAGAAGCTCCTGAAACGATTTAAAAAAAATTTTAGATGTCTGACTCAAGTTTGAAAAGAAAAGAGAGAAGAGTATGTAAGAAAAAATAATCCTAGAACCCCATAACATCACTAGAAACTTGCACTTAGTGCGAATATAACCACTACTGCATTTCTTTAAATAGGTTTCAAATATTAGACTCATTTTGAAAAACCATTTTTGTGAAGCATTTAAGAAAACCTTTTTCTACAAACTACCATCACCACGAACTACAACACTACCCAAGAAAATATTTATAAAAAATAAAAAATACATTATAACCGACACACCTTACAATAATATCGAGAATTAACCTTATAAAGGGTAAAAAAATATGTTTTTCTCCTAACAAATACGAAATAATATTAACATTTCTCATGTAAACCTAGAAACACTGACAACAACGAAATTTGCTCAGAAGCTCCTGACACGAATCGCCAGAAACTAGCACTTAGTGTGAATATAACCATTACTGCATTTCTTTAAATAGGTTTTAAATATTAAACTCGTTTTGGAAAACCATTTTTGTCAAGTATATAAAAAATACCTTTTTTTTTTACAAACCACCACCACCACGAACTACAACACTAGCCATGAAAATCACAGTTGACCACGCATTCCTATTCCTATCTTAAAAACCTTTTATTCAACAAATCTTCACCACCACTACAAACTACAACACTACCCATGACAATATTTATAAAAAATAATACATACATACATGCATCTTTTTATTTTTTATTATTTTATTTTCAATTTTTACATTATAACCGACACACCTTACAATAACACCGAGAATTAACCGAATAAAGGGTAAAAAATATGTTTTTCTCCTAACAAATACGAAATAATATTAACATTGCTCATGTAAACCTAGAAACACTGACTACGACGAAATTTGCTAAGAAGCTCCTGAAACGATTTAAAAAAAATTTTAGATGTCTGACTCAAGTTTGAAAAGAAAAGAGAGAAGAGTATGTAAGAAAAAATAATCCTAGAACCCGATAACATCGCTAGAAACTTGCACTTAGTGTGAATATAACCACTACTGCATTTCTTTAAATAGGTTTTAAATATTAGACTCATTTTGAAAAACCATTTTTGTGAAGCATTTAAAAAAACCTTTTTCTACAAACTACCACCACCACGAACTACAACACTACCCAAGAAAATATTTATAAAAAATAAAAAATAATACATACATACATGCATCTTTATTATTTGATTTTCAATTTTTATATTATAACCGGACACACCTTTACAATAATATCGAGAATTAACCGAATAAAGGGTAAAAAAATATGTTTTTCTCCTAACAAATACGAAATAATATTAACATTTCTCATGTAAACCTAGAAACACTGTCATTGACGAAATTTGATCAGAAGCTCATGAAACGAATAGAAATTCACTGTACGCATACGAATCCAGAAGACTGAAAATCAATGTTTTTATACCAATGAAACTCACAGTTGACCAACTATACTTTATAGGTTGTAGATGTCTGACTCTAGTTTGAAAAGAAAAGAGAGAAGAGTATGTAAGAAAAAATAATCCTAGAACCCGATAACATCACCAGAAACTTGCACTTAGTGTGAATATAACCACTACTGCATTTATTTAAATAGGTTTTAAATATTAAACTCGTTTTGGAAAACCATTTTTGTCCAGTATACAAAAAAAACCTTTTTTCCTACAAACCACCACCACCACGAACTACAACACGACCCATGAAAATCACAGTTGACCACGCATTCCTATTCCTATCTTAAAAACCTTTTATTCAACAAATCTTCACCACCACTACAAACTACAACACTACCCATGACAATATTTATAAAAAATAATACATACATGCATCTTTTTATTTTTTATTATTTTATTATCAATTTTTATATTATAACCGGACATACCTTTACAATAACACCGAGAATTAACCGGATAACGGATAAAAAATATGTTTTTCTCCTAGCGAATACGAAATATTATTAACATTTCTCATGTAAACCTAGAAACACTGACAACGACGAAATATGATCAGAAGCTCATGAAACGAATAGAAATTCACTGTACCCATACGAAGCCAGAACACTGAAAATCAATGTTTTTATACCAATGAAACTCACAGTTGACTAACTATACTTAATAGGTTTTAGATGTCTGACTCAAGTTTGAAAAGAAAAGAGAGAAGAGTATGTAAGAAAAAATAATCCTAGAATCCGATAACATCACCACAAACTTGCGCTTAGTGTGAATATAACCACTACTGCATTTCTTTAAATAGGTTTTAAATATTGGACTCATTTTGGAAACTCATTTTTGTTAAGTATACAAAAACAATCCATTTTTTCTACAAACCACCACCATCACGAACTACAACACTACCCATGAAAATCACAGTTGACCACGCATTCCTATTCCTATCTTAAAAACCTTTTTTTTCAACAAACTATCACCACCACGAACTACAACACTACCCATGAAAATATTTATAAAAAATAATATATACATACATACATGCATTTTTTTATTATTTTATTTTCAATTTTTACATTATAACCGACACACCTTTACAATAACACTGAGAATTAACCGGATAACGAGTAAAAAATTTGTTTTTCTCGTAACAAATACGAAATAATATTAACAT
Organism: Eilema griseolum; assembly: GCA_963662185.1. Classification (NCBI taxonomy): domain Eukaryota; kingdom Metazoa; phylum Arthropoda; class Insecta; order Lepidoptera; family Erebidae; genus Eilema; species Eilema griseolum. The sequence continues at coordinate 2,242,462 of OY759255.1, forward strand.
TTCTCATGTAAACCTAGAAAAACTGACAACGACGAAATTTGATCAGAAGCTCATGAAACGAATAGAAATTCACTGTACGCATACGAAGCCAGAAGACTGAAAATCAATGTTATTATACCAATGAAACTCACAGTTGACCATCTATACTTTATAGGTTTTAGATGTCTGACTCAAGTATGAAAAGAAAAGAGAGAAGAGTATGTAAGAAAAAATAATCCTAGAACCCGATAACATCACCAGAAACTTGCACTTAGTGTGAATATAACCACTACTGCATTTATTTAAATAGGTTTTAAATATTAAACTCGTTTTGGAAAACCATTTTTGTCAAGTATACAAAAAAAACCTTTTTTTTTTACAAACCACCACCACCACGAACTACAACACTAGCAATGAAAATCACAGGTGACCACGCATTCCTATTCCTATCTTAAAAACCTTTTATTCAACAAATCTTCACCACCACCACAAACTACAACACTACCCATGACAATATTTATAAAAAATAATACATACATACATGCATCTTTTTATTATTTTATTTTCAATTTTTATATTATAACCGGACACACCTTTACAATAACACCGAGAAGTTACCGGATAACGGGTAAAAAATATGGTTTTCTCCTAGCAAATACGAAATAATTTTAACATTTCTCATGTAAACCTAGAAACACTGTCATCGACGAAATTTGATCAGAAGCTCATGAAACGAATAGAAATTCACTGTACGCATACGAATCCAGAAGACTGAAAATCAATGTTTTTATACCAATGAAACCGACCAACTATACTTTATAGGTTGTAGATGTCCGACTCAAGTTTGAAAAGAAAAGAGAGAAGAGTATGTAAGAAAAAATAATCCTAGAACCCGATAACATCGCCAGAAACTAGCACTTGGTGTAAATATAACCACTCATTTTGGAAACCTATTTTTGTCAAGTATACAAAAAAAAACCTTTTTTCTACAAACCACCGCCACCACGAACTACAACACTACCCATGAAAATCATAGCTGACCACGCATTCCTATTTTAATCCCTTACAATAACCACAGCTTTGAAATAAATACTTCAAACGTTATCTTTCCCCAGGGACCCATGCGCTGGACGCAGTCACACAATTTCGACAGCTTTGGCATCAAATAACAAACCAGTACGTCACATTTATCGGTATCATTATCCGAAACATTCCTAGAATATTTGTTTTGTTTCAAGATAAAATGTGCATCTGCTATTTCGAAAACGACAACTAAATGAGTTGTGGTTCGTCAAGCGATAAATTAACCGGATATTATCATTATGTGATAAAATTGATTTATCTTACATATGTTACATTGTATTTTGTTTAAAGTTCAAAAGCATTAAAAAATATATATTAATAAAGCACCTACCTACCCAATACTCAAAAAAGACAAATCTACCAATCTATCTACCTACCAATCTATCTAAAACCAAAAATTAGCAAGAAAGGGTTTTCAAAAAGAAAAGACTTTCTACAACATTTGAAATGGAAATCTGAATCTCTGTAAAATTTCCTCACAAATATACAACTAAGAATATCCACCAAAGTGAGCACACACCGTCAGCAACGTGTCCACTCAAAAGTGGATCAGTACATGTGCATTTGACTCCGGTCTCCGCGACATGGGCCGAGTCACGTTTGTAACCGGCCTTAGTAGGGCTGCGTCCGGATGCGATCTAGGCCACGATATGCCATGATACTCATTACAACAACGATAATTGACAGGGTTAAAATTTTATGTGTTTTTCGGTTATTTTTATATATTATGATAATCCAAAATAATCGAATACCACATAAAAATTTAATCATCATCCAAATAGATATTAGAATGGTTATAGTTTTATAAATTTTACAATACAATAAAATATAAAAAATAATACATACATACATACATACAAACATCTTTTTATAATTTTATTTTAAATTTTACATTATAACAGACACACCTTTACAATAATACCGAGAATTAACCGAATAAACGGTAAAAAATATGTTTCTCTCCTAGCGAATACGAAATAATATCAACATTTCTCATGTAAACCTAGAAACACTGACAACGACGAAATTTGATCAGAAGCTCCTGAAACGAATAGAAATTCACTGTACGCATACGAAGCCAGAAGACTGATAATCAAACTAAGATCTTCAGGGTACAAACCAAACCGATGCACCTTGACGAGTGCCAAGAGTGGATAATTTTCTATCCCAGTAGTACAAAACGTACAAAACATTGTAACACTGGCATAACAGGTATCTTTAACCCCTGTTAACCCCAGGGTGTCGTACCAGTGAACACATAAACAGCAATTTTTTATTCGTAACGGTTCTGTTGAAACGCGTGGATACTTACTGTGGCAAGGAATTTTAAATTTGCAATGGAACTTGTTGATGAGATATGTTATGTGTTCACAATATTTATTGCTTTAAGCTATGATTAGTCCGTCCGTAATTTGGCTTTCCGTTCTTATAACTAAAAATCCTAAAAACGAAACGAAAATACAAATTTCAAATGTGAATAAAACGCAAATGGGAACAGAACCCATTTTTAATACACACTGGTCATAATAAACACAGGGTCTTTTAAGCGGTGCATGAAAATACATCTGAGGATGGCCACCATTGTAACATTCTTGGTGTCTTTGATGGTGACCTTCCTTCTTGAGACTTTACCTCCAGCTTACCATCAAGCAGCTATATGAATACAATAAAAGAACCATTGTGGAACCTGATTATAGCTAAACCTACACAAACAAAAGGTAGCTATTTCAATCACATAAAAAAAACATTTGAAGTAAGTAAAAAGCGTATGGGCCCCATCAAGATTTTCCAAGCCTTAAACAAGTCAAGCAAGCCATACATATACTGACTGATGCACGAAGCCTTTGCTCTCGAGATTGGAGGATCAATCGGCAGTCACGTTCATAACAGTCAAGATAATAACAAATATATACTAAATATTCTACAACATTCTCTACAACGCTATCTAGACCCATGGTAAGCATAGCTTAACTAGCTTGTGTTATGGAATATAGAATGCGGATAAACATACTTAGATAGGTTTTTTTCTGTAAATACATACATATTATACATAGAAACAACCAGAACAATGCAAATATACATATTCATGCATACAAACTTAACGGATATCCGTAGTATGATTTCGGTCTCTAGTACCTAATAATGATACTGCTGAAACCTTCAGGTTGTTCATTATTATACTAGAGTCTCTATGGTAGTTAGGTACATACACCTATCTTCAAGAGTCGTACAAATATTTGCACTGAGCAGGAATCGAACCCGCATCTCCTAAGTAGCAGTCGAACGTTTTACCCCTACGCCATAGAGGCCGTCAAGATAAATCAAACTATGGAAAAAAGAGGCAGAAGAGCGTACCCCAAACTTGGCACTTGGAAGAAATTTTAAGTAATTACACACATTTACCATGGCTTTACGTAATGCATAAAGGGTCTTCGACCTTTCAACTATAAAAGAGCGTATTGACAACAACAGGAAGCGTTTAAATAACAGGTTTGTAAGGAAATAATAAGTATTGAAAAGGACAAGGAACTTAATAAAAATTGCAACGATAAGATAGGTATTTAAAAAAAGATTATATTATCAAGAATGGTCAGGAATTAAATTTTAATTTAGCTTGCGAAATATATCTACAATGCTGAAGAGTTTGAAGAGAAGTAATCTATGAAAGCACTACACACATTACATACATATCCTCACGCTTATTTCCCTCCGGGCTAGGCAGAAAGAACAGCTCACCCACTTGCTTCTTTCCTTACATACTTCACGAGCTTCCTTCCTTCTTTGGAAGTACTTGTGCGATTTCAACATTGATTTGGCATTTGATTTGCTCAGTTTGTGGGGAAAGTTCTAAAAAGCTATTGAAAATCTGCCTTCGTCCTCTAGTTCCGAAAAATGAGGGAGGGCGACCGCTTAAAAAGAACTGAACATGGTGGGTGAAGCCATGGTCCATCTAGGAATAACCACTGCCCACTATTTGGTGATGTATGCAAACAAAAATCCTACCTAGGTCAACATATAGAATATTGTGCGCAGGTATCAATGACAACGGTATTTATACCAATTGGTATTTAAACAAGTTGCTTCTAAGTAAAAATTCGTGAATATACCGCTAGCCTACATTCCTGCGCGGCTCCTGTCCGGCAAGCGTGAGGTCGATGACCCTCTGTTCACGGGGTGATGATTGGTTAATTGTTTGATACCGCATCTGTTAGTCCAGCTAACAGTTATTACATCAGATTTATGTATTCATTATCTAATGTCCAAGCACTTTAAAAAAAACTCCATTTTATCTTAGGAATATTTAAATTTTTGCAGGGTTATACAATAACTCCTCAAACCTATAAAATGCTAAGTTCCCGGACAGATTTGGAACATACAGAACAAAACAACCTAAATTGAAAATCGAACAAAAATTAATATGCCTATGAAAAAATCTATAAAAAGAAAATATAAGAAAATTAGTCTAAGTGTAACAAAGTGTCTAATTCCAGAGGAAGTAGACTAAACAAAATCCTTATATCAATGACTCCAACTCATTACAACGATACTTAAAACTGTCAAGAGGGTCAAGATACAAATATATTTTATTCAGTGTTATATTAGTGTCAACAATCGTGAAGGACAAAAAAGGAAGTCGTTACTGTATACGCAGGTCTTATAGATATTTAAAATGGAATAATCTTCGAAAAGCAATATCATTAGACCCTTTCAGTCTTAGGCCCGTTTTCCAGAACGATACGCAGTCGTGAATCTAAATTTATAACTAGATCTGAGGACAAATTGTATTCTAGATGACAGTTTTAATGTCATTATGAGAGGCGATTCATAACTGTGTGGTGTTCTGGAATAAGGGCCCCTGATCACTGCACACAAAACAGAATACTCTAGTAAATCGGCGATGCATGATAGCTAAACCAAGTACATCATCAAGTGACCTAACACAAGCAAATTAGTTTGGATGTAACGAAATTACTTGTCTTCTAAAAAGTCTAGAGTTATCGTGTGACCCGAGAATCGAATTCAAAACTCGGTACCACAATCAACAATAGCCATCATGCCACCGCGACAATGAAGAAGTAACTAAGTAAGTAATAAACAAAACGTTTAATGTACTTACCACCAGTGCCTAGTACTTTGAGCAAGTCGAAATGTGATATGTCCACTTTAGATGCGCCGTTCAGGTTAACTGTAACAAAATTAACATAATTAATTATTTATAATTATACAGTAAGATATGATTTAATAATAAATCTTGTACAGTTTCAAGTGTGTAAGGGCGTGAAAGAGCATCTGATGACTTCGTTAAGCTGAGGGCCACCTGTTGGTGTCTGTAAATGGACCCTCTTTCTTAAGATTTTGGCTTCAGTTTACCATCAGGTGAAGTTATATTCCTATTAAAAAACCAGTCATTATCATCCTCGTAGCGATATCCCAGTTGCGTTATTGACAGTTCTTGATTGGTATGTCGACTTTTACAAGAGCGACTGCGTCTATATCCACACCCCGAAAGTAAAGTCTACGAGCCTAGTCCATTATTTAGCAGGTGCGTCGTCTACCAGGCAACCTCCACGGTTGGTTAAGGCCCCAAGGGTGTTAGTAGGGCCCTGTACATTAAATTTTGAAGTACCAGTATCGTAAATAAAGTCTAAAACCTTAAAATTTTACGAGATGGCGTTATAATTATGACATCGAGATTTTATTTTAAGAATGTTATAAAGTTTTGTTGACTGTATATGAATTATACAAGTATTTGTACGTTTAATTAGATAGATAGACAGATAAGATTAAGTTTGTTACGAAGTAGAGACGTCGTCTAACTAAAGGGTTATTATGAACTATAACTTACGTAGTAACTATTTATTAATCTGTGCTATAACTTTAATGTTATATGATAGCTTTTTGAGGTAATTAATAAAACACCTTATCTAATATCAGATATTTTAACTGTAAGAATACATCACTTAAACAATTTACGTTTCTTTAATAAATTCAATGGCATACCACGGTTCCTGTGGCAGACAAGCACATACACCACCTGGTGGGAAGTGGTTACCGTGGCCTATGAACGTGTGCACACCAGAGGCGTCACACTGGTAATATTTGACAAAAAAAACTGAGTTGGGTGTTTTTGGGTGAAACGCATTGAATAATATAAATTTTGGGCTTCCTGAAGCTTACGTACGCTTACGATTTTTGAATGGTAAATATCAGCTTTGCGCGGGAACGACTGCCGTCTGACATTCCAGGCCTACACCAGAGTTTTATGTTGTTTAGCAAGTGAGATTTACTTGACCATTTAGAACTACAATGACTATAGAAGTCTTTGATTTTACATTTTAAATATTCAAAAAAAACTGCGGTGTTTTTAATAACAAAAGCATACAAAACGAAATGCGTATTTAAAACAACAGTGCGCAATGTAACAGATACCGTTAGTTAGTGCGTTAGCGGCGTGTTTACATCGGAACAATTTCACTTTTACCTAAGGCCCGCCTTTCAATTCACCATTATCTTGTCTTGTCTCACAATGGTGGTGGCTTTCAAACATTTTACTCGATAGTAATGCGACAGAATAATCCTAGTTTTAATGTATTAACCATATGAGCTGATGCAATATGATGCCTATAAAGATTGAACCACATACCTACCACATCAAACATATTTTAACCGACTTCAAAAAAGGAGCTTATATAATATCAGGAATCTATTATTATCCCTGTCAATGGATGTGTTTTAAGACGTAGTATGCAATCTCGAGATGGGTAATCTCACGGTGTCAACGTTCTTTTAACTGATACCATAATACCTGATATTCAAAATGGCTTAGTCTTAAAAAGCCTAAATCCTAAACGATAATAATTTTACAAAATACGCCTCATTTCCCTTGCCGTACCTTCATAGCACAAGCTATGAACCTAGGATTGCCCCTCCTATCAAAATAGCGCTTCAGTTGCGGGTACTCTTGACATAGACTTTCCGTAAAATGTCCTCGGTTTGATTGACATACGTGCACTTAGAATGTCTAGACCGACGTTTACTGGGCTTTTCATTCACCCATCTTCTTCTAACCGTCTAACATTTATATAATTCTACCAGTGGTCTACGAAATGGTTCTATAACAAAAACAAGTATTGTAAGTATGATGACAGTGATTCTGTTATCGTATATATACACAACATACTATGATAACGATTTACATAAGAATTGGCGATAAACAAGCTATACAGCGGTAAGTTTTCACTCCGCAAAGTCAAAGGTTCATTCACACTAAACAGTAATTATTTCATTAGTGACATTGGTGCGCAAATATAAAAGTGCTTTTCGACAAAATGGCTGCCGTTTTTTTTTATAATTATTTATTTCCGGATTGTAAAACAAATTAACCATAATGGTGTATGAGGTCTAAGCCTACTTCTCCCGTAAGACGGTACACCTGTTGATTGACGGATAAAGGGAATCAGAGGACAGTTGCTCCAGTTTTAGCCAAATTATGGAAATGAGAATTCGGAGAGCGGATTCTGGACTCCGAAGACAAACTTAGCTTTACCGTATGCAATCGGTATTTGAGCTTACGATGATGATATAAATTAAGACATTCTAGAAACCGTCCTTCAAGTTAGTTAAGCTCCACATACTTTGAGTCTAGACAGCGCTATGTAGTTCGAAAGAGACTCGAGATTTGAATTTGCGAAGGTTTTTATGAATTTTTGATAGGCTAACAAAAGGTTAAAAGGACATAACTTTTGTGAGTAACCTTTACGTGAACTGGTTACGGCAAATAACCAGTTTATTACGAGTAGATACGGTTGCTTAAGTAACTGACCATTTAACGATACATTATTTTATACCACTTAGGATACTTTTACAATCACAGGTTTACCATTTAACTAGCCAACCCGCCCCAGTTTTGTGCCTGTGGCATACACTTCAACCCCCTAGCACCCCTCCGTATATTACCCGCAATTTATTGAATTTCAAATAACGCATAGGATTTTTTGGATTTTTGATATTTATGATTACTGTTCCGCTCTCTTAAGAAGTAGCATGATGATTTATAGCCTATATCCTTCGTTGATAAACGAACTATTCAACAGCATTCTTAATTTTCAATTCGAACTAGTAGTTCCAGAGATAAGAGCGTTCAACCAAACAAACTCTTCAGCTTTATAATATTAGGATAAAAGTATAATGGGGCAAACGACCCTAAAACTAGTATTGAAGACGAAACCAGCCACCTGTTCAGTACTTACAACACAATGCTAGGCACGAGACCAGCTATATCAACTGAGGCAGTCATTGACAATGTCAGCGGTACGTCGACCCAATATTTAGTAATTTAATACTCCTAAAGGTCGAACTACTATTTGTTTTAACCATACTTAGGTAAGTGTAAACACTAGAGTAATTATGGTGTTTTTATCATAATATTCACGCTTGTTAATCGCCGAACGGGTAGGCAGAATTGTATTGAAACCCAGATTTCACTATGATTATATGATATGGTTCTACATAACCTATTTAAGCAGATTCCAGACTTCGGAATGAAAGCCTTATTAGAGACCGGGATTGACACAAGGTTGATGATGATTTTGAAAGTAAATAAGCTTTACGAAATAGCATGTTTTGAAATCGCAAGTTTTACGTTTTCGACGTTTTCTGAAATAAAATTACTCTCATAGTTTTCCTTGAACACATTTGTTCGAACGAGTTAATTTAGAACATTCTCGATTTTAATTTCGTGAAATAAGTCCAATTAGCGCGAAATGCTTTAATTAGTCTTACGAAGAATTTTTTCTTTGATTTTAAATACTTGTGTTTAGCAAATATCTGATCCTTGGAATAATATTATTGGTACATTGTGGGTATATCCAAAGTAATAAGTAATTATGTCTGAGGACATTATTTAAAACACAAAGTTCTTGATGTCAGGGTACAATAAGATGTATGTTCAATATCTTGACCAAATTATTCCAAATACCTATTGAATTTTGGGTATTTTCATACTATTTTTTTACGTACGCAAAATCCCCACGAATACCCCCCACCGGAGTCGGTGGAAGAGGTTATGTCGGACTCGAACCGACCAAAAAGCACGCCGATAAAACTAGCCATATTGTAACAAGTTTAGTACTACAGAAATATAATTTGTTGTAAAATTGTCACTTGGCCTCGTGTACTTGATAAGAAATTTAGTTATTGTGGTACACCATGGACTTCCTGATATAGATAACCATCACCAACGACTCTGACAAACATTAACTATGTGTTCTAGAATATACATCCAAATTAACATTATCAGAATCTGCTTTAGCAGTTCATTTAAACATTCCAACATAGCAAGCATGTACTGTATGTTTATTTGCTGTCTAAAACCTGTGTTATTATATTGAAACCCATGTTAATGCTATTATTTGGGTCTAGATAGCACTTTAGAATTCTATTATTAAACTGAATATAATTTGCTTAATTTAATGGTTTAGTAAATGTAGCATTTAGTTCACTTTATTACAGACTCATATGGTTAATCAATTCTCATCTGCTTTCCTTATTATTTATTTAATTTCTTTGATCATGTACAAGCATCATATATAAGTGGACTTGGGCGCCTACGGTTAGGGCCTTGGATGCGACTAATGCAAGGATAAGTCTTTTTTAAAGAAAATTTATATGATAAACTATAGTTAGTCTGTGTCAACTTTCCTTTTTACATTCAGCCTTCATTGGTTTGAATTGTGAATAAGATGCCAAAAATTCAATATTTACTTTAACACACAATCTCTCTAACATCTTTCTAAGATTATTGTAACATTCATATTCTTTTTTTATATATCCCACTTAGGTGGCAGACAAGCACACCTGATGGAAAGTGGTTACCATGGCCTCTGGACATTTGTAACACCAGAGGAGTCATACTCGCACTGCCAACCCTGTAAGTACAGATATTTTGTGACGTCATTGTAGAAGACAAAGCAGGACAAGCCTTTAGTCTTCCCACTGACAGCACAAATTCTCCAGTGAGCTTCACCGATTACTTAAAACTACATCTAATTGTGGAAATGGGTTTTTTGGTGTTCGAGGATGGATGATGAATAATATTTGATGTATATTGGAAAATTTTTACTTTACCATTCCGCTCTAGATGTTTATAACTCAATATCAATAAAATGATGATCAATCAGGTCAGTTTATGGTCAGCAGAAATAATTTAACGTGGCCCTGCTTCAAGAATCCAGGGTTATAATTAACTTGTGGAAGTGAAAAAGCAGTGCTTTGAAAATTCAACAAGAGTGAATGTGGTGGGAAATTAGCATACTGTCTACCTGACAGAATGTGCTCACCATGGTCTATGTTTGTAACAAGAGGGGTAGGAAGTACACATATCCAATTTAGTGAAAAAGGTTTTTCAAAAAAGTATAAACTTTTTGCTAAAACTCATGCTTTCATTGGAGAAAAACCAGTTTATTCCATAATTTTAGTAATTTTTAGCAACCATTCTGGTTGCCTGGAAGAAATCGCTTCAGCGATAAGGTCGCCCATTGTACATTGAACTGTATAGATGCTACCTACTTGTCCTACTGTAAATCTGTTGGTGTACAATAAAGAATTATCTATCTATCTATCTATCTTGCTATGTCAGCTTTATTATACAAGTGGGGGTTAAAATTGTAATTGTACATGTCTGTTGTATTGTAGACCTGGCACTATATGTATATGCAAACATACACTATATTTTGTGTTACATGGCCACTTCATAAAAGTCATCTCAGTGGCCTAAAAGCTTGCATTTTGGACCCCAGGGTCTATTCTATTAAATGATATAATCTGGTATTTGAAGACAGTGGTTTTAGATTTATTATTATATTTATTTCAACACCATAAGTAAGGTCACCATATCAAAATTATAGACATTCTGGTTGAAGTATTGGATTGTGCAATGCTTACATGACATTGGCAATAAGGTTGTCCATACAACCTCAATAATGAGACCCCATAAGATTGCATAACTTTTGTTTAGTTGTTGAACAGCTAGATTATAATTGAAAGTTAAGTATGGAAGCTTTATTGTATGCTGAGGATGAGTCATGGCTTATAGTATGAAAATTTTACATTTTTGAGTTTTTTTGTGTGCTATGATGACGAAATTCATTTAGATATAATATACCTAGGTACCTAACTTGAAATCATAAGAAGTTCTACAAAAAATATTTTAGAAATTGTTAAAACTTCACTAATATTTAAAAAATTGTAAAGTTTTGAGTAATCATACAAAAATATCCAATTTTATGGTTCTAACAAAGTAACAAGTCCCTTGTTAACCTGAATTATAAACTTTAGCAGACATTTTGCAATATGTAGGTAAGTAACTATCAAAAAGTACTACTGCAAGTAAGAAGCATTAAATGAACTAATAGAAATGAAACTGCATAATTATGATTATGCCTATGATTGTACTTCTATTACTTAAAATGTTTTCAATACAAATATAGGTCAACATGGAGATACTTACAGCAATAAACTATTATGAAGTAATTCCAAAATTACCTATATAAATGTGTGCAAATTGAATTTTTAATAGTAATTATAAAGAGCCATGATGCTTTCTTCACTTTTTCATGAATAATGTTAAGATTAAAAACATGGTGAAAATAGTTTAATCAGAGTGAAAAGTTTGAAGATGACTCATTATAGGTACTACTTGGTATAATAACATAAGAATGAGGACTCACCTTTGCATCTTTTCCTAATTTTACTAGCATCCACCAAATTCCAGTCAACTGAATCCCGAGCAGGAGCGGGCACTGTGCCACCAATGAGCTCCACAGAGCTGCTCCTCTTTGAGCTAGGACCAGGTACTGGTTGAATCTCCTCAGGCTTCTTAGAGTCCTTCACTGACGACGCACTTGAGCATTCAACTATTTCCACACTCTTTTCCATAAGTCCATTATTGTTTGCACTACAAAGTCCATTCACAGGAGGATCCGTCCTCGCTTTTTTACAAGGAACCTTCTTGTGTTTCTGAGCGCTGTGACGGCGCTTCAGATTTGTCGAATGCGATGAGTTCCGCGAACTAGCTGGTGAGGGGCAACCACACTCCATGCTGCTCTCCCGGTCGCTGCCTTCGTAATAACCCGATTCGTGCTCAGACTTCTTCTTGTCAGGCTGGTTCATTTCGGCGTTGGCCATCGCTCAGCCGTGGACCAAAACCATGTAGACGAAGATCCCACCACTTCACCAGCTCGTCAATTTTATAAGTGTAGAATACTACCTACACACAAATATTATTTGACCAGTTCAGCCGACCCAAACTGTTGTGAAAACGCAAATAAATTATATTGAAACTATTCCTTCAACTTGCAGCGAAAGTATAAGCGACACGTAAAGCATTTCGTTTCGCGAGTAGTTACCGTATTCCGCGACAACTTCACAAGGTGCTCGTGCGGCAGATGGCGCTGCAATATGCTATAACCCGCCTCAATCCGAGAGGTCTCTAGCAATATGCTCAGTTCGCACTCCGATATGTCAACACGATTGGTCGATACAACTTCTATGTGTAACTAACTTCACACTATTGAGATGTCAAAAATGCAAGGTTTGTCTTCTTTATATTTAAGTTGATTTTAATCATTTAACATCCAAATCACAGCCTCTTCATAGTTCAATTACACAAGGTTCATAAGCTACAACAAACCAGGTACTCCTAGTTACAGTTGTAACACCTTAGGAATTTTCACTACACTGTCAGCACAGTTCATTGCTCACTACACTTCAGTTGGATATTTTGTTTTAATTCACTATCACTACGTATAAATTGTCTTTCTCTACAAAACATCTATATACACTATATAAATAAATTAAAAAATGCTGGCGCGAATGAGAACCGTCCTCACTCTGCGCTCAAAAGTAACTGAATGCGTGAAGGCAAAATAGAAACCGTGCGACGGTGTGCGAGGCGCGCTCCCCCCGCGCTATCCCCACCCCACCGCTTACGATTTACGAGGCCACATAGTGCATGCAAAAGATGAAGATAAAACAATGAATCGATATTTTTTTATTCATGTCCCTTTCACATTTTATGCCTTTCTTTTGATAAATTTATACTCTAAGAAGTTAGATAATACTAATGACTTATAGTAATGATATCTCATGGTGTTTTACAATTAAATTGAATCTTCGAAACTAGCATATACTACAGAGTCAGCATTTCATGGACGTAAATAAAAAGAGACGTGGCTATCGCTTATCTACTGTATAGAGCGAGATGAAATTTGTTAGAATGCGATGCGGAATATTTCTATCCCTATCTGGATTTGCTGCAGAGATTGACCGTGAAATGAAGCCGCTGAATTGAACATGGGTTTGAAAGAATGAATTGAGAAATTTGTAGAAGGCAAGAAATTTGTAAGTATAGATGATTAATGATTACCTACTAATCCCAGTTGCATCCTAAGGTTGAACTTTGAAGCCTAAGTCGACAAATGACGGCGACGGCCGCTTGGCTTCACTACGGAAAGCCTTTCGGCAGGTGTAGCGGCTTGAAAGTTACTTTTGCTTGGGCCCTACATATGGCTCTGAACGAATTACTTCTAAAATAATGTAGTAAGGTACCTACTTAGTGTGTACTTTATCTTAAGCTGAACCAGATATATAGGATTTACCTATTCTCATGGTGCAGATATACATACTTACTTACCAAGTTCTTTAAGCCTAGGTCCTATTTTTAATGCTACTGTTTCTGTTATACTCAAAATTTAAAAATGTCACGCATTGACAAAATGAAAGCGTGGTAATAAAAAAAAGCTTCTTGGGTTGTAAGTAAAACCTTGCGCCCGCATGCCACCGGTACCACGTGTGCATTTTTTGACAATAAGGGTGAGTTTCCACTGAAAGAGCACTTCTCCCCTTTCTTTGCCTTCAAATGACTATGGTATTTATCTGCCATGTATAAGGTTCAAAATGGTTTATAGTATTTTGACTCAAAAAACCGCTGCTCTCTCAGTGGATAATGACCCCAAGAGAAGGCAAGGAACGTTGGGAAAGGAAGTGAATTAAATGGAGTTTTTCAATTTTAACGGATTGTATCGCAATTTATTTGGTAGAGGTCTATGTCCAGCATCGGACTGCAACAGGCTAATTGATTGATTGATTATTTGGTAGGTATTTAATTATTTACACTAAGTTCAATTTTTCGGGTGCTTTTCAGCAGCCATACTCACGGGGTGACTGCAGTGATGTGTATAAACTGTATAAAGTAAGTAGTTACCGTGGCCTGTGGATGTGTACAGCATCAGAGAATTCACTCTCGTGCTGCCAATACTGTTAGAACCTTATAATGTCATCCTTGAAGAACCCCGGTAGCCTAGTGGTATGGGTAATCGACTGCTGAGACGAGTTCTCGGGATCGATCCCAGGTTTTACCATGGCACACACCAATGACTTTTCGATGCTTTTCGAAGTTATGTGTGTATTTATCGCAGGTTTATAAGTGCCCGGTTAATGGCAATAGGCTCGCCACCTATTAGGTACATTGGGACCTAAACATAAACTGGCGAAATGTGGGTGCTAGCACCTCTGCCTACCCCTTCGGGGATATAGGCGTGAGTTTATGTTATGTTATGACTTATGAAGAACCCCGCCTTGTAGTCGCGGTTTGAACTAAGTATATTTTTAAATATATAACTTTATTTTTTTAATTATATAGGTTTGTACATTTCACTATGTACTTACTAAGTCCGTGGTGTTATTCGTGTAAAATATTAATATTGTGTAGTACCTGGAAGACTGGCCAAATCTCATAATTTATTGCACGCACTTTGTAACAAAAAGAACTAATCAGGATAAATTGGAATATCAATAAAAGGATTACCGACAAACGTACCAAGACAGACAATAGTTTATTGTGGGTGCTACAGCCGTACGCCTGAAGGAACAATAGTTCTAAATCCAAACAAAAGAAAACGATAAAAATATGAGAATAGATACAATAGGAGGTCTTATCGCCAAAATTTCTGCCTGCATATCTGGAAGGATTTTTAAAAAGGATAATTAAACATTTCCACGTACTGCAAAATCAATTACTTTTTTAACAATTGAAAATATTTGTGAGTTCTTGGAGCTAATAGATCTGTGCGAAAAGTAATAATAGGCTTTAGAAAATTACCACGGCTGCTACTAGCCATGAGACGGTTTAAATTTTATCGCCACGTGTGTTCTCGGTGGATCAAAAGTGTAACGAAATTGATGATAGCAGCCGTAAAATCCTGAATCTCGCTACCTTACTTATACTCAAATTTTAGTAATTTGATAGTTGTGTGTCTGGTGGCAGTCGCTACACAAAATATATTGAAATTCAGCCACGTGGCAGTTAAACTGTAATCCAAAAACTTTGGAACAAATCAGATCCCTTAAACTATTATATTGCTTTTTAGCTAAGTTTAGATAGCCATCAAACCAAGAACAATTATTTTAGAACTTGTTTTGTGTTTTAGAATAATATAATTGATAGCTCATTCTCATTTATTTGCTCACCTCTACAAATGGTGCACTTTAATTTCTTATTCGTTATTTTAGTCATAAATTAGGTTCAAATTGATTAAGATATGGAAAAAACATTATATATATTAATTGATTAATTAGATATATTATATTTAACTAGTTAATAATAAGGTGCCTTTCTTTTGAAACAATTAGTAAATGGCTTGCACACTTCCAGAAAGCCGTTTAAACTAATAAGTTATCGATTAATAGGCACATCACTAACGACGTCATTATTTAAG
This sequence comes from Eilema griseolum, assembly GCA_963662185.1. Lineage (NCBI taxonomy): Eukaryota > Metazoa > Arthropoda > Insecta > Lepidoptera > Erebidae > Eilema > Eilema griseolum. The sequence goes on from OY759255.1 coordinate 2,258,298, forward strand.
CATTGAACCCCTTCATGACTCGTGAATGACACAATCTAATCCTATTAATTTATAATGAACCTATTATAAAATTGTAAATTAGTCGTGTCTGTACATAGGTGATATTAAAAAAATACCTAGTTGGATTTCATTTGTAATGTACACGGAGAAAACAAGTTTAGTATTCTTCCTCTAAGGTTATATTGAATTTGACAGCCTCTGTGGCGTGGCGGTAGTGAACGCGACTGCTACGCAGGAGACGCGGGTTCGATCCCCGCTCAGAGCAAATATTTGTATGCATTAATATGGGTATTTGCATTGGTCTGGGTGTTTCTATGTATAATATGTATGTATTTACAAAAAAAAAGTATTTAAGTATGTTTATCCGTATTCTAGATTCCATAACGCAAGCTAGTTGAACTATGCTTACCATGGGTCTAGATAGCGTTGTGTAGAATGTTGTAGAATATTTGTTTTTTTATTTTTTTTATTACACATATTGTACATAATTTTTTTAAATTCTCGTTCGTTGGGTCGCGGGTTGCGGTGAACGCTGCTACTAAAGGCGGGGATACACATGCTTGTAAATCTGGAAAGTAGCTGGCATGTACGAGTAACTAGTACACTGCGGATACATTTGCAAGTAATACTGGCAAGTTGTGCCCTTGTGTACCAGTATTACCATCGCGTATACACAGGACAGTTCGTGAGAGAACTCGTACCTATTTTTTCGTTCGATTGTTATCCAAAAAATGGATAACAATCGAAGTGAATTAAACAAAATCGTGTTGTTACTAGCAATAGAATGTGTAGCTAAATTAATGAGAGATAAAAAGCTGTCGCGTCTGTTCACACGTGCCAGCTTGACAACCCCCCGCGTCCCTTCGTACAACGGGCATGCAAGTAAATCAAACTTTGTGCTAGCTACATGTATGCCAGTTACAAGCATGCCTGTTAGCGTTTACACATGGCAGAAACTGACACGTGCAAGTAGCTGGTATACTAGTGTGCAAGCTACAGGCATTTATTTATTTACTTTATTTTTTAACTTTATACACAGTTTCTTGTACAAAGGCGGACTTAATGCCAAAGGCATTATCTGACAGTCTACCTTAGGGTGATGCAAAGATGCGTTGAGGTAGGTGCAGGCAAAAAATTAACCATGAACTATCAACGATAAGGAAATACTCAAATTTGTTCACAATAATGATATATACATATAAATATATATATACATATACTATACATACACAACCATAATACATTTACATAAACTACTTATATACATTTGTATCCCCAGCTTTAGTCAGACTTATGTTTTCGTTTGATCGCAATTGGTTCACTGATCTAGTCTCGAGTGAATTCTGACCTTATCTATCCAAGATTACTTAAGCAGGGCGTGAAAAAGCATATAATGAGGCCGTAAAGCTGAGTGCCACCATTGTAACATGCACCATATCTAATGGTGACGCTCTTTTTTGAGACTGCCTTCATCTTACCAGGCGAGGCGAAGTCTAATTGACGTGTCCTATAAAAAAAAGTCTAATTGCGCGGTGTAGGCCCTGCGCCCCGACCAGATATAGACCGGTAGCCATCTTGATTGTTTTTTTTTTAATATCTAACCGCCATTTATGTATTTTGGATAACATTACATACATTGCTGGTTGCGCACTTGGTATTCTATACATTGCCTAGACATTTTCCCTATAGATTTTTTTTTATACCACTTGGTTGGCAGACGAGCACACGGAAAGTGGTTACCGTGGCATATGGACGTGTGCAACACCAAGGGAGTCAAACTCGCGCTGCCAACCCTGTAAGCACAAGAGTTTCTGTGCCGACAGTGGAAAAAACAAAGCAGGACAAGCTTGTAGTCTTCCCACTGACAGCACAAAAACTCTCGAGTGAGCTCTGGCTACCCTACTCACCTCCGGTAACAACACGAGGTTATTATGCCGCGGTATTCTGTAGGGCGAAGGTACTTCCCCAGTCGGACTGCTCAATGGGACGGAAATACCGTCGTGTCCTACCTCCTAATATGAATACCGGTTTATACACACTGCCGGTAACATATATACCAGTAGGTATTTTAGGTTATTCCTGTGTCTATAATTACCGCGATTAATATAACAACCTCGATAGCCTAGTGGTATGAGTAATGGACTGCTGAGACGAGGTCTCGGGTTCGATCCCAGGTTATACCATGGCACACACCTATGACTTTTCGATGCTTTTCGGAGTTATGTGTGTATTTATCACAGGTTAATAAGTGCCCGGTTAGTGACAATAGGCTCGCCACCTATTACAATGGGACCTAAACATAAACTGGCGAAATGTGGGTGCTAGCACCTCTGCCTACCCCTTCAGGGATATAGGCGTGAATTTATGTTATGTTATGTATGTATGTCTATAATTATACCTAGCAACGACTCGTACCATAATATTAGGCGTGGTAATTTTTCTACACTCACCAATATTACCTACCACGTAAAATAGTTACCAATACTTACAATACATTTTACCTGATTGTTTATGGTTTCCAAAACTTTTGTAAAGATAAAGTATCATTAGGAAAGAAATAAACTTTCTTAAAAACAGGATGTTACTCCATTGTCCATTCTGCGTGCTAATCTGGTACTATGCGGGCACATTCAGCGCCTTCAAAGGTAAAAGGATAATAAAACAATAGACCAACTATTTCTTTGTATCCTTTATAGATATTTTTATTTCGCCCACTAAAGGAGTTTTCAAAGAACTTCGCACAAAGATGGCTGTTTATTTTATTACAAGCTTGTACCGGTAACTAGAGACGTGTTTAATGGTTATTATGCATATTGATCTTGTTTTGTTATTAAATTTCAAATAAAGTATAAAAATATGCCGTATTTATTGATATTTATGATACTACTCCGCTCCCTTGAGTAACAGCGTGACGATATATAGCCTATAATCTTCCTCAATAAACGAATTACCCAGCAGAAAAATATTTTTTCAAACAGTCTTCAGCTTCATAAACATAATCTATACTAATATTATAAAGCTGCAGAGTTTGTTTGTTTGTTTGAATGCGCTAATCTCTGGAACTACTGGTCCGATTTGAATGATTCTTTCAGTGTTGGGTAGTCCATTTATCGAGGAAGGTTTTAGGCTATATATCATCACGCTACTACTTAAGGGAGCGGAGCATTGATAATAAATGTTAACAAATCCGGCAATATTTCATACATATTTTGAAGACTAAAACATACGGGCTCAAAGGGATATATGAAGCTTCAAAATATACCCCGGGCGAAGCTGGGGTGGTTCAGCTAGTTTATGTTTAGGTCCCAATGTAATAGGTGGCGAGCCTATTGCCATTAACCGGGAACTTATAAACCTGCGATAAATACACACATAACTTCGAAAAGTATCGAGAAGTCATTGGTGTGTGCCATAGTAAAACCTGGGATCGAACCCGAGACCTCGTCTCAGCAGTCCATTACCCATACCACTAGGCTACCTACTTGGCTCTTGTCACATATTGCTGTACTGTGTATATCTGTATTTTTATGCTAATTAAAATAAAAATGTTTTCTTTCTTTTCTTTTCTTTTCTTTCTAATAAGTAAAGATTCCTGTCTGATGTCATTTGACACAAGTTTGAATCTTTTTCGCAAGATTTTTTCCATCCCTTCTCATACATCCATTCGGGTCCAGTCCATTCTGGTAAAAATTGAGATGCGAACGACTGTGTTACCTTCTTAATTTTTGCCCGACTACGGCAAATCCAAAAGAGGGTTATGATCTTGAGAGGTTATATATTTCATTCACTGATGTCACTGCCAAACTTCCTCTAATATACATACATACATACATAAACACGCCTTTATCTCCAGAGGGTTAGGCAGAGGTGAATTAACACCCACATTTCACCAATCATTGAACTCGGTCCTAAGTTACAGGGGATGAGCCTATTGCCGTCTCCCGGGCACTATTGTTGACTCAAACCAAGCATTTGAGGCTGAGTCTGGGCTGTACATATCTGTCTGATGTTAAATAGCCCTATCCCTTAGTCGCCTTGTACGACACCGCATGGAAAGAGATGGGGTGGTTCAAATTCTACTCTGCCGGGAACCACGCGGCTCTAATATCCTCTAATATATCGATTGAGATATAGAAATAATTGGATCAGGATCAGGCGGGATTCCCTCTAATTGTTCTCCGTCCTCCTCTAATATAGTCATTCTGTCCATTCTCGAGAGACGAAAGTCGTTACTCATTTTCCATTATTTCCAATGATACGCTTGCCGATTAATTATCACGAGTTAACGATTCTAGCCACAACACGGAAGGTATCGGCGTTCGACACCCGGAAATGGCCTTCGTACAACATCAGATGGACGAAAAGCACGTAACTGCTTAGGCTCGTATTAAAAATGATGAAATAGCTTTTAGTTATGATTGCAATATGTTAGTTGTTACTAGCTGGTTGCTCGTAGTTCCGTCCGGCGTTCTGGTCCCGTGTCCACATCCCATGGGAATCCATTCCATTTAAACTAACCTATATGTTGTTCCAAGACTATTATCTATCACTAGCTGACCCACCCCAGCTTCGCCCGGGGTATATTTTGAAGCTTCATATCCCTTTGAGCCCGTATGTTTTAGTCTTCTTCAAAATATGTATGAAAAATTGCCGGATTTGTTAACATTTATTATCAATGCTCCGCTCCCTTAAGTAGTAGCGTGATGATATATAGCCTAAAACCTTCCTCGATAAATGGACTACCCAACACTGAAAGAATCATTCAAATCGGACCTGTAGTTCCAGAGATTAGCGCGTTCAAACAAACAAACAAACAAACAAACTCTGCAGCTTTATAATATTAAGTATAGATAACATAACATAAACTCACGCCTATATTCTCGAAAGGGTAGGCAGAGGTGCTAGCACCCACATTTCGCCAGTTTATGTTTAGGTCTCAATGTAATAGATGGCGAGCCTATTGCCATTAATCGAGCACTTTTAAAACTGCGATAAATACACACATAACTTCGAAAAGTCATAGGTGTGTGCCATGTTATAACCTGGGATCGAACCCGAGACCTCGTCTCAGCAGATCATTACCCATACCACTAGGCTACCGCGATTCCAAACTATCGCTGTACCAAATTGCAGCCAGAATTTCTAAAGAGGTAGGACACGACGGTATTTCCGTACAATTGAGCAGTCCGACTGGGGAAATACCTCCACTCTACAGAATACCGCGGTCATAATAACCTCGTGTTGTGTTCCCGGCGGTGAGTAGGGAAGCCAGAGCTCACTGGAGAGTTTTTGTGCTGTCAGTGGGAAGACCAAAAGCTTGTCCTGCTTTATCTTCTATACTAACGATACAGAAACTATCTATTCTTACAGGACAGCAGCCAAATACTCCTATGGTGTTGCACACGTCCATAGGCCACGGTAATCACTTTACATCAGGTGTGCCGTGTGCTTGTCAAAAAATAGAATCATTTACCCATTTAAATGTCATTTATTTAAACTATCATGGTCACTCACATCCGTATCAAAATAATTGGGATATTTACCATGTTATATAGTTTTCAGTTTCCGATATTTCGGCTCTGTTGCAATGTTATGTATGTATTTATCGCAGGTTTATAAGTGCCCGGTTAATGGCAATAGGCTCGCCACCTATTACATTGGGTCCTAAATATAAACTGGCGAAATGTGGGTGCTAGCACCTCTGCCTATCCCTTTGGGGATATAGGCGTGAGTTTATGTTATGTTATATACCATGTTGTATTGTTTTGAGTTTCCGATATTTCGGCGCTGTTGCAAGCACGGTGGAACATTCCTCCTTGATCATGGTACTTGCAACAGAGCCGAAATATCGGAAACTCAACACAATACAACATGGTAAATATCCTGATTACTTTGATACAGATGTGTGATTTAGTAACAAACATCCATACATTTCACACTTTTTATTTATTTATTTATTTTGTTCCTCACACCACCATCCATCTTTACAGGTTGTTACCCAATGCAATGGTAGTGGACCACAATAATTAAACTTATATGATTACAATTCATATACATACATATACATAGAAATGAGATATTACAATAAATAACTATGTCACATACTCAAAATTAAAGTATACTCAAAATAAAAGTGACTTTATGAAATGACCTAGCTGACCCGTCCTGGCCTAAGCCCATGGCATATTTTAAATCTATACTAATATTATAAAGCTGCAGTTTCTTTGTTTGTTTGAACGCGCTAATCTCTGGAACTACTGGTCCGATTTGAATGATTCTTTCAGTGTTGGGTAGTCCATTTATCGAGGAAGGTTTTAGGCTATATATCATCACGCTATTACTTAAGGGAGCGGAGCGTTGATAATAAATGTTAACAAATCCGGCAATTTTTCATACATATTTTGAAGACTAAAACAGGGATGTGAAGCTTCAAAATATACCCCGGGCGAAGCTGGGGTGGATCAGCTAGTCTCATATATTATCAGTTCTTTAAGCTCGTAATTTATTAGTCCTCAAATAAATGTACAGAAATCTATTGAATGAAATTTTAAAGCATTTAGTATGCTATTCAAATCTATTAAGATCAGAAGATTGCGGGTTCGATCCCACCTGAACCGATTAAATTTTTCTATATCTGAATTGGTATGGAAATCTGCTGGGTTTGTTGATCTTTATGATCTCTGCTCCACTCCGTTAAGTAGTAGCGTGATGATATATAGCCTGAAACCTTCGTCGATAAACGGACTATTCATCACTAAAAGATTTTTTTAATTCGAACAGTCCCGGGTCCCGGGGCCATTCTATTCCATTCCAGTCCCGGGGCCTTTAAGCGGTGCGTGAAAAAGCATCTGATGAGGCCGCCAAGCTGAGTGTCACTATTGTAACATTACTTAGTGTCTGTAATGGTGGCCCTCTTTCCAGAGACTTTGCCTTTAGCTTACCATCAGGCGAGGTGTATATGTATATATATGTGTATGTGCTATATAAAAAAATAAAAAAAACCTGTAGTACTTGTGATTAACGCGTTCGTAATGTGTGTATGTGTGTCTATATATGGCTATATATCATCACGCTATTACTTAAGGGAGTGGAGCAGTGATCATTAATGTCAACAGGTGGTGGGTCAGTTAGTTAATTATAAAGCCATTGAATTAAATAGACTATGGACAGAATAATGTTCCTTCTCCATGATTAAACCAAACACACATTAACAGTCATTAGGGCTTCGGTATTCGCTATCCGACACTTAGCAACCGATTTTAATATCATTACCGAAACATGAACGATTAAAGTGTGTTGCGGAAATAATTCTAACAAGCAACATTTTTTCGTTTTTTTTTTATACCACTTAGTTGGCAGACAAGCACACGGCCCACCTGATGGGAAGCGGTTACCGTGGCCTATGGACGTATGCAACACCAGGGGTGTCACACTCGCGCTGCCGACCATGAAGAAACCTTCTGATGCCCCTCTTGAAGAACCCCATATTGTAGGTGCTTGTACGCGTCAGAAAAAAATCCACCTAGACCTATTAACCATGCTTCGGTCTTCCTGTGATCGTAGTCTTTTTTATCTAGGACACTCTGATGGTAAACTAAAGGCAAAGTGTCAGGAAAGAGGGTCACCATTACAGACACTAAGTATTTTTTTTTTATACCACTTAGGTGGCAGACAAGCGCACGGCCCACCTGATGGAAAGTGGTTACCGTGGCCTATGGACGTGTGTAACACCAGCGAAGTCACACTCGCGCTGCCGACCCTGTAAGCGCAGAGTTTCTGTGCCGTCCCGTCAGTGTAGAAGACAAAGCAGGACAAGCCTTTAGTCTTCCCACTGACAGCACAAATTCTTCAGTGAGCTCTGGCTACCCTACTCACCGCTGGGAACACAACACGAAGTTATTATAGCCGCGGTATTCTGTAGGACGGAGGTACCTACTTCCCCAGTCGGATTGCTCAATTTGGCGGAAATATCGCCGTGTCCTACCTCCTTAAAAACTTACTTACTTTCTTTCGAAAATCTAGATCTTTCTTAGAAAAGAACAATAGAGTGATTGTGTAAACTCAAAAGGTAATCAACTAATCACTTAATGAAATTGTAAACACGTACCTAAGTAATTAACAGAACTAATTATGTCGGTGCTAATGACAGTTTTTGGTAATTTGTTTAATGGAGATTTTATTGATAAGGTCTTGCTTGACACGAGCAACTTATATCTGGTACTAGTGGCCGCCGGCGACTTCGTACGCATAGACCCGTCTTACCCCCTTAGGGGTGGAGTTTCGTACACCCTATAAGGAACATACCTGCCAAACTTCAAGTTTGCAGGTGTTATAATTTTGAGATTTATAACCGCGGTAGCCTAGTGGTATGGGTAATGGACTGATGAGACGTGGTCTCTGGTTTGATCCCAGGTTATAGCATGGCATGCACCAATGATTTTTCGAAGTTAAATAGGTCGGCCTGGGTCGGCCGGGGTGCGAGGGATATCCTAGCCTGTCAACCTCACCTTCGGCAACCAAAAACGACCCACAGGCGGCGTGCGTTTTGGTCGGTTCGAGTCCGACCGTATCCGTGGGGATTTAAAAAAAAAAAAATCTTACAGTAATTATTACCAATCTGAACACGAGTTAAAAGTAATTATTTTAATACATATCCTGTTCTTCGCAACCTTTTGGAGGTGAACAATCATATTGACATTCACAACGCCATTAAAAACATATATTTTTATTATTGTAAATTATGAATGATGATTTCTTGATTGATTGAGTTACATGTTATTAGATTTTTTATCGCTATCAAGCTAGTTATATGGGTTCTAGAATGTGTATTCAATTATTCATACATAAATACATATAATCACGCCTTTATCCCCGGAGGGTTAGGCAGAGGTGAATTAACACCCACATTCCACCAATAATTGAATTCGGTCACTATTGTTGACTCAAGCCATTCATATGAGGCCGAGTCTGAACTGTATACATCTGTGTGATGTTAAACAGCCATAGGGATAGCCCTTAATCGCCTTGTACGACATCGCATGGGAAGAGATGGGATGGTTCAAATTCTACTCCGCCGGGAACCACGCATTATTCATAGTTACAAATATTTGCACAAAGCAGGAATAGAACACAAGACCTCCCACGTAGCAGTTGAACGCTCCACCGGTCGTCATAATATACTTACATTAATAACATGGCGAAAAACCACATTGTAAAAGAAGCGGAAATCGACCTTATACTACCGAGAGGTCCCGGGTTTAAATCCTGACCATTACACTACCGAAATGAACTCACTGCTAACAACAAGTAATTTATCTTATTTGGAGGAGTTGACAGGATTAGGTACTAGGAATTTTGGTTACTAAGTTGGTAACTCTTAGTAGGACACGGCGGTATTTCCGTCCAATTGAGCAGTCCGACTGGGGAAGTTCCTCCGCCCTACAGAATACCGCGGCTATAATAACCTCGTGTTGTGTTTCCGGCGGTGAGTAGGGTAGCCAGAGCACACTGGCGAGATTATGTACTGTCAGTGGGAAGACCAAAAGCTTGTCCTGCTTTGTCTTTTACAGTGACGGCACAGAAGCTCTTGTTTACAGGGTTGGCAGCGCGAGTGTGACTGCCTTGGCGTAGCACACGTCCATAGGCCACAGTAACCGCTTTCCATCAGGTGGGCCGTGTGCTTGTCTGCCAACCGAGTGGTATAAAAGAGAAACTTGTAATTATTTTTTAAAATAAAAAACCCGACGGATGCTGAAAACATCGGAACCAGTTTGATAGTAGGCGGTACCAATTTTCCAATCATAAACCGGATGAAAATTAATAGGTACAGCCTGCTATCAAACTATTTTTATTTTTAATAATACTAAGAGCTCACTGGAGATTTTGTGCTGTCAATGGAAGACTATAGGCTTGTCCTGCTTTGTCTTCTACTGACGGCACAGAAACTCTGTACTTACAGGGCTGGCAGCGCGACTGTGACTCCTCTGGTGTTACAAACGTCCATAGGTCACGGTAACCACTTTCCATCAGGTGGGCCGTGTGCTTGTCTGCCACATAAGTGGTATAAAAAAAACTAATTAGATATTTTTTATTAAAATGAGATTATGATATACCATTTTTAAAGCCGTTTAATTTGATGAATAACCGCAGTAGCCTAGTGGTATGGGTAATGGAATGCTGAGATGAGGTCTCGGGTTCGATCCCAGGTTTTACCATGGCACACACCAATGACTTTTCGAAGTTATGTGTGTATTTATCGCAGGTTTATAAGTGCCCGGTTAATGGCAATAGGCTCGCCACCTATTACATTGTGACCTAAACATAAACCGGCGATTTGTGGGTGCTAGCACCTCTGCCCTTCGGGGATATAGGCGTGAGTTTATGTTATGTTATGTTTAATTTATATACTCATCAGATTCCAATTTACAATTTATTTTTATTTTTTTCTCTTTAAACTATTGCGTATTTCAGAAGCCATGTTAGTTTCTTTTTCGCGTCACCTATCTAAGAACACTTGGGTAACCGACACCAATCTAAAGATGACTTTTTTTTAATTGAAGAAATTCGTCTCGTACTTTGGAAGATATGAGGTAATAAAGATTATTACAAACATACATACTGAGGGCCAGAACGAGAGAGATGGCCCTGGGTCGGCCGGGGTGTGAAGGATATGGCTATCAACCTCACCTTCGACAACCAAAAACGTCCCCACAGGCGTCGTGTGTTTTTTTTATACCACTTAAGTGGCAGACAAGCACACGGCCCACCTGATGGAAGGTGGTTACCGTGGCCCATGGACATTTGAGCACCAGAGGAGTCACAGTCGCGCTGTCAACCCTGTAAATACAGAGTTTATGTGCCGTCAGTGTAGAAGACAAAGCAGGACAAGCCTTTAGTCATCCCACTGACAGCACAAATTCTCCAGTGAGCTCTGGGTACCCTACGTACCGCAGGAAACACAACACGAAGTTATTATAGCCGCGGTATTCTGTAGGGCGGAGGTACTTCCCAAGTCAGACTGCTCAATTGGGCGGAAATACCGCCGTGTCCTACCTCCTTAAAAAATTGTTTTAGTCTGTACGAGTCCGACATAACCTCTCCCACCGGCTCCGGCAGGACGGGTATCCGTGGGGCTTATTCGCACGTAAATAAAATCATACATACAAGATACGCTCGAAAAACATAACCTTTCTTGACAGTCAGGTAAAAAACTCAGACTTGTATGAGAGTATTTAGAAGTTGGTGCCAGTCGCCAGGCTAGTTCTTGTTTCCTTTCAACTTACAATATATAGGTACATATATTTGGGGGTAGGCAGAGGTGTATTTTGATTCTTTACCAACACACAGACCACACACTACGATTTTGTTCCCAGTTAATAAGGGGCGAGCCTATGACCGTCAAGCGGACATTGTGTCATGGGCTGTATGTTTACTATTCCTTATTCTACATAGTCCGGGAACCAACCCTGCATCATTAGGAACTTAAACGCAGTCAACAAGTGCCCTTAAGGTTTTATAAGGAGGTAGGACACGACGGTATTCCCGTCCGAATTGGGCAGTCCGACTGCGGAAGTACCTCCACCCTACAGAATACCACGGCTATAATAACCTCGTGTTGTGTTCCCGGTGGTGAGAAGAGTAGCCAGAGCTCACTGGAGAGTTTTTGTGCTGTCAGTGGGAAAACCAAAGGCTTGTCCTGATTTAGTGTTCTGCACTGAGGGCATATATATTCTCTGTTCTTACAGGGTCGGCAGCACGGATGTGACTCCACTGGTGTTACACACGTTCATAGGTCACGGTAACCACTTTCCATCAGGTGGGCGGTGTGCTTGTCTGCCACCTAAGTTGTATAAAAAAAAAGTTAATCTGTTTTGATCAATCGATTTCACACGTGGTCATTTTCTAAAATTTCTGGTGCAGACCTTTCGAGAATTATTTGTAATCTTTAAAAAGTAATGGAGGTTTGCAATACGCGGCAAAAATTTATAATCCTTTTCAAAAATTCTTCCAGACATCCGGAAGACATTTTTGCGATAAGACCACCTATTGTATCTTTTCTCATATTTTTATCGTTTTCTTTTGTTTAAATTTAAAACAATTGTTCCTTTAGGCGTACGGGTATAGCACCCACAATAAACTATTGTCTATCTTGATATGTTTGTCAGTAATCCATTTCTTGGTACCCATTCCAATTTTTATTCATATAATAAGTAGTTATTTTTGTTACAATAGGGTAAAATAAATTACGAGATTTGGCCTGTCTTCCAGGTTTCTTTTGTGCGAAATATTGGGAAGTATTTTCGTGGTACTTATTTCTTTTCTAAATTAGTAGTACCAAAGGTACCTACATCTTTTGTTAATGACACTGGCTATACCTACGCTCAAGGAAGAAAAAAATTGGCATCGCAGAAGGCGATTTTTATGTACATAGTACTTATAACTCAATGTTTTTATATTGTAAACAGAATATTTTATATTTATTGGTTATTCAATTCAATCAACTATTCACATAATAACTTATTCACAAAATGTTAATTATTAATCTTATTAATAATTTTACAATCATGTCAAGAAATAATATACTTATAAGTAAATATTAAATACAATAAAACTAAAATAACTATTATACAACTTATAGTTAAGAACAATTAAAATGCGTCGTGGAATTCCTCCGCATCGCATGCCTCTTGTTGTAAACATACCATACATTCATACATATAATCACCCCTTTATCCCCGGAGGGTTAGGCAGAGGTGAATTAACACCCACATTTCAACAATCATTAAATTCGATCCCAAGTAATAGGGGGTGGGCCTATTGCCATCTTCGGGCACTATTCTGCCGTGCTTATGAAAAACGCATCAACTCGATTTTTGAGTAAAATGAGTTCTATACATATTTGAAATCAGGAAAACGAGATCTACAACTTTGCTTAAGTAACTTTTTGTTAAATTAATACTATCCCGGTTTTTCAGATTTTATAAACGCATTATCTAAAACTTTTATAACAGTTTTACTTGTGAATAATGCATTAACTATAGATAGAACAAGCTTTTATACTAATAGTGATAGGTTGACTAGTCATAAATGCATTATCTTTAAGTTGATGCGTTTATTGTTAGCAATCGAAGGGATCAATATTGTTGGCATATTTATAATAATTGCATTAATTTGAGATAATGCATTTATTATTAGGATTACACGACTAGATTTAATTCCCGTACATAATAAAGCGCACTAATTTTACAAGATAGTGCGTTTATACTAAGTATCACGTACGTCGCGTCGGTTGTTAGTGCGTTTATTTTAACGGCTTGTTACCGTGCACGGGTGTTAGCGGGGAAGGGTAAGGACAGTTCGGGTGTCGACCCGCAGTCGCGGCGCTACCACCAAGCTGGACCCACGTTTGTTCATTCAAAAAAATACGCGGTAAGTTATTTAAAATATCTATAATTTAGTACTTTGCTAACCTGATTGTTTTATGTATGTTAATATTATTGTTACTTATTTATGTAAATCATTGATAATATTGTTGTTAGTGCGTATAAGTATGAGCGTACATGCGCATGCGTTTTTTTGTGTGAGTGTATATGTAGCTCGTTCGTGTACACAGACGGACAGACACACACTGTCTGTCCGTCTGTGTACTACGTTTCTTCGAAACGCAGGAACCGATTTAGATGGTTTCCATAATAGCCTACTTTATAAAAACTGTTTATTTATTTAGAAAATAAATATAGAATATTCTTATTTCAGGTAAACATGACGAGTAGAAAAGATAAAATAATAGCTATGGCTATCAAAAGCTATAAGGGGAACGAGCCTGATTTATCAACTACTAAAAAGTTACAAACTGTGAATTCCCAGAGTCCGACTTGCAAGACAACACAAAAAGAACCAGTCTCTACAGATATAGACAGATTATGGTCGCGTTCACTAGATTTCAATGACTTCCAGAGCATATTTGATTTTAAGAATGAATATGGTAGCTTCATACCAACTGTGCAAGAAATCAACACTACACAGTTATTTGATATGCGAGCGCAAGAAATAACACCACCTCGTACGCGTCCTTCTTTGAAATGCTACGAAATTATGCCTGAAGAACCGGACTTGGATGCAAGCTTTATGGACTATGACAGCGATGATAGCGTCATGGACAAAGATTATGTGCCTGAAAGCGTGATAAAAAAGACCAAAGATACCTTTGCTATCTTCGACATAGAACAAGTCACTTGTAGTCCGATTACAGAACAAATTGTGGTGCACGCTGAAATTCATAATGTTACAAGTACGTCAACACTTGCCTGCGATCAGACTAGTTCTAGTATGCTTGTAAGACCTCAGCCTACCGATGAAATAAGCGTATTGAACTCCCCACTTTTAATGGAAATCCAAGAGTCGGAGGCGGCTGTTACTTCTAATAAAGAGGCAACGTCTACACCATCTGCGACAACGTCTGTAAATGACAAAGGATTAACTAAATTAGGTTTACCCTCTAAAAGACGCAAGTTTGAGCTCCCCTTTTCAGTACGTGTAAAACTTAAAAAAGAAAATGATGACGAAAAACTATCGCTCAAGCCTCCATGTGATGATAAATGTCGAAGAAAGTGTACGTCTAAAATAACCGACCAAGAAAGACAAATTATTCATAATCAGTACATAAATTTAAGCTATGAAACAAGAGGGGTTTATATAAAAAGCACGGTAGAGTCGTATAAGCCAAAAACAAAGACAGTTTCATCTGAGGATGGAAATTCTAAAAGAGGACTATCTTACAGATACTATTTTACTGCCAACGATGTTAAAATTGAGGTATGTAAAAAATATTTTTTAACGACACTCGGCTATAACGCTACCAATAATAGGCGAATTTATACTGCGCTACACAAAGAACTACATGAACAGAAAGACAGACGAGGGAGTTACGTGCGTACAGATCTCATAGACAAAGACGTCATCAAAGCCCATATCCAAAGTTATAGGCCAATGATTTCCCACTATCGTCGAGAGCATGCGCCGAAAAAGTATTATCTGCCCAGTGATATTAATATTACAATAATGTATCAAAACTTCATGTCTAAAAATCCTACCATGACCGTATCGTTTGAAACGTATCGCAAAACATTGAGAGGTATGAACATTTCATTTGCTCACCTGGGCCATGAAGAGTGCGAAGCATGCGCTATATACGAGTTGCATGCAAAAAATAGCGAATGCAACCTAGAGGCATCCTGCGAAATATGCATTCGATATAAATTGCATAAAGAACGATACACCACCTCTAGGGCAGAATATCAAAGGGATGCAGTTGAACTATCTGCAACAGATAAAGATTCCATTTATTTCTCTGCTGATCTGCAAAAAGTCATTATGCTTCCGCGAATGGATCAGTACAAAAATGCTATTTTTTGCCCCAGGATAATAGTTTTCAACGAAAGTTTCGTTCCCCTCGGTAAAGCTAAGAATGACAATAATATACCATATGCAGTAATATGGAATGAATCTATTTCTGGACGCCGACAAGAAGATATTATGTCCGCATTTAATGCTTTTTTTAAAAGTAAACGAGATGTAAAAAATATAATTATATGGACTGATAATTGCGCAGCCCAAAATAAAAACTGGGCATTTCTGTGTTTTCTAGTTTACATGGTTAATAGCGTGACCATTGCCACAGAAACCATAACAATAAAATATTTTGAGCCAGGACACACTTTTATGTCGGCGGATCACTTTCACCATCAGGTGGAAATGACTATGAAAAATAAGAAAATTTATGATTATGATGATTTTGTAGATTCTGTTAAAAGATCCAATGCTAGAAATAATACCGTGAAAACTATGAATGTAGATGATTTTTTTAATTTTACCGACGTGTCGTCTCAACATAAGATAAAAAACACAGTGCCCAGAGTATATTTGAAAGATGTGATGTCAGTCAAAGCTGAGAAAGGTGAATTCTCAATATAGTACAAAGACAGTCATCAAGCAGAGTGGAAAATTCTGGACTTCCTTAAAATGAAAATAATTAAAAATAAATCTTTTCCGGAAGTCACAAGTAAAATGTCGGTTAGAGGGGTCAGCAAAGAAAGAAAAGCTGAAATAATAGCCAAACTATTACCTTTAATGCCAGAAACTAGGCGACACTTCTGGAATGCATTGCCGGTCTCTGATTCAGTCGATGATGTAGAAATCGAAAATTAATAGTTTAGTTAATAAGGTTTAGATAATAAAAGTGAGACTGTGTTTTTATAAATATAGATATAGAATTAAGATTTAATTTAATTTAATTAATAATATAGATATTAAGATTATTATTTATGTCAACTCAATGACCTAACTGTGATGGTAAGTGCCTAAAATAATTTAGAACTGTGATATTATCACAATAAAGTAAATGTTTGATCTCTTTTAATAATTTTAAGAACTTAATTAAGTATTTTGACTGCTTTAGTGTGATACTCGTACTCGTACTATAACTATGTAAATCTGTAATTATGGTTTAACCTAATTATTTAGAGAAGATAAAGTAATTAAGATAAGTAAAGTTTCTATTTTAGATAAACAAATCTGCAATATTGTGTTTTATACTTGATGTAGATGTTTTCCTTAACGATGTTATTGCCTTATAGATGTTTTACTATTATTTTAATATTTTAAATGAATCTATGCCATAGTTTTATACATATAAACTATAATTAATGTGCCTTGAAGTTGCTGTTTTGTTTAATTTGAGTCAAGTTTTATATTTTAATTCATAATATTTTACGAAGAAGTGCTCACTTTTGATTGTTATTATTTTACTACGATTATTAGATATAAAAAGTTCTCAAATAAACAACATTATAAAATTAATTGTTTTTTATTATTACTCTAATTCTAAAATTCCGCATAACATAAACGCATCAAGTGATGATGTTGATGCACCTATAGGGTGTAATAAATGAAGGGTTGGAGTAACAATGACTACACAAAATCGCATTATATTGTTTTACTAAGCATATATGCATCAAGTATGCTAGTTAATGCGTTTTTGACTAGTCGACGTAAGTTCTTCGAATTAGAGGCTGCTAACGATAAGTACCTTTTTCAAATTATATGCTAAACCTTACTATAATTTGATTATATGTTTCTATAAACACATTTTTGACAATTTGTTCTTTATTTGGTACATAGATCATATGCTTATCAGACAAATAGTTTTGAAGTTACAGCAAAAATAAAAATAAAAACTTTAGGCGCGGTTTTCTCGAAAGTGTCCAAATCCTAGTTAATGCGTTTTTCATAAGCACGGCAGTATTGTTGACTCAAGCCATGCATCTAAAGCTGAGTCTGGGCTGTATATATCTGTCTGATATTAAATAGCTCTATCCCTTAGTCGCCTTGCATGACAATCAAAGAATCAATTTCATTTATTCAGTTTAGGCACACAAAGAGCACATATGAACGTCAAATTTTTACAATTATGTATGTCAAGAAATAATATAAAAATATTAAATAAATAATGTAAAAATAAACCATTGGTAAATGATTCTTTCGCTGGTTCGGTAGGTTAGTTCTACTGAGAAGATACCAACAAGAAACTCAGCGAACTATATTAGAACTAGATTATTTTTCTTTTTTAAATTTGCTTTAGTTTACAATTTATTCTGTGCGAGCAAGCAAGAGAATTATGTTGACCACGCATTAACTCATCCACTTTATACTAACCTTTACTCATTAAAGATTTTTCACTTCTATTTTAAATTTATTTATTGGCATATTAATCAAATCCTGAGGAATTTTGGGGAAACACTGCATGGGAAAAGATGGGTTGGTCCAAATTCTACTCTGCCGGGAACCACGCGGCGTCCATTTTGTAAACAAATACGTGGTTTGGTAAGATGGCGTTCAATACAGCGGGGCTGGAGCGGCAGCGGGAGCGACGAAGGATCGCAAGACAAGCTGCCCGCGTACGAAGGCAACTCGGGCGTCGGAGGTCGATGAACGACCTCCGCCCCCCATGAGCGCCGGCCTGGGGGTGACAGGTGAAGCCGCCTGTCACCCTGGCAGAAGCAGGCCGCGGCGGTGGCGCGCGTGGCGCGCCTCCCCGTTTCCGGGGACGAGTTGGGGACTCTGTAGTCCCCACACCCGAGAAGAGGGCCAGATCGTGAGAGATGGCCCTGGGTCGGCCGGGGTGCGAGGGATATGCCTGTCAACCTCACCTTCGGCAACCAAAACGACCCACAGGCGGCATGCGTTTTAGTCGGTTCGAGTCCAACATAACCTCCTCCACCGGCTCCGGTGGGGAGGTATCCGTGGGGATTTTGCACACGTAAAAAAAAAAAAAGATGGCGTTCAATACATACAACGTAATCAACTAATCATCTAATGAAATTGTAAACAAGTAATATACTCCGATTGATTATGTACACAGTACCTTAACTTAAAGGTAAACATCTTGAAGTATTTGTCAATCTTGAAGTGTTTTTACCCGACTGCGCTAGCGAGTATGTATGTAGTTTTCTTTATTTTTTTTTATATTTTTTTTACTACTACCGCGGTAGCCCAGTGGTATGGGTAATGGACTGCTGAGACGAGGTCTCGGGTTCGATCCCAGGTTTACCATGGCACACACCAATGACTTTTCGATGCTTTTCGAAGTTATGTGTGTATTTATCGTAGGTTTATAAGCGCCCCGTTAATGGCAATAGGCTCGCCACCTATTACATTGGCACTTAAACATAAACTGGCGAAATGTGGGTGCTAGCACCTCTGCCTACCCCTTCGGGGATAATATAGGCGTATGTTTATGTTATTTTTTTTTTAATTTTGTAAAGAATATTAGAATCGAAATTACTAATATTCCCACTAACCCCTCCAGCTAAGCAAAATTGCTTGTGTTAGGAGTGGGTTCACATCGGTAGTGTAATGGCCAGGGTTCGAACCCGGAACCTCTCGATCGTATTGCCGACTCCTTAACTTAATATACATAAAATATATACATTTATCGAGTAGGGTATCAAAATGAAAGGAATTTAAAGGAGATTACAAAACTATATGCATGTTATAAAAGGGTGCACGCAGCTTTCAATGCTGAGATGGGGCCCTATTTGGGCTCGCATAGTGTGGAGTGTTGCACCCGTAGTTTAATTTTAATGTGCCTACTGTATTTGATTTGATGTACCTGCTAACAGTTTTACTGCCTACCTGTTCGTATTTGGTGGGGTGCCCGCTGTGTGGGGCCTGAATAAAATATTTTCTTTCTTTCTTTCTTTCTATCATAACTAAAAAGTATAAAATAAAATAAATTACAAGTCAAGTTGCTGCTGCGGTTTTCCCAAGCGCCTACAATATGGGGTTCTTCAAGAGGGGCGGATCAGAAGGTTTCTTCATGGTCGGCAGCGCGAGTGTGACACCCCTGGTGTTGCATACATCCATAGGCCACGGTAACCACTTCCCATCAGGTGGGCCGTGTGCTTGTCTGCCACCTAAGTGGTATAAAAAAAAGTCTGATAGCAGGCGGTACCCACTAATTTTCTTTCGGTTTATTGATTGGTAAATGAATACCGCCTGCGATCAGACCTTTTCCGATCTTTTAGGCAGTAGTCCGGTTTTTATTATTTTTTAATAATTTTTTTTAACACAAACCAATAAACTACTGTTTTAACATACATGCATACATACATACATATAATCACGCCTTTAGTATATATCTGTCTGATGATAAATAGTCTTATTCCTTAGTCGCCTTGTACGACACCACATGGGAAGAGATGGGGTGGTCCAAATTTTACTCTGCCCGAAACCACAAGCAATTAAAATTTGTCTAATACTGCCTATAACCTCGGAAACAAACTATTGAACACAAAATAATTTTTCAATTCGAACCAGTAATGCCTGAGGTTAGAGCGTTCAACCAAACAAACAAACTCTTCATCTTAATATTACATAACATAACAACATAACATAAACTAACGTCTATATCCCCGAAGGGGTAGGCAGAGGTGCTAGCACGCACATTTCGCCAGTTTATGTGTAGGTCCCGTCCCAATGTAATAGGTGGCGAGCCTATTGTCATTAACCGGGCACTTATAAACCTGCGATAAATACACACATAATTTCGAAAAGCATCGAAATGTCATTGGTATGTGTTCGTTAACCTAAAAGTATAAAACTCATGGCATGTTTTTTCTTTGCCGCACCATAAATTCTTGGAATTCTTTAATAATACACGTGTTTCCTTCTTCCTACGCGCGGTGTGAAAAGCTTCTGATGAAACCGTTAATGCACCATTCTTGATATCTACAGCGCTGTTCCTCATTCCTGAGACTTCACCTTTAGCTTACCATCAGGTGAGGTGAAATCACAGTGGCGTGACCGTTAAAACCGTAAAGAAGTGGTACATAAGCTAAAAATATCGTTAAGTTTTACGGCAATAGTTCCTCGTAATTGTTGTGAAGATTCTGTTACAATTGAATAGTAAGCATTCCGTCATAGCTAAACCTTTAAATCAAGAAAAAATACAATTTCAAAATTAGTAAAAAGAGCGTTACACGAACATAAAATTAAAAGGAAATGCCCTTAATCATAAAATCAAATGTCAGTTACTGGCCAATTATATTGAATATCTTCTGGTCGTATGCTGCCTCCATGCGTTTGCATGCATGCGGAAAGACGGTGCCGCATTTAGCACTGTTTCGTGCGAATAGAAAGACTCGATTTGACACTGAAAATTATCGTGATCTTCTTAATATCTGTATTATAAAGAATCCGCGCGGTCCTATCAATACTATGATATGCATTAGTCCCTTTATCGGATCATGATATTGGATCTGTATATTGTACGTACGCAACCTTTTTTTTTTCGTGCGGAAATACACACAAGGATACCTCGTTTAATCCGTGTGGTGACGGAAAAAGAATACAAGAATTACTACCCCGTCTCATCCGAAGGGTGTCGTAAGAGGCGACTAGCGGTAAAATACGCAGACAATATCACTGCGTGAGAAGGAAAACTCGATATAAAACCCTGTACCAACCCGTCTGGCCAGCGTGGAAACAATAGGCCAAAGCCTCCCAACATTAGGAGAGACCTTATCCAGAAGTGAACTGCGATAGGCTAATTGGTTGGCCATAGGAGGTGATTATTTTGGAATCAGACTGACTAAAACCAAACGCCGTCTATGTTTTCAATTACCGCGGTATAAGGTTACCCAATAAAGCATTTTCCTCGAACAGCTGACCTTAGGCCATTTCTTCCCACGGGTGTGGGAAGCACGATATCCCCATCGAAACCCAGAAAGGGAGATGGACGAGCATCCTGACACCACAGTCAAGCAGAGGAGTCAAGGGCTCTGCTTGACTGTCTCACTGGCTGTTAGAGGGACACGTGGAAACCTTTGAGCAGCCCTCTATAGGGCCGCTCCCGCCTCGGTGGCAATTGAGAGGGCATATCCGTTGCCTAGGATGCACCGCGTGGAGTTTCCAGATCAAGCACCCCTGTCTATACACTTTTAGGTTCTGTTTTTGCACGAATTTCCTTTAATATAGTTAGCACAAAACAGATGCTTGCATACGGGTATGCACGGTTGCGAACGCTGTTACAGCATTATGACGCGCTATCGATAGTAAGGCAGCACTTTCCTTTTATTTTACGTCCCGTGGAGCTCACCAATCGACTTACCATAGCCTATTTCATGACGGACAGTGTCAGCCTTGACGATGACCGCCGTTTCTTTGTACGTACTGCCATCAGTCGGGTCTTCAGATCGTTTTTTCTCTGAATCATCTTCAAAATATTGTTCAAATTTGTTTTTGTTGAAGAAATCTAAGTCTATAGCAGCCCGTTTCATGGTTGGCGTCGCACTGCTCGCTGGTATCTCGAACTGCAACATCCTGGCCGGTGACATGACCTCTTGGACGGGAGACGGCTTAACAAATAAATCATCCTCACTTTTTTTCGTAAGAGATAACTGCAGTAATGTTGGTGGTTTCCGAATTTCAGGCGTCGTATTCGATACCTTGGTAGGTGTTTCTACTATTGGAGGTGACTCTCTAGTAGTAGAGTCAGGGGGTGGTGTTTCTACATCCGGGGTGGTCAGTACCATTGAAGGAGTATAAGGAATACCTGATACGGGGATAGTATCAACTGATATATCTCTCCCTATTGTTACGTTCTCCCCAATCAAAGAGTAGTTATCTAAACTCATACGGAATATATCATCTGGAAGCTCGATGTTATCGGGAACAAATTGGTTCGAACTTGAACTTGTGGACTCGTTCAAGGTAACCTCACGGTTTTTACTCTGAACTACAGGAGATTCCATATTTTATAAAGTTTATTATGAAAGTCCAGTGTTTCTTGTTATCAAAATTAACCTTGTAACAAACTAAATCGCACGCTAGCCTAGACTATGTCCTTGAGTTTATCTTGCCAATCGATAAGCGAATACATAAGAATTTCACATCACTTATACACACACATGCGCACTGCGCTCCTGTTTATTTGTGTGCAATACGTGAGCTGTCAAACCAAACAAGTTTCGCGGCTACGTTTTCCTCAATCCGCTCAACTAAAACAGTCTTATATGAAATCAAATATGAATTTTTACAACAATAACTTCATCTAATATGCCAATATGATGTTGCTTATGCCTCCAGTAACGTTTTATCGCGTTATATAGACCCGGCTATAAATAGATTGGTAATCTCACTCGCGCACTGATTTTGCCCGCCTTTTCGTACCATTTGCAGTCACAGAAACAATTGTAAATATTGTCCAGTAATGTCTATTAGTTCACAATATATCTTTCACAGTTTATATTTTATGTATATTCAGAGTTGAAATTGCTTATTTCGCGCTATATACGTTGGATACGGCATGGTAGTGCGTTCCACAATACAACTACAAGATTTGGAAATGTCAACAAACAAGCATGAAGTTTAGTTCTACGCTCCACAATATTGTGTCCATTGCGCGGACGAGAAAATTTTGCACAAATATTCGTATACCGTATCATCATAGTAGGAAACTTATCTTATTTCTTGTATAATGAACTCTTCTAGAATTTCAGAAATTCCAATAGAATTCTGGTTAGAAACATTTTGTAATGTTCACGAGAGATATTATTTTTAATCTGTTGAACGTCAAGCGCGCGCATTGTAAACACAAGCACTGTCAAACAAGTGGTTTTGTCTTATTTATCAAGTTTGTCGTAGTTATGTACCTATATATCACTGTTACTATGTATGATTCGAGGAATATCTAATGTTAAGGTCAAATCCATTAGCGTTGAACAAGATATAAGTTAAACTATTGCGGTATTATTTATTAGCTTGTATAAAAATGACAATAGCCTGTCTTTATAAATGATTTACGACAAAATAACTAAAATGTAATAAATATACAGATAGTGAGGTGAGTATACGGAAGTTACGTCGGTTATTTATATTATAACAAGCACTTTTATAATGCAAATTCGTATTGGATTCGTACTTTCGTATCACATCACCATTAAATTTAGCTAACAGTAACGGTTTTGCACCGAGCGAGATTCGAACTCGCGACCTCAGGTAAAGCAGTCGCTCTACCGCTAAGACGGCAACCAGTAGCTCATAGTGCTTCTAGTGCACATACAGGTAGGCGAAAGTCTTATTTCGGCTAAAACTCAAAGAATCAAAGAATCAATTTCATTTATTCAGTTTAGGCACATAAAGAGCACATATGAACGTCAAAATTTTACAATTATGTATGTCAAGAAATAATATAAAAATATTAAATAATGTAAAAATAAACCATTGGAAAATGATTCTCTCGCTGGTTCGGTAGATTAGTTCTACTGAGAAGATACCAGCAAGAAACTCGGCGAACTACATTAGAACTAGATTATTTTTCTTTTTTAAATTTGTTTTGGTTTACAATTTATTTTGTGCGAGCAAGCAAGAGACTTATGTTGACCACGCATTAACATCATTAAGGTACTCATCCACTTTTTAGTAACCTTTACTCATTAACGTTTTTTACACTTCTATTTTAAATTTATTTATTGGCATATTAATCAAGTCCTGAGGAATTTTATTAAATATTTTTATGCAGCTGCCTACAAATGAATCACCAACCTTGTGAAGCCTAAGTTTTGGTACAACTAGTTTATTTTTATTTCTCGTATTAAAATTGTGTAAGTACATCAGATAGTTTTTCGAAAATATTTAGGTTTTTTCGTACATATAAGATATTTTCATAAATGTATTGAGAAGCAACTGTTAAAATATTAATTTCTTTGAAAAGTTCTTTCAGCGAGTTAGAACTTAGAAGAGAAAAGAGATTAACGGTAATAATCTGGTCCCCAATGACACGTGACCAAAGTAGATAGAAGGAAAGCCAGCGCTTACCGGTAACGTTACCTTGGGCCCCGCAGATCCTGACACACCCATTATACTTACAACACATACGCACACGTATAGTGTGCTCGCGAGCTCTGTACCACTGCCATAATACGCACGGCGCGGTGTGGGACGAGAGAAAGAAAGATCATGAGACGAGAGCGAGCGATTACCGCCGCCAGGGCTCACGGTGGTATTTCATTGAAGCGGTACAGTGCTCGCGGTCACACACAAATAAAACAATGTGTATCTATATAAATGATGATTTTATTCAAACATTAATCATTTCATTTTCTTTTTTTTACCGCCTACGCCGTCCATTTTCCCGCCTTTCCGTTTACCGCCTTTTTTGTCAGCCATCTTGTTGAACCCACCTTTCTTTTCAGATTTATTAAAACCTTTTGAGTCAGACTTCTTGAAGTTTCCTTTTTTATTTTTATTGAATTTCTTATTGTTTTTATTTCCGTGTATATTCTTGTTGTATCCTTTTATCCACCTGTCTCGTTTTTCTTCCCAGGCTAGTTGTTTCGTGCTCGAATTGTCCGTGTTGGCGACAGCTTGGCTCGACCCCTGCTTCTTATTGGTGGCTGTATCTTCTAATAGAGTAGAAAACTCCTCGGCCGAGGCGAACAGCGACCCTAGATCGTTGCTGCCTGTTGAACAATGTAAACAATTATAATTTTAATAAAACTTGTTTACTAGAATTTTGGATATTAGGCTTATATAAAAATGACCACCACCATTCCCTAATCGTTCACCAATACAGCTGCATTCAAAGCTTTTCTAGCCTGGGGTTCGGTCTCTTATTCTCAGTATGTAATGGATAAGTTTATTATGGCTTTTATGGGAGCGATCTCTTTTTTGCGTTCAGTCAGCCGCTCGCACAATAGCGGCCTGTATAGACGAGGCATACGATCTGACTTACCAGCCCTGAGAGGAAAACCTATGCCCGAGCTTCGTACGTCTATTATCAAATGCAGGTTCAATTGGCGCAGACTCCGAATACCTCGGCAAGGGTATACCCTTGTAACCCAGTACCCAGTAGTATGGTCTACTCACCCTTCAGCTTGAGTTTCCCCTTCCCCTTGCTGGTCTTGGCACCGGGTACGTCGATCTTGTCGTCATCATCTTCACTGTCTTCTAGCAGAAGCTCTGTAATTAATGAACGAGTTAGTTTTTATATAAAACATCGTGTGCAATTTTTTTTTTACGTGCGCTTTATCCCCACAGATACCCCGCCTCCAGAGCCGGTGGAAGAGGTTATGTCGGAGTCGAACCGATCAAAACGCACGTCGCCTTTGTTTCATTTATGGTTGCCGAAGGTGAGGTTGACAGTCATATCCCTCGCACCCCGGCCGACCCAGGGCCATCTCTCACGATCTGGCCCTCTCCTCGGGTGTGGGGACTACAGAGTCCCCACCTCGTCCCCGGGAACGGGGAGGCGTGGGAGGTGCGCTACCGCCCGTGTGTGCAGATTTGAGTCGGTGTGTGATTTTAGTGTGTAATCACCTGTGTTGGCCGATGGGGGTGTCATCCATGGGGATTTCCGTACGAATAAAAAGAAGGTACAGTTTTCTTTTATACGACTTAGATGGCCGACAAGCACACGGCCCATCTGATGGAAAGTGGTCACCGTAGCCTATGGAAACGTGCAAAACCAAGAGAGTCACACTCGCACAGCCAACCTTGCAAGCATTGAGAGTTTCTGTGCCGTCAGCGTAAAAGACAAAGCAGGACAAGCCTTTAGTCTTCCCACTGACAGCACAAATTCTCCAGTGAGCTCTGGTTACCCTACTCACCGCTGGGAACACAACACGAGGTTATTATAACCACGGTATTCTGTGGGGCGGAGGTACTTCACCAGTCGGACTGCTCAATCGGGCGGAAATACCGCCGTGTCCTACCTCCTTTTTAATTAAAACGATTTGTTACCATTTTCGTCGCCAGATAGCGCTGGTTCATCCTCGTCTCCGGATATGTTGAGTTCACCGTCACTGTCTGTGAAGCAATAAATACATACATTGTTATAATTATGAAGAAGAAGACTCTTTCCTCTGTCGCACCATTAAGGCCTGGAATTCATTACCAGCTCACGTGTTTCCTTCTTCCTACAGTCCCGGCTCCTTTAAGCGGGGCGTGAAAAAGCATATGATGAGGCCGTCAAGCTGAATGTCACCATTGTCACACGGTATGTGTAAGTAATGGTGACCCTCTTTTCTGGGACTTTGCCTTCAGCTTACCATCAGGCAAGGCGAAGTCCAATTGACGTGTCCTATATATAAAAAAAAAAAGGAAGTGGTTTATCTCATAAGGTAAAGCTGTTTCTAGTGTAGCGGGGTGCTAATCAATGAACTGCGCAAGTATTACAATAAAAGGGTATTTATTGTGTACGTGCCATTTACGTAACAAAATATATGAGTTTAGGTTTACCACTGCGCTGCACTCAGGAATGCGAGTGGGCTTATCCCTGTGCCGGCACCGCGGCTGCGACTGCAGCCCACGGGCCGTCTAATAAGAAACTCATCGCATTGTCCGTATGTTACAACAACGTATAATATGTAGCATAAACTCACGTCTATATCTCCGAAGGTCTCGGATTCAATCCCAGGTTATACCATGGCACACACCTATGACCTTTCGATGCTTTACGAAGTTATGTGTGTATTTATAGCAGGTTTAATTTATAGGATCAAACCGCGGTATTTTGTAGGGCGGAGGTACTTCCCCAGTCGGACTGCTCCATTGGGCTGAAATACCGTCGTGTTCTACCTTCTATTATGCTCTGGCATTATTATGGATACTCACCATCATCATCGTCCAGCTCAGCAACCGCTCCCACGTCCTCGTCATCACCATCATCATCGTCACTGCCCAGCGGCTCCTCGTCATCATCAGCTTGCTTCTTGCTGCCGCGCTTCTGTTTCGACGCCGCCATGTCAGCCAAGTAGTCCAGTTCATCGTCTGATTCCGCTGTTAGAGCAAATATAAGAGATGTTAATACATACATACATATAATCACGCCATTATTGCTGGAGGGTTAGGCAGAGGTGAATTAACACCCACATTTCACCAATAATTGTATTCGGTCCCACGTAATAGGGGTGAGCCTATTGCCGTACACCCGGCACTATTAACACCCACATTTCACCAATAATTGTATTCGGTTCCACGTAATAGGGGGTGAGTTTATTGTCATATTCCAGGCACTATTGTTGCCTCGAGCCATGCATCTGAGGTTGACACCGCATGGGAAGAGATGGGGTGGCCTTAATTCTACTCTGCTGGGAACCACGAGGCAAAATTGTTAATAATTTCAATAAATTTAGATCTCGATACGGCGCGAGCATATAGCTTTAGTCGGTGTGGCGAAGGAAGCACTATCTGAGGGGATAACTACATAAAAAAAAGGAAGATCCTGGTGATTCTTGATTTAAGGCACGGCAATATGACCTCACTTCGGTAGAGGGAAAGAAACTGTAAGTGAAGTCTACGAATTTTTTTTTATACCACTTAGGTGGCAGACAAGCACACGGCCCACCTGATGGAAAGTGGTTTTTTTTTTTTTTTTTTTTTTTTTTTTTTTTTTTTTTTTTTTTTTTTTTTACGTGCGCAAAATCCCCACGGATACCTCCCCACCGGAGCCGGTGGAGGAGGTTATGTCGGACTCGAACCGACTAAAACGCACGCCGCCTGTGGTGATGGAAAGTGGTTACCATGACCTATGAGCAAAAAGAGTTTCTGTGCCGTCAGTGTAAAAGACCAAGCTGGACAAGCTTTTGGTCTTCCCACTGACAGCACAAAAACTCTCCAGTGAGCTCTGGCTACCCTACTCACCGCCGGGAACACAACACAAGGTTATTATGGAAATATATACTATCTCCAATTTTTCCGTGTGGAAACGGAAATCCCCCTCAAGTACCGCCTTAATGAGGCTAATGGTAAGTTATATAGGAATTGAAATAATTAAAACCACACAGTGTTCCTTCACTGGAGACTACTGTGAAGGGATATACCCTAGAAAGAAAACCCTAGATGACCTGGCGGTTCATCCCCAGGAAAGCTGTGAAGCCGTGCTCCACTTTGAGATGGAGGGCAATCCATCTCTTCGCTCCCAGACCTAGGTCCTATCTCTGCTCTAATGGGGTGCATTCCTTATGGGTATGATTTTTGCCATAGAAAAAATTGATAGTAAAATGTAACATACATACATATAATATTATTAATTTTGACAGCCTCTGTGGCGTGGCGGTAGTGAATGCGATTGCTACGCAGGAGGCGCGGGTTCGATCCCCGCTCAGTGCAAATATTTGTATGCATGAATATGGATATTTGCATTGGTCTGGGTGTTTCTATGTATAATATGTATGTATTTACAAAAAAAAAAGTAATTAGGTATGTTAATCCGTACTCTAGATTCCATAACACAAGCTAGTTAAACTATGCTTGCCATGGGTCTAGATAGCGTTGTGTAGAATATTGTAGAATATTTATTATTATTTATTTATTCATTACGTCTTTATTCCTGGGGGGTTAGGCAGAGGTGAATTAACACCCACATTTCACCAATAATTGTATTTGGTCCCAAGTAATAGGGGGTGGGCTAATTGCCGACTTCCGGGCAATATTGTTGACTCGAGCCTTATATCTGTGTCTTAGTCTGGGCTGTATATATCTGTCTGATTCTTTATTGCACACAAACAGTACCGAGTTCAAACACAAAATAAATATATAAGAAATATGTACAAAGGCGAGCTTAACTCAGTATGAGTTCTCTACCAGCAAACCTTTGAGTAGCAGAGAAGTTCCTTAGTCGCCTTGTACGACACCGCATGGGAAGAGATGGGGTGGTCTAAATTCTACTCTGCCTGGAACCACGCGGCTTCCCGAGTTTTATATACAGGGTTTTATTACGAGAATTTCTTCTCTCACAGTGGTATCGTCTGAGTACTTTTCCGTTGGTCGCATCTTAAGACACCCGTCGGATGAGATGGGATCGTGATTCTCGTATTATTTCTTCGTCACTACACTGATAATTGTATAATCAGAAGCATTGGAAAGCTAACCTGTGTGTGTGACTGTTGGACATGAAATTCCAAGAATGAAAGTAGGGTAATACGAAGCCATCAAGCTAACTATCATGGGTATAAGCAGAGACTTACTATTTCATATTTTTGCCGAGAACCACGCAGCTAGATATATATAATAAATAGGTATAAGTTATGGTTGCCTGTAAGAAATTGCGATAAGGCCGCCATCTGTACGTGTCAAATCAAATCAAATCATATTTATTGTAAGTGTCACGGATTCATTTATTCAGTTTAGGCACACAAAAAGTACATATGAACGTCAAACTTTTACAATTGGATAATGTCAAGAAATAATATAAAAATATTAAATAATTTAAAAATAAATCATTGGAAAATGATTCTTTCGCTGGTTCGGTAGATTAGTTCTACTGAGAAGATACCAGCAAGAAACTCAGCGAACTACATTAGAACTAGATTATTTTTCTTTTTTAAATTTGCTTTAGTTTACAATTTATTTTGCGCGAGCAAACAAGAGACTTATGTTGACCACGCATTAATATCATTAAGATACTCATCCACTTTACAGTAACCTTTACTCATTGAAGTTTTTTTCATTTCTATTTTAAATTTATTTAATGGCATATTAATCAAATCCTGATGAATTTTATTTAATATTTTTATGCAGCTGCCTACAAATGGATCACCAACCTTGTGAAGCCTAAGTTTTGGTACAACTAGTTTATTTTTGTTTCTAGTATTAAAATGGTGTACATCATATAGTTTTTCCGAAAAAATTTAGGTTGAACTTGTATCACTTAGTCTAGTGTAATGTGAAATTGGTGTACAATAAAGACGTTATTATTATTATTATTATTATGAGTATTAAAAGTCAGCTCTTACCGAGTGCCTTGGTGCCAGTGACAGAGTCCAAATACTGTTCAAAGTCTTCGCTGTTGACAGAGTCGGCGTCGCTGTCATCACTGTCCTCCGCGCCAGGGTTGCGTCGTTTTTGTAGGAAACTATAAGGTTATACAATAAATATCGATTTTAACATAACATATCATAACATAACATATCATATCATAGCATATCATATCATATTATATCATATCATATCATATCATATCATATCATATCATATCATATCATAACATAACCTAACATAACATAACATATCATAACATAACATAAACTCACGCCTATATACCCGAAGGGGTAGGCAGAGGTGGTAGCACCCACATTTCGCCAGTTTATGTTTAGGTCCCAATGTAATATGTGGCGAGTCTATTGCCATTAACCGGGCACTTATAAACCAGTGATAAATACACACATAACTTCGAAAAGCATCGAAAAGTCATTGGTGTGTACCATGGTAAACCTGGGATCGGACCCTAGACCTCGTCTCGGCAGTCCATTACTATACCACTAGGCTACCGCGGTTATATCGATTTTATTTTTGTAATAAGCGGTACTTTAGGACTGAGAGAGGAGTTTCTATTAACTTTACTCTGAATGCATCTGCTGTGTCCAGGGAGCTCCAGGTCAAACTTCAAACATTTTCTTGCTCTGACCACGTAGTTATCTGCGTGGTCTTAGATCTGGTTTATTTTAGCCCGGTACTCTCAAAATAAAAGAAAGTAATGCATTTTGACGTCTTGTCAAAATCGGCCCCGCCGTTTCAGAAATTAGACAAGTCCGAAAGTTATACAGACATTCTAAAAAAATCACATTTTAAAAGGTATGTTAAAATCATTAACTTTATGTATGTGTAATAATTACTCTTTCACTTTCGTAATCCCAAATCCCTTACCTATCTTTATGTAATCTCTGCCTACTCCAATTAGAAAGAGGCGTGAATATACTCAGTCTGGCCATAAATACTGTTACAATTAAAATAAGGAAGATATTACATTTGAATTTGGAATCTGTCATTTTTATACGATTGTTCATTGTGTTTTCTAATTTTGGCGCCAATACATTGTACAATATTTTGCTATATTAAAATGGAGTGGGGTGATAAAAAAGCCGAATCGCTGTGATTGCATTACACAAAGTTGGTATGGAGCCGAATGTAATTTTTAAAACTCTCCATACGCTTGGTATTAGTCAAATGTTTGTGTACCGGGCTATTAATAGGTACAATGAGACCTCCTCTGTTTGTGACAGAAAAAGATCTGGCCGTCCACGTAGTGTTCGTACGAAAAAGGTGGTCAAAGCAGTAAGGGAAAGAATTCAAAGAAATCCTGTCCGAAAGCAAAAGATTTTATCTCGGGAGATGAAGATAGCACCTAGAACCATGTCGCGCATTTTAAAAGATGACTTAGGACTTGCAGCCTATAAGAGGTGGTTATTTTTTAACTGATAATTTAAAAAAGAATAGGGTGGTAAAATCGAAGCAACTACTGAAGCGGTACGCAAAGGGAGGTCACAGAAAAATTTTGTTTACAGAAAATCTTTACAATTGAGCAACATTTTAAAAAACAAAATGACCGTATTTATGCTCAAAGCTCTAAGGAAGCTTCCCAATTAGTCGACAGAGTGCAACGTGGGCATTATCCGACTTTAGTGAGGTTTGGTGGGGTGTTAGCTATGAAGGAGTGACTGAGCCATATTTTTGTGAAAAAGGTATCAAAACATCGGCACAAGTGTATCAAGATACCATTCTTGAGAAGGTAGTTAAACCCCTTAACAACACCATGTTCAATAACCAAGTATGGTCCTTCCAACAAGACTCAGCGCCGGGTCATAAAGCTCGGTCCACGCAGTCTTGGTTGGAAGTGAACGTTTCGGACTTCATCAGAGCTGAAGACTGGCCGTCGTCTAGTCCCGATCTTAAACCGCTGGATTATGATTTATGGTCAGGTTTAGAGAGTATGGCTTGCTCTAAACGCCATGATAATTTGGAGTCCCTAAAACAATCCATACGATTGGCAGTGAAGAATTTTCCCATGGAAAGAGTGCGTGCTTCTATTGATAACTGGCCTCAACGTTTAAAGGACTGTGTTGCAGCCAATGGAGACCACTTCGAATAAGCTTTTTATATTTTAATTTTTTTTATATTTATGTATTAAACTAACACACTGTAAAAGTAATAAATATTATTTGCAATAAAAAAAAATGTTTTTTCTTCGTAACAATATTTATGGCTAGACTAGGTATATATAAAATATACTTACTCATATAAGAACCGCTCATCGACAGGCACTTTGCTGGCGTCTTCGTTTAAGTAAGATGACGAGTTCACTGGTATACTCTTCAGACCTACAAAAAGTAATGATTTTTGTTATTTTATAGACATTTTATAGCAGTAATTAGGTTTTTTTTATTTATTTCTTAAAGGTACGCTTACAGATTACTGTCATCACGTGACTAAACATTTGGATACAATCAAATAAATTATAAGATCTAGACAGTATTCCAAATATAGTATTACGACAGACGTCGATATCTCGA
Source organism: Eilema griseolum (assembly GCA_963662185.1). Classification (NCBI taxonomy): domain Eukaryota; kingdom Metazoa; phylum Arthropoda; class Insecta; order Lepidoptera; family Erebidae; genus Eilema; species Eilema griseolum. The sequence goes on from OY759255.1 coordinate 2,291,144, forward strand.
AAAATATAATCGAATCTTCAAGAAATAAAAACGCATTGTTAGTGACGAGGTACTCTACCGATTGGCATAGAAAAATCTAGAATCGTCAACACAAAGTCACAACCTACCTACGAGTACCTACTGAATAAAAACAAACAATAGGTAAATATCGATAATGAACTCGAAGGTCAGAGACGGTGGCAAACATCAAAAGAGAGTATAGGTAGTTATCGCTCGTGTATTTTCTAGATGATTCGATCCTCCTAATTGAGAGGTGTAAAAACACGCTCGCATAGCGAGCGACACGATTCATTGTCTTTGAGATCGATAACGAACACAGCGAGCTTAAGCGACCGAAGAAGATTCTACCTGCGACCTGAGCAACGCCTGTGGACTACTGTGAACTACTGAGCGACTGGAACTGTTGAAGAGTACTGTGTGTGCTAGTGATTAAATTGTCTAGTTTGTGGTGAGCTAATAAATCTCTTCGTTTAGTAAACGGCATTTAATTGTACCCCGTGCACGTAACAATAGCATAAACAACATGAAAATACATCTACATACTAACCATGCACATACAAAATATACAACTAAATTAAAAGATATAATTCTGCTCGTCACAAAGATCATAATGTTTGCAAAAACCTCCAATATCAATAACTACTAGAATTATTGTAGAATGGACTGCAGAAGTTATAAAGAACACGACGGTATTCCCGTCCGAATTGAGCAGTCCGACTGGGGAAGAACCTCTACCCTACAGAATACCACGGTTATAATAACCTCGTGTTGTATTCCCGGCGGTAAGTAGGGTAGACAAAGCTCACTGGAGAATTTGTGCTGTCAATGGGAAGACTAAAGGCTTGTCCTGATTTTGTGTTCTGCACTGGAGGCACAAAATCTCTGTTCTTACAAGGTCGGCAGCAAGGATGTGACTCCACTGGTGTTACACACGTTCATAAGTCACGGTAACCACTTTCCATCAGGTGGGCCGTGTGCTTGTCTGCCATCTAAGTTGTATAAAAAAACAAAAAAGGTCTGTCCGTCTTATTGCGGTACGCTATTATGGCCGTTTTGAAAAGACTGGTTTAGCTCGTTTTCTCTTATTTTGTGTGTGAAGTTTATTTTCTTCTGTGCCAGTCTTAGTTCTGAGTCTTTAGTTATTTGTCTAACAGTTCGTTGTCCAATATTAAGCGCACCAAAAAAGAGAAAACGAGCAAAACCAGTCGTGTCGAAACGGCCATCATAGCGTGCCGCAACTTAAAGGAAATTTAGGCGCTCAATCTGTTAAATTAGGCAGCCTATATTTTTGTTATTTCTGTTAACAAAACTAAAAAGCATTTTGTACACAAAGTTAGAAAACGAGAAAGAAATCCATTTATTTGCAATTAATACAATGGTAGTTAATCCAATAGAGTATCACGCGTTCGGCCGCGGCGTTCCCTGCTGGCAGTAAGTAATACAATAGTGTAGTACGTACTTGCTAGATTAGCCTCACTTCATACAATTTCAGTTTCAAATTGACCACTGACTTTTTATACCACTTAGGTGGCAGACAAGCACACGGCCCACTTGATGGAAAGTGGTTACCGTGGCTTATGGACGTGTACTACACCAGGGGGGTCACACTCGCGCCACCGACCCTGTAAGAACCTCCTAATGCCCTATTGAAGTTGCTTGGGAAAACCAGGACAGAGAGTTCATTCCACAGCTTAAGATTGCGGGGGATGAAGGTCTGCAGCTGTTTGTTCTAAACAGCTTGTATAGTACAGTCATCATCAGATGGATCTTGAGTGGCAGAGTGCTCTCTTGAGTTCTTTGCTGTGCACACAGAAGTTAATATAACATACCTTTAGCTGTATAATTCTTTCTAACAGCAAACTTGGGATGCGAGCCCTTGACCTTCCGGACTCCGTCATCTCGTTGGTCTTCTGCGCGTTTCTTAGGGTTCTTGAACACGAAACGGTCCAGGAATCGAATCCCGGCGAAGTCTTTTAGCGGATCGCCGCTGTATTGAATAACTTGTTCTGAAAAAAAAAAGTCGTAGGTTACTCTTGTTCTGGAAAGAAGAAAGACAAAAATAATGAGGCAAAGAAAAAATTACGTGCCCACGACTTCATCCGTTTGAACGTCAATTTGGGTTTTAAATTATGCTAATTATTCAACTCGAAGCTAGATGGCGACACTTTGTACCTGTGTACGTCTTCGTTACTTTCAGTGACATCTAGCGTGAGATAGTTGCACTCATATTAATTTATTTTTATTTTTTCATCTAGGACACGCAAACTTGACTTCACCTTGCCTGATGGTAAGCTAAAGGCAAAGTCTCAGGCAAGAGGGTCACCATTACAGACACTAAGTAATGTTACAATGGTGGCACTCAGCTTGGCGACCTCATCAGATGCTTTTTCACGCTCCACTTAAAGGATCCGGGAGTGTAGGAATAAGGAAACACTATTACTATATTATTACTATTAATATTAGACGGCCTCTGTGGAGTAACGGTAGAACGTTTGACTGCTACGCAGGAGGCGCTGGTTCGATTCCCGCTCAGTGCAAGTATTTGTATGCATGAATATGTATATTTGCATTGCTCTGGGTGTTTCTATGTATGATATAGTATAGTATGTATTTACAAAAAAAATACAAGTATCTAAGTTAACTGCACTCTAGATTCCATAACACAAGCTAGTCAAGCTATGCTTACCATGGGTCTAGATAGCGTTGCGTAATGTAGAATATATTGACTGGTAGATGGAAAATAAATAAGTGGGCGGGATCTAACCCCTCTGCACCGTAGCTCCGCCTCTGTAGTATGACATATTCTTTACGTAAAGAAATCTCACGAGACCGTCTCTCTGTATTATGCGCGATGGTTATTTGGAGAGACGGAGTGCGGTGTACCTCCGACACAAATGGTGATCCCGTGACTGCGACCTAAAGTAGCCAGGTAGCAGTCGAACGCTACCGAAGTAGTTCAGGTTGGTGGCGCTAGATGGCGGCACATATATAGTGTGGCGCAGTACGTACGGCTGAGGATCCTGTCGGCGAACAGCCTGACGCTGGGGTGGAAGTGCCGCGCGAGGCGGCGCAGCTCCAGCGCGGCGGAGCGGGGCGCGGCGGCGAAGGCGGGGTTGCGCGCCCACGGGCTGTACGACGTCAGCTCCTGCCGCACACCACATACTTGTAATTTACCACATTTTTATACACTCCCGATGCACGAACAATGGCCCAAAAGGAAGGCTAAATGCGGACAAAGGAGTCCCATTTCATTCCATACACTCCAGATGGTTCGATTGCTATGCAAAATAAACACAGTGCTCTCAAAGCGCCACTCTGGGACCGAGAGCGCCGACGGAAGTGAAAAATGGGACTAAAATAGGAAGGAGGTAATGCGGTATTTCCGGCCAATTAAACAGTCCGACTGGGCAAGTATCGCCGTCTCCGCCCTACAGAATACCGCGGTCATAATAACTTCGTGTTGTGTTCGCAGCGGTGAGTAGAGTAGCCAGAGCTCACTGGAGAATTTGTGCTGTCAGTGGGATGACTAAAGGCTTGTCCTGCTTTGTCTTCTACACTGACAGCACAGAAACTCTGTACTTACAGGCTTGGCAGCGCGAGTGTGACTGCTCTGGTGTTACAAACGTCCATAGGTCACGGTAACCACTTTCCATCAGATGGGCCGTGTGCTTGTCTGCCACCTAAGTGGTATAAAAATTTTTTTGATAAAGCCGCCATAAACGAAACAATTTCACTGTTTACTCTAGTTGTTCTCAAACTATCTACTAGGTGGCGCTTTACTGAATTTCAATACAAAGGTGTTAACGAGTTCTATGATTCTTTTTTAAAATTTCCAACGCGGCCAAAGAAGTTTTCAATAAAAAGAATCAACCTTACCTTATCCATATTAACAGTTTTCTTCAACTTTATCTTAGCCTCGAGGTCCTTACTCTTCTGTTCTGTTTCCTGTTCATCATCTCCGTTGACCACAGTCTCAGACTTCACCTTGGCGTGGAACCAACCCGGCGTAACGGTGGAGTGCTTCCGTTTCTTCGGCCGGATGTTGCCTTGATTGTCGATCTTTAAGTCTACGTATGATTCTTCTTCGTCATCGTCTGATAAGTAATAAAAATAATATTTATTAATATACCTGGGATCGAACCCGAGACCTCAACTCAACAGTCCATTACCCATACCACTAGGCTACCGCTAGCTACCATGGCACACACCAATAACTTTTCGATGCTTTTCGAAGTTGTGTGTATTTATCGCAGGTTTATAAGTGCCCGGTTAATAGCAATAGGCTCGCCACCTATTACATTGGGACCTAAACATAAACTGCTCTAGCACCTCTGCCTACCACTTCGGGGATATAGGCGCGAGTTTATGTTATGTTATGTTTATATTAATACACTGAGGATATAAGTAAAAACTACAGACAGGAGACGGTCTCACATCACGTGACGTCATCTTAGTAGACGCGGCCTTAGTCAGTGTACTGTGCGACACTTTGTACTTTAGTAAATTTGTTAAATTTAGCGACATTTTTTTTTAAACCACTTAGGTGGCAGACAAGCACACGGCCCACCTGATGGAAAGTGGTTACCGTGGCCTATGGACGTGTGTAACACCAGAGAAGCCACACTCGCGCTGCCGACCCTGTAAGCACAGAGTCTCTGTGCCGTCAGTGTAGAGGACAAAGCAGGACAAGCCTTTAGTCATCCCACTGACAGCACAAATTCTCCAGTGAGCTCTGGCTACCCTACTCACCGCTGGGAACTCGGACTGCTAGAGTGAGATAGGTATACTATGTAAAACATCGCCCTTGCATGAAGTGAGTAGTTTAGCTGTTCACCGACAGATGGGCAATGAAGAAGTAGGCGCGACCTAAACCATCTTTACCACGCCCTCCCCCCCACTATATCACGCGTTCTTACATTTCATACTGCCGATCCCGTAGGAATCATCTAATGCCCTTATTGAGAAACATTGTAGTTGCTTTGGAATAGAATCATCATCTCACCTAGTAACAGATCCTTCTTATCTCCATGCAGCAGGTCTACTCTCTTCTGCTGTACCTTGACCTCCTCGTCTCCGGTGCTGTCCATTGTATTGTTCACCTCAGTGATGGTATCTTCTTTATCGCTCTGTTCTCCGTTCTGTGTTTGTTCTAGGTCATCTTCGATAGTTTCAGGTGGTTCTTCTTTTATTTCCTAGGTAAGTATATACAAAAAATCATATTTAGAAAACCCGGGCTTTATTACTTAATTGCCCTAACGGGTTCCGTGCCACCAGAGGTTAACTCGATCGAACTAGAGAGCTCGATTTTCGGTGCCACGTAATAGGGGGTGAGCGTATTGACGTCAGACAAGCGCTTTGTCATGGGCTGTATATTTACTGTTGGAAGGACAACAGCCCTATCCATATTATACTATTGACGAATATCTTAAAAACAGCTTGTAATCAAAATGACTAAGTATTATTATTATTAAAATTGAATGTAACAATTATTAATTTTGAATTTTGGACATTATTATTATTAATATTTTACTTTATTAATGAAATAGTAAATTTGCATGCCTTTTGGGTGGTACACGGAATGAGGAAAGTTTAAACAAATGTAATACCATAGTATATAACTGTACTCGAAAATAAAGATTGATCATGATTATTATGATTCGCCTTCTACCACACTCACTGTATGAAATAAGAGATTGAGTGGGTTTTGGATAAATTAAGTAAATTAATATTAAAATTGTTGCGTGGTTCCCGGTAATTAGGGCCACCCCATCACTTCCCATGCGGTGTCGTACAAGGCGACTAAGGGTTAGGGCTGTTTAACATCAGACAGATATATACAGTCCAGACTCAGCTTTAGATGTATGTGCGCGGAAGACGGCAATAGGCTCACCCCCTTTTACGTGGGACTGAATTCAATGATTGGTGAAATGTGGGTGTTAATTCACCTCTGCCTAACCATCCGGGGATAAAGGCGTGATTGTATGTAGGTAATTAAAAATATTACCTCTTTAATCTCCCTCTTAGTCCACACCAATTGAACTGCCTTCTTCTTCTCCCCATCCTTCAGGACCTGAGATATGAGAAACAGCATCCCGCAGGCCTGCGCCGGCGTCATGTAACAACACAGTTGCAACAAGCGCTTGATGAACGAACCAACCCGGGGGATATTCTTGTCCTGCTTCAACGATTTGTATATGAGCGAGAAGAGAAGAGCTGAATGGGTTGTGTTGAAGATTTCCGCATTTGTTAGCTTCCGATAGAGGGCGGTGTAGTAGCTGGAATGAAAATATATTGGTATAGTTATCGGTATATATCTTGACCCTGATGACGTCACGACGCAGTACGCGTTTTCAGGTGTCTTTTTAGGATCGGCTGAGGGGTCACCATCTTAAACTCTGCACCAAACTATCCAATAATAACCCCCACAAGCACTTCTTCAGTATCAGAGTGGTTACAGTGTGGAATAAGCTGCCCGATGACATCATTTCAGCACAAACCATCAACCAATTTAAGAACAGGCTGGATATACTGTTACGCGCGTGGGGTACAATTAAATGCCGTTTACTCAACGAAGAGATTTATTAGCTCACCACAAACTAGACAATTAAATCACTAGTACACACAGTACTCTTCAACAGTTCCAGTCGCTCAGTAGTTCACAGTAGTCCACAGTCGTTGCTCAGGTCGCAGGTAGAATCTTCTTCGGTCGCTTAAGTTCGCTGTGTTCGTTATCGATCACAAAGACAGAATCAAGGGTAGTTATGCGAGCGTATTTTTATACCTCTCAATTAGGAGGGTCGAATCATCTAGAAAATTCGCGAGTGATAAGTACCTGCTCTCTTTTGAAGTTTACCGCCGTCGCTGACCTTTCGAGTTCATTCTCGATATTTACCTATTGTTTGTTTTTATTCAGTAGGTACTCGTAGGTAGGTTGTGACTTTGTGTTGACGATTCTATATTTTTCTATGCCAATCGGTAGAGTACCTCGTCACTAATACTGCGTTGTTATTTCTTGAAGATTTGATTATTGGTTTTCGAGATATCGACGTCAGTCGTAACAATACATTTGAACAAAAGGAAAGAAAACTAGTTGGTAAAAAATTGGATACAGGCAACTATCAGTTCTAGCAACTGTCTGCCTGATTAAATAATAATAAAAATACGGCTGCGGACGAGCTCCAATTCACCAATCATATATGATATCACACCAATTCAGATGCGCCAGCGTCTCGTTTCTTTCGCGTCTTGGGGTCAACTTGTATTTCAATAAGTAGGTATGGAAAACACCGCTAAGCCAAGAAAATGTCTTATTAGACCACCTTTATACCCTTGAGACTCGAGATGGTCAGCGGTTTTAATCGGTTCACGTCCATCATAACCACTTCCGCTGTCTCTCGGAAATTAGAAGTTTGTATTTTGTAGCCTAGGGCTCCCCTAATTATTAATTTATCTTGACCTTTAGGGAGGCTATCTCTAAACCGAACTAGCGAAAAATCCATACATCTGGAAAGTTTATAAACTCAGTACACACATACAGAAAAAACGACCTATAACGATACAAGTGACACAACACATAATTATCTTATATAATATATATATAAATATATATATATAATAGGTGTAAAGCTGCTCTTCATGAATGGCTTCTCTATCAAACATACCATGACACAGAAGAATTGCTAAAAGTCTTGAGATGAATGTCCACTCCTGTTTCCATGCGACCATCCTCACCCACACAACACGCACACACACACACACACACACACTCACCCACTCACACACACACACACACACTCACACACACACACACACTCACACACACACTACACAACACAACACACTCAACTCACTCACTTTTTATATTGTTATTTCTTAGATTTTAGTTTTGTGTAAGAACGTAAACCGATTACCTGTACTTTTGTTTTTGAGCACTGTTATTGTACAGTCATTTGTGTTATTCGTGGAATCCTGGTGTCCAGTAATACAGGTAATTTATTTACCTACCACAGGCACCAGCAATCCACAGCCATATTTTGCCTATCACCTGTACTGTGATTTCTCTAAATTTGTCAATATTTGGTTGTTGGTTGAAAATAAATCATTTATTATTATTATATTATTTATTATTATATATAAATCTCCTGTCACGATGTTTGTCCGCGATGGACTCCTAAACTACTTAACCGATTTTAAATTAAATTGGCACACCGTGAGCAGTCTGGTCCAACTTAAGAGATAGGATAGCTTAGATCTTTAATTATAGCCGCAATTTTATGTTATTGCAAATTATTGGTTTATAATTAATTGACAGTCACAATTATCTGTTAACTGCAAAAGATTCAAACAGATGTCGATACTTTTCGACTGGATTGAGTAAGTAATCAATAGATGGCACTGCTATGGTAAACCGACAAACGTGTCATATAAGCTACAATTCAATATCATGATTATAAAAGCACGGTGGTCCCCGTGACTGATGTTCTCCTACCGTTCCTCTTAAATTGTATACTACAATGTAATATAACAATAACTTTAGCCACAGCAACGCGTGGCCGGGACTGCTAGTATTATCATATAGAACAAGACTCGGCTGCCGAGAGCACCCATCTAACACTCTAGCCCCGAACTGAAAATTAGTGTAATGGCCAGCGTTTGAATCTAGACCCTCTCGATAATAATTCTCACCGATCGCTGGAGCCCTCGGACGCGTCGCTGATGTGGAACAGCAGCGCCAGCGCGTGTATGGCGATGTTGATCCCCGCGAGGTGCACGAGGCGGTGGATGGCGTCCACGTGCGCGGCCGCGTCCGCCAGACGCTCCTTGTTGGCGAACGGGTAGGCGCGCTTCACGCCCGTCAGGATGGCCGACATTAGCCGGGAGTCAATTTCGCCCTGAGATATAAAAACAATAATTTATTGACTTAAAATCTGTGTAAGCATGTTTTTTCTTTTTATACCACTTAGGTGGCAGACGAGCACACGGTCCACCTGATGGGAAGTGGTCACCGTGGTCTATGGACGCGTGCAAAACCAAAAGTCACACTCGCACTGCCAACCCTGCAAGCATTGAGAGTTTCTGTGCCGTCAGTGTAAAAGACAAAGCAGGACAAGCTTTTGGTCTTTCCAATGACAGCACAAAAACTCTCCAGTGAGCTCTGGCTAGCCTACTCACCGCCGGGAACACAACATGAGGTTATGATGGCTCAATTGGATGGAACTACCGTCATGTTCTACTTCCTACAAAAGTTTTAAATTGTGTACATTGTAAATTGTGAACTGTAAACGATAAAATAAATCACTATTTAATACGATAGTTAGTCGATGATGCATAATCGCTGTAAACTGACGACATTATCGATTATTGATTTTCATATTTCATTATAGTTATTAATACGAGGAGACTAAAATAATTCATATTCGTAATTTTAATTAAAGTAAATAAAGTTAATAAATGAAACTGATAAAGTTTAGTAATAGTAGTATAATATTTGAACAAACGAATCGTTACAGAGACAGCCTACGACAACAAGTGACAATCACATATATTACCTCCAGACATAGGTCTGTAGCGGGAGTTTATATTCACACTAGCTGACCCACTCCATCTTAGCCCGGGGTATATTTTGAAGCTTCATATCCCTTTGAGCCCATATGCTTTAGTCTTCAAAATATGTATGAAAAATTGCCGGATTTGTTAACATTTATTATCAATGCTCCGCTCCCTTAAGTAGTAGCGTGATGATATATAGCCTAAAACCTTCCTCGATAAATGGACTACCCAACACTGAAAGAATCATTCAAATCGGACCAGTAGTTTCAGAGATTAGCGCGTTCAAACAAACTCTGCAGCTTTATAATATTAGTATAGATTACATAATTAATCAAAGTACTTTTCAAAACAAAATAGAATTAACATAATATGATTGTATGATATGATGATATTGATTTGAAAAGAAAAAAACAACAAACAGGAAGAGATATTATTCTACAGCTGAGTCGAATTTTCATCCGAACTAAAGGTTAGTATTAAATCTCACGTCAATTAGTGAACAGGGAAGGGGTTAAATTTCATCTAATCCCCTTCCTGTTAACTGTGCAATTGTTCATAGCTATGTGATCTGACTTCCACTGTACCTTCTTAATAGAAGCTTTGAAGAACGAGAAGTATATTCTGATGAGATTCTCGGCTATCTGCGAGTCGTCCTTCCCCAAGAAGAACTGGTTCAAGAAGCAGATCCCGTAGTATTGCGCCCGGGACGAAATGTTAGGTCTGGAAAAAAATAATTATGATATTTTGTTCAAGGTTTTAGCCTCGTGCTAAGGTAGGTAAAGAAATCTGATTATATAAATTTATTTCAAAACGTTTTAAGTTACTTAATGAAAAAAATAACATTATTTTTTGATATTTGGAAAGTTAAATTAAAGGTTATATAGGTTACAGAGCAAACACTGAGAGGAGGAGGCTAAGTAACTGGGTACTGTGACTCACAGCCTATTGTGACGTCACTGCAGTATGGCCTTAGACTATAATCGGTGTTCGTTCTGTGTGAGCCTTCTACTCAATGCTAGATGGCGCCACTTTGTATTTGGATACGTCCCTGTTACGTTTAACGACATCTAGTGAGATCGCCATAGAATGATGTGAGTAGTTCTACTACTGGCCGGTAGATGGACATAAAAAAGCGGATGAGATCTAACCACTCTTCACCACACCTTCCCCCCGCAGTGTCACGCGTCCTTTTATAAGGATATCTAATTGCAACACCTGTATTTGCTCTGTACCGGTAACCGGGGTGAGTGAGTGTTCGGCAAAATTCATGATTACGCAGAGCGCTGTTTTAGGTCTCTTTGGAGAGACTCACTGGGGCGACGGCGGGGCACGCCATTCAACCAATCATAGATTATATAATACGTGATTAAGGGGCTCAAAGCTCGCTTTTACTGATTTTTAAAAACTTTTTTAGCTGCGTTGAACAATATTTGAAATCGGAAAAATCGTTAAACTCGTAACACCGACAATTCTTGTGACTGAAGAAACAGGACTTACCGGAACAACATCTTCTCAATATCAGCCAAAACGACCTTCTTCATGTTAGGGTGGTTGAATAGCAGCTGGCACAGGTGGTAGATGACCTTGCTGGCCACCGACTGAGAGGGGTCGCCCAGCTTGTTGATTACGTTGGTCAGTAACATCTGTGGACCAGTTATACATAAGAGGGCAATATACAAGCTGAAGTGGCAGTAGGCAGCCATATTTATCGAAGGACTGATGGCTGTTGGAGCAAACATGTTTTAGAGAGATGATGGCGAGAAGGTAAACGGAAGGTGGGACGTCCTCTCGCCAGGTGGACTGACGACCTGAAAAAGGTAGCTGGGATGGTCTGAATGCGGTAGGAGTAATAAGCCGTAATGGCGCATATTGGGAGAGGCCTGTGTACAGCAGTGAACTGCGATAGGCTAATCAATTGATTGAAGAGGCAGGGTCTATTGTACAAGTCTATATTTGTTTGAATAGATTCATTTTTAGCTTAAATAAGTTACAGCTAGTTCAAGATTTCAAATTAAAGTCTTGTAAATTTAAGATTTTGCAGAAATATCTTTACTCTATGGATAGGTGAATGAATAGATTGTGGTGTTCTGTTTGTCTTCAAACATACCTTTTCTCTTCAGTATCAAAATAAACGGGATATTTATCATGTTTCATTGTTTTGAGTTTCGAGTTTGATACGCGTAGTAACAGCACTCGAAAGAGGATAGATCAATATAATTACTCCTAGGAAAAAACTTTTTCTCTGTTCACCGCCTCTACACCAGTTCCTCCGTGATCATGGTGCTTGCAACAGCGCCGAAATATTGCAAACTCAAAACAATGAAACATGGTAAATATCCCGTTTATTTTGATACTGATGTGAGTGACCATGACAGTTTAAATACCTATATATATAATCTTTACTCGATGGATAGATAAATGAATAGATTGTGGTGTTCATAAACAATCATTTCCTTCTTCCTACAGTCCCGGGGCCTTTAAGCGGGGCGTGAAAAAGCATCTGATGAGGCCGCCAAGCTGAGTGCCACCATTGTAGCACTTAGTGTAATGGTGACCCTCTTTCCTGAGGCTTTGCCTTTAGCTTACCATCAGGCGAGGTGAGGTCAAGTTGGCATGTCCTATATAAAAAAAAATCTGTTTCTCTTCAAACTTACCTTTTCTCTCTCAGGGTGATGCATCAGGAGATAGGACATGGCGCTCACTGCTTTCTCTTTATTGGCCTCTACCGAGTCGTGCGCGAATTTGTTCAGTGCCTCTACATACGCTAGAAACATTTACTAAAAGTCATGAGATGGTACACAATTGGGTATTTGGCTGACTAGACAAATTAGTTACTTTTTACTTAACCTCAAAACGGTAAGTTATAAGGAAACTTGTATGAAATAATTTATTGTGACGTCATAATGTTTAACAGACAAATCTTTTACTGTTATAGGTTGGGTGGATGATTAAAAATAAATAAATACGATAAAATAAGAACAGACGCAACTTGTACCGTTTTTTTACCATTCTTAATTTAATAAGCTCAGTTAAATAATTTATTTTAAGCACATAAACTCTCTGTGTTTACAGGGCTGGCAGCGCGAGTGTGATTCCCTAGGCCACGGTAACCACTTTCCATCAGGTGGGCCGTGCGCTTGTCTGCCACCTAAGTGGTATAAAAAAAGCCAATAGATAAAAAATAGAACATTCAATAAACTTTTACTCACTGCCATACAATTCCTTCAACTGATCCTCATAGTACCATAGCTTGAGTATGTTCCTCCGCGCCTGCTTATTGCCTGAGGTCATCTCATCCAGGTGTCCCAGTGGGTGCTGCGCCAATGTGCGCAGTTTCACGTCCGGGATCAGCAGCTCAGAAATTAGCAGTTCTGAGAGTGCGTCTGTGGAAACAAAGGATGGTAGTGAGATAACTAATTTGATATTGATTTGTTATCTGGTTTATGTTAAACTAGTTTCGAGTAAATGGCTCATGTTGGCTTTTACGGGAGCGACTGCCATCTGACTTTCCAACCCCCAGAGTAATGGTGTATCTGGGCCCGAAAAAGTGTTCAGTCGATGTATATTAGGACATAGTAACCACTTGTGATCAGGAGGGTCACAGGCTAAGATATGATATTCTTTATTGTGCACACATTGTAAAGTAGTACATGAAAAAATTCATTTATCTATAATGCACGGTGGCCTTAATGCTAACAGCGATTTCTGGCAGGCAACCTTTGGATGGATAGAAGCAAAATAAATGATAAGGTATCGTATTGTTACGACCGCGACGTCGATGTCTCGAAAACTAATAATAGAATCTTCAAGAAATAAAAACGCATTGTTAGTAACGAGATACTACCGATTGGCATAGAAAAATCTAGAATCCTCAACATAAAGTCACAACCTACCCACGAGTACCTACTCTTTTGAATAAAAACAAACAATAGGTAAATACACACATCAACAAAGTCTAGGGAACAAGGACATTTCTAGTTTTTATTTAAAAACCCTTTCTTGTAATAGTGAGTGTTTTATATCAATAGAAGGTTATTTTTATACCGTTTTTCATACCAATTTTTTTTTTTTTTAAGAAAGAATTGACTAGTGCCAATATTGAGTATTACAACCTTCTATGATTAGGCACAAAAATAACGAGGTAGTAAGAAATACAGTAATTAACCGTACTTTAAACGTTTTTAATAATCTGTAGGACCTCCTAAAGCATTAGCAACAGCTCGACAACGGCGTGGCATACTTAGTATGAGATTGTCAATCATCGTCTGTGGAATATGGCTCCATACACTGCGAAGGTGTAAAAAAAGTTGTTCTTCAGTGTTCAGATTTTCCAAAGAATCACTGAAAGCTCTTCTCCCAAGCAAATCCCAGGCATGCTCTATGGGATTGAGGTCGGCAGACTGAGCAGGCCATTCCAACGTCGTCATATTGTGCTTGCTTAACGCATTGACCACTACCCTCGCGGTGTGTGACCGTGCATTATCTTGCATGAACATAAAATCTTGACCGAACTGCTGTCGATGAGGGATTACCATGGGGTGTATAACCTCCTGAATGTATTGGTTTGCATTCAAATTGCCCCGTATCCAAACGAGGTCGGTCCTTCCACCAAGGCGAATTCCAGCTCATACCATGATTGTTCCACCTTGGTAAGGATGAACTTCTTGCGGATTCTGGAGACGACTCCGACGTCCAGGAACTCGCCATATACGCACTCTTCTCGAATCAGGATGAAAACCGAAGCAAGATTCGTCGGAAAACAGAACCCGTGCCCATTGATGGTCGGTCCACTGTAAATGTGCGTTAGCCCACAATAAGCGACGACCTCGATTTCCACGTCGAAGAGCTGGAACCCTAAGCGGTCTGCGAGCATAAAGATTGGCTTCGTGTAGTCTTCTTCTGACAGTTTGATCGCTAATAACCACTTGATGTTGAGACTGGAGGCCTGCGACCAACTGACGAGCAGTAATCGTGGGTTGCCGCCTTGCCGAATTTTGCAAGAAACGATCTTGTCGTGGGGTAGTAACCCTATTTCGTCCCCTGTGACGTTCGGCAACATCCCCTGTAGACCTGTATCGTGCCCATAATCTGCAAATTACGCTTGGTTGGGTGTTGGCAGCATCCGCTACGTCGCGTTGAGTTCGTCCAGCTTGCAGCATACCAACAGCCCTTAACATCTCTTCGAGACTTAAATGACGACGTGACATGATGACTACAGTCACAAAAATGCACAAACCATACGTAAAAGACGTATTATTGATAATAAACGTTATTTACAATCAAAAAAAATAATTTTATTTTGCCTCAGAGAAACTGCACAATCAAACACTTTTAAAAGTTTTCCCTCCATATTCGAAAATCATTACTTATTTAAATTTTTTTTTAAATTTCGAACAACTCTGTAATCTACTTTATTCTATTTTTATTTATTTGCTGCCAGTTATTTGCAAAACAAGTTTTTTTTTTTTTTTTTTTTTTTTATATAGGACACGTCAATTGGACTTCGCCTTGCCTGATGGTAAGCTGAAGGCAAAGTCCCAGAAAAGAGGGTCACCATTACTTACACATACCGTGTGACAATGGTGACACTCAGCTTGACGGCCTCATCATATGCTTTTTCACGCCCCGCTTAAAGGACCCGGGACTGTAGGAAGAAAGAAACACGTGAGCTGGTAATGAATTCCAGGCCTTAATGGTGCGACAGAGGAAAGAGTACACGAAAAAAAAATAATTGGGGTCATCTTGTTCCCTAGACTTTGTTGAGGTGTTTAGTTGTTAAAAGGAGGATAGATAATGTTCTTTTAAAATTTATTTAAAAGATTTCCGAGATAATGCTTGTTTATACATAGTGGCAGTACATTCCTAATAAAACATAACATAACATAAACTCTCGCCTGTATCCCCGAAGGGGTAGGCAGAGGTGATAGCACTCACATTTCGCCAGTTTATTAGGTCCCAATGTAATAGGTGGCGAGCCTATTGCCATTAACCAGGCACTTGTAAACCTACGATAAATACACACATAACTTCGAAAAGCATCGAAAAGTCAATGGTGTGTGCCATGGTAAAATGGGTAAAACCTGGGATCGAACCCGAGACCTCGTCTCAGCAGTCCATTACCCATACCACTAGGCTACTGCGGTTTTTTTTCGGTTTGCATTCCTAATATCATAGCTAATACCTATACATATTGATATCTGTTTTGCATTCTTATTATCTGTACTTCATCCTAGCTTTTCACCAACTCAGTGTAGGTCTATTGATAGGTTTCTTATGAAAAAGAACTCACCAATAATGATGATCCCATCCTTCTTTTTGGCAGGTTTCACATTGTTGATTAAATTCCTTAGTGCTGTCAAATTGTAAATTGGATTATCCTGTAATTAAAAAACTAACATCAGAAGTTTTAAAACCATCACAGACTGAAAATGATTGAATCTAATATTCAAATTCAAAATATAGTTTTTTTAAATTACTATTACTTACATATAACACAACACACTAGCTTATGCGTGTACTGGTTCGTTTTTAAAAACATTCATATTGGGTGCCAAAACAACGTCTTTTGGTAGTCTGTTCCACTCTCTGATAGCATGGTTAGGTAAAGAATGCTTCCGGAGTTCGAGTCTGGATTTTTATTTTTAGGAGGTAGGATACGGCGGTATATCCGCCCAATTGAGCAGTTCGACTGGGGAAGTACCTCCACCCTATAGAATACCGCGGCAATAATAACTTCGTGTTGTGTTCCCAGCGGTGAGTAGGGTAGTCAGAGCTCACTGGAGAATTTATGCTGTCAGTGGGAAGAGAATTTGTGCTGTCAGGCTTGTCCTGCTTTGTCTACTACACTGACGGCACAGAAACTCTGTACTTACAGAGTTGGCAGCGCGACTGTGACTCCTCTGGTGTTACAAACGTCCATAGGCCACGGTAACCACTTTCCATCAAGTGGGCCGTGTGCTTGACTGCCACCTAAGTGGTATAAAAAAAAAACAGTTTACATAAAATATTGACAGAAAATAGGCATTCTGTTCATAGATACCATTAATACCATTCCATATCGGTTAGTTTCAGTCTATTTTAATTTTAATATAAATAAGTACTCTACAACATTCCACACAACGCTATCTAGAGTCAAGGTAAGTATAGCTCAACTAGCTTGTGTTATGGGATCTAGAATGCGGATAAACATACTTAGATACTTTTATTTTAAATATTATATATGGAAGGACCCAGTCTAATGCAAATATACTTATTTATGCATACAAATATTTGCACTAAGCGGAAAACGAACCCGCATTCCCTGCGTCGCAGACGAATATTCTACCACTACACCATTGAGGCGGTATATACCGGTTAACAATTTCATTAGTAAAAATCAAAACAGTCTAGTAAAATATGAATTCAATCTATAAACTCAGTTCAGTATATAAAAAACCCTTGACATTTTAGAGAAGTAAAAGATATGAATTAAATGACAGCTGATAAGACACAAACCTGAACAAGAATAGTTGCCGCTGCAACTCTGTCTCCGATGGCACCCTTGTTTAGCAAAGTTTTAGCCCACTGGTGGTCTGAAGAACCACTGCGGTTGGTTTCTGAAATATGAGATAAATTACACTAAAAAAGGACTAAAACACTAAAACTCTACTAAAAAAAAAGGAAAAGATAATCTAGTTCTAATATAGTTTTCTGAGTTTCTCGCTGGTATCTTCTCAGTAGAACTAACCTTCTGAATCAGCTAAAGAATTATTTTCGAAAGATTTATTTCATCATCATCAATTAGCCTACTGCTAGCCTAATTAGTCCACTGCTGGACATAGGCCTCTCCCAATGTGCGCCATTTTTTCCGATCCCCTGCCTTCCGCATTGTCATGACTAAAGGCTTTGCCTGCTTTGTCCTCTACACTGACAGCACAGAAACTCTTTGCTTACAGGGTGGGCAGCACGAGTGTGGCTTCTCTGATGTTACTTGCACCCATAGGCCACGGTAACCAATTTCCATCAGTTGGGCCGTGCACTTGTATGCCACATAAGTAGTAGGTATAAAGAAAAAAAAGAAATGTGGGTATTATAATGTTAAATACTGACTCGTTTCATATGCCATAGTGTCTCCGTGTAAGGCACTGCTTGCTTCTTTTGTAATCTCATCTATTTGCTCCTGAGTTAACGTCTTTGTTATTGTGCCAGGTTCCTCGGGTAACTGGAATAGACAAAATGTATATAAATCTACAACATACAGACTGTTTTATGTGCTATATGTGTGTTGTTTACAGTATGCATTTAGAATAAATATGCTTAGATACATTTACTCTTGTAAAAACATACATTGAATCACCTAGAATCAACGTGAATTTATACTTTCTTTTTTAACGTGAGCAAAATCCCCACTGATACCTCCCCACCGGAGCCGGTGGAAGAGGTTATGTCGGACTTGAACCGACTAAAACGCACGCCGCCTGTGGGTTATTTTGGTTGCCGAAGGTGAGGTTGACAGGCATATCCCTCGCACCCCAGCCGACCCAGGGCCATCTCTCACGATCTGGCCCTCTCCACGGGTTAGTGGGGACTACAGAGTCCCCAACTCGTTCCCGGAAAACGGGAAGGCGCGCCAGCCGCGACGACGCCGCGGCCTGCTTCTGCCAGGGTGACACGTGAATTTATACTTACTAATATTTGGACTGAGCGCGATCGAACCTGTGACCTGCAACATAGCAGTTCCACGGTCTACTACCATGCTATGAAGATTATCAAGTTATGGTTATAGAAATTATTGTTTCAGTAGTAATTTACATAATATTGTGTAATTAGGGGGTAGGACACGGCGGTATTTCCGCTCAATTGAGCAGTCCGACTGGGGAAGTACCTCCGCCCTACAGAACACCGCGGTTATAATAACTTCATGTTGTGTTCCAAGTGGTGAGTAGGGTAGCCAGAGATCACTGGAGAATTTGTGCTGTTAGGGGATGACTAAAAGCTTGTCCTGCTTTGTCCTCTGCACAGACGGCACAGAGACTGTGCTTACATGGTCGAGAGCGCGAGTGTGGCACACGTCCATAGGCCACGGTAACCACTTTCCATCAGGTGGGCCGTGCGCTTGTATGCCACCTAAGTGGTATAAAAAAAACATATTCTCTTTGAAATGGAGGTAAAGAAATAACTAGTCTTACCTGATGATACCATTTCTTTTTATCTTCATATTCTAATGTGTCTGCAAAATGTTTAGCAATGCCTTGTGATTTCTTTTGGTCAGCATTTTTGTCGGGTTGCCCGTAATTTGTATACGCTTCATCAACTAGAATGTTCTCTTCGAACCTTTTATGCTTCATTTTTGTGTATTTGATGTGAAATTTAAACTTATTTAATTCAAAATAACAAAAACACGTGAGAAAACCGAATCCCGCATTGACATCTCTGACATTTTATGGTTTTGACAACCGTAGGTGCAGTTTAGAAACTGATAATCTTAACACTGCGTGTCTTATATACTCTTTGCTGCGTGTTGTGTATTGATTACGGCGATGTTTGCTACTTTGACCTGAATGCAGAGTATCTTAACAGATTTGACCGTCTTCTAAACAACTGTATCAGATTCTTCTTCAACCTCCGCAAGTATGTATCTGCTTGTCGGTCGCAACTAAATTGGTTGCCTATTCGTCAGCGTCGGAACCAACGTGCTCTTACCACTCTCTAATACGATATTAACTTCTCCTAATTCTCCCTCTTACCTATCCCCTTATTTCCAATATCTTGGCTCCAATCACGACAGAAACTTGCGTTCAACAAACAGCCTCGTCTTGCGCTGTCCTACTCATCGATCCGATTTCATCCACTCTTCGTTTCCAATCAATATTTCTCTGGAACGAGCTACAACTCGGGATCGGGGGGGACTGAAAAGAGGATCAGGGGGATAGAAAACAACAAGAAAACTAAGCTAACACTGGCTAAAACCCACATATCCATAGCTACATTTTATAGGTGTGTCAGAAACAGGAAATCTAATACTGTTTTACAAAAAAGGACTCAAGCGCCATCGAAACAGAACATAGTTTCTTTTATACAGGAACATCGATTTGTCACTGAGAAATGAGAATTGAGAAAAAAATTGACAGACAGTTGCGGGGGGGCTACGTGTTTCTGTTTCTGCTGCTATTTATCTCGATTTATTTAAACGGAATTATATTTATAAGTTAAATTTACATAAATTAAGAAACATGGATGAAAAAGGAAGGAAAGTTATCGTTTGTGACAACGGAACTGGTGTAAGTTCATATAAAATGTACAAGTAAAATGGTGGGTGTGATAAGCAGTTGAATCATCTTTTCCTCATGATATATGGTTGGTTTTAGTTTGTGAAGTGCGGATATGCCGGCAGTAACTTCCCCGCGTTCATATTCCCGTCAATGGTCGGCAGGCCGATCATCAGGGCTGAGAATAAAATCGGAGATATTGACGTCAAGGTATGTACGTTAGGAATGTTTCGAAATACCTGCTTTGTCAGTCAACCAGAACTATGAGATAATTATATCACATAACAGTTAAAAAATAAAACTCTGTGTACATTCTTTATGAAACTTAGTGTAGCTTGTTTTGAACATATGACTGGGAACAATTATTCATCATAAATATAATAAAAGGGTCTTTATCTATATAGAAAATAGATGAGGCTCAAATTTTTGTACTCAAATGACAGTGACATCCAAGAAATAGAGAGTATTCATGTATAGATAGACTGGGCACTTCAGTAATTTTCCTATTTTTAATATCAGACAGTGTTTGTTTTACCGGGTCATAGGGTTTTAGATGAACTCAGTTAGTTATCAGAGTATGTTAGAATTAAATAAGAAAAGACGGTAAATATACATTGGTACGATCAGAAAATAAATAAAAATATATTTAAGAGCAGCTGTTTAGCTTGTACCATACTGTGTAAAGCCTGTCTAAATATAAAAATAATAAAGTTCATATCACTTAGTGCTAATGTTTGGATATGGACCCTTTTGCTAAAAGGTGTTTATATTTTAAAAAGACATTTTATTGAACCCATAACCCAATCCCAAACCACCATATTAGTATTACAATATTTTAATGAGTATCATAAAGATCCTGCTAATTGGGTATTTGACTGACCAGTCAAATTAGATACTTTGTAGTAAACGTCAAAACGGTAAGTTATAAGGAAACTACCTAGTATGACATAATTTATTGTGATGTCATTATATTTAAGGGCTGTTTAACATCAGACATAAATATACAGCCCACTTCATTTGCACTTGATTCAACAATAGTGCTCGGAATACGGCAATAGCCTCACCCCCTATTATGTGGGACCAAATTTAATGATTTGTGAAATGTGGGTGTAAATTCACCTCTGCCTAACCCTCCAGGGATAAAGGCGTCATTGTATGTATGTATGTATTATATTTAATAGTCACGTTATTTATTATTATAGGTTGGGTGGATATTTTCTATTTACTTTTAGTAAATAGATTTTCTATTTACTAAAAGTAAATAGATTTTCTATTTACTTAAAGTAAATAGAAAATATGAAATTATAACTAACGTAACTTTTATCACTCTTTTATTGTTCTTAATTTAATGAGCTCAGTTAAATAAATTATTTGAACTACAGGAAAATGCCCAATTACTAGCAATATCCTATACAATGGTTTATTAACATGAATCATTATTATCATAGAATAAAGAGCCTAATTATAATTACACTATGAGTAAAAAATATTTTTGTTAATTTTATAAAATAAATAAATAAATAAATATTCCACGACATTCTACACAACGCTATCTAGACCCATGGTAAGCATAGCTTAACTAGCTTGTGTTATGGAATCTAGAATGTGGATAAATATACTTAGATACCTTTTTTTGTAAATACATACATACATATCATATATAGGAACACCCAGACCGATGCAAATATACATATTTATGCATACAAATAGAACCCGCACCCCCTGCATAGCAGTCAAATGCTCTACCGCTATGCCACGGAGGTAGTCAAAACATACCCGATCATCAGATAGTGAACGTGTATTGGAATGTTTTCAAATAGATACTCAAAGTTATATTTATGTTACAGGATGTGTGTATTGGAGTAAGTGTAATTCACTATTTGCATGAGTTTTAATGTATAACAGTAATGTTTACTAATAATGTGTGGGTTTAAATTTGACTCTAAATGATATACCTACTTACTGAATGAAAAGAGACTGCAATGATAATTGGGCATTTACCCTTGAAATTCTGGAACTAAACCTAACTACACTGGAAGTGAGAAGGAAAAGGGGAGACCTTATTGAAACATACAAAATCCTGACAAAACATTATAATGTATCAAGCATAGAAAACATCTACACAATGAACTCCAACAGACATCTAAGAGGTCACTCAATGAAATTATGCAAGCCTCGATGTGCCAGCAATCCTAGGTATCACTTCTTGCCAAACCGTGTGGTGCAAATGTGGAACTCCCTTCCGGAAAGTGTAATAAAAGCTCCTAATGTCAATATTTTTAAAAATAGACTTGATAAACATTGGACAAGCAAAACACAAGTGCAGTGATATACACGCATCAGCTTATGCTGCTAGTGTATTAAATAATAATAATAATAATAATTGTATATGTTCAGTATAAAGATATTTCTTCCAAGACCGTTGAGTTTCTTACCAGAGTTTTCTCAGACCGAGGCCACGTTTCGAACTGTGCTAATTTAGCCTTCAATATTTTGATGTTTACAGATCTGTACAGAATATATGATTTTTATCTTTCAAGTTATTACACACAGACTTGTGTTAGCTTTACCCTGCCATTAGGCTGTATAAAGTCATATTATCATGCCTTTATAAAATAAAATGCAAACTGGTTTTCTTTTTAACTTGAGCAGGATTCTTTTTGAAGTTAGTCACACTGCCTTTCACAGAGAAAATAAATGCCATCTCAATATACTCACACTCACTGTAGAGTTTTTGTACTGTACGTGAGGAGACCAAAGCTTGTCCTGCTTTGTCTTTTATACTGACGGCACAGAAACTCTTGCACACACATCCAAACACACACTTTCCATCAGATGGGCCATTAAAAAAAACAGTATATTTTAAAATGTCAACCATCATCTACATATGTATTATAATTTGTACATTCTTTCATAATGTATATATTTCATGCAAACCAGGCATTTTACCCTGAAACCGTCCAGGTAAACTACTAACTCTGGGGTTATACAATCTAGTTATAGTGATATCTACCATACCATAGGTTGTATATATAGACCTATCACTGCTTGCTGTAACTACTATATTTACATAATTCTTGTAGTTAGTTTTCACAGCGGTAGCGTCATATCAGGCTACGAATCCTGATTTAGTAGTGTATCCACTCCTAATGCAAGTAATATGTAGTTTATTTTGCAGTACTCTAGTAAACTAGTATCACTCACATTATGAACAGGGCTATCTTAAGCTAAGGGCCTAAGGGCACACAATAATTGAAGTAAATTGTGCCAGAAAGGCTATTATAAAATCCAAGAATACTTGGATGATAAACAAGCTTGGAAATGAGCTGTTCGCTCAACTATGCTACTCAAGTACCTATTTTTTTTTTTTTTTTTTTTTTTTTAATCTGGTTTTTGGAGGTTTTTATCTACATAGATATGTCAACCCCATCGTACCCTGTACCAGTAACACATTCTTTGTTGTTTCCTTCCAATTGTTTCCAGTTCACGCCTAGTCTAACCTCACTGTTGGGAACTGTTGGCAGATGTGACCAAATGACATAGCCTTCTGGCCTTGTCAGAGGTTGGCTCGGAGAGCACAGACTGAACCCAACCCACATCCAGCCCATTCAGGTTCAAGTCACTCATCAGTAACACCCTCTCAGCTCCGCTCCGCACACACTCCATAAGCAGATGTTGCACATCTTCAATTTTATCGCATTCCCTACAATTTGGAGAGTCAGCTTTCTTCATTAGGAAGGCAAATTTTGCGCACGGATAGTGCCCAGAACGAAGCCTCAGTAATGTTTTGATGGTACTCCTGCTCAACTTACAGTTTTCAAACCATGGGACGTAGGAAGGCTCACCCTGTACCGACCTATACCATATACCCTTTTCTTTAGATATATTAAGAAAATTTATTTTCCAGTTATTAAGGATTTTAGCTTTGTATTTTGATATCAGTTCCCACCAGTCAGGCTCATAGCCAATTGGCGTACCGTCCACAGCTGCCCTCTTACAAATACGGTCAGCTTCCTCATTCCCATACAGACCTACATGTGCTGGAACCCACTGCAGCTTACATTCAATTTGTTTACCCTTTAAAGCCCTAAGGGTTTTCAAAATTTCATATGCAATCGATGCACCTCTGCGGTCAGAGGCGCATCGTGCAATATGTTGTAATGCACTTTTGCTATCTGAAAATATAACTATTTTGTTTGAACTCTGGCTAAGGCAATAATTTAGTGCTTGCAAAACTGCAATGAGTTCCAACGACATTATTGATATGTCACAATTGACCTTAAAACCACATTTATTGCCCAAGTCTAAATCAAAGAATCCTGCACCAAAACCTTGAGGACCCCTGGACCCATCTGTGAATACTTTATGCCATCCATAATACACAGTGTTTATTTCTGTTAGGACATCACTCCGCAATACGCTACTATTGTAGTTTGCCTTAGCAGTTTTTAGGCATTCCAGATCTATCTTAATCATATCTTTGATTTCTAAGGCTGATGTCCAAACATCCAAACTGTATATACAATTAATATCTGTGTTTTTAATGTTAATGTTATACATACTATTATACACTTTCATTAATAAGGGCTTTTTTTTGTTTTCCCAGTATCTAATATTACATAAAGCACTCAACTCAGATATCATATTCACTGTAACATTGTTTGACCATGACATAGTTTTTAGACAGTATTTGTAAGCTAAGTATTCTCTTCTTAAATATAAAGGAGGTACACTTAAATCTGATTCCATTACATGTATTGGAGAGCTTCTGATATATCCCCCAATTACTCTCAGAGCCTGATTTTGTACTTTGTCTAATCTTGAGGTATGGGTATTAGCACTGCAGTCATAAATGAAACAGCCATAATCCATTCTACTCCTTATTAAGGTAATATACAATCTACGTAGGTGTTTTGTGTGTATACCCAAGAACTTCCTGTTAATACTTTTAGTATGTTCAAAAGCTTGGAGCATTTGTCAACTGTTTCACTTATATGTCTACGGCATCGCAGGCCAGAATCCAACCACATACCTAAATATTTAGTACAGTCTGTGTAACCCAAACATTGACTATTAGCTTTTAGAACTGGTAAAGTCCTGCGTTTACCTCTACTAAAAACACAATATGTGGACTTATTAGGGGACAGCCCCAACCCCAGCTCATCCAATAATCCGAGCATGGCATCCAGTGCTTGTTGTAAATACACTTCACATCTATTAATATCTTTGTCTCTGACAAACAAAACAAAATCATCTGCATATTGCGATATCACTACATTCGGTGAAAGTTGGCACATTTTATGAGTTATAATATTAAACAATAGTGGCGACAATGGATCACCCTGAGCCAGTCCCTTATTGGTCCACCTAGCTGCTATCGAGTCACTTTTATCAGATTTTATTTTTAGATGCCTGCTGCTTAAGAATTTCCAAATGTAGGTACACAACTTATTTCCAACTTGGAGTTGGTCCAAAATAGTAACTGCTACATCAATTGACACATTATTATAGGCATTTTCTATGTCCAGGAAACATGCTACTGTAGGTTCATTTTTAGAAAACCCAATTTGAGTGTAAGTTACCAGTCGAGCTAATGCATCTAGGGTCGAGTGAGACTTTCTGAACCCAACAGTGTGCGGTGACAGTATTTTATTATTTTCCACAAACCATTCTATACGTTTTACTAACATTAAATGAAAGATTTTACATAGACATGACATCAAGGATATAGGTCTCAATTTGGGTTCAGCATTAGTGGAACCGGCTTTAGGAATCGGTATTATTTGAATTTGGCGCCACTGGTTAGGTACTACTCCGAATTTTAAAATATCGTTGTAAATGTTTAGCAAATAAGTTTTAAGTATTGTAGGTACATTGAATATCATAGAGTATGATATATTATCCGCTCCAGGCGCCGAATCCTTTTTTTTAATACAGTTTTTAAGTTCTTGCATATTAAAGTTACACTCCAGTATTTCATTATGTGATACAAATAAAGGTGTAGGACTTGACACATAATCAGGAGTTAACGAGAGTAATAGCTCTGTTTGTCTCTCAACAGGTGGATAGCTTTTACATTGTCTATAGCCTTTTATCCAGCGCATGCGTCGCCACATTTCTGGGGCTGAAACTTTTTGATTAATGGAATCACAGAACCTCTGCCAGCTACTAGCCTTTGCCCTCCGTATTTGAACCTGAGCTTCCTTAGTTTTATTTTTTAATTTTGTTAGGTTTTCTGGAGTAGGATTACGTCTGAAGTCACGCAATGCCACCCTACGTTGAGCTACTAACTGAGACAACGCCGGGCTCCAATACTCTTTAGGCTTAAAATAATTTGTAGGCTTCGAACAGAATTTAATACAAGGAATGTGCTCATCAGCTGCCTTATTAATCTGAGACAAAAGATAGTCATAGCTTAGTTGAACATCAGAAGTAACGGGAGGATTAAAGTTACATAAGAGTGACTTCCGGTATTCCGTCCACTTTGCCTTTTTATAATTCCTTACTCTACTAGTCATATATTCATTAGGGATATCGATAGACATTTTGATTATCATGTGATCGCTACCAAGATTTTCGTTGAATACTTGCCAGTCAAATGTAATAGCAATATCGGCAGATGTGAACGAAATATCCGGAGAAGACCTTTGCAGCAAACCCCTAACTGATTTTACACGTGTGAAATCACCGTTATTCAATGACACAAAGGAATTTTCCAGGGACGAATCTAATAACTGAGTACCTCTTGGATTTATTTTTACTGACCAATTTGTGTGATGCCCATTGAAATCTCCAGCTATTAGAGTTTTATTTGAGAAGTGAGAAAATAGATAGTCCCAATCTGATGCTTGTGTTTGTACCGAAGAAGGGCAATAAATAGCTACCACATTTTCCAAGTCCTTACAATTAAAGAGTTTAACACTAACAGTCTCAATACCTGTATTAGGGATCTGGAATGAGTAAAGGTTAGACTGTATAGATCTGTGAACTAAAATTGCAACTCCCCCGTAAGGCTCACTTCTGTCTGATCGGTAAATATTATAGCCACTAATATTAAAACAAGCCTCACCATCTAGCCATGTTTCACTCAAAATTGCTATATGTATATGTTCCTGAATTAAAAGTTCAGTAAAGGAAACAATTTTAGGGCGGATACTCTGTGAATTCCATTGCAATAAGTTAATCTTTATATTCAATTGTTCATTATTATCCATTTAAGATGTTTAAAATATTTTCAAAAAAGCCACCATTTAAAAAACAACTGAGCAGCACTTTCTTAACTTCCTCATATATAAGTTTAAACAATGACATACCTTTGTCTTCGCATGTTCCTGGTGACATAAACAATCTATTTACCTTAAATAAAAATTTCTTAAAATCAAACCTATACAGTAACTGTTCATCTCTTTTTTTAGCTTGTTCTTCATTCTGCTCAACCGGTATTTCCTCTTCCATTGACAAGGGCTCCACAACAGTGCGATTCTTCTTATTTTTTTGTTTTTTGTTCCCATATGTATTCTCTTGCGGCCTTTGTTCTATGATGTGTTGGGCATCTTTTTCTTGTAATGTCTTCTCACACGGTTTTTGACTTGACTTTGAAGCTATACTGCTATAAGTTTCCGAATCCTGCGTCTCATTTGTCTGAGTAACTTGTGAGAGGTTATGCAAGCGATTGGTGCGATTTCCCTTTTGTTTCTGTCTGGTGTATATCACTAATGCTCTTCTGTAGGTGACTTGTTGCTCACTCATAATATTTCTAATTTCTTTTTCCTTCAAAAAGGTAGGGCACTTTCTATCTATAGCAATGTGATTACCTTTACAGTTTAAGCATATGAACTTATCTGTAATACAATTTTCATGGTTACCACCACACTTTGGACATAGCTTTTTCCTAGTAGGGCAGTACCTTATTATATGCCCAAATTGCCAGCATCCTGAACATTGGCTCACCGGAAATACATAAGGTTCAACTTTCAAACGGCACTCAAATGCATATATATATGGTGGTAAATAGCTGCTCTTAAATGATATTCTTACAGATTCACTGTCAATCCATTTACCTTCCGAGTTGACTCGTTTCAACCGTCTAATGGACAGAATTTCTGTATTAGATATTAAAATCTCCCGAATTTCGTCTTCGCTTAATTCTAGGTCAATCCCCTTTACTACACCATAAGCTATTGATAAATCATTTATTAGTTGACATCTAAAGCCCATTTCTTTAATTTTTGTACACTCCACCAGTTTGACACACTCTTCTTTCTTTTCGAACTGAATAAGAACCTTATTGAAACTTTTATATTTAATTCTAATAACATTTTTAATATCTTCTGATTTCAGTAATTTAGCCAGCGCCATTTGTTTCGGCAAAGCTTCTAAAGAAGTTACACATACTTCATGTTTATAATTAGAATCAAAACTTTTTTCCCAATCTACCCACATTTCATTTGATACTTCTATGGATTTACTTCTCATTATCCGCTTTGATCTCCTACTCACAGTAATAAAGTCATCATCATTATTAATTTCCTCTTCTCTTTCTTTTCGTTTTTCAGCTAATGTTCTCATATTTTCATCTGTAGTTTCATCTCGCAATGTATTTGTCATTATCGCGTTTTCTATCGCGCGTTCACAATTATGCAATAGTTCCTCATCACTTCCATCGTCACCTTCTCCACTCTCCATTATAGCAAGTTATATATAAATATGCTGTCTTACTATCAGAAACACTTCCGTAATGTAATAACACTGCAAAGGGATTGCACACGAGCGCACACTACGAACGCGCGCGAGCGAATGAAGTACCTATTTATGTATTTAGATTTAGTAGACTAAATGTATATTTGTAAATAGACCAAAAAAAGAAAACCCGCTGAGTTTCTTGCCGGAGTCTTCTCAGGTCGGGGCCGCATTTCGAACCGGTGGTCCATTTACTAAACTGATATTCATGTTCCTTTTTTGTTGACGTTTTGTAAGTGCCGATATAATGGTCTATACAGAATAAATGATTTTTGACTTTTGAAGTCCCTGTAGAAAAGAATAATAATAAAATGAGTTCAAAATTTCTCTTTATCTTTTTATTGTACATTTTCAATTTTTATATTATATATTTATAATTATATATTAAGTTGCTCTATTATTATCGGCGATTTCTAAACAGTTTTTACCAATTAATTTTGAAGTAATACGTATGTACCTACTGTCGATACGTCTGGGGATGTAATCATTTTATATTATCATCATTTTGGTAGTCACCATACTTCTTAATTTATATTCAACCTTTTGTAAGTAGTTTTAGTGAATAAATAGTGCCACTTTCTTAGAGGCATAAGTACCATATTTTTAGGAAATACGTATTTTCTATAAAATACATTTAAATATGAAATACATTTGCTATAAAATATTTCGATCTAGTATCCCAACCTTCAGTTCGTAACTTACAAGCACAATCTCTATACTATTATTTTATATTCTACCGTATTCTGTTGCATCTCCCACATTATTGCAGTGAATCGCCTTCCTGTATAAATTGTATAGCTTTATATTCTAATAGCATTATTTTTGATCGTTTTTTGTGGCGTTTTTCAGATTTTTTTTCCTACTAATATTTACCATCACAATGGCTGGCCCAGTTTTGTAAATACAAACGTTTATAGCTATTGATTGATCAGCATCTACTCATGCGCAACTTTTTCCGTCTGCTGTGCTATTCACTAAGCATATAACGTGGAGCACAGCGCTGCGACCGACCTTGATAGAGCAGTGTCATTGGTCGGACTGCGTGACGTCCTTGGAGAGCGACCAACAACAATTTCTATCAAGGTACAGAGCTGCGACCGACCTTGATAGAGAGTGTCGTTGGTCGGACTGCGTGACATCACTGAAGAGCGACCTATAACAATCTCTATCAAGGTACAGCGCAGCGCACCGAGTGTCCGGCGTGGGAGACGCCGAGACGGGAGCTTGTGGCGGCCCTGGGAGTGAGGGTTCTCACGCTCTCCACCTTGCTCGCGGCGATGGACCGCTGTGCGGATGCGTGGGCGGCCGGCGCCTTCTTCTGCGAGCAAGTAATGCTCGTGAAAGAGGAGTTGAGGCAGGAGCGGCAGCGGGTGCGACGAAGGATCGCAAGCCAAGCTGCCCGCGTACGAAGGCAACTCGGGCGTCGGAGGTCGATGAACAACCTCCGCTCCCCATGAGCGCCGGCCTGGGGGTGACAGGTGGAGCCGCCTGTCACCCTGGCAGAAGCAGGCCGCGGCGGTGGCGCGACTGGCGAGCCTCCCAGTTTCCGGGGACGAATTGGAGACTCTGTAGTCCCCACACCCGAGACGAGGGCCAGATCGCGAGAGATGGCCCTGGGTCGGCCGGGGTGCGAGGGATATGCCTGTCAACCTCACCTTCGGCAACTAAAACGACCCACAGGTGGCGTGCGTTTTAGTCGGTTCGAGTCCGACATAACCTCTCCCACCGGCTCCGGTGGGGAGGTATCCGTGGGGATTTTGCGCACGTAAAAAAAAAAGAAAAGGTACAGCGCTGCGACCGATCGTGATAGAGAGTGTCATTGGTCGGACTGGGTGACGTCACTGGAGAGCGACCAATAACAATCTATATCTAGGTCGGTCGCAGCGCTGTGCTCGACTCTGTATGCTTAGTGAATAGCACAGCAGAAATCAAGCAGGCCGCGACCTGTGTCAGCACTGCAACATTGAAACTCCCGTGTTGTAATATAATTGTATTAAATAATAAACATTTTTCCAGGACTTAATGGTCGGAGATGAAGCATCGAAACTAAGGTCTATGCTGGAAGTCAGCTATCCTATGGAGAATGGGGTAAGTTCCTATTACATTCGCATTTCGTCTAGTACGTATAATAATAATACTAATAATAATAATATTCTACAACATTCTTCACAACGCTATCTAGAACCATGGTAAGCATAATTTAACTAGCTTGTGTTATGGAATATCTATAATACGGATAAACATTCTTAAATACTTTTTTGTTTTTGTAAATACATACATATTATACATAGAAACACCCCGACCAATGCAAATACCCATAGTATCCGCCGTGCTCTTGTCACCGCCGCGCCGGTGTGGCGGCTGTACTTGAACCAAACGGTTTGGAGCGCGACGGTGGCAAGAGACCGGATGGTATGTCATTAATGCCATGGAAAATTGGTAGGACAGTGTGGGAGGCAATATGCGTCGACACCATTGACCCTACCCATATACCTTTCACGGCTGGGTATGCTGATGCTGCTGCAGCTTCTGCAGAGGCTCTTAAGCGGCGCAAATACTCCAATCTCATTGGTGATTATGAATTTCTGCCGTTTGGAGTCGAAACGTTTGAGCCGTGGGCTCCGAGCGCCCGCAATTTCTTCAGGGAGATTGCGAAGCGTATGGTCGATTCTTCTCGTGACCAGAAAGCTGGTCTTTTCTTAGGTCAGAGAATAAGCATTGCCATACAATGTGGCAATGCTGCTATTCTTCTGGCAACGCTACCACAAGAGGCATACGATGCGGAGAAATTCCACGACGCGTTTTAACGTTTTTTATTTAATCTTATTTTTTCGTCTATTATATAAAGCCGAGATATACTCAGTATAGTAAGTTAAATTTATTATAATATATTCTAGAATATTGATTTTATTGACAGGTAGTCCGAAACTGGGAAGACATGTGCCACGTGTGGGACTATACGTTTGGCCCGAGCAAGATGAACGTGGACCCCAAGGAAACCAAGATACTGCTGACGGAGCCTCCCATGAACCCCACCAAGAATAGGGAGAAGATGATTGAGGTATGATACTTCCGGTGTTGTGTTCCCGGCAGTGAGTAGGGTAGCCAGAGCTCACTGGAGACTTTTTGTGCTGTCAGTGGGATGACCAAAGGCTTGTCCTGCTTTATCCTCTACACTGACGGCACAAAATCTCTGTTCTTACAGGGTCGGCAGCACGAATGTGACTCCACTGGTGTTACACACGTTCATAGGTCATGATAACCACTTTCCATCAGGTGGGCCTTGTGCTTGTCTGCCACCTAAGTTGTATAAAAAAAACGCTACCGATAAAATACTAATCGCAATTTTTTTTCCACCCGCGTGGAAGTCAGATCCCGTTGGCGCTCCAGCTTCTGTTCAATTTATTTTACCTTAATTTTTTTCATACAAACCTTGGCCACACAATAAAGAACGCAGTACAAAAAAAAAAATTAGTGCATTATTTGCTGAATATTTATTGGGTACTTGACTGACCAGTCAAATTTGTTACATTTTAATAAACGTCAAAGCGGTAACTGATAACAAATAAGGAAACATGTATGAAATAAATTATTGTGACGTCATAATATTCAATACTCAAATGATTTACGGACTAAAAGTAAATAAAAACGATAAAATGAGAACCGACTCAACTTTTACCGCTCTTTTACCGTTCTTTTACCGTTCTTTTACCATTCTTAATTTAATAAGCTCGGTTAAATTATTTATTTTAACTCAAACTCATTTACTGCGAAAATGGGTAATCTATACTTAATAATATTATAAAGCTGCAGAGTTTGTTTGTTTGTTTGAACGCGCTAATCTATGAAACTACTGGTCTGATTTGAATGATTCTTTCAGTGTTGGGTAGTCCATTTATCGAGGAAGGTTTTAGGCTATATATCATCACGCTACTACTTAAGGGAGCGGAGCATTGATAATAAATGTTAACAAATCCGGCAATTTTTCATACTTATTTTGAAGACTAAAACATACGGGCTCAAAGGGATATGAATCTTCAAAATATACCCCGGGCGAAGCTGGGGTGGGTCAGCTAGTTTATAGATTAAATTCAGTAAGTAAAGTGGTCCTCCACAAACCCCCTGGAGGCATGCAATTTTACAGATATTTAAACTCTGTACTTACAGGGTTGGCAGCGCGACTGTGACTCCGCTGGTTTTACAAACGTCCATAGGCCACGGTAACCACTTTTCATCAGGTGGGCCGTGTGCTTGTCTGCCATCTTAGTGGTATAAAAAGACAAATTATATTGATTATGCGCCGGTAATGATTATATAAAATTAACAAATTAAATACAATAATTAGTCCATCAAAGAGAATATGTCAGAATTTTTTCCTTTCCTTGGTACAAGTCAATAGTGTAAACATGTCAAATAAAATTTAAATGTAAAATATGTCAATAAAGCATAACTACAGGAAAATGCCCAAATAACAGTTATCCAATTAAAACTTTGCGCCAGAAAGTTCTAGAACTTGAATACAGCGGCGGCGCTTAAACCAATCACTCACGAACTCAAACGGCTTCCGTCATCAGTCCTTATTATTATTATTTTTTGATTATAATAATAATTTATTTTATAATAATAATAATTTATTCATAAATCACAATTGTAGCTTCACAGAGTAAATAATGTTGCACATTTGTAAACATAGGGTTGTTCTTCTACAATAGGTTGGTTGAGTTACTGCTCTCCTAAATCTATACTAATATTATAAAACTGCAGAGTTTGTTTGTTTGTTAAACAAACAAGTTTGAACGCGCTAATCTCTGGAACTACTGGTCCGATTTAAATGATTCTTTCAGTGTTAGGTAGTCCATTTATCGAGGAAGGTTTTAGGCTATATATCTTCACGCTACTACTTAAGGGAGCGGAGCATTGATAATAAATGTTAACAAATCTGGCAATTTTTCATACATATTTTGAAGACTAAAACATACGGGCTCAGAGGGATATGAAGCTTCAAAATATACCCCGGGCGAAGCTGGGGTGGGTCAGCTAGTAGACTATAAGTAGCCTGTGTTAAGTTAGTTAGGTAGTTGATCAGTTAGTGCACATACGCGAGCTTTTTGACGTGTTTTCATGATTTTCGCTGATACCTATAGCTACTACTATATAAATTAGCAACTACAGTGTAACATGGGTGAACACTATTGTACTTAACTATGTATATCTGTGCACAGGTAATGTTCGAGAAGTACGAGTTTGACAGCGCGTACATCGCGATCCAGGCTGTCCTCACACTGTACGCGCAGGGACTCATCTCGGGGGTCGTGGTCGACTCCGGTAAGCTTCCTTCAACTTTGCGCTGTTTTCTTTTTCATCGGGGACCCAATACCGATGGCATTCAAATCATGCGTTTTGCCTGGTATCCAATGGTGTACACACCTTTTATCTTATTTTTACGGAAAACTTACAGCTAATATAAGTACATACATATACAAAAGTAAATAGTATGAGAAGGCCACTTATAAGTTTTCACATATAAACAAAACAATGAGTATTAAATATTGGTAAACAGCAACAGAAAATAAATACATATCATAGCGAAAGATACAGAAAATACATTGATAATAATACGAAACAAATAAAGACACAATAACATGGAAAATGAAGTTCCAAGTATTTACTCTGAACCATCTCCAAAAAGTTTAATACATGAGATTTAAAAAAATTTTAGAACACTGGTGTTATAGGTGTGTTGAACACCGGCATGCTTTGTTGTACGTGCGACCAGCTCTGGTCACATATGAGTTCTGGCGATACGTAGTCCTTGCTGTGGGAGTATGAAGCAGGTTAGACCTACGTAAGTATGCAGATGGAATCCCCAGGCCAAATTTGCTCACCAACTCCGGCCCATCAACCGATCCTTTCATGATTTTGAACAAATACGTTAATTCTGCAATTTTTCTACTCTCATGAAGGGGGAGGAGGTGAAATTTTCTGCAACTATTATGATAGTTAGGAAGATACTTTCCATAATTATGTTTATTTCGACTTTTTTGAGAGCGTGCGGAAAGCTTACGCCAGACCCCTTTCCGTCAATCGGCAGCTATCCGCTTTTCAAAGAAATGTGTGTTAACTATTCAAATTGATTAATAGAGGAAAAAAATTGAATCAGTTCAAGCGGGATTTTATTTTATTTTATTTTATTTTCTACACAATAAAGATTACAATTGTGATTATCATGAAATTAAGATTATACAATCAAAGTCTGAATTGCAATCCAAAAACTTGTGCAAATAGAAAAACCAAGAAGAATTAATTAACACTAAGTACTTAATAACTATTCAAAGTAATATATACACATATTTATAGCAATTAGGTAGTTACATATTTGGACTTGGGTGTGGAATAGGGGACACTCTTGAGTGAATTAACATACGTTGCGATTTTAGCGAATATATCTAGTTCTGAGTTATTTTTAGCCATATCATTATACTGACGGGCCATCCTGACCAGGGGGTTATAGAAAGATATGTTGTTTTTATAAACCTGTAAGGCAAAAAGATTTGTATGATTAGATCTGCGTGCGCTGTGTCTGGTGTTGAAAGTTATTTGGGAGAGCAAGTAAGGGGTATCCAGTTTCGAGTGAATTATTTCACTCGAAACACACTGTGACACTGTGAGGATTCGAACCTTTCCCTTACCGGGGAATACTCTGAACGATGAGCCACCGAACTCCGCCTGAAATCATCCAAATCTTCCTATATATATCCGTCTTACGACAACTGTGGGAGCCATCTAACGATACTCGTACGAACTATCGTAACCAATGAATGATATTTAAATCATTTTTGAACATTGATTTTTGATTACTCCGCTACTCTGAAGGGAAAAAGCTGTAACTATTTTTTTTTATAAATAGAACACGTCAATTAGATTTCACCTTGCCTTGCCTCAGAAAACAGGGTCACCATTATTTACACATACCATGTGACAATGGT
Organism: Eilema griseolum; assembly: GCA_963662185.1. Lineage (NCBI taxonomy): Eukaryota > Metazoa > Arthropoda > Insecta > Lepidoptera > Erebidae > Eilema > Eilema griseolum. The sequence continues at coordinate 2,326,665 of OY759255.1, forward strand.
GACACTCAGCGTGACGGCCTCATCATATGCTTTTTCACGCCCTGATTAAAGGACCCGGGACTGTAGGAAGAAGGAAACACGTGAGCTGGTAATGAATTCCAGGCCTTAATGGTGCGACAGAGGAAAGAGTCACCGAACCGCTTGGTTCTTGATCGGATGTTCTGCACCGTGTGTGACTATAATATAAATAGGAAAATCATGCTTCGCAGGTGATGGTGTGACCCACATCTGTCCCGTGTACGAGGAGTTCTCACTGCCCCACCTCACGAGGAGGCTCGACATCGCCGGCAGGGACATCACCAGATACCTCATTAAGGTTGGCTCACTATGTATAATATGTTACAGTTCACAGCAATATGTGATGGTAAGCTGAGGACAAAGTCTCGGGAAAGAGGGTCACCATCACAGACACCAACAGGGTTACAATGATGGACCTCAGCTTCACCGCCTTATCAGATGCTTTTTTATGACCCGCTTAGAGGACTCTGGACTGTAGGATGGAGGAAACACGTGAGCTGGTGAATAGGTCCAAGACTTTATGGTGCGTTAAAGGAAAGACTCACCTGACCACTTGGTTCTTGATGGGATTGGGTATTTGACTGATTAGTCAAATTATTTACTTTTTACTAAATGTCGAAACGGTAAGTTATAAGGAAACTTGTATATAATAGTGACGTCATAATATTCAATAGTCAAATAATTTCCTATTATAAGTTCGGTGGATGTTTTCAAAGTAAATAAAAACGTTAAAATAAGAACATAACATAACATAAACTCACGCCTATATCCCCGAAGAGGTAGCCTCTGCCTACTGCCCCACACTGCTCGGGACACTGATCCCATTCCCGTAACCTGGGAGCTTATTCCAGGGACAATAAGTATTTTATTCCAATCAATTAGTAAATCTATCCCAGTACCAAATTCCAACCCATCTGTTGAGCCTTTGGATCACGATTGAATAACAAACACCTTTACAAACTTTCTTATTTATAATACTAGTAGCAAGTAGGATAATAAACAAGATAAACTCACGCTTATATCCTCGAAGAGGTAGGCAGAGGTGCTAGCACCCACATTTCGCCAGTTTATGTTTAGGTCCCAATGCGCGATCCCAATGGTGGCGAGCCTATTGCCATTAACCGGGTACTTATAAACCTACGATAAATACACACAACTTCGAAAAGCATCGAAAAGTCATTGGTGTGTGCCATGGTACAACCTGAGATCGAACCCGAGATCTTGTCTCAGACGACCCATACACTAGGCTACCGCGGTATTTTAAAATAAGAACAGTCGCAGCTTTTACCGCCCTTTTACTTCTTCTTCTTAATTTAGTAAGCTAAGTAATTTATTTTAATAACGGGAAAACACCATATGATGGTGGCATTTCGATGAACGACCCCCAGCCCCCATGAGCACAGGCCTGGGGGTGACAGGTGGAGCCGCCTGTCACCCGCAAGGCGCGCCGCCTCCCCGTTTCCGGGGACGAGTTGGGGACTCTGTGGTCCCCACACCCGAGAAGAGGGCTAGATCGTAAGAGATGGCCCTGGGTCGGCCGGGGTGCAAGGCATATGCCTATCAACCTAACCGTCGGCAACCAAAGCGACCCACAGGCGGCGTGCGTTTTGGTCGGTTCGAGTCCGACATAACCTCTTCCACTGGCTCCGGTGGGGGGTATCCGTGGGGATTTTGCGCACGTAAAAAAAATGGTGGCATTTGAGACTTGGACGTGTTGTCACTATATAACTATGTCTTTATAATACACAACTCAAAAAGATACTATATATCAAAAATAAAGTAGTTATTCATTAAAATGAAGTCGTCGTGTATCTTAAGCTGCCGCCCTAATTTCCTTTGTTCATTTCAGCTGCTACTCCTCCGAGGGTATGCCTTCAATCACTCGGCAGACTTCGAGACCGTTCGCATGATGAAGGAGAAGCTGTGCTACATCGGGTACAACATCGAACAGGAGCAGCGGCTGGCTTGGGAGACCACCGTGCTAGTGGAGCCCTATGTGGTATGTATCTTCATCTGAGTACACGGTTATAGCCATAGTTTGTACTTTGGAGCCCGAGGAACCTCTCCATTATTATCTAAGCGTAAGTCCTGGTCGCATCCAGGGTAGGTCCCACCCTCCGGAGTCCGCTCCTCCTGACCGGACTGGTGTCGAACCAGGGTAAACGGCGTAGTGTGTTTTCCGAGGCACTGAGGAATCTCATTGCCTTTATAACAATGGTCTTAAACTCACTTTAATCCACAGATCGACCTGCCTTGTGTTGCTTAACTTTGTAATTTTTCTTTTCTTTTCATTTTTTGCATGATTTTGTCTTTTATGGGACCGAATGCCGTCTGACCAAGCCTTCCCCTGGCCTCTCCCCTCCTGGTCTTGATGGGGCTTGTGAAATCTGAAATAAGGAAAGGTTTTGTTGTTTTGTATCAAGAGAACTTATTCCTTCTGAGTGTGGACATATAATTCGCAGCTACCCGATGGGCGAGTCATCAAAGTGGGAGGCGAGAGGTTCGAGGCTCCGGAGGCGCTGTTCCAGCCGCACCTCATCAACGTGGAGGGGCAGGGCATCGCCGAGCTCGTCTTCAATACTATACAGGTAAACATCTAAACTAATATTTAAGATTTTTGCAAAAAGAGTTAAAAACAACGCGCCTAAAAAGATTTCATTTCAAAGAACTATGACATGTGATTGGCACTATTTGTTTAATGGTGTATTAGCCATATATATTAAAAAAATAAACTATACAGCATTCAGTTAGGTACTTGACTGAAAGAAACAATTTTGTAGCGACTTTTTATAAAAAACACATATTAAACAATTAAACTAAGCTAACTAAATAGTAGTTCAATTTCCGTTTTAAGTATTTAAAATGAGATTTTAAACAGAATAATATCGAGGAGATAGAACACGGCGGTATTCCCGTCCGAATTGAGCAGTCCGACTGGGGAAGTACTTTCACCCTACAGAATACCACGGCTATAATAACCTCGTGTTGTTCCCGGTGGTGAGTAGAGTAGCCAGAGCTCCTAAAGAATTTGTGCTGTCACATGTCAGTGGGAAGACTAAAGGCTTGTTCTGCTTTGTCTTCTACACTGACGGCACAGAAACTCTGTACTTACAGGGTTGGCATCGCGAGTGTGACTGCTCTGGTGTTACAAACGTCCATAATTCACGGTAACCACTTTCCATCAGGTGGGCCGTGTGCTTGTCTGCCACCTAAGTGGTATATAAAAAATAAAAAGTCTGACCCAGCCATCTTTTTCAGGTCGTCCGTCCATCTGGCTAGGGGGCGTCCTACCTTTCTCTGTGTCCACCATTAACGTGTTAATCGCCTCGAAAAAAATGAAATAACTAACCTATTATTGGTGCAGGCCGCCGACATAGACATGCGCAACGAGCTGTACAAGCACATCGTGCTGTCGGGAGGGTCCACCATGTACCCGGGGCTGCCCTCGCGCCTCGAGCGGGAGATCAAGCAGCTGTACCTCGAGAGGGTGCTCAAGAACGACTGCGACAAGCTTGCGGTGAGCTATGCTACAAACTAATATATACCAGGAGATATATCTGCGACCCGAAATGTACTCAAATTGTGCTCTATACGTCCAGTATTCATTTCTTGTAATATATAAATAATAACTTTAATGAGTAAAGGTTACTATAAAGTGGATGAGTACCTCAATGATGTTAATGCGTGGTCAATATAATTCTCTTGCTCGCACAAAATAAATTGTAAACTGAAGCAAATTTAAAAAAGAAAAATAATCTAGTTCTAATGTAGTTCGCTGAGTTTCTTGCTGGTATCTTCTCAGTAGAACTAACCTACCGAACCAGCGAAAGAATCATTTTCCAATGGTTTATTTTTACATTATTTACTTAATATTTTTATATTATTTCTTGATATACATAATTGTAAAATTTTGACGTTCATATGTGCTCTTTGTGTGCCTAAACTGAATAAATGAAATTGATTCTTTGATTCTTGGTTGTGTTATGGCGGTGGACGAACTCAAACACCAAGCTTAGACTATTACAAAACAATCCACGACCTCCAGGGCCTTATACAGGGTGTATTTTTGAAACGGGGCAGTAAAGGCAAGTACCTTAACCGTTGCAGTTACAGCAAAACGTTCTTAAAAGACCTTCCCTAACTTTTTGGGACATTTTGAACTGCATTCACAGATTTTGTAAAAAACTTACAGTTGGCAAAAAAAATGCAAAAAGTTCAATTTTTTTTTTATGCCAATCGATTCTATTTCATGTGGGGATCAAAAAACTCTATGGGACCATTTTAGCTTTCAGTACTAGAAAAGACAGAAATCGCCAAAAACGTTTTCCATACATTTCGTGCGGAAATATGATAAATCAATTCGAAAGTCATAGGTCAGGTAAAATTTTGAACTTTTTTAAATAAAAAAAATCATTTAAACATTTAAGAAACTGGTTTATGAAATAAATTGCTCAAAATGATTTCCATTTTCACGAATACATAAGTCTATCCTTTTATGCACTGAACGAATGGCGGCTAATAATGTTCTGGGATGAATATTACGTAAAATGGTCATTAATGCATCCTTGAGCTCTTGAACACTGGCGTACGTCGTCTTATAAACCTCGTTTTTCACGAAGCCCCATAAAAAAAAATTAAGTGGTGTTAGATCGGGGCTACGAGGTGGCCACTGTGTTGGACCTTGTGTACACAAGACAAAAACGATAGCCTGTCTAGTGATATAAGTATTATACAGATCGTTATATTGATTTTGGCAAGCAGAAAAAGTCACCAGTATGTTCTACATAAATGTGTGTGTAACAAAACTCGTTTCCTCACTCACACACACTTATACACTTGCAAATTACAATTGATTCAAAACCACTCGTATTTATTTATCATCAGTTACACTTTCTTTAGTAATAACAATAACTCATAAAATTTTTATTACTGGTATAATTATGAACGTAGTTTTTGTTAATTTCTTGTAAGTCTCCGTGACCCCAGGGTTTACAGATTCGCTTTTTAAGTGTTAAAATCCTGCAAAGTTTTGAGTTCGAATCCCAGTCAAATTTTACTTTTTGAACTTTTAAATATTTGTATATCTTCATGTTAATTACTTACCTATTAAGGGAATGTTGAGGTAACATCACAAAAGTATCTTGATATTTTAGTTATTTTTTTATAGCAACTTAAATCAGTAGTATTTTTATTATTACTGAGCGAGTATTGTTGCACACACATTGCATTAATGTTTCTCGTATTGGAATTTATGCTACCCTCATTCTCATGATTAAAATAACATGATAATTTTATTTTTAACTGTCAACAATTGGATGCATTGTGCTTTCCACACGGTTAAATTAACAACTTAAACGTTCTTTAATATCACAAACAAAATAAAGAACAAAAACAAAACTATTTATTAACGTAAACGACTACATCAATATAGTAGCGGTTCGAACTCGCTACCTTTGAAATGTCTTTACGCCTGTAATACCACTCAACTACGTGAGCCTGTGCTAAAATGGTGAAATTTACTTTCTCATTCGATGGCAGGCAAATTGCACACATATTCAAACGTTCACGATTCACGAATATTCATGATCATGCACACTGGCACACATAAACGTATTACACTAATACGCCTTTAACGATGACGCACACATGTGACTTCAAAGCAATGAGTTATTGTTGTGTGAACACACATATGTATAACATACGGGTGCTTCCACTTGACCCAGATCATAAATAGATTTTATTAGATGGATAGGCTATCTTTTTTGTCTTGTGTACCTATCCACTGTGTACCGAATAGGCGGCTCAAATTGGAACGTGAAAGGTGACTGTTATGTGGCGGAGCACCATCTTGTTGAAAATGAACTTTTCGCAATTCCGACAGGGGCCATTCGTCCATCTCGTTTTCAAGATGGTGTAAAATGACTTCATTATACATGGCAGAATTCAGTTTCCCTTCATAAAAATCCACCATTATGACTCGATTGGACATTATACCACACCAACAGTTGAATGAGAAGCGAACCTGATTATGACTTGCCGTAACTCTTAGTGGATTTTCTTTGGACCAATAGTGGTGATTTTTTCTGTTGTACATACCGTTATTGGAAAAATTCGTTTCGTCTGACCACAGTATTTAATTTAAAAATTCATGATCTCTGCTTATTTTTCCTCTTAGCCATCTGCAAAAAGTAAGCCTTCGAACATCATCACCCGGATGTAACACTTGAACTATGCGCCCATATCGATAGCACTTGTAGCCGTATTTCTTCCATATCTTTATCACAAGGGAGTGGGATACACCTACTTCAAGGGCGACTTGCCTGGACGATACCTCTGGATATGCTTCGACATAAGTCAGAACCGCAATCTCCGTGTCCATGTCCACACGAGGCTGCCGCTTTCTTTTGAAAGAACCCTGCAATTCCAGGTTTTTCAAAAGATTTGTAATAACCTTTCTTGTTGGCACATGCCGCAACGGATACTTATAGCGGTACCACACTAATGTAGCTCCCGCATTTCGATTATTGACAAAATACGCTTCTAATAAGTCAATTTTTTCACGATTAGAAGACATTTTAGCGAAAATCCTTAATTAATAACTCATACGAAGTTTCTCAGCTGAAACTAAGTATAACACACAGATTTTCGAATCAAATTCGAAATTTGAGGGTAAAAATTCTTTTTATTTACTTTACAGTCAATTCTACCCACTTCCTGGCCATAACAAAAAGTTAGACCATCGTAGAAATTTGTTTCTGTTGCCGAAATGTATGGGAAACGTTTTTGGCGATTTCTGTCTTTCCTAGTACTGAAAGCTAAAATGGTCTCATAGAGTTTTTTGATCCCCACATGAAATAGAATCGATGGGCATAAAAACATTTTTTGGACTTTTTGCATTTTTTTGCCAACTGTAAGTTTTTTACAAAATCTGTGAATGCAGTTCAAAATATGTCAAAAAGTTAGGGAAGGTCTTCTAAGAACTTTTTGCTGTAACTGCAACGGTTAAGGTACTTGCCCTTACTGCCCCGTTTCAAAAATACACCCTGTATATGTGTCCTGAGGTATGTATTAGAGTATGGAAATTGAGGAGTAGTCAAATAAAAGTGTCCTCTCCCCTGTTCCAGAAATTCAAGATCCGCGTGGAGGACCCTCCGCGGCGCAAGGACATGGTGTTCATCGGCGGCGCCGTGCTCGCCGAGGTGTGCAAGAACAGGGACAACTTCTGGCTCTCGCGGCACGACTACCTGGAGCAGGTGCGCCAGGGGCTCATCCTGCAGCGTTATCGTTATATTATATATTAGACGACCTTCGTGGCGTAGCGGTGGAGCATTCGACTGCTGTGCAGGGGGCGCGGGTTCGATTCCCGCTCAGTGCAAATATTTGTATCCATGAATATGTATATTTGCATTGGTCTGGGTGTTTCTATGTATAATATGTATGTATTTATAAAAAAAAAGTATCTAAGTATGTTTATCCGTATTCTAGATTCCATAACACAAGCTAGTCAAGCTATGCTTACCATGGGTCTAGATAGCGTTGTGTAGAATGTCTTGAAATATTTATTTATTTATATCTTATTCTTCTTCTTTATCTTACCCTCGGAGTCTGGGATCCGCTTTTGTAACTGCAGGACGGAACACGGCAATATGGCTTCACCACGCCTGATGTTAAGCAAAGTCTCAGGAAAGAGGGTCATATCATATCATACGTTACAATCGTGGCCCTCAGCTTGACGGCCTCATCAGATGCTTTTTCACGCCCCGCTTAAATGTCGATTCAATTCGAATGGTTATAGCTTCTAGAATGCGAATAAACATACCTAAATACATTTTCTTTTTATATAAATATATGTATAATTATCGCCGGAAGCTAACCCTAGAAGTGAATTAACACCCACATTCTACCAATAAGGGGTGAGCCTATTACCGTCTTCCCGACACCATTGTTGCCTCGAACCATGTATCTGAGGCTGAGTCTGAGCTGTATATATCTGTCTGATGTTAAACAGCCCTATCCCTTATTCGACATACACCATATGGGAAAAGATAGAGTGTTAAAAATTCTGCTCTGCCGGACTCTCTCATACATATTATACATACAAACACCCCTACCAGGAGGATGCAAGGCGAAAGCGGCAGCGTACGAAGGCACTCAGGCGCCGGAGGTCGATGAATGACCTCCGCCCCCCATGAGTGCAGGCCTGGGGGTGACTGGTGGGTCACCCTGGCAGAAGCAGGCCGAAGCGGCGGTGCGCCTCCCCATTTCCGGGGACGAGTTGGGGACTCTGTAGTCCCTTCACCCTAGGAAAGGGCCAGATTGTGAGATGGCCCTGGGTCGGCCGGGGTGCGACGGATATGCCTGTCAACCTCACCTTCGGCAACCAAGACGACCCACAGGCGGCGTGCGTTTTAGTCGGTTCGAGTCCGACATAACCTCTCCCACCGGCTATGGTGGGATTTTGCGCACGTAAAAAAAAAAAAAGTGTACAACTATTATCATTGTTTTGGTAACTTTACTCTTTATTAACAAATCATAGATTTTTCTGAAGCAACTGTCCTCTCACATCCGAACCCTGAGAGGAAAGCCTACACCAGAGATGTCTGTTGTTAATTTAGCCGGTGCCCCGTCTTGTAGGTGAGGCGCGTGTGCCTCAAGGATGTAGCTAGGGCTGGGACTTTGCCATACAACTATGATAATATTGTTTTCTTTCCAGGGTATCTCCTGCCTGAGGAAGCTTGGCCCCCGCGCCAGTTAATGCCTGGATGGTCTACTTAATTATTATTAATAGAAATAATAATGCATGCAGGCAGATAAAGACTATCACAGAAGATTATCGACGAACGGCCCATAATAATAACAGATCTAACACAGGATACTTAGATTTATTGTTATTATATTTTTATTTATATTGTGAACGATTACGTCATTATTATCATATATAAAAGATGGACGGATGCCAATATTTGATGCTAAAGAGCGACTTTGACGAACACAATATTAATTCAAATGTTTGCTTACCCTTCACACTAAAAGAATTACAGACGGAACGCATAGAGCTAGCGTGTGAAGCCGTGTAACGAAAATACCATTTCACTCGCACTAGTGCATGCACACAGTTTGCTAAATTGTACACTCAGTGACTTACCCTATAGGTAGGACAAACTAACGCTTATAAAGAGCTTTGATAAAAAAAGCCTTTGGATAAAATGTTCGGTAAAACTCTTTAAATTACAGAATACCGCGGCCATAATAACTTCGTGTTGTGTTCCCGGCGGTGAGTAGGGTAGCCAGAGCTCACTGGAGAGTTTTTGTATTGACATTGAAAAGACCAAAAGCTTGTCTTTGTCTTTTACACTGATGGCACAGAAACTTTTATGCTTACAGGGTTGGCAGCGCGACTGTGACTCCCTTGGTGTTGCACACGTCCATAGGCCACGGTAACCACTTTCCATCAGGAGAGCCGTGTGCTTTTCTGCCACCTAAGTGGTATATTATAAAAAATTACAAACAATATCTAGTTACTTGTGAAAAATTTGGCTGTCGCTAATCTTCTTGTAACGTTAGAAAGAGACAAGTATTCCGTTATTTTAAGTCTAGAAATGTAAACCAATGATTTTATAACATTAATTATTATGCATTTATACTTATTTAACATTAATTTCTAATTTGTAATTACGTGTTTCCTTTTTTTTATATTTTTTTATATAGGACACGTCAATTAGACTTCGCCTTGCCTGATGGTAAGCTGAAGGCAAAGTCCCAGAAAAGAGGATCACTAGGGTCCGGGGGCCTTTAAGCAGGGTGTGAAAAAGCATCTGATGAGGCCGCCAAGCTGAGTGCCACCATTGTAACACTTAGTGTCTGTAATGGAGACCCTCTTTCCTGAGACTTTGCCTTTAGCTTACCATCAGGCGAGGTGAAGTCAAGTTGGCGTGTCTTACATAAAAAAAAATTACTACAGGTTTATTGTGCGCTAGGTACAGCTAGCCAACTATCCCAGTGGTCAGTATCCCTAACTTAACTGGTGCAATTAATGTATTACATTGCCGGTTAAATATTAATCTGGTCGAAGTGTCAGACAAATCAAAAAGCTGTGTGCTGGTCTGCTACCTATATACATACATACATATAATTACGCCTTTATCCCCGGAGGGTTAGGCAGAGTTGAATTAACACCCACATTTCACCAATCATTGAATTCAGTCCCGCGTAATAGGGGGTGAACCTATTGCCGTCTTCCGGGCACTATTGTTGATTCGAGCAATGCATCTAAAGCTGAGTCTGGGCTATATATATGTCTGATGTTAAACAGCCCTAACCCTTAGTCGCCTTGTACGACACCGCATCGGAAGTGATGGGGTGGCCCAAATTCTACTCTGCCGGGAACCACGCGGCGGTCTGCCACCCAAGTGGTATAAAAAAAAAAAAAGATATGTATGTACGTATGTAACATTATTGTATATCATGGAATGTGATAGTTCAAAAGTTATTCAAAAAGAAGCGTCGATAGTTTAGTGGTTAAGGAGTCGGCATTACGATCGAAAGGTCCCGGGTTCGAATACTGGCTATTACACTACCGACGTGAACTCACTCCTAACATAAGCCATTTAGCTTAGCTAGAGGGTTAGAGGGAATATTAGTATAATCATATAATCACGCCTTTATTCCCGGAGGGTTAGACAGAGGTGAATTAACACCCACATTTCACCAATCATTGAATTCAGTCCCACGTAATAGGGGGTGAACCTATTGCCGTCTTCCGGACACTATTGTTGGCTCAAGCCTTGTATTTGTGCCTGAGTCTGAGCTGTATATATCTGTCTGATGTTAAACAGCCCTATCCCTTAGTCGCCTTGTACGACACCGCATTGTAGGAGATGGGGTGGTCCAAATTCTACTCTGCCGGGAACCACGCGGCATATTAGTAATTTATAAAAATAATGTCCTATAAAAAATTGGGGTTGAAAAGCTTACCCGAGTTACGGTTAGCATTCCCGTGACATCATCGATAATGTTAAAACATTACATGTTTTGTTCTCATACCATTTAATGCGGAACCTAGCCCACTTCCATATCTCTTTTAGTTAGGTTACTTAACTAAAACTAAACAATCTTGATGTCTCTTTACACAAACACATATTAAACAAATTGACTACATCAGTATCAAAATAAACGGGATATTTACCATGTTTCATTGTTTTGAGTTTCCGATATTTCGGCGCTGTTGCAAGCATCATGATCACGGAGGAACTGGAGTAGTGGCGGTGAACAGCGCCGAAATATCGGAAACTCAAAACAATGAGACATGGTAAATATCCCGTTTATTTTGATACTGATGTGAGTGTCCATGATAGTTTAAATACCTAAATTGACTACTGGTTCCAAAACTCCATCAAAATTCGGTTAAGATATAGAAAAAATTTCGGTTCAGGCGTGATTCGAACCCACAATATTTCCTTTGCAGGAGGAACAACCACTAAACCACAGAATCTTTCCAAATTCTTCTATATATTGTTTAACTATAGTTAAGAATCTAATTAAACAGAGTATAGTTCTATGATTCTAATATATAACAAGATTATTACTCAAGTGGAATAAGGCACGAGCAGTAACACGCGTATGAATAATGTAACTTTTATTAAATATAATTATAATTTTGTAAATTACTACTTGATATATATAGGAATATTAAACTTTAAGTAACTGAAATTATGTATATTGTAATTTTTTTAATAAATAATTTTAATTACTTAAATATCGGCGTTGTTTTATTAATCCTGTAATTAATATCCTCGAATTTACCTACTTTTTGAATTAGTGTGTATTAAATTGTCCATTGTTTCGCCATTTTTTTTATACAACAGGTGGCAGACTAGCACACGGCCCACTTGGTGGAAAGTGGTTACCGTGACGTGTGTAACACCAGGGGAGTCACCCGTGCTGCCGACCCTGTACGAACAGAATTTCTGTGACCGACGAGCATGCATGAAGAATGTAATGAGAGTGAATGAAGCGAGAGTAGTGTGTCAGGATCGAAGCAAATGGAGAGGGAAATATACGTGATTTATGTATGTATGTATATATCTTTAAGTTATTACAGAAATAAAAAACCAAAAAATTACATTAATAATTACGTTTATTTAAAAATCGCAAATGCAAAATTTTCTTTCATTTACAAATTACACATAAATCATCAAAACTGATATATTCCAATGTTTCAAATTCAAATTTATCAATTTTAATAACATATATATGTGTATATATAACATACGCTACACTTAAAAGTAACTATTCAAATAAAATACACAGTAAAGCTAGATTTCCTAAAAGAAAACATTAAACAGTCAGTCGATATCACATAAGAATATAAAAATTACTACTACGCGGATAAATATGACTTTAACACACTTAAATAATAATTAAAATAATTTTAGTAATGTAATTTATAATTAAAGTAAGTTTTAAACATAGTTACACTAACAGACGCCGCACAGAACAAGTTCACTTATGATATTGTTTCGTGCAGATCGTTGCACGAGATTTGCATTATGAAATGGTAGATATTTAATTTATTAACTTTAATTTTGTTCGATTTTAATTCTCATCTATTTTTTTTAATAAAGTTGTTGGCAGACAAGCACACGACTCACCTGATGGAAAGTAGTTACCATAGCTTATGTACGTGTTCAACACCAAGGGAGTCACACTCGCGCTGCCAAACCTGTAAGCACAAGAGTTTCTGTGCCGTCAGTGTAAAAGACAAAGCACGACAAGCTTTTGATCTTCCTACTGACAGTACAAAAACTCTCCAATGAGCTCTGGTTCACCGCCGGGAACACAATACGAGGTTGTTATGGCCGCGGTATTCTGTAGGGCGGAGGGTACTTCCCCAGTCGGACTGCTCAATTAGACGGATATACCGTCGTGTCCTACCTCATCTCATTAGCGATGGACGCAACAACTACTGAATGTTTTATGATGCGCTTTTTTTTTATTAGAAAGCTAGACATAAAATCTGCCATATGTTTGATGATCGCGATTGCTTAAGAAGAATCAATGATATGATTAAAAAACGCGATAATCGAAGTTTATGCGGGCGGAGCCGGGGTATCAGTTATTATAAAATATTTGTATAAAATAAAAAAATAGCCTCCGTCGCGTGGTTCCCGGCAGAGTAGAATTTGGGCCACCCCATCTCTTCCCATGCGGTGTCGTACAAGGCGACTAAGGGATAGGGCTGTTTAACATCAGACAGATATATACAGTCCAGACACAGCCTCAGATGCATGGCTTAAGTCAACAATAGTGCCCGAAAGACGGCAATAGGTCCACCCCCTATTACGTGGGGCCGAATTCAATGATTGGTGAAATGTGGGTGTTAATTCACCTCTGCCTAACCCTCCGGGAATAAAAACGAGATTATATGTATGTATGCGTGCAGTCTACATGTCATAAGTAAATGTGGTCATAAGTAGATGTGCAAGTTCAACGCAAATGGCAACACCGACTGAGATTTACTTATATGCTTGTTCTCTGTTCATCAAATTATGATCAATCACGTCACTGTTGTGACGTAATTAGTAATATGGCCATAAGCTCTTCCTAAAGCCTCTTATCTATACAATATAACACCTAAAAATTAGCATTTAGAATTGCCACGACATTTAAATTCAAAAATAATATTAATTTAAGTCATATATCAATACTAGAGATATCGACAAATATTTAAATTAATGATCTATATGTTCTCACAAAACGTACTCATAAGTACGAGGAAATTGGAAGAACAGACAAGCCCACCAAAGTTACAATATTTCATTAAAAAGTTTCAATTTCACTGGCAACACCTTCACAGCGATTTTCCAATTGCGTCCTGCGCTTTGGAGCATGGAGGTCTGTGTTTTAATAGGTACACAGACTTTTCCGGGAGCAAGTATTAGCTTGTGGCTGTGGTTAAGTATTGAGCCGACATAGTCTAGCAAGAATCCAGGATTTTATTAGCCATATAAACATACAGCCGATGACAGTATGCCCGCTTGACGGCAATAGGCTCGCCCCCTATTACGTAGGATCGATAATCATAGCGAAATATGGGTGTTAATACAGCTCTACCTGCCCCATCTGGTATTTATAGGCGTGAATATTCGTGTATCTTTACTCAAAGAAGAGGGTATACATGTGGGAGTACATCAAGGCTAAAAGAATGTAAGCGACAATGAAGGGTGACAAGAGAATCGTCTTTATCTTCTGCGAAAGACACCTCCAGTCATCAGTTTATTGGCATATCAAAATGTAAAGTGCCATCAGCTATACACTTGACACCGTGTAACGAAAATCAATGAAATCAACTCTGCAGTGTCATGACGTTATTAAATAATGTATTTTTCACTAAATATCCTGGCACTATAAAATCTATTACAGTTTAACTGTAACTACATACAATATAGTTGTAAAAAAGCTACTTACTTGACTAATAGTAATTATACTAAACAAATCAATTGAGAAAGTTTTAAAATATAAAGAAATATTATATAATACGTTCATTCTGCTTGGAGGAACAATTAAAGCAAGAATAGTTCAGAAATTGAAATTTTACTATATTAGTGACGTCACAAATAGGTTTGATAAAAAAATAGTTCACCCACGACCTATAAGTAACAATTTAGACGCGATACAGTTCAGAAACTCAAAAAAAGGAAGTTTTTTTTTAATCTGATTTTTTTTAATTAAAATTACTAGCTGCAAAAAATAGGTTTATATAGCAACGAAACGTTAAATAAAACAGTCTTTACTCACAGAAATACTTAAACTATGAGATTTCTAATTACTGAGATTAATAATAGTTATATTATTTTTTAATTATTATCTATGACGTAACTTATATCTATAAATGCATTATCTGGTCACTGTTCGTTCTAAAATGTACAAAACTATATTAAATTAAGATATAAAACTTAGCCGATAAGTAATGAATTCATTTTTTATCGATTCTAATCAAATATCGAATAAGCACCACAGATTAAAATATAAAATACTACTAGGTACCTTAATTTTTATTCTGTGAAGCTAATTCGGCGGGATTTTTCGGCGGCATCGGCATTGACTTCTTTGTAACCAGACAACCTGTTTAGAATAAAAATTGTGTCCAAATTCCATCCCGTCTCACTAAGGAATTTGGTACGAGATGCATACTAGATAAATGAGATAATAAATTTTGACACTTATTTGTATACGCATAGCGCGCCTTTTTTGTTATGTCATCTGTACTTGTTTAGTAGCTATAATAAAAGTTGATTATTTTTTTCTGGTTAGGTCGTGGTTTTTGAGATACCTTGTTGTAAACAACTTGTTTAATTCTACATAGAAGTCAATGCTTTGATGTTATAATGTTAACCGCTGCCATAGACTTGAAAAGGGAAAATTGGCACTATTTTATGAATTTAGTGATAATTCTTCACTATTTTTTGTTCAAATGGACATATAGCTATGTCCTGCGTGAATGTATCTGTTCGGAAACCGCTCCAAAAAGCACTAGTATTTTTTTATATTATTTAGCGTCAGTACAAGTTGCTTATGGCGTATGACGTCACCAAAATGGCCGCTTACACTTATATCCTAAGACTTCGATTCAATCAGGACGTTTCATATCAATTTCGGACGACATTTTACTACTAAATACATGGCTTAACTTAATATTTCTAACTTCAGTCTTAATCACTAGTTTTATTTACAAATGGCAGTATCATTTAGCTTTTGTCATTTTACAATTTTTATTTAATACAAGCCTTATCGGCGGGATTTTGTTACAGATATTGTGACAAATAAATCCTGGAAACAACGCACGAAAATCACTCTTCCCACTAAAGAATAAATTATTCTCTATATTTCTTATTTTTAACACCCGCAGTCTATTATATACTTATCATCTTGTATGAGAGTTTCAATTCTCTTTGCCACTCACGAGAGAGATCTTAGTTGATGTCCCAGAGTTTAAATACCACAGTATCTGTTTGCAAATTCATCTAAGATTAGTTAAACCTAGATTTATAATTACCTTAAAGTACAAATCGAATAATAAATGCATCAAAATGGCTATATATTTCACTATAAATACAAAATGACTGATTAAGGGTCTATTGCCACTTGAACGCCCAAATATACCTTGTTGCGTACAAGGCGTCGCACGCGGTGTAGTGTGATCTAACCCTAACTTTTATTATTTCTGTAATTAAATATTCATTGCAAAATCCCGAATATGTTGACCATTTTATTTAAAACATTATACAAAATTAATTGATTGAAAATAAAACAATTTGAATTTTTTGCTTTTGAGAGAGAAAATTTCATAATATGCGAGTATGCATAGAATTGCGAAAACTTTACTTTAATTTGGGTACAAGGTCGACCATCTAATCTCTAAACTTTGAGAGGAAATCCTGCAATAACGAGTCGTACCTCTTTATAAGTTTGTATGACATATAAGTATGATAAGAAATATTTTTTTTATCTAGCGAGAATACAGACAATTTTCTCTCAAATTACAATAATCCTAAATAATAATTTAATAGTTAAGGAGTAGGCCTTACGATCTGTAGGACCCGGATTCGCATACTGGCCACACTACTGACGTGAACCCACTCCTAACACAAGCAATTTGATTTTGATTTGATTTAGCTTAGCTGGAGGGGTTAACGGGAAACCTAGCAATTTCAGTTGCCAATATTGTTTAATAAATATTGTTTTGAAAACTTCTAAACACAAAAACCTCAATAATAGCTGCACAGTCCTTGTATTAACGCTTAGAGTCCTTCCCTTTTACTCATCACCCCTCACTGCTCGGTCTTGTCCTGCGACTTCAGGGAGGTGGTCTCGGATGTGAGGTCTTGCAGTAAGGCATTAATCTCGTCATAGATCTCCGTGAACTGAGGTCGCTCCACCGGAGATTTGCTCCAGCAGCGTTTCTGTGGTAAGAACGAGGTTATTGAAATACGCCTGTAAATTTTCGATGAGGTAGGCAGAGGTACCTCTCGCTTGTACCTCATCAGAGCTACTAAGAAAGGGACTATTGTTCTCTTTCACTAAAGGTATGTTTAACTCAAGTGTACTCACAAGTAGAGCACCCAGCGGCTCGGGCATCGAACTCGGCACCGTCCACTCGAGCGAGTCATTCTTCACTCGCTCCAGCACTGAGTTGTCGTTCAACTTAGCGAAGGGGAGCTCCGCTTTTGTGTAAATCTGGAAATTAATTTTATTATTAGTCATGTTCTAGTTAAGGATCGCAAGCCAAGCTGCCCGCGTACGAAGGCAACTCGGGTGACAGAGGTTGATGAACGACCTCCGACGCCCGAGTTCGAGCCGACGACCTCCGGGGACGGGACTCTGTGGTGGAGATCTAGAGAGATGGCCCTGAGTCGGCCGGGGTGCGAGGGATATGCCTGTTAACCTCACCTTCGGCAACCAAAAACGACCCACAGGCGGCGTGCGTTTTGGTCGGTTGGAGACCGATATAACCTCTTCCACCGGCTCCGGGGGAGGGGGTAGTTATCCGTGGGGATTTCTAGTTCATTTGTTTGCTAATCCTGGTTGCATCTAATTAAACGGTTTTATTTAGCTCACCCCGTTTGTTTTATTATTTATTCTTGGGTCAAATTTAGTAATTCAAATTTCACTCTCTTCCTGTCAACCGATTAATCTGAAATTTTGTATACACTTTGGATTTTGGTGACAATACAATTATGTTTATTCATTATCATTATAAATTCAAGATGGCCGCCGCTACAAAATGGCGGATAATTTATGTTTTATTAATCCCATCAATATGGGTATCAAATGAAAGGGCTCAACAAGCAGAATACAATATACTATAAAAAATTGAAATCCATGATGGCGGCCGCTACAAAATGGCGGATAACATAGGTTTTATCAATCCCATCAATATGGGTATCAAATGAAAGTGCTCAACCAGTAGAATACAATGTACTATATAAAATTAAAATCCAAGATGGCGGCCTCTACAAAATGGCGGATAACTTAGGTTTTATCAATCCCATCAACATGGGTATCAAATGAAAGGTCTCAACAAGTAGAATACAATTTACTATGCAAAATTGAAATCTAAGATGGCCGCCGCTTGGAAGCGGACTGCAATAAACTAACGGGCAAGAAACCTTGCAATAATGAAGCACTAAATGAATTAAACAGAATGCGAAATAAAAACTAAAAACTAGAAAATAAAAATAGGCAAAAAAACTTTTTAAGTTAAACGGTTTTATGTTAAACATACATTGCAATGTTTAAGATAAATGTACTAAAAACCAAAAAATAATAAAATAGATACAGTCGTGGGAATTATAAACATATGCATAGACTAGACTAAAATATAAAACCGTGGGGCACGTCAATTGTCTCTCTTTTATTTACATGGAGTGTATAACTATTGGAATTTCCATGAGCAAGAAAAAAGTAAGTAATTTCCTCACCGTCTGCGGGCCAACTGCCTAACGACGAATTAAACGATTCTTCTATCGCACATTAAGTCGATAATTTGTAGACAATTGACGTGCCCCACGGTTTTATATTTTAGTCTAGTCTATGCATATGTTTATAATTCCCACGACTGTATCTATTTTATTATTTTTTGGTTTTTAGTACATTTATCTTAAACATTGCAATGTATGTTTAACATGAAACCGTTTAACTTAAAAAGTTTTTTTGCTTATTTTTATTAAATCCGTCATTTGATTACGAATATGACACATTACATGTTACCCAATCTTAAATATGTATTAAAGAGTGCCCGTACCTCCCACACGGTGACGGCGAACATGTACACGTCCGACTTGGTGGAGTAGTCGCCCTCTAGCACCGCCTCTGGCGGCAGCCAGCGGAGAGGGATCACCTGCACAACATTACATACACTTTAAAGAAAGGTTTTTTAAGACTATCTGCAAAAAAATACTCGACGTCTTCATGACTGCAGTCCAGGAGAGTATTAGATAAATAATTTATATTAGATAACGTAAGTCAAGAGTATACAGCTCAGACTCAGACACAGGCACAAGGCTTGAGTCAACACGGTGCCCGGAAGACGGCAATAGGCTCACCCCCTATTACGTGGGACCGAATTCAATGATTGGTGAAATGTGGGTGTTAATTCACCTCTGCCTAACCCTCCGGGGATAAAGGCGTGATTATATGTATGTATGTATGTATGTAAGTCAAGACTTGTCCAGAATAATGGGTTTGTGACGATAATATTCATGTTTGACACGCCATCTAGTGACAGCAAGCTGAACTACTTCAATAATCCTGAATCGCGTAATTGAAGTTTTCCCGCTATTCATTTTTTTTATCATTTGAACAGCAAGCGTTGGGTCGTGGTTTAAGAGGTGTGGTCATTTTGCCTGGTTGGAGGAACAGTCTGCATCCCACCCTGTTTCTCGACATGTGTACCTGTTCATGTAGCTTGTAGTACTCGTGCGAGTCGGGCCCCCTCGTGAGCGCGGGGAAGGACAGCTTCAGCTGCAGCTTGGGGGTAATCACACAGTTGCGGGCTGCTATGTCTCTGTGTTGGGAGGAAATAGTAATTAGTACAAGTAAAGGTTTAATATATAGATCTGCGGGATAGCTATGCGAGGGTCAGGTGAATGTCGGTCCCACTAAATTTAGAAGAAGAGAAGAGTGTGGAATTCTTAGATTTATTTATTCTTATAATTGCAAATACAGGTATATGGGATGTTATGTTCGTACAATTAAGTAACACTATATTTAGCCTTGCGGCGTGCAATATTTTGTCAATAAAAAAAGGAGTTACAGTCCATCAAATCTAAGAGGTACCGTTTGACGTTTCATATTTTTCAAACCGAAACAACTTTGTTCATACGTACATTATTCAGTTTCGATAACCTTTTTCATAAAACCATGAATTTAGAAAGATTTCATTATTGTATCTAAAAATGTACAATTCTTAATATCTAAATGTAATTGAAAACTTTCAAACAAAGCAAAATAACACATATTTACACAGTAAATAATTTCTAATAGTTATATTCTTGACCGCATTACAAAGTTACGTAGTTAGGTCACTGCACGTAGTGTTGCGACTCTTCGGATACACTTGTATGCAAAAAAATCGTTTACATATACGAAAAATCGAATGTATTATTTACAAATTACACTTGACAACCAAACAAATATTTTTTCATGTGAATGGGATTTATCTCACATATTACGATTACATAACTAAATAGTTATGTAATCGTAAAATATGAGATAAAACCCATTCACATGAAAAAACGATTACATAACTAAATAGTTATGTAATCGTAAAATATGAGATAAAACCCATTCACCAAAAATACGTATTTATAAATCAAATATATTTGCTTCTTTAAAAAGTTGTCGAAAGCGATTTGTCGATTTTTGATTTTCGCGCCCAAATAAGTCGGGGTTTCTCGCGCTAACGCTGGGTCAGCGTCTACAGGCTTCGTGGAAAACTCTTTATTAGCTTTCCAATCCAAAAGCACTAAAGAGTATCATGAAGAAATGGACGCAGTAAGGTTCCGAGAGTGGTTCTTAAATTTATTACAGAATATCCCTCCTAACAGCACAATTATAATGGATAATGCCCCATACCACTCTGTGCAAATTGATAAAGCACCTACGTCAGCCAATAAGAAAGCAGATTTGGTGGCATGGCTGCAAAGAAAAGGAGTGGATGCCGACATGTCACTATTAAAAGCTGAATTATTACAGTTAGTGAAATTGCATAAACCACCAAAACCGACATATGTAATTGACCAATTGGCCGAAGAGCACGGGCACAAAGTCATACGACTTCCTCCGTACCATTGCCAATATAATGCCATTGAACTGATTTGGGCCCAAGTTAAAGGTAATATTTTATAATATTATAATAATAACACGAGTACTTCTAACATTTATAATTTAAACAATGGTTTTCGTCTGCTATCAAATAGTTACATTATTGTTTTACAGGTTATGCAGCAAGACACAACACAAAACCACCCTTCAGTGTCAAGAAAATGGAAGGTTTATTAAAGGAAGCATGTGCCCAAGTTACACAGGAAGATTGGAGTAAAGTAGTACAAAAAACAAAGAAAATAATAATGGACGACTTCGAAAGAGACGTACACTTTGATAATGTAATGGACAATCAACTGGTCATTAATTTAAATGACGATGATGACGAAGACGACGATACTAGTACTAGTAGTGAATAAAAAAATATCCTAAACATTTCTTTTATTTAATTATAACAATTGATTTCTTAAAATTCGGATATTATAGTAATCGATCTCTTAAAGTTCGGATATTATAGTAATCGATTTTTTCATCCCATCCCTATCATTCAATTGTCAGAACTGTCAAACGGTACTTCTTAGATTTGACGGACTGTAAAGAATACAAAATTAATACATGTCAATATGGGAGTCAATAATAGGTATGTAGCACATGTCAAAAAAAAAATTCTATCATAAATAACTTAAAATGTCAATAGGTATACTTGTCTATAACAGTTTATCACATAAATATTCCTTTACAGAATAATAGCACTTCTGCAACAATACTTTCTTAAGTGTATATTTAAAATTTTTATAATTAGCTTCCTCTAGAATTGACTTGGGTAAGTGGTTATATATTCTGGGAGCCATGCAGAAGATACTCTTGTTTAAATAAGCTGTGGAGTTGGAAGGAATACAGATTTTTAAATTATGTCTACTGCTTTTCAATTTTACGAACATATGAGCATACCTCTTCACAAACAGTACTGTTTCTAAAATATAAATACATGGCAGTCAGAATGTTTAGTCTAATAAAGGAGGGTCGACAGCTATCTATTGATTTTATATTAGAAATGGCCCTTACGCATTTCTTTTGAGCTTTAAATGCATATTCTACATCAGTAGCGTTGCCCCAGAAAATTATACCGTATCTTATGATTGAAGCAACATAACCTTGGTAGGCGGTCAGGACTGTAGACGTACTTGATGTTTTCGAAAGTTTATAAAGAGCATAGGAGTACTGGTTTATTTTAGAACACAAACTTTCAATATGAATCTTCCAGTTCAAGTTCTCGTCAATATTTAGACCTAAAAATTTTGCGGCTGATACTTGTTTAATGTCCCTATTATTATACCGTATTTCCAAGTTCACTAGTTTATTAACTCTATTGCTGGATGTCATTATGCTAGTCTTGTCAATGTTTATTTTCAAATTATTTCGCGTTAGCCAACCTATACTAGTGCACAAAGTTGGAGTGAATGGTGAATAAGAATGAAGTATATGAATTTGGTGTTCAATCTCTTGTTTATTGTTTCCTTTAAATATAATAGTGCTATCATCAGCAAACAGTACAGATTCATGGTGCAAGACCTTGGGAAAATCATTTATAAATATAATAAATAACAGTGGTCCCAATACACTGCCTTGTGGTACACCAAATACAACATTTTGCTGCTCTGAAGAGTAATTAATAATTGTTTTTTTAACAGGACACATCTTTGAGATTTGAGTGGCTTGCTTTCTGTCTCCAAGATACGATTTTATTAAATCAAGTATGTTTCCTCGAACTCCATAGGCGTTTAGTTTCTCTAGTAAAATTTGATGATCCACATAGTCGAAAGCTTTCGATAAATCCATATACAGAGCACATGCTTGACTTTTACTGTCTATCGCAGTCGTGACTGTCCTAAGAAATTTGTAAATAGCGATATTTATATCCTTATTTTTTCTAAATCCTGATTGCTCTTCAACTAACATATTTTTATTTTCGAAATAATTATACAAGCACTCGTAAATCACCTTTTCGAATATTTTAGACATAACTGGGATTAAAGCAATAGGTCTGTAACAATTCATATCATGTTTGTTGATGGAGTAGAGACATAAAGTGGGACTGTTATATACTACAATATTTTTTATAAGTACTACATTATTAGAGGGAACCGTAGTACCGGTTGAATTGTAGTTGGAGAGGTTAAGAGTGACAATTTTTAAACCAGTGAGGTTCATATATAGTCGTCCTCCTTGACAACGGTGACCTATTCACCGTCATCTTTTAAGTTACTACATTAAGTGGGTAAGTGAGGGAGGGAGTGAGGGAGACAGAGAGAGAGGGAGTGAGGGAGACAGAGAGAGAGAGGGAGGGAGAGAGAGGGTGGGAGGGAGAGAGAGAGAGGGTGGGAGGGAGAGAGAGAGAGGGTGGGAGGGAGAGAGAGCGAGAGGGTGGGAGGGAGAGAGAGAGGGTGGGAGGTAGAGATAGAGAGGGTGGGAGGGAGAGAAAGAGAGAGAGGGTGGGAGGGAGAGAGGGATAGGGTGGGAGGGAGATCAAGAGTGGGTGGGGGGGGAGATAAAGAGAGGGTGGGAGGGAGAGAGTGAGAGAGGATGGGAGGGAGAGAGAGGGTGGGAGGGAGAGAGGGATAGGGAGGGAGGGGGAGAGAGTGGTAGGGTGATAAAGAGAGGATGGAAGGAAGAATGAGAGGGAGAGAAAGAGAGGGTGGAAGGGTGATAAAGAGAGAGTGGGAAGGAGTTAAAGAGAGGATGGGAGGGAGAGTGAGACGGTGGGAGGGAGAGAGAGAGATGGTGGGAAGGAGAGAGAGGGGGTGGGAGGGATAGGGTGAGAGGAAGAGAGAGAGGGTGGTAGGGAGAGAGAGAGTGGCAGGGAGGGCGGGGGAGAGAGAAGTAGCATTACCGGTGCGTGAGGCGCAGGTGCGCCAGGCGGCTGGCCCCCGCGGCCAGGTGCGCGGCTAGCACGGCGCGGTGCAGGGGGGCGAGGGGCGGCGCGGGGCGGCGCGCGGGCGGCGGCGCGTGCGCCTGCCCCACGCGCGCGCAGTACGCCGCGTGCTCGTCGGCCGAGCGCGTCGCCACCAGGAACTTCTTCAGCTCGCCCTACGGACACACACTTATTTGGAGGGACTCAAAGTTGGTAGGTATTGGAACAATGTTGGACGACACGACCTTCCGCATTGCGACTTGCCTACGTTTGGGTGCACCGTCTGTTTCTCCGCATCGGTGTCTCTGTGGAGAAGCTGTCGATAGCCTTGGATATCACGGATTGTCTTGCAGCAGGAGCGCAGGTCGCATATCTCGACATGCAAATATTAACGACATTATCCGTCGAGCCGCCGGCGTGCCAGCTATACTTGAACCTGTTGGCTTGGCACGCGACGATGGTAAGAGACCGGACGGTATGTCGTTGATGCCTTGGAAGATGGGTAGGCCTTTGGTGTGGGATGCAACTTGTGTCGACACCCTGGCACCTTCCCATCTTCCAAGGACGATGGACTGCGCATGCGCTGCTGCTGCATTAGCGGAGACTCTCAAACGGCGCAAATATACCAATTTAACTGGTAATTATATTTTTGAGCCGTTTGGAGTCAAAACGTTGGGTCCGTGGGGTCCAAGCGCGTGCGCGCTATTCAAAGAAATAGCGAAGCGACTAATCGACGCTTCCCGTGACCATAAGGCTGGCCTTTACCTCGCTCAAAGAATTGGCATCGCCATTCAGCTTGGTAATGCCGCCAGCCTCTTGGGCACGGTACCAGTAGAGATCGATGGGGAGGAATTTTTCGATGCCTAAAATTGCAGTCTCCCTGTTTTTGTCTATTCCATTTTTGTATATATTGTATAGTTAGCATAGTTTTATATAAATTTGTAACTAATTGTATATTGTAATAGCATATTTTATGTTCCGTAACTGAATAAATAGTAACAAGAAAAGCACAATTTTAAATGTGACCTTGAATGATCGAGCCTGGCTCCAAGCGTCTTTACCAGTTCGCTTGGTTGGTTTCGGCGTTCGCAAAATTTCAGATGTTAGCCTTCAAGCATTTCTGTCGTCGGTGCACAGCACTGAGGAGTTAACCAGGCAAATTCTCATAAACACACAGGTTAACTCTGAGGTGCCATGTAAGTCCGATGCCATTAATGCTTGGAAGGCTGCTTGTCCCAACACTGAGTTGCCTAGTAACCTTTTCTCCCAGAGACAATGGGATGCACCGCTCTGCAGGTTGGTAAGAGATAGCTTAATACACACATCTTCCCATGTTACAGAGCGTGCACGCCTTCTGGCTGTGGGGGAATGGGAGTCAGGCCTCTGGATTCAGGCACTTCCATCGCCCAACATAGGTACTATGTTGGACGATACTACTTTCCACCTTGCCACTTGCCTTCGCTTAGGAGCGCCGTGTGTTTCTTCGCATCATTGCCACTGCGGTGAAGCTGTCGACAGTCTTGGGCACCATGGCCTTTCATGCAGCAGAAGCCCTGGGCGTATACCGCGACACGCCTGCATCAACGACATTATCCGCCGTGCTCTAGCTACCGCTGGCGTGCCAGCCATTCGTGAACCTAATGGGCTGGTGCGTAACGATGGCAAGAGACAGGATGGTATGTCGTTGCTACCTTGGAAGATAGGCCTTTGGTGTGTCGACACTCTTGCGCCTTCACATATTTCAAGCACAGCAGGGTGTGCCGGTGCTGCTGTTGCATCGGCGGAAAACCTCAAACGGCGCAAATACTGTAACCTGACAGGTGATTATGTTTTTGAGCCGTTTGGGGTTGAAACGTTAGGGACGTGGGGTCCAAGTGCCCGTTCTCTATACAAAGACTTGGCAAAGCAGCTGATCGACGCCACGCGTGCCAGAAGGCTGGTTATTATCTTGCACAGAGGATAAGTATTGCCATTCAACGTGGCAATGCTTTCAGCCTTCTGGGTACGTTACCGACCGGTGATGATGCGGAGGAATTTTATGACGCATTATGTATGTATTTTAATTTTATTTTAGTGTATTTAGTAGGTACCTAATAATAGTTTTTAGGTTTAAATTTCATTTAAGTATCTTCAAAATCTAATTATATCTATTACTCTATTTCAGTATAAAAATAGTGTTTTCGGGTTGTTTGCGACCTAAAACAATGGTGAAAGTGTTATCTTGCGGATCTTTTGCGAGCTTAGCAGTGACGAACTGTCGTAAAATGCTATAACCTCTAACCAGTAAATTTCTACCAAAATTCCGGTTTGCCTGAAATGTATCAAGGATATACCTAAAATCGATGAAAAAAAAACCTAAAATACAGTGTTACGGTTGCGAGAGGCGTATTTATGTGAAGTGTAGTGGGTTGCTTGCCACGGAGTTGAGAGTTATTGTGCTGCAGTCACCTACCCTTAAGTATTTGTGCCCTGATTGCGAACTAGGAGGGCGTTAATTGCCTGCACTAAGAAACACCGTCTCTCAGCTGAAAATAGAAATCGAGGCCTTAAAACGGCGAAACAAAATCAAGGTACAAGTATGGAATGCATTCTCGGTGAGTTGGCGGAGAGGGGGAAACGCAGCGCAAATGTCATCATGTTTGGCATTGATGAGTGTCAACGGCAGAGCAGCGATGCAGATCGGGACAAAGAGGTACATGTTGAACACGATAAAAAGCAGGTACAGCAAGTCCTGACTGATGTATCCGTCTCAGACTCACCGGTGGCTGTGATTCGTCTTGGCAAATCTAACCAAGGCTCTTCCCCTCGTCCCCTGAAGGTAATATTTGCCAGCAAAAAATGTGCAATTAACGTGCTAAAACATAACAAGAACCTACCGTCTGGGATATCCGCTAAGAATTGTCTTACGCCCTATCAACGCGAATACCTTAAGAACCTGAGAGACGTAAACTAACTGGAAAATCGCTTACTAAAACACCTAGAAGGTTAATGTGAATTACTCTGAAATGATGACCCACACACTAAACGAAAAAATTATACTTGACATAGATATAACTAACGTAAATGAAGCTTGGAAGAATTTCGCACAGAGAACACAATGCTATTGAAAAACATATACCACTTAAAACCAATAATAAAAAACCTAACCTCAACAAGCCCTGGATAAACCAATAAGTTTTGGACAAAGTTGAATGCAAAATGAGTTTGTGGAAACAGAATACATTAAGTGGTTCTAAAACAGCATATAAGAAATACAGGCAAGCTAACAATAAACTTGTAACCATGGTTAGAAATCTCAGAAAGGAATTTGAGAGAGGAATTGTAAGAAGTGGACCTAAGTCATTTAATTCCTACGTACGCCAACAACTTTCCTCAACGGTATCCGTACCAACATCATTAAAAGACGACAGTGGGAAACATTACAAATGATCAAATGAAGGTTGCCAACCTGTTCGCACAACAATTTGAGCAATCCTTTGTAGTGGAACCAAAAAATATGACCATCCCTCAAGTGCAAATGCCGAGAGTAGAAAATTATATCGAATCACTGATCAAGTTTCCAAGGCCTTAAATACTTTTAACGACTCTACTTCGATGGGGACAGATGCATGGCGTTAATATTGATAAAACAATGCAGTGAGGTCCTCAGTACACAGTTGGCTCACATCATGAACTTTTCGCTCGATAATGGGAAATTACCACAGGATTGGAAAGAAGCCCATGTCACTCCTATATATAAAAAGGCGATAAATATGCTGCTGGGAATTATCGACTGATCAGTCTTATAGTTCCTATTCAAAGACTAATAGTCAAACTAGAACATTTTAGTATTCGCGGGCAGCTTCTCCAATGGATAGAAGATTTCTTAACCGACAGAAAGTTTCGAGTGAGGGTAGGAGAAACCCTGTCAGATGCTTACGACGTTCACAGTGGCGTGCTGCAGGGGTCTATCCTTGGGCCAATACTGTTTGGAATCTTCATCACCGACCTCAAGAGTGCTATTCAGTCTGAACTGTCGATTTTTGCAGATGACACAAAAATTATAGGTAATCCACTCAGCACCCACAATATCATTCAACAAGACTCGGACCATATCGTGCAATGGGCAAAAGATTGGCTGATCTCACTCAATGCTACAAAATGTACTGTGTTGCACATAGGAAACACCAATCCTAAACTTAAATATCACGTGGACAATGTGCCCCTTCAGGCTGTGAATACACAAAGAGATCTTGCAGTCACGATAACACAAAATTTAAAATGGGACGTACACATCACAAATATTACGAAACGGGCAAAATCCATGCTGTACATGATCAGAAAGGCATTCTATACTACCAACAAAGAATTATTCATCAAAATGTACAAAACATACATTCGTCCATTGCTGGAATATGCATTTCAAATTTGGTCTCCTTATTTTAAAAAATACATCGAAATGTTGGAGAAGGTCCAAAGGAGAGCAACATACTAACTACCATTCATAAATTAAGAAATTTTTGCATGCCGATAAGGTAGGCTGAAGAGAACTTATTTCCTATTTAAATGTACTACCTAACATCTTTATATACCTTTGGTCAGCCAATAAATGATTTATTATTATTATTATTATTAAAAAATGGTAGCATCCCTTAAAAAGAAGTCCTACGAAGAACGCCTCCTAGAACTCAACTTGACAACACTGGAGCAAAGGCGGAATAGAGGAGACCTCATAAAAACGTACAAAATACTCAGCGATCACTACAACGTCAGGAACATAAAAGATTTGTACATGATGAACCAGAACACACGTCTTAGAGGCCATTCCTTGAAGTTAACCAAACCTCCATGTGCTAGCAACCCCAGAACACGCTCCTTGCCAAATCGAGAGATGAACTTGTGGAACTCTCTCTCGGAAACTGTAATAAGTGCTCCAACCGTGAACTGTTTAAAAAATAGACTTGACAACTTGTATATAATTATATTGTTACGTGCACGGGGTACAATTAAATGCCGTTTACTCAACGAAGAGATTTATTAGCTCACCACAAACTAGACAATTTAATCACTAGTACACACAGTACTCCTCAACAGTTCCAGTCGCTCAGTAGTTCACAGTAGTCCACAGTCGTTGCTCAGGTCGCAGGTAGAATCTTCGGTCGCTTAAGTTCGCTGTGTTCGTTATCGATCTCAAAGACTGAATGAATCGTGTCGCTATGCGAGCGTGTTTTTATACCTCTCAATTAGGAGGGTCGAATCATCTAGAAAGTTCGCGAGCGATAAATACCTATACTCTTTTGAAGTTCGCCGCCGACGCTGACCTTTCGAGTTCATTCTCGATATTTACCTATTGTTTGTTTAATTCAAGAGAGTAGGTACTCGTAGGTAGGTTGTGACTTTGTGTTGACGATTCTAGATTTTTCTATGCCAATCGGTAGAGTACCTCGTCACTAACAATACGTTTTTATTTCTTGATGATTCGATTATTAGTTTTCGAGATATCGACGTCTGTCGTAACAATATATATTAAATTAAATAAAGTTTATTTCGGAACAAGTTCATAGAAGGTTAGTACGTACATTTTTCACTTATATACTATTGTTAGTAAGGTACATATATTTTAGTGGTAGTTTTTTTATCGGTGTGAACCACCATCCACCTTTTAAATAGGGGTGAGTCCCACTAGTTCGATAACGCAGCCAGGATGCTGTTGGCGCTGCTCCTCGTGCGATTCAATAAGGAAGCACAGCGCTTTTTTATCATAGTTGCGAAGTCGTCGACACGCTTCTCCGTAAACATCCCTGAGGCGCTGCAGTGCCTCGGCAGCCCCATCAGCATCCTGAATGCGTTATTATATCGGACTCGCAGGTCATCGTATGCCCGAAGCGTGAAAACCGTGAATTAATATATTAATTTATTTTAAAGTATTGTTTACGACTTCTATACTAATACATCAAAATCTACTTACCCAGTCAGTATGTTCAAGCAGCATATAATGTGGGTCGGCCTCATTGCACAGCCCGATCAGGCGGACGATGTTCTCGTGGCGCACTCGGCTGAAGATGTCCAGTTGACGGCGAAACTCCGCCAGTTGAACCTGAGAGAAAACAAAACGACTTGATCACCGACGACAGCTGGAACGTCAGATTCTAGGGACTACATTCGTGAGTTCAAATCCTGAATAGAATTTAACTTTTTGGCTGCTATCTGGGTCAGAAGAACCAAGTCCCCCCCCCCTCCGGTTCCGAAGTCAAACATTACAATTAGAGGAGGTAGGACACGGCGGTATTTCCGCCCAATTGAGCAGTCCGACTGGGGAAGTACCTCCGCCCTACAGAATACCGCGGTTATAATAACTTCGTGTTGTGTTCGCAGCGGTGAGTAGGGTAGCCAGAGCTCACTGGAGAATTTGTGCTGTCAGTGGGATGACTAAAGGCTTGTCCTGCTTTGCCCTCTACACTGACGGCACAAAAACTCTGTGCTTACAGGGTCGGCAGCGGGAGTGTGGCTTCTCTGGTGTTACACACGTCCATAGGCCACGGTAACCATTTTCCATCAGGTGGGCCGTGCGCTTGTCTGCCACCTAAGTGGTATAAAAAAAATAAAAACACCATAGTTCCAACACCCGAAGAGACCATACAGAAGTTGACCCAGAGTCAGCGGGGTACAATGGATATTTCTTGTACAATCTTCACATCCAAAACCCAAGATAGTGTGGCGTTTTTAATTGATTCTATTTTGACCTCGGCCAGGCGGCAGGGAGACCTCTTCCTGCCGCCTGGAAGGAGGGGTATCCGAGAGTATTTCCGAGAGGTAAAAAAGACTGCTTACCTCATCTTTGGTTGTCAACGCTTTCACCAGAACAGGTCTGATCTTCGGTTCAGAGTCGAGCTCCTCTTTGTTCCGCAGCTTGCTCACTTGCATCATGTCGATCTTGGCTAGAAGCACCTCACCGAATTCTCCACGACCTGGTGAAAACAAACAATATTTTAGTTTTGTATTTTTATGTTGAAGACCTGTAAGCGTAGCGGGTAAAGCGTTAGACTGCTACGTCAGAAATCGTGGTTCGATTCCCATTCGGTATAGATATTTGCATGCACAAGTTAATCTATTTGCTCAGACAGGACATGAACCCGCGACCATTCCCCTACAAGGGGAATATTATGGCCATTGAGCTACTGAGCAACGTCTTGAGCACAACGGTGAAAACTTGTCCTAGTAGTAGGTTCATTGCGATCTGGGACGGTGCGCACTGTGCGGTATGAAAGAAACTTCATCCCACGCACACTCAAGCTGTGGAATGACCTCCCTGCTGCGGTTTTCCCAAGCACCTACAATATGGGGTTCTTCAAGAGGGGCATCAGAAGGTTTCTTCATGGTCGGCAGCGCTAGTGTAACACCCCTGGTGTTGCAAACGTCCATAGGCCACGGCAACCACTTTCCATCAGGTGGGCCGTATGCTTGTCTGCCACCTAAGTGGTATATAAAAAAGGTTCCCGTCGGTGCAATTACATTTTACTATCTAAATCAATTTGAATAGTTTTTTTTTACCACTTAGGTGGCCACAAGCACACGGCCCACCTGATGGAAAGTGGTTACCGTGGCCTATGGACGTGTGTAACACCAGAAAAGCCACACTCGCGCTGCCGACCCTGTAAGCACAGAGTTTCTGTGCCGTCAGTGTAGAGGACAAAGCAGGATAAGCCTTTAGTTACCCCACTGACAGCACAAATTCTCCAGTGAGCTCTGGCTACCCTACTCACCGCTGGGAACACAACACGAAGTTATTATAACCGCGGTATTCTGTAGGGCGGAGGTTCTTCCCCAGTCGGACTGCTCAATTGGGCGGAAATACCGCCGTGTCCTACCTCCTCAAAGTTTATTAATTGCATTAATATTTGCATTGATTTATTATTATTGTATTTCTATGCAATATGATATTCTAGTCTTATACTCACCGAGCGTCATCTGATCAGTCAGCAAGGTCCGTGGCACGGACAAGTGTTCGTACTGCCCGGACTTCTTCGATGCTCGGGATATTCCGGATACCTCTGAATTGTCAGCACCTATAAACCAAAAGAACACTAAAAATCAAACAGTAAACATACAGCCCATGGCAAAGTACACACTTGACGGCAATAGGCTCGCATCCTATTACATAGAAAAGTACAAATTGTCGAAATGTGGGTTTTACACCTCTGTCTACTTCTCTAGGGATTTACTGGTGTTAATAAATATTCCAAATATTCCACGAAATTCTACACGACGCTGTCAAGACCCATGGTAAGCATAGCTTAACTAGCTTGTGTTATGGGATCTAGAATGCGGATTTAAATACTTTTTTTTCATCGAATACATTTGTTACAATACAATATGTCAAAACTACTAATCAAATAACCCGCCCCTGATCGCTCCCGGTGCAAAAGTGCCCCTAACACTTGCTGCGTTGCCACGTTGGATGGCAATGGACAGCCTTTGGACCAGGAACGACCCGGAACGAGTGTCACCGGTCGCCTCGATGAGCCTCTGTCCGATTTCTTTAATAAGGCTTTTAGCTTCCTTGCCCCAACTCCCCAGAGTCTCCACCGCTATTGGCACGAACTGGTACAGCGGTTCCAAGTCGGCGTACTTAAGCCTCTTCCTTGAGCCGGCTTTTTTTTTTTTTGTAAATACATACATATTATACATAGAAACACCCAGACCAATGCAAATATACATATTTATGCATACAAATATTTGCACTGAGCGGGAATCGAATCCGCACCCCCTGCATAGCAGTCGAATGCTCTACCGCTACGCCACGGAGGTCGTCGTCGTTAATATCACGTATGTAAACATAAATCAGTATGAGACACACTCCAAGACTTCGGGTTCTTACCGCTATCCTTATCATGAGCCAGGAGTCTGCCGTTCTGCAGGGCAGCACCGTTGGCTTTGGTCTTATCCTCTTCTCCTTCTTCTACTAACTTCTCCCGACCTTCTGTCATCTCCAACTCCATTTTCTCTCCTGAAACAATATCATTATTATTATTGAAATATGCCTATCTATAAAAAAGTTAGTGAAAAGTTTACAAGGTTCCAAGACAACCTCACCTGCATCTGATGCCGAGGACAACCAGATCTAGAAAGATGGCCTTGCCTTGGATTGGCCGGGGTGCGAGTTATGCCTGCCAACCTCACCTCCGGCAACCGACAACGACCCCCAGACGTCGTGCGTTTTAGCAGGTTCGATTCCAACATAGTATCTCCCACCGGCTCCAGACGGGGAGAGGTAACCGTGGGGATTATTCGCACGTAAAAAAAAGAACATGCATCTGGTGGATGAGGCGAATAACGCATACTTTCCTCGTAAGGTTGGGAGGTCAAATGACAGTCGTAGGTCCAAGATACATGTCCCTCACAATACGCACCTCTCTGGCGCCTCCGCAGCCGGCGCCTGCGGCAGTAGACCATGAGCGCCAGCACCAGCACCATGTAGGCGCCCGCCACCGATATGGACACCACCACGGCCTTGCCCGCCACGCCGCTCGACTCAGCAGCCGGCAGCTCGCCCTCTGCAATCATTTCATACTTTCTCATCAATTTAAACTTTAACTGGAGTGGTAAAAATATAAATTTTCATTCTAGTTTTTTTTTATACCACTTAGGTGGCAGACAAGCGCACGGGCCACCTGATGGAAAGTGGTGACCGTGGCCTATGGACGTGTGTAACACCAGAGAAGTCACACTCGCGCTACCGACCCTGTAAGCACACAGTTTCTGAGCCGTCAGTGTAGAAGACAAAGCAGGACAAGGCTTTAGCCATCCCACTGACAGCACAAATTCTCCAATGAGCCCAGGTTACCCTACTCACCGCTGGGAACACAACATAAAGTTATATTATAACCGCGGTATTCTGTAGGGCGGAGGTGCTTCCCCAGTCGGACTGCTCAATTGGCCGGAAATACCGCTGTGTCCTACCTCCTACGTAAAGGCCGTCTTTTCTACCAAAAGTCTCCCAATAAAGCCATATGTAGCTGCGAGCACTAGTAAAAGTGATTCCAGAGTCAAGACTTTTTGAAATGATTAATGAGAAACCGTATAGGTGCCTCTTCCAACTGGCGTTTGTACGAGTTTGTTTTTCGTAATCTATGTAACGAGTCTGGCCATAAATACTGTTACATTAAAACTTTTTTTTTTTAACTTTTTAATTATTTTGAATTTGGAACATGTATATTATTTTAAAAACTTCTTTAGATTTCGCGCCATTTCACATATCTTTTCGTGTTCATTATCGAATTACAATATGGAATGGAGTGTTAAAGAAAATAGGATCGCTGTGATCCCCCTGTAAAAAAGTGGGTATTTAGCCGTCGGTCTTATTCCAGACACTTCGAAAACTTGGTACCAGCCGTATGTTCGTATATCGTACTATCAATAGATACAACAACACTTCGTCTGCCGAAGAACAGAAAAGATCGAAAAAGAAATAAAGACAGCGCGTATATTCATAGATTAAAGGCCTGTATAAAAGCCAAAGGTGGCCATTTGGAATAAAATATATCTTCATTTAAACACAAAAGGCATTTTCATTTGTAACAAAACTTATGGCCTGCCAGGTATTATTACTATTAAATAATTGTACATTGGAGATGTTTGTTCGCGATGGATGAAAAACTGTGTGCGTTGTCAAAGACGTTATGTCTAAAAACATAACATAACATATAACATAAACTCACGCCTATATCCCCAAAGGGGTAGGCAGAGGTGCTAGCACCCACATTTCGCCAGTTTATGTTTAGGTCCCAATGTAATAGGTGGCGAGCCTATTGCCATTAACCGGGCACTTATAAACTTGCGATAAATGCCTTTTTTAAAAAAATAATTAAACATTTCATACATTAACATTCTAATTCACACCAATTTCGAAAAATAAAATAATATCGCGGTGCGCATTTCTTCGAGTTAGCGTCTAAAGTCCAAATGGATGTTCGTATAACAGATGACTAGTTCCATACCTGGATGTACAACGAGTTGGAGCTCATTCCTGGCGAGGCCCGCGGAGCTGCCGGCGGTGCAGCCATACGTGTCGGCGTCCTGGGGCGACACCTGGCGGATCACCAGCGTGCCGTTGTTCATCAGGATGATCCTGAAAGTGCAGGTTATTAAGTATACATATACATACACAATTATACATACATACAATCATGCATCTTACCCAGAGGGGCAGGCAGAGACCAAATACATGACATAGAAACATTGCTACGATCTTTCGTGTCTTCTACTTTCACAATTGTTCACCGGTTTCGTAGTTGAAGGGGTAAAAACGGATGTTGACAGGAATCAGGTTCGTTTCCCAGTGTGAGATTCAACAGCTCATCAACAGCAGCATTAATCAGCTGAATATATTATTATTTAAAGCTGTTTATGTGATTGGTCAGGGTCAGGCGGGGTGCGAGAGCGTTGGGCCACTTTCTATATACCGAGACGGCGTGTGATTTTAATGGGTTCGAGTCCGACTCTGTGCAAATATTCCCATATTCGGATCATAGGGTTTGTCGCCCTAGAAAGGTTTTCTTTCTAAAGCGACAATCTTTTCTGTAAGGTGGGGAAGTACCTCCGCCCTACAGAATACCACGGCTATAATAACCTCGTGTTGTGTTCCCGGCGGTGAGTAGGGTAGCCAGAGTTTTTGTGCTGTCAGTGGGAAGACCAAAGGCTTGTCCTGATTTTGTGTTCTGCACTGAGGGCGCATAAAATCTCTGTTCTTACAGGGTCGGCAGCACGGATGTGACTCCGCTGGTGTTACACACGTTCATCGATCACGGTAACCACTTTCCATCAGGTGGGTCGTGTGCTTGTCTGTCACCTAAGTTGTATATAAAAAAAAAACGTACCTCGATGTCGTAGCATTTTCACTATCTTCGTTAGCCACTCCATTTTCTGTAAAAAATATAAAGATATTTCAAATATTCGTCAATCGTTTCAATAATTTTATCACTAGGCTATTGGCTTGGAACCGCGGTAGCCTAGTGGTATGGGTAATGGACTGCTGAGACGAGGTCTCGGGTTCGATCCCAGGTTTTACCATGGCACACGCCAATGACTTTTCGATGCTTTTTGAAGTTATGTGTATAGTTTTCGCAGGTTTATTAGTGCCCGGTTAATGGCAATAAGCTCGCCACCTATTACATTGGGACCTAAACATAAACTGGCGGAATATAGGTGCTAGCACCTCTGTCTACCCCTTGGGGGATATAGGCGTGAGTTTATGTTATGTTATCACTCAACAATTTTTCTATGACTAACGTTGTTTGGTGAGTATGGCGCGGTTGCGGTCCCAGTGCGTGGTGGGCGCGGGCTCGCCGCTCGCCACGCAGGGCAGGACCGCCGTCTGACCCGCCGTCACGTGCAGCTGCTGGCCGGACTCCGGCTCGAGGACGCGCGGAGTCACTGGGCAAGTCATACATAACATTTATTTATTTAGTAACATACTTACAACTATCATTACAGGATATACCTAATACAATGGAAGATGGAAACTTATAAGCAAACACTAACTTGACTACTTAGCAATAATTGAGTAAATATGGCCTCTGTACGATGCAACCGTACACTGTCTGCCCACTAAGCATTTTTACTTTAGTTGGCTATAATTTAGTTACATCGAATGTAGTACCCGATCAACGGCCATCGCGTGTGCTCCCTCGCTCCTTTGTTTTAATATAATAATTAAATTGGTCCGAGTAATAAATTCCCCAAAAAATCGTATATCTGCCGTATTCTTTGCCATCTACCGACTACCAAATCTTTACATGGTCAAGTTAATGATTAGCAGAAAGCTATCAACCGTGTCCCACCGAGAACATTCCGCTCCTAAAATGAGAATACCTGAGTTTACGAGACGTTTTCAGAACTGAAAATCGTTCAAGGACCTCTTTACAGAAGTCATTCACAACAACCAGATCTTTTCCAAAGCGCAAAAGATGCAATTTTTGAAAGAAAAGGTTGTAGGGGAAGCAGGAAAACTTTTACAGCATCTTGTCATTAGCAGCGAAAATTACGACGCCTGTTGGGAGATTCTCAACCATCGGTATAATAACGAAAGGCTTATTTTCATATCTATAATGAATAACTTCACACTAGCTATTCACATGAAAATTCAAAGCCAAAACCGTTTCAATAATAATTCTGACCAGAATCGTATTCCAAAGCCTTACACGTGTCATCGATCAAATGTCAATTTTGCAATAAACAACATACCCTGTACTCCCATGCTAATTTAGCCAATAGCATTCGAGTAAAATCTGACGTTCCAACACCAAAGATAGATGAACTAAACCACATAGTTAACATCTCAGTGAGCCACTACCCGGACTACCCAGACCCAGTGAATACAACATTACCCGATTTAGAGGAACGCATTACACAATTGAAATCCGCCAATACTAACATGGATGACCCACTATCTTCCCATGACGTCCATCAGTACATTATATGCTACGGATTACTAGCTATAGTAGCTACTTTAGCATCTTGGTACCTGTGGAGAAGGAGGCGAGCAGTTTCTACAGTGCAAATATCGTCAGATGTGTCCAGTGTAGTGTTTTATACTCCATCTATCTTTAGGTACAGGAACCTAATAAATTTGTTCTGAATACGCTCCAGCATGAATTTATACTTATTCTCATGTGGCGACCAGACAACGGAGTTGCCTTCCAGATGACTCCTTACGTGAGCCTCAAACTAAAACTGATTTGATTTTGATCTGATCCGTGGATAAAGGCGTGATTATATGTATGTACTATTATAAGGATTGGTTATGGCGACTAAACACAGTCTTTGTCTTATCCCCAGCTCTAGTCTATCTCTATACCAATTTTCATCAAAGTTGATTCAGCAGATCTAGAGATACCGTGTTTTTTTAAACAACTTAGGTAACAGACAAGCCCACGGTCTACCAGGTGGAAAGTGGTTACCGTGACCTATGAACATGTGCAATACCAGAGGAGTTACACCCGTGCTGCTAACCCTGTAAGAACGGAGAGTTTCTGTGCCGTCAGTGCAGAAGACACAATTAGGACAAGCCTTTGGTCTTCCCACTGACAGTACAAAATCTCTCCAGTGAGCTCTGGCTGCCCTACTCACCGCTGAAAACAACACGAAGTAGTTATAGCCGTGGTATTCTGTAGGGTGGAGGTACTTTCCCAGTCGGACTGCTCAATTGGGACAGGAATACCATCGTGTCCTACCTCCTCTACAATCTCACCAACTTTACGTAATTTTTTTTAACTGAGCAGTACATTTTCTTTAATTTCACAGCTTCTGTGGCGTGGCGGTAATAAACGCGCCCGCTATAC
Organism: Eilema griseolum; assembly: GCA_963662185.1. Taxonomy (NCBI): domain Eukaryota; kingdom Metazoa; phylum Arthropoda; class Insecta; order Lepidoptera; family Erebidae; genus Eilema; species Eilema griseolum. Next base: position 2,364,735 of record OY759255.1, read on the forward strand.
CAGAGGTGCGGGATCGATTCGGGTTTTGTATGCATGCACGAATAGCTCTCGAATACTCCAGTGGGTAACTCACCTACTACATCTAGAGTGATTTTGGAAGTAATAGACTTCTCTCCATCGACCGCTTTGCAGGTGTACTGTCCAGAGTGCCTTCGTTCCGCCTCGGCCACCATCAGCGTGCCGTTGGCAGACGACACTCCTTCGGGCAAAGGGTCTTCGTCGTTCTGGAATAAAAAAATGTATATAAGCGCCATCTAGTGTGGAATAAGCATAATATTATATTTTTAGAGTGCTTTGCAGTTTGCACTTAGAAGTCCGGGGGCCCGCTCTCCTCTTTTCCTAATTTAGTTTTATTTTGTCTTATATCGGAGCTACTATTGTCGGAACCCTCAACACCGAGACACCAGTCCGGCTGATTTTACAGCTTGAGCCACGTTTACGAAGGCCTTGGTAGTTCCATACAGCTATAGAAATTAAAGATATTGTGTTTAGAACTTACCAGAAACCATTGTACCGTGGGCGCTACACCTCCAGCAACTTTGCAATGAATTTTGCCGGCATTCTTCAATTCCAACTTCTTGCTATATGGCTCTGGTTCAAAGTGGAGCACGGCATCTGTTGTCGAATAGTAGAAACTAAAATATTTTGTACAACGCCATCTATATCTATTAGTTTTGCAACAGGTTTACAGGAGTTTTTTTTAAATTAGATAAGAGATGTCGCTGTATAACATATTTACCATTAGTAGTAGCCCGATGTCGTCTGATGGTTTTGTGATTCTTGAGTTTGTGAGCTGAATGATGGTTTATATCTGTAAATAAAAAATAACAAATTAGGAAAGTTAACGAGGAACGAGGTTTCTCACGAGGAGGTCAGATGGCAGTAACTGCCACAAAAGCCGTGTAAGCCTCGTTTGTAACACCAGAGAAGCCACACTCGCGTTGCCTACCCAGTAGGCATAGTCTCTGTGCCGTCAGTGAAGAAGACAAAGCAGGACAACCCTTTAGTCTTCCCACTGACAGTACAAATTCTCCAGTGAGCTCTGGCTACTCTACTCACCGCTGGGAACACAACACGAAGTTATGATAACCGCGGTATTCTGTAGGGCGGAGGTACTTCCCCAGTCGGACTGCTCAATTGGGCGGAAATACCGCCGTGTCCTACCTCCTATAAATACCTGATTCTTAGATAGAACATCCGTAAAGACGACATGCATGAGTGCATCCTTTTCAAAAAGTTAATAATTCCGATTTTATTTTTATAAAAACTAAACTAAACGAGTTTGACAGGATTAACCTTTAGGCCTACCACTACATAGACATCCGAAGTTACGAGTAATTATATCACGAAATGCATTTATCATACTTTTTTTTTTAAGCGGGGCGTGAAAAAGCATATGATGAGGCCGTCAAGCTGAGTGTCACCATTGTCACACGGTATGTGTAAGTAATGGTGACCCTCTTTTCTGGGACTTTGCCTTCAGCTTACCATCAGGCAAGGCGAAGTCCAATTGACGTGTCCTATATAAAAAAAAAAAAAAAAAACTTTTTCTGTTCTGTGCATTTATCCCACAGTAGTACTCCGATACGACGTGTTTTGTGTATGTCATTTTGTTCGGCCTAAACCTTACTTAAACAAGGTTTTTGTCTAAAAAGTTTTCGTTTGTGTTGCATGCGCGTGCGATGATTATGTCTCGTACTCACATAGTAGCCCTGTATCCTGATGACCGTCTTGACTTTGGTAAGATATGCCTATCTCGTTTCCGTTTTAGACCCGTCGAACCAGTTTAGTTTTGAAACAAGAAAATCGCCACTGATCTTAACTTTTTGTTTTTGCAAGGTTGTTTAAGGTTTAATAAGTTCGTTTATTCACATAACATAATATAAACTCACGCCTATATCCCCGAAGGGGTAGACAGAGGTGCTAGCACCCACATTTTTCCAGTTTATGTTTAGGTTCAAAGTATTATACCCTATACAATGGTTTGTGCTCAGATGAATTGTTTGACATAATGCCCGGTAGCTACATTCTATCATCGCACCTCTCGCCATAGGCAGGGAATTCATCCCCACACATTGCGACCTGAGACGGTGCGCACTGTGCGGTATGAAAGAAACTTCATCCCACGCACACTCAAGCTGTGGAATGACATCCCTGCTGCGGTTTTCCCAAGCGCCTACAATATGGGGTTCTTCAAGCGGGGCATCAGAAGGTTTCTTCATAGTCGGCAGCGCGAGTGTGACACCCTTGGTGTTGCATACGTCCATAGGCCACGGTAACCGCTCCCCATCAGGTGGGCCGTGTGCTTGTCTGCCAACTAAGTGGAATAAATAAATAAAAAAGAATTCCCTGCCTATGATGTGCGGTGCGATGATAGAATGTAGCTGTGGGCATCATATCAAACTATTCGTGCACGCATCTTGCCTTTTCTATACAATTGATGGTTAAGGAAGAATTAAAAAATCGAATCGTCCTGCGTGTGCGGTTGAACACCTCGCGTAGAACATATGCGCGTGCTCTTACACTGCAGTGATGTACAACACATAAACACATCTCCGATACGCAGAACATCAAACGGCGTCTATTTTCGGTTATTCTAACTAATTACTGTTTAAAAATATTTACACGAGCGGAAAACTGAATTTATATTTTATTTCCTTTGATATATTGGATCGGCTGCGGATATGCATGGATGAAGATGGGTATTTGGATTGGTCTGGTCGTGCTTCGAAGAGCACGTATAGACGTCGTCGGTCCTGGTTGCTATATGAACATCTTTAGCAGTCCTCACGGGTAGTTGTGAGCGTTCGACTAGCCAAACTACAGAAATTCAATATCGCCGCCAGTTGGTTGGAAAGGTCACAGGGCAGTAGTTTCACGTAAAATATCTAAGTTCAGTTTCAAAATCTAGTAAAAGATAGCATTGTCATCTTAGCGTTAGTCTCGGTCGCTTCAGAGGCTGTCATCTTGGAATAGGAGACAGGAGTGTCTTGGACATTCCTGATAGTGAGGATGATTGGAGTTGTAAACAACGTCAAACCAGCGTTTACTGGGTCTACCCCTCTTACCGGAGCCCGCTGTGGGTGACGTACTCCGAGATACGAAATTCTTTGGTTGCTAATTAATATATTCACGCCTGTATATCTCCGAAGTGTTAGGGATACACCCACATTTCGCCAACATTGATTTTAGTCCCACGTTATAGGTTTGAGCCTATTGCCGTAAGCGGGCACTTTGTCGTGGTCTACAAAGCTACATTCCGCTGACAATTTCTTTATAGAACAAAAACTACTATTTTTAACACATTCTAAAACAATAAATAAAAACACAAAAGCCGCACGCATAGCATTGCGGCACATACGGGCGGTACGGGCCATACCGCCCGTACTTAGAACAAACGTTTCACACTTGGCCCGGCGCGCGCGCAGCGTAAACAAACATGCCGCGGGACATCAAACGGACTGCGCGTACGCTTTTACATGTGTAGGGAGACTACGATACAGTCATAGAAATACAGGACAGTGAAAAAATCTGTGGGATGACTAAAGGCTTGTCCTGCTTCCTCTACGCTGACGGCACAGAGACTCTGTGCTTACAGGGTCGGCATCGCGAGTGTGGCTTCTCTGGTGTTACACACGTCCATAGGCCACGGTAACCACTTTCCATCAGGTGGGCCGTGCGCTTGTCTGCCAACTAAGTGGCATAAAAAAATAATTAAATCCTAATCATCATTTTAGTGATTGCATTAAAAACTTCCAATTCGTTTGACTCTATAACCTCGAAAGGAAAGTCAGTGCTAGAGCCTCGTCAGTTAAACAGCTACCGGCTCAAAAATCTTCCCAAAAATCTTCGCAGTGGACACTGAAGAGATGATGGCAATTATGAGTAATCGTCTCTGTATTCTGGTTGCGATGCTGTAACGCGTAAACGTTACACTTTTTTTTTAACTACTTAGGTGGCAGACAAGCACACGGCCCACCTGATGGAAAGTGGTTACCATGCCCTATGGACGTGTGCATAACCAAGGGAGTCACACTCGCGCCGATAACCCTGTAAGCACAGAGAGTATCTGTGCCGTCAGTGTATAAGACATAGTATCATTTGATCAAGCTACAGTAGACCTATGTCCTTCATACTACCTATGTATGGAGTGAGAAGACCGTAGTCGTTAAAAGACAATGTTCAGGGCACGCGTCTAACAAGTTACACGCCATTTTTAATTTATTAGAAGACTGTCTTAGAATTTTTCCGAATTCAGAGTCACCCTACCCAATCTAAATATACAGCGTGTCCGAAGAAGCAACTGTTGCACGTCACTCGGCATTGAACTCGGGACTGTGGGTTCAACCCATCAATTATCACTGAGCCATTATTGCTTGATCGATGAGTGTACTAACTACTAATATATGGCCAGAAACGAATGTGTGCCTTTAGTTAACACAGGAAATGGGCAATATTTAGGACACTTTATGGACCGGTGTAATAGGGTTGTCCTATTTTTTTAATTATCATAAACTGTACATTTTACAATAATATTCTAGCAGTCCTACTGGGGAAGTACCTCCGCCCTACAGATTACCGGGGCTATAATAACTTCGTGTTGTGTTCCCAGTGGTAACTAGGGTAGCCAGAGCTCACTGGAGGGTATTTATGCTGTCAGTGGAAAGACCAAAAGCTGGTCCTGCGTTGTCTTTTACACTGACGACACAGAAATTCTCAATGCTTGCAGGGTTGGCAGCGCGAGTGTGACTCTCTTAGTTTTGCACGTGTCCACAGGCCACGGTGACCACTTTCCATCAGGTGGGCCGTATGCTTGTCAGCCTCATAAGTGGTATAAAACATTTTTATCGACGAACGACAACGCTCCAAATCCGATTCGCAACATGAAAGTGAATAATATTACTTTTAATTTAAGAGATGGTGGTAAGTACCCCAGATGTCCGCGTGAGTGGAGCCGCTGGCAGCAGCTACTAGTAAAACAAATATGGCCGTCTTCCCTAGATAAAGTTTTATGGCTTGTAAGTTTGCTTAGGACGAAGTTTAATCTAATCAATATTTGAACACGTCGGTATTTTACTGTTATCCACATAGGTAATGTGTGGTTAGAATGAGGTACAGTCGACTAGACAAGGGCATCCTTCGAGCGTATTCCAACTTAGTCGGGGTCACCTTTCCGTGGTAACTGCCGTGTGACCTCCACAACACACTGGCGATACCTAAGCTCTGTAGTTAGACTAGTTTTTTAGTATCACAATAAACGGGATATTTACCATGTTTCATTGTTTTGAGTTTGAGTAAACATCGTGTGTCGTGAACGTGATCGAGATCGGGTTCGAGTTTGTAGTGAGAGTCAAACCAATAGTAGTGCAGATACGCGTAGTAAAAGAACTCGAAAGAGGGTAGATCGATATAATTACTCCTAGGGAAAAAACTTTTTCTCTGTTCACCGCCACTACTCCAGTTCCTCCGTGATCATGGTGCTCGCAACAGCGCCGAAATATCGGAAACTCAAAACAATGAAACATAATTATACCAAGTATCGGGACTTCTCGTGAATTATATTTTGGAACTTACTATTTCTGCCGACGTTTCGGATGCGTTGCAGCACCCGTGGTCACGACTTGACTAGTCTTCGAGCGTCGAGATGTATGCGGGGAACATTTTTTGAGCGCCTACCCACCATTACACTTATTATGAATGGTTAGGCTGGCGACACACCACACTCACTATGTCAGTTTTTAACGGCACTGTGTTTTTTGGTTTTAGTATCTTAATCACTGGATTCCACGTTCCGGATAGCTTGAATCCATCTTCCCTATTGAAATTTTTATATTTTTTGATTTCAATGGCTTCACGCACAATCCGTGAATAGTAGTGGCGATCAGTGGAGAGGACTTTGGGTTGATGAAGCTCAATCCAGTGATTGGTACCCGACTCAAGATGTTCTGCTACTGCCGATTTGTTGAACTGACGGTTTTTCACAGCTGCGATATGTTCTCTGACTCTCTCTGCAATGGTTCGCTTGGTCTGGCCTATGTAGGAACTACCGCAGCTGCAATCCACTTTATAAACACCCGGTGTTTGTAGAGGTATGTGTGCGAACATCGAAGGACGTCATACCTCTACAAACACCGGGTGTTTATAAAGTGGATTGCAGCTGCGGTAGTTCCTACATAGGCCAGACCAAGCGAACCATTGCAGAGAGAGTCAGAGAACATATCGCAGCTGTGAAAAACCGTCAGTTCAACAAATCGGCAGTAGCAGAACATCTTGAGTCGGGTACCAATCACTGGATTGAGCTTCATCAACCCAAAGTCCTCTCCACTGATCGCCACTACTATTCACGGATTGTGCGTGAAGCCATTGAAATCAAAAAATATAAAAATTTCAATAGGGAAGATGGATTCAAGCTATCCGGAACGTGGAATCCAGTGATTAAGATACTAAAACCAAAAAACACAGTGCCGTTAAAAACTGACATAGTGAGTGTGGTGTGTCGCCAGCCTAACCATTCATAATAAGTGTAATGGTGGGTAGGCGCTCAAAAAATGTTCCCCGCATACATCTCGACGCTCGAAGACTAGTCAAGTCGTGACCACGGGTGCTGCAACGCATCCGAAACGTCGGCAGAAATAGTAAGTTCCAAAATATAATTCACGAGAAGTCCCGATACTTGGTATAATTATGAATTCACACCGCGAAAGTTTAAAAATAACAATGAAACATGGTAAATATCCCGCACACACAGGTGCCGCGTCCCCATAGGTACGTTGAAGTGGCTGTCACTCATATAAGTCACATAAAAAACCCAAAATCATAGAGAAAATCGAACGAAAATAAATAATCACAAAAGCGCTCCTCGCGGCGGGTGTACGCAACTGTATAATGGCGCCGTTGCCATGGCAACGCGTCGTAAAATTTTATTGCGCGCGCCCCCGCCTTCCCGCGCTTTCAAACGGTTCCTTTGCGAACGCCATCCTAGATTAGAGATCATTTCGTTTCAACACACTAGGCACTTATTCCCAAGTGGTCGTATTTATCGCCTAGATTTTATTATTAGATTTTTGTCCGATTGCACCCGTTTTGGAAGCTTTTGAAGTTACGGTTTGCGTTTAAGTGCTGAGAGATTGTTAAAAATTTAACTTCCGTGATGTAAATAGACATTCGTTTTCTTTTTTTATAGAATGAGCGAAAGAATCACAGAATAATGTTTATGACGAAAATACCCCGACAACTGAAGGCACGAGACGGCGGCCTGCGGTTTAGTCGGTTCGAGTCCGATGACCGCCTAACTTTATCAGAACTTTGAGCTCAAATTCACCAATCTCGCTTGCCAGGACGTAACTATATTCAACGGGAACAGTTGCCCTGTAGGCCTAAGTTCCTATAGGTAATATGCCTGTATATTTGGGCTATCGAATGGTAATAGAACTGGAATTTGTTCCGTATTATTTTCAGAATAAATGATGGTTGAAACCAAACCTCCAGCCAGCAGGGTTTTTTTTTGTTATGAATTTGATCACGCTGAAATGTAGTTCTACAATTAGGGCTATGCTATGTGAACAGATAAAAGCCAAAACAGACATGGGTTTCATTCATGAAATACAGAAAAAACACGTTAAGAAAAAAATCTCTATTCAGCGGAAAACTTTTTATTTAAGTCGAAAACAATATTGAAATGCAAATCATTAATTAGTGCTAATCATATAAATCCTAAAAATTATAACATTAAATGAATATTTAAAGGTAATTATGTGGTTCTTTAAGAAATACAATATTAGTGAGAAATCAAACCTTTTGGTAGTAATGAAAGGGGCGTTAATTTGAATACGTAAACGAAAAGTAAAAGTAAGTAGCAATAAAAATAATAATATTCTTATAATCTAAATAAATATGTGATACTTATGTATTGATCCCTTTAATTAATGCTTGTTAAAGCTACTTAAATTTGTATGTATGTATGAGGCAAAATTTTACCAGAACTCTTATTTACTTTTGGACCGATGTCGTCGTAACATTCCCATTTACCTGCCGTTTAACTGACTATATTATATTATTATATTATAAAGCTGTAGTCTGCTATAATACAAAAGCAAGTTTGAAAAGTGTAAGTAAAGGAATAGCACTAATTAATAATTTGCATTTCAATATTGTTTTTGACTTAAATAAAAAGTTTTCCGCTGAATAGAGATTTTTTTCTTAACGTGTTTTTTCTGTATTTCATGAATGAAACCCATGTCTGTTTTGGCTTTTATGTGTTCACATAGCATAGCCCTAATTGTAGAACTACATTTCAGCGTGATCAAATTCATAACAAAAAAAAACCCCGCTGGCTGGAGGTTTGGTTTCAACCATCATTTATTCTGAAAATAATACGGAACAAATTCCAGTTCTATTACCATTCGATAGCCCAAATATACAGGCATATTACCTATAGGAACTTAGGCCTACAGGGCAACTGTTCCCGTTGAATATAGTTACGTCTTGCCAGGGCCTTGTTTTGGCACTTTTTTTATACCACTTAGGTGGCAGACAAGCACACGTCCCACATGATGGAAAATGGTCACCGTGGCCTATGGAAGCGTGCAAAACCAAGAGGATCACACTCGCGCTGCCAACCTTGCAAGCATTGAGAGTTTCTGTGCCGTCAGTATATAAGAAAAAGCAGAACAAGCATTTGGTATTTCAACTGACAGCACAAAAACCCCTCCAGTGAGCTTTGGCTACCCTACTCACCGTTGGGAACACAACACGAGGTTATTATGTCCGCGGTATTCTGTACAGCGGAGGTACTTCCCCAATCGGACTACTCAATTGGACGGAAATACTGTCATGTCCTACCTCCTATTTGTGTCCGTGATTTAGGTCCAAGATATGTGTCCCTACTCCCGAGGTATACCTACCTATGAAGATTATACCAATAACATAAAAATAAGACGTCTGTTAGGAGCAGTAAACTTTGTGTTCGAGCGAAACCGGTTTGAAACGTTAGCCATATTCGGTGGGAACCTTCCGAATCAATATATCATGATTGTCTCCGTCGGATGCTGCTCAGATCATGACGAATGCGTTCCTCGATGTAATTACATACGAGCTAAAATCTTTTGTTTCGGATAGGTATAGTTATGGCCGAAAATAGTGGCCAAAGAACATACTTAAGTGGTAAGATGGCGAATATAACTTTCTCATTTATACATAATTTATTTTATTTTTATTTACTTATTTATTTATTCATTTTCCTTAAGTAACTACCATTACAGGTTGCCCCAATGCGGCAGTTAGTTTAATACTTATAGGAAGGAGAATAAAAATGCTTTTATTTTTATAATCTCATATCATTTACATTTATTTACACTCAATCGATATCAATATTCTAAATTCAAATATCTCCCACCTCTACTAACCACTCATTACTTTTAACCGTAAAAAAAATAAAGTCAAAATCCGAACAGCAAGTTCGTTTATGCATCACATGAATATATTTTTAATTCAACTGTTATTTCGTTTGGAAATTATTTTAGGTGGTTAAAAATGTACAATGTAATAATTAAGTTTGAGATATTCTATGCATGTAATGTTAGAACATTTACACGGTCTACTTTCTAAAAGCTCTGAAAAAATAAGGTTATCACTTTATCAAATGAAGCATAGTTAAATATGAAAAAGCATGGCGGCCCGCAGTTGTACATTTGCATGGCAAACAACATTACGACTATTTACGAGCAACAAACACACGCATTTCCACCTTTTTCACATAATTTCAAAAAATAAAACCGCCGAGTTTATTCACTATCAACTGCGCACTAAAAAGTTCAATTACACAAATAGCACAGACTTAATTAGACAGCAGCACTTTGTTTTATAATTAAAGTCAAACCCCCCCACCCCTTTAGTCGTAAACAACCCCTAGAAGTCATAAAATAACACAAGTTTATGGAATTTCGACCCCCAGAACGTTACATTTTACGAAGCGTTACAGTAGAGTTGAGAATGTGAGTTATCGATATAACCGGAAATCGATAATCGAATATCGCTCTGAAGAGACATAAATTGACAATCTGAGCTGCGATGTCAATTTTATGGATAATTTTCACGGCTCGACTGTTACTGGCGAAACTAAATTCGTTTCTCAGGAACGTCTTTTGTTATGGTCTAGTTTCCCATAATATTGAAGCATAATTGAAGACTTCATAAAATTAACTGCACGGATAAATGTTTTGTTTTAAGTAGTCGAGATTTATTTTTCCGCCACATTTATCACTTCATTGAGTGCTTAAGGCAATTAATTATTATTTGCGTTTTTTTTAATATAGGACACGTCAATTAGACTTCGCCTTGCCTGATGGTAAGCTGAAGGCAAAGTCCCAGAAAAGAGGGTCACCATTACTTACACATACCGTGTGACAATGGTGACACTCACCTTGACGGCCTCATCATATGATTTTTCACGCCCCGCTTAAAGGACCCGGGACTGTAGGAAGAAGGAAACACGTGAGCTGGTAATGAATTCCAGGCCTTAATGGTGCGACAGAGGAAAGAGTCTTCGAACCGCTTGGTTCTTGATCGGATGTTTTACACCGTGTGCAGATTAAATAATACATAGTTAAAACAGTTTACAAGACCTGCACGTGATGTCCTGTGTAGGAAAGGGGAGGGTGGGACTAATTGGAAGAGCTCATCAGAACACTCCCCATGGTACAGACGGTAAAATACAGTCATGGACGCAACATCTCTACGCATCTGTAAAGGTTCGAGGGTGTTCGTGACCTAGGGATATTTTAAAGTAGTGGACAGGGCTCTGTTAATACCTTCAGGGCCCAAGTCAGCCCGCAAGTCGGTGTACGTGCTAAGCCACAGGTGAGGCTCTGGCGCAGGCTTTCCTCTTAAGCAGGTAAAGGATAAGACTGTTTAACATCAGATAGATATATACAGTCCATACTCAGCCAGAGATGCACGGCTCGAGGCAACAATATTGCCTGGAAAACGGCAATAGGCTTACCCCCTATTACGTGGGACCGAATACAATGATTGTGAAATGTGGGTGTTAATTCATCTCTGCCTAATTCTCCGGGGATAAAGGCGTGATTATATATATATGTATGTATGTACATAGCTGGTACAAAATGCTCTAGATACAATGATGTGTCACACCGGGTTTCCGCGGTACGAAGTTTCACGAATACGGACGATGACAAACGTGTCTGCATTATCAGTATTATCACAGACGAGCTCCATTCCACAGTCAAAAACCGCGCACGCGGCTTTAGACAATACGCTCAATCGATATCACCATTCTAAATTCAAATATCTCCCACCTCTACTAACCACTCATTACTTTTAACCGTAAAAAAAATAATGTCAAAATCCGAACAGCAAGTTCGTTTATGCATCACATGAATATTTTTTTAATTCAACTGTTATTTCGTTCGGAAATTATTTTAGGTGGTTAAAAATGTTTTTATTACTCTAACTCAAATTACTTCACAGAGATGTTGGCTGAAAATGTTTGCACCCAAGTTGGTAAACTAATTAGGGAAGTAGCGCTGCCGCTGTATTTTATTGAATAAAATATTGGCCAAGGGGTTCAGTCAGCTTGAAATACGAAGCCTAAAATATAAAGTTTTCTGGCAATCAAATATGCATGTGAAATAAGACGAAGATATTTGAAATCCAGAAGTTTTGTTATGTAGTTACAAAGTTAATTTCATCTTCAACCTCGACAGAAATAGAAAATATTAAGTTATACAAAACGAGAAATTCTGGTCTTCATCATTGTCACTACAGTGTTCATCCCAGTTACATTTTTTTTTATCCCACTTACGTGGCAGACAAACGCACGGCCACCTGATTGAAAGTGGTTACTGTGGCCTATGGACGTGTGTAACACTAGAGAAGCTACACTCGCGCTGCCGACCCTGTAAGCACAGAGTCTCTGTGCCGTCAGTGTAGAGGACAAAGCAGGACAAGCCTTTTATCACAAATTCTCCAGTGAGCTCTGGCAACCCTACTCACCGCTGGGAACACAACACGAAGTTATTATAACCGCGGTATTCTGTAGGGCGGTGGTACTTCCCCAGTCGGACTGCTCAATTGGGCGGAAATACAACCGTGTCCTACCTCCTAAAACAGCATTTACAGCTTGTACCTTCGCTAGAACCTCGTACGCCAATCAGTAAGTTTACCGGCTTACTAAAAATATTAGTGGAGCTGCATTCACAGCTCCTTGACTTCTTGTGTAAAATAATAAAAATACTAGACGTTATATTATCTGCTTATATTACCACCACAAAATTATTGTTCTCCTATACAAAATGAATTAGCAGGTCTCGTCCGAGTGTCAGGCGAGACGTTATTGCCTACGTGACGAGAATGCGCGCCGTTCGTATTTCGTTCGGAAATACGATAAAGGGAGTTGTGTACGCACTGTACGTGTATACCAGTGCCTTATGGTGTTTGTTGGGAGAAAAAGACAAATCGAATTTGGCGCCAAATATAGAATGAAAATGTTTCGCTTTTCTTGGAATATTTGGTTACGTTAGTTTTACCTCCGGCAATATATCTTGGACCTAAAATATGCTCTATACGCGCAGTACACGTTTTTTGGGTGTCTTTTCAGGATAGCACAGAGTGCTACGGTTGTGGACGCGCTCATATTCACCAAGTACATCTTATATATATATTTTTTTTTTTTTTTTTTTATATAGGACACGTCAATTGGACTTCGCCTTGCCTGATGGTAAGCTGAAGGCAAAATCCCAGAAAAGAGGGTCACCATTACTTACACATACCGTGTGACAATGGTGACACTCAGCTTGACGGCCTTATCATATGCTTTTTCACGCCCCGCTTAAAGGACCCGGGACTGTAGGAAGAAGGAAACACGTGAGCTGGTAATGAATTCCAGGCCTTAATGGTGCGACAGAGGAAAGAGTCTCCGAACCGCTTGGTTCTTGATCGGATGTTTTGCACCGTGTGCGGATGACATCTAAGACCTGCACGCGTTGTCCTGTGTAGGAAAGGGGAGGGTGGGACTAATTGGAAGAGCTCATCAGAACACTCCCCATGGTACAGACGGTAAAATACAGCCATGGACGCAACATCTCTACGCAGCTGTAAAGGTTCTAGGGTGTTCGTGATCTCGGGATTCCCAATGATGCGGATCGCACGTCGCTGCAACCTGTCGAGAGCATCTAGTAAGTACTTTGCTGAACCATCCCAGAGATGCGAGCAGTACTCCACACAGGAGCGAATTTGTGTCTTGTATAGAAGACACCGCTGCTCCGGCGTGAAAAATCGTCTCACTCTGTTCAGGACTCCGAGTTTTCGTGAGGCTGTTTTGATGATGCTTTCGATGTAGTTTTTGTTATTCAGGTTGCAGCGAACATCCATACCTAGGATATTGAGATTGTCCTGCAGCGGCAGTGGCGTGCTCTGAAGAGTGGGGGGTATAAAATTCTCGTGTCACAATGTTCGTTCCAGTACTCCTCCGAAACGGCTTGACCGATTCTCATGAAATTTTGTGAGCATATTGAGTAGGTCTGAGAATCGGTCAACATCTATTTTTCATACCGTGATAAGGGTTGTTCACCCTGGGAACCGACATCCACGCGGGCGAAGCCGCGGGCAAAAGCTAGTATTATTATAACACCTCTTTTATCTTTCACAATATGCGACCCGTAGCGGTTTGTTTCATAGCGGGTACAAGATGATTGTGATGTCGTCACAGGCTGACTGGTCAGCCTGGTGACCACGGCCGGTGTAACCTGGTCGAGACGTCAGGCAAACTAAAGGTATGTATGTATCTATACCATTTTTTTAAATCTTTATTTACGGAGCTTAGCCACAACGCTCGCTCGTACCTATACCATGATCGCTTTAATTCCTTACTGACTTACTGAAATTGGTTTGAGATAGACTTCGCGCCACAAAATAATTCCTCTAGCAGCGGCGTGGCAGTCTCAACATGTAATGTTGCCAGTATCGTCTTTTTGTCTTACCAAAACTTTTATAGTTCAAATATGAATGTAATAGTACTTAGTTGAACTACTGAACTTAAGAAGATAAAGTAGTAAAAATTTCAACCAAAGTGTAACAACACACAGTTTTGGATCGTGTTGTAAAACCTCTCAGAAATACACTTCTTAATGTGATTGATGGAACTGCTCCTCTGCCACTGTAGCTCTTCATGTTATTCTCCAACAAAAACGCGTGCTGTGTATATTATAGTGTACATGTAGTATCGACATTGGGATCAATATATATGCCGAGAATTAAAATCAAAATCAAAATCAATTTATTGTTTGTCACAGGTAATAGTAGATGTCCTAAATTACATGAATAAGTAGGTATCACTGTAGTAGCATGTCTGATAAGACGTACAATAAGATTTATTAATCACATTAAACTAAAAATTAAATTGAGAAATATAATCATTTGGATAGATTTTTATTCTTGAATTCAACTATCATTATACCAACTAAATAAAAAATAAAAATATACGATTAACAAAATTCGCACTAGTACACCATAAAAAAACTCTGTCATGGCCTCAACTAACATAACCATGAAATAAAGTTTGATTTGATTTTATTTGATTTGAACACACAATACCTATGACCGTCATATTGACAGCGATATTTAGTTCAGAGTTTTGCCGCGGGACTTATTTGCTAGCGCGCACTCTAATTATGTCTCCTGAGGTAACTATACCTCAGAGGGCCAGATCGTTGGAGACACGACTTGGGCAACCAGGCGCAGGGCACGCCGTAGTAACGGCGGTAAGACCCATCATGGGGGAGTGGCTAGAGAGGCCACACGGCAGCCTCTCGTACCGTCTGACGCAGATGATCACCGAGCACGGATGCTTCGAAAAGTATCTGCGTCGGATGCAGAAAGAGCCAACATCCGAGTGCCATCACTGCGACGCGAGCGAGGACTCAGGTCCGCACACGCTCACCGAGTGTCCTGCGTGGGAGACGCCGAGGCGGGAGCTTGTGGCGGCCCTGGGAGTGAGGGTTCTCACGCTCTCCACCTTGCTCGCGGCGATGGTTCGCTGCGCGGATGCGTGGTCGGCCGGCGCCTCCTTCTGCGAGCAAGTAATGCTCGTGAAGGAGGAGGCGGGGCGGGAGCGGCAGCGGGAGCGACGAAGGATCGCAAGACAAGCTGCCCGCGTACGAAGGCAACTCGGGCGTCGGAGGTCGATGAACGACCTCCGCCCCCATGAGCGCCGGCCTGGGGGTGACAGGTGAAGCCGCCTGTCACCCTGGCAGAAGCAGGCCGCGGCGGCGACGCGCGTGGCGCGCCTCCCCGTTTCCGGGGACGAGTTGGGGACTCTGTAGTTCCCACACCCGAGAAGAGGGCCAGATCGTGAGAGATGGCCCTGGGTCGGCCGGGGTGCGAAGGATATGCCTGTCAACCTCACCTTCGGCAACCAAAACGACCCACAGGCGGCGTGCGTTTTAGTCGGTTCGTGTCCGACATAACCTCCTCCACCGGCTCCGGTGGGGAGGTATCCGTGGGGATTTTGCGCACGTAAAAAAAAAAAAAAGGGCCAGATCGTGGGAGATGGCCCTGGGTCGGCCGGGGTGCGAGGGATATGCCCGTCAACCTCACCTTCGGCAACCAAAACGACCCACAGGCGGCGTGCGCTTTGGTCGGTTTGAGTCCGACATAACCTCTTCCACCGGCTCCGGTGGGGAGGTATCCGTGGGGATTTTGCGCACGTAAAAAAAAAGGTAACTATAGCTACTAGCGGTTGGCCCGCAGTCCCACCTGTGGAAATCTGCTGTTGAGATGTAAATGCGATGACTCATGCTACATTAGATCTATCCTTCAGATTCAATGTATACACAGGTATTCTTAAAAGCTAGCGAAAACAAAGCCATTAAACACAAACAAGGGAAGAATTAAAGAACAATTTGAGACACTCCCAGTCGACGGGTGAGTCACCGAGAACAATCGCGACGAAAGCTTTATAATAATCCTAATGGCGCATCGCGACTCTCCACTTTGCATCATTCAATGAGATTTAATCCTAGATGAAAATGTTCACCACTAACACTTCCAAACTGGGCGTGAAAAAGCACCTAATGAAGAATCTAAGAATCAAGAGTACATACATATAATCACGCCTTTATCGCCGGAGGGTTAGGTAGAGGTTAGGTAGTAGGAGGTAGGACACGGCGGTATATCAGCCCGATTGAGTAGTAGGAGGTAGGACACGGCGGTATATCCGCCCGATTGAGCAGTCCGACTGGGGAAGTACCTCCGCCCTACAGAATACCGCGGTTATAATAACTTCGTGTTGTGTTCCCAGCGGTGAGTAGGGTAGCCAGAGCTCACTGGAGAATTTGTGCCGTCAGTGGGAAGACTAAAGGCTTGTCCTGATTTGTCTTCTACTGACGGCACAGAAACTCTGTACTTACAGGGTTGGCAGCGCGACTGTGACTCCTCTGGCGTTACAGACGTCCATAGGCCACGGTAACTACTTTCCATCAGGTGGGCCGTGTGCTTGTCTGCCAACTAAGTGGTATAAAAAAAAAAAAAAAAGGTGAATTATTGAGGACCCTAACTGGTAGAGCACTACGTCATATTAATGGAACGATTCAAGGTCTCCCCGACAACAACGCTTGAATCAAAATATGCATTACTAGGTATATCAAAGTTATAGGGCTAACTAACACAGTTTATTTTCGACTTTTTGGGGGTTGTTTTTTTTGACGGGGGATTTTTAAATTTTTAATTTAATTTTTATTTTAAACTTTTTAAATTGATCTACTCGTTAAGCTCTTTAATTCGATACCCATATTGAGGGAGTTGAGAAAAATATGTACTCCGTCATTTTGTAGCGGCGGCCATCTTGGACCGAATTTTTTCAAACATAGCTAAGGACACTCCCGACTAATATACCTTTCAAACAAAAAAACTAAATCCAAACCGGTTCATTCGTTCAGGAGCTACGATGCCACAGACAGACACACACACAGAGACACGTCAAACTTTTAACACCCCGTCGTTTTTGCGTCGGGGTTTAAAAATAATTCTTTCGCTAGTCCAGTATATGTTGTGCGAGCAAGCAAGATACTTATGTTGACCACGCATTTACATCATCAAGATATTCATTTACTTTTTAGTAACCTTTTTTTATCAAACATTTTTTTACTTCAATTTTAAGTTTATTTAGTAGCCTAGTGGTATGGGTAATGGACTGCTGAGACGAGGACTCGGGTTCGATCCTCGGTTTTACCATGGCACACACCAATGACGTTTCGATGCTTTTCGAAGTTATGTGTAAATCTGCGATAAAGGTTTATAAGTGCCCGGTTAATAGCTATAGGCTCGCCACCTGTTACATTGGGACCTAAACATAAACTGGCGAAATGTGGGTGCTAGCACCTCTGCCTACTCCTTCGGGGATATAGGCGTGAGTTTATGTTATGTTTTATCAACAATTTCAATGTAGAGGTTGTCAAATACCATTGGTGAACAATGCTGACAAGTGATGTTATGTTAAGGTGACGCCAGGAAATTATTCTCCTGCGCCGATACAGACCGGCCATGGCAGATCTACCACCACCAGGCACATAATACACATGCACATAATAGGTACCTACATAATCCAGACCATCAAATGCACTAAAAAACGAAAATTATGCTCTCTGCACAATTTAAGTACACAAAATGGTCGCCAGAATTTTAAACACAAATACATTTTTAATAATGCAATTACTGAGTGCTTTGAACTGACGAATGGCGGGTCAGCCGAGCGGAGGCGCCCGCTCACCACTCATACAGCATTACAGAGCGCCAGCTTTTAGTAATTCGTTGGATTGTTTACATACATTTTCATTTACGTAAATCAATTCCAGTCTTGCCATGTTATTTGCTTTTTACGGCAGTCATGCTCGGGAACGGCTCGACGCGGCAAATAATTATTACCCACGCACTATCATGTTATGTATATTGTATCAATATCATGTTATTTTTTATTATTTGTTTGGTTTCATTTTATTTTATTCACTAATAAAATCTCTATTCACTTTTTTTTATAAAACTTAGTTGGCAGACGAACACACGGCCTACCTGATGGGAAGCGGTTACCGTGGCCTATGGACGTATGCAACACCAGGGGTGTCACACTCGCGCTGCCGACCATGAAGAAACCTTCTGATGCCCCTCTTGAAGAACTCCATATTGTAGGTGCTTGGGAAAACCGCAGCACAGCCTGAGTGTGCGTGGGATGAATTTTCTTTCATACCGCACAGTGCGCACCGTCTCAGGTCGCAATGTGTGAGGATGAATTCCCTGCCTATGGCGAGAGGTGCGATGATAGAATGTAGCTATATATAGCTGTATATAAACCGAGTGTCTCTGCATGACGATGAAATAAACTTTACCTATTCGCGTCACTTGAATAAGCACTACCCTATTCAAAAATAAACTATATCATGTCGAGGCGAAGAAACTTTTCTTTTCGAAAAAAGATGGATGTCTCGCCGGCGGATCATAATATCAGTAATAGAAATTATTAATATTCTTATTAATTATATTAAAGCTAAATATTAACGTCGCCGCGTCGCGTCTATCGATAGTGTCCTGGGCTCAAACTTACAACTTTTCTATTGCAATTCTGACATTTTTTTTATACCACTTAGGTGGCAAACAAGCACACGGCTCACTTGATGGAAAGTGGTTACCATGGCCTATGGACGTGTGCAAACCCAAGCGAGTCATACTGGCGCTGCCAACCTTGGCCTTGTAAGCACAGGGAGTTTCTGTGCCGTCAGTGTAAAAGACGAAGCAGGGCAAGCTTCTGTTACTCCCACTGACAGCACAAAAACTCTCCAGTGAGCTCTTAGCCACTAGGCCATAATTTAGACAATTCCTAATCGATAACTCCAAACGATCAGTATTATTTGTACCAATCATGAGACCGTCTCATAAAAATGAAAGGCGATCACTCAAAGAATATGACCTCTATCGCACAAGGCGCAGCTGTATCGAATTATCCCAGAGGTCACAGCTCACGATCGTAGAATTAATCATGTTATCCATGTGTGCCAGTGTATATGTATACAGGGTGGTGTTACTTTTTCTATTAGGAAAATCGTATTGATATGGAATGAAACCACTTTTTAACGGATTTTATCGGAATTTATTTCGTATTATTTACATTTAGTTCGACGTTTCGTTTAATCTTCAGCAGCCATGGTCGCGGAGTAAAATATAACCAACGTGTCGTACGCGATAGTCCATTAAAAAGCGTTTTTTTTATACAACTTAGGTGGCAGACACGCACACAGCCTACCTGATGGAAAGTGGTTACCGTGACTTATTCACGAGTCACTTCCGTGCTGCCGACCCTGTAAGAACAGAGATTTTATATGCTCTTTTTTTTTACCCCCAACTCGTTCCCGGTAAACGGGAAGGCGCGCCAGGCGCGCCGCCGCCGCGGCCTGCTTCTGCTAGGGTGACAGGCGGCTCCACCTGTCACCCCCAGGCCGGCGCTCATGGGGGGCGGAGGTCGTTCATCGACCTCCGACGCCCGAGTTGCCTTCGTACGCGGGCAGCTTGGCTTGCGATCCGTCGTCGCTCCCGCTGCCGCTCCCGCCCCGCCTCCTCCTTCACGAGCATTACTTGCTCGCAGAAGGAGGCGCCGGCCGCCCACGCATCCGCGCAGCGGACCATCGCCGCAAGCAAGGTGGAGAGCGTGAGAACCCTCACTCCCAGGGCCGCCACAAGCTCCCGCCTCGGCGTCTCCCACGCCGGACACTCGGTGAGCGTGTGCGACACCGAGTCCTCGCTCGCGTCGCAGTGATGGCACTCGGACGTTGGCTCTTTCTCCATCCGACGCAGATACTTTCCGAAGCACCCGTGCTCGATGATCATCTGCGTCAGACGGTACGAGAGGCTGCCGTGTGGCCTCTCTAGCCACTCCCCCATGATGGGTCTTACCGCCGCGCCGCTACTACGCACTTCACACTTTATATAAAAGTAAGCATTCTGTATAAAGGTTAACATGTGTGAGTGCGCGATATCGACGGTTATACGAGCGAAAAAAGGTTTCGCTAAAACCTTTGTAGTTAGAACTTTTCATGAGCTTGAGTGTTGTTTGTAGGCGTCGCGAAACTTGAACCATAAAGGCTGATGGTAAGCGATTACCTGCGATAACAATATGGGGAAATACAAAATGATCGGACTAAGTGCTAAATGTGACATTCCAATGACATTATACTTACTCTTATTTTATTTAGAAGTTAATCAATCTATTAGCCTATTGGAGGATCGCGAGGCTTATGTCTAGCAGTGGAAGTTAATATAGTATAGAACTTCCCTTGTGGGAAAGACAGGTAAAGGGTCACCAATGTCATCCTTCACCATATCTCTTCTCGCGTTTAGTCGCATAATGCCCAATTCGCGAAAGGACAAATTCTCAAAAGGACTAACACTTGATTATCTTACAGTTTTGTCCTTTCGCGAATTAGTCCTTTTGAGACACGGTAGGCATTATGCGACTAAAGCCCTTCTCGTGGCGTGGCTTGTATTTGGTAACCAAGGGTTCGGATTCGGACAGTTCTTCATCCGACAGTAAACTTAAGAATAATTTTCTTAAGTTAATTATGTCCATATATTAAGACCGGTTTGGCCTTACGGCATCCTCAAAGGTTCGAGGATGCCGTAAGGCGAAACCGGTCAGGTCTAATAACTATTAAAAATAATGTGGAAAAGTACAAGTGAGTTCTCAATATGTGTAACAATAGATTCCACCAAGTGCCATCAATCAACCGTATAAATATAGGTATTTAAACTATCATGGTCACTCACATCAGTATCAAAATAAACGGGATATTTACCATGTTTCATTGTTTTGAGTGTTTCATTGTTTTTATAGGACAAACAAAAAGAACGGTTACATGCCGAATCAAGGAACACATCAGGGCAGTCAACAACAATGAACCGCATAAATCTGCAATCGCTCAACATTTATTGGAGTCCGGTACGAACCACTGGATCGAGCTACATAACCCTCAGATGCTCTCGAAAGAACGCCACTGCTATAAAATTATTTTTTTTTATTTAGGACACGTCAACTTGACTTCGACCTCGCCTGATGGTAAACTAAAGGCAAAGTCTCAGTAAAGAGGGTCACCATTGCAGACACTAAGTAATGTTACAATGGTGGCACTCAGCTTGGTGGCCCCATCAGATGCTTTTTCACGCCCCGCTTAAAGGTCCCGGGACTATAGGAAGAAGGAAAACTACCGTTATTAGGTGTAAAACAATACAATGATATAGAATAGTCCAGTGTTAAATATTGACAAAAACTCGTAACCATTATTATCATTCTTTTACTTTTACCCATATTATAATATCTCCAACGGCACGTGTCAAAACGTGTTTTAGCGGCAAATTCGATATAAGGGCGGGTGTGCACTGTACGTGGTATTCGGATCACGTGCACGACCCAAATTCGCTGTGCAGAAGCCAGTTGGATGATTGTGTTACTGAAGGTACGCAAACTAGACCGAAGAGATGCTTACATAGCCAAGAAAAAAAAAAGTTGAAATGTCATTATTACAGATAAAGTTTTGTTTAGGAATTTGTCAGTGTTACCATGGTTGTTTAGAAATTTAATAGGTAAATAAAAATCAATTAGGTGGTATATTTGTTAGCACAGATCTTTATAAGCGGCTACATATTATTTGTCTAAATATGAATCGGCATTGCCTCTTTGAAAAGACCTAAAACCGCGGTAGCCTAGTGGTATAGGTAATGGACTGCTGAGACGAGGTCTTGGTTTCGATCCCAGGTTTTACCATGGCACACACCAATGACTTTTCAATACTTTTCGAAGTTATGTGTGTATTTATCGCAGGTTTATAAGTGTCCGGCTAATGGCAATAGGCTCGCCATCTATTACATTGGGACTTAAACATAAACTGGCGAAATGTGGGTGCTTTCACCTCTGCCTACCCCTTCGGGGATATAGGCGTGAGTTTATGTTATGTTATGTTTTGTTACGTTAAAAGACCTAAACCAAACATAATATATATAAGTTATTCGATCGCGTTATTATAAAAGAATACCTAGTTTGATTAAAAATATGTCCAATGGACGACAAGGAAACATTTTCTTTTATTTATTTCTTTTGTCTAGCACTTCAAAGTACACCACTACAAAGTTCTAATATATGTCCATATAAGATAGAAACAACACAAGAAATACGTATCAAAAGAAACAGGACCGTTTCGTATTATATTTCTGGGCACACATTATGTAAATTCCTCCGGGGAGCGGTATAATAGAGTTTTGATCACCATTCCTCGGCCGTTCTTGCTCCGCACCGCCGGGTAGCATCGTAATCAGATTCTGTTGCTTTCTCATTAACTTTGTAATGTATTTATTATGCTATTTATGTCAATATGAATCTAGGACATCCTAAAATGACATGGATTTTACTTAAATGGTGTCAGGTGAATTGTTTCAATTCAAAATCAACCGCGGTAGCCTAGTGGGATGGGTAATGGATTGCTGTGACGAGGTCTCGGGTTCGATCCCAGGTATTACCATGGCACACACCAATGACTTTTCGATGCTTTTCGAAGTTATGTGTAAACCTGCGATAAATACTCGCAGGTTTATAAGTGCCCGGCTAATGACAATAGGCTCGCCATCTATTACATTGGGACCTAAACATAAACCTCTGCTTACCCCTTCGGGGATATAGGCGTGAGTTTATGTTACGAAAATATATTTTTTAAATGTGAATGCTGACAGCACCAAGTATGTCATTTGTGTGGTCAGCACTTCTGCAAAAAGACGACGGGAAATAAGCTAGGGTTGAAAAGTATTTAGCATCTAGTTTCCCGATATTCATAGATATTCCTTATAACGTTACTATCGTATTAGGTTTCACCTGTAACGATAATTATCAGTGTATATGTAAATAAATAAAAAATCATAAATAAATGAAGAGAAAACCGTGGCCTACGTAAACAATTTTTCAGGTTTGATATAATTTCCTCAGTATATTAGCTTAGTTTTCAATATGGTCACTTAATGCAGTTCTAAATGGTCAGTGTTGAAAGGTTTTAATATAACCTCATGACTACGTGTTTGAATAAATTCTAACTTCCCGTTCGAATTCATTTTATAGCACTAAAAATAAAGGCACTAACCTGAAAAACTCCATTGCTGGCACAAATAAAAGTTACGCAAAAATTGCACAAAAACTATGAAAGAGGAATAGCTGGAAAACAAACACACTCGTCCAAATCCAAGCAGAACAAACCAGACAGAGTTAGTCAAACAAAAAAAGAATCTAATCCTAACGATTCGACATCGAAACAAAAAAAAGATTGCATGGCAGACTTATCAATTATTCGACGCCGGAATTTCTGCGAATACAATGGACCATCAATCCTTTGGTAGGTACATAAAAAACTAGCAACACTAACATTCCCGGACAAAGGGTGCGCAAAAAGCAGGCCAATAGCAAGCAGCCATTTTGGAACTTTTTAAAAGTAACGGTTTTGGAATTGCTTTTCAATTAATTAATAAATGAAGAGGGTTTTTTTGTTAGAAACGCGATGTGGGTTTGGTATTGTTTTAATAACAAGTACTGTATCAAATTATATCTTGAGAAAACTGTTATTTAATATCATTTAAATAAGAATCGTTTTCAATAATAATGTCATCAAATGTCAGGCATTTTTTTATTTTGATTTTCCTTTCCCATTCTCAGCAGTTCGATTCAGTAGCAAAAAATCATATGTGTAGGAACGTACCTTTGTTCAAAAATATCAGTTTTTTTTAATACCACTCGGTTGGCAGACAAGCACACGGCACATCTGATGGAAAACGATTAGCGGCCACGGCCTATGGACGTGTGCTACGTCAAGGGAGTCATACTCGCGCTGCCAACCCTGTAAACAAGAGTTTCTGTGTCGTCACTGTAAAAGACAAAGCAGGACAAGCTTTTGGTCTTCCCACTGACAGCACAAAATCTCTCCAGTGAGCTCTGTTTAACCTACTCACCGCCGGAAACACAACACGAAGTTATTATAGCCGTGGTATTCTGTAGGGCGGAGGGAGGTACTTCCCCATTATATTATATTATACTTTTTCATTACCGGGTTTTTAGAACTCCTTATGTTTTTTTTGGTAACACAAATCTAACCTTACCATGCCAGTATTATCGTTCTCCTCACTGAGACTGACTAAGCTAAATACTTGTGTCATTAGACGCCATGGCATCTGACGATAAGTGCCCAGTTACTGCTCCACCGCAGCTAGACAATGCCAAACGTCCTCATAATAATTTCTATCCTATTGGACTGGCTGCTTCAACGTATAATATGCACAGATGTAGACTGCACTAAGAAATGTAACTGCCTGAATTTACAATACTGTTAGAGATACTTAATCTCGAGGTCACCAACTGCCTTGAAATTTTGTAATTAGCCGTTTTGGCAGTATTTTTGAAGTGCGAACTTCTTTATGCGCGATGAGCAATATTTTTAGGGTGAACAAAAATCATGGAATTCGCATTATCGTCACATTACGCTTGGGCCGTCACCGGACGCGTCAATTCATTTTACTCCTTTTGGATAGGTGCTTAACTAAACGTAGAGAATCTTGATGTTCTTTTTTTTATACCACTTAGGTGGCAGACAAGCACACGTCCCACCTGATGGAAAGTGGTTACCGTGGCCTATGGACGTTTGTAACACCAGAGGAGTCACAGTCGCGCTGTCAAACCTGTAATTACAGCGTTTCTGTACCGTCAGTGTAGAAGACAAAGCAGGACAAGCCTTTAGTCTTCCCACTGACAGCACAAATTCTCCAGTGAGCTCTGGCTACCCTACTCACCGCTGGGAACATAACACGAAGTTATTATGGCCGCGGTATTCTCTAGGGTGGAGGTACTTTTTATTATTTAAATCTTTATTAATATTTTTCTGTTTCGAAACTCATATTAAAGACTAAAAAGAAAAACCAAAATCGAATCACTAGTCAGTCAGTTAGCCTATAATAATATTTTTGTTTAATATGTATTTTTATAAAAAGTCGCTACCAGATTGTTTAATCTAATCAAATGGAGTATCTTCAACGACTGCCCCGCATATTATTTAACCTAATCAAATCTCCAAAGACTGCGCCCATTGTTATTTTTTTTTTCATTTAACCATCTCTACAATGGTAAGTGTTGCGGTTTGCGGTCAGCTCTTCCAATTAGTCCCATAAATGCTTAGATGAATTACACATTTTTTAATTCATCTAAGCATAAATGTATCCAAAGTTATCAGTTATCATCAACTTATCTCAAAACATGAACAACACAATTTGTACCGAAGCACTTGTATCAAAAGCGTGATGCAAACGTTCATGAATATATTCAAAGAGTTCTTATTTGCAGGAAGGAGGCGGGAAAATAATGACGTGGGAATAAATAATAACATTATACAGTCAGCACAGTTCAAATGTGAAGTCGGAAACGAAAATAAAGCGTGTGTACGCAAATCATAACAATTGTCTTTTTATACGTCATGTGTCGTATTGGTTTTAGAACGGAACATTGTTTTAAGGTACCACCCTCAATATAGGGTTTAGTCTTTTTTTTAATTTTGGAACTGTAGACGTGCGTATACGGTCTGCGGCCTAACAAAAATTTAAATAAATATTGAGATTTAGAATGTGGACAAATGTACATTAGTACGTACATTTTTGAAATATGTAGCCACATCCAGGCCAAATTTTATGAGCGGAAATCGAACCCCAGACTTCTAAACGCTCTTGCGTAGCAGTCGGAAGTAACACCGTTCCTTTAAACTTCTACGTCGAATTAAAACGTGTCGAATAAAAAATATTTACAATTTTGTGTGATTATGTGATTTGTGTGAAATAAATTGGTAGAAAGTAAAGTGGTATTGCACTTTACTTTCTACCAATTTATTTCACACATTTATCGATTCGATGCACAATAATGGCAACATTTTAAATTTGTCATTAATCGCAAATCGAAACATCGCAATCCGGAGATACTGGAACAGTTCGTTCGCCTCCCATTCGCATTGTTCCCGGAGGGGGAGGCGGCACAAAAGAACGCTACGACATTCATGGGAAGGCGACGAAGCGTGCACGAGACTAGTCGATGACGATGACCTAGGGATGTCCAATCGGTGCATATCGACAATAAAATTTATTACAAATTTGAAGCAATTATTTTAGCTATTTAACAAGATTTTTTTACATCCAGTGCCGGAGCTGATTCAGTTACAGCTTTCAAGACGCGTGATTTCATTTTGATTTAAAAGAAAAACGTAAATATCTGAGGACAGATTGTTTTCCAGATGACAGTTAGACGTTGTCCTGACGAGCCATAAATTTCTGATATTCCGTACGATGTGTCAAAAAAAACTTATTTTAGGTTTTTGAGATTCTGTAAGTTTAAAACTTACAGAATCACTCTAAGTGTCATTTATTTTGTATTAGATTATGGAATTTTAATTACCGGTATTAGCAATATAATGTTGAGACAGAGATGTTAGTACTCTACAAAAAAGGATTGATTTGTGTATAATTTTTTTACAAATTAATTGTTTTGATACACTATTTTTTTAACTCTTCAGATTAAATATTTAATTAAAGATGCTGTGTATCTAAGATTTGTAATTTGGAATGTTCTATCAACTTGTCAATATCGATATAACTTGTCGACCATCCCACCCCTAATTTTGAAATAGACATTGCCACTTGATGACTCCTTCACTATACGGCATTGAAAGTAAAAAACAAGTCCACGCGAACTGTCTATGGAAAGTATAAATAGGTAAAGTAACATGTCCCCATGTTGCGGAGAATATTAGAACTCTTCTGAAGGAGGTAGGACACAACCGTCCCAATTGAGCAGTCCGACTGGGGAAGTACCTTCACCATACAGAATACCACGGCTGTAATAACCTCGTGTTGTGTTCTCGGCGGTGAGTAGATAGATACAGAATTATTACAGTAGGACAAGTAGGCAGCATGTGTACAGTTCAATGTACAATGGACATGCCTTATCGCTGAAGCGATTTCTTCCAGGCAACCTTGGAATGGACAGTAATGTTATAAAATTAAAAATAAGGTGTAGTTGTCGGCTAAACTAAAATTGATAGTGTATTAAAACAAAAGAAAGAGAGAGAAGTATAAGTAAAATAAAATTAATATACGGCTTTACACAAAGTTTTATCAACATATACTGATATACTATCACACACAAATAGTTATATAAAGTATGGTGGCCAGAGCTCACTGGATAGTGTTTGTGCTGTCATTGGGAAGACCAAAGGCTTATCCTGATTGTGTCTTCCGCATTGACGGCACAGAAACTATCTGTTCTTACAGGGTCGGCAGTATGGGTGTCACTCTCCTGGTGTTGCACACGTTCATAGGTCACGGTAACCACTTTCAGGTGGGGCGTGTGCTTGTCTGCCACCTAAGTTATATATTAAAAAAAAAGGACTTGTAAGGCTGGTAAAAACCGCAGGCTTCCAGTATAGGGCTCGTGGTTTAGTGGTATCCAAGTAGTCAGGTCGGTCTTTTGATGGGAGACTCTACCAAGGTGAGTGTTCAGTTGTGATTTTTGTTTTTTTTATATATAGGACACGTCAATTGGACTTCGCCTTGCCTGATGGTAAGCTGAAGGCAAAGTCCCAGAAAAGAGGGTCACCATTACTTACACATACCATGTGACAATAGTGACACTCAGCTTGACGGCCTCATCATATGCTTTTTCACGCCCCGCTTAAAGGACCCGGGACTGTAGGAAGAAGGAAACACGTGAGCTGGTAATGAATTCCAGGCCTTAATGGTGCGACAGAGGAAAGAGTCTCCGAACCGCTTGGTTCTTGTTTGGATGTTTTGCATCGTGTGAGGGTGACATCTAAGACCTGCACATGTTGTCCTGTGTAGGAAAGGGGAGGGTGGGACTAATTGGAAGAGCTCATCAGAACACTCCCCATGGTACAGACGGTAAAACACAGCCATGGACGCAACATCTCTACGCAGCTGTAAAGGTTCTAGGGTGTTCGTGATCTCGGGATTCCCAATGATGCGGACCGCACGTCAACTGCAACCTGTCGAGAGCATCTAGTAAGTACTAATGAGCTCTGCCAACTAATCCCACTATCTCCTTTCCTACATAGGACAACACGTGCAGGCCTTAGATGTCACCCTCACACTGTGCAGAATATACGAGCAAGAACCAAGCGGTTCGTAGACTGGATTTCATTACCAGCACACGTGTTTCCTTCTTCCTACAGTCCCGGGGCCTTTAAGCGGGGCGTGAAAAAGCATCTGATGAGGCCGCCAAGTTGAGTGAAAAAGACTAACTAACTAAGATACCACCCTGCCTCGGAGGAGCACGTTAATCGTCTGCCTTGTTGACCATACGTATATCTATGATGGCAGTCGTTACGAGTGGTTATAGCTCTAAAAGGTTCAATAACAACGCTAATAGGTTGTGGAGATCAGATAGCAGACGTTTCACATAAAAACGAATCCCGGATTCTAAGGTACGGCCTCGAATTATTACTGGTTCTGAACCCAAAAAGATTATTTTTTTTTAATTTAATTTTTTTAAATGCCCACAACGATGGGCAATGTCAACAATGGACAATATGTCACTAGTAGTTTTAACAATGGCAACGAAATGCCTTAAATTACGTGAATGTCACCTGTCAAAGGCAAATTATAATAGGTCTATATTACCCAAATCAGTTGAGATGGGTTTATCTGGGAACGGGGTAGGATGTTCCTGTGACCAGGCAAGGTGATCACGCCTGGCGGGCCGCATTTATACATACATACAGTTGGCAGAGACTATAGTTTTCAATTGCCACGATCCTGCTTTATTTTGTTTCTCTCTTTCTACTTTCATAATTGTTTTCATACATGCGCACCGGTTCCGGGTATTCTTGACCTGTCCTTTCTTCAAAATACCTTGCCATATGTTTTTTTTATACCACTTAGGTGGCAGACAAGCGCACGGCCCACCTGATTGAATGTGGTCACCATGGCCTATGGATGTGTGCAAAACCAAGAGAGTCACACTCGCGCAAAAGATAAAGCAGGACAAGCTTTTGGTCTTACCACTGTCAGCACAAAATCCCTCTAGTGAGCTCTGGCTACCCTACTCACAGCCGGGAACACAACACGAGGTTATTATGGTCGCGGTATTCTGTAGGGCGGAGGTGCTTCCCCAGTCGGACTGCTTAATTGGACGGAAATACCGTCGTGTCCTACCTCCTATACGTATATCTACGTCGACCCCTACCAGGTTGCCCATTCACCCTCGCTTCATAAACTTGTTTCGTCAGTCTTCATTCGTCCATCTTCTCCACGTATCCGAACCAGATTTTTAACACAACATAAACCCACGCCTATATCCCCGAACGGGTAGGTAGAGGTGCTAGCACCCACATTTCGCCAGTTTTATGTTTAGGTCCCAATGTAATAGGTGGCGAGCCTATTGCCATTAACCGGGGACTTATAAACCTGCGATAAATACACACATAACTTCGAAAAGCATCGAAGTCATTGGTGTGTGCCATGGTAAAACCTGGGATCGAACCCGCGAAATCGTTTCAGAAGTCCATTACCCATACCACTAGGCTACCGCAGTCTTATACATATAATCACGCCTTTATCCCCAGAGGGTTAGGCAGAGGTGAATTACCACCCACATTTCAACAATAATCGTATTCGGTCCCACGTAATAGGGGGTGAGCCTATTGCCGTAGTCCAGGCACTATTGTTGACTCAAGCCTTGCATCTGAGGCTGAGTCTGGGCTGTATATATCTGTCTGATATTAAACAGCCCTATCCCTTAGTCGCTTTGTACGACACCGCACGGGAAGAGATGGGGTGGCCCAAATTCTACTCTGCCAGTAATAATAGTGATAATAAATGCCAAACTTTCTTATAACTCTTATAAAACCGAGTAGGTATTGGAACCCCATTGACCCCCGCATTTCTAAGGTCCATCCTTATCTGCTTGCGGTATGTCTGATGTTGGTAATAAACAAACTATCTCTTTGTTATCACTTGCCGAGAAAAATAAACAGAACGCTTGTTATCGGGCTTTTATAGTTATAACTAGTCAATATAAAACAGTGGGTAGGTATTTTTAGTGTTTTTATTTCTTAATTAGGCTCACATACTTGGTAAACAGTTTTACATAAGTAGTAACACACACATACGCTCACACACACCAATACGCCCCAAACTTACATCTACCCACCAATCAATTATGCAAATTTAGATTAGATTAGAAAATTGTCGCCTTCTCATTTCTGTCTGATGTAATATATCTGTCATTTTAAATGTTAAATACCATCGAAATTGAAATGTAAACACAAAAGTTCTCAGTAATCCACTGAATTCTAGAATACAGGTCAATACCTAGTCTGGAATTTCAGAGTATTCTAACATAATGTAATCAGTTCATACGGCAAACCAGTTTGTGCTAAATGATATAACAGTTTTTTTGTGAAATAAAAAAAAATATATCATCGTCATATTAACCTCCAAAGTCAGCGGCAGTTAATGTTGACTAGCAGGTAAATCGGCAGGGCGTGGCTGCCTTCTGACCTTACAAACTCGAGAGGAAAGCCTTTGTTAGCCCTTCTAGCCTCCTTTGTTAGGAGGTAGGACACGGCGGTATTTCCGCCCAACTGAGCAGTCCGACTGGGGAAGTACCTCCGCCCTACAGATTACCGCGGCTATAATAACTTCGTGTTGTGTTCCCAGCGGTGAGTAGGGTAGCCATTGGAGAATTTGTGCTGTCAGTGGGAAAAGTAAAGACTTGTCCTGCATTGTCTTCTATACTGACGGCACAGAAACTCAATACTTACAGGGTTGGCAGCACGACTGTCTCTCTTCTCAAAAAAAAAGCCTGCGCCAGGGCATCGTACGTTGTTTAATAGGTGCACAGACATCCAGGTGTACAAAAAAAAAAAGGTCTAAAATTTGTATGAAATAAAATTATACATACAATAAAATCACGCCTGTTTCCCATAGGGGTAGGCAGATATCACGGATCTCCATATAAAATTTAAATTATAAAAAACAGAAATACTATTAAACTAGCTATCGCACTTTTGAATATTTATAAAGCTTCCCATTCACTGGCCGTATGAAAAACGACAAAGCCTAGGTTTCGCGGCACAGGCCAAACAATGATTTCCGTTTCCGCTGACAATATGGCGAATCTTTTCACTGGTATCCGTTGTTGCCAATTGTTAAAAATTTTCACTGCACATGTATCTATCGTTTTGTGAAAACGTTATCCATTTTGTAAAGGATCTGAGTATATTTGAGAAGGTAGAAAAATATGACACCTGTGGATGCTTGCAACACCGAAGGGAAAAGATAGGTAAAATAAGACAATTGGAAGATTACAAGGACGTGATGCCTCTAATATACTTCTTCTCTTTATATCTTTAAAGAGTTGCACTTTGGAGCCCAAGATGCCTTCCTATCCTACTCTCCAGTGCCACAATTTATTTTTGGCTTTTATAGGAACAACTGCGTCTAACCCCATGACCCCGAAAGGAAAAGCTGTACCAAAACCTCTTTCGTCGATAATCAGGTGCACCGTCTTGCAGTGGGTTCGAGTCCCAAAGATTTAGATAGCCCCGTACACATAATACAGTGTGGCTCTACTCATAATAAGAATCTAGTTAGTATTAGCCGTGTATGATGTGCTAATTACATTTATTTAATTTGAATGGAAGAAAAAGCTTTCCAGAATGTCTTAAAGTGTGTAACTTTAGCTCTAACACTGAAGACTAACACTAAGTTCAAAGTTACCCTTACGCTCGCCGTCCTACGTGACATTACAAGTCAGAGTAACCTTACAGAAGGTACGTCCCGTCCGACCGGCGGCGACCTTTGCCTAACATCGTCTGACGCAACGGTTCAATAATCCAGTAAAAGTAGAAGTGTCAAATTTGAAAATGGAACATTTCAAAATGGAATGGAACTTTAAAAAACCAAACGTTATTGGAGTGAGAATATTTGAATGCCAGTTTTACTTCATAGTATTTATATCTTTCAGGTTCTGGAGACTAGTGAAACCAGAGTATCAAGATACTTAAAAACATAACCCTTGGCAGTCGGGTCAAAGAGGAGATACCCCGTTTATAGTCTGAGAAATCTGATGAATGAAATAAACACCTGAGACAATTGACATTCATGGGGAATAACGTGATAATGCAATGCAAATGATATTAGGTAATATTACTTGATGCTGGGAGAACTTACCTTGAAAACCAAATGTGCAATAAAAATCTGAAACAAAAAATACAAGATTAGTAAGTTTTTGTTTTTTTAAATTTATCAAAAAAAAAATATAGATTATTAAATCAAATTATAGTTTTAATGTAGCACCCAGGGTTTTTCCTTAAAACCCAATTTTTTTTAAGGGCAAATCAAACTTCACTCTTCAAAATTATATATATTTTTTAAGGAATGGTCGTAGCATTCTTTTTTATTTGTTACAGCTACATTTAGACATTAACTTTTACATATAAAATCTTTAAAAACTAGTTATCTAATTAAAAACTGATAATTTATATAAATTATTATTAATAAATGTCAGACGCACTGATCGAAGACCTTTGTTTTCAGGCATTGCGATAGGGGCGAGGAGAAGACCCGAGCTTGCGAAATGCGGCCCAATCTAGTTAGATCCTTCTCGCTAGTTCTTTCTCGAAGTTGCTTTTACCGAGTTGGATAATCTGCCCCAGGTAGACATATTTTTGAACAACATCGAATGTCGCCCCTTCGATAGCAATCTGTCTCGGTGCAATATGTTCGTTCAACAAGTTTACACCGAGGCCGACGCGTCGAGAAGCTTCATTTAAACTGTGCAGCATCTCACCTAGTTATTTCACCGACTCCGCAGTTATGACGATGTCGTAGGCGAACCTATGATGCAAGATGTACTCTCCGTTACTGTTGATACCCCGTGCAGTCCAATCCAGAGTCTTGAAAACGTCCTATTGGTTGGTGAATAATATGGGGTGTATATAACATCACCTCGCTGGAGGCTAATGGGTTTCATCTTCTGCTTTGGAGCTGGACGGATATTGTGGCAGTGTCATACAAGCATCTCAACAATTCGATGGTTCGCCAAAATTGACACAACATCGCTGCAGGGCATTCAAAACGGCCCAGGTTTCGATGGAGTCGAAGGTATTTTCGTATTCACATACGTCATACACAGCTGCTGATTGTATTCTTGAGTCTTTTCTACAATCTGCCGAAGAGTATGGATGTGATCCACGGTGATATAACTTTCTCGAACACTGGCTTGCTCCAGTGGCTGGAACTCGTCAAGCTTAGCCTTGTACTTGTAGACTACAACTTGCAGACATGGCGCAGAAGTGAGATGGGTCTGTAGTTCGTCCATGTTATGTCATGTAAGCCAATAATTGTATGTCAAATTAATTAGATTTATTTATTAAGTTCACTATATTGTATATTGTCATTATGTAAATTATTTTTACATTATCTAAATAAATTGTTTAAATTCTTTATTTAATAAAATTCCGATAAAAATTAACGGTAGTTTACCGATTTAAATTTTTGTTACCGCTAAATTTCGAAGGGTCACATACGGCGGTTTTTTTAAATATAGAACACGTCAATTAGACTTCGCCTTGCCTGATAGTAAGCTGAAGGCAGTCTCAGAAAAGAGGGTCACCATTACTTACACATACCATGTGACAATGGTGACACTCAAGATGATGCGATGTGAATATGATGGTGATACCGGCAATACGGTAAACAGCCGTTTATCATAATCAAAACAAACTCACGAGATACTTTGCGTATCGTGGTTTATTTATTAACTGTTGCAACAATAAACCTTTCTTATAACAATATATTTGTTATTAATAATACTTGACCCCTTTTTTTTACGTGCGCAAAATCTCCACCGGAGCCGGTGGAAGAGGTTATGTCGGACTCGAACCGACTAAAACGCACGCCGCCTGTGGGTCGTTTTGGTTGCCGAAGGTGAGGTTGACAGGAATATCCCTCGCACCCCGGCCGACCCAGGGCCATCTTTCACGATCTGGCCCTCTTCTCGGGTGTGGTGAAATACTTGACCCCTTGAGGCTTGAGGCTAGTCGTTATCTCTTGATGAGACTAATATGACACACTGAGGACATAGTTCCATAGTACGGATAAGACTTGTTACGTAAAATATATGTACAAATATCGGGGATATAGGCGTGAGTTTATGTTATGTTTATGTTACAAATATGACTGCTTCTATGCATAGGTAACTATACTATAACATATATATACATATACATATAATCACGCCTTTATCCCCGTAGGGTTAGGCAGAGACGAATTAACACCCACATTTCACCAATCATGGTTTTCGGCCCCACTTAATAGGGGGTGAGTCTATTACTGTCTTCCGGGCACTATTGTTGACTCGAGTCTTGTATCTGCGCCTAAGTTTGTTCTATATATGTATATCTGTATGATGGTAAACAGCCCTATCCCTTAGTCGCCTTGTACGACACCGCATGGGGAGAGATGGGGTGGCCCAATTTCTACTCTGCCGGGAACCATGCGACTAAAAAGGGACTATACTGTAAATGTTTAAAAAAATTTAAGTAACGTTATTTTGAAGTACCAATCTAGTGTCTGCGTCCCGCTTCAGGAACGCAGACTATAAATCATCCGACGTCAACATTATCATCATCCTCTGACCCTTTTCCCAACTCATTTGGGGTCGGCTTTGCAGTCTATGATGCGATTGAACTTCGACATTTTCCGTGAAGCGACTGGCTTCTGACCTCCACAACCAATTGGCGTTATCAAAGTACTGCAGTTAGAGTTAGTATGAGATACCGGACTACCAAAATACTCTTCCAGTAGTGTCGTATCACACTATCCCCACGATCATGTATTATAGCATAATCTATGGTTTTCGATTGCGATTTTCGAACATTGCTGTACATTTTTTCACATTGTCCTCTTATGAAAAGTACTCTTCTTACGTCTTCCTCCCCTACTAAGGCCCTTTACTTCAGCCGTGACGCGAGGGATATGCCTGTTAACCTCTCCTTCGGCAACCAAAAACATTCCACAGGCGTCGTGCGCTTTGGTTAGTGTGAGTCCGACATCTGCCACTGGCTCCGGTAGGGGCGGTATCGGTGGGGATTTTGTGCACGTAAAAAAAGGCCTTTTACTTCTATATTCACACTTTAAACCTTTCTAACTAACTCACTCTCATCTCTTCTCATACATGTATGTAATATCATGACAGCCGGTCACTCCTCCGCTTATGCTCATGTTCGTACATATACATATGTATATACAATCCCATTTTCGTTACGTGGACAAAATATAGTAAGGTTATTGTAAAATCGGCTTGCAAATAATTAAATTTCATTACCGGACCCTTTATTTCAACAATCATGAAGGTAACTATTTAATATTTCATAGCCAACCAAAAAAATCGAACGATGCGAAAAATAAAGTGGTATAACCGCCTATCGAGCCAGCTGCCCGTGCCCGGCGCGGCCTAAAATAATTATGAATTTTATGCTTAATACTTTTTTAAAGACCGTAATTTTTAGTATTCTGTTCGCGTTAAAAATTTAAAAATATTCATTTTGAACGGGAATAAAAAATCTACGCAGAATATTACAGGTTTTTAAAAGCAATGTGGCTGGGTTCATGCTCAATCGAATAACCACTAAAGACAATCGATGATAGGGTTCAATTTCAAATGGCAAGAGTTTAATCTTATATGTCTATTTCGCGGCATAAATGTTAAGCGAGTGAGACTTTTTCGAATTGTAATTCTGTTCCATTTTGGAATATTGAGTTTCTTCCATCGGTTAAAGAGATTTGGCAAATTCTATTTCAAATCGTGGCTAGCGACAATTGCTTTTTTATTGTTGCATTACTTAATATTATAATTTCCTACTTATTAAGAATTCAATGTCTTAAAAAATTAGGAAAGGGAGAATTAACGTATTTTTTATTATTTTATTTTTGCTCATATCATGTATTATCTAGGAAATCCGTAGTTTTATCCAGAACACAATAACACAATGGTTATTGTTGAAGATTTAATATTATTAAAATTAAATCAAAACAAAAGACGATCAGAATTCAAGTCATTAAAACACAATTTTTTTTTAAATATTTTTTTTACCGTCAACATAAAAAAATATTATATCATTCGAAAAAAAAACAGCTTAACTAGCCGCCGCCATTCGTGACTTAAACCATAGATAAACTAGAGAGGGGGGAGACGCGAACTCGTAAATATGTCGGGTTTTATAGTAGCGCGCCCCAACAGGGGCTCAGGTTGCCCTCCAGGGGTGGCTCTAGCCCCAAGTTTTTACTTGTTTTTTGCGTCCGGGTTTGTTAGCAATGATTTCTTGATTGCTTATCCGTGTAATAGGGATGTCTTGAGTGAGATAATTTGGTTACGATGGTTTGAATTTGTAATCGATATATCTTTTGTTCGAATACTTAAACGATTAGATCGGTACGTAGACAATTGCAGGATCAATCAGTAAATTAAAATTTATCTATTATAAATGTTACTGTTGCGTGTTTTAATGCTGAGTTTTATAAAACCCTTAATCCTTGTTAGCATGAAAACCAGGGTTATCAAACTCTCATAGGTGTTCCTACCACTTGTGTGTCATACATGCACAGAGATAAAATTAATGCATGCATGCATAATACATCATCATTCTCTTACGTTTTTTTTCTTAACCAGGCTCTTTTTTGGCCAGTGTATCCTCTGAAAAATTTCTAGCAGAAGATGATCGTACCAAAGACCTTCACGTAAACATTATTATTATGCCACGCGACATAGGATCAACTACAATAACGGAAATAGTTTAATATTAGCTAGTGACAATAAATCAAATAAGTATTGTTATTTTTAATTGGTTTAGTCTCCCGCGGCGCTGATTGAACCACTGTGGAGAGGCGCCGTGGGCGGAGCACAGTGGGTTCGCTACCTGACTAGCGCGGACAAAAAAATATTTAATTAAAATAAATATTTGCTAACATCAACTGTTTATCTTCCTACTAATATTATAAATTGGGAAAGTTTTTGTGGATAATATGTGGGTGGGTGAATTTTGTTGCATCTGGATGAAGTTTGCAGAATTAGATTGTAGCCTTTTTTATTTACGTGCGCAAAATCCCCACGGATATCTCCCCACCGGAGCCGGTGGAAGAGGTTATGTCGGACTCGAACTGACCAAAACGCACGCTGTCTGTGTGTCGTTTTGGTTGCCGAAGGTGAGGTTGACAGGCATATCCCTCGCACCCCGGCCGACTCAGGGCCATCTCTCACGATCTGGCCCTCTCCTCGGGTGTGTGAGGACTACAGAGTCCCCAACTCGTCCCTGGAAACGGGAGGCGCGCCGCCGCCGCGGCCTGCTTCTGCCAGGGTAATTATATTGTAGCCTGGAATAGCACGGTTTACATAAATACAGTATGTAGATACGCAGAAGTGTTAAAAACTATAATACGATTTTGAGTCCCACATAAAAGGGGTGAGCCTATTAAAACGTCTAAACCAAGTTCATCTGGCTCTAGAGGAGTTGTGGACCCATGTGATACATACATAAAATCACGCCTTTATCGCCGGAGGGTTAGACAGAAGTGCATTAACACCGACACTTCACCAATCATTGAATTCGGTCCCGCGTAATCGGGGGTGAACCTATTGCCGTCTTCCGGCCATGCATTTGAGGCTGAATCTGGGCTGTATATATCTGTCTGATGTTAAACAGCCCTAACCCTTAGTCGCCTTGTACGACACCGCAAGGTAAGAGATGAGGTGGCCCGAATTCTACTCTGCCGAGAACCACCCATGTGATAAAACTCCTCATAATATTCAACTGGTAGAATCAAAAATAATAGGCTGTCAGGGACATCGAAGTGGAGAAGCACGAAGGCGGGACCTGGGGTAGTAATAAAAGGCGGAATGTAGAAACAAGTCATGTTTCATTGTGATACTCGTAGGTAGGTAATGGTTAATTTAGATCAGGTGGAAAAATAGCATCTTACAATTTTAAAAGGACTGCATCAACCTAGGTACAACCACATTTTTAAACATTTCATTTCACTTCAAAGCCCGACATCTCGTTGTTTTTATCATAGTACCATTGCCCTCCCTACCATATCCTACCATTTGCCCTCCCTACCCCATGAGAAATCTGTGCCAGAGCCTGATCCATCAATCAGTAGTTTGCAGGTGAGGTTTGCTTCGCTCTGACTGTATATGTAGAAGTTCTCTCACAGAAGTTGCCATATTATTATTAGTTAGTTGAGGCAGGATATGTGATAACAGAATCACAAAGGTACCTATCAGTCTCAAAATTATTAGTCTACAAAAAGCCATTAAATTATTGAGTACTTGATATTTGTATACAGTTACCAAAAAAAAAATCATGAAGTGATATTATTCTTTTCTTGTTTTGTTATTATTACTGTAAAACAATTAAGTCCGTTTTTCCAAATAAGAATTTTAGCAAAGTATTCGTAACATGTACAAACACATAATCCTCAGCTGCATAATGTTATGTATTATGAGTTACTAGACATAACCATAACACTATTGAGTTATATACACTAACATTCTATGTTGATCATAAGGAAAAATGTGCTGATGATGACAAAATAATACTTTTCATTGCTGTAGGTACTAAAGTTAAACTTTAAAAAAAGTTCTTGTCTGCCACCTAAGTGGCATAAAAAAAAGTTCTTATAAGATTTTTTAAAGATTAAAATAATTTTATTCCAAAAAGTATCAGTCTCAGATCTTGGTTACATAGGCTCAATAGTGTACCCATGTGCATATGCAATAAAAATAAAGAAAAAAACTTTTATAGCATAGATCAATAGACTGATATGTTTTATAACAAGACACACAAATTAAAAACAACATACAAACTTTTGGATATCATTAATTTAAATACCATAAGCAATCAAAGAGTACTAGCGGCACAAAAAGTAATCTTTGATTGTACCTATAGAATATATTTGCATTTGAAGTTTGTACAGTGATTGTGAATATTAATTTAGGATTTGAGAATTGAATGATTTAGAACTATGTTTTTTATAACAAGGAGGATCAAATAAATTCTAGTTTGAATTCACTTTCCAATTATCCAACTATATCCATTACGATGAAAGACAACTAACAATCAGCATTCTAAATTCAAAACGAAGTCATAAAAACACGCGTCGCACTTCATAATAACATCAAACGATGCAAAGGCATTCTCAGAACGTCCGCACACTGTCAACATCAAAGCGTGTCGGCTTCCACAGAAACGTGCAACAAATTATGTATTCTAACAAATTCCCATTAATATCTGCATGGAATGACCGTAAGGACCTATAAATAGCCCACAAAAGGGCTCAAAGGATGCGACTTACCGGATAGAAGGAGTATAACCAGTAGAAATGAACGCATCACGCACATTTCGAGGCACTTTATCACACAAAATTACAACATTGAGTCCTAAAACTTATTTTTCAGACAATAATATTCATTTTTCGTTTAAATTATATTAGTTAAAGGCATGTTTGATTGAGACCGTGGACGTAAACAAGTTGCCGATCACACGACCAGCCGCGCCGCTACTTCGCACGCGATGAATAAAGTTAAGTTAGGCGAACAAACCAGTCAGTCGGACTCGGAGCTTCAAAGCAAAGCTCAAAGCTGCTTTCACAGACGTCACACATCGAAAAAAAAGTTGTTCACGGACGCACACATACACATTTGAGGGAATCCAGACAGCGGCTAACTTCATTGCATATTTGACAGTTCATTCACACCATTCTGTTCAGAAACATTTTGTTAATTATTTTAATGAATTTAAATTTACCTATGAAGTCTAGTAGACTTACTGAAAATATCTAAATAATATTGATGAGATTTTTAAGATTGAAAATAATAATATATTGCATAATTTCGGCAATAAAGCACTTTCTTAGTTTTATTTCTAGCTCAAGAGATGGCAGTATTGGAAATACCTGAACTTATTTAACTTTTACAATCTTCAAGTAATTCAGCGGACGGCGTTTATACGAGATATACGACTGTGTTTGTATAAGATTATTTCAGGTAAATTTATTTATAATCAAATCACAGAACGTGGTTTGATTCCGTACACCATTGGTACTACTACTCAACGATAGGTAGCGCCACAAAGTAGAATATGAACTTGATATTTGTAGATAAGGTTGTTTACAAATAAAAAAAGTGGGGTCAGTGGTCGCCTGAGTAAAATAGAATGTCTCGAATTATTTTACAGAAATTATTTAGCTAACCTCAATATTACAGGATTCTACATTCCTATCATCCCTTAAATTTGAATGCCTTCACCCTACCCACTAATTTACATACCATAATTCTGAAACCTGTGGTAATAAGGGCCACTTGCTCTGCAGGAGGTGAGAGAATTATAGGAACAAAAGGAAGCGAGATTAATTTACAGTTATCAGAAATCATTCATAAAATAAAACTTAGACATTTTAAACATTCTTTTTATTACTAAAATGATGCTTAGCAAATGTTTGACCAACAATTAACGGAAACACTAATGTTGCATCTGCATATAACTTAACCGGTGTAGCATTTGGCCTGATCTTGCCCCATGATACAGCCTCGTCTGGCCTGGCTCCAGCATCACTGCCATCATATTCACTCGCAGTATTAATGTAAACAGCGTAATCCGCACCGTTTCTCATAAGATTTGCATTACAAATGTGATGCTTTATCACTCCTCCGCCTAAGATTATCATTCCTGTATTGTTTGCTTTCACAGCCATGGTATTCAGCCTTCGTAGGTCTCCTAATATATCAATAATAAGTCCTGGGCGTTTAAACGAGTGAAAATACATCATATCTCCCAACGAACCATCAGTTAATGCTGGACTGAAGACGGGAATATTGTTTCTCCAGGCCCAATAGCATACAGAGCTCTCATCATTTATTTTCTCACCTAATCTAGCTATAATTTTCGATGGAGTCCAAACAGTGCCATCTCGGGTCTGTTCATCTAACATGTCATTTAGTAGTGGTGTTACCCATTCTTCGAAGCGACAATAATTGTCATTTGGAACTAACAAATTGCCAATGCGGTTGATACCGCGAGTTCTCAACAATTTCCCACTCAAATTGAAGTCTCCGACATAAGTAGGAGCGAGACATTTGATGAAATCCTCTTCGACGCCGCCAGCGGTAGTGACTACACAATCAACAAGCTTATTTTTGACCAAAAACCGAAGGGTATCGCGTAGACCGGATGAGATCATGTTAGAAGTATATCCCAAGAATATAGTACAGTTGGTTTTCTTCTTAATAAACGGGTCCTCTTCGTATGGATCGCAATTTTCTTCTGTCAGAGGTACAGAACGGCTTTTTAACATTTTGTTAATTTCTTGCACTGCATTGCCGAAGCTGGTCGCTTGGAAGCCTGAGTGAGCGAAACTTTCGAGTATTTTGTTGTAATCAGTGCCGTTTTCCCAGTCGTAGCCGGAGACGATGGGTGTTTCAGCTGGTAGCTCTTGACTTGGCAATAAAACTGCGTTTACAGCTACATTTGGCGCCAGATTGGAGCCTTTTTCAGTGATATTAGTAGCATCCATCATTATCGCATGTATTGTAAACTACAACAGCATAATAAGCAGTAAAATTGGTTAAGCTACAAGTATAGATTTTTCTTTATTTTCTTGGAGATTCTGCCTGTAAAACTATTAATGTCAACTATTACTAACTAACTAGTGTCACTGAATTGTCAATAGTGCCATAATGAAATAAGCTGTCAGACATAAGTTGTCATTTTCAACGTTTAGTTTACCACAAAACTATTCAATATTAAAATGTAGGCACTCATGATAAAATCAAAATTCTTTCAATTATTCTTGAATATTAAAAAATCAAATTACTGAAATATTATTGTTTTATCTTAAAATTTATGTAGTCGATTCGAACTCCAGTGGTAACTAAGTGTTATTTAATCTGAGCCCCAGTCAATACCAGATCCTATAGGTGTGTGAATCCACTTTAATATACTTAACACAAGTCATACATCTTTTAGCTGGAGGAATTAAAGGGACCTAGTAATTCGCGTAACTTTCTATTAAACCATTTTCATCATCTTTACATTTTCGACTTTTTGGTTTGGAGCGACTGTCGTCTGATCACTAAACCCGAGAGATAAACTTCTTACTACTGATCACCAATCCTCTGAAATAAAAAAGTACCTACCCAACTAGCAATAATATCAGTAAATTGTAGATAAGTAAACGTATTTTATGCCAATATTTGTATTGCCACAGTAAAGCAGCGGTTGCAAATGCAACTTCTAGTCTTGTCTTCATGTCCTAATAGAGTAAAATCTTAGATTATTAATATGAAAATGTGATTTAAAGGTTTTGATATAAAATATCCCCGAAGGGGTAGGCAGAGACTGCACCCACATTTCGCCAGTTTATGTTTAGGTCACAATGTAATAGGTGGCGAGCCTATTGCCATCAACCGGGCACTTATGAACCGGCGATAAATACACACATAACTTCGAAAAGCATCGAAAAGTCATTGGTGTGTGCCATGGTAAAGCCTGGGATCGAACCCGAGACCTCGTCTCAGCAGTCCATTACCCATACCACTAGGCTACCGTGGCTTTTGTTTGTTGCTTCTTCATCGTTCTAGCGTTAACCGCAGTCGCATCCGAAGCTTATACCTTGGAGACTGAGGTCCGCTTTACTTACAATTTGGCTAAACTTCGATATTTTCCGAGAAGCATCTGACCTCCCCAACCCAAAGGCAATATCAAGCATTGCAGTAATATTCTACAACATTCTACACAACGCTATCTAGACCCACGGTAAGCATAGTTTAACTAGCTTGTGTTATGGAATCTAGAATGCGGATAAACATACTTAAATATTTTTTTTTTGTAAATACATACATATTATACATAGAAACACCCAGACCAATGCAAATATCCATATTCATGCATACAAATATTTGCACTGAGCGGGGATCGAACCCGCGCCTCCTGCGTCGCAGTCGTGTTCACTACCGACACGCCACAGAGGCAGTAAGATTAGTTGTTGAAATTTTTAGGTCTCCAACAACCCATAAAAAATGCTGTAGATGTTCGTATGGCAACCAGAACCGACGGCTTGACGTGGTTTCCCAGACACGACCAGACCAATGCAGATATGCATATTCATGCATACAAATATTTGCACCTATCGGGGATCGAACCCGCGCCTCCTGCGCAGTGGCCGCCTTCACTACCGCCACGCAGCAAAAGTGCTTGTTTGATAGTAATGGGCTACTCCTATTATATGGGACCAAACTTAATTTCTAGACCTCTACCCAATCCGTCAGGAAAAAAATTACGTGATGATTTTAAATCATTTATTCTTTAGTGTACATACACTTACAAGGCATATTATACAAAGCCCTACTTATAGAGCTGTTCAATACCTAAATGACTTTGTGAAAAAGAATTCAGATGCTGACTTATTCAATGATAAGCCAAGTGTCAGGTACGAGTGTCACAAAATATTTGTGGAATTTGTAGGACCTATTTGGATGCCTAAAATGTAATTAATGTATTTAATTTCATAATATTAGTGTTGAATAATTTATTTAATTAATTTAATCAATGTATTGTATTTTTTTTGTAGGTAATTGATGACATATAAGCGCTTTGGTACTAACTGTAAGCTAATAATTAATGAATAAAGAAGTGAAATGTAATGTACAAAGGCGAGCTTAATCAAGTCGAGTCCTCTTCCAGCAAACCCGGGAGTGTACAGAGGAATTGCAATCCAATGAGAGGCAAAGTCTTGTGTACAAAGATTTAATAATGTGAATAGGTATCTGGAAGGCATACCCCTGACAAAAAGGCATTAAATATACATACATATAATCAATCAGACACATATATACAGCCCAGACTCAGCCTTTAGATGCATGGCTCGAGTCAACAATAGTGCTCGGAATACGGCAATACGCTCACCCCCTATTACGTAGGATCGAATACAATTATTGGTGAAATGTGGGTGTTAAATTCACCTCTGCCTAACCCTCTAGGGATAAAGGCGTGATTATATGTATGTATAATAATTATTATTATTATATTCTTTATTGTACGCCAATTACAATATTCATATTACAGAAATTGAGAAGACAAGAGCAGTACAAAGGGCGGCCTTATCGCTTTACACAATTTCTTCCAGGCAACCTTTGGATGGAAATGTATGTTGGTTGGAGTATTTGGGAGTTGTTGGCGTTTAATAACAAACAATTTAATAATTTATACATACTTATATAAGTGCATATAATAAATATATAAATACTTAATAATTAAATAAATACAATATACTACCTACAATATACAATATAATACTACTACAATATACCAGTACAATATAATATATAATTATACACATACATATACATACCTAAACAGATATGATGATATACTATGTTACAAGTGACACCATCGACAAATAGTGCTCCTTGACTATTCTTTTAAATTTC
The DNA here is from genome assembly GCA_963662185.1 of Eilema griseolum. NCBI lineage: Eukaryota > Metazoa > Arthropoda > Insecta > Lepidoptera > Erebidae > Eilema > Eilema griseolum. The sequence continues at coordinate 2,409,355 of OY759255.1, forward strand.
AGTAACGTCTGAGCTCGTCTTATTTCCATTGGTAGTTCATTCCACAAGCGTACAGCTGTTACGGTAAAAGAATTATCGAAGAACCCTGTGGAATGCTTTGGCATCTTTAGGATTAGTCTCCTCGATGATCTTAAACATTTTTCATGCATATTGGAAAGGAACTGAAAGCGATCTTTTAAGTACAAAGGTGTTGAAGGATTAAACAATGTATGTATGTATGTAGGTATATATAATGCCACTACATTATTTGAAACGATCCAATCTTTATTTACGACATACACATTTCCGCTTCTTATCTCAATCGGAATTCTAGAGACCCAAATCTTATCTCACATAACATTACGCAGCGAATAAAAAAGAACTATTTTAGATTGGCACAACGTAATTTGAGTTCATTGATAATCTGTGCGGAATACTTGTCTGTTAGTGTTGTCGTGCATATACAGGAAACAACTTGAAACTTGGTGTGAAATAGCAGTCAAGAATCTTAATGGACATGGCATGCGTCAAACACACGTGTAGGGCTGTCACTGGCCAGTTGACGAAATTGTTGACCACTATTTTTATATATTTACTTACGTGTAGGTTTCCAGAGTAGGTACACACATCTCATCCTGTCATAGAAGTCGAATAAGGAACATTACAAAGTTCGTGCTTAATATGAATATTAAAGTTATCGGGAGATTTACCATATTGTAAATATCCTATCCATCGTGGGCCGTGAACGTGATCGAGACTGGGTTCGAGTTTGTAGTGAGAGTGAAACCAGTGGTAGTGCAGATACACGTAGTAAAAGAACTCGAAAGAGGGTAGATTGATATATTATCTCTTAAAAAACTTTTTCAGTGTTCACCATCACTACAGAGTCCCCAACTCGTCCCCGGAAACGGGGGGGGGGGGGCAGGCGCGCCACCGCAGCGGCCTGCTTCTGCCAGGGTGACAAGCGGCTCCACCTGTCACCCCCAGGCCGGCGCTCATGGGGGGCGGAGGTCGTTCATCGACCTCCGACGCCCGAGTTGCCTTCGTACGCGGGCAGCTTGGCTTGCGATCCTTCGTCGCTCCCGCTGCCTTGCTTGCTCGCAGAAGGAGGCGCCGGCCGCCCACGCATTCGCGCAGCGGACCATCGCCGCGAGCAAGGTGGAGAGCGTGAGAACTCTCACTCCCAGGGCCGCCACAAGCTCCCGTCTCGGCGTTTCCCACGCCGGACACTCGGTGAGCGTGTGCGGCCCTGAGTCCTCGCTAGCGTCGCAGTGATGGCACTCGAACATTTTGCTGATGGTTAGGCCTGGTTAGGCTGTTCTAGCACTCGCGGCTGTAATCCGCATTGATTTATTGACAGCTACTTAAATTAATTCAAATGGATAAATGAGTTATTAATTAATTCAATACTAGCTGTTGCCCGCGGCTTCGCGCGCAAAGATGTTGTTCACCACGACCCAACAAATCCTATGTCCTTTGCCAAGCTCTAATCTATCTGTGTACCAAAATCCATCAGGTTATCTTCAAAAATGACAAACTATCCAGACAACTATCTAGTCCATCTCTGTACCATATTTTATCAATATCGGTTCAGTGGTTTAGGCGTGAAAGCGTGACAAATAGACAGAGTTATTTTCAAATTTATAAAATTAGTATAGATTTAAAATCACAGCAATTCCTCTGTGCACTCTCGGGTTTACTGGAAGAGAACTTCACTTTCCTTTGTACAGAGTAATAAATATATCGATCTACCCTCTTTCGAGTTATTTTACTACGCGTATCTGCACTGCCACTGGTTTCACTCTCACTACAACACGATGCTAACTAAATCCACTTGCGATTTTGTATTGGCTTGTTCCCGGTTGTTTCGGGATATTTACAACATGGTAAATATCACGATATCTTTAATAAAAAAAAAATACCACTTAGGTGGCAGAAAAGCACACGGCCCACCTGATGGAAAGTGGTTACTGTGGCCTTTGGACGTTTGTAACACCAGAGGAGTCGCAGTCGTGCTGAAAACCCTGTAAGCACAGAGTTTCTGTGCTATCAGTGTAGAAGACAGAGCAGGGCAATCGTTTAGTCTTCCCACTGATAGCATAAATTCTCCAGTGAGCTCTGGCTACCCTACTTACCGTTAGGAACACAACACGAAGTAATTATAACCGCGGTATTCTGTAGGGCGGAGGTACTTCCCCAGTCGGACTGCTCAATTGACCGGAAATACCGCCGTGCCCTACCTGCTTTAGTTAAATACGTGTATAATAAAGTATGAATATATAAAATAAAAATCAATAAACAGCGGCTCACATTTGTCAGTAACTTGTAAATAATGCAAGTGACAGCCCTGGGTTTACTTTCTACGTGTGTACATTACGTAAGCGGCGCGGGCGCTGATAATGAGAGATCGAACAACCGCCTAATTGTACGATGCACTTGGACAGAGCACAAGAATTAGACGTGCCATTATTATATAAATTAAAATTAATTGAACACGAAATTTACTAGCTCTATTGTGAATATAACCGCGGTAGCCTAGTGGTATGGGTAATGGACTGCTGAGACGAGGTCTCGGGTTCGATCACAGGTTTTACCATGGCATACACCAATGACTTTTCGAAGTTATGTGTGTATTTATCTCAGGTTTATAAGTGCCCGGTTAATGGCAATAGGCTCGCCCACCTTTTACATTGGGACCTAAACATAAATTGGCGAAATGTGGGTGCTAGCACCTCTGCCTACCCCTTCGGGGATATAGACATGAGTTTATGTTATGCTATTGTGAATAGTTCAGTACGTTTATTCGTGTTCTAGAACCTATATTTAAGCTAGTTAAACTAACGTTAAGTCTAGACAGCGCTATGTGATGCGTTCTGAAATATTTATTGATTTATTCATTAATCATCATCATCATTGCAGTATGGAAGCCCTAGTGGTCTTAGTCATTTCTCCTATAAATCCATTATTGGGTTTATTATGGCGTTGACGAGAGCGTCTTTTCTTTCTTTAATTCTTTATGTACATAAGAAAATAATACATCAACAGGTAATCACCAATACATCTTGGTGTACAAAGGCGAGCTTAACTCAATATGAGCAAACCTTTGGAGATTAAAAGTGCAAAAAAAATGATAAAAAAAAACAAATCTACAACAGCAGAAAAAATACATATAATACATACGAAGAATAAAAATATTATACATACAGCAGACATATTACATATATACCGACTTGCATATAATTCAATTACACAAATATACAATAGATAATACATATATTACTATATAATTAAATAACACACATTTATCTAGTCTTCATCCGAAAGCGATGGTATTAGAATTAAGGCTTGCATTTTGGAGTCCAGGATCGTATGAATAACTCCATTATTTGGTTTACTCTAACGATTATGGAAGTGACAGCTATCTGAGTCTCAACCTCGAAAGGAAAGACTGCGCTTACCTGACTTTTTTTATACCACTTAGATGGTAGACAAGCTCACGGCCCACCTGATGGAAAATGGTTACCGTGGCCTATGGACGTTTGTAACACCAAAGGAGTCACAGTCGCGCTGCCAACCCTGTAAGTACAGAGTTTCTGTGCCGTCAGTGTAGAAAACAAAGCAGGACAAGCCTTTAGTCTTCCCACTGACAGTTCAAATTCTCCAGTGAGCTCTGGCTACCCTACTCACCGCTGGGAACACAACACGAAGTTATTATAGTCGGACTGCTCAATTGGGCGGAAATACCGCCGTGTCCTACCTACCTACAACTGACTTGCAGGTTACATGGTGTCGTTAACCCCATAGTAAGCTGAGATATGAACCTACAACCATTCGATCGACTATAAGTGCCACATCTATGACTTATCTAACTCTATACTTCTATATTACAAGGAGTACTAATCTCAGGGCATTCCTATAATATAATAGATTGCTCCACTTACTTTCGCCCGCGGCGTCGCCTCGGTTACGTCACACGCACTCTTTAATGAATCTGTTGATTATAACTCACTTAGCCTGAGGCTCTTCTCGTGATCGTGAAAAATTAAACGCGATTTTAATACATAATAAACTGGACCACTTGCTTTAGTTATGTGAGCCATGTTTTGGGGCCCAAGCTCACCTCACCTGCTAGCTCCTACAGCTGTGCATCAATAAAGGTTTTCGTTTTGAGGTAAGGTGTTCCCATAGTTTCAAGCTTGCGGCAAACAAAATAGATGCCGAACCATTTGAAGGAATTGATTGCACTGTATAAGGGGAAACCTCAGGCCTGTACGTGTTATTAAGCTGTGTAAAAAAGAGGTGTCTACTAAGACAGGTATGTTTTTTGCCTTGCCTGATGGTTAGCTGAAGGCAAAGTCTCAGAAAAGAGGGTCACCATCACTTACACATACCATGTGACAATGGAGACACTCAGCTTGACGGCCTCATCATATGCTTTTTCACGCCCCGCTTAAAGGACCCGGGAATGTAGGAAGAAGGAAACACGTGAGCTGGTAATGAATTCCAGGCCTTAATGGTGCGACAGAGGAAAGGGTCACCGAACCGCTTGGTTCTTGATCGGATGTTCTGCACCGTGTGCGGGTGACATCTAAGACCTGCTCTGTTGTCCTATGTAGGAAAGGGGAGGGTGGGACTAATTGGAAGAGCTCATCAGAACACTCACTATGGTACAGACGGTAAAATACAGCCATGGACGCAACATCTCTACGCATCTGTAAAGGTTCTAGGGTGTTCTTGACCTCGGGATTCAAAATGATGCGGATCGCACGTCGCTGCAACCTGTCGAGAGCATCTAGTAAGTACTTTGCTGAACCATCCCAGAGATGAGAGCAGTATTCCACACAGGAGCGAATTTGTGTCTTGTATAGAAGACACCGCTGCTCCGGCGTGAAAAATCGTCTCACTCTGTTCAGGACTCCGAGTTTTCGTGAGGCTGTTTTGATGATACTTTCCTAATTTACCTATGTAATTTTTGTTATTTAGTATGTGTTATGATATAACCGCAAAACCAAAAGAGTACTGCGTTGTATGACAATCATACTTTATTCTCGTTCGTACGTACACACTTATTAGTGTACTTATAGATAGATGATGTAACCACGTTTTGAGTGACCATTTTGGAATACCGTAGCGAATGCCACCTGACCGGTATGACGGTTTAACCTGTATAGCAATCGCGCCCGTGTTCTCGGAGACATGGAGGTGTTCTTAGGAGGTAGGATTAGGTATTTCCGCCCGATTAAGGAGTCCGTCTGGGGAAGTACCTCGACCGTACAGAATACCGCGACTATAATAACTTCGTGTTGTGTTCCCAGCGGTGAGAGCGTAGCCAGAGCTCACTGGAGAATTTGTGCTGTCAGTGGGAAGACTAAAGGCTTGTCCTGCTTTGCCTTCTACACTGACGGCACAGAAACTCTGTACTTACAGGGTTGGCAGCGCGACTGTGACTCCTCTGGTGTTACAAACGTCCATAGGCCACGGTAACCACTTTCCATCAGGTGGGCCGTGTGCTTGTCTGCCATCAAAGTTGGATTGAAAAAAAAAAGGTGTCTCAATGTGCATCCTAAGTCTGTTATGCATTGCTACATTTATTAACATCGATGGCAATTGCACAAACTACAAGTTTAATCAATCCTCAAACAACTGCAAGATGCGTAAGTAAACAGGTTCGAATCCACGTCACCTTTCACCCATTGCATGCATTTTATAGCTAGGTTGGTAGGTACGTGATGTTTTAATGTAAACACTGCAATAGTATGGTATTTATGTCACAAACGCAAGCGAGATGTTTTACACAAATATTGGGAAACGATCAAGTGTCTAAAGTACTGATGTGAAACTATTGCAACTTATTTTCTATTGCGATTTATTTGCTGTTATTTATCACCATCGTGAAATCAAATCAAATCATTTATTGCTTACCAAGTGTACATAGATCTTACAATTTATATGTCAGTAGGTACCTACTTAAAACTTAGCGCCTTTTCCAGGCGTTGCAACATTTAAGTCACATATTTTCTTTATTGAACACAGTAAAATAAATTCGTTATGTAATCAAATATTTGCATTCTAAATATAGGTTTATTTATAAGTACCTACTCTATCTAATTCATATAACACATCATATCAAATGTCAAATTCAAATAAAATAAATTAAACAATTTTGATTAAATGTCAATATACAATATTGATAATGTCAATAAATGTTCACAAACAACGCTAGAATGTCAAATTATACAATCAATGCTTTAGACCCGGTCAGGTCCCTGCTTGGGTCCGCCTTCCTTGTTTTACTCTTGAATTTCAAACTCTGTTGTAGGCTTTCTCTTATAAATGGGGGATTAGATAGCAGTGGCTTCTGTAAAGACTATAAGATACGTTTCATGGGCGAAGTAGGTAGAGGCATCATAACCCGGCCCAAAAAGTATTAGCTTGGCACTCGGATGAAGTAAAGTCAAAGTCATTTATGCGATATATGGGTACAAATGTTGTTACAATAAAATATTTACAATTATGTTCCACCATATTTCAGCCAGATTGGCATGCAATAACGTCATTAGACATTATAATAGAGAAAGTAATTTAGTAATTTAAATCGAAATGAATAATAATTATTGAGAATTTACATTACAATTATGAATGTCAGAATTTCCATGTCAAAATTTTATAAATGTCAGAGTTTACATGTCAAAATTAGAGATGTCAGTATTTGCAGTAGATACAATCATTAAAGACTTTCATCGTCTAGAAACTCAATCGCACTATAATAATATTATAAGAATATATACCTCATAATAAGATTTGATACAAGGGGAAGGTTGGTATGTTACAATCTTATAATAGCTTTATAAAAGTACCATTTAACTGGGCATTCAACAAGCCAAGGTGTTCCAAGACACGCCTTATTAAATTAATTATAAACATCATACAATTTCTTTCGCATGACGTCTAGCAATTCAATCTCTCAACTGAGATTCACATTGTTTAAAATACAGATGCTATCAATTTGACAAGCATTCATAAAGGTGCCTGCAGTCACTCACAGAAGATGCTACAGTAAATTATTTTTGTCATCTTTTGAGGATTAATTTATCAGAATATCAATTCAGAATCAAATTAAGTAGATCAGAAAGAAGTAAAGTATTTCCAGCTTGTTAAGCAAAAAGTTGGTACGAATTTTACGGGACCTGTGGACTCTTACGCGGATCCTGGGTGTGGCTGGAATGAATTTTCATTTTGAAATGTGTAGCACCTTTTATTCATAAACGTGCGACAAATCCCCACGGATACCCCTCTGCCGGAGCCGGTGGGAGAGGTTATGTTGAACTCGAATCGACTAAAGGTTGACAGGCATATCTCTCGCGACCCGGCCGACTCAGGACCATTTCTCTCGACCTGGTCCTCCTCGGGGGTGGGCATCACGGAGTCTCCAACTTGTGCCCGAAGCTACCGGTGATCATCTGCGTCAGACGGTACCAGAGTCTGCCTCCTGAACTACTTCCCCAGAAATGTGTATCTATCACTTTGACTGCAACAAAAAGATGCTGTTGGTCAAGTAAGTACTTTACTTCTTAAATAGAGATAATAGAAGCAGTACAGATATTCTAGTAGTAGGTAGGTACCTAAAATTACCAGAAGAAAGGCGACCGGCAAATCAGCAGTCACCAAAGAACCTATTACCCATCATAAATATCACAGGGTAAGTCCCGGTAGCACCCAAAGCTTGCAGTTTGGAGCCCGGGTCGACTCTGCTACTCTTTTTTATCCGTCTACGGCGAATTTTCTTATTAGGTATATAAATTGTATTTGACTAATTTAATGATTATTTTGCATGGAGGTGTTTATTATGTTTAGCACGGAAATATTGACATCCAATGTTATGAAATTTTCTATATTAAATTGCAAATTCTTAGCTTCTAATCTTATAAACAAATATCGTCATAATATGTGTGACGTTATTGCATGCCAATCTGGCTGAAATATGGTGGAACCTAAATGTATTTACTTGTAACCTGTGTACCCATATATCGCAATAAATTGATTTGATTTGATTTGGTTATGATTTTGACAGGCTATGTATGTATGAAGGTTCATCTGTTCCCTCAAAATGATGTATCGATGGAAGCGTCTGAGCCGTCCACTGGTTATAGGTTATTATAATGTGTCATTTAATCTATTGTGGCGCCCTTTAGCGGCCTATGATATAAATATGTCGTTTTGGGTATCAACGGAAACAGTTTAAAATAACACATTTCAAATTTATGTATAAATTATAGCCGTTGCTTGCCCCAAACTTGCATTTTTCAGTAGTCGGGTTTTAGTTTTAAGCTTAATTTTTTTCTTGATGTATCTTTACTTTTATGGGAGCAACTTCCGCATGACCCCTACTGCCCCAACTACGCGAACAGGGCGTGCACTAAACAAAGCACCATGACCCAACGCGTCGCCACTCAGACTTGGTAATTGAGTGATTGCTATTGCTACGTGATTGCGCATGTCCTTTCTAATCTCACTCACGACTAACATCCGCAATAGGGAAGGCAGAGGTATAATAACCATTGATACCTATCAATTATAGAGAAGTATTCGAATCTATACAGGAAGCTCGTGAAGTGTTTAAGGGTAGAAGTAGATAGCAGGCTGTTGTCTATGCCTACCCCGAAGGGAATTAGGCGTGAGCATATTTATCACATATTCGGTCTTAGAACTTTTCAAATAGGAAGTGCCATATTATTATTTTTTATACAACTTAGTTTGCAGCAAGTTCATGGTCCACCTGATGGAAAGTGGTTACCGTTGCCTATGGGCGTGTGCAATATCAAGTGAGTCAGTCGTGTTACCGACCCTGTAGGAATAGAGTTTCTGTGCCATCAGTGCAGAATACAAAGCAGGACATGCGTTTGGTCTTTCCACCCACTGGACAAAACACTACAGTGAGATTTAGTGAGCAATATAATAATTAAAAATAAACAGGCCAAGGCGAAGTTCGCTCGTTCCCCAACGAACCTCTTTTTAAATGGGAGTGACTGTCAGCATGAATACCCCCCCCCCCCCCCCCCAAAAGGAGCCGGTGGAAGAGGTTATGTAGGATTCGAACCGACTAAAACGCACGCCGCCTGTGGGTCGCTTTGGTTGCCGAAGGTGAGGTTGACGACAGGCATATCCCTCGCACCCCGGCCGACCCAGGGCCATCTCTCACGATCTGGCCCTCTCCTCGGGTGTGGGGACTACAGAGTCCCTAAATCGTCCCCGGAAACGGGGAGGCGCGCGAGTCGCGCCGCCGCCTTGGCCTGCTTCTGCCAGGGTGACAGGCGGCTCCACCAGTCACCCCCAGGCCTGCGCTCAGTATAGCCAGTCTAGTACTTAGTAGATATACACACGTAAATAGAATTCTTTGGTACAGGTTATGAAAAAGAGCCCTGTCGAAATGTGGGTCGAATTATGTCACGGCACGCGGAAGTTGAAAAAGTTATTACTACAACTATCGTATTCTTCGCGTGAAGTCGCACGAAATAACTAGTATAGGATGAAAATAATTAAAAGTTGCATAATACACGATATATTATTTACAAACAACCGTGAGAAACTGGTTGATGTAACTTTTTAATTACAATTTTTTTTTTTTTTTATGTAGCTGGCGGCGGCGCCGGCGACGACGGCGTCGCGCCATGGCAACCAGTTTGTGAACCAAAATGAAAGTATTATATTGTGTCAAGAGATGGATTGAGAGTACTTGTGAGTGCTCGAGAGTACTCGAGTGCCTCTTACAGCAATTGGTGATGGGAGTGGTTAAGTTTAAATAGGTAAATTAGATGTATCCTCCTTTACCTCTTTCAAAGTTTTGCGTTCACGCTCTAGCAGCCTAATGTCTCCACTGCTAAGAAAACGAAGACACTGGGCCGAAAGGTGTAGCACCAAAGGAATTTTACACTTAGAGTGATAGTGCTGACGCATATCGGGCACTTGTCGATCTTCCATCAGATCTCCAGATCAGGGAGCACAAGCGAGACTATGTCGTTGCTTCTAATGATAGAGGAGGTTCTTCATTGCAAAAATATTCTGCTGAGCCCTTTCAAAATTCAAATTCATATTATTCATTTATTGGCTCACAAAACATAACATAACATAAACTCACGCCTATATCCCCGAAGGTGTAGGCAGAGGTGCTAGCATCCACATTTCGCCAGTTTATGTTTAGGTTCCAAAGTAATAGGGCATTAACCGCACACCTGCGATAAATACACACATAATTTCGGAAACCATCGAAAAGTCATTGGTGTGTGCCATAGTGAAACCTGGGATCGAACCCGAGACCTCGTCTCAGCACTCCATTACCCATACCACTAGGCTACAGCGGTCACAAAAGAATATGGTTAATTCGACCACCCTTCAATGTTCTATCCAAAACAACACGTGTTGGTCTGAGAAGAATATGGTTAGTTCAATTGATGGTACCACCCTTCAATGTCTTATCCAAAATAACACGTGTTGGTCTGAGGTGTTCCTCCAAATAGTAAAGCAATACCGTTTTGTACGTAACGATTCGATTTGTCCCACGATAAAGAAGTGAATTACTTTGCCCACACACTTGGTTCCGTCATCATACAATCCCGACCAGAGTTCTTTAAACAGGCCGTGAATAAGCATCTCTCGAGACCGCCAAGGCAGGGACGACCTTGTTAAAATCAACAGCATACCTTCAAAACTTCACCCTTATTTCTTACCATCCAGCGGGGTACATTCGGCGGCCTCTGTGGCGTAGCGGTAGATCGTTCAACTGCTACGCAGGCGGTTCAATTCCTGATCAGTGTAAATATTTGTATGCATGTATATGTATATTTGCATTGGTCAGGCTGTTCTGATATGTATGTATTTACAAATAAAAATAGTATCTAAGTATGTTTATTTGCATTCTAGATTCCATGACACAAGCTAGTTAAGCTATACTTACCATGGGTCTAGATAGCGTTGTGTAGAATGTTGTGGAATATTTATTGTGTAATATTCAATTGATGGAATAACCATAAAAAAACTACTTAAATCACTCACTTGAAGTTTCGAGTTATGCCTTATTCCCTCTTTACTAATTAAGTATGATGTCATCTACATCATCATCACGTCAGCCAAACATAGTCCACTGCTGAACATAGGCCTCTCCCACAGACTTCTAGAATGACCAATCTAAAGCAGCCCGCATCCAGCGCTTCCCGGCGACCTTCATGATGTAAGTGCTCAAACTAAAATTAAGTAAGTAATTAAGGAATCGAGAACTAATAGATAATTTTCGGGGGTAATCGGTAAAAAGGGGAATTGGGAATAAGTTGAAGTTTCAGGCATACATTTTTTGATGGGGGGCATTTGGTTGCCCCCATCAAAAAATTACGTGCCGTGTTCCCGGCGGTGAGTAGGGTAGCCAGAGCTCACTGGACAAGCATACGTCCATAGGTCACGGCAACCGCTTCCCATCAGGTGGGCCGTGTGCTTGTCAGCCAACTAAATGGTAAAAAAATAAAATTAAAAAAAAACAATTTTTGTGCTGTCAGTGGGAAGACCAAAGGCTTGTCTTAATTTTGTGTTCTACACTGAAGGCACACAAAATCTTTGTTCTTACAGAGTCGGGAGCACGGGTGTGACGCCACTGGTATAACACACGTTCATAGGTCACGGTAACCACTTTCCATCAGGTGGGCCGTGAGCTTGTCTGCTACCTAAGTTGTATAAAAAAAGTTCAGAAGTTTTTCTTGATTAGATTTACAATTAGGTAAATTAAGTAAATACTTATATAAATTGAAACTGGTCTAAAATATCTGGAAAGCAGCAAAATCGTGTTAAGAAAGTGTAATGACACCGCGAGCGGTCGCTTTACATGTGATCTTGTAACACGAGCGTAGGGCGTGTCGGGGGCACTTCAGGCCACCTGCGTCTAGGTGTAACTCGGTCTAGATATTGCTTTTACATACATTCATGCATATCGACTCATACTCATGGTGGTAGGTTTGTATGTACCGCGTAACTACTACAGTCCGTCAAATCTAAGAAGTACCGTTTGACAGTTCTGACAATTGAATGATAGGGATGGGATGAAAAAATCGATTACTATAATATCCGAACTTTAAGAGATCGATTACTATAATATCCGAATTTTAAGAAATCAATTGTTATAATTAAATAAAAGAAATGTTTAGGATATTTTTTTATTCACTACTAGTACTAGTATCGTCGTCTTCGTCATCATCGTCATTTAAATTAATGACCAGTTGATTGTCCATTACATTATCAAAGTGTACGTCTCTTTCGAAGTCGTCCATTATTATTTTCTTTGTTTTTTGTACTACTTTACTCCAATCTTCCTGTGTAACTTGGGCACATGCTTCCTTTAATAAACCTTCCATTTTCTTGACACTGAAGGGTGGTTTTGTGTTGTGTCTTGCTGCATAACCTGTAAAACAATAATGTAACTATTTGATAGCAGACGAAAACCATTGTTTAAATTATAAATGTTAGAAGTACTCGTGTTATTATTATAATATTATAAAATATTACCTTTAACTTGGGCCCAAATCAGTTCAATGGCATTATATTGGCAATGGTACGGAGGAAGTCGTATGACTTTGTGCCCGTGCTCTTCGGCCAATTGGTCAATTACATATGTCGGTTTTGGTGGTTTATGCAATTTCACTAACTGTAATAATTCAGCTTTTAATAGTGACATGTCGGCATCCACTCCTTTTCTTTGCAGCCATGCCACCAAATCTGCTTTCTTATTGGCTGACGTAGGTGCTTTATCAATTTGCACAGAGTGGTATGGGGCATTATCCATTATAATTGTGCTGTTAGGAGGGATATTCTGTAATAAATTTAAGAACCACTCTCGGAACCTTACTGCGTCCATTTCTTCATGATACTCTTTAGTGCTTTTGGATTGGAAAGCTAATAAAGAGTTTTCCACGAAGCCTGTAGACGCTGACCCAGCATGGCATATTATGAGGCGTCCACCTTTTCCTATCGGCACCTTCGAGCACGAAGCTTCAGAATCATCAGTCCATGTTTTCGGCACAGAATGGTTGGAATTTAGCCAAGTTTCGTCCAAAAATATTACATTATCCCAGTTTATAATTTGTTTAACTTCGCGCAGGAATGTTAGTCGCTGCATAATTATGTCATGTCGCTCCATAACAATTTTTCGTTTGTCAACTTTTTTGTATCTGAAGCCAATTCCTGTTATTACCGTTCTCAACGACTCTATGCTTCCCTTATACAGCCCGGCATCTTTTAAAGTTGCACATAACTTTGCCAATGTTGGAAATTCGCCTCTTGTAAAATACCCGTATATATGGTTTCTAATAGCATGACTATCGAATTCATCGATGCCTGTCACAGGTTTATTTCTTTTTCGTTTTTTCGGTGTGTGAAGTACGTTACTGTCACTCCCCGAAGGCCCATATTTTTCACTTAATATTTTGCCAACGGTGCGGCTACCAATACCGAGAGCTTCACCGACGCGATCCCGAACTTGTGTAACTGGCAGTAGAAGTCCACCATTTTGAGATTCACGCTCAAAATACTCGTGTAATTTCACCACCAATTCACGAGCCTGGCTGTTCAAAGTACGTCCTCTTTTCGACATTATTAATAAACACTTGCTTAGTTCGGAGTCCAGTATAAATATTGCCAAGGTAAACGGATAAAGAATGATCAGTCCAGAAAAGTAATAGCCAAGTCACAAATTGTAAAACACAAACGAGAAAGCAAGTACGCGCACAGTCAGCTTCCAAGATGGCGAGAGACTGCTGACGCCGAACCGACCGAGCGGACCGCGTGCGCTTGTAGTTGGCAGTGTTGCCAGAAAAAAAAAATTGTAGAGACTTGGACACCTGCGATTTTGCCTATTGACCTAAAAATAATTAAATTAATTTATTTTAGGGTATCTGTGTATTCAGTGCATTATGCGGTCGCGCAGTAACGTCGTTAATTTATAACATCAGGCAACAACATTTTTGTGAATGGGTTCTACATACCTTATTTTTATTAGTTTTAGACGTAGAAATAAGACTTAGAAGAAAAAATTGTAATTGTAAAATCAATGGATGTGCTTGTTAAAAATTTGTTTATTTCTCTGTAATATGCAAACCCATACTATCATACACAAAAATAAATGTAAAAAACACTATCCCTGACTCCATTTACTATTTTGACAGCGTTAGCGCGAGAAACCCCGACTTATTTGGGCGCGAAAATCAAAAATCGACAAATCGCTTTCGACAACTTTTTAAAGAAGCAAATATATTTGATTTATAAATACGTATTTTTGGTGAATGGGTTTTATCTCATATTTTACGATTACATAACTATTTAGTTATGTAATCGTAATATGTGAGATAAATCCCATTCACATGAAAAAATATTTGTTTGGTTGTCAAGTGTAATTTGTAAATAATACATTCGATTTTTCGTATATGTAAACGATTTTTTTGCATACAAGTGTATCCGAAGAGTCGCAACACTACGTGCAGTGACCTAACTACGTAACTTTGTAATGCGGTCAAGAATATAACTATTAGAAATTATTTACTGTGTAAATATGTGTTATTTTGCTTTGTTTGAAAGTTTTCAATTACATTTAGATATTAAGAATTGTACATTTTTAGATACAATAATGAAATCTTTCTAAATTCATGGTTTTATGAAAAAGGTTATCGAAACTGAATAATGTACGTATGAACAAAGTTGTTTCGGTTTGAAAAATATGAAACGTCAAACGGTACCTCTTAGATTTGATGGACTGTAAACAGGTGAATTAATTTACATAACTCGTGCATTTTTTACTTATCATACGAGGAATAGTTGGGGGTGACATCTGGAGCCGCCTGTTACCCTAGCAGAAGCAGGCCGCGGCGGTGGCGCGACTGGCGCGCCTCCCCGTTTCCGGGGACGAGTTGGGGACTCTGTAGTCCCCACACCCGAGAAGACGCCCAGATCGTGTGAGATGGCCCTGGGTCGGCCGGGGTGCGAGGGATTTGCCTGTCAACCTCACCTTCGGCAACCAAAACGACCCACAGGCGACGTGCGTTTTAGTCGGTTCGAGTCCGACATAACCTCTCCCACCCACCGGCTCCGGTGGAGAGGTATCCGTGGGGATTTGCGCACGTAAAAAAAAAGGAATTAAAAAGGAGCAATGGGCAGGTAATAAGATTTATTAAAATAATTAAAAATCTAAATGTATGTTTTCAAAAAGGGGTCAATAGATTTCTTGTTTCAGATTTTGTAATAATAATTATAAAATCTAAATTGTACGACTCCCAATTATCATACCAAGGACTACACTATTAGTTATTAAAAAAAAAAGTTATTGAGGAGCCCCGTCGTTGAATAGTTGCTGTTCATAATTATTGACATACGCAATATTTTAAATAACTTTTAATTACTATATCGATGATGGCACAAGAATAAGAATCAATTAACAAAATATTTGTATTTCTGTTACTTCATAATATTGCAATAGATCTAATCTAAGAAATAAATAATATTCCAATTAATTGTATTTCACTTAAGGGCCACGCCTTAACACGACAAGATTTGCTTAATCAAAATGATAGTTTATAGATATTTTTTAGCAAGTCAGAGATCGTAATTTTATTTTGTGGAAATCAACACGGGGTTAGTATAAAGCTTCCTACTCCCACTGACGCCATCTTGTAATTAATAATTAAGCTATATCGGACAAACTATTCTTCGCGCAGATAATAAAATGTTACAAATTATTTTTGTTATAGCTTTGATTTCATTCAATTAGCCTATTGCAGTCCACTGCTGGACTTAGGTCTCTCCCAATGTGCGCCATTTGTGCTGATCCTCCACCTTCCGCATTCAGTCTGTCCCAGTCTCCTTTTTCAGGTCATCAGTCCATCTGCCAGGACCAGGAGGTAGGACACTACGGTATTTCCGTCCAATTGAGCGGTTCAGCCGGGGAAGTACCTCTGCCCTACAGAATACCGCGGCCATAATAACCTCGTGTAGTGTTCTTTCCTTGCGGTGAGTAGGGTAGCCAGAGCTCACTGGAGAGTTTTTGTGCTGTCAGTGGGAAGACCAAAAGCTATCCTGGTTTGTCTTTTACACTAACGGCAAAGAAACTATCTGTGCTTACAGGGTCAGCAGCGCGAGTGTGGCTCCCTTGGTTTTGCACACGTCCATAGGCCACGGTAACCACTTTCCATCAAGTGGGCCGTGTGCTGGTCTGCCACCTAAGTGGTATAACAAAAAATCTGGCTAGGGGACGTCGTACCTTCCGTTTGCATAGACATATGTGGCCAGCCCGCTGCCACTTCAGCTTGCTTATTCTGCGAGCTATGGTCGGTAACGTTACTTTGATTACTCATAGAACAGAAAATAACGTTATTCATGAAAATACTTAGGTACATCAAATAGTAAAGCTCATCTTTATATTAATGTTACGTGCACGGGGTACAATTAAATGCCGTTTACTCAACGAAGAGATTTATTAGCTCACCACAAACTAGACAATTTAATCACTAGTACACACAGTACTCTTCAACAGTTCCAGTCGCTCAGTAGTTCACAATAGTCCACAGTCGTTGCTCAGGTCGCAGGTAGAATCTTCTTCGGTCGCTTAAGTTCGCTGTGTTCGTTATCGATCTCAAAGACTGAATGACTCGTGTCGCTATGCGAGCGTGTTTTTATACCTCTCAATTAAGAGGATCGAATTATCTAGAAAGCTCGCGAGCGACAAATACCTATTCCTTTGATCTTGCCGCCGTCGCTGACCTTCGAGTACATTCTCGATATTTACCTATTGTTTGTTTATATTTGAGAGTGTAGGTACCCGTACCCGTAGGTACGTTGTGACTTTTTGTTGACGATTCCAGATTTTTCTATGCCATTCGGTAGAGTACCTCGTCACTAACAATGCGTTTTTATTTCTTGAAGATTTGATTATTAGTTTTCGAGATATCGACGGCTGTCGTAACATTAATTAAAAGAATTGGCATCGCCATTCAGCGTGGTAATGCCGCCAGCCTCTTGGGCACGGTACCAGTAGGGTTGCCAGATTGAAATACTAAAATTTCTGGACAAAGTTGCAAAATATCGGGATTTTGTGAATTTTGTCGGGACAAATGAAAAACTACTAAGAGAGACCCTCAAGAAGGACCGACGACGGTCTGATCAGGATCGCAACTTCGCGAACCAGCTATCGATGGATGTAAAAAGCGCAGCGTCGTTCATTGTGGAGTAGACATTATTGACCTATGTCCAGCAGTGGGCATTCGACTGGCTGAAATGTTGAGATGAAATAGACAACAAATTACAATATTTTTTTATTAATAAACGATAGAAAATAAAATGAAATACAAAATGTCACTATTTTTAACGTTGCCATAAATATTTAGTGTTTGCTTTTACAGAATCCAACAATTTGGATCCTTCAGCAGTTTGAAGAATATTCTTAAAGTTTAAACAATCATTTTCAAAGTTTAATCGTATCAATAACTCCGCTTTAATTAGGTCCATTCCCATTCGATTTCTGTCCTATGAATATAAGTTATTCAATAGGCTGAATACTCTTTCAAAGTAAGCATTACTCACGAGAATTGACAAAACAAAACTTAAATTTATTTTAAGTTTATCATACTGATTTCATCAAAAAAATACGCCCATTTATGTCATTACAGATAGTATTTTCTTTTGGAAGGTGCTGAAATATTTATTTAAGGCAGCAATAATCGGTATATACCTAAACCATCTTGCTCTACGTCGCTAGAGGGACAAAACAGAAAGCTTTTAAATAAAGAATCCTTAGAAAAAATGTATCGTTCTTTCAAATACTGGATTTCTCGTGACAAAAACAGCTCTGCTTCAGCACAAAAAAGATTTTTCTCAAGTTTAGTAAAATTCTTCAGTAATGTTTTATTTTTACTATATTGTATATGTTTTATTTTTATATAGAAAAAATTCATCAAGTCGATTTTGAAGCTGATTCATTTTTTTTTCATAATACTATTAATTTCCAAGATGGTACACGTTCACATTCAAAGCTAAAATTGCTATTTGGAATTCAATCATAATGTTATACACAAAATATAAATAAGCTTCTGAAATTCCTTCCTTCTTACATTCGTCTGCACTGTTGTTATCAAAATAAAGAACATTCCTCGAGACAAAGTCCCATAATATCTCTTTTCAACATTCATTTGAGTGAGGTAGGGAGGGGAGTACGGTCAGACGGCAATCAAGCGCGCTTTCGTTCGGATTTCGCGCGTTTGTTTGTACTTTAACCGCCGATGATTTTTGAAGCCTCGTGTCGATCTCGGTACATTTTCAGTTTTGTCGGGATGTCGGGACGCCAATGAAATGTCGGGACAATCCCGACGAATCCCGATCATCTGGCAACCCTAGGTACCAGTAGAGATCGATGCGGAGGAATTTTTCGATGCCTAAAGTTGCAATTATACTCTATGTCATTTTTGTATACATTGTATATTTAACATAGTTTTGTATAAATTTATAAGTAATTGCATATATTTTTTCTGTATATTATAATAGCATAATTCAAAATTCGTCAATTTATGTACCGAATTATACTTACCGTATCAGAACATGGCTACACCTGATTGCATTTATTATTACCTACTTTCCCTCTTAATAAACAACACATTCAATATGCTCTCTCGTAAGATAATAGAACCAATCGATAAAGTAGGTAGG
Source organism: Eilema griseolum (assembly GCA_963662185.1). Taxonomy (NCBI): domain Eukaryota; kingdom Metazoa; phylum Arthropoda; class Insecta; order Lepidoptera; family Erebidae; genus Eilema; species Eilema griseolum. Next base: position 2,428,054 of record OY759255.1, read on the forward strand.
TAGGCAGGTACCTGCTATGAATGAATGCATCTCGATTATTATAAAAGCGATGGGTGGTCTTTGACTTAAAGATTAAACCATGAATCTTGTTACATCATCGAAATGGAGTACAGAGAATTAATAATATTGGCCTCAGGTTGCATCTACCAATTTTTCAGATTATAATAACGATAATTTAGAACATAACATAACATAAACTCACGCCTATATCCACAAAGGGGTAGGCAGAGGTGCTAGCACCCACATTTCGCCAGTTTATGTTTAGGACCCAATGTAATAGGTGACGAGCCTATTGCCATTAACCGGGCACTTATAAACCTGCGATAAATACACACATATCTTCGAAAAGCATCGAAAAGTCATTGGTGTGTGCCATGGTAAAACCTGGGATCGAACCCGAGACCTCGTCTCAGCAGTCCTTTACCTATACCACTAGGCTACCGCGGTACTTTAGAACACTATACTTATAATCTATATTCATTACACATAACACTACTCAAGTAAGCATTATGTAATCAGGGCGGCATTCTGTCTGGAGGCCTTGTTAAATGCTTTTTCACGCCCCGCTTAAAGGACCCGGGACTGTAGGAAGAAGGAAACTCGTGAGTTGGGAAAAAATTACAAGACAATGTGAGTAACGAAACTGCTTAGTCAAGTCAAGTCAAGGCAAAAATCATTTATTCTGTTTAGACCATTATATCGGCACTTACAAAACGTCAACAAAAAGGAACATGAATATCAGTTTAGTAAATGGACCACCGGTTCGAAACTCGGCCCCGACCTGAGAAGACTCTACACCGTATACAGATGTCATCTAAGCCCTGCACGTGTTGTCCTATGTAGGAAAGGAGAGGGTGGGACTAACTGGAAGAGCTTATCGGAGCATTCACTATGGTACAGACGGTAAAATACTGCATAAGATACAATGTCTCTACGTGACAGCTAAAGCTGCGAACAAAAAATGTTCCCCGCATACCTCTCGAAGCTCGCAAATTACTCAAATCGTGACCACGGGTGCTGCAACGCATCCGAAACGTCCGCAGAAATAGTAAGTTCCATGATTTAGTCGCGGACCTTCCCGAACCGTTGTTTAATTATGATCTTGAGGGTGTGGTTCTCTATTGATGCTTGAAGCACCCGGATATCCTGATAGCATATGACGCCATGTGTAAACGATAGTATGTTATGTAAATATTCGGTATAGTCCATAAATCAGTCAGTAATGCCAACATAACGGTTGCCTAATCGCGTGTAACTTTCAGGAAGAAATGGTGCAATGGCTTCGTGCGAATACTTTTGTTTAACTTTTCGCCATGTAGTTGCCGGACACGTATGGCTGACGTTTGATCTAGGACACGCCAACTTGACTTCACCTCGCCCGATCGTAAGCTAAAGGCTAAAACTCAGGGATGTTTTGTTTGAATAAGTTCGCAAGTCACAAAGAGTCAAAAAGGGTCACGAAAGGTCAAAAAATTATAATAAATAAATACTCTACGACATTCTACACATTTATGTATGCCAAGATCGTAGTAGGTTGACATGTGGTCGCTGTCTACCCCACCGGGCAAAAGGCGTAACTATATGTAGCTTGTATATGTAGCTCGGTAGTTGTATAGAAATTCGTGAGCTATTCTCTCAGGGAGTCGAATATTTAAAATTTATCGATAAAATAATATTTCATGAACACTGAGGTGGTACTTATTGCGGGTTTCCACAAAGTAAAACACTATGTTGTCAAATCAAAACAATATTCTTTGAATAAACGTCAAAACGTAAGTTTTGTCATGGGAACTTGATGTATAAATATTTCTACGTCCCGCGACTGTAGAAAGAAGGAAACACTGTGCTGGTAAAGAATTTCAAGACTTTATTTTACTAGATTTACTTTTTTAGCAAAATAAAAATTAGAATTATAGGAACTATTATTAATTTAGACATCTAATTTTATGAATTCAAATTCAAAAAGAGATACAGTCAGTTATGTAAAACATCACAAAGTATAGAGACATTGTCTTGTACAACGGAGAGAACAATAGACAATAATATAATAAACTTTTTTTTGTTAACGAAACATTTTTATTATTTGTTACAGTCAAAACTCTTTCTCAGTCAAAAGTAATGTTGGCTGAAAATGTACTGAGTCAAGCTACAAAAAACCCAGTTTAGTGCGAGTTGAACTCGCGCACCGAGGGTCCCATGCAAACTTGAAGCTATTATTTTATTTTATGAATCGCATATGTACCGAAATACATTTTGGTACATATGCGAACACAATCCGGACACTCAAGCGAATGGCGCATGACTTTTGTGCCTAGTCGAAAATGCTTATAATTTTCAAATTTCGAATATTGGATATATAGAAGACCTCTGTTTTGACTAAATTTTAAAAATAGATCATATATTCGGTACAGAGCGCTTGCCAAAAATAAAAAATAATTTAAGACTAGTTTTTACTCATTTTCGAATATGGGATGGTCGTAAAAGGAAGATGGAGTCACGGATATCGTGTCGTGTTGCATTTTGCTACATAAACGTCTGACTTATTGTATCTTTTCATCACATTGACGTAGAAGTTTGTTTTTTCACAGCAAGGTATTGTAGTGTGTATTTGGTATGAATTTCCCTTTGACACCTCCGCGTTTTCCTAAGAAAAAAAAAATGACGGACAACAAAGTGATCCTATAAGGGTTTCGATTTTTACCCTCTTTATGTACGGAGCACTAAAAAACAGACAGTGGAAAGTAGTTTACATTGAACAGGTTGGTCAAAAGGATATGGAGCTCAACCAAGATCTTGAGTGTCCAAACCAAACCTCATCTGCAAACCTGCGCCTGTTGATTGCCAGATGAGGTTCTGACGCAGTGTTTCCTCTCGAGGTTAGAGTCGGAGACCTTGTTATGGCCCTACATCACATTAGCCAAAACTAAAATAAAGGTCATTTCGGAAAACTACTTCTCGACATTTTAGAAGCAGCTGAATGCTGTACATCATTTTTATTGCAGTGTAGAATCAAGTTCCCTTACAAGATTTTTCATGTATTTTTTCACAAAGCATTGACTTAAAATTTTAAACGCCATTCATCCGAAACCGTATTACTTTATATCTGCTCTCGTGATTACCACCACAGAATTAAACTCATTCAAAATATTACTTTGCCCGATTAGGAGTTTTGACTGTGACATAATCTCTGAAACGTAAGTGTAACGTCAAAATACAAATTAGCTTGTACGTGACACCATTTATGTGGTTCAAGCCTTCCGGTTCACCACGACATCGTAACAGGTTGGTGGTTGATGCAAGGAGCCTTTCTCTCCACAAGAGTTTTGTCTATGGTGAGAGAGACAACCGCTATAAGAAAAGGATCTGATCTTAAGATTTCAATACTCAATACATTTATTGCGTTCCATAATGTAGTACAGTTGTTCAGGTTAAAATTATTGTTACAATTATGGACCCTGTCGGGCACAGCACAATGTTTGGAGAGAGGAAGAGTTTGTCATACACAATATGTTCACTCTTAATTACAGCTTTTTAATATCACTTATTATATTAAATTTAGGATCCTACAGAATACCACGGCCATAATAACCTCGTGTTGTGTTCCCGGCGGTGAGTAAGCTAGCCAGAGCTCACTGGAGAGTTTTTGTGCTGTCAGTGGAAAGACCAAAAGCTGGTCCTGCTTTATCTTTTACACTGACGGTACAGAAACTCTCAATGCTTGCTTGTTTTGGCAGCGCGAGTATGTGTGGTTTTGCACGCGTCCATAGGCCATGGTGACCACTTTCCATCAGGTGGGCCGTATACTTGTCTGCCACCTACGTGGTATAAAAAAAAACTTAATTTCCCGTACGCTCAAGTCTTAAATACATTAGAAGCGACTACAAGAGGGGGTTCTTCAAGAAGAGCATTAGAAGGTGCTTACAGGGTTGGCAGTGTGACAACCCCGGGTGTTGCACTCATCCATAGGTCAAGGTAACCACTATAAACACATGGCCGTATGCTTAGAATATAGAGAGGTAGGACACGGCGGTATTGCCGCCCAATTGAGCAGTCCGACTGGGAAAGTACCTCCGCCCTACAGAATACCGCGGCTATAATAACTTCGTGTTGTATTCCGGTGAGTAGGGTAGCCAGAGCTCACTGGAGAATCTGTGCTGCAAGTGGGATGACTAAAGGCTTGTCCTGCTTTGTCCTCTACACTGACGGCACAGAGACTCTGTGCTTACAGGGTCGGCAGCGCGAGTGCGGCTTCTCTGGTGTTAGACACGTCCATAGGCCACGGTAATCACTTTCCATCAGGTGGGCCGTGCCGTGCGCAAAAAAGGGCTTTAGTTTAGAAAATAGGTCTTAAGTGATGATGTCGATATCTATTAATGACTCGAAAAGTATGCTCTTACAGATTCTCTAGTTTTCTTTCATTTCACTATCAAATGTCAAATGAAATCGATTGCAATCGAAGTACAGAATAAAACCGCGTTTATATTGTCGTGTCATATTTAAAAATGTATGGGTAATGGACTGCTGAGACGAGGTCTCGGGTTCGATCCCAGGTTTTACAATGGCACACACCAATGACTTTTCGATGCTTTTCGAAGTTATATGTATATTTGTCGCAGGTTTATAAGTGCCCGGTTAATGGCAATAGGCTCGCCACCTATTACATTGAGACTTAAACATAAACTGGCGAAATGTGGGTGCTAGTACCTCTGCCTGCCCCTTCGGGAATATAGGCGTAAGTTTATGTTATGTTATGCTCTTTTAGAATTTCATATTTAATTTATTAGCTAAATTTTTTTTTGTCATTTTGAAGATGTCAATAATGATCTATTTATTATAATCTAAGTACCTATTGGGTGCGCAAGGCCCTATCAACTCCCTGGGGTTCAGTCCCACCAGCTAGTCGGTTCTCCCGGTGAGCAACACGAGGTTCGGGCGTAGGCATTCTTCTTGGGTTTGCGACTTCACACTGCTTTTATTATTTATGTAGATCACAAATAAAATGTATGATTTTTACATAATGTTAATTTATTTTTATGTTCTTTTCTTATTTCCTAACACGTAAACCTCTATTACATGGAAACGAAAATCATAGTTGATGAAATGTGGATGTTAATACACCTTTGCCTGCTCCTTCTGGGATTTACAGGCGTGAATATTATGTAGACCCAATAATATATTACCTTATCAATTATTATATATAATTTAAGACTCTCGGAAAGTATTACGTGCCACTGAAGCGGCCAGATTATATAACGGTACCTATTATAATATTAGCGGTAATTAATATTATAAACGGTAATAATTAATTAAAACGATCTATCATCATATTGAATATTATGCGAGTGAATGATATAAAAAATCATTTTAAGTTTAAATAAATAGATGTGGTCTTCTATTGCACTGAAAACAAATCGTCGGCACAGTGAGACCGCTCCGCGAAGCCTGTGAAGCCTCCAATAAGCTTCTGCGTTTCTGGGCGGAGCTAGGCTGGCTACTCTAGCCAGTACACTCCACACATTGGCCACAAAGGGAGGCTAAGTGCGGATAAAAGAGTCCTATTCCATTCCATATTGTACCGAAAAGTAATTAAAAAAAACGAGGTTTTGATGTCAGTTAGCATTCAGAGAACATAATCACATTTTTTATTACATTAGAAATATACTGAATTTTAGAGTATATTTATCCAATTAGGTATTGATGGGTATAAATATATTTAATGACTTTGACAGGCCCAAAAACGAGAGACCTTCAATCAATTAATTATATTTATTTTCGAAAATGGTTTGTAGTGGTATCAAGGCATGAAATTGTCAGTCTACGTCCACTACGAACGCGGGCCTGAGGGTGAAGGTTTGAGCTAACCGTCTTCCTAGCAGCGCCTCTCTATAGGGATAGATGTTCAACAATACGGTTCCCAACGTTGACAACCAAGGCCGGTATAGAGATATTTATATCAGTCGCAAGCGTCCTGCAACTCCAGAACGATTCATGCTTCAGTTGCTCTATTTCCCACTATGACCTCCACCTGTACCAAGGACCTAGGGCAATGGGTAATCACGTGGCTGTTGCCAAGTATTGGTCTAACATAATCTAAGGAATTTAATGAGCCATTAACTCGAAGAAGAAGAAGATAGTCAGATTTTGCTGATATAAAACTCCGTGCGGTTATCCGTTATAGTGGGCTCGAGTCTGATATGCCCACTTCAGCAGTAGCCCGAGAGGGTATCTGCATGTGAAAAAGTAGGTACTAAAATGGATATTGTACAAACTGTAAGCCATTGCAAATAAATCTAGAAATAAATATCATAAAGTAAGTAAAAGTAAAATAATAGCCAGAGTTCTAGAGGTACCATTCCTAAATAATATTATAATTATGTATAACATTATTATAACTTTTCGCGATTAAAAGTCAAAAGTGGTCACACCACGGCGCTACAACGCACCCGAAACGTCAACAAAAATAGTAAATTCCATGATTATTAACGAAAACTCCTGAACCATTTTATAATTATTAATTTACACCGCGATAGTTTGAAAATAACGTAATAAATAATATTATGAGTACTTACATTGAAACACAGCTTTAGACAGCTTGTATTACGATCTAGGGTGTTATTTTAAAAGTTAGCCTCCACTACGCAAAGAAAAGTAGTTACACCTTCAGAGCAAAGGCACGCTCGCCACTCGGCCTGTCAGTCTCGAACACGCGCCCGACTACGGAACGCGTTTTGGCGCCAACATTTGACGTTTCTAGCTCGCGATCTGTGATATTTTTATATTCGTGTGTGTCTTTTTTGATTTTGTGAATAAATGTGACTTTGGAAATAATAAGGTGAGATTTATTCAAGTATCGGGTAGTAGTGTATTAATTTGTATCTAATCAAAATGGAACTGTTTGTGTTTAAATGATAAAATAGTAATTTAGCGGGGGTAGGTATTAACTATTTGAACTCAAACATTTTTTTTCATTTACTTACTTTTTTATTTATCTGTTTGTAAGCGATGGACGCAAAAACTACTGAATAGATTATTATGATACTGAAAATCTTACGAGGTATTTAGCTTGTGTTTTGCGGCGTACCTATGCCTTCTCAGATCCCAACTCGAATCCCAACCATTATTTTAGGTAGGTAGCTGTCATATAGGTGATATTATAAAAAGGTGCGTTATACCCATTCAGTCTTTGATCTAAAGGTCTTAGTTATCATATCTTGTCAGGTCATAAAATTCCAAAAAAAGATAGTTGTCAAAAATGTCAAAAACTCATTTTCCAGATTCGAAATTCAAAATTAATTCCCACCAATAAAGCAACCGAGACCAAAATGATTTCTTTTTAAATTATTTACACCAAGTAAACTCAAAGTTTCGGTACTTTTTAGCAGCCTTAGTTCCGGACATCTAAACTTCGATAATACCGTACAACCGGTCTAAAATCATATCAACAAAATAGATTAAGAACCATGTAAAATACTGTACATCGATTATAAATAAATTTGATTTGATTTGATTTGAAAATACCGGTCTCCTACCCGGGGACCAATTCCAGTTGAAGGAATTCAGGATTTTTATAAGATCAATAGGTTACGAGTGTGTGGTACAAGTTATTGCGAAATTCCTTGTTTGTACACAAAGTCTATTTATTTACGTCTGCTGACTGTAACTCGTAAGTGCCATATTGTTCGAGTTCAATCTGCGGTTAATGTTGTGAATTGCGACATAATTTACACAATTTTTGTCACAACCTAATTTTGTATTATGCTTTTTATTTATTTTCTTTTATTGGGACACAAAACAGTTTTACATTAAATTATACAAAATGAAATTTGACATTATACAATTTGGTAAATGTATAACCCACACTTACCCATGTCCGTAAAATAATGTAGTAGTTAAAATTGTGCTAATCCTTTACCTCAAATTAAATCAAAGAAGCTGTTTGTTACCCTTAAACTATATAAATAAATAAAATTAAATACATAACATATCCACGTCTGAGGGTTGGGCAGAGAAATGTCCCACACTTCGCCAACTATGATTTTCGGTCCCGTAATATCGAGCGAACCTTTTGCCATCATGCGAGCACTTTGTAATGGTCTGTATGTTTACTATCGGATAAAGTAATGAAGAACAGCTTTAACTAAGAGGGGCATCAGAAGGTTTCTTAATGGTCGGCAGTGCGAGTGTGACACTCCTGGTGTTGCATACGTCTATAGGCCACGGTATCCACTTCCCATCAGGCGGGCCGTAGGCTTGTCTGCCACCTAAGTGGTATAAAAAAAACCTTCAGTCGGCTTCTACGACACCCCCGAGAAGAGACTGCCACCGGACTCCTCCAACCTAGAGGGTTGGTGACGAGCCTCACCTTGCAGCTAGGTTCAATTGCTTGTGTTAAGAATGGATTTATGATTTTTGCAATAATTTCTTCATGGTCGGCAGCGCGAGTGTGACACCCCTGGTGTTGCATACGTCCACAAGCCACGGTAACCGTTTTCCATCAGGTGGGCTGTGTGCTTGTCTGAGAACTTAGTGGTATAAAAAAAAATTGGGATATTCGAATCCGTTGCACCTAGGCCGCAAGGAACGATTCCTTAATCTCCCTCTATCTTTAAAAAAACGTATCAACTTATTTGATAAAGAAAAGATTAGAAAACAAAAGAAAGTTCGTGTTACCATTTGTCGCCAAGTTGCTACGTGTCTACAATTAGGTGTTAATTTAAAAAGTTCACTTAATTACTTTGGCAAAATACTTTTTAAACATAACGTGTACCTAATATTATAAATGCAATAGTAACTTTGTATGTTTATCTCGCTTTCATGCCTAAACGACTGAATCGATTTTGATGAAATTTAGTACAAAGATAGATTGCACCTTGGGAATAGACATAACTAGCGAGTAGGTTAGACTGCCGCTATATTAATCGTTGTTGTATGATATCTGCTGGAAATGTGAGGGCGGAACAATAAATATACTGCAAAATGTATTTATTATTCAGCTCTCACATAATGACATAGTGATAATGATTGATCTGTTGAATATTATTATAACGTTGTCATTAACATTAGTGATAAGAAAAAAAATGTTACCGACAAAGTTGCCATCAAATATTTCTTTTTTTATACAACTTAGGTGGCAGACAAGCACACGGCCCACCTGATGGAAAGTGGTTACCATGACCTATGAACGTATGTAACACCAGCGGAGTCACATCCGTGCTGCCGACCCTGTAAGAACAGAGATTTTATGCCGTCAGTGTAGAGGACAAAGCAGGACAAGCCTTTGGTCATCCCACTGACAGTACAAAAACTCTCCAGTGAGCTCTGGCTACCCTACTCACCGCTGGGAACACAACACGAACTTATTGTAACCGCGGTATCCTGTAGGGCGGAGGTACTTCCCCAGTCGGACTGCTCAATTGGGCGGAAATACCGCCGTGTCCTACCTACCTACCTAATTACTTTTTATACTGCAGCAACAGCTAGTTTCAAATTATTTAAGAGTTGGAGTATAATAAATAAATATTCTAGGTCATGTTACACAGTGCCAATAGCGCTATCTAGACACACACACTAAGCAGAGCATGTCATGTGGGTTCTAGAATGCGGATAAACATACTTAGATAAGCACATTTTTATAAGTAAATCATATTATTCATGGAATCGCCCAGCTCAATGCACACATATTAGCACTGAACGGGAATTGAGCCCGCGACCTCTGATTTAAAAGTCGGAAGCTCTACCGCTGCGTCACAGAGATCTTCAAATCATTGTTTGTCATTATTTTGTATTTAATATCATCATCATCATCATTCTTACGTTAGTCCCGGTCGCATCCGAATCCGGGGTCCGCTTAAATATGTCGTGTTTTTTTCTGTTATATTAGGATCTACTGCCGTCTGACCTCCTAGCTTGAGTTGTAGTTAGTGGTCAATCACTGACAAAGCTGTGCTAACCTCCTTCTTGACCTAACTACTGTTGACAGCCAGGACTAACTTCTAACGTACCCTCCGAAGTAGGGAAGCGCTCAGTTAAAATATTACTAAGTGTTCACCCATCCAAATTTTAACCGCGGCTAGGTAGCTTAACCAAATGATTGTTCACCGAACTGAGAGGGTACCAGACCACGAGTGCTTTACTTATACCCATGATAGTTAGCTTGATAGCTTCGTATTACCCTACGAAAGAAGAGAACGAAATTCTTGGAATATCATGTCGAACAGTCTCACACACAGGTTAGCTCTCCAATACCTCTGATTATATTATACAATTATCAGTGTAGTGACGAAGAAAGAATACAAGTATCACCACCCCATCTCATCCGACGGGTGTCCTAAGAGGCGATTAACGGAAAAATACGCAGACGATATCACTGCGAGAGAAGGAAAACTCAAAATAAAACCTTGTACCAATCCGTCTGGTCAGTGTGGATACAGTAGGCCAAAGCCTCCCAATGCTGGTATGGGCCTATGTCGAACGTCTTCAAAACCGCGGTAGCCTAGTGGTATGGGTAATGGACTGCTGAGACGAGGTCTCGGGTTCAATCCCAGGTTTACCATGGCACACACCAATGACTTTTCGATGCTTTTCGAAGTTATGTGTGTATTTATCGCAGGTTTATAAGTGCCCGGTTAATAGCAATAGGCCCACCACCTATTACATTGGGACCTAAACATAAGCTGGCGAAATGTGGCTGCTAGAATCTCTGCCTTAACCCCTTCGGCGATATAATCGTGAGTTTATTTTATGTATGTCTTCGATACTAACAACTTTACAAGCCCCTATAGGGGGAATGGTCTGGTTCTGACCAAGTAATAGGCTTGTACACGTCTCAGATATCCAAAACTCTCCTATATATAATAAAGTACATGCAATAAAGTCTGACACAGTCCCCGGATCGGGGTGGCGCACCCAAACTATTTAATTGTATTTTTACCTACTAACATTAGTTGTAAGTTTAACTAACAAATATGGAAGGTTTTCGGAAATAAACATTATATTATTATTATATTATTATTATATAACTTTTGAGGCGAAAAAATAATAGGGAAAGGAAATACGAACTCCTCCATAGGTTTATCTTAGTATTAATGCTGGTTGCTTCCGAGGGCTCGGAACAGATTGCTGTCTGAACTCCCAAATACTAAGATGGCAGAGCCTTAGACGACCACAGGCCGTTGTCAATCAATCAAATAGCCCTTCGCAGTCTACTGCTAAACATTGGGCTCTCCCAATGTTGGGAGGCTTTGGCCAACTGTTTACACGCTGGCTAGACAGGTACAGTGATACAGTGTTTTATTTTGAGTTTTCCTTCTCTCGCAGTGATATCTTCTGCGTATTTTTCCGCTTGTCGCCTCTTACGACTCCTATAAATAAATAATAATATAATAAAGTTAATTTATTTCAGGTATCACAAAACCCATATAAGTAGGTAGTAATTTTGTTAACAAGAAAAATACCTTTTATATTACGCATACAATCACAATTGTATGCCTTATAACATCAGTAATTCTTATCGCCCATATTAATTGGTCACTTCGTCAAAGGTCTCCATTACAGACACTAAGTAATGTTACAATGGTGGGACTCAGCTTGGCGGACTCATCAGATGCTTTTTCATGCCCCGCTAAGGACTCGGGACTGCAGGAAATTGTTTGTACCACCTAGGTGATGATGGGAAGTGGCTTACGTAGCCTATGGACAATATGTACATGCAAGTCATGCAACACCAGAGGCGTCCCAAACGCAGCACCTACCCTGCAAGACTCTTCTAATGTTCTTTGTGAAGAACCCCATTGAATATTCTATTTTGTTCAGTACTTTTTCGTTCTACACAAATTACCTAAAAGTGAAAAATAGTAAAGTATTTAAACTACATAATAATAAGTGTGAATCTAATGTGAAAGACGACATGCTCAGTGCGTAATTAACAGAACTGTGCATCGTGGGTTGGCGACACGCGACCACCAGGCGGAAGACTGCGCATCATTCAATGTCTTTTTTTTATACCACTTAGGTGGCAGACAAGCGCACGGCCCACCTGATGGAAAGTGGTTACCGTGGTCTATGGACGTGTGTAACACCAGAGAAGCCACACTCGCGCTGCGGACCCTGTAAGCGTCTTCTGAGTTTCTGTGCCGTCAGTGTAGAGGACAAAACAGGACAAGCCTTTAGTCATCCCACTGACAGCACAAATTCTCCATTGAGTTCTACTCACCGCTGGGAACATATCACGAAGTTATTATAGCCGCGGTATTCTGTAGGGCGCAGGTACTTCCCCAGTCGGACTGCTCGATTGGTCGGAAATACCGCCGTGTCCTATCCTAATACTTACGATCTGTCTAAATTCTAAGGCGACAGACAAACGTACGATCTACTTTTAATAGCCACTAAACTTTCTCTACGCCTGCTCTGTTTGTACCTATATATACAAAAATAAGACTTACTTATATATGTGCGTAATCGCATAATGTATGTACAATACCAAAGTGTCACAACGTGCGCATAATACGTTATCTAGAGATTTAAATACAAACTGACAAGAGATTAAAAAACTTAATCCTTTACAAGACGCGCTCAGCGCTCTAAGCTGTTAATTTTTTAATGTTTTGAAAGTCAGGCGTAAGCTTTCATAGGCTTCTATAGGTACTAACTGTAGAGTAAATAAGGGAAGGAGTATTTATAGTTACATCATTCTGTAATTAGATAATAGTTACGACAGTACCTAGCAGCTTAACACTTTTTATAAATAGGTGATAAACCAAACCACGTAGCCGCGTGGCTCCCGGCAGAGTAGAATTTGGACTACTCCATCTCTTCCCATGCGGTGTCGTACAAGGCGACTATGGGATAGGGCTGTTTAACATCAGACAGATGTATACAGCCCAGACTCAGCCTCAGGTGCATGGCTTTAGTCAACAATAGTGCCCGAAAGATGGTATTAGGCTCACCCACTATTTCGTGGGACCGTGTGACTTTTTTTTATACCACTTAGGTGGCAGACAAGCACGTGGCCCACCTGATGGAAAGTGGTTACCGTGCCCTATGGACGTATGCAAAACCAAGGGAGTCACACTCGCGCTGCCAACCCTTTAAGCACAGAGAGTTTCTGTTTTAGATTGGTGAAATGTGAGTGTTAATTCACCTCTGCCTAACCCTCCGGGGATAAAGGCGTGATTATATATATGTATGGATGTAAACCAAACAAAAAAATAAATGTAATAATAATAAATTATGAGACGTATCCGAGGTTACCTTTTCTTTAGTAGATAGTTTTAGAACGATTCTCGTATTCCAGAACGATACGCAGTCATGATCTATTGTTGACTCGAGCCATGCATCTGAGGCTGAGTCTGTATATATCTGTCCGATGTTAAACAGCCCTATCCCTTAGTCGCCTTGTACGACACTACATGGGAAGAGATGGGGTGGTCCAAATTCTACTCTGCCGGGAACCACGCGGCCTATATTAAACCTATTTATTATTATTATTTACCTACTTGCGTCGACACTCTGGCGCCTTCCCATCTTCCAAGTACGATGGACTACGCATGCGCTGCTGCTGCATCAGCGGAGACTCTCAAACGGCGCAAATATACCACCATTTTTGAGCCGTTTGGGGTCGAAACGTTGGGTCCGTGGGTCCAAAGCAATAGCGAAGCGACTAATCGACGCTTCCCGTGACCATAAGGCTGGCCTTTACCTCGCTCAAAGAATTGGCATCGCCATTCAGCGTGGTAATGCCGCCAGCCTCTTGGGCACGGTACCAGTAGAGGTCGATGGGGAGGAATTTTTCGATGCCTAAAATTACAGTCTCCCTCTTTTTCTCTATTCCATTTTTGCATTATATTGTATATTTATTATTATTGCAGAAGTTGTGTAATAACGTCTACTTCTATTTTATAATAAATATAGGGGCAACGTGCAAAGAAGAAATTAACTCGCACTCACAGCTAGTTTTCACATAAAATCCTGACACTTTCAAACATTCCAAAAGTTATGTCAACCGCTTTTAGAAAAGCACTTCGAGCGATGGTGATAGCAATCTGTAACATTACATAATTACATCGCGCTAACAATTGTGAGATAAAAGTATTTATGACAACAAATTACAAGGCGTGTTGTGCAACGAGGAAAGTGCGACCACTAGTAAACGTATCACACTACAACCCACTGCTAGTAAACTAATTATGTGGAGTGATCAAGCGCCGCTAGTAAATAAACTTAATTTGTAATTAAGATTGTTGTAATTAAGGTTGATTTATGCGCGGCGGAGACGGGGCCGCAACGACTCAGGCGTCGGGTAAGCTTGACGAAAATATCGTGTCATTAAATTAAAATGTTTTACATAAAAAAATAGTTATTTGTTTAACAAGTACGTGAAGATGTTTTTTGATGCACGTGCTGACTTTAAATCACAAATGGGCGAAGTACTTTGCAATTGATATACGAGAATAGCGAGTAAATGGTTCTTATTACAATTTATAGGGTGTTATGTGACTTAAGGTACGAGACGGGACATTTTAAAAACTGCTCTCGCTTATTGGCAAGATGCTGAGACGTCTGCGTGGTGACGGGGAAAACATACAAGTATCACCATCCCATCTCATCCGACGGGTGTCGTAAAAGGCTACTAACGGAAAATACGCAGATAATATCACTGCGAGAGAAGGAAAACTCGAAATAAAACCCTGTACCAACCCGTCTGGCCAGCGTAGAAATAGTAGGCCAAAGTCAACATTGGGAGAGGCCTATGTCCAGCATTGGATTGTGATTGAATAGTTGATTGTTGATTGGACATCCCACGACAGCCTCTGTGGCGTGGCGGTAGTGAACGCGACTGCTACGCAGGAGGCGCGGGTTCGATCCCCGCTCAGTGCAAATATTTGTATGCATGAATATGTATATTTGCATCGGTCTGGGTGTTTCTATGTATAATATGTAAGCTAGTTAAACTATGCTTACCATGGGTCTATTATAAAAAAAAAATACATTTTCTGCGACGCCAAATCACATTTGTAATAGTTAAGTTTAAATTGTAATCTAAATCTCTTAACAAATATTTAATATTATTAATTTATTGATCGAAATTCCGTGTCTCCAATCTCCAATTGAATTGAAACAACGCGCCCTTACACACAACGAAATGCGTGCGATTCATTATATACATCAATTTGTTTGACTCACTTTATTTGCATTAAATGTCGTGTCGTATGCACATAAAAGCATTTCCTTTGTTGTTTTACGTTCATTTCTTCAAATGAATGTTTAGGGAATGTGAATTAAATTGTAAGTTAATTGCTCAAGACTGCTGTCTTTGTTACCTATGTTGAACTAGTAGTTTACAGAGGGCGGTTGAGAACAAATTTAAATTTTTGTCCCAGTCTGGTGACAGGCCCAGTGGATTGGCCGTTGCAAATGAACCTTTAGTATAGACATTGTGTCACAGTTCGGAAGTGCACCGTGGAGGATAGAGGGCACCAACAGGCAGTTAATATCGGTTTGCTTCGGTATTGTGAAGCGTTGTCTCTGTACTTTTCCACATTACTGTACGTATGTTAGATCTGGACGTACCTAACAAATCTAAAAAATACCCTCACACTGTGCAGAATATACGAGCAAGAACCAAGCGGTTCGGAGACTCTTTTCTTTGCCGCACCACCAAGACCTGGAATTCATTACCAGCACACGTGTTTCCTTCTTCCTACAGTCCCGGGGCCGTTAAGCGGGGCGTGAAAAAGCATCTGATGAGGCCGCCAAGCTGAATGCCACTATTGTAACACTTAGTGTCTGTAATGGTGACCCTCTTTCCTGAGACTTTGCCTTTAGCTTACCATCAGGCGAGGTGAGGTCAAGTTGGCGTGTCCTATATAAAAAAAAGGTAATGTGGAAAAGTACAAGTGAGAATATGTGTAACAACAAATTCCACCAAGTGCCGTCAATCAACAATATATATAGTTGTCTCTGTCGCACACAGGACTGTTAGTTTGGTACCTTACCTTTACACATACATAGGGAAATTCACGCCTAAAAGTCCCGAATCACCAATTATGATTTTTTGTCCCATCTAAAGGGGGTAAGCCATGCCTGTTGGCGTCAAACAGGCGCTTTGTCATTGGTGGAATATTTGATGTCAGATGGAGAATAGCTATGTTCCTTAGTCGTCTTCTACGGCGGGAAGAGATGGGGGAGATGGCGAGTTGAAGATGGGGTACTCCACCGGAATCAACATAGCACATGTACCTTAATAGAGTATAAGGATAATTCATTTTCTAATAAACGTAGGAACTTAAACAGAACTATTTTTTTATACCACTTGGTCTAGACAATCACACGGCCCACGTGATGGAAAGTGGTTACCGTGGCCTCTGGACGTGTGCAACACCAGTGGAGTCACACTCGCGCTGCCAGCGCTTTAAGCACAAGAGTTTCTGTGCCGTCAGTGTAAAAGACAAAGCTGGACCAGCTTTTGGTCTTCCCACTGACAGCACAAAAACTCTCTAGTGAGTTATATCACGCTATTACCGATCAACACAACACGAGGTTATATCACGTCGTCGCTAATGTTTGCGGGTTCGCAGGTGACCGCTAAACGAAAATGAATTATTACAGAATCGACCACAATTATGTGAACCTTTTTTTTATTTCCGTACTGCCTCTTTATCTACAGGTACACGGCACAGCACAAAGTCACGGGTACAACTAGTATTGACGACCTCCGTGGCGTAGCGGTAGAGCATTCGACTGCTATGTATGCTATGCTGTGGGTTCGATTCCCGCTCAGAGTAAATATTTGTATGCATGAATATGTATATTTGCATTGGTCTGGGTGTTTCTATGTATATTTTATATTATTATTTCTTATTTCTTTAATTATTCAGTAACAATTTACACTGTGTTTGAACATACATAATATTATTACAATAAATCATTTCAAATCTATCAAAAATTTACAATAATTAAACAATAAGGAACTATAAACATGACCAAATCAATTAACTCGGTAATTATAAAAATAAATTAGTACACAAAGTCAGATTTATACAATACATGTCAATTTTTATTCATGTCAAATCATAAATTACTCATGTCAATAATATAAATTTCAGAAGCCAAGTCCAAATACCAAATAATATACCAAAATTCAATCAAAATAAAACAAAATGTCAAACATAATGGTGGCGCTTGGCAGCGTGCGGTAATGGACTGTATTGCGGGAAGTAGCTAACTGTTCTATTGACGCTTTACACACAAAACAAGACAGGTGGCCGGGCTGCCGCGGATTCGATCCAGGCAGTGAATGCAGCCCGAGAAATTAGGAGAGGATGCACTAACCTTCACGACACACGTGTTTTCATCGCAGCCGGTACACGGATCTTCTCTTCCTTGCTCAGGAGCTGCCGTCAGCATCACTAGATCGCTTGAGGAACACACGAGAGGCACAATCCGATCGGTAAAGGTCTATGAAGCGGTAAAAATGTAACAAATATTATACATTTCTGAGAGACGCGAGCGCGGTCCGTCCGTCTTTACGCTGGCTAGTTCAAAGCGAGACTGCGTGTCTATATTTCACAAATGGCGGACGGAAGCTACATCTATGGTTAGTGCGGAAGAGGAGACGGGTATAAAAGGAGTGTGTTTCCGTGTCAAAAATACAGTTTCTACTTCGGCGCAACCATTCCCCCCGGCTTGAAGGGTTACCTTCGAAACGAAAATGTGGAACAAATCTAATGTCTAATCTAAATCTAGGTTTGTGAAATAACAACTAAAATATAAACATAGATTGGAACTCGTGCCTACTGCTGGCTAGGCAGAGGGCAGAGGCGAACAACCGGGCGCAGATACGATCCGGTTGCAGTTTTAACCCGTACAACACGAGTTATCCCGCGGGCATCGGGAAAAATTTCCTCTACTACTCCCAGAGGCCAATGTAAAGGAGGAGCATTCTCAGTCATAAGGACTACCACCGTACCTACAGTAATTGGGTTGGATGGAGTATTCCATTTTTGACGTGACTGCAGCGTGTGCAAATAATCGGTTCTCCAACGATTCCAAAACGATTGGACCAACTTATCTAAAAGAGCGTGACGAGTTAGAAGGTGCATTCTATCGTCATCAACATCTATTGCGGGCAAATATTTTAGAGGAGTCGTATTCAAGAAGTGAGCTGGCGTCAGAGCTAATGGCTCTGACGGATCGCTAGATAGAGTCCGACACAGCGGACGCGTGTTCATCACTGCCTCTACTTGAGCGAGTACGGTACTCAACTCCTCGAACGAGAGAATCTGCTCGCCTATGACGCGAAACAGATGCGACTTAAGGCTTTTAATATTCGCTTCCCAATTACCACCAAAATGACTAGCGGCAAGCGTGTTAAAGTACCATTCAATGCGATTTTCGGCTAAGATGTGAGCGAATTCACTTTGGTAGTACTTAGACCGTAAGAATGTGTGCAATTCCGAGATACTACGTCGGGCCCCTACATAGTTTGTACCGTTGTCCGAATACATGCGCTTAACCGGACCCCGACGCGACAAAAAACGTTTAAAAGCGGACATAAAATTTTGCGTACTTAAATCACCGGTCAACTCTATATGAACCGCGCGAGTTGTCATACAAATGAACAAACAAACGTAAGCTTTCGTGGAGCGAATGCCACGACCACGAGCAATGGTGACTTTGAAAGGCCCAGCAAAGTCTGTGCCGGTGTGTACGAAAGGTTTTGCGGATTGAACAACACGACAAGAGCGATGATCGGCCATTTCAGGCGCGATAAAACGCGGGCGGAGCTTAAAACAAGGTACACATCTGTGTACTCTAGCGCGAACCAAATTACGAGCGGAAATTATCCAGTATTTCTGTCTCAAAATAGACATCAACAAATCGGGACCAGCGTGACAATTCACCTTATGATGATAATCTACTAACAAATCTAATACGTGGTCCTTACGCGGGAGAACTACTGGATGCCTTTGTTCAAATCCTAAACTTGAATTTCTCAAACGACCACCTACTCGAATGAGTCCATCCTCCAAAAATGGTTTCAAGTGTCGGAAAGAACGACTACAAGGTTTGTTAAATTCTAAATTTTTAAATTCAGAAGCAAAATAACCTTTCTGCAACTCGCGAAGTATGACCAATTCAGCCTTATCTAAATCAGCGGCGGTTATATGACCGCGTGTAGATAGAATTCTCAAAAATCGGCCCACATAAACAACACAACGCAACAGTCTCGACCAAGACGAGACGCGACTAGCCAACAACAAAATAAGGGACTCTTCACGCGGGACCGATACAACAAGCGAGTGCTTCTTTTCCTCGGGTGGTTCGGAAACCGTAGTGGGATTGAATTGAATAACTGGCCACCCATCCAACGCGGCATGAATCCAGGACGGTCCACCAAACCACAACGGGTGATCCAAAATTTGCGAAGGAAGCAATCCACGAGAGAGACAATCGGCTGGGTTGTCGGTGCCAGCAACGTGAAAGAGATTATGTGGCGCCAATTCAGATTGAATTTTTGCCACTCTATTAGCGACGAATGTGTCCCAACGATGGGGCGAAGAGTGGGCCCAACACAAAGCGACTGTTGAGTCCGAAAAAGCTAAAATTCTACTAATATTAATGCGACTACTACAAGCATTGGCGATAGAGGTGATCAATCTAACTAACAATAGTAAAGCGCATAGCTCGAGGCGTGCCAGAGAGACGACCTTACGGGGAGAGACCTTTGATTTCGCGCTTATAAGGCTAATTGAAACCTTACCTACATTCGAGACATGAAAGTAGACTACTCCTCCATACGCCCTCTCACTAGCGTCCGCGAAGCCTACTACCGTAACAACACTATGTTGCGATATACCTACATGACGCGGAATTTGTATTTGGTCAAGCACAGAAAGTTCTTTTCTAAAGCGAGCCCACAACTTAGCAATGTTGTCGGGCGCGGTGTCGTCCCAATCACAATTGGAAAGCCAAAGCTCCTTTATAAGTAGTTTGGCGTACAAAACGACAGGAGCTACGAATCCCATTACGTCCCATATCCGTGCCACACACGACAGGATAATGCGTTTAGTACAAGTTTGCGGGGTCGAACTAATTTTCAAACTAAACGTATCAGATGCGGGCGACCAGCTTAAACCAAGCACCTTGTGCGTATCACTTTCATCGAATTCCTTAACCGAAGACAATCGGTGCGACGGTGGAATCGACTCTAACGCAGTTTGCGAGTTGCTCGTCCATTTCACGAGATCAAATTGACCAGCCTTCATGAGACTTATAACTTGAGCGGCCGTCTCGACAGCCTCTGCCTCGCCATCTACACTATACACGAAGTCATCCATGTATAAGCCAGTCTCAATGGTGGCTCTCGCTTTCGGAAATGCATCGCCCTCGTCAGCGGCCAGCTGCTTGACGGTGCGAAGTGCGTGAAAAGGGCTAGATTTAAGCCCGAAGCAAACACGATTAAACTCGTAAACCATTAAAGGTTCTTGCGGTGAAAATCTATACAAAAATCGTTGAAACCTACGATCGGGTTTGCGCACTTCAAGGCACAAAACATTTGTCGAATATCTGCAGAGAGTGCAACAGCGAATAAGCGAAAATTTACAATTATGTCAAATAAATTACCTTGAAGATTTTGACCACAATACAAAATGTCATTAAGCGACACGGAAGTGCTAGTCTTAGCACTGCCATCTAAAACTACGCGGAGTTTAGTAGTAAGCTTATCTTCTCTAATAACTCCGTGGTGCGGGATAACGTACGAAGGCTGGGTCTCGTCAGTGTCCGCAGGCGCAGGTGAGATGTAACCTTTATCTAAATATTCGTTAACAACCTCATCATAGGCTTGCTTTAACTTTGGAGACGCCTGCATCTTTCGTTCTAAACAAAGAAAGCGTCTTTCAGCGGATGCACGGGAGTCCCCGAGCGAAAAAATATCTCCCTTGAAAGGGAGCGCGACCACATAACGACCCTGCTCATCACGAGTAGTCGTGCGACAATAAATCTCCTCAGCCATCTTGTCATCGGGGCTTAGGATTGGTGGGACATTGACCTCTTCAATCTCCCAAAACTTGCGGATGGTAGACTCCAGTGGCGGCTCGACGGTGCAACAGAACGAGGCAGTCGAGTGACTAAAACTATCTATAGAAGCGGGTGCGGAACCAATTATAACAAAACCCAGAACTGTTTCCAGGGCGTGCGGAGCGGGGTACGTCGGTCCCCCTTTGACCTTACGTGATAACTGGAGGTGCGGGAGAATCGAAGCGCCGATCAATATATCGACGACTCCAGGAACAGCGTAAGTCTCATCAGCTAAAGGCAAGTCTTTAAATTTCGTTAATAAAGACGTGTCAACTGGGACGGTAGGCAACTGTTCAGTTATTTTATCTGTAACGAGCGAATCCATGTCAAACCAAATATTATTATTAAAACGAGATCCAAACCTTGTTTTAATGGTGCCATGAACAGCCGACTGCAAACCCCCAAACCCTTTCACCACTGAATGGGTTGAACGCTTATCAACATTGAAACCAAGACGTTGACAACAATCTTGAGTAATAAAATTACTTTGCGAAGCGCCATCTAATAGCGCTCGAACAAGGTGCGGTTTACCTAATGTATCAACAATAACAACGCGAGCGGTCGCGAGACACACAGTGGTGAGTGCAGCACTAGCGGAGAACGAACACAAGGTGACGTCATCCGCAGCGGTCACCGGGCGGGCCGGTGCGCGCGCGGGCGCGGGGTGCGGCTGCGGCGCAGGCTGCCGTGTGTCACCGCTCGACGGGCCAACTGTACTCACATTGGATGCGGCATTACTATTCTCAAAATGAAGCAAAGTGTGGTGTCTCGCTTGACATTTGCGACAACCATTTCCACTATTACATAAAACAACGCGGTGTTTAGTACCGAGACAATTAAAACAAAAATTATTAGCGCGAACAAATTTATAACGATCACTAGGCGACAATTTTAGGAAACCAGGACACTTGTACAGTTGCGAATGATGAGTACTACACAAAGAGCAAACAGATGATTGTACACGTGCTGGTGCGGTATTAACATAAGTATGGGTTGACCTCGGTGACCTCGATGAGGCATCTATTTTGCGTTCAGAAGTAACAACCTTCTTCGCGCCTTCATGTTTCGATGAAGAGCGTTGCAATACCTTTATATGCTCGCGAACAAAACTTTCTAAGTCTTCGAACTTAGGAATTTTACTGCCGCGATGATCCGACTCAAACAAACGAATGGTTTCGGAATCTAATTTCTTTAAACCCATATACAAAAATACGAAGTCGCAGAGGTCATCGATCTTCAAGTTCTTTACGGCGCGAACAGCTGACGCGAAAGTATCTAGAAATTTCTCTAAGTTTTGATCGTTACATGCCGTAATAGATTTCAAATCAGACATCTGATCTAAATAGGCGTTAGCTACCGATCTTTTATCCTCATACTTAGCTTTCAAAGTATTTAAAATTAAATTATAATTCCCGGCACTAAACGTAATTCCAGCGCAAGCGGTTATAGCTTTACCAGTCAATTTTTCAACGAGATAATGCAATTTTTCGTGATCTGTCAACGAATCGTTCTTATCTATCGTATTCTCAAAACTATCTATAAATAGACACCAATTGCGAATGTTACCATCAAATTCGGGTATTTGAATTGGTGGCAACTTAGGTCGGTCGCGAGTGGGGTTGGGTAGGTCAGCCGGTTTCTCCAAACTCCTAGCGACGCGTTTGATACGACAATACAAATCGTCAAACGACGACAAGGCTTGATAACTCACTGAGTAATCGGGATCCAAATTCAACTCTAAAACATTGATGTCATGTACTAAGGTTTCGAAATCCGCGCGTAGACTATCTAAGTTTTCTATAGAACACAAGAACGAATCTCTGATGACCAAATCAGAGGTTTTAAGTGCATTATCATAGATCGATTGTACGCGAGAGTAAATCATTTCTTTTTTAGCGTATAAAAGTTTCAATTGAACCTTACCGGTCTTATCAACCTTTGGGGACATGTTTACAATTAAATCTCAAACTAAAGTGCGGTAAATAACAAATATGAAATGACTTAATCTTAGCGGTACAGAGCAGCGAGGCGGCGCGAGCGATAACCGTAGGTAGGTAGGTACTTATGACTGCCAGTGCAAGCTTGAACTAACGCGCATAGCAACAAGGTCGTACCTACGCGATGGTCGCTGTCTAGGTTCAACTATTATTTCAGAGATTAAGTATTGCGTAATATCTATTCAAATTAAAATACTTTCGTATGAATTGGGATGAGATGCGAGCGAGGTAGGTACAGCCACGTGTCCACCCACGCAGGTACTAGGCAAATACGACGCGAGCCGAGAACAACGTAATTGAAAAAAACAAAACAAAGCCAAATGCGTTAGGTATTACACTGTGCCTATGCACTAGGGTGTCTGAGTATACCTAAGATCTAAGCCTAAATGTCTGGATGCGGGGTTTTCTACTAAAATAACCAGGCACTTAGGTGCGATGCGAAAATTGTGAACTACGATTAAGTGTTGATATGATACCTAACCTATTTATGTATTAGGTAGGTACAATGCGAGCCAGCGGCGAACGGACAACAAATCTAATCCTAAGTGTCTGGATGCGGGGTTTTCTACTAAAATAACCAGGCACTTAGGTGCGGTGCGCTCATTCCCATTAGAATAATAACAAAATACGAACTACGGCTAAGAATCCGGCTCGATCCGGACCAAAAATGGTGGCGCTTGGCAGCGTGCGGTAATGGACTGTATTGCGGGAAGTAGCTAACTGTTCTATTGACGCTTTACACACAAAACAAGACAGGTGGCCGGGCTGCCGCGGATTCGATCCAGGCAGTGAATGCAGCCCGAGAAATTAGGAGAGGATGCACTAACCTTCACGACACACGTGTTTTCATCGCAGCCGGTACACGGATCTTCTCTTCCTTGCTCAGGAGCTGCCGTCAGCATCACTAGATCGCTTGAGGAACACACGAGAGGCACAATCCGATCGGTAAAGGTCTATGAAGCGGTAAAAATGTAACAAATATTATACATTTCTGAGAGACGCGAGCGCGGTCCGTCCGTCTTTACGCTGGCTAGTTCAAAGCGAGACTGCGTGTCTATATTTCACAAATGGCGGACGGAAGCTACATCTATGGTTAGTGCGGAAGAGGAGACGGGTATAAAAGGAGTGTGTTTCCGTGTCAAAAATACAGTTTCTACTTCGGCGCAACCACATAATAAAATTGACAAATATGTATGTATTTACAAAAAAAAAGTATCTAAGGATGTTTATCCGCGTTCTAGATTCCATAACACAAGCTATGCTTACCATGGGTCTAGATAGCGCTATGTAGAATGTCGTGGAATATTAATTTATTTGAATTCACTAGTTTCAAATTCAAATTCAAATTCAAATTCAAATTCATTTATTTGTTTAAATGTGGTTACAAAGATGTCAGGTCCAATAGTTTGTGCGGCACATTTACCATTTTATGGCATGCAAACATTTAATTACACATATATATATCGAATACAATCATTAAACATAATAACATTAAATAACATTACTTTTTCTTTGTCCCCGTGGACTTAGATTTTTAACCCTTACAGTTTTTTTAGAAGTAAATGTAGCCTAAGATACGCTCTATAACGTAAACCATTTCCTTGTGAAAATCACATTAAAATCGACACAGCCATTTCAGATATACTTAATCCAAATCAAACAGACAGACACATTTTTCGATGCTTGACTTGAACCTTTTGTATCCTATTTTATATTCTTGTAAATATTAGTTTATATTTTTCCACAATAACAAAATACACTGATTGTACAAAAATAATTTCATAAGTTAGATAAACAATTAAAATAAGGTTTAAAAATTGTTTAAATTTAAATATATTTATATGAAAGCATAATTATGATAACAGTTATTCAATGAATGCATACAACACGGCATTCATTAAATAAAAACTGTCATTATTCTAACATTACAGACAGACAAGTCAGTTTATTTATTTGGATAGTATCTTCATCTGTGGCGTGTCGGTGTCGACGCTTTACAGGAGGCGCAGGTTCGATCCCTGCTCAGTGCAAATATTTGTATGCATGAATATGTATATGTATTTGCATTTTTCTGGGTGTTTCTATGTATAATATGTATGTATTTACAAAAAAAAAGTATCTAAGTATGTTTGTCCGCATTCTAGATTCTATAACACAAGCTAGTTAAGCTATGCTTACCATGGGTCTAGATAGCGTTGTGTAGAATGTCGGGGAATGTCGTGCAACTACACAACTTCAATATCGCCAATCGGTTGTGGAGGTCAGATGGCCGTCGCTTCACGGGAAATATCGAAGTTCAGCCGCACCTTACTTAGACTACAAAACCAATCCGAACTGAGCTGGGAGATGGCTTAGAGAATGATGATGATGACCTTTATATGCTTAAAAAATCAACATCTGGTACCTTCTTTGGTCATAATATTAACACGCCTATATCCCTGAAGGGCTAGGCAGAGGTACTAGCATCCACATTTCGCCAGTTTATTTTTTGGTCCCAATGTAATAGGTGGCAAACCTATTGCCATTAACCGGGCACTTACAAACCTGCGATAAATACACACATTACTTTGAAAAGCATCGAAAAGTCATTGGTGTGTGCCATGGTCTGGGATCGAACCCGAGACCTCGTCTCAGCAGTCCTTTACCCATATCACTAGGCTACCGCGGTCATTATATTGGTCTTTTCATATTTGTGAATGATCAAAATTTTATTTTTTAATAGATCAAGTTACTACCCTATATGCATATTACAGTATTAGGTCCATGTACACAAGAAGCCGCGTGGTACCCGGCAGAGTTTTTTTTTACGTGCGCAAAATCCCCACGTGTTCCTCCCCACCGGAGCCGGATGGAGGAGGTTATGTCGGACTCGAACCGACTAAAACGCACGCCGCCTGTGGGTCGTTTTGGTTGCCAAAGGTGAGGTCAACATATCCCTCGCCCCCTGGCCGACCCAGGGCCATCTCTCACTATCTGGCCCTCTTCTCGGGTGTGGGGACTACATAGTCCCCAACTCGTCCCCGGAAACGGGCCTGCTTCTGCCAGGGTGACAGGCGGCTCCACCTGTCACCCCCAGGCCTGCGCTCCGACGCCCGAGTTGCCTTCGTACGCAGGCAGCTTGGCTTGCGATCCTTCGTCGCTCCCGCTGCCGCTCCCGCCCCGCCTCCTCCTTCACGAGCATTACTTGCTCGCAGAAGGAGGCGCCGGCCACCCACGCATCCGCGCAGCGGAGGTTCCCAGCAGAGTGGAATTTGGACCACCTCATATCTTCCCATGCGGTGTCGTACAAGGCGACTAAGGGATTAAAGGATAGGGCTGTTTAACTTCAGACAGATATATACGGCCGTGACTCTGCCTCTGATACATGGTTTGAGTCAACAATAATGCCCGGCAGAGAGCAATAGGCTCACCCCCTATTACGTGGGACAGAATTTAATGACTGGTGAAATGTCGGTGTTAATTCACCTCTGCCTAGCCCTCCGGGGATAAAGGCGTAATTATATGTATGTACTTAGTCTGGCCATAAATACTGTTACAATAAAAATAAGAAAGATATTACATTTGAATTTGGAATCTGTCATTTTTATACGATTGTTCATTGTGTTTTCTAATTTTGGCGCCAATACATTGTACAATATTTTGCTATTTTAAAATGGAGTGGGGTGATAAAGAAAACCGAATCGCTGTGATTGCATTACACAAAGTTGGTATGCCGAATGTAATTTTTAAAACTCTCCATACGCTTGGAATTAGTCAAATGTTTGTGTACCGGGCTATTAATAGGTACAATGAGACCTCCTCTGTTTGTGACAGAAAAAGATCTGGCCGTCCACGTAGTGTTCGTACGAAAAAGGTGGTCAAAGCAGTAAGGGAAAGAATTCGAAGAAATCCTGTCCGAAAGCAAAAGATTTTATCTCGGGAGATGAAGATAGCACCTAGAACCATGTCGCGCATTTTAAAAGATGACTTAGGACTTGCAGCCTATAAGAGACGCACTGGTCATTTTTAACTGATAATTTAAAAAAGAATTGGGTGGTAAAATCGAAGCAACTACTGAAGCGGTACGCAAAAACAGAAAAATTTTGTTTACGGATGAGAAAATCTTTACAATTGAGCAACATTTTAACAAACAAAATGACCATATTTATGCTCAAAGCTCTAAGGAAGCTTCCCAATTAGTCGACAGAGTGCAACGTGGGCATTATCCGACTTCAGTGATGGTTTGGTGGGGTGTTAGCTATGAAGGAGTGACTGAGCCATATTTTTGTGAAAAAGGTATCAAAACATCGGCACAAGTGTATCAAGATACCATTCTTGAGAAGGTAGTTAAACCCCTTAACAACACCATGTTTAATAACCAAGTATGGTCCTTCCAACAAGACTCAGCGCCGGGTCATAAAGCTCGGTCCACGCAGTCTTGGTTGGAAGTGAACGTTTCGGACTTCATCAGAGCTGAAGACTGGCCGTCTTCTAGTCCCGATCTTAATCCGCTGGATTATGATTTATGGTCAGTTTTAGAGAGTATGGCTTGCTCTAAACGTCATGATAATTTGGAGTCCCTAAAACAATTCATAAGATTGGCAGTGAAGAATTTTCCCATTGAAAGAGTGCGTGCTTCTATTGATAACTGACCTCAACGTTTAAAGGACTGTGTTGCAGCCAATGGAGACCACTTCGAATAAGCTTTTTATATTTTAAATTGTTTTATATTTATGTATTAAACTAACACACTGTAAAAGTAATAAATATTATTTGCAATAAAAAAAAATGTTTTTTCTTCGTAACAATATTTATGGCTAGACTAGGTATACAGGAATGTATGAAAGTGCTATTAGCGATAAAACCACACCATTTAGACAGCCTCTGTGGCGTAGCGATAGTGAACGCGACTGCTATTCGTTCGATTCCCGCCCAGTGCAAATATTTGTATGCACGAATATGTATATTTGCATTGGTGGGTGTTTCTATGTATAATATGTATGTATTTACAAAAAAGTATTTAAGTATGTTTATCCGCATTCTATATTCCATAACACAAGCTAGTTAAGCTATGCTTACCATAGGTCTAGATAGCGTTGTGTAGAATGTTGTAGAATATTAAATATTATACTTGTTCATAATACTTTAACTGTATATTAAACTTTGATTACTGTGCCATTCAATTTATTTTTATTGCGTGAAGATAAATCAACTAGGTATATATCTGCTAACGACATAACTCCAAGAGCGATACCTTTCTAACCACACGCTACAGTACATAATTATCTATCACTGTGCAATTACTTTAAAACAATACCTGCAGTTTCAGAGCTTAAGGCATGACTAGTGTGACCACGTGTGCCGTTTTGAACGAACTGTCCCATGAAGCGGTTCTTTGTAATGATTTCTCTGTATAATACTGCTAGAGTAGCTGGACAGCTAGCTGGTATCTCTATGAATTTTATATTCTTCACAAGGAGGTAGGACACGGCGGTATTCCCGTCTCAATTGAGCAGTCCGACTGGGGAAGTACCTCCACCCTACAGAATACCACGGCTATAATAACCTCGTATTGCGTTCCCGGTGGTGAGTAGGGTAGCCAGAGCTCACTGGATACTGTGTTGTGCTGTCAGTGGGAAGACTAAAGGCTTGTCCTGATTGTTTCTACTGCGCTGACGGCACAGAAACTTTTCGTTCTTACAGGGTCGGTATCATAAGTGTGACTCCCCTGGTGTTGCACACGTTCATAGGTCACGGTAGCCACTTTCCATCAGGCGAGATGAAGTCTAATTGACGTGTCCTACGTTAAACAGCCCTATCCTTAGTCGCCTTGTACGACACCGCACGGGAAGAGATGGGGTGACCCAAATATTCTTCTCTGCCGGGAACCACGCGGGATACCAGTCTTTAACAAAATTGAAAAAAATTATTATGTGTACAACCTTACAATTTATAAAGCCATAATCACGTACGAGCATGATATGATAATGATGAAATGATAGCAGGTTCGCTGCTCTTAAGTAAGCGATAAAGTCAATTAAATAAGCCATCACGTCATGCATGACGCATGATGCATGACGCATGATGCATGACGCATGACGTCTTGAATCAAGAAGATGAGTGATTATGTTACGAATTGCCGTATAATGAATACTTACCTGCTTGTTATATATATTATATTTATTTTCGCGGTTATGTGTTCAACGCACGACATTAGGACGACATCAGAAGATGTGTGAGGTCGATGCTATGGAGCTAGGCGGATGATGAGAACTGTCCCGTTTAAAAAGTCTAACATAACATAAACTCACGCCTATATCCCCGAAGAGGTAGGCAGAGGTGCTAGCACCCACATTTTGCCAGTTCATGTTTAGGTCCCAATGTAATAGTTGGCGAGCCTATTGCTATTAACCAGGAACTTGTAAACCTGCGATAAATACACACATAATTTCGAAAAGCATTGAAAATTCATTGGTGTATGCCATGGTAAAACCTGGGATCGAATCCGAAGCATCGTCTCAGCAGTCCAGTACCCATACCACTAGGGTACTGCGGTAAGTATACCATTGTAAAAAATAGAATAGAAAATACATAGTTATGATATTTGCTTCTGTGTTTACACACTTCACGAGCTTCCTGTACTGTCGTTGAACCTTTCATGTTAGATTACCAGCATCGACTCTGTCCCTCTTTCGGGATGGTAATTCTATGTCGGTAGGGCGACCCCGTGATTTGATTCTTTACAAACGTAGCGAACGTACAAGTGAAGGCAGTGCACACCTGCCGCGAGCCGCGACAGTAGCGAAGGGACGAAATGCAAGGAAAAGTTTAACCCTGCGGCACAAATCATACGCGAATAGCGATTACTCACTCGTTCTTTTTTATACCACTTAGTTGGCAGACGAGCACACGGTCCACCTGATGGCAAGTGGTCACCGTGGCTTAAGGACGTGTACAAAACCAAGAGTCACACTCGCGCTGCCAACCCTGTAAGCATTGAGAGTTTCTGTGCTGTCAGTGTAAAAGACAAAGCAGGACAAGCTTTTGGTCTTACCACTGACAGCACGAAAACCCTCCAGTGATCTCTGGCTACCCTTCTCACCGTTGGGAACATAACATGAGGTCAATGGCCGCGGTATTCTGTAGGGCGGACTTACTTCCCCAGTCGGACTGCTCAATTGGACGGAAATACCGTCCTGTCCTACTGCTCTATGGTGGATGGTGACATGTTTTTAACCTTCCAGGAAAATGGAGGTATTATAAGTTTGACCTGTTTATTTATTTAGCGATGGATGCCATCATTAAAATAACCTCTTCCGTCTTTATTTATTTATTTATCTTTTCTAAATGTGGCTTTTAGCTTCTTATATATTTACTATTAGTAAAGCTGAAGAGCTTTTTCGTTTGAACATGCTTATCGGTGAACTAAAAGTGTACCAATTTAAAAAATAAAAAGCCATATTGCATTTGACAGGTTCGTTCCTGGATTATTTGACTAAAATTAAAAACTGAGTTTAGAATAAACCCGGTTACAAATAAAATAGCAAGGAACGTTGAATACGCGGTTATCGTTTGACTTGTACCAC
The DNA here is from genome assembly GCA_963662185.1 of Eilema griseolum. Taxonomy (NCBI): domain Eukaryota; kingdom Metazoa; phylum Arthropoda; class Insecta; order Lepidoptera; family Erebidae; genus Eilema; species Eilema griseolum. Next base: position 2,458,694 of record OY759255.1, read on the forward strand.
ACCATTCGAAAGTAGTGAGAGTAAACCTAAATAAATTGTATTGCAATATTGCCCCAGCAGCTGACTCTATACGACTGTTTGTATAAACTGCTGACATGGGGGGGGGGGGGAGGGTGCGCACCCACTGGTCCCCTAAAAGTCGTACCCTTGTCTTCTCCAATATTTGGAGCTCGTACTCGTTCGCTGGTCTTTTTTTGAATCCTTCGGGCCCAAACCAATCTCACCTGCAAGACGATACATCTCCTGATCGACGAACGGAGGTTAGACGAAGGAGTAAGCGCACCACGGTATCTCAATGTCCAAGCCTAACTTTTAGTGACCGTTATAACGCCCTTCACCGTCTTATTTAGCTATTTGCAGTTTTTAAGTATCGCATTATCATCACTCTTACGTTAGTCTCGGCCGCATCCAAGCCCTTCACTTTGGAGTCCAGGATCCGCTTGAATAGGACGTGGCTAGAATTTTGGCTATATACACGGCCGTGTGACCTTTCCACCTGAATTGCGGTTAGTGACAAACCGCTGACAGAGTTGTTCAGGCTTCCTATATATTGGCGGCCGGTGCCTCCTTCTGCGAGCAAGTAATGCTCGTGAAGGAGGAGACGGGGCGGGAGCGGCAGCGGGAGCGACGAAGGAAGGACGAAGACAAGCTGCCCGCGTACGAAGGCAACTCGGGCGTCAGAGTTCGATGAACGACCTCCGCCCCCCATGAGCGCCGGCCTGGAGGTGACAGGTGGAGCCGCCTGTCACCCAGGCAGAAGCAGGCCGCGGCGGTGGCGCGCGTGGCGCGCCTCCCCGTTTCCGGGGACGAGTTGGGGACTCTGTAGTCCCCACACCCGAGAAGAGGGCCAGATCGTGAGAGATGGCCCTGGGTCGGCCGGGGCGCGGGGGATATGCCTGTCAACCTCACCTTCAGCAACCAAAGCGACCCACAGGCGGCGTGCGTTTTAGTCGGTTCGAGTCCGACATAACCTCCTCCACCGGCTCCGGTGGGGAGGTATCCGTGGGGATATTGCGCACGTAAAAAAAAAAAAAGACTTCCTATATATTATAGGCCACCATCTTGACAGACGGATTCGACTAAAGCGTGCCATCCAAAGTACGAAAGCGCTCATATGGAATACTACCGAGTAATTTAATTTAATTATTTATTGCACAAAATCAGTACAGATATCAAACACAAAATAAATATATAAGAAATATGTATGTACAAAGGCGAGCTTAACTCAGTATGAGTTCTCTCCCAGCAAACCTTTGAGTAGCAGAGAAGCAGTTAAAGTTATAGGGGATGTGAAGTGTACATTAAATTTCAGATAAAAGTGTTCAACCAACTGCGTAAGTTAAATACTTAGTATCGCGTGTGTTAGGGCCCATATACTTATGACAGGATATCACTATTCAATGACTATAAACTGATACTACTAATATATAACATAACATATACAGTATAATTTAGTCTCATTATTGATTGGTCTGATTACTACCCTTACTTTTGATTTCGATTTTTAGTTTAACTTTTGGCTCTCAGTTCAAATGTAGTTATAATAATGTTTATTCATTTTCATTTTTATCAATAAGCAGCCAATGCACTAAATATTGTATTCGAAATACAAAATTGTCTGTGTATGTCTATGGTCAATTCGAGGACAATTATGTTGGTAACCTGGTTGAAAATCTGTTTTAGTTTTAAGATTATTTGTTTAAGACTTTATCATGTAACTGTTTTTTATCCCAAATAAATAAATAAACATAAACTCACGCCTATATCCCCGAAGGGGTAGGCAGAGGTGTTAGCACCTACATTTCGCCAGTTTATGTTTAGGTGCCAATGTAATAGGTGGCGAGCCTATTGCCATTTACCGGGCTACCTGCTATAAATACACACATAACTTCGAAAAGCATGGGATCGAACCGGAGACCTCGTCTCAGTAGTCCATTACCCATACCACTAGGCTACCGTGGCTAATATATGTAATTAAGAATTACATCATACAACTGCTGGTGCCTTCTACACTTGAATAAGCATGAACAAGCAACAAGATGTCTGTGTTCCCTAAGAATGGTTCACATTACAATGATATTAGATCATACCTGTCTATTATTTGCCGCATCATAATGTCTTGGAGCCCTTCACCAGCACACGAGTTTCCTTCTTCTTACAGTCCCGGGACCTTTAAGTGGAAAAAGCATCTGATGAGGCCGTCAAGCTGACAATGGTGGCCCCATTGTAACATTGGTGATGTGTATACAGGGTGTATTTTTGAAACGGGGCAGTAAGGGCAAGTACCTTAACCGTTGCAGTTACAGCAAAACGTTCTTAGAAGACCTTCCCTAACTTTTTGACATATTTTGAACTGCATTCACAGATTTTGTAAAAAACTTACAGTTGGCAAAAACAATGCAAAAAGTCCAAACATTTTTTTTTATGCCAATCGATTCTATTTCATGTAGGGATCAAAAAACTCTATGAGACCATTTTAGCTTTCAGTACTAGGAAAGACAGAAATCGCCAAAAACGTTTCCCAAACATTTCGGCAACAGAAACAAATTTCTACGATGGTCTAACTTTTTGTTATGGCCAGGAAGTGGGTAGAATTGACTGTAAAGTAAATAAAAAGAATTTTTACCCTCAAATTTCGAATTTGATTCGAAAATCTGTGTGTTATACTTAGTTTCAGCTATATTAAGAATTTTCGCTAAAATGTCTTCTAATCGTGAAAAAATTGACTTATTAGAAGCGTATTTTGTCAATAATCGAAATGCGGGAGCTGCATTAGTGTGGTACCGCAATAAGTATCCGTTGCGGCATGTGCCAACAAGAAAGGTTATTACAAATCTTTTGAAAAACCTGGAATTGCAGGGTTCTTTCAAAAGAAAGCGGCAGCCTCGTGTGGACATGGACACGGAGATTGCGATTCTGACTTATGTCGAAGCATATCCAGAGGTATCGTCCAGGCAAGTCGCCCTTGAAGTAGGTGTATCCCACTCCCTTGTGATAAAGATATGGAAGAAATACGGCTACAAGTGCTATCGACATGGGCGCATGGTTCAAGTGTTACATCCGGGTGATGATGTTCGAAGGCTTACTTTTTGCAGATGGCTAAGAGGAAAAATAAGCAGAGATCATGAATTTTTAAATTACATGCTGTGGTCAGACGAAACGAATTTTTCCAATAACGGTATGTACAACAGAAAAAATCACCACTATTGGTCCAAAGAAAATCCACTAAGAGTTACGGCAAGTCATAATCAGGTTTGTTTCTCATTCAACTGTTGGTGTGGTATAATGTCCAATCGAGTCATAATGGTGAAATTTTATGAAGGGAAACTGAATTCTGCAATGTATAATGAAGTCATTTTACACCATCTTGAAAACGAGATGGACGAATGGCCCCTGTCGGAATTGCGAAAAGTTCATTTTCAACAAGATGGTGCTCCGCCACATTACAGTCACCTTTCACGTTCCAATTTGAGCCGCCTATTCGGTACACAGTGGATAGGTACACATGGTCCAACACAGTGGCCACCTCGTAGCCCCGATCTAACACCACTTGATTTTTTTTATGGGGCTTCGTGAAAAACGAGGTGTATAAGACGACGTACGCCAGTGTTCAAGAGCTCAAGGATGCATTAATGACCATTTTACGTAATATTCATCCCAGAACATTATTAGCCGCCATTCGTTCAGTGCAAAAAAGGATAGACTTATGTATTCGAGAAAATGGAAATCATTTTGAGCAATTTATTTCATAAACCAATTTCTTAAATGTTTAAATGATTTTTTTTATTTAAAAAAGTTCAAAATTTTACCTGACCTATGAGTTTCGAGTTGATTTATCATATTTCCGTACGAAATGTATGGGAAACGTTTTTGGCGATTTCTGTCTTTTCTAGTACTGAAAGCTAAAATGGTCCCATAGAGTTTTTTGATCACCACATGAAATAGAATCGATTGGCATAAAAAAAAAATTGTGAACTTTTTGCATTTTTTTTGCTAACTGTAAGTTTTTTACAAAATCTGTGAATGCAGTTCAAAATGTCCCAAAAAGTTAGGGAAGGTCTTTTAAGAACGTTTTGCTGTAACTGCAACGGTTAAAGTACTTGCCCTTACTGCCCCGTTTCAAAAATACACCCTGCATAATGGTGATCCTGAGATTTCCTCATTAGCTTACCATACAGCGAGATGAAGTCATAGTGACGCACTCTACATGAAAATACTTTTTTAGTTACATGAAATTATCATCAGCCGAGTGCCGAACCCAACTTCTGCAGTCAAAACTAACTTAACTTAGGTTGAATTGACTGTGTGGATTAATGTGAGTTATTCCTAATCTAATGATAAATTGTTGCAGAACATTTTCAAGAAAGGAAAACAATTCAAAAATAGCTACAACTTATACACTGCAGTTGAGCAATAATGGTAAGAAGAGTTTATTTATTTATATTAGCGGTTCCGCCCGCGTTGATGTCTTTTGTTCATGTCTTTAAGGTCTTGAAGGTATATTATATTTAATATTGGTTGAATACAACATTCAACTAATATTAAATATAATATACCTTCAAAATAAATATACGGCAAATTTAAAGTTTGACCAAAGCCTTTTCAATGAAAAAACTCACATTAAAATCCGTTCAGTTGTCAGTTTATCGCAAACAAACGGACAAGAATCCCAAAAAAAAATATGTGTTTCAGAATAGTTTTTTTTTTAAATAACTCCGATGTACAGACACAATTAATTAACAATTTATATAGTGTCTGTTAGTACTGCCACATAATGCGGTATACTTCTGGCATCGTAATAATATTGAGATAATACAATATGTAGCTCATTTATGGTGAGGTCGCTGACCGCATTAGTTCGGCGCCGCACTGCGCCGGCGGCGGACGGGCGAATGTCTCGTAGTGAGCACTATAAATTCATGGGAAAATCACCACGTTGTAAAGTGTTTATGATATAATCACCGCAAGACGAATATACCTATACATCGGAAAATTTTGAAGCCTCCAGGCGAGATTCGGTGACTCAGTAGTTAGAGCTTTCCCCTGAAAGGGAAAGAATTCGGGTTCGAGTCGCATCTGAACCGGAAAATAATTTGATATTGATAAGCAACAATGCGTGACAATTTTTTTCCCAAGCGCAGGCAATATGGGATTCTTCAAGAGGGACATTAGAAGGTTTTTTTAGGGTTGGCAGCGTGAATGTAGCGTCCCTGATATTGTATACGTCCATAGACCACGGTATCCACTTCCCATCAGGTGGGCCGTCTGCCACCTAAGTGGTATAAACAGAAATCTATTTGTAACAAGAAGGCACGCTTGTCTGCATCTCGTTTTAAATTCAAATTTCATTCCCGCCTGAGCCAGGCATCATTGTGTTGGAAACAACTTATTTTAATAATATAAAAATACTATTCAATCAAATAACTAGTTGGATCAAATCGATGATGACCAGGGTCAACCGGGGTGCGAGCGGCCTTATTGGGCCACCGTATATCCCGGCATTTGAGACCCCAAGAAAGCGTGTAATTTTAGTCGGTTCGAGTCCGACGTAACGACATTTTTTGATGCCGTATTTGTATGACTTCATCGTTGCGCTAGATGGAATTTTTAATGCGACTTATTTGGCAGTCAAGCATACGACTCACCTGATGAGAAGTGGTTACTTCGGCCCATGGACGTATGCGACACCAGGAACCTTAAACAGGCGCTGCCGACCCTGTAGAAACCTTCTAATGCCCATTTTGAAGAACCCCATATTGTAGGCACTTGGGCAAACCGCAGCAGGATTTGCGATGCCATTTTTTTTTCACACAGTCGCACAATCTTGTACTTGTATTATATTTCGAAATCATTGCTTTCAGTCGGTAATGACGTTTTACCTTCAACTGAGGGTTTTAACAAAATACATACATACATAATAATCAGGCCTTTATCCCCGGAGGGTTAGACACAGGGGAATAAACACTCACATTTCCCCAATCATTGTATTCGGTCCCACGTAAAAGGGGTGAGCCTATTGTCGTTTTTCGGACACTATTGTTGACTCGAGCCGTGCATCTGAGGCTGAGTCTGGGCAGTATATATCTGTCTGATGTTAAACAACCCTATCCCTTAGTCACCTCGTACGAAACCGCATGGGAAGAGATGGGTGGCTCAAATTCTACTCTGCCGGGAACCACGTGGCTTCTAGTTTTAAAAAAGTGTTGTCTGCCTTTCAGTGGATACGGCTGTGGCTGACCCTGTCTGTGTCTACGGTCTACTCGCAGTATACCAACACGGTGAGTTGAAGCTTAATCTAGTTTTATAACATCATAACATAGCATAAACTCACGCCTATATCCCCGAAGGGGTAGTCAGAGGTGCTGTCACATTTCGCCAGTTTATGTTTAGGTCTTAAGTAATAGGTGGCAAACCTATTGCCATTAACCGGGCACTTATAAACCTGCGATAAATACAAACATAACTTCGAAAAACATCGAAAAGTCATTGGTGTGTGCCATGGTAAAACCTGGGATCGATCCCGAGACCTCGTCTCAGCAGTCCATTTCCCATACCACTAGGCTACCGCGATGTAGTTTTATACCAGTAAATTTTGGGCGTACAGGACCCTGCCAGGGGTGTTAGTGCTAATATTGTTAAATTTAGTGCCATACTGACACATTTGAATCCCATCTATTACTCATAACCAGAAGGCTGGCCTCTTTTAGGTCAGAGAATAAGCATTGCCATACAACGTGACAATGCTACCAGTCTTCTGGGAATGCTACCACAAGAGGCATGCGATGTGGAGGAATTCCACGACACATTTTAATTATTCTTAGCTATAAGTTGTATAATACTTATTTTAATTTTATTGTATCTAATTTTTGAATAGCTTACTACATCTAAATTCCTTATGTAAATACAATAATTTCGTCCCAAGGGTGTCGTATAAGATTACGGTTTAACAAACATACATACATATTATCACGCCTTAATCCCTGGAGGGTTAGACAGAGGTGAATTAACACCCACGTTTCAACAATAATTATTGTATTCGGTCCCACGTAATAGGGAGTGAGCCTATTGCCGTATTCCGGGCACTATTGTTGACTCGAGCCATGCATCTGAGGCTGAGTCTGGACTGTATATATCTGTCTGATGTTAAACAGCCCTGATGATTTGATGTTAAAACTCCATCAGAAAGTTTTGTATCTTTCTATTTTAGTGACTATATTACTATTACCTACCAAATCAATCAATAACCTTTTCATTCGCAGAATACTCGTACAATTAAATACATCTACACTATTGCATAAACATTGTATTTATTATATAATTTCACTATTCATAACAGACTAATAACAATAAAATAACCGAACAATGTACTAAAAATATTCGTGAATGTTATGAACGATTCGTTCGTTCACATTCAATAACATCTCTCATTGTGAGGTCGCAAACAATACCATATCAGCCAGTTTCCTGACTCGAGACACACGAGAGAGAAAGTCGCCTTACGCATATTATGTATATGGACTTCCCGATTCTATTGAAAGCTTTGTACTCGACGTCTTGGTAAGGTTCTATAATATAATAAGGCACACGGCCCACCTGATGGGAAGTGGTTACCGTGGCCTATGGACGTATACAACATCAGGGGTGTTCGCGCTGCCGACCATGAAGAAACCTTCTGATGCCCCTCTTGAAGAACCCGACATTGTAAGTGCTTGGGAAAACCGCAGCAGGGAGGTCATTCCACAGCTTGAGTGTGCGTGGGATGAAGTTTCTTTCATTCAGCACAGTGTGCACCGTCTCAGTTCGCAATGTGTGAGGATGAATTCCCTGCCTATGGCGAGAGGTGCGATGATAGAATGTAGCTGTGGGCATAATGTCAAACAATTCAGCTGAGCATAAATCATTGTATAGGCATTATCTGATCTGGATGAAGAGTTATATATTTTAAAACCACATATCTAGCAAATAGAATTTTGTGGGTCGGTCGCAATAACAGAATCAGTCATCTACGCGTGGAGCCGTGGGCAACAGCTAGTACAATATCTTTCTCATTTTCTGTGCCTTGTTTTTTTTATATACGCCTTAGGTGGCAGACAAGCACTGGGCCCAACTGATGGAAATTGGTTACCGTGGCCTATGAAGTGTGTAAAACCTAGGGAGTCACACTTGCGCTGCCAAACCTGTAAGCACAGAGAGTTTCTGTGCCGTTAGTGTAAAAGACAAAGCAGGACAAGCTTTTTTGGTCTTCCCACTGATAGCACAAAAACTCTCCAGTGAGCTCTGGCTACCCTACTCATCGCCGAGAACATAACACGAGGTTATTATGGCCGCGGTATTCTATAGGGTAATTCCCCAGTCGGACTGCTCAATTGGACGGAAATACCGTCGTGTCCTACCTCCTCCAAAATGCTTAATGTACTGATAATGAAAGTGGCAAATATGATATATATGATCCACTGTATAGTAAGCAGCCACCAACACCAGCGGTATTCCCGATCTTAATCAAATCTCTCGTAGCACATTATCGTTAAGTAAATACATTACTACTTAAGTGTCCACATACCTCTTACTTTTATGGCGCTTGTACACCGAACGCCCTTACTTACATAACAGCACATGTGTACTTTATCTAAATAACGAGATCCGACGGTGAAAGGCCCGGATTCACTTCCTGTTTGAGGCTTTACCGATCATAAATGGAATTAAGGATTATTGGTGCTTTTAATGAGGTAATAGTGGATAGTAATGATACTACAACAACTAGCTTATCAAAGTCCACTGCTGGACATAGGCCTCTCCTGGGCTTTGGCCTACTGCTTCCATGCAGGCCAGACGGGTTGGTACAGGGTTTTATTTCGAGTTTTCCTTCTCTCTCAGTGATATCATCTGCGTATTGTTCCGTAAGTTGCCTCTTACAACACCCTTCGCATGAGATGAGGTAGTGATACTTGTATTATTTCTACTCTCTTTGATAGTAATGATAGGTACATCCTAACTGAATGACAGTAAACAGGATATAAGCGCGATTGAGTTGATATGCAAACGATAGAGTTGAGAAGTCGGTGTTTTGTCACTGCTGTTAATCCTGGTGTGCAGAAGTTATGGTAGACTGTAGAGGGAATGCAGGGTTAGCCCCGAGTCTGCTGTCCATCACGTCGCAGATAAAAAGCATGAGAGTTGCCTTCACTAGTGCAGCTACGGTTTGAGGTAGTCGCTTGGTTACATGGGTCATTCCCCTTCCGTCAGGTTCCAGAAAGAGGGGGATACCCAAAAAGCGCATTGACGTAATAAACTTTTTTTTAATAAATAGAAACTCAGACCAATGCACACATACATAATATTTAGGCTTCAAATATAGTGGAGGAACAAATGATACTCCAATCAGATGCCTACCATGAAGCATCCGCAGTTACAGACTGAAAGGAAGAAAGAAGGAACACTTATTCTGAAATCGGATCCAAAGACGGTATGCCGCACTTCGGAAACTTAGATAGATAGATAGATAAATAATTCTTTATTGTACACCAATATATTACAGTAGGACAAGTAGGTAGCATGTATACAGTTCAATGTACAATGTGCGGCCTTATCGCTGAAGCGATTTCTTCCAGGCAACCTTGGAATGGACAGTAATGTTATAAAAACAAAAGATATGGTGTAGTTACCGACTAAACTTAAATAGATTATGTATTAAAAACAAAAGAAAGAGAGAAAAGTGGATAACTTACTTAATTTTAAACCCTGCTAATGGTCTTACTACCTTAGGTGTCCAAGACCGTGTCAACTGAAGAAAGATAAGCAGGAAAGTGGACTGCGGGCTCCGAGGTGAAGTTTTAAGAGGGATAAATTTCTGACATAATGATAAAATAACTCGTTACTTTTTACAATAGAGGTTAGTAACAGATGTTATCCCTCCCTGGTGGGTGCGAGAGCTTAGTGATGGCGTAACTAGCTTTTTTGTTATTTCTTTGTTAAGGTTATTAACTAGACAAGTGTACAATAACAAACACTTCACGACGAGACGAGAGCGCTGAGGCAGCTCACTTCCTCCTAGTGATGTTCTTGTGAAAATTATCGATGAATTTACTGTACTGTATATCGTTATATAGCCTGTATATGATATTGTAATTTGTAAAATTTTAATTGTAATGAATAAAATTTTAAGGTAAATAGTTTTTTTTTATACCACTTATGTGGCAGACAAGCGCACGGCCAACCTGATGGAAAGTGGTTACCGTGGCCTATGGACGTGTGTAACACCAGAGAAGTCACACTCGCGCTGCCGATCCTGTAAGCACAGTGTTTCTGTGCCGTCAGTGTAGAGGACAAAGCAGTACAAGCCTTTAGTCATCCCACTGACAGCACAAATTCTCCATTGAGCTCTGGCTACCCTACTCACCGCTGGGAACACAACACGAAGTTATTATAGCCGCTGTACTCTGTAGGGCGGAGGTACTTCCCCAGTCGGACTGCTCAATTGGGCGGAAATACCGCCGTGTCCTACCTCCTCCAAAATAGTAGTAGTTAGGTTCACGTATTTGTCTTATAGTTTTCAATTTTGTAATCTATCCTATGTATATATATAATATTATAAAGAGGAAAGATTCGTATTTTTGTATGTAACGAATAAACTCAGAAAGTACTGGACCGATTTTAATAATTCTTTTTTCATTAGAAAGCTACATTCTTCGTGAGTAACATAGGCTTTTTATCCCGATATTCCCATGGGATCAGGATTTACGCGGGTGAAACCGCAGCGCGGTGATAGTCAAAGATATATATACATACCAAATTAAGGAAAGAAGTACTAGAAGAGTGGATCTCAGCTTCAAAGTGCAAACCAATCCCGGTCACATTCCTTCAGATGATGGTGAAGCGTAATCTAAATAAAACCTCGATGTTATTATCAAGCTCTACTCTCCGCTGTGCAGTCTGCCAGCTAATCAACTTGATATATTATATAACGATATATAATCGAGTGCTTTGGTTAATTGAACATATTTTATGAGTTGTGCGTTGGACTGCTTTAAGAGCGTGCTTGAATAGTAAAACATTTCCTTTTTTGTGATGTAATGATGGTGAAAACAACACGCCTATTAAGAGTAGGCGGCTAATTCGTGACTTCCAGTTCGATGCCCACCCGGTACACTTTTTGCTTGTATTCGCTTTTAACATGGGAATAACGATAAAACACGTTATGAATCAAACACGTTTTGATACGTTTGAAAATCTTCATATACAAAATTATTTTGTTACATGTTTTTAAAAGAGTACTTCTTCATTCCTCTTCATTGCGGCGTGGTTTTCGGCAGAGTAGAATTAGGGCCACCCCATCTCTTCCCGTGCGGTGTACTACAAGACGACTAAGGGATAGGGCTGTTTAACATCAGATAGATATATACAGCCCAGACTCAGCCTCAGATGCATGGCTCGAGTCAACAATAGTGCCCGGAATACGGAAATAGTTTCACCCCCTATTACGTGGGACCGAATACAATTATTGGTGAAATGTGGGTGTTAATTCACCTCTGGCTAACCCACCTGGGGTAAAGGCGTGATTATATGTATGTATGTACTTCTTCATTCTAGCGTTAATTCTAGTCTCGTCAAATGTATACTTTCGGAGTCTGGGGCCCGCTTTTTTTATTAATTTATTAATATTACCTGCAACCTAACTAAATGTTAAAGCTGCAGACGTATAATTTCATAGTACAAATTAGTAGGATTCTTACAAGAATTGATCATGAATTTTGTTCCGAATTGCTTCTCTAGTACGTACTTCATACATACAACTCAGTACCGATCGCGAACCAGTTCTCAGCGATGATGGTGTCGAAGTAAAAGCCATCTATCTATCTATCTATCCTATAGGAATGGTGCGCACAAAAACGAACCACTTTCATCGTTCTTTTTTCCCGACCACTTTTACTTGAAGCCAGTTAGTTCTAGTCGCTTATAAGGCCAGTGGCCAGTGGCCAGTGGCCCTATCGTATGTCAATATTTCTTCCGTACGTACACATATGAGTACGTATGTAGTGTGTGTTGTACACCAAAGTAAAGAATGTTACCGCATATTACGAGTTTTATGCTTGATTAAGTGTTCGTGATAGTTTTACTAGCAATTGGTTATTATTTATTTACTATTTTTGCATTTAATTACATAACATAACAACATAAACTCACTCCTATATCCCCGAAAGGGTAGGCATAGGTGCTAGCCAGTTTATGTTTAGGTCCCAGTGTAATAGGTGGCGAGTCTTTTGCAATGAACCGGGCACTTATAAACCTGCGATAAATACACACATAACTTCGAAAAGCATCGAAAAGTCATTGGTGTGTGTCATGGTAAAACCTGGTATCGAACCCGATACCTCGTCTCAGCAGTCCATTACCCATACCACTAGGTTACCGTGGTATTCAGTATTTAATATCAATAATATAGGCCTGACGGAAAGGTTCAAACTGCTACGCAGAATTTGCATGTTTGATATCCGCATAGTGCAAATTTCATGTATGCACAAATAATTTTCAGGTTATTTTAGGTATTTTTGTCCATATTCTAGATTCCATAACATAAGCTAGCCAGAAGCTAATAAGTCATAAATATTTGCTATGGTTCTAGATAGCGCTGTGAAGACTGTCTTAGAATATTTATTTATTATTGTATTACCTCCAATCGGTGCCTCTGTTAAACAACAGAAGTAGGCATGCGGGTCTTCATTTCAGGGTTAGGTGGCAGTCGCCAAAATTTTTTCAAGGAGCTCGGGCTACAGATTGCAAACTTTGAACACTGTTATGATATTCATTAATAAATTATTATTATGATATATATAGGATCTTCAACCACAATTCACCACTATTTACATGGTATCACCCGAAACTTTGGTCCGCAACTTCGAATTTTTTCATTACCTATCTTGTTTTAGGGAGAAATGGTTGTACTACGAGTCTGTAGAAAGACTTTAGAGTCACAATGCTGTTAAATGTTTTCGAGTAAAACTTAGTGGACAGCCTCAGCCTCAGCAGTTCGCTGTCATCATCTATGAAGTCATTATCTCATCAAACCGGTTCCGAAGCAATCGTACAAAGATTCGCTCTATTGTATACACTTAGCTATTGCAGTTATGCGCTAAATAGAGCATTCAGTATGCAAGACAGACAATAAAATAGTAAATCATAGGTGGGTGTGTCTGCGCCACGCACCGCCGCCCGCGGTACCGCGCCTCACGTCCGCTAATACTAAATTGTAGGGTATTTGTTACTAATAATAGTAATCTTGGCTTTCTTTGGTTATGCCAGTAGCGGTGAAGTCCTTACGTCAGATCTATCACAGACATAATAGGAGATATGTAATCGCGTGTCGATATAGTAATATTTCTTGAGATTGTGTGGGGTTTCGACCCACCAAGATTATTTGAGTTCAACATGAATTGTAAGTACGCCTGTACCAAGGCGAGTGTTCTGATGAGCTCTTCCAATTAGTCCCACCCTCCCCTTTCTTACATAGGGCAACACGTGCAGGTCTTAGATGTCACCCGCACACGGTGCAGAACATCCGATCGAGAACCAAGCGGTCCGGTGACTCTTTCCTCTGTCGCACCATTAGGTAAGGCCTGGAATTCATTACCAGCTCACGTGTTTCCTTCTTCCTACAGTCCCGGGTCCTTTAAGCGGGGCGTGACAAATCATATGATGAGGCTGTCAAGCTGAGTGTCACCATTGTCACATGGTGTGTAAGTGATGGTGACCCTCTTTTCTGAGACTTTGCCTTCAGCTCATCATCAGGCAAGGCGAAGTCTAATTGACATGTTCTATATAAAAAAAAACCTGCTGGTTAATTGACGAGGCTCTGGAGCTGCCCTCTCGTAGTTAGGGATCAGATGGAATGGATAGTTAGGGAGTTTTGGATGCGGCCGGGACTAACGCTGCGAGGATGCTGGTGATAGCTCTTGACTACTTGATTAGATTACAGCATCGGATCGGAATGTGATTTTTATTTTATTGTGAGGTTGTTAAATTGAATTACCCGCAGCCTTTAATAGTGATTGAAAGAGGAGCGACTCATAATAAAAAGTTAAAACATAAAATTAATTGAATGAGAGTGAGAGTTGACTGCGGGTAAGATCGGCTTGTGCATACCAGCTGTCCTACTGTGTTCGCGACTTTAAACATATGGACTGCAATCTGGGCTTTATTTTTATAATTAAAAGTGTTACTACATCAGCATCTACAGTAAAATTCCTCTCAAAATCGACTCAGCCATTTCAAAGATTGCTCGGAACAAGCTATAGGCTTGGACCCGAAGTTCTTAATGACAAAAACTAGATAAGTAGATGTAGGCACCACCTACTTAAGGCGATTCTCACATTGCTCTTGATCATGCGGCGGAACGCGAGGAAGCGTGGTGTCGCGTCGTCTCTACGGAGCTCTTTTTGTATAGAAATCACGCGGGGACCCACACACTGAAAACAATGAAAGCGATCTGGCAGATCACGTGCGTACAATCAGAAAATACGCGTCACCACGCGTTGTGACGCGGAAAAAACGTAGGGAATGACAGCAGATAAATCTGCGCGCGGTGGCAGATCTGCTCTCCCGCGACCAAGCGCGTGGCCACGGTTTTCTACGCCCCACCATGGTGCGCGGGGCAGTGTGAGAATCGCCTAATACTGTTAGCTACTGCGTCTGATCTCTAATGCATGTAATTATTGTTGGTTATTTCAGAAAATATCGCAGGATGGCGCCACCTTCGGCTGGGGCTGGCGGCTGTCGCCCTCGGGGGGCGCTGAGCCCGCTCTAGGACACTATTATGTTAAATTGCCACAGGTAGGTAGCGTATTTGTTATTACTACGCCTACTCTTATGATCACAAGCATCAGCTAGACCTACAGGTCTCGTCCAGTAATCAGCAGTTGTACAGAGTCGCAGGTGAGATTATCTTGGACTTTGAATTGTTCGAAAGATCTCTCAAACCTAGATAAACTACCTGACATCTCAAGTTTCGAGACATATCTACCTACCTACATTACACTGACGTGTGTTATTCCAGAAGGGCGAATATAACCGAACTATGTAGGTACATAGAATGAATTTAGTCACATCATAACAGTCTGGAACAATAGCTTCAGCTGGTTTTGTTTACAAAACAATTCTCGTGTCGGTACTTGCGTTGTTCTTACCTACCTACTTGATTTATTATAGCTATGTGATAGTGAGATTGTCGTGCAAATTCTAGGACATAGAATACTTATTTATAATTATTTCTGGCATACAGATACACTAAACTGTACTTTATAAATCATTTGCGGAAACAATAAAATCTTACTAAGAAGGATTGTGTTTTACAGTTGATGTACCAGTGGGATAAATCAGTGTCATTTGTACCAATTTCAAATAGTACAAGTGGTCTAGTGTGGTATCATTTGTACAAAAAAAAACAATTGTACTATTGGGATAAATCAGTGCCAATTGTACTATTTATGGTACTGACTAATGGTACAGCTGGTTCGGTGTGCACGAATGGGTTGTAGACCTTGGACCAACGCACTTCTCATAGTCATAATCAGCATCTTAACGTCGTTCCCGGGTACATCTGACTCTTTAACCCGGGAGGAAAAATACCGGCTAGTTGATTTACTGCACTTTCTTTCACAAGGATTTCCCGCGAGGTTGAGAGGTCAGACAGCAGTACTCCCAGTACCAATGTTATGTCCTAGACAACGAACCCCTTTTTTTATTATCTGTCGTTTTATCATTCCAGTCAGATCACCAAGTGCGCTACCCGGCACACCGACCGCACCCCCATCACGACATGGTCCAGGCGCACAGCCTCACTCTCGGCCACCAGTTGCAACAGATTAACAAACAGAAAGTAAGTCATGTTTTGTGTGGAAGAATTGTACGAAGGCTACATTCAATCATCGCACTGATCACGACAGGGAGGTAATTCATCTTCACACGTTGCATTTGGAGACGGTGCTCACAGTGATGTGTGAAAGGAACTTCATGCCGCGGTTTTACTAAAATGGCATTCTCCGTAAAGAACATTGGGTTTCTGCAGGGTCCATAATGTGAATATGGCGCCTCTATTGTTGTATTCATAGGCTGCAGTAACAACTTCCGTCAGTTAGGCTGGGACCTAGGTGGCAAGGTGGTAAAAAGACTGTACCACTTCCAACTATAATTTGTATGAAGTGCATGTATGCACAAAACAACATCCAGTAGCTTCCGCACCGCGACTCTGTACATCCTTCCTCTTTCCAACAATCTCAGACGTAACACTGTGAACTAATTTGTACCTACAACAGGTAACAATTATTTCCATCATAGGTGCGGAAGTTGTTCGCACAGGGCTGTGTATTGTGTAGCAAACAATATTACTGGTTTGTACAGTGCTGTGTTTTTGCGGTACCTCTTGGGTGTTCGATGTAATAATTTCCATCGAACACGTTTTGCTGATCTAGCAACCTAACACGGCCGCGCCAAATGCGTCGCGGACTCAGTGCATATCTAGACAGCAAACCGAGTGCATTCATTCCATCATTTTAGGAATTAGCATAGCGTTTTAAAGTTTTCACTGTAATAGCAATAAACATCGTTAAAGTCTTTAAAGTTTTTAATTCCATAGCATCCAAATAGGAACCACTTAGGTCGCGTCCCTTACTACTACTACTACAAGGCTACTAGAGTTACCAGATCTGCACGAGCAGTGAGATTGGCCACACAAGACCCTCTAGTAATGCAGTGTTAATTTTATTTTATTTTATTTCAGAAACAAACAGTATCTTACAACTAAATTTTGGAAGACGGAGGATTGCCTCTCCCAATGTGCGCCATTTTCTCCAATCCTCCAAAGAAAATGGCGCACATTGGGAGAGGCCTATGTCCAGCAGTGGAATGCGGTGGGCTAATTGATTGATTGATAATGTTAATTAAAGTTTGCTGTTCCACCCATCTGTTATTATTCAATGATACTTAAATTTTAAATTCCAGGTGCAAAACATCTATGAATCGGCCCCATTGAACATGACCCAGATGCAGCCACCTCCCAAGGCGCAGCCAGTCGACATCTACCTTCTACAGCAACAGTACGCACCCTATGGACAAACTGAGCCAGCTCTGCAGATACCTAGCATAGTCTCAAGCACCCCTCATTATTATACTGGACCATATAATACAGCAACCCCAGTCACCTTAACAGGTGAAGTATCCAGTACCACAGAACACTCCAAACCTCTTCAAGGAGAGGATATCAACGAGTACCGTTCACACGTCCAAGTTTTCAAAGAGCACAATTGCACAGACAGAAAGGAACACATGTCTAAAGACCTACAAAACGATCTGAAGAAATCAACGGAGCTATTCGCTGAATCTTTCAATTTCCATGACATCAATAATTTTGCTACCAGTTATCCTCAGCCGTACTTCTACAGAGGCGCAGTTAACTTTAGGGTCGAAACACCAAGACCAAATGCCCGTCAAGAAAGGTTTTATTATACTACCGTAGAAACTCCTACCAATGAAAATACCACTCTAGATGGAATTGATAAGTTAGTGGCTTCTACTCAGGATCTCATATCTAATGAGGATTTATTATTTATCAATCATGCAGCTGAAACACACATCCATGAAGAATCTGAAGACATAAAGCCAAGGTCCAGTAATAAAAAAGACGATGCTTATAGAAAAGATATTAAGAAGCATATAACTGTGAAAGCGAAGATAAGTAATATTGTCAATAGTGAAATACAACACTTCGAGAATGATGAAACGAAGCAACAAATACTAGAATCAGATTCTAATAATTATAATTTTGCGACACCAATTGTCGTCTCCGATAATTCTTATGCTAATTTTAGAGAACAAGTTGTTGATAATCTTGTTTCTACTATGGTCCCTTATATGGTAAATGGTTACAAAATAGTTGGTGTCAAAGATACTTTAGAAGATACGCATCAAGGTATCCGAGATAACAAACTTGTTAACGTTACACCAAGACCAGTTAATCAGAATTATTTAGCGCCAATTACAGTAGCCTTAAGATTAATCAATGCTAACGACACCGAAGCGTATAACACGGTGGACGATCACGAAACTGCCGATAGCGAGTTCATTTCAGACACTGTGACATCTCCGTCTAGGGACAAAACTGTTGTAGAAATACAAGAATCGATACCTGTTGAAATTACTCATATTAATGACGTAGAAGTTCATGAGTATATAGATTTTGACGAAGGACGCAGCAACAATAAGGGCCCTTACGATGTAGCAAAATCACTTTACAATAAATACGTCGAGGCTTGGAAATCAAAGAAAGTTCGAGACAATATGAACAGACTTCTTCATCAATATAACGCAGTAAAACAGGAGCACAGCGATAATGATGAGCGAAATAGTTCAGAGAATATAGAACCTAGCGAAAATATTCATTCTGAAGTTCAAGTGAAGCCGAATGAAGACAGTAATACGCAAAGAAGCGAACATATCCAATATTATGAAACTTATGGGAATGATAATCAAAAAATAATTCAACCTATTATAATCGAAAAAGAAGTCCCTGTAACTAAATTCGTTGATAGATTTATTGAAAAGAAGGTGCCATACCCTCAACAAATTGAAGTACCAGTACCGGTTGATCGGCCGTACCCTGTGGAAGTACCTGTTGAGAAAATTGTTGAAAAACCAGTAGAAGTGACGAAGTACGTTAACAACCCCTACCCAGTACAAGTACCTCAACCTTACCCCGTGGAAGTCAAAGTACCTTATCCTGTACAACAGAAAGTTTATATTGACCGTCCTGTCCACGTACCTTACCCTGTAGAGAAAGTTGTGGAGAAGCAGGTTCTACAACCCATCCCTGTTCCAACTCCAGTTGCGGTTCCCATCGAAGTTCCGTACCCAGTTGAACACAACATTTTATATCCAGTGCCAGTTGACAGACCTGTACGTGTAGAAGTAGAAAAACCAGTCGAGAAAATAGTTCATAAAGAAGTTCCTGTTCCTTACGCGGTTGAAAGAAAAGTACCTTATCCGGTTCATTATGAAACTAGAGTACCTGTGCCGTATCCTGTCGAGAAACGAATACCTGTTCCAGTGGAGAGAATTGTGGAGAAAC
Organism: Eilema griseolum; assembly: GCA_963662185.1. Lineage (NCBI taxonomy): Eukaryota > Metazoa > Arthropoda > Insecta > Lepidoptera > Erebidae > Eilema > Eilema griseolum. The sequence continues at coordinate 2,477,805 of OY759255.1, forward strand.
CTGTGACAGTGACTAAGTACGTAGACAGACCGATACACATACAAGTACCCGTCCCGCAGCCTGTTCCTGTACCAGTCCACGTGCACCACCCCTACCCAGTCGACAGAATTGTAGAAAAGAAAGTACCATACCCAGTGCAAGTGGAAAGGATTGTTGAAAAACCCGTACAAGTTCCTTACCCCGTTGAAAAAATCGTCGAGAAAATTGTTGAGAAGCCTGTTATCGTAACAAAATATGTAGACAAACCATACCCAGTTGAGAAAAAGGTACCTTACCCAGTCGAAAAAATTGTTGAAAAGAAAGTCCCTTATCCAGTGGAGGTAAAGGTACCCTATGAAGTCAAAGTTCCTTATCCTGTGCAGAAGATTGTGGATAGGCCTAGAAATATCCCAAGTCCATATGCGTATAGTCACTCAGAAATAATTTCCGAATCGAAATACAACCCTCAATATGCAGCTTTCAAAGATGATAAAGCAAAGAAAGTTGGTGACCAACAGATTTACCTCTCTCAATACTACCAACTGCTAAAAGAGAAAGAGAAGTTGAAGACACCAGTACAGTCTACTCGATGGGGTAACCAATACGCATCGACGTACCAATATATCAATCAGACAGAGAATAAACCTAATGAGGAAAAGAGATACAATAATAATCCAGCAAACTATTTGAATTATGTTACGAATAGTCGAAGTGCTAATCAGTATTATGGACCAGTACCAATGCAGAATCAAGATGATTGGTGGCAGATTAATAAGAATTATATCGTTGAGGTCAAGATGCGAAGGACAGATAGAGAGCCGAAAATGAGTAATCTAAGAATTGAGTATGGAGGATTCAAACCTCCTCTGATTCCTAGTTTAGAAGTAGACTTAAATGGGATGCCGCTAAAGAAGCAGACATGATCCGCGATAGCTGATAAATATAGAAATAAGAATGAGTATTTGAAATGCCATGAATAGCAAAATACGGTCGTATTTTGAAATAATGATAATAAACCGATTCCTATTAGGCAACTTGGCTACGAGACTCCAAATTTCTGATGTGATGATTGCATTTCATATTTGTCCCTATGATATGAAGTAGATTTGCTGATAAGACTACTACAAGCAGATTAGCATAGATGAACGGGGAAAGCACATTGGGGACCGGGCATGGCAAGGCAGGATGGTAAACTGAACATTTTGTGATTTGGACATCAGACGCACTGCGTCAAAATAAATGAACTTAGATCCATCCCAGTCACAGTTTAGATTTTCATGGGATACGTTTCACAATATTTAAAAGATATGCCAATATGGCTGAACATAGCTGATCAAATTATGTAAAAACACCATCTTTGTATCTATGTTTCACAATAAAGCCTTTGAATTTGAATTGAATAGTCTCGTCTGCTTAAAGCTGCCTATATTAGAGCGGTTATAGTTATTTAAGTAGCTTTGTTGTAAAAGGTTCTGTAATTATACAAAGTTATTTATCAGTAGACATGGAGATATTGTCATGAGGTATTTTTTGTAAATTAGGATGTCATCATTTCAGTGCAATTCCAGATTATATTTCATTTGAAACTATGGTCATTGTAATCCGAGTTATTTGTAATGCAATTATGTAAAGGAGTATCAATGTCGAATTAATTACAAGAAAAATATAAAATATTTTCATCGATGCATCTAAAATTGATTTTCAATAATAACTTGGTTGGACATTACAAATACTTACTTTGTGAAAGTTTTCCGTCGAAGAAAGTCATTTGAGTAAATTATTCAACATCGTGACTACGGTTATTAGTACGTATGAATTAAATTCATTAACAAATTGTAACAGAGGAAGTAATTGTGTTATACTAACAAAAGACTGCAAGTGTTGGTTAGGTGGTTGATTATGCAGTCGGCCATGAGTTGCTTTACAAAATTAATTTGTATACCTATAGGTTTTTGTAATTTTCAAAAGATACCTTGTCTTTGTGATAATGTTTATGAAAGATTTTAGAACAACATAATTTTAGATTGAAATACATATAAGTATGTTAAGCTACTTTTGTCACTGACAGTAGTCTGTACGCTCGTCTCATGATTTGATGGCATTCAAAAAGATTACTTAAAGTCGAGAACACAATTTATATTAGTAAATTATATTCTCAAATTTTGGACAAGTTTATTTATTTTAATATTATAGTTTGTAAGCGATGTAAATAAAGTGATGAAATTGTTGAACAAAAATAAAAAGTTTTTTTGAAATATGTTTGTCGTCTTCTTTTACCAGTGATAAGAGCCCGCACTAAACTAATATATAAATAACAAACAAAACAATAGGACAATTACAAGATATTATTACGGCGATTTTTTAGCGATTGCAACTTGAAATGGTCGTGTCTCTCCGCATACGACTTCAGCTGAATGTGTGACCCCAGTCTATAGCAAGCAAAATAAAGACGCTTCTCCTGGATCCGCTCCAGATACTTAATATGAACCGCATAAAAAGGTGACCAAATGATGGAGTTATTTTCCAAGATACTGCGAATTAAGATTTGGTTTTTCTTTTTTTTTTTCTTTCTGAAAAACTTACAGCTATAATACAGATTAAAAACAATTTGTTTGATAAATATATATCAGTTTCTATGCCGTCAGTGTAAAAGATAAAGCAGGACAAGCTTTTGGTCTTCCCACTGATAGTACAAAAACTTCCAGTGAGCTCTGGCTACCCTACTCACACAACACGAAGTCGGACTGCTAATACCGTCGTGTCCTACCTCCTATTACCTACCTAAACTTCTTGATCTTAGCCAATAGGGCTGGAGACAAATCAACCGGTTTAATTAAAAACCATCGAAGACCATGGCGTCTAGCTTCGATTATATAATGATTAAGTAGTGATCAAGTGTCGACAATTTAAGCGGAATCATTATTTTATTACTATTGCTTACGGATGTAAAAGAAAGCTAACAAAAGCACACGAATTATAGTAGATTTATTAATTTAATGAAGTGGTCTGAGTACCACCTGCCGTATCTTGGCCACCGAACAAGTACACACATCAACAAAGTCTAGGGAACAAGGACATTTCTAGTTTTTATTTAAAAACCCTTTCTTGTAATAGTGAGTGTTTTATATCAATAGAAGGGTATTTTTATACCGTTTTTAATTTTAATTTTAATAAAAACATTTTCATACCAATTTTTTTTTTTTTTAAGAAAGAATTGAATAGTGCCAATATTGAGTATTACAACCTTCTATGATTAGGCACAAAAATAACGAGGTAGTAAGAAATACAGTAATTAACCGTACTTTAAAAGTTTTTAATAATCTGTAGGACCTCCTAAAACATTAGCAAGAGCTCGACAACGGCGTGGCATACTTAGTATGAGATTGTCAATCATCGTCTGTGGAATATGGCTCCATACACTGCGAAGGTGTAAAAAAAGTTGTTCTTCAGTGTTCAGATTTTCCAAAGAATCACTAAAAGCTCTTCTCCCAAGCAAATCCCAGGCATGCTCTATGGGATTGAGGTCGGCAGACTGAGCAGGCCATTCCAACGTCGTCATATTGTGCTCGCTTAACGCATTGACCACTACCCTCGCGGTGTGTGACCGTGCATTATCTTGCATGAACATAAAATCTTGACCGAACTGCTGTCGATGAGGGATTACCATGGGGTGTATAACCTCCTGAATGTATTGGTTTGCATTCAAATTGCCCCGTATACAAACGACGTCCAGGAACTCGCCATATACGCACTCTTCTCGAATCAGGATGAAAACCGAAGCAAGATTCGTCGGAAAACAGAACCCGTGCCCATTGATGGTCGGTCCACTGTAAATGTGCGTTAGCCCACAATAAGCGACGACCTCGATTTCCACGTCGAAGAGCTGGAACCCTAAGCGGTCTGCGAGCATAAAGATTGGCTTCGTGTAGTCTTGTTCTGACAGTTTGATCGCTAATAACCACTTGATGCTGAGACTGGAGGCCTGCGACCAACTGACGAGCAGTAATCGTGGGTTGCCGCCTTGCGGAATTTTGCAAGAAACGATCTTGTCGCGGGGTAGTAACCCTATTTCGTCCCCTGTGACGTTCGGCAACATCCCCTGTAGACCTGTAGCGTGCCCATAATCTGCAAATTACGCTTGGTTGGGTGTTGACAGCATCCGCTACGTCGCGTTGAGTTCGTCCAGCTTGCAGCATACCAACAGCCCTTAACATCTCTTCGCGATTTAAATGACGACGTGACATGATGACTACAGTCACAAAAATGCACAAACCATACGTAAAAGACGTATTATTGATAATAAACGTTATTTACAATCAAAAAAAATAATTTTTATTTTGCCTCAGAGAAACTGCACAATCAAACACTTTTAAAAGTTTTCCCTCCATATTCGAAAATCATTACTTATTTAAATTTATTTACAAATTTCGAACAACTCTGTAATCTACTTTATTCTATTTTTATTTATTTGCTGCCAGTTATTTGCAAAACAAGATTTACACGAAAAAAAATAATTGGGGTCATCTTGTTCCCTAGACTTTGTTGAGGTGTTTATTTAGTGACATCTGGCATAAAATAGTTGTACTAAGTAGTAACATAGACAATGAATGGCCTGAATAGTTCTGCTATTGGCCGGTAGATGTAACTAGCTAACCCTAACCGGCCTTTCCCGTAGCGAGAAGTAAACAATTCTTTCTCTAATCCCTCACTCTTCCCACCTTCACCACGCAGTGTCAAACGTTCTCTCTCTCCTCTCTCTTATAGTAATCTAACTACAAAACCTTTTCTGTATTATGATTGTGATTGTACCGAAAGAAATCCGAAGTTACTTGTATGCTACAGATTTTGTTTTCGTAAGTTGGGAGCCTGCAGTTTCAGATGAATGTGTCAGATTTAGGTCAGCTTGAAAGTTCTCGCTGACCTGCTTCTCGCAATAGGCGATCATTTTTTTGTCAAAAAATGATTGCTTTATTATAATATAGTGAACTGCTAAAGAAGAATATTCCTACGACAAATAGTTTTGGAAATTAAATTTTTCAAATCGGACAAAAACGCTCCACAACAAATTGTGCTTGCGAGTGACGTCACACGCCAGTCGCGCGTAGTATAAATGTTTGGAGTGCAAGAGAATATTGGATTTATCTCGGTCCACATTAAGTTCACATGTGTATAATTCATAATACAAGTTATTTGAAATTTAATGAGGAATCCAAAAGAATCCTAATTTGAACTGTTCTTATTACACCACTTACGTGGCAGACAAGCACACGACCCACCTGAAAGAAAGTGGACGTGGGCAACACCAGGGGCGTTCTGTGCCATCACTGTAGAAGAAGAAGACAAAATAGAACAAGCCTTTACTCCTACTGACAGCACAAAAACTCTTCAGTGAGCTCTGGCTACCCTACTCACCGCTGGGAACACAACATGAGGTTATTATGGTCGCGGTATTCTCGAAGTCGGACTACTCCATTGAACGGAAACACCGTCGCAACCTACCTCCTGTAGTTAACTTGAACTTAGGTACTTGATTGTTTATATTTTGCCTTACTTTAAGAAGTCATAGTTTTAGTTGAGTTAGGCAATATCTTATTTTGCAAGCATAAATATTTTACCGTGCCGCGTGGTCCCCGGCAGATTAGAATTTGGGCCACCCCATCTCTTCCCATGCGGCGTCGTACAAGGCGACTAAAAGATAGGGCTGTTTAATATCAGACAGATATATACAGCCCAGACTCAGCCTCAGATGCGGGGCTCGAGTCAACTATAGTGTCCGATATACAATAGGTTCCCCACCTATTACGTGGGACCGAATACAGAGTTATTGGTGAAATGTGGGTGTTAATTCACGTCTGCCTAACCCTCCGGGGATAAAGGTGTAGTTGTATGTATGTATTTTTCCAAGAAAAAACTAAAATTTTCAGTGTTATTGAGAAGAATCGAACGACCTTGTTTCTTAATGGGGCACACACACATAGAATGTATACTTTGTATACGACTAGACTGTAGATTACCTGTAAGATGACACTGGACACCATAATTGCGAGTTATGCCTCTAGGCAGTAGTAATATCCTACTCTTCCACAATCACCCGCACCCGCCTCGCCACAGATTCGACACAGTTTTTGTTCTAAACAGCTAGGTAGTCTAGAAATAGGAATAGATAAAATTGATATAATGTAATTAAGAAACAAACTACACGATTGGAATTAAAAATAAAATTTATTTTTCTTTTTGAATATCTCACAAGTTCTTCACACGCGTCAACCTCGCAGGCAAAATGTACTACACTATTTATAAAACAAAGCTCAAATATATATATATACATATATAGATATATAAATATATACCTACGGTTAACAGTAATGTCGGGACAACTGATCGCGTCGTTTCGTCAACCAACATATTTTTGGTGAACTTATAACATCGTGCATAACTTTCATGAACATTTCGATTAAATAACTCATAAAACAGCCTTGGGTAGTGTTTGAACAGGATATTGAAAATTATAACTTTTGTTAGAATCAAAATAAATTAAACCCGTGAGAATTTAAAACACTAAAATATAATAAAACAAATTTCTTATTTATTTAAGTGTTTGATTTATTTTCGTTGCGGTATATGTAATAGACACTGCGCGCGAACCGTTAGTTTTAAACAACAGTCTTATATATATAATACATATAAGTAAATAAATAAACGAAAATAAGAAACTATTTTGTTTTAGTTAGGTACATATTTATCGGCGGAACCATTTACTAAACGTTAAACATACCTTTGACATAATACGTGTGAATAAAAACATGATTTAAAATGTTTCTACTTAATTTATTTACACATTTTTTTATTTGAGCAAAGAAACTGCAGATTCAAAGTGACATTCATAAATTGGAGGTTAGTTTTGGCGCCAAAGCGACACTGGCACACGACAGTCGTCCGGTCCGTCAGAGTTTGTGATTCCATGTAAAAGTTATAACACTACACTTAATTATATAATAGAAAAAGTGACGCGATCGCCCCACCGCACGCCGCACACCGCACACGTACGTATATGTATAGTATAACAATGTTCATCACCTAGAGCATGTGACAGTCCACACAGAAGGAATTATGTAAAAAGCATTACACAAATCGAAAAATAAACATTTGTAGTTCACAATATCGAAAGGCTGATTACATCGAGTAGACAGTCCAAAGTTACACGACTTGACAACAATTATTGCTATATACTTAACTACAACGGCGTAATACTTTGATCACAATACACGTCTACAATATATAGAACGCACTTGACATGACTGCGCAAGTGACACGGGACACGGTCTAAGTCCATCAAATGGGAAATTCCAATCAAAAATTGAATTATTTATTACTTACTTTTATTTTTTAATTATCAATTACAAGACTCTTTTATTATATTTTCAATTCAAAACCTATTACGTTTCCTCATTATCATAAAATTCTACTCGAAAATTAAAAAACAAAATTCAAATTATTCCATATCTGACACAACACGATTCTTAAAAAAACAACAGGGTTTTTTTTTATCGTTCCATATTTAAAATTTTTCGTATTAAAAAAAAACCGCTGTATGTCCGAATCAAATAAACAGTCATTCAAATAATGCGTTCTTAAGTGAAGTAACTATAACGCGCCTAAGTAGAGTGTGTACCAACCCGTACAGTTACACCTTAGACGTTTGACACTTTCTAATTCAGCCTTGTAATTAGAAAGAGGCAACTGCAGGGCGACCGCGCATCGTCCGGCCAGTCCCGCCCGCCGCGCGCAGGAGTCAGGGCCAGCGTGAACTGGACGCACGATATTGACTTACAATGACATTATAAACATTATATCGCTATACAGAGACAGCCATATTTTGTATTTATATTTTGTTAAGTATATTGGAAAATGAAAAAAAAAATATAATTAAAACTAAGCTAGATTGTATCGGTTGAGCTCAAACTCACTTTGTACATTATTACAACGATTAAAATACATAATGTAATGTAGTATATAAGCGATAGCACAATAACACTGTCTGTCCGTGCGTGGCTCGCGGGAGTACCATAAAATAATGTCTTTTAAAAAAACACGATTTCATCAACAAACAATTCCAAATATAAATTAAATAAAAGACGCGCGACACACACGGACAAACAGACGACTTATCTACAGAAAAAAACAATCTCGTAATAATAAAAATTCATGACACGAGTAAAATTATTTATACAAAGATGCGCTGAATCGAGAGCGGTGATTAACTATGACAGGTAAAGATCATAACCGCGTCGCACTCCGTCACCACTTGGCACATACTCGCTCCACACACTGTCCAACACTACGTCGACAAATAAAACTCTAAGTCACGATCAATTCATTTATTCCATACAAGCGACGGCGCTCGACCGCAGCCCGCCAAGGGACGGCAAACGGCAGCGGTCGGGCCGACGCCGCGCCCAGGGGTCGCACGACGAGGCGAATTCGAGTCGGACGGCGGGTTCGTTTTCAAATATGAAAAAGGATTCTGCGCGGGCGCCTCGGCCGGATTCTCACAAAATCGAGATTTTCATCTTTATTTTTTTTTTAACATTTCCTATTTTTCTTTTTTTTCAAAACCTCAACTTCGACGTTTTCGGTAGTTCGAGAACGGGAAATTCAAATTGGAAAACGAACACTACCCGCGGGCGCCCGCTCCCCGAGCGGCCCGAGCGCCTCAGAAGTCGAAGAGCTCCGGCGGCGGGATCGGGTCCACCGGCAGGCAGTCGCACTCGGGCGGCGAGGGCGGCGAGGGGGGCGAGGGCGGCGACGGGGCGCGGCCCTGGCGCCGCAGCGCGTGCACGCTGTGCGAGTGCGTGTGCACGTGCGCATAGGGCGCGAGGCGCTCGTCGGGTTCCAGGCGCAGTGACAGCGCCGAGCGCGGCGCGCCGGGCCCGGCTCGCGCGGGCGAGTGCGGCGGGCGCAGGTAGTCGGAGCGCGCGGCGGCCAGGAAGTGGCGCAGCGCGCCGGAGGTGGTCCGCTCGCCGCCATTAGCCACGCGCGCCATGTCGTCGGCGGACAGGCGCAGCGAGTCGGAGCGCGGCGGCGGCGGCGGAGGGGGGGGGCGGCGACTCGCGCTCGTCCGACGACGTGCCGCGCGCCGCGCCGGCGCCGCGCCGCCGCCGCCGCCGCCGCGCGCCGCTGCCGGCTCCCGGCAGTCACAGCTTGAGCTCGTTGGCGATCTTTGATGCGATGTTCTTGAAGCCGATGCTTGTGCCTGGGACGGCAACGGACTGGGGTTAGGGGCCTGTCCTCTTTCGAGTATATTCTACCGCCGAATGATTTCTCGCCAGTCACTCTCGTATAAACCGCTACATAAACAATATTGGAGTACTATCGAGACGCTCCTTTGTCTTACCCGAAGCGTTCGATTTCGTTAACCATAACTAATTCTTAGGTCAAGAAGAAAATATATCAAAAGTTTGGCCATTACATTGTCTAAAATTCTCTCTACTACGTAAAAATTAATAAAGTATTTAAATTACAAACATAAAATAGAATACGAGACCGGTAAACTAGTAAAAATATAGTCCTAACACTTATAGTGTACCACAGGGAAGTGTTCTTGGCCCGTTACTTTTTAGCATTTACATCATTTTCACCGAACAAGCTATATATAGTCCGAATAGTGCTTTATCTTAAATTCAATACGCAACATTACTCTACACTTGCTACTTAACAATAAAAGCACAATACAAATATAATATGTTCTGTTACCAGATATCCGCTTGAAGCGCACGCCGTTGAGCGACAGCCGCGGCAGCTTGCACACCTCGATCTCCCACTGCACCAGCGAGTCCGCGTTGGGGTCGCCGTGCACGCACAGCAGGAGGAAACGCTCGCGCTGTTCGTAGTCGCAGTTGTTTGCGTCTAGAACCTGCCGAAACGAATGCGCTGTGATGACTGTTTTATTACCCTAAGATCATTGGTATACGAGCCCAAAATAAACAATCAACAACCTTAAAACGGTGGCTAAAGTAGACCGCAGCCATAAAACTTTTTGACTTCACTAAAACGTCTAAACCCACCTTCCTTATTTCGGCCATGATCTCGTTGGGGTCCCGCGACGAGGTGGTCTTCATACTCCACGTGAAGCGCAGCACGCGCGGCTTCACTTGCTCCTCATTGCCTTGTCTGTGACACGCACATAACATAATATTACTTTTATCAATGTTATTAAAAGGAGAAATTGAGCATTAATTTTTAGTTGTAGATTATGAACAAATCTGAATTCCATGCATTGGGAAGTGTTCAATATTTTAAATAGATTGACAAGAGAAATAGTAAAGGCATTTAATAATTATAATTATTATAAGTTATGTTAATACATTCACGTATATTTTGTTTTATAAGCAACTAACGTAGACCCTAAGTGATGTATTTATTAAAAACTTTAGCAACAATATAATTATTTCAAATTAGTCACTATAGTCTTTAGTATCGATATTAAGAATTAAATTATTACTAATATTATTTCTCTTTTCCTTTTATCAATCACATTTATGTCTCTGTAAAATAATTTCTACCTTATACTCATTCAGTTAGGTACTTAACTAAACATAATCCCCGGCGGGTTAAGCAGAGGTGAATTAACACCCAAATTTCATCAATAATTGTATTCGGTCCCTCGTAATAGGGGGTGAGTTTATTGCCGTATTCCAGGCACTATTGTTGACTCGAGCCATACATCTGAGGCTGAGTCTGGGCTGTATATATCAGTCTGATGTTAATCAGCCCTATCCCTTAGTCGCCTTGTATGACACCGCAAGGGAAGAGATGAGGTGGCCCAAATTCTACTCTGCCGGGAACCACGCGGCAAACAATCATAACATAAACAATCTCTATCTTTTAAGTTTTATCAATGAAAACTCAGTTTATTAATATTTTTCTGTATAGAAACTCATATTTATGACTAAATACGAGTTTAGTGTAGATGACCTAAATAGCCTAGCGGTATGGGTAATGGACTGCTGAGACAAGGTCTCGGGTTCGATCCCAGGTTTTACCATGACACACACCAATGCCTTTTCGATGCTTTTCGAAGTTGTGTGTGTATTTATCGCAGGTTTACAAGTGCCTGGTTAATGGCAATAGGCTCGCCACCTATTACATTGGGACCTAAACATAAACTGGCGAAATGTGGGTGCTAGCACCTCTGCCTACCCCTTTGGGGATATAGGCGTGAGTTTATGTTACGACCTAAATCGAATCTCTAGTTAAGTCAGTTAGCCTAGTTAGTGTTTTTATAAAAAAGTTACCACAAGATTTTTTACGTTTAAGTATCTAACCCAATGGTGTACCTATAGGTAGCAATTTAAGTTATGTAGATGTAAGAAGAAAAGAGAATTGATTTTTGAAAAACATACCTTGTATCAAATAATTTAGTCATTGCCATTGACTCATAGAAAATAGTGTACCTGCCCAAAAGTCTATGTAAAAAGCATAGCATACATATTCAATATGTACCCTTTAAAGTGTTGAGTCTAGTGTATCTGAGTCTTCAGTTCAAACAACGGATCGTCCAATCAATCATCAGGTAAAACCTCATTTATAAAAAACAGAGTAGAATTTGGGCCACCCCATCACTTCCCATGCGGTGTCGTACAATGCGACTAAGGAATAGGGCTGTTTAACATCAGACAATATATACAGTCCAGACTCAGCTTTAGATGCATTGCTCGAGTCAACAATAGTGCCCGGAAGACGGCAATAGGCTTACCCTATTACGTGGGACTGAATTCAATGATTGGTGAAATGTGGGTGTTAATTCACCTCTGCCTAACCCTCCGGGGATAAAGGCGTGATTATTGTATGTATGTAAAAAAAACAAAACTTCAAAACTTGACCTACGCACAGAATATTAAGTCACATGTGATTATGAACTGCCATTTTTGTCGCTAACATTGCCCGTAGCACTATCACGTATAGTGCTTCAAATGTTCAATGAAATAATCAAAAATATTTTTTCTTTAGAAGCTAAAGGGTAAAGTTACAGCAAGTTGTATGTAAGAGTTACTTCAAACCGCTATCCTGTAAAGTAGAAAATCTATAGAAGTATCGAATCGATGGACAAGTCAAACTGTACGTCGACCAATCGATTTGACGATCCGTCGTTTATGTATCAAATCGTTCCAATATATATTGTAAAATGGTTAAAATTAAAATATAATGAAAATTAATACTGTTAGCTAACCGCGCGCCAGCGGATTTGAACTCGATTGTCAAAATAAGGATGTACCTAACATTTGTCTTTTGTAATGAAATGAAATGAAATGAAATTTTATTTGCAAGAAATTGTCATTTGCTTTAGTCTAACACAACATCAAAAGTTATCAACATCGAAAATAAATAATATAGACCTAATGATACGACTGTCACGGCATTGCACTAACGAATATGTGCCTAACATAATTCTTGTCCTGCTTTGTCTTCTACTGACGGCACAGAAACTCTGTAGGTACTTACAGGGTTGGCAGCGCGTCTGACTCCTCTGGTGTTACAAACGTCCATAGGCCACGGTAACCACTTTCCATCAGGTGGGCCGTGTGCTTGTCTACCAACAAAGTGGTATACAAAAAAATCTAGACAAAAAGGAAATCAAATAATAACAATCACATTGAGTTGTCTATTGTGTAAGTAGATGTGAATTTGGTTGGTTTTTATAAGAAAACGTTTAAGATTCAATATGATTTCAATTTTTAAATACCGGATTCATTTAAGTTTTTTATTTTTTTATTTCATTTTTTTATTTATTAAATTAAAACATAAATACACTAAACAAATTCGCGATTATGTCGAATAACCCACTCAGCATCGTTCCCGGCGCAAAGGTGCCCATGATGCTGGCTGTGTTGCCCCGCTGAATCGCAACAGCCAACCTTTGCCCCAGGAACGAGCCGGGGCGGGAGTCACCGCCTTGGTCGTGGATACGGCAGCCAATTTCCGCGATCAACCTCTTAAATTTCAACTATTTATATAATCCTTATCAAAACAACCGAGCTAACAAACCCCAGCGTGTTTCTCGTTAACAAATAAAATACATAAAAAAATATAAATGTGTCGGTACAGAACACAGGAGCGCATTTGTCGGTGGTGCACCGTGCACAGTAGTGAGTAGAACACAACAGAGGGTAAATGAACTAGGATAATTACCCAAGCATGGCTTGCGGACTAGCGCCTACTGCATGCTTCGGGGTGGGACCGTCCAATGGCCTAAAAACAGAAAAACATAAACTAACACTAAACACTAACACTAAACACTAGCGCACGGGTCGCGCCCAGTGGCGCCGATACATACACACATTGGCGATTTGTAGTACGCACTTTCACATGACTTTTCTTTTTTTTTTATGTAAACGACAAAAAAATTATAATAAAAAATGTTCAAATTTGACATTTCCAATATATTGAGATAAATTTATTTGTACATTATTTTCGATGTCTATACATTTTGCTCCCCGATAGCGCGGCGTACTACAAAAAATCACCAATATATATAAAGGAAGTGCATATAAAGGTTGATCTACACACAAGCATAACGGCAAGCGCACACACAACACAGCTGGCTAAATGCATACCTGTAACACGACCTCCTTTCAGTAGCAATACTTGCCATATTAAAATTTCTTGACAGACAAATTTAAATAAAAATATATTTAAAATTAAAATTGCCAATCTTCTACAGAAAGAAACAATCCTGCATGCATTGCTCTTTTTGTTATGTGAATTGGGATAAGTAGTTCTGTTCAAAATAAGACTACTTTAATAATAGTCTTTCTTAAAGCATATAAATATATTTGTAGAATATAATATAATACTGTGTTGATTGTAAGTTAGATTCAAAATGCAGCACGTATTAATAATCATGAAATATATCAAAATGTCAGTAAAAAATAAAACAAAAAGAAAATGGTTAAAAATTGTTATTTACGAAAAGTAATCCATCCAATTTATTACTTATTTATGTTATTTTTAAATTTACTAACAAAATTTTAAGCTATTTCACTGAACCGGTATCACTCTATATGTTTGATAAAAACGCTCGTTATTTAAAACGCAATCACCGACTGTTGCAATGTTATATTATTTAATTTTTCAATACGCAAATTAGACAAAAAAAGTTTTGTATTATATCTGCATGCATTCTGTGAACGGGAGGTAAACAACAGAGGCATGCATTTGTTGTCGTCAAGTACAAATCGGTTGGACTACGCGTTACATCACACACAAATACATTTCGAGAGGTTATCCCTTCGCCGAACGATACGTGGTACTGGTGATTTGACAAGCACGAGACAATATACATGTACATTTGTGTACACTTAGTAGACACTACTGTTCTACAGAGGTCTAATGATACTATAGTCACTATGTAAATTGCACACAATGATCGATGTTACAAGATATAGAAGGAGAAAGAGAAAAGAGATCGAAAGTGTCAGAGAATGAGAGAGAAAGAGAGAGAGTACGAGTGAATGATGAAAAGAGAGACAGTAAAAAGATTCAGAGTATCAGAGAATGAGATATACGGAGACGTACAAAGATAAAAACAACAGTGTTTCAATTCAAATATTAGACTCGTGTCATCAAAATCACCCAACAGCATCTTTCGCGAAACACCATAAAATATTGGAATCAAGAAAACTTGAGCAAAAAGGTTGCTGATGCCGCGCGACACCCTACCTCCGTTGTATGTCCAGGGAGGAAAATATACGGGGCTTCTGTCGTCCGGTCGAGTCCCCCAGGACTGACAGTCTGCCGGGACAACACTCACCACATTATTATATTGCACTTCCATACATTCGATAAAATGACATGGTTTGTTTTCTAAAAGCACTCTCTTTAACTTTGAAATTATAGCAACACGATATTTGAGCTAAAAATAACTTAATTTTAGATTATTAATTGATAACATAAATTTATTTTATTAAAGATTTTTGCTCAAAGTGCACAATGTTGCCACAACTTCAGTTTTAAAATACACTTTTATATACTAACCTATGTAAGCAAGCAACGTGACGGGCTAAAATATTAATATTAAAAAAAAAAACATTTTCTTTTCGCAGAGGGAGTAGTGGTAAGTAATGTACAATTTAAATAAAACACATGTTTGTTATTAAAACCTTGATTATTTGGAAAAGCGTAACATCCATTTTATGCGTACTGTTGAAACAAAATGGGTATTTCAAATTTACATTCACATATAGGTCTTAGATCTTTTATAAAATGTCCCCAGTGTCCAAGAAATTGAATCTTTGAATCAAAGTTTAACAACACCTTAGAGCACATTATATAAAATGCATCTTAAACAATGGCCATAACATAATTTATAGACGATAATGTTGATTACAATTCGGTATGTTTAACTTATTGAGGAGATTTAGAGGTACTGGGAAGTGCAGCGTGAGGCTATGTCCTCTCCAGGGCGCGCGGAAGACGGGCCTTATCGTAGGACGGTCGACTACAGCTTTATAATATGAACCAACAGAGTGACTCTTGGATATGTTAGAGTACACTTGACATTTATAAAAGTGAATCACAGCAAAACGCATACCCTCCCAGTTCATACAAAATTTCCTTTTACATTTGAACATCAGTTACTTTAAAATGGGAAACGCTTCAAAAATATAGAAATCAATTTCGGATGAAAAATTTTAAAATTAGAAATCTAACTACGCTTAGCGAACTAAGTTAGAATGTATTGCATTTTCCTATATCGTGTAATAGTTACAGAATATATTTATTTATTGCTTAAAGTAAAAAAAAAATGCTCAGAGAAAAAGTAATTGCACTATTCATGTGCGTACAAATTATAGATTTTCCATTTTCTTGATATATTATTTATATCGAATCATACGTTTTATATATTATTTAAAATGAATGTCAAAATATATATTCGCTGCTCAAAAATATTTCTTCTTATACATAGGTTACTTTATAAACAGATCCATGGGCTTCAATAGAAAATATTTTACACTTGGCAGTGGGGAGTATATGTGTAAATAAATATATAATATTTATATAAATATAGGCTGCTAAGTCGCGACGTCCATTCTCAGAGCCAAAGTTTATATAACGTGTAATCAATGTACATTTTTCTGTTAGTAAAAATAGAATTCGTATATTTTTGAGCATCGAATTTCACAAAGTCTTATTTTTTATAACGACAGAAATAAGAAACAATATTCTTTACGTCGGGTTTTCGTTAACAGCACCTAAGTTTTGCATTAAATTTGTTCAGTACTCTACTGATCAATTAAACAATACTGAATAGACAATGGATAAGTTTAGGGAGCACCTGATAGTGCCACCAGCGCGCTAGTGCCCACTACCACTGCTAGTGCCGTTAGTGCCAGGCTGGGGTACTGGCGCCCTGTTAGCGCTAAAAGCGCGCTCTCCAAACTTATAATAATATTGACATACACATACATCATACTGTAATACATATTGTTGAAGTACAACATAATAGCTTTTGGTCTCTTTCTCTCAGTGTATATTGAAAGACAAGGACGCGTTGATGTCTCCAAAAATATATTAATGTCACTTTATGATTTCTGGTAAATGTGGTTATATAAATAATAAAATGATATGCAGTATTATAACCAGACCTAATTAAACGGTTTCGACAAAATTGTCTAAATAATTTGCTATGTAGTAAACATAATATATATTTTAGTCAAATATTTTATATCTTTCATTGCTTTAGGACTCTTCGGATATAAATATAAATGTAAATATTAATAATAATTTAAATATAATGCTTTCTAACTATATAAATCACTTATATACAGTGTGAAGCTTATATTCCAAATGAACAGATATAAATATGCATATCGATTGAAAATTGAAATAAAAATAAAACATATAGGTACACTTATCGACACTAGTGATGGGTTTTTCACGAACGATAGAAAAGTTTAAAAAACTTCAAACGCACTCACTCTCTCGCTCGAGACATGGTCTATGTACAATTTATTTAACGACCCTAATGATTTAATAATAACATACTAATGAGTAAACAAGTATGGGGGGAGTACACGTGACCCACGTGTGGCTCCATCGAGATAAAAATACTTCATCATATTCGTACACGACGCGTAGAAAGTTTGATATCAAAACTATCTATTTTCGTTATACAAGGTGTCCATAATAGTGCAGCAATTTTGTACTCTGCAATCATGTGTTGTTTTATATAAGTTTGTTATATTGTTTATACATGATATTAAAATACACCTTGCATACAAATAAATGATTCTATTATATAAAAATGCCTACACACAGTAGGGTAGAGTCGGACACGAAAATATCTTATATTTGGCCCTTAATTAATTTGTTGTTATTTTTATTAAAATACAGCTGCCTAAACGAGTCCATTCATGTTATGGTAACATCTACTGAGTATTTGTACCAAAGCTATAGGGTTTGCCTAAATCTTATTGCTAAAATACTTTTATATGTATTTATTTTATACAATTATGTATTGATATATCTCACTCACGCCTTAATTATAATAATGATTGCTATTGTAGACCATTATTGGTCCATACTTTATAGAATTGTCTACAAATATTTGACCTACAAAAAAACGAGGATTTGTATAGGAAACAAAGTGTCAATCTATAAGTATAATGTTTATATGATATGGACCACAGTTCTCGATGAGATTTTTACACAGAATACCTTTACTTACATAGTATATGCAATACAAATATACAAAATATTATTTCAGTCGATGATATTCTAATTAAACGATTTAGGCAGAGTTCTGAATTTAGATAGAAGTGGACAATATAAAACAGAAAAATCAATAACGAGTTTTGTGCTTTTGTGAACTTAAATGTAAAAATGTATACGGAACCCTGGAATGTTGAAAATTCGCTCGAAATTAGAACTCTATAGTCTTATGAGCTAGTGATGAAATGCATTTCGCGACGGGACTAGTTATCCGCTACATATTATTTCAAACAAATAATAATGGCAACACAGACTGCTGGTTGCTTGTTTGCCACACTGGTTTACAAACGGCGGACTACACGTACAAATTAATAAGTATCATTACTAAGTGAAGTCATGAAAAACGTAATTAACCTCAATAAAATAACATGTAGGCAGAAGTCGTCGCGATTCTTTATAATGATTATAAATCAAATTTTTCATTGTATGTCAACAAAAAAAAAATTCAAAGTTAAGCCAATTATAAAAGATTAACACTTATGAACAACAGCATGTTATAAGAACATTTAGTGTATTAAAAATACTTTTTGAAGATCATATTACATTACGTAGCTTGCGTAATAACATTTATTTTTTGAAAAACCCAACTTAAGTAAATTTGTTATAAAAAATGTTGTTTCTAGACACAATATTAGTTGTATAAAGTATTATTAATACACCAAATATAGCTGAAATATACTCCATTCATCAAAAAATAATTCTCCAATCGTCGAAGTTTCCGTATTGTATACAATTCCCTATAATTTATTAATAATAAAATTTAATAATCTCCCCAGAGCTTCTGCAGTCGGCGATGTCTTCACGGGTTCTGATTCAACCTGCGTACAACGGAACGGGTAAGCGAATCTACCAATCAGGTGAATCGCCCCCCTCCTCCGGATCCGGCTCGTTATAGGCGCAAGTTGTTCACTCCTCATAGGATTGCCATATTATTTAATAATATTCAATATCAAATCATTTAGCAAAAGAAAAAATAGGACTATCTTGTTAAACATTTCGTTTGTCAAATTATATGTTGAGATGTATGACGTTTGTATAATTTAATGTATTTACAAATGACTTATAAAGCATATGGCAAGCCTAGACTCTCCCGCCGCAACACAAGATGCACAATACTGAACGTAACTCCCTCCGTTAAAAAGTAAAAAAAAATCATAGCACGTACAAAGTCCGTCACGTTGCAATCAAAGGGTTGTGGAATAGACTAGAAGCAAAATGTCACCGCTAGAGGGCGCGGCCGTCGACTGGCGTTAGTAGAAGCGTACGGTTAGCTCAACGTTACACGCGACACGGGGGATGCACGAGACATGATTTTTAAAATTTTTTTTTTTTTACTTATTTTTAACAAAATTCCGTACACCTCTTCAAGGTCGACGAGGTAATAAAAACTCACATTACTTTTCTATATATTATCTATCGACAAAGCACTACGGACAACACTCAAAGCATATAGGCTAGGCGTTCGTGGCCTTAACTCACATTTTTATTTAGCAAAACTAAAAAAAATAAATAAGGGGAGTATGCCATGCTTTGATTCTAATCTACTTTGTTGACTGAGGGGGCTCGGCGCGGGTACCGGCGGTCGAGTGCGGCGAGACGGGAGGTAGGTAGCATCGTGCATCCCCTGAGTTGACGCGACATTGGAAATCAAAAGAGCTCGGAATCTTTAGAGGGAGACAATTTGATCTTAAGAAATAATAATAAAAAATAGTAAATAAATACACAGAATGATTCACACATACGAATGGGTTAATAGTAACTAGCTGTGGCCAGTCAGAGACAGGTAGTGAGTCTATGGTGTCATTATTTACAACAAAAAGTACAAGAAAACGTATGTCACGAACGGAATACATGGAGCTGGTATGAAAATATTTATTGTTTAAAAAAATTGTTAGATAACATAATAAGAATACTCGTGCTATTATAAATAGTGTTTTGAAAGAGTAATTAGCAAAAATATACAAATAAATAGAGAAAACATTATCAACCATGACTCCAATTAACCATCCGAAATGTAAAATTATTCCTCAATAAAATATGAAATCCACGAGTCTTTCTCCACAACCCTTTAAAAAATATAAACTAACAGAGTGGCGGCCCGGGGCCCGGGGTCCGGGGGCCTGGGGCCTGGGGCCTGGGCCGGGGGCGCCAGCACTAGATCGCATTCACTATAGTTCTAATTAAATCTTAATGAGGATGATGACAAGTGAGAACAATGCGTGGAAGCTGTGACGCTAACGTCGATGCTTAGCGTGATTTGTTCATTAGGCTATATAAAAGGCGCTTCGAGCAAAATAAAAACATATGGATTTTTTTTTTATTAATATGTGAAGGCAGTTATTGAAAAAAAAACAATATGTTTAATTTATCAAGAATAGAAGTTTCTGCAATTTGTATTCACGATGTATAATTTATTGATTATACTATCAAAACGCCTTTTAAATGAAAATGAGGAGCTAAGAGCGAGCTAGCTTAAAGCAGACGAGCTAACTGGGATAATTGTAAAAAAAATATCATTGAAAAAGTGGATATACTTCAGTAGGTTAGTGACGAAATGAGTAGTGTATGTTAGATCGTGTGAAATGTGTTATTTACGCAAGTTCATGGACAGGAGAGGCCCTAGTCACCTCGGAAACCCATATATATACATCGATAATAGCCTCCCTCGTCACTTGTGACGTACTTATTGCATATTGTTGTATAAATAATTAAGTTTAACACTCTCACAGGTTCAAGACACAAACATTTTGTGTATAGGATAAATTAATTTAGCCAAAATAACGGATTTGAACGATGTTTACTATAAATGTAATGAGCAATAAATACGTTACGGGGCGAGTGGGGCGAGTGGGGCGAGTGGGGCGAGTGGGGCTTTCGTGGGCAGGAGCGGGGCGGGCGGCGGCACGTACCGTTTGGAGAAGCGCGAGGACAGCTTGGAGAAGAAGGAGGGCCGCGCCTGGTGCGGCGAGCCGCCGTCGCCGTAGGCGCCGCCCGACGAGCCGCGCGACCGCGTCTGGCCTGCGCACAACCACACACACTTCACTGCTGCCCGTACACTCTCGGCGAGAGCTGTCCTCCGGGAGGTATATCAGCGAGTGTTTCAATGAACACTCTCGTCATGTTCAATTTTGGTTTCGGACGTTGACACTTTTAGTTTTCTGAGAGAATGAACGCCTTAGAAATTGCATCCACTCTTGCGCCACCAGTTACTAATTATTATATGTATATATCTTAGTCTTACGTTTAGTGGAGTAAAAAAAATGGTGGATTGTTTCTATAAACAGAAACAGGCCCTAGGTTCCCATAATACTGGTTCTGTTTTTTTATTTCCATAATACTTATTTCATCGCCACTGTTCACAAACTTTGCTGGTATGTTTGTACAGCGTAGTAAATTATGTGTTCAGTACGTTTTCTCGTTATACGCTCTGAAGCGCTTAAGAGTGTGAGTGAATGCTCTCAGCGTTCCTAGTGAACAAGCCGGGATCCTTTGATCCTGCTAACCACTACGGGAGCGAGAGCAGGTAAGACACTCCGAGACATCACGAGGCGATGCGAGTGCTACCAAATACACTCTCGTAGGAGTGTCTCGGCAAGCGCTCTCGCGAGAGTGTACAGCCACTATTACGGTTAAGGTCACCTTAACTGCATGTTAAACATTACTGGGAGGGTCTAAATTAAAACACGTTCTAGAAGGAGTAGTTATAGCCTTCAGGGACCACCCACTCCGACAGGGAGTTCCAATGTGTTGCCAAAGGGATACGAGGACTAAGCAAAAGAAGCATAACTGACCTGAATGGAAGGTAGATCTCGACGGAACATTTCTGGGGAAGACTAGCGGGTTGGGGAAGTCCCGCCTTGCGCCCGCGCCGGCCGCGCCGCCGCCTCCCGTCGCCGACACTTGCGAGTTTAGGCTGCAACACAGTCACAGTCGCGCTGTTTAATATGAGCGTTATATAGCTACATAACCACTAAATACTACGGGGAGTGTGTATGCTCAAAAAGTGCCAATAAATATAATTATATACAGAGTAAAAAAAATATTATGACAATGAAAATTAGTTCACCTAACCTCTTTTCAACTTTGTAAAAAAACATTGCGGTAAATAGTAGTGTATAGATAAACTAGACATAATAGCTAATGTATCTAAATATTATATACATATACTTACACAAATATGTTTACAATGTGTACATGGATTATTGATATTACTACAGCTACGAATGTGTTAAATAATATCACTATAAACACACACAAGCACATTTCCCATACTAAAATCTACTACAATTTGCCTGAAAAAAAAAGAACTACAAAAATCTTCTAAGTAACTTATAACTTACGAACAAAGGTATCAAAATCAAATCAAAATCAATTTATTGTTTGTCACAGGTAATAGTAGATGTTGTAAATTACATGAATAAGTAGGTATCACTGTAGTAGCATGTCTGATAAGACGTACAATAAGATTTATTATTAACATTAAACTAAAAATTAAATTAAGAAATATAATTATTTGGATAGATTATTGTTCAAGCTAATCAATTATAATTATACCAACTAAATAAAAAATTAAAACAAAATGAATTTATAGTGAATGTCAACATTATTTGTAATCATTTAAATAGTCAGAATAATACATATTTCACAGATGTAGTCATCAAATTAAATAATACAATACAAAAAATCAAATGTCAGTTTAATAAAATATGTCAAGTCACAGTGTTAGGTACAGATTTATGTATTTAAACTATCATGGTCACTCACATCAGTATCAAAATAAACGGGATTTTCACCGGGATATTTACAGTTCCTCCGTGATCATGGTGGTTGCAACAGCGCCGAAATATCGGAAACTCAAAACAATGAAACATGGTAAATATCCCGTTTATTTTTATACTGAACAGATTTATGTGTTGCTAGTATTTGTACAATGTTAGTGTTTGTATGTACCTATAACTTGAAGCAAAATAACAGAAAACCAGAGTTTATGTACAAGAAATTAAGCCAGCGCGTGCTTATACCCTCTAGGTGAGAAAAATTAGGTGTATCCTACAAAGCCAAGCCGCTGCACAGGTCACGATGTACGAGGCACCTCACTACGGCGGACTGCGGGCGCGTCCTCTAGTCTACACAGTACCAAGCAAGCTGAACGAAATAAAACCCAACTGTGCAACCAAAACAAATAATAAAACCAGCACAAACTTCTGTCCAACCGCAGGAAGCGAACAATCTGCCACTAAAAAGTACCGCCATATAGTGCCAAACAACTTTACTCTCATAGAATTGTAATTGAAATTTTAAAATGGAAAAAGACAGTTCGTTTTTCTCACAAAACTGATTGTATATATCCAATGGAATAATTAATTAAACGCCAAACACTTTAACTTACTCGCAAACGTCTTATTTTAATGAAGTTCGAACATTATTATTTAACCGATAGTAGATTTTGTTAACGAGCGGGTGATTCCTTTGATTGCCACGTGCGGCCATCGGTCAAATGTAAAAAAAAAAGTTAAAATGGATAGTTATGTCACTAGGAGTACAAACGTCAAGTCCAACCGCAAAGTACGCGCCATGAAATAAGTCCCTTGCCCGCGGCGTGGCAGTCGCAATATGTAGTGTTGCCAGTATCATCTTTTTATTTTACCAAATATTTTAATGTTCAGATATTACACTTAACGAACTTAAGTTATCAAAAGTTAGAACGTTAGATTATATCAAGTGAAACACCTAGAAGATGATGACATACACATACACACATATAATTACGCCTTTATCCCTGGAGGGTTAGGCAGAGGTGAATTAACACCCACATTTCACCAATAATTGTATTCGGTCCCACGTAATAGGGGGTGAGCCTATTGCCGTATTACGTATCGACTCGAGCCATGCATCTGAGGCCGAGTCTGGACTGTATACATATATCTGTCTGATGTTAAACAGCCCTATCCCTTAGTCACCTTGTACGACATCGCATGGCAAGAGATGGGGTGGCCCTAATTCTACTCTGCCAGAAACCACACAATTATGGATTAATAGAGGCAATAATAGATAGATTCATCATATCAGCATAATAGCGGCAGCAACTCCTCTTTACTGGTACAGCAGGGTACGTTCAAGGTTCTCAAGAAGCTGCTCAAGTGTTCGGAAACATACAACGTGGTCATCATCCGTCCATCCTGTGTCAGTGATCGTTTGATGGAGCGTATCTTTATCAAGGCGTCACAAAGATACATTTTGGAGTGACTCTCACTGGAGAAACTCTCCAGTGAAACTCACTGGAGAGTTCGTGCTGTTAATGGGAAGACTAAAGGCTTGTCCTGCTTTGTCTTCTACACTGACTGCACAGAAATTCTGTGCTTATGGGGTCAGCAGCGCGAGTGTTACTCCTTTGGTGTTACACACGTCTATCTTCTATCTAACCACTTTCCATCAGGTGGGCCGTGTGCTTGTCTGCCACCTAAATAGTATAAAAATGTATCAAGAGACTTTTTAATGTGATTAGTGAATTCCTTCGCTGCCGTATGTATGTCACATTATCATCAAAAGACATCAAAACGCATGAGAATATTACATGTAGTGTACTTGTTATGATATGATTGGCATCAATATACATGCCAGGAACTATACTATAATTCCCACTAGTAAATCATAAAATAATGTGCTAGCAACTCTGAACAGTACTGTCATGGCCTGAACCAATCAACACACTGCATTGGTTGAGTATGGCAGCGATGTAATTTATAGTTCCGAGTTTGACCGCGAGACTTATTTTCTGGCGTTATTTTCTCATACACTAGCGCTTTTGCGGCGTCAGTCAAAACTAACAATAAACCTTTATTTTGTTAGGAGGTATGCTTCTTCTCTGAATTAGTTATATTCTTTGGTCGACATTTCATAGTATTCCGACTCTAAACGCGTGCATTGATTTGATTTTTACGAACATCGCCTATACATATGCATTACGATCCGAATGGACTACTTTTATTCGTAAAGGGTTATTGGTGGAATGACGTTTGTTTGCGTTTAAGTTTAGACAAAACTACATCGTAGTGGTGCTTTTTTTACTTTTCGACTCAGAATAAGGGACCAGAGTCGAAAAAACTAACTTTATTTTTCATTTGAAATAATATTAAGTCCTAATAAACAACCCCACGGAATATATACAAGTGTTAACTCCAAAGTTAATATTATTTCTGTGTTTTCAAACGCTTCTCGTAAACAATGGCATATATACAATCGGTCAGTGTCCTGTGGGCTGGTTGGCTGGTTGCTGCGGGCCGCAGGCAGGTACCTCGGGCGCGGCTGCGCGAGGTCCCTGGCGGACGCGTTGTGCGGCTGCGCGTCGGCGCCGAGCGGCGGCGCGCCGCCCGCGGACGAGATGGACGCGCTCTTCACGTGCGTCTTGGCGCCCGCGCCCGCCCCCGACGCGCCGACGCTCGCCCCCGCCGCGCCCGCCGCGCCCGCCGACCCGTTGTGCGCGCCGCCCGACCCGCTCTTACTGTCCGCGGGAGCGCTGCCCACACATGCTTGTTAGTGCCGAGACTCCTCGGTTACCCCTCATGCGGTTACAGTGCTACAGCTCTCGTATGGACCATACTTTATATAATATATACAATGAGTATTGACTACATATATACATACGTATTTGTTAGGGAAGTAGTTCCTACGGTATCCTACCGGTACGTACGATGAGGATGGTGGGGCGCAATATTGTAATAATATAAGATTTCAGTACGGTTATATTTTTGGCAGATCACTTATGGGAATATACACTTCTCATCAGAAAAATCGAAATATTTCAGTTTTTATGATATCAGTCCTAATTTAACACAAAAGAGGTTTCATTTCATGAAAAAAAAAATCACGTAATGTATAGCTGGCAGTTTGGACATTACAGTGGTAAGCGAAAATTCTAAATTCAAAATTAGAATTTCATTTCTTTATTCTAAAAAAAGTGAATCATTGTTTTGGGACAGTGTTTTTAGAGTTGGGGTACATGTCCTTTGAAACTAAAAATTTGCGATTATCTTGAAACATTTTCTTATTTATTTATTTACTGTTACTTTGGGACGTCTGAAAAGTGTGACACCCCTGGTGTTGCATACGTCCATAGGCCACGGTAACCGCTTCCCATCAGGTGGGCCGTGTGCTTGTCTGCAAACTAAGTGGAATAAGAAAAGAAAACATTTTTTTTTAAACATATGGATACTTAGCCCACAGAAGCCACACAAGTGGTGGCATTGCTGGATACTGGACTTAGTTAGCGTGTTGTGGCTGAAAGATTGCATCTAAGTCTGTCCTCTATTCATAGAGTCTACAAACGCTATCGAGAGACAGGCTTGTTCACCCGCCGTTCAGGATCTGGCAGAAATCGGGTCACTTCTGAGCGAGACGATAGATTTATTGTAACAACTTTCTTAGGAAATCGACGCCTTAATGCTTTTCAACTGCAGCAGGAGTTTTATGAAATATTAATTTGAATTTTGAAAACCTTATATTATTCACTATTACACATTTGACATATCTTCCTAAATATACACACGTTTCTGATAATCCTTAGAAAACAAAATTGCAAGGCGTTTCGATTTTTCTAATGAGAAGTGTATTTTGTAGCTGAAAACGATACATACATAATTTATCGACATCAAAAAATAGCATTTCGGGAATAATTGGAAGAAAGTCAGTGTTCGATAGAGAGAGAGTGCCATTCGCTTTAAAATAAACAATACAATATTTATTTTAAACATTCCTCGCTAGACCGAACGCATCGATATTAGTTAACTTTAGCTTTAATTCTATCGTGGTTTACTCGGCGCTCAGGCGTCGAGTAAACCACGACGCGAGTAAACACAAGAGTGATAACGCCGAACTCACTGGAGCTACTTCGTGGCTCGGCCAGGGACGGGTGGGGCGGGGGTAGTGGGGGTAGTGGGGGAGGGTGTACCTGGGCGCGTCATGCGGCGGCGACAGCTTGGGCTGCGCCTGCGGCGGCGCGTCGTAGGCGTGGGTGCGGCGCGGGCCGCCCGCCAGCGTGCGCGCGCGCGGCTCCAGTTTGGGCGCCGCGCCGCCCGCGCTGCTGGCGCGCGCCGAGTGCGCCACCTGCCGACAGCGCGGCGTTAGCGACAGCAGTGGTACACATTGGAAACTATTTATACGTACACATATTGATAACTCACTTGTCATTATAAACCTTTGAGGATGCCGTAGGGCGAAACCGGTCAGGTGTAATAAGCAATAATGTGGAAAAGTACAAGTGAGTTATCAATATGTGTAACAACAAATTCCAGCAAGTGCCATCAATCTACAGTATAAATAGTCTATTTATACGTATTCATTCTATATGCATATATAATGTATTTAAGTTAATGGTCAAGAACCACTACCTATTATGTTGTGCACAGTAGGTAATAGCTCACAATTATGTGCTCACTCACTATTTTCCATTCGTATTGGTATGAACTATCTACTTTATGTATATATTTATTTAATACATGTATATGTGCTTGTATATCAGTATTTATGTTGATAATTTTTTGTGTAAAGCCGTATATTAATTTTATTTTACTTTCTTTTGTTTTAATACACTATCTATTTAAGTTTAATCACTAACTACACCATATCTTTAGTTTTTATAACATTACTGTCCATCCCAAGGTTGCCTGAAAGAAATCGCTTCAGCGATAAGGCCGCCCATTGTACACACAGCGTCAGAGAAAACAGACCCCCTCAATACTTAAAGAATATCGCCGCGGGGGTTCCTTTTCTCTGAAGCTTACCGTACATTGAACTGTATACATGCTACCTACTTGTCCTACTGTAAATCTGTTGGTGTACAATAAAGAATTATCTATCTATCTATGCTGTAACTCCTCATCTTTTTCTCCCTTCCCTGAAACCTGTCCAATGTTACATGTTCGAGTCAATCACTGAACAAATAATCATGTCAGCGAAATTGCGACACCCCCCGATATGCCTTGAATATGTTATGTGTTACCTAAGGAACACAGTCAGTACGCTTTCGGATAGCATATCGGGCGCGACTCAATCTTATCCCATTTACCTCATTAGTTTTAATCGTTATTCCAATTATACCGAAATCCCCCCAAACGTAGGTCCTTCGAGCTATCAGGACAGGACAATTACCCATTGCTTGTATCTACTAAACGTGCCATGTGAGTGTGTTTTTGGGCCTCAATCCTGGTCAGTACTTCCGTCGGTGATTCTATTCCGTTTCTAGATGCACAGTACCGTCGGTATGTCAATGTGTATTAATTAGTACATAATACGGCGAGTAACAAACCTGCATTTGCGCGATCCGCGCTGTGTTTTCTTTGATTGACGCCGAGTCGATTGTATTCTGAAATAGTTAGTATAGAAAGTTGAATATACACAAAGTCTTCTAAAATACATCATTTAAAGTTACAAATGACAGATAATACTGCAATATTCTGCCACCAGAGTACAGCACTAGCATAAATAGTAAATATTTTGAACAGATCGTTCAAAGCGTTTATCGCCACCATTTTGGCAATAACAAATAACTAACAAGTGGCAATACAAAGTTTGTACACTCATTTTACTGCATATACTAGTGGCGCCCTCTATGCCTAGTGTGCCTACCTCTGCGTAATATCCTCTATTCATTTCAAAAATCTATCAATATAAAAACCTATTTTTACTAAACATTCTTATAGAATAACGTGTTAACTGTGATAATAAGCTATTTGAATATTTTTTATTATCACTCTATAATAATATAATGAACTGCTAAAATAAAATATTTTTACGATAAATAGTTTTAAGGGTATTTAATTTTGAAGCAACAGAAACACACGTACTTGTCTTTTGAAATTGGATGTGGTGGTCGTCGCTGTAGAGGTCGTGTTGTTGGCAACTGTCGTGGTCGTGCCAACTGAAATTATATATACACAATTATATTAATCTTTATAAAATACGCCGGGAAATTTAAAAAAAAACCCGACCTGACATTCCTACAGATTTCAACTATGACGTTTGCAATGTGTCACTCCTCTATGTGTCAAATGGCATTCGAAATTCAAATTTAAAATTGACATCAATAAAACGTCATATTCGAAACGGTTGTTTTAAAAGAGACTGACGTAAAATTTGTACCCAATACAAATAATCTGAGCAGCAAGTTCTTATACTTCGAAGGTAGTAAACTCGCTTTCCCCTCTGGTGTTAGAACCGTGACTAGACCAAGATACCCGCTTACCATCAGGTTTACTTCCTTAGTAGTATATAGGTAAAAATGAGGCATAAAACCTGCCTTGAAATTAATAAACCTAAGAAGATATTATTGATGACTCTGTGTAAAGGACATATGAACTGTTGCTGATTAGATTATTTTAATTCACCATTATACATACAGAATTTAAAATCCAGAGGAAGTACCCTGTAGTTACGCCTACCACAATGCTGTAAAGATGTTCAGCATAATTCGTAACGCAGCTGCTTGACATAGAAGTTCATTATAATTACAACACAGAAGTTAAAAATTACAACCAATCGCGTCAAAACTTTGTGCGAGGCGAGTTGTCACAACTGGCCACTAGTAGGGTAGTTCCTCTTAATTTTATATTTCGTTGTTAAACACAATAGCCGTGCTCACTAAAACCGTTTAGATTCTTCGCAGGCTCCAAATCAGACTTGGACCATACTCGAGCACTTATTAGAAAAGAGAATTAAAAAACCGATAAAGCAATTGACTCTCTTCCAGAAGTCACCACAAACAAGTGGTATTCTAAGCTGAGTGTGGTCCAACTCTTAAAGTGTAAGTGCTTTGTAACGGTTTAGAAGCGTAGTGGTATTTCTATATTTTTTATGTAACCGGGGTTTATACCCGCCCCTCGTGATGTGTACAGAAAGTGCCAGTAAATTTCCGAATCTCCTGTCAGACACTAAATGCAAATAATTACAAACATGTTACAAAGGCACTTTATGTATTGTTTCAGTGCATGTAGTTCACTTTGATATTACAAGGTAATTAAAAATTGAATGCTTCTAATTGAGATCGCAATAGCGTTTTTATCGAACAAAGACTTAATTACAAAAATAACGCACACTTTTAGAATATTTGCCAAAGTCAATGTCTGATTTAAGTTAGGGTGATAGTTACGCCCGTTTACTTGGAAAGTATCATTATTATATAGTATTCAGAATGGCGCTATTACGAATGAAGTAATCTCTTTATTTTTACTTCATGTCATGTGACAAGTAAATCAATTTCTAATATTTAGTGCATATTGAGTGCATATGGAATGAATAATATTTTAAAAATATTATGGTATCCATTGTCCTTTTTAGAGAAATACACATATTCAATTCAATTCAATCGTTTATTTGCTTCGAATTCGGTTATAGGGATTGTATCTTAAAACTAGTAGGTACAGCATATTCTGCTCCATAGAGCGTGCAAATAGTAAATATAGAACATGAGTGTATTTTAATAATAAAGTGAATTAAGTGTGACGGATATTTAGCACTGTGTTATTAACGTGAATTTAATCTTGTTTTATACCTTACTTAATTACAATAATTTTGATACATAACATAACATAAACTCATGCCTATATTTCCGAAGGGGTAGGCAGAGGTGCTAGCGCTTACATTTCGCCAGTTTATGTTTAGGTCCCAATGTACTAGGTGGCGAGCCTATTGCCATTAACCGGGCACATATATGGCATTAATTCGATATCCGATTAATAATTTTGACTGCGATAAATATAATAGTCTCACAACCACACAGTTGTTCCTCTATTTGGATTAATGATCAAAATTTTGATGATGTCCCCGATAATATAAAAAACCATAAAACCAAGTTGGTTGTTGGCAAAATCGTCGATATCAACACTCAAACCATGGTACCATTAAATCACACAGATTTTCAGTCAATTTTAACGCAGCCTGTAGTAACAGATGTATATTTTATCAAGGCGATTAAAAACGTTAATTCTGGCTAATCAGTAATTTGGAATTATATACTAAAATGTCCAATTTTTCACCTGTTAAATATAAAAGTCACGATCACATAGGGACCCTTCACCAACACAGAGGAGTGAGGTATTAAACCGCATGTGTTATGTCCATCATCAGTACCCATGATATGTGCGTTCTGTGATATGTAATTAAAAAGCGAATTTGTGTGATGCCAGAAATCTACATGTCCCATAATTTAGTAGCAATGTAGTTATGCTGTAAAGCAAGCCACACCAAATCGTAAGTCTTGCAGAACCTTTCCATAATGTCCCTGATAATTTGACAGTACAATTTTTTTGGGTAAAAGTTAATAATTTGCCAAAATTTAAGAAATTCCGAATAAGAAAAATAAAGATGACGATGCTACATATAGTTAGTTCTGATACAAATAATGAATGTCACCAACTTATTGGAAAATACATGAAATATGGTATGTGTAACGTTACACTGTATGTGTTTGATAAGATTGTTTGTTGTTGACAATTGAACATTGTCTGTAACAAATTAGGTACATAGCTAGCG
Organism: Eilema griseolum; assembly: GCA_963662185.1. Taxonomy (NCBI): domain Eukaryota; kingdom Metazoa; phylum Arthropoda; class Insecta; order Lepidoptera; family Erebidae; genus Eilema; species Eilema griseolum. The sequence goes on from OY759255.1 coordinate 2,509,077, forward strand.
TAAAATGAATATGAATAATTTAAAAGTCACTATAATTCTTTTTTATTTCATGTCAATACAAAACTAATATTCGACAAAAATCTCACTATTTATCTGTAACATACGGTAATTGAAATATTTTTTTGTAATTTAGCAATGAAAAGGTATCTGCATTTAAAGAAACGCGAACTCTTTCCACTGATCTATAGTTCTTTCGACGAGCCATGTCTACAAAACGTTTCTTGCGCATAAAGTTGAATACCTTAGAAATTGTGTTTTGAACATTAAACATACTGCACCAAGAGTCATTATTGTATGTCTATTTGACCTTTCAAAAAGAAATAGAGTGGAAAGAGTACAATAACAATGTGCTTTTTGCTTTTAGCAGAACTGATAGGTGATAAAATATAAACCGAGTGCTCCTACACCATAATAGTGCTGTATCAATATTTGCATGTGTGTGTGCGTGTGTCACGTGTGTGTGTGGTGGCGATATACTGCGTGTGTGCGTTATGTACAGGTCGAACCGGTGAAATAGGCAAGTCATTCAAATTCTAACTTACATGCTGATACTGAATTTGGGGATCTTAAGACAAGGTTCCGATTCATCAAATGTGTATATTTTCCTACAATATAGGAATATATATTTTAGATACATAAATGTGGAGGAGAATGGGATGCGGTATATTTGTTTACCGATGTATATTTAAAGGAGTTGCTATGTATTGCGAGTAGTGTGTACATGTGTTTTCATAGAGATAGGTGTGGACGGAGGCTGTAGGTAGTATATGTACTTATAGTAAAACAAAATTACTGGTTCCTGTGCTAGTATAAAACATGTAGCAGGGTATAATGTCTCTGTCCAGTGAGGATACAGCAAAATCAAAAATAAAGTAAACTTACTAATACTTAGAACTACTTATATACGGGGACATGCTTGTATATGGGGCGATGATACAGAGTTCTGTCTGTATGGAGAGATGTGCTCGTATAGGGTCATGTGTGTATGCAGAAATATTTGTATCTCAGACAAAGGAATAACATAAACAGAACGCATAGAAGTAGCACGTAAAGTAGCATATAGCAATACTACAAAATAGTATTATCTCGCTCGCACTTTTTGCGTGCACGCACGAGTGCGAGCTAAATAGTACTACTTTAGTATCAGGTAATGCGGCTTCTAACGCTAGTTCTGTCTATGTGATGTATGTGTGTGTGTGTGTGTATATGTGTGTGTGTTTGTGTGTGCGTGTGTCGTGTACCTTGCGTCCGCAGCACCTCCGCGCCGGAGGAGGCGCGGCGCGAGGCGGCGGGGCGCGCCGAGGCGCTGCTGGAGCGCTGCACGCCGCGGTGCGACGGCGACCCCCCCGCGCCCCCGCCCGCGCCCGCTCCCCCGCCCGCGCCCGCACCCGCGCCTGCGCACGCCGCCGCGTTAGCGTCGCGCACGATCACAACCGGACGCTACCCACCTACTCATTTACCCACCTACCCATCTACTCACATACCTATCTACCCACCTACCCATCTATCCACCTACCCATTAACCGACCTACCCATTAACCGACCTACCCATTAACTGACCTACCCATTAACCGACCTACCCATTAACCGACCTACCCATTAACCGACCTACCCATTAACCGACCTACCCATCTACTCACATACGCATCCACCCACCTACCCACCTACCGCGGTTTTGTAGCCCCATCGATTCGCTTCGGATTGATTTCGTTTAAGTTTCCTTGGGACTTTCCGAATATCGTTACTTGATATTTCTGTTGGTACAGCTATTAATCCCGACTGAGGAGTTACAGTGATAACAATTCGAAGACCAATCCCTTGATGCTTTACACGTGAGCTGAGTTAGAGAAATGATAAGACTATGAAATTCAAATAATGAAAAAGGATTACTCGTAAATGTTTCACCGTAAAATGAATGAGAACGGTCTGAAGGATGAGAGTACTAATGACTCCACATGATACAAAAAGTAATTAAACTGTGTATTTGTAAGGGTAAAATTATATTAGTACAATAATCACTGGTGATAATGAAATTTAAATAGCGACAGCTTTCTAATCAGATTTAAAAAGACGGATAAATTCACGTATAATTTCATAAACTTCAAGGGGTAACCCATCTCAGTAACACAGAAGAATTGAATTCCTAGAGTTTTAAATTTCTTAGCTGAGTAAGTCCCGTTGTGATCGATTTGCGATACGTACAAGCACACAATACACAATAATAATAAAAAGCAATATTATAAATGATTCAAATTAGGAGTAAAAGATAGAATATGACAGCATTTACGGTATCCAAAGACGAATGTAACTCTAGTCTGTTTAATTTAAATTGTCTTTTCGCGCCTTTATTACAATAATATAAAAAGCCAGATATATATATTAAAAATACTCATTAAAAATAGGTCTATTTTCCGAAAAAGATACGAAAAGATGAGTAATTTTATGTATAAAGGTGAATTATATTATTGTACAGAAATATAACATCCTGAGAATCAAAGTGACACAAATCGTAGCTTTGGTTTGTTAGAGTTATTAAACGCACATTACCGACTATTATCACTAATAATATCTCTTGTAATTATTTTATTTAGAACTAATCAAACTTTCAATTTAAAAAATATATATGAAATAAATATATACTAATAAATTGACAAAACACTAGATGCTAGGTAAATAATTAAATTCAATCATAACTTTGACATTTCTTATTAGGTATATAAATTGTATTTGACTAATTTAATGATTATTTTGCATGGAGGTGTTTATTATGTTTAGCACGGAAATACTGACATCTAATGTTATGAAATTTTCTGTATTAAATTGCAAATTCTTAGCTTCTAATTATTTTCTAATAAACAAATATCGTCATAATATGTGTGACGTTATTGCATGCCAATCTGGCTGAAATATGGTGGAACCTAAATGTATTTACCTGTAACCTGTAACCTGTGTTACCCATATATCGCAATAAATAGATTTGATTTGATTTATATATTAATATCTATGAAATATTTCTATACACTGAGGTTCCATTAAATGGAATTTAAAGACAATCTCACGTTCGCGTACGATATACAGCTTTACTTAACAGAGTATTTTACAAACATAATAGCAAACTGGAAGAATATTTTTTGATTCAATCATATTTTCTTTGGTGTCACTTTGCTAGTCGGGGGATGCAATATTTGCTGACATAAACACACAAAACATGACATGAACAAAACTGACATAATCGCCATGTATTTTGCCCAGACAGTACAATAATGGTTGATGAGAAATGGATACCGAGTTAGAGAAAGCTAAGCTGAACCAAAATTACTTGTGTAAGTTGTATGATATTACTTTTATGCCATTATTCCCTAGCAATACAATGATGTTCTACTGCATATATCCCTGACGATGATAAAGACACCTCTAGTACATTGACAACAGCACAATCTTAATCCAATTTTTTAAAAATTAACAGATTACAACCCTTACAGATGTGTACGGCGTTTTGCAAAACGTGACATCATTCTTTATTTATGATATTTTAACAGTATCTCATCTGATGCCATATATAATAAAAAAAATACTGTTTTCGTGATTTACGATGGCATAACACAGTGAAATACAGTGTATAGATCGGTCGTTATTGACTTGAGTAAAATGTGTCGTTTTTGTTCCAAAATAATAATGTAACACTTTCCTTCAAGTACTAGTGGTGCCATCTATGTATTGGTCCCCGTTTAATGTTATGGCATGACTAGTCATGGGGTTTCAAATACGGATTTTATGCTACAATAATAATTACGAAAGCAATGACATCGGTTATTTAGTATTGCTTAGACGGTTTCACACATGTGAAAGTTTTCAATGTTACTGATTAGAATTAATTTAGACTGAATTAACAACGTAATACTTGTAAAAGTCAAGATCAATGTTTCTAGTTACACTCACAGCCAGACGCGCAGGCCAATAGGTGAAGCCTGCGAGAAAAGGAACTGGCGGTAAGGTTCACGGTCTCGCCTCCAGCCTGTACTAACTTTAACGGAAGTCACTCATAGGTTTAATCAATGCCTTCCAAGTACACTACCAGACAGGGCGAACGAAACTACAAAATGGTATCGATTTACGAGTACGACGCGACCGGCAGCGGCAGACTACACCGGTCTGTCTAGAGTGTGTGTGTGTATGTGTGTGTGTGTGTGTGTGTGTGTGTGTGTGTGCGGGAGGTACCTGCGTGTGCGGAGGGCGGCGCGCCGGGCGCGGCGGCGCCAGTGCGCAGCGACAGTGACGAGCCGGAGCGACTGCCGTCTGACTCGGGCTGCGGGGAGGAGTGTTTGATTAACACAGGAGCGCCTACAATATGGCGGCGTTACCGACACACCACGCTCTTATTCATTATTAGTATAATTTGACTTTAATGACTGTGAATACCGTTGGACTCTCCCAGTAGGGAGGGGACCGTGGATGAGCGAGCCGGCTTTAGTGGGTGATAATTTTCGACGCGTTTAGCGTTATGAAGCTCGAGGGGCGAGCTCTTCTATGAATTGGGTCTAACCACAGAACTTGAATATCAAATATGGTCGGATGGTAGTCGTTTCATGAAAGATATCAAATTCGTACATACATACATATAATCACGCCTTTATCCAGGGAGGATTAGGCAGAGGTGAATTAACACCCACATTTCACCAATCATCGAATTCGATCCCACGTATTGCCGTCTTCCGGGCACTATTTTTGACTCAAGCCATTCATCTGAGGCTGAGTCTGGCCTGTATATATCTGTCTGATATTAAACAACCTTATCCCTTAGTTGCGTTGTACGACACCACATGGTAAGAGATGGGGTGGTTCAAGTTCTACTCTGCCGGGAACCACACGGCTGTTATATGTAATATCAAATTCGGTCTTCACATAACTAAACTGAGAGCCGACTAAATTAACAAAACCCTCTGAGAGTGACGAGGATGATCTCGACCAGCTCGAGCATACTCGCACCATCTTGACGCCAATGAGGTAGTCTAAATAAAGGAGTGTCCACTTACGTCGGTACTTTTCCTCCCGAGCAGCAGGTACGTGGCGAACACATCGTCATACTTGGCCTCCGCCAGCGAGTACTCGATCTCTTGTCTGTTGTAACCCAAGCACACTAACGCCTCTGAACAAACATCACAACATATTCATCAGTACACACAATAATTATTAGCACTGGATGACCATGTATAACATGTTTTATTAGTATAGCTAAAACATGTAATTAAATGTTGTGTCAGTCAAACAAACTAAATAATGTTCGCTCATTGGTTTAAATCGGATAAAAACCAGTAACCAATGAGCGTTTGAGAAACCAGAAGGCACTCATAATTCATTCAAAAGATTTGATTTAACATAAAAATAAAATAGATCAGTAAAATATTAGAATTAATTGTAAATAAATAGATTCACATGACCATTAATTAATAAAAATTAAATGTGAACAAAAATAATGATTAGAACAAAACGATGCTGTATGAGTAACAATTTAAAATGAGAAAGATATTGAAATATACATTACACTTGACTAAAACCTAATTTACAACAAACATAATAATGACACTAATACACGAAAGCCTTAAATATTAATGCATTAACATTTAGACACAAAGCATAACATGACGTGCAAACATTTAAATGTAAAAAAGAACTAAAACCAACCCTTGGAATGCAAATAATAAGTCCTAATGATTCTGTCTTATCGTAACGTCCTTTATAGCAGTTCTGTACGAAGCTGCTAAGCTACATAGCGCTTAGCATGAGAACGTTAACAGCTTGTATAAGCAAAAGCGAGATAAACCATTGTAAGGACGGTATTTGGTAGACTCATTATAAATTGTAACTTTCGTGAAGGCACTTCTGGTCATAGATAGCGGGTTGCTGATCAGTCCAGGGTAAGAGAAGCCCTTGTAAGGATAAAGGCATTAAATTTATGAGCATTAAGCTAGAGCTAAGTTTTAGAGATTCTGGTCGATGAACGACTTCCGCCCCCCATGAGCGCAGGCCTGGGGGTGACAGGTGGAGCCGCCTGTCACCCGCAGCAGGAGCAGGCCGCGGCGCGGCGGCGGCGCGTCTCCCCGTTTCCGGGGTCAAGTTGGGGACTCTGCGGTCCCCACACCCGAGAAGAGGGCCAGATCGTAAGAGATGGCCCTGGATCGGCCAGGGTGTGAGGGATATGCCTGTCAACCTCACCTTCGGCAACCAAAAACGACCCACAGGCGGCGTGCGTTTTGGTCGGTTCAAGTCCGACATAACCTCTTCCACCGGCTCCGGTGGGAGGGTATCCGTGGGATTTTGCGCAGGCAAAAAATAAAAAGCTTTAAGTGAGATTGGAAGATCTATTAATTTCAGTATAAACCTTTACGCGAGGTGAGTCTGTCAAAAGGTTTGCTGGGAGAATACTCAATATTGAGTTAAGCTCGCCTTTGTACACCAAGATGTATTTGTGATTACCTGTTGATGTATTATTTTCTTGTGTACAATAAAAATTAAAGAAAGAAAACAAAAGGTTTTGGCGATTAGAATGCCATGAGCATAAAACATACATAAACTTAAAATCAAATATGTTTGTATTCGTGAGTAAAATAACATTTGTGAATATCAAAATTACTGCTTCTACATTTAGACTCACAGTCAGATTAACAAAGAATCTGTAAATATATTTATGTATAATAATAGGTCTTACGTTATATGAAACTTTTTTTAGAAGAAATTGAAGGAAACTCAATTATCAGTATTATCATTTTAGCATTCTTTTTTAGGAATGACAAATCTAAATTTTATGATTTTTTTTTGTGTATGAATGAGACAACATTAATCTAACAAACACTTTTATAACATTTTTGAAAAGTGACAGCTATAAAAAAGTAATACGAAATTTATCATCAAAATGGATAGCATTTAGGAAGTACTTTTTTTAAAGATCGAATTTAATTTATCAAGCGGCCAATAAAAACAAAATTTACTACAGAGTTGTAAAATCTTGAAATCAACTTTCAAACATAATAATAAATAATGGAAATAGCTATTAAATTACAGGAATAACGAACTCATGAATCTGTAAGAAAATTTCAGCAATTTCATATGTAATAAGAAATTGCCGCAGAGCGATAAGGCCGCCATCTGTTCGTACCACAAACCTTATATATCATATTGTAATGTAATATGTTATTGGTGTACAATAAAGACGTTTATTATTATTATATGGGTATGAAAACAGCCTTACAATAATTGACCGATACCGATGCGATAATATCTAGAAAATACAATTTGAAACTAACACCGCTAACTGCGATAAACGTACAACAAGACAGAATGCAATTATTCTACTCCCCACATTGAACAGACAACACAACAATGTAACACAGTGGTGACCCCCTGCTCACGTACCAACTTGCGCTGTGCCAATAGTTCGCATGGAATACAAGAGACAACATTTTTTTACCAAATTAAGGGTTAACCAACGAATTAGCGGAATATAGCACTTGTTATTAGCCATTAAATAACGTGTTATAGCATGCTGCGGTGGGACTCTTGTCAAAGCTTCGCTCGGGGTCAACTGTACAGTTATTTATGACATTTTTGAATATATATATCCATAAATAGCAATGGTAGCCGTGATGGTAATACTGCGGTTATATTGCAATACCAGCAATGCCATTATTGAGAGCACCGCAGATAAAGCACCCATAGAATGTTGTTATTGCTCTTACTACAAAGATTCTCGTAAAGAGAAGTTTAATTCGACCAATTCTTTCAATTCGGAACTTTTATGTCTTTGTTGCAATCGCCGAAGTGCAGAAGAGCATTATGTCGAAGTGGCGCAAACTAAACCACGCTTTTGAATGAACGCCGCTCGAGGCGTCTTGTTCGCTCTGGGAGAAGTGAAGAGGCCACTAGTCTTTTTGTTTTTATACCACTTAGTTGGCAGACAAGCACACGGCCCACCTGATGGGAAACGGTTACCGTGGCCTATGGACGTATGCAGCACCAGGGGTGTCACACTCGCGCTGCCGACCATGAAGAAACCTTCATATGCCCCTCTTGAAGAACCCTCTCACTAGTATGTTGTGTTAGATGTTCTTCATTTCTTTCCATTTTCGGGTTGATATTGTGTTGACGGACATTCAAAAATGAGTAAATAAAAATTAAATATACGTATAACAGCTTTTGTATAACAGAATCCGTGGTTTGAAAGAACTGTGCGAACTAAACTTCAGCTATATAACAATTGTCAATAAGTAGTTGAACCCAAAGTAATAGGTTAAAGACCACAAGTGCCCACAGCCCTCGTCATTCACTGGTCATAACATTGCCTGCAGCCCGCGTGCGGCGCGCACTCAGCAGCCCACTGGCGACTGTAGATGTAGATCGAATTCTTTTATTGGTACATTACTAGTATCACTCTTCTAGACAATTTTAACAGGCAGATCTTTAACAATTCGTCTGAATGTTTGTTTTATATATATAAATTATCTTAGCGTTATGATTGGTTGCATCTGAGCAACGCCTTGGAGCCCGCGGTTCGTTTACTGTTTCTCGTCCTTTTGATTCTCAGGTTTCTCCCAAACCCGAGAATTAAACCTGTGTTAGAGCCTTGTTCGACTTGCAGGTGAATTAGACGCGGACTTCAAAATTATTTCAATGAAATCAATCTTTTAATAAGCTAAAAACATCTCATTAGAATTTGAAAAAGAGCAGCCTTTTTAGTTCATGCACGTCGACAGTGTTCGTGGTGAGTGCGCGCGGCGCGCGGGCCCTTCCGGAATAGAATGAATAGTACATACTGTATGCTCTCTCACCTATCCGCTTATGGTCCTTGAAGTCCTGCTGCGGCTCCACGTAGGGCCGCAGCTCGTCCTCCTCGTAGCCCGTGTTCATCCACTTGTCCCTCATTATGCTCTCGAGGGACGCCCTCTTCGCCGGGTTCAGGACTAAGAACTTTTTGAGGAGGTTTTCGCAGTCGGTTGACATGTAGAAAGGTATTCTGAAACATTTAATACGAAATATGTTTAAAAATAATATTTTTGATACATTTATCCAACGCTTTATTAACCATGCTGCTCAAAGAATCAATTTCATTTATTCAGTTTCATATATAGGTGATATATAGTGATACATATATATATATGTATTTACTTTTTACCAATTATTACCATGGCACACACCAATGACTTTTCAATGCTTTTCAAAGTTATATGTGTATTTATCACAGGTTTATAAGTGCCCGGTTAATGGCAACAGACTCGCCACCTATTACATTGGGACCTAATCATAAACTGGCGAAATGTGGGTGCTAGCACCTCTGCCTACCCACTCGGGGATATAGGCGTGAGTTTATGTTATGTTATGATATATATATATATATATATATGTAGTAGGGCAGTATGAGAGAGTGAGAGTGAGAGTGAGAGTGAGAGTGAGAGTGAGAGTGAGGGTGAGGGTGAGGGCGAGGGCGTACCTGTACTTGCCGCGCAGCACACGTTCCCTCAGCTCGCGCAGCGTGGAGCCGTCAAAGGGCAGCGAGCCCGACACCAGCGTGTACAGGATCACGCCCAGCGACCACACGTCCACCTCCGGCCCGTCGTACTTCTTGCCTGGGGGACCAGCGCCACGTCACACACTGCCAGCCTCTCGGGCTTGGCCCCTGGCGCCCTTGGTGGGGACCCAAAACAAAACTTTGTGTTGTGTTCCCAGCGGTGAGTAGGGTAGCCAGGGCTCAGTGGAGAATTTATGCTGCCAATGGAAGACTAAAGGCCTGTCCTGCTTTGTCTTCTACTGACGGCACAGAAACTCTGTACTTACAGGGTTGTCAGCGCGACTGTAATTCCTCTGGTGTTACAAACGTCCATAGGCCACGGTAACCACTTTCCATCAGGTATAAGTGGTATAAAAAAAACCCCATTCGGAACACTCTTCCATAGATTAGGTTAGATTAGGTTGCCTGCTAGGCGTCCTTCATATCATAGCACAGAAGGTAAAGCCTAGAGGCGGATCCTGGGCTCCAAGGTGAAGTTTGAACAACGTCGCTATGGTGAAGAAGTTACCTTGGAAGAGCTCCGGCGCGGCGTAGGGCGGGCTGCCGCAGAACGTGTCGAGCTTGGCGCCCGGCGTGAACTCGTTGGAGAAGCCGAAGTCGGCTATTTTGATGTTCATCTCGCCGTCCAGGAGCAGATTCTCCGCCTGCAACCAAGACGTCGTCATTTACATATTAACAATACACATATTGGCACAGACCTATGTCCTGCAGCGGACTGCCAGATGCTAATTAATTCATCTGATTGATTCCTCTGTGAATGAATTTTTAGAACATTTTATTTTTATACCACTTAGGTGGCAGCAAGCACATGGCCCTCCTGATGGAAAGTGGTTACCGTGACCTATGAACGTGTGTAACACCAGTGGAGTCATACCCGTGCTGCCGACCCTGTAAGAACAGAGATTTTCTGTGCCGTCAGTTTAGAAGACGCAGCAGGACAAGCCTTTAGTCTTCCAACTGACAACACACATTCTCCAGTGAGCTCTGGCTACCCTACTCACCGCTGGGAACACAACACAAAGTTATTATAGCCGCGGTATTCTATAGGGCGGAGATACTTCCATGGTCGGACTGCTCAATTGGGCGGAAATACCGCCGTGTCCTACCTCCTTAAATTATTTTGGTAATGTAAAGGCAGCAGGGAGATAAAGTCAATGCATAGATGTGCAGACACATATGCAGTGACTGTGCGATGATTTGCACTCATTACTTCATATGTATGTAGTACAAACACATTTCAATGAGAAATTCTCCTTTGAGATTGATTTTCTCATTTGATAAACTATCTTTTATCTTTATTTTTAAATATATTCTACAACATTCTACACAACGCTATCTAGACCCATGGTAAGCATAGTTTTACTAGCTTGTGTTATGGAATCTAGAATACGAATAAACATACTTAAATACTTTTTTTTTGTAAATACATACATATTATATATAGAAACACCCAGACCAATGCAAATACCCATAGTCATGCATACAAATATTTGCACTGAGCGGGGATCGAACCCGCGCCTCCTGCGTAGCAGTCGCGTTCACTACCACCACGCCACAGAGGCTGTATTCTTTTAAATGAAGTTTCAAAGCATTTATTGTGCTAACTATTCAAATCGGTTAAGATATAGTCGATATAGAAAAAAATCTTTCCAGACAAGATTCGAACCCGCGATCTTTCTCTTACAGGGGAAACGCTCTGACCACTAAGCCACAGAACCTTCGCCTGAAACCATCCAAATTCTTCTATACATAATTATATCCGTCTTATGGTGACGGTTTCGGATGATTGTTCTGTGACTTAGTGGATAGAGCGTTCCCCATATAAGGGAAAGATTGCGGGTTGAATCCCCACGGTACCCTAGTGGTATGGGTAATGGACTGCTGAGACGAGGTCTCGGGTTCGATCCCAGGTTTTACCATGGCACACACCAATGACTTTTCGATGCTTTTCGAAGTTATGTGTGTATTTATCGCAGGTTTATAAGTGCCCGGTTAATGGCAATAGGCTCGCCACCTATTACATTGGGACCTAAACGTAAACTGGCGAAATGTGGGTGCTGGCACCTGCCTACCCCTTCGGGGATATAGGCGTGAGTTTATGATGAATTCCCGCCTGAACCGATTTTTTTTTCGATATCTTGATCGATCTAAACTATGTTCTTGTTGTCGTCAACTGGATTCTTTTGGCTAACTTTAAATTTTTCATTCCCCAGGAATATTGCTTCGTCCTTTTTTATATCATTTAGGTGGCAGGTAAACACACGTCCCACCTGATGGAACAGATGGTTACCGTGACCACTAGACGTGTGCAACAGCAGAGGAGTCACACTAGTGCTGCGGCTCTGTAGGCACTTCTTAATCTATTGGTGTACAATAAAGAATTATCTATCTATCTATCTGAATATTATGTTTGTTATTTTATCGCGCTGGTGACGCAAGTACCTGTAACAACCATAGACTATAGCTACGTTACCTTGAGGTCCCTGTGTATGATGCGCTTCTGGTGGCAGTACTGTACGGCGGACACGATCTGACGGAACTTGGCGCGCGCCTCCTTCTCCTTCATGCGCCCGTGCAGCACCAGGTAGTCGAACACCTGCAACACGCAGTCAACTTTAGGATATAGGTTCTACGAGGAGGAGAGACTGGATGGGTGTATATAGCAAGCTGATACATCTGCCGATCAACAAACGAAGTTCTAGCGCAGGCTTTCTTCTCGGAATTGGAATGTCTCTACCAAGGTGAGTGTTTTGATGAGCTCTTCCAACTAATCCCACCCTCTCCTTTCCTACATAGGGTAACACTTGCAGGGCTTAAATGTCAACCTCACACTGTGCAGAATATAAGAGCTAGAACCAAGCGGTTCGGCGACTCTTTTCTTTGCCGTACCACCAATACCTGGAATTCATTACCAGCTCACGTGTTTCCTGCTTCCTACAGTCCCGGGTCCTTTAAGCGGGGCGTGACAAAGCATCTGATGAGGCCGCCAAGCTGAGTGCCACCATTGTAACATTACTTAGTGTCTGTAATGGTGACCCTCTTTCCTGAGACTTTGCCTTTAGTTTACCATCAGGCGAGGTGAAGTCAAGTTGGCGTGTCCAGTACGATAAAAAGGAATGTCAGTTGGGACTTTCTACATTAAAAGCCGTATAAACCAAAATAAAAAGAGCAGAGGGGAACAACGCTAAGATGTCGATGCTGAAGACCCACCTCTCCACCGGACGCGTACTCCATTACGAGGTACAGCGTCTTCTCCGTTTCGATCACCTGGAACAGCTTCACTATGTTCGGATGGTCCAGCATCTTCATTATCCGGACCTGGAACACGGGCATTTTTATAATTAGTACAAGCGATTGTGATTATAATTTTTGGTTGGCTGTGGCAACACACACCATGGGACTTTTCGTCTATGTATGTATATGGTAAGAGAGGCGCCATGAGTGTAACTTTTTCCAAGTCTCTCTAACTTGGATATCCAAGTGAGGGATTCACTTGGATATCCGCGAACAAAGACATGGATATTCGTCATGTCGCTAGTATTTACGTCACTGAGTTTCCTAATCAGATTGGTTGGTGCCCGCTTCTATATCTCCAAAGTACTGCCTCCATTGACCTCCAATGGTTGAAGCCAATGGAAGAAGAGTAGGGTAGCCAGAGCTCAGTGGAGAATTTGTGCTGTCAATGGGATGACCAAAGGCTTTTTCTGCTTTGTCCTCTACACTGACGGCACAGAAACTCTGTGCTTACAGGGTTGGCAGCGCGAGTGAGGCTTCTCTGGTGTTACACACGTCCATAGGCGTAACGTACGTCACATCACGGTAACCACTTTCCATCAGGTGGGCCGTGCGCTTGTCTACTACATAAGTGGTATAAAAATAAGCAGGTTGTGTATTGTTATTTAAAGTCAGTCAGTCTTTATTGCCTTTGTGTTTATCTATTTTTAGGGTTATAAGAAGCCTATACCTGGGCTGCTATAATTTACACAATAACAATGTCCCAATATTACCTCTCTGAATAGCTTCTGAAGCGAGCCAGGGTTGAGTTGTGTCTTGTCTATAATTTTGATGGCGACCTCCTTGCCGGTGGGCACGTGCTTCGCTAGCTTCACCTTAGCGAAGTTTCCCTTACCGATTGTCTTTAAGAGCTTGTACTTTCCTGGAAAAATATAGAAGAAACATTACATAGTTATATGGAACATCTTCACGATCACACAGTTATTATAGTTCTGGAGGAGGTAATTCACGGCGGTATTGCCACCCAATTGAGCAGTCCGACTGGGGAAGTACCTCCGCCCTACAGAATACCGCGGCTATAATAACTTCGTGTTGTTCCCAGCGGTGAGTAGGGTAGCCAGAGCTCACTGGAGAATTTGTGCTATCAGTGGGAAGACTAAAGGCTTGTCCTGTTTTGTCTTCTACACTGACGGCACAGAAACTCTGTACTTACAGGGTTGGCAGCGCGACTGTGACTCCTCTGGTGTTACAAACGTCCAAACGCCACGGTAACCCCTTTCCAAGTGGTATATAAAAAAATAGTGGGCAAGAAACCACGTGTGCATCTAATAGTAAGAAAACTCTTCTGGTGCTTAATGAAAACTGACACTTTATTACTGACTTTTGGTTATTCATAATCTTTAGGAAGGAATCGTATATATTATTTGATAGTACCGTTAAGAAGTAACAAATTCTGTGAAGTAATGACAAGGATAGGACCGCTCTTTCCTCAAGTTTGCGCATAAAACTAGTGGAGCAATAAAACTTCATAGCTCTAACGGCACGAGTGCTGCATCTATATAGTTTACTTTAACTATATCCATCTGTAATAGAGCGCGAGCCGACGCTAAACAAAAGTGTATTAAGGCTCGAAAGTTGCTTCCCGGAACTTGTATATGGGTCAGTGAGGCTGCGTCCGGGCCAGCATCGATCGCGTCGATCCACTCAGTTATGCTGGAGCCGAGTTACCTGGCCAACAATTAGATTGGACCTCCGACCACAACTGAGTTGGGAAAAGCTTTCAATTAAAGAATAATGATGAGGGGGTACCTACCAATGTGTGGTTCCTCGGAGGTCCGCGAGCGGGAGGACACGCGCGCGCTGCCGCCTGACGTGCCGCCGCCGCCCGCGCCCGCCGACGACTCCGATGCGCTCTGCAATACACAGGAATATTGTGTTTATGACAATAGTAGGTGCTACTTAATACCTAAGGTCCAGAAGCCGCACTATGGCCACACCTAGGAGCCTAATACAGGTGGGAAATATTACTATATTTCGCCTAGAGGTAAGCTAATGAAGATGTCCCATGGACGAGCCTTTTCACAATATCGGGATTGTAGCGAGAAAGAAACACAGTGTTGTTCACTTGTGGTTCCCGAGACCAATTTGAAAAGTTCTCAAGCGTTACAATAAGATACAGTCAACAAAGGATATAAGCATACGCCCTTCTGTGATACTTTTATGGAAAGGGGTATACTTATAGCTGTTGTAGATGTACTAGCACATAAGTGAGTGTATAATCGGCGTAATGGTTTAATTTGCATAGTCACCTCGCCGGTAATGGTCTCGAGTAAAGCGGATTCAATCTCTGTACGCGACAAAAAAACGCATGAGAGTGCAGTTCCGCGATTGTGCAGTTCAAGGTCGAGTTTAAAATGATTGTCAGATGTTTTTTTATCTGAACTCATTCTGCGGTAACCCTTTCCGCGAATCATCAATATGAGTTTATGATTATGCGGATTTGATATCTTGCTTCGGTTTTGTACTACGTACTATTTATCGCACAGGGCATATCACCTTGATTAGGGTGGCTAAGTGGAAAGCATAACTATAAACTTTTATATTATAACTACTCTTTAAAGGTACCAGACTGTTGGTACAATACGCATATGAAGTGAGAATGCTCTACAAAACCGAAACATGCCGATCTAATCCGAACTCACACTTGTCTTCTCGACGTTCTAAGTAAAAGGTCGGATACTCCGAAGTCTCACAATTAATATAAACTGAAAATAACTTGATCTTGTCAGTATCAATCACCTCAATCATACCCAAATATGTACAGAACGTACCCACAAAAAAACTAAAATTAATCCTCTAACGCCCAGTTGCAACAGTCCGCTAACTAAGTCAGAGCCGTCAATAATTAATTCTCCGGGGGATAGACCCCTCACAGAGGGATTCATCACACTAATTAACACTCGTACCTACAATGTTTGACGGACTTTTTGCCCGTAGCTGTAAAGATATGTTTAGAGAGGCTTTAGAAGTTCCTGAAGAGTTTCCTTAACCAGTTTCTCGAGTCCATTAGATTAGTTAATTTTATCTTGCTACCCTTATCCTTTCTTTGGACTCAACATTCACTCCCTTCCCGGCCATGATGGCCATATCATCCTTCACAATTTCCATACATTTTGTATAAAGTTTGCCGTGCCCTTGGTAACCATCTACTGTCTTGCTTAACCTGGTTACAAGTAATGTGATAGGTTGTACGGAGCCTGTCGGAGCTTGCGCCGCTATATCTTTGGTAGCGGTTATGTACTCTTTAGGTACCTTTAATAATACATGTTTAAAGGTCTGCCTCAGAAATAATAAAGTTTAGTACGCAATAAAGCGATCCCCGAAGGACCTGGCACGTCGTGATTAGTTTACTTGGGACACTAATCACATATTCCCTGGAGAAATTAATTACGCACCGCTCGCGTCGTGCCGCGGTCTGCTCACTGTTCACACGAACGAGCAGTGGAGCCGTTTGTATCTGATGAATGTACATAAACTCACCGAAGCATAGTCCCATGGGTACTACACCTATTTAACCCGTGTACCTGATATTTTATTTATATCTGATAAAATATATTGTTTGTGGGACTAAGATGCCAGTCGTGTTGCAAATTCAGTTGAGCATTTTCGCAGTATTCTAAACGAATGTTGATGATTAAAGAATTTTTGGAGGATAATTAATTGTAATAAATAATTATCCGCCGCATCCACGACCAAGGCGGTGACTTCCGATCCGGGTCGTTCCTGGGGCAAAGGTTGGCTATTGCGATTCAGCGGGGCAACGCGGCCAGCATCATGGGCACCTTTGCGCCGGGAACGATGCGGAGTGGGTTGTTTGACGCGACATGATCGCGAGTTTGTTTCGTGTACTTATGTTTTGATTATTTTGTATGTGATAAATAAATAGATAAAAAAAAATATAATTATGTTAAAATAAATGAAATGCGTGATGACAATATAAATAATGATTGATAATTTACTACATAATTTTATATAACATGTGTGTGACGACCACTTATTTAGTATTGTATGCCCAAATGGCGAATCATAGCTGACCTCATTACTTTGTGAACATCCTATGTACCTATGGGTGACAATAAACATAATTTGATTTGATTTGAAACTAAAAGACTTTTACTTTATTAGGGTGTTTGGCTACCAAGTTTTCTTTTTCTCCCAAAATAGAAGAATTTCTGTTAATATTACCTATGTCAAAGCTGAGTGTGTTCTCTCCTCTGGCGGTGACAAGTCGTGACATCTTGTAGGCTGTGTATCTAAGTCGGTGTCGGCCTAATCCTACAACAAGTGCGGTCGTTCACCCCGTGCGCTGTGCCCGGGCGTGGTTTGATAACGTTACGACTTCGTTTATTAAATGTCTTATCCTATTACGTAGTGAATAAGAATAACTTATGAAAGTTTGCTAATACGTTTTAGATTGAGTTACGTTTGGATATTGACTTATTGAGCACACGAGTGGTGTTAGAGCGTTTGACTACTAAGTCGGATATCGCGTGTTCAATTCCCGCTCAATGGAAATATTGCGCAATACTTGAACGCATAATAATGTCCAGAATATACACGACACCATTTTAGATTTTGCGTATTTTTTTTATACCACTAAGTTGGCAGACAAGCACACGGCCCACCTGATGGAAAGTGGTTACCGTGACCTATGGACGTCTGTAACACCAGAGGAGTCACAGTCGCGCTGCCAACCCTGTAAGTACAGAGTTTCAGTGCCGTCAGTAGAAGACAAAGCAGGACAAGCCTTTGGTCCTCCAACTGACAGCACAAATTCTCCAGTGAGCTCTGGCTACCCTACTCACCGCTGGGAACACAACACGAAGTTATTATAGCCGCGGTATTCTGTAGGGCGGAGGTACTTCCCCAGTCGGACTGCTCAATCGAGCGGAAATACCGCCGTGTCCTACCTCCTTGTAAGACTACGAGTATAAGAAGAGGAAACACGAGAGCGATAGCTGCAGGACTAGTCTTAATTTAAAATTTCATACGTACTGTCCAAGGCACGACACCATCTTAATCTCCACATAACCATGGATACAAGAAAGTGGATGTGGCGACTCTTAATCTTGGGGGATCAAAGCCTCAAAACACGATTCATCACATCACCCGTATTGTGTACAAATTGGCGTGTAAACTAGTTCAATGGAGGATGGCGGGCGATTATCTATTAAATGTCATGTCACTTAACATTACTAAATACTAACGCACATACGCAGATCGTGAGTCATCTGGTCATCACTCATCACCGCCAAGTCCCACGTCTTGAGATGTTGGGATGATGAATGACTGTCAATGTTCATCCGAAGAGACTTGGCATGTTCTACACACACACACGTGTTACTATACCCGCCCGGGGCCTTTTTATTTCACGTGCGGAAAATCCCCACGGACACACCACCGGAGTCGGTGGGAGAGGTTATGTCAGGTTCGAACCGACTAAAACGCATGACGCTTATGGGTCGTTTTTGGTTGCCGAAGGTGAGGTTAACATGCATATCCCTCGCACCCCGGCCGACCCAGGGCCATCTCTCTCGATCTGGCCCTCTCCTCGGGTGTGGGGAAAACAGACCGCGGAAACGGAGAGGTGCGCTGCCACCGTGGCCTGCATCTACCAGGGTGACAGGCGGCTCCTCCGGTCACCCCAGGCCTGCGCTCATGGGGGGCGGAAGTCATTCATCAACCACACCCGGGCCCTTTAGCGGTGTATGGCAAAGTTTATTCGTACTTTAACATCAATAATACAAACTATACTTAGTTGTGGTCCAGATGGTGCAGTGTAATATTTCCTACAATAGTATTATTACATAGTAAAAAGCTAATGAAAGATAAACAGAGTTGGAGTTTCTCTGAAGTATAGAATTCGGAACGAGGTTATCCGACAGAGAACTAAAGTTACCGACTGTGTGTGGGCTGGCCACGTTTCTCGAAGGACCGATGGCCGTTGGAGTAAACGAGTCCTAGAATGGAGACCGCGAGAAGGTAAACTAAAGGTAGGACGCCCCCTAGCCAGATGGACGGACGACCTGAAAAAGGTGGCTGGGACAGACTGGATGCGGAAGGTGGAGGATCGGAGAAAATGGCGCACATTGGGAGAGGCCCTTGTCCAGCAGTGGACAGCGGTGGACTAATTGATTGATTGAAACAGAAGAAGAAGAACGCGAAGTGGGTAAGGACATAAGCATTTGGCGAGCTATTATCTATGTCTACCCACGTCACCTGCAGGGAAAAAAGCGTCAGAGACTGCTAACAGGCAGAGATGTCAACCCTGACAACTGTTTGCTCGTAAACATTCCGTAACATGTTTTTACGCCTTATAACATTTTATAGCACTACCAAAACAGTAAACCGTTTACGTCCTATGCTAAAATATACTCAACTACGTGCCCTCCCGGAGGACGGAACGTGTGTGGAATTGCAAGCCTCGTAAGGTTTACTACCCATGATTATAAATATTATTTAATGTCAATACGTGAGCCAATTAAAGCAACTTAATTGGAATGGCGTGTTTACGGTTATAGTACATACATAAAGTAGAGCCTCTTCTCTTTCCCATACTGGTTTGGTAAGGCCAGAGGCAAACGGTTGTCATCTCTGCCTGCCCCAGAGGAGAGGAGAGAAAACAGTTGGATCGCAAACTGACGGTACATTTCAACCACCTACTCTATTAAAATATACTTTTTTATTTATTTCGATAGCGGGAGTCGTGGATCATCATAGGGTAGGAACAAATGTTCTTTAGCACCAAATAAATCGCGGTAATTAGCTTTTTTTATAATATTTAAATTTTTGTATAATATTTACGTAAATTTTCGATAATTTCAAGTATTCAATAGGTTTAAAACTTGTCGTCTAGTAATTGCCTGGCCGCGTATTATCCTAATTAGATACAACATTGTAAGTCACTCCCTGTTCTGCTGACGTCTGCGTCATTTTGTTAGGTTTCTAAGTTGTTTTCCTGCAGCTAAACGCTTGTAAAAAATCACGGAGGACAATTTCTTGAGCTCCTTATTATACTCGTAACAAACTTCTTAAACTACCTACCCACAAAGTATCCTTTTGCAACGTTTTAATCATCATTCGCCTAGTATTGCAGTTTGTACTTAGTAGCTTGGGGTCTGCTTATTTCAGGCCGTCCAGACAGCGTACCCTGTTTTTCATTGGTGTGTCGCTTTTCTGGTAGCGACAGCCACCCGACCTCCCAACACTAAGAGGATATCTATTGTTTAGCAGGTGCACCCTCTAGCAGGGAGGTTAGCATGGGCCGGAAAGGTGTCGGTAGGGATTCACATTATGATATGTGTGACTAGTTGTTAGTGGAATATAGGTAATAATACACTTCTGCCTATCCCTTCTGGGACTTGAACAGGCGTGTCATAAACTATATTATGCGAAGGAACGAACTCCAATAACGCAAATTTCAACGGTCCTTTGCCCCGAGTCAATAAAACGAGATCGTCCATAGACAGCGCGGATCACGGCTGCCAATTTACAATTCTTTGTGAACACTTGTTTGAGTTGTGAAACGTCGGGCATTTGTACGAACAAAAGTTCCGAGTTTACTGTAATACTCCATCTTTTACTTCTACATTTAAATTGAAACAGAGCTGAAGTGATCAGGGGGAGGCGGAAGGGGAGTTTTGGGGATATAAATCCCCTGAAATTGGAAATATTAGCTACACATTAGTTTTCTGTTATTTTTTCACATGAATATTGTCATGATGTTTTGGTTTATTTTGGCTTCTATAGAAACGACCGAGAGGAAACCCCATACTAGAGCTTCGTCCATCGCTCGATTCAGGCGGTAGGTGTATCAGTTAGCAAGTGCGAAAATAACAAATTCGTAAAAATATATAACTCGTTCAGAAGTATCTTAAATTAATTGGTTAAATTATAGAAAGTGGCAAAACAGCTGTTTTTATATCTCAACAATTACATACATCAGCAGCGGATATCATTAAAACTTTCGAACAATTAAAACGACTAATTGATTACCCGAAGCTTGAAGGAATGGGTTTTACAATAAATTCATTGGTTGCAATATTTGTGAAGCCACATTTGGCAGTAGGTACTTCTCATTCCAGTTGTCCTTTCGTAACCTTCTTCTAATACTTTATACATTTGGTAGAGCTAGATCCAATTTTTTTTAGAAAGAGCATTAAAACCGAAATTATTATTATTCCCTTTAACTCCTTCAGCTAAGCTAAATTGCTTGTATTAGGAAATAATATAAGTTAGGTAATATTTATAGATTCAAACATATTAATTTCAATCACATATTATCATTATATTAATACAAACTATTGTGTTAATAAAAATAATGTCTGTCTGGACACCACAACATGCTATGTCAATATTGAAAGAATGGCTGTTCAAGTGTTCAGGCGCCACAGAATAGCATGATTATTATCTTGGCGTTGTGCCTGGTTACATCCGAGGCTTACAGAAACTGAATAAGAGTGGTCAGTCCCTTAGTCACTTCTACTGATATCCTGATCTGCCTCTAAGAGTTAAGGAGGTAGGACACGGCGGTATTTCCGCCCAATTGAGCTGTCCGACTGGGGAAGTACCTCCGCCTTACAGAACACCGTGGCTATAATTACTTTGTGTTGTGTTTCCAGCGGTTAGTAGGGTAGCCAGAGCTCACTGGAGAATTTGTGCTGTCAGTGGGAAGACAAAAGGCTTGTCCTGCTTTGTCTTCTACTGACGACACAGAAACTCTGTACTTACAGGGTTGGCCGCGCGACTGTGACTCCTCTGGTGTTACAAACGTCCATAGGCCACGGTAACCACTTTCGTGCGTTTCCATCAGGTGGGCCGTGTGCTTGTCTGCCAAGTGGTATAAAAAGAAGGCAAAATAAACTCTGAAACCAAAAACACAACTCGAGGAAAATCAACGCTATTGACGCAAGCAGATAACAAAACCACTCCTTTACTTAAGTACTCGTTAAAACTAACTTAAACGCATACCTATTCCACTATCGGTAAAATACAAGACTATCTTTTCACACGACGTTTTTTAAACGAACAGATGACGCGGGTTTTAATGAGCTTCCCCTAGACGTCACTGACGCTTGTTAGTAGATCTTATGCGTCTCCCTCAGAGAAAAGTTCAAAGAGATAGATATATTAAGCGTGTAAATGTATATAAGGAAAAATGTTTCAAAATTCTCAAGAGTTTGTGACAGGCATAACATAAATACCAGACACAAAAACAATCTTGTAGTGTCTGTGGTAGTCGACTTGAAAAAAATAGTCATTCATTCCAGTGTATACGCTTTTTTAACAGGCTCCCTAATGAAATTAGAGATTTACCTGTGGATAAATCTAAAAGTGTAGTAAACAAGTAAATTGTGCCAGAGAGGCTATGATAAACAAGCTTGGAAATGAGCTGTTCGTTCAACTATGCTACTGAAGTAAATTTATGTATTTAGATTAAGTAGACTAAGGCGTATGTTTGAAAATAGACCAAAATAAAATGCCCTCTGAATTTCTTGCCGGAGTCTTCTCAGGTCGGGGCCGCATTTCGAACCGGTGGTCCATTTTCTAAACTGGTTTTATTGACGTTTTGTAAGTGCCAATTTAATGGTATATACAGAATGCGTAAGCGTCTCAATGGCGTTTAACACACGTCTAAAGTTCGTTAAAAAACGTCGTGTGCAAATGCCCTTACGAAACTATCATTACTATTTAACGAGAATAAAGAGTTGATTTTATCAGTAACATTGCTTTAAAGGCGCTCGTAATTTAACCAGGACAGAGAAAGTGAAGCGTGCCTGACAGAAGAAACATGTTGATGGTAGGGAGGATGAGGACCCACAAAGATGTACGCAAGTCAACTTACGTATCTACGACAATCTCAGGTCAAACAACACACGCTTCCGTAAAAACTAAATCAAGAAAAAGTAGGAGATAATGATGACATTCGCTACCATCATCACTACACTTATGATGAGGTGACGACATGAGACGTGCGAGGAGTATGTAACAGTGGATGGTCTCAGTTGAGTGTGCAGCCACGCCTGGGGCTCAGCGGTACGTACCCCGTGGAACATCTCGATGGCCTTGGCGCGCCGCCTGCGCCGCCACAGCTTGGACAGGAACACCGGCGCCAGCAGCGGCAGCACCCGGTGTCGCATCGTTTGGGGATTTATTTTGACTGGGTGTACTTCACTGGTCGGTTTAAAAGTTTGGTCTAGCGCGGGCTAGACCTTTTTGTATCTTTCTCTGATTTCCGCAAAGGACGTTTTTATTTTGTGTATATCGAAATTGGTATATTTCTTTACAATTTTGTCCGACTGTGTTTATTATTTTTTTTGTATTTTAGTTTGATATAGTCAGAAGTTGCTGAACTCGAATACACTCACAAATGATCTCTACATGGAAATAAAAAACTAAATGATAATAAACTGTAGTATTTCGGGGATAAAATTTAACATAAAAGTTTTACTGAGTTGGTCAGTAACTAATGTGGTAAGTAAACCTTCCGAAATCACCCACATCGATCTCTTCTATAAACTAATCTTAACACGCACTTGCTTCGCACTGGTCTCTACCTTACTGGTTGGTACTATTTTGTTGATATTTCAGTCAAACTCAATTCTCGATCTAGTGTTGTTTTTACGTACGTGACTAGTATTCTTATACCACCTTAGCTAAATATGTAGGTACTTGTATTAGGATTGTGGTCACGTACCTAGGGGTAAATTTAAAGTTAGGTTATATTTCTGTAGCGTCAGCGTCATGGGTAAACTTCGAGTATATGCGACAGACAATTTGATACCTATATATATATAGTAGCTTGAAAGGTTTAATGGCAGTAGAGGAAATTCTTAAAACGTATAATGATCAGCGAAAAGCGGGCTGTTGTCGCTACCTACCCCCGAAATAGGACTTACACGTGTCTGAACTAAGACAGTTCAAACAAATTCATTCCGTAACAATAAAATCTAAGAATCTCCATCAACCGTATCTACAGAGGCTTTTAATTTCAATTAGCCGAGAGCTCCCAACCTTCAGTAAAGAGGCTCAGTGTCAGCGAACTCTCGAGCGCTCATTGTCTGCCGCCCATTGTTTCGCTACAGCGTGCAGCGTGTCGTCACAGCTACTGAGTCTGGAGTGATTGCGGAATCGTTTAGTGATTAGGACAATCAGTCAGTTGCATGAGTTTGTTGCTAGTTTTTATTCGTGTCGCTGGTAAGTGTGTACGTCAACAGATATTAGAAGGTGAATTAATTCAACTTCTAGATGACGTAATGATTGGTTTTTAAAGTGAATAGCCCATCTTTTTTTTACCCCTATGATGAGATTGTTTTTTTAAATAGTTTCTTAGTGTATGCTTAGGTATTAACTGTCTTTCAAGTTTGTGCCTTGATGAATCATGACATGTAATTACTATACATATTTCCTAATGTTTATTTCAAGAGCATATAGCAGTGAGCGAATAATCAACTACTAGGTGATGTCACTAAACTCAAAAACAACGCTCTCATGAATATAAGAACACAATATATGTTCACTACCTATATCAAATCAGAGAAACCGAGCGAGCAGTCTGACTGAGGAGGCACGCGCCACCCGCCAAACACCAACCTTGACTCTCGTGTTTGAGAGGACTCTTGAAGCCAATGTAACGTTACATACCTACAGCGTCTTAATCAGGGTGTGTGGGGTTCCACTAAGACCCTGTGGGTCAACAAGCTAACCTCACATGCTAGTGGTACACCTGCTAATATAGGGACGAGGCTCTGGCGTAGGAATTCCTCTCGGGGTCAAGGGTCAAACGGCAGGGAACACATGTGTGGCAAGGCAAAGCATGAAATATTTACTTTGCCTAGCCACATATGGGTTATAAAATAATCAGAACACCCAGCTCAGGTGTTCAAAAATTTTAGGTTATGAGTGCTCGAAGCGTGAGCTTGCATGATAGGTTTAATGACAGCAGAAGACGCTCGTGACGTGGGGAAGCATAGAAGCAGATGGTTGGCTGTTGACTTTCCCAGCATGACGTAAGAAAGGCGTGAAAATATGTGTGTGTGAATTAAAGATTTATATATGAATCCAAATATAGTTTTCTATAGAAACGATAACGAAACAACAGGAGAAGCCAAGGTCGCCATGGCGTGCAGTTTAAATATTCAAGGGACAATCGACACGCGATGTAATCTATATTTAACTGTTAATACGAACACTTTTGAATTAGTTATTGCTTTTTATTCTACTAAATCAAAATAAGCTCTCGACTCAGTTGATGGCTAGCGTTTGTCGTGTCCTATGTGGGTAAGACTGAGTATGAGATGTACAGCCACGCTTTGCCACTGGCCCGCAGAGGCAACGGGATGTCAATATTATAAATATTATGTGATAATCTAGAAATATTTGCCGCGTGGTTTCCGGCAGAGTAGAATTAAGGCCACCCTCTCTCTTCCCATGCGGTGCCGATATATACAGGTCAGACTCAGCCTCAGATGCATGGCTCGATTCAACAATAGTGCCCGGAATACGGCAATAGGCTCACCTCCTATTACGTGGGACCGAATACAATTATTGGTGAAAGGTGGGTGTTAATTCACCTCTGCCTCACCCTCCAGGGATAAAAGCATGATTATATGTATGTATGTAATTTAGAAATCGCTAAATACGTTACTAAGCGCAACGATTGAGAGCGGCTCGACCAATTTTGATGATTCATTACTTTTATTTGTGATTGCCAGGCACAAGTATAATAAATAAATAAATTGGATTATTTTTTTTGGAAATATCAGCTCACGGGTGACACCAGGTATAACAGTTACATAACATAACAAAAACTCACACCTATATCCCCGAAGGGGTAGGCAGAGGTGCTAGCACCCACATTTCGCCAGTTTATGTTTGGGTCCCAATGTAATAGGTGGCGAGCCTATTGCCATTAACCGGGCACTTATAAACCTGCGATAAATACACACATAACTTCGAAAAGCATCGAAAAGTCATTGGTGTGCGCCATGGTAAAACCTGGGATCAATCCAGAGACCTCGTCTCAGCAGTCCATTACCACTAGGCTACCGCGGAACAACAGCTAGTTACTTATAAACGAGGAATATAATCTCTCCGTAGACATATTCGTTTATGTATATGTCATCTAACAAGTTATTGTTCTGCCAACTGTCGCACGAATATAATCTGATGTTCCGCTCAGTGGAACTAACTGGACACTACGTTTATCGAGGTTTCCACTTTGACCAACTAATTTGTTTCCTCACTTATCGCAACTCTTAGCCAGTTTCTTGGATAACTCTGTCAGTACTATCCCCTCTCCCAGCGAACATCGCAAATTAAATACTTGCCCAGAAAATATGGTGCAAAGAATATAAAATGAGGAGAACGCTTATAATGGATTTTATGAGAGCGACTACCAGCGTCCAGACCTACACCTGAGCATCGTCTTGAGCTAGCTGGTGCGGTTATTTTGGGCCATATACATGCCTTAAGGGTCTTTGATCAGTGCGTCCTACCTGTTATGACTTACGGTGCCGAAACGTGGACACTTACAGTGGGGCTGGTCCATAGCTTATAAGTCGCGCAGCGGGCTATGGAGCGAGCTATGCTTGGAGTTTCTCTGAAGGATATAATTCGGAACGAGGTTATCCGACAGAGAAATAAAGTTACCGACAGAGGTCACAGAATAAGCAAGTTGAAGTGGCAGTGGGTTGGCCACGTTTGTCAAAGGACCGATGGCCGTTGGAGCAAACGAGTCCTAGAGTGGAAACCGCGAGAAGGTAAACGAAAGGTAGGACGCCCCCTAGCCAGATGGAAGGATGACCTGAAAAAGGTGGCTGGGACAGACTGGATGCGGAAGGCGGAGGATCGGGGAAAATGGGGCACATTGGGAGAGGCCTATGTCCAGCAGTGGACCGCGGTGCGCTAATTGATTGACATAGACATACATACATACAAACATACATACATATATATAATCACGCCTTTATCCCCTTTATAGACATGACATATACAATATTTACATACACCTAGTTGTTTCCATACCAGGGAGGTTGAAGAACCCCCTCGAAGTAATATTCCATGATGAAGACATATAAATAATATCCCCTGCAGGGATAGACAGACATTTATCCCTCGCTTTATTTTTTTGGGTCAACCTCTACTGGGCACGTCTCCAAGCCCCGTGCGACTACTAAGAATTTCCTTAACACAAAAATCTAATAAGACAGGGCCTTGCAATCACAAGCACACAAACGAAAACTCATGCCAAGAGTACAGTCGCTCTCTGAAGTTTCTTACTATATTTTAAGTTACCAGTCACTTTAGCTCTTAAAATTTCATAAAATATTAACGAAATATGAAACTTTAAGAAATGAAATAATGTTGACGCTGCCTGATGGCAAAAAAACTTAAGTATTTTTGGTGCTCTTAGTACCTAGTATAAAAATACACATATTTGGATTTCTTTTTTGCCTTCTAAAGAGGTATCAAACCATGCATTTTCTAAGTCTATGAGTTAAATATTGTCGCGATTCGTTCTTAACTCTTTATGGTACACAAAAAAGCATCTGATGAGGCCCCCAAGCTGAGTGCCACCATTGTAACATTACTTAGTGTCTGTAATGGTGACCCTCTTTCCTGAGACTTTGCCTTTAGCTTACCATCAGGCGAGGTGAAGTCAAGTTGGCGTGTCCTATATAAAAAAAAGGAATAAAATTGTACACGTTCAGCCATATCATCTGCCCAGCCTCACAAGTTTCCGCATTTACAATACCTAGTGTTTAAGATTGTACCATGTATTCTACATAAAAAAAAGTTTGTAAATATTTTAGTGTTCTGCAACTTTTGTAGCTGAGCGTACGCAGGAGGTAGAGGTAAGTAACAAAATAGACTTGTACAAGTTTTAATGAATCGCAGAGAACTCTGTTCAAAGTTGTTGATTACTTGGATATTGCTAATTAGTGTTGGTTTGGGCTTGACTTATCTCCCAATTATGTGACAGTAACGTAATGGCTGAGGTATTTACAATTGCGATCAAAGGCTTGCGAATAAAACTTCTTTTTTTATACAACTTAGGTGGCAGACAAGCACACGGCCCACCTGATGGAAAGTGGTTACGGTGGCCTACGAACGTGTGTAACACCAGTGGAGTCACATCCGTGCTGCCGACCCTGTAAGAACAGAGATTTTAAGTGCCTTCAGTGCAAAACACAAAATCAGGACAAGCCTTTGGTCTTCCCACTGAAAGCAAAAAAACTCTCTAATGAGCTTTGGCTACCCTGCTCACCGCCGGGAATATAACACGAGGTTATTATAGCCGTGGTATTCTGTAGAGTGGAGGTACTTCCCCAGTCGGACTGCTCAATTCGGACGGGAATACCGTCGTGTCCTACCTCCTATTGATTACTATGTAAGAGACGTTAGAATCGCACTCTAGGACCGCAACTTAGATCCGCATGCTAGAAATACCACTTGCTAGAACGGCAAGTTAGAACCGACTATGGTCGACACACGTTACCTACGTCTATTTCACTCGAGAAGAGGGCCAGATCGTGAGAGATGGCCCTGGGTCGGCCTGGGTGCGAGGGATATGTCTGTCAACCTCACCTTCGGCAACCAAAGCGACCCACAGGCGGCGTGCGTTTTAGTCGGTTCGAGTCCGACATAACCTCCTCCACCGGCTCCGGTGGGGAGGTATCCGTGGGGATTTTGCGCACGTAAAAAAAAAAAAAAACCTACGTCTATTTCTATAATTTACATTCAAATCCTTTGGCATGCTGTGAACCTGACCTATATGAACCCAAGGTCTTAGGTGTGAATTGGTGAAAAGAAAGGCGAGCCAGAAGTGAACTTAAGGCCAGGGCGATTGCAGACCTTATTCCTCTTGCCTTAACACTTGATATTAAACACGATGTATTCGATATCCTTGTAACACCAGAAAATTATATTTAACTAGCTGACCCACCCCAGCTTCGCCCGGGGTATATTTTGAAGCTTCATATCCCTTTGAGCCCGTATGTTTTAGTCTTCAAAATATGTATGAAAAATTGCCGGATTTGTTATCATTTATTATCAATGCTCCGCTCCCTTAAGTAGTAGCGTGATGATATATAGCCTAAAACCTTCCTCGATAAATGGACTACCCAACACTGAAAGAATCATTCGAATCGGACCAGTAGTTCCAGAGATTAGCGCGTTCAAACAAACAAACAAACTCTGCAGCTTTATAATATTAGTAGAGATATACAATCATTTTATAGTTTTAATTTATAAGGCGAAGTAAATTTTGTTTCTCATTTTAATTTATTACGATTTTGAATGTCGTGAGTTCTATTCGAGCGTAATAAATAGCTTAACTTTTAATTACGTGGCAACACAGCAAGTGTTATGGGCACTTTTGTACCGGGAGCGATCAGGGGCGGGTTATTTGATCAGTACATTTTGACATATTGTATTAATTTGACGAATATAATGATTTATTCTATTTAAAAAATTACGTAGGTATATTAATATTCTACGATATACTCTATGCTTACACTAAATTTAATACTTTATTGGCCAATATCAACAAATGTCACGGTCCACAACACCGCACCGGGAATCGTATTCGGATACGAAATGTTCGCGTCAACAAACAGCAGTTAAAATTCGATAATCAAGAATCGAATACGTACCGATGTATCGATACCTGAGAGCACACTGGCGATCTCGCCGCGTGGGGCGCCGGGGTGATGCTATTAAAAGCCAGGACCTACTGAGGCTTAAACTTTCGTCACGATGCAGCCAGCCCGTGTAAAAAGGTGTGATGGCCGTTATAACCCTGATGCCTACAATATATTCAATACAAGATACCTATATATAGGTACTTCGATTAGTTCATTTGTTTAGTTATTACAAAAATATCTACGACATTTCAATTTTTGCAGACGCTGCAGAGCTGATTTGCTGCTCACTACCATATGCTACCGATTTGTAATATCGTAGGCAGTAAATTATACAGACAGTAGATATTATGTATTATACGATAGGTAGAGTTGTTTTATGTCTACGGGAAATTTCTATAAAAACTTACCAGTACATACGATTTACTTAGTTTTAACTTTGACTCTGATGCTTACCTGTAAGGAGAAAAAATAAAAATTAGAATCAAATACATAAACTCAGGGCTAAGACATATTGTTACTAACACAACTAGGGATCTTGTAGTCCGAAATAAATATTTTGAATTTGAACAAGCACATGACATGAACATAGTAAATAAATCTAGTGAACGCAATATTGGTACGTAAAGCTGACAAGAATTAAATTGAAACGCGCTCACATTACACATTATACTACCAAGACAACAAGTAAACGGGTCTCCTGGTCGAAACATTTACAAACCCAGCGTTGTCGCTTATAAATTGTCACCTGTAGAAGCTGGGAGGGAGCTGGGGAGATGATAAATGTACAGAAATAGAGGTACAGTTGGCATGGCAACACTCTCACCAAACAGAAAGAGTTGTGTTTCTCCGGTTCATCCGGAATATTGACACAGGGAAAAGTGACGACCTAAAAAAAGGCAGATGGGCTGGACTGGATGCGGAAGGCAGACGACGGAGCTAGGGCTAAGATAGGGAGAGGCCTAAGTCCAGCAATTGGCTAGGTGATTGAGATTTAACATCTACTAACACGATTAATACTAGGGCTCTTTTTCGTTCAACAGTAAACGTCCATAAAAGTGTCCAGTGCACCGCAAGTCAGTTGGCGAAACCAACCCATTTGGAGTGTGTGGGAAACCTTCCCATGCGTGTGGGAAAATACGAGAAAGTGTCCATAACATTCCAACCATTTCAACTAACATTTCAATTTATCACCGCTCTTTCGATTTGATCACAACAACCAGTCTCAGAATTACTTAGGATATAGCAGCAGATTCGCATATTTAATCACTTCCAAAAAATGTGTCCTCTTTTCCCGGGAATCTGTTCTATTTTTAGCGGACGGTAGGAGTTGGCGTGTGGGGCGAGTTTAAACAATGACATTTATGGATATATGTCGACGATTAAGGCCTGGGGTCTGTTGGGATTGCGAAATGGGCGCGCGTTAAGGTGCGGTCGAACTGCTGTTCAACAATCCGTGACAGAGTTTGAAATTCTATAAACTGTGTTGTTTTGATGACACGGGTAAACGATATTTTTATTGTTAGTTCATGCGAAATAGAAAATTAACAAAATATTTTTTTTTGTTTTTCGATTTCCCTTTGTACACAAGTGTTTACTTTGAGAATCTTACACTTAGTTAGGACCCCTTTAAGTTCAATAACAAAATGTGTTACAAACTTCGTAGTCTGGCCTCAAACCAATATAAAGTTCATTATCTGAAAATTAATGAAGGTAAACTGACTAAATTGTAGATAGTTTTTTTTTATACAACTTAGGTGGCAAACAAGCACACGGCCCACCTGAAAGTGGTTACCGTGACCTATGAACGTGTGTAACACCAGTGGAGTCACATCCGTGCTGCCTACCCTGTAAGAACAGAGATTTTATGTGCCCTCAGTGCAGAACACAAAATCAAGACAAGCCTTTGGTCTTCCCACTGACATAACAAAAACTCTCCAGTGAGCTATGGCTACCCTACTCACCACCGGGAACACAACACGAGGTTATTATAGTCGTGGTATTCTGTAGGTTGGAGGTACTTCCCCAGTTGGACTGCTTAATTCGGACGGGAATACCGTCGTGTCCTACCTCCTCGATTTGTTCAAAGGATACAACTAATAGCTACCGCCGAATTTCAACGCACTTGGTCAGCCGAGACAATCGATACGGAACGTGTCCGACTGGCGAGCTGCGATTACAATACTATTGTTTTAGTTTAATCGCACTCTTGAGTTCAGTGAAATGCGAGCCATTGTAACGAGCAAACGAGTCGCGATGGGATGCCCTACCTACCTACTCTTATTGTTTCCTACTTGACAGATTATTAAGGCACTGATTTACGAATTTAAAGGATATTTACAGAGCATTTTTAACAGGTAACAGTAGCATTCAGCTTAAGACCTCTTGGCAAGAGCTTGCTGATACAATATGTACATACATACATACATATAATCACACCTTTATCCCAGGAGGGTTAGACAGAGGTGAATTATCACCCACATTTCACCAATCATTGAATTCCGTTCAACGTAATAGGGGGTAAGCCTATTGCCGTCTTTCGGGCACTATTGTTGACTCAAGCTGAGGCTGAGTGAGCTGAATCTGAGGCTGAGTGTGGGCTGTATATGTCTGATGTTAAGCCCAATCCCCTAGTCGCCTTGTACGACACCGCATGGGAAGAGATGGGGTGGTCCTAATTCTACTCTGCTGGGAACCAAGCGGCTATCTACTCTATCGGGAACAACGCGGTTAACAATATGTATACAACATACAAAAACACAATGTTTAATAGAACAAATTATAAGACAAGCAGAAGATAAGGATACTGCGAACAAATACAAATAATTTACAACTAAAGTTTACATTTAGGTTTGGTCTCTTATAGAAATTACTACCAATCACGTCACTATTATGCGTTACGTAATACAAAACAGTTTAGCGACCAGTTTAAAAACTAACCAGATCAAATGGTTGTGATTTCATATTCTGTGGTTAAAATACTTCTATGACGTCCAAGGAAAGAGTCTCTGCCCTTGAATACTTCTATTAAATAACTTATTAAGTCATAACCGCGTCTACAATACGCACGCAACCTACTCAAGCAAGCCTATCCAGAGGCGTAGTGAAGTAATTCAAGGCGGACGTAGACGGCTTCCTAACCTACATTCCTTAAAAGAAATTGAGATGTGCTTACACTGGTTGTAAAGGGCCTCGGGCCTAGCCCTACTCCCGTTTATATATGGCTCAAGTGGGACCCACACGGCTCATGGAAAAGGTCTTCTGTGACAACTCGGCTACGTGAACTAGATTTTTATACTGAAAGGATGAAAATTGTGAAGACTTGAGAATAGAGCCGTAACTCGAATCGAAGTCGAATCGAAGTCGAATCGAAGTCGAATCGTTGTGAGTATATAACACATATTGATACAACCTCGTAGGTGGATTGTACACACGGTCAAGGAATACACCTTAGCTCGCACTTTCTAATGCAAAGATGTACCTATACTTTTTTCCTTAGCAATGTGTAATCACTAATCAGACAGAAAGAGAGGGATAACTTTTTCTTGGCTGCCCAGTGATTCACCGTGAAATAGATGGAGGGAACACTTCCCAATTGCATCAAGACTTTCCACAAATAATAAAATTATATTATTATGGTTTAAGCTACAATGACCTTGTCGAGTCGATGTAGGCAAAAACTCCTTAGAATTTCGGATTAAAAAAAGAAGCCCTACAATTACTGACCCACACTTAGGTAAAAAAAAAAGGTAAGTCTAAAAACCCCGAAACTAAAAACCTAATTCTAGCCAACAATAGCACAAAAATATCGCCATTTTCGTTTCCTGATAACATTACGAAATCACCTGAAGGTACGTTAGCGCGTTCGTTCATATAACATAGAATGTTTCTTTGTTTATGTTTATGTCCTTACGGGAGCACGCTATGCACAATCTTGCCTTTGGGAGGTAAGGGTGCGTTCCTAGAGTGACATAATTAACAGCGAGTACCATCATCACTCAGGTTTTCGCGGTCGGCAAGTTAGTCCAGTTTATTTTTCTCGATAGCTCTATACCACAAGTCACTCAATTTAGGGTATTGTAGCAAAACTTTGTCAACTTACTGCTTGTGCTTGCAAGAATGTCAAAAACGTATACAATTTCTAGTAATATATATATACACATGTACATATATACATATATATTATGTACATGTGTCACTGCTATCCGATCCGATTAAAGATCTCTTTTAAGAAATTTTCCCATGCAAAGCGGGATTGAGTTAGCTGTTGTATTAAAAATATATTCTGGTCTCGCAATCTAGCTGACTTAAGAAAATATATCAAAGCCCAAGTGCCGTCTTTACAAAGAACACGTTGTGAGTGCCTTAAAAGATTACGTAGCTTCTTATAAGGATATTAGCGACGGCCTACAAACTGTTTACTTGCGGCTTGTTTTTGGGTATCTTCGCCATTTCATATTCGTAGAGTTTTGAGGAAGGAAATTTATGGGCCTTGTTTCTGTTTGTTATAGTTTGTTGTTCGGTCAAACCCCTCTAAATGTTGATGTGTTCAATGAAGATGGACGCCATTTTAAGAGAATTTTTTGCTATTCTTACTATTTGTGGTACCTATTTAAACGCGTAGTACCTATGTAAACAAGTGTGAATTATGCTTTTTTTTAAGCAGACCATGCGATATATGAGAACATCCGATCACCACCACACAACCATGCGGTTTGGTGACTCCTTCCTCTGTCGCACCATTAAGGCCTGGAATTCATTACCAGCTCACGCGTTTCCTTCTTCCTACAGTCCCGGCTCCTTTAAGCGGGTCGTGAAAAAGCATATGATGACGCCGTCAAGCTGAGTGTCACCATTGTCACACGGTATGTGTAAGTAATGGTGACCCTCTTTTCTGAGACTTTGCCTTCAGCTTACATCAGGCAAGGCGAAGTCTAATTGACGTGTTCTATATATATAAGAAAAAAATATATTCTTATCGAAATTCTGTGAGAACAATGGCAGATTTGCTTCCTTTTCATCTACCAGTTAGGTAAAACCTATCAAGAATATCATCAGGTCATGCTTACCAATAAAATACAGTAGTAGTAGTATATTGCTATATAAAACGCTTTGGTTTTTATACTAAGGTAGTTGTATAGTAGGTGTTATTAGCCGTGTAAAGCAATACGCCAGCAGGGCCCGCGCGGGTAGCCCACGTCGTGTTGCCGTAACGAGGGTACAAGTTACAAATTCCTTTACTTTTACACGTGTAACCCAAAAATGTAACAGGAATTCGTATAAAACTACCCTTGTTTATATCCATCGCAAGGTTTTAACCAGTTTGCGTAGGTTCGTATGGCAAGCGTTTTGTTTCCCCATTGTATTCTTTCATTTATGTAGATGCCTGCCTACCATCATGAATACATAGTTAATACCTATATTTTCTTCTTCTATTTCAGGCCACTGCTTTGGGATGTCTGACCTTAATTTTATTTTTCAAAGACAACACCTTCGTGCTACATATTCGCCGACACTGTTACGCCATTTAACGTAGAGTAGAGAGTTATATAAAGGTACACGTGTAAAACTCTAAAGCAAAAAAGAATTCGCTGCTGAACACGTCGTTCAAGATTCTCCAGTTCTTAAACAGTTTAACGTCTAACCTGCGGGCAGGCGATACTAACTACACACGTCTAATATACTATAGATACCTACTTCTGCTGCTGTCAGTAACGAAAGTAACTTAATATATCGGAGAAGGTAGGACGCGACGGTATTCCCATCCCAATCGAGCAGTCCATTATTTGTGCTGTCAGTGGGAAGCCAAAGGTTTGTACTGCTTTGTCTTATACCTTCAGATGATACCTACCATAAATTTCGATAGGTATGGGTAAGGTAATGAGTGCGGTAGTCGTCAAAGTCACCATCGTCACCATTGAGAGTACTTTCCTTGCTAATTAGTACTCTCAAAAGGAAGGAAAGATATTTTGCTAAAACATCACCAATCACGACACGCTTGAAAAATGTTTACTTATGTGGAAAAAAAAAAGAATTACGCAGCATCAGAAAATTTTGAGCACAGGTCATAACAGAGGATCACGCCTAACATCAGACGCACGTTTTGAGCATACGCTTTTCTTACTCATTTGTACTTTATTACGTGAAAAAAAAGTAGATATTTATGTCTTTTTCAGCAAACAAATACACTAACATTGCAAAATACATGAAAACTTGGCAGCTATTTGACTAACTGCACACGTCTAATGTACTACCGCTAACTACAAAACAATACAAAAATAAAATCACTACACTAGTGTCATGCACGTGTGTCATGCAGGGGATTTATAGTATTCACCAGATATCTGCCTTTGACACCCATCTTGCGGCGATGTCTTCAGGTAACAAGGCTTGCTGGATACGCTGTACAGTTTATCTTTATTGACGGTTCACACTCGAGTTCACTCATTTTGTTTAACTTTTCACTTTAGTTGAATACTACCTTTTATATTGTCTTTAAACGAAAAACTGGTGATTGAAATAAACCTATGCTATTGCTTAACAGTCATTAAGACACGCATTATATTTTAGTATTATGTATTATGTAGTTGTATTACATTAAAAATTAGTTTCAGAATTTCATATGATTTTAAACGCACGCAAACTGCATTTTTTACCTGCAAAGTAATTGAGAGTATTCCGTTTCTCTACTCTTGTTTCCTCTTCTTATGCAGATGAAGATTTAAGTACGGGAATGACATTGGGATAAGGACCTTTTGAGACTTGGACATTTCCGGATTTGATCGTTTTGCGACTTGGACATTCCTAGAGTTGGACATTCCGAGAGTTGGACATTCTAAGATGTGGACATTCTGGGATATAGACGTTTTGCACCCTCTGGACATTTTGGGAATTGGACATTTTGAACCTAAACCGTGCACGGCCCACCTGATGGAAAGTGGTTATCGTGGCCTATTGACTGGCTTAATAAAATAATTTCGAAAATAGATTTAGTACTAATATTGAAATATTGTTGTAATTGTAGAAGGAATGGTGATGTCTCCGCGGTACTTATAGACGCTGTCGCGAGAGTTACATATTCCTTCAAATTTCCTACACCATAATGTACCAGTATTATTTTGAATAAAATGATATGAATTACACTCCCATTGACTGAAATTCACTATCTCAGTATTTAGTGTACTTTCCCACCCCTAAAATAGGCACCCTGTATATTGTTTGCAGTTCACACATATCTTGTTAAAAGCAAACACCAATGCCAATATCTTGCAAGGACACTAACCGCCACTAAAATAGTCTGTGACAGCCGTTACACCCTCAATAGTTTCAATATAACTAATTGTATGAAGATGCAAACTAAACTCTATTCATATAGTCACAAAATGCTGAATCGATTGCAGACGTGTAGCTGTGTGATACAGGGGGTTGCGAGCCAGGTCAACGTTATGGATCAATACCCTGCATACAGTGCACAATGACTAGTAATAAGTACCTATGTTTGTTGTCACGTGTAAATCTTCTTTGTTCTGTGGTAAATACACATGAGTGGGAGGAAGACAGAGGTTGGCAGTCGCTCTCGTAAAAGTTAAGATAAATCATAACAAGGGGTAGAAGTGCGGACTCTGTACTCAAAAGTACAAGTTTTGAAGCGCCTGTTCGCAAGTAGGGTTGTCGCTGGGATGAAGATGAGTATTATATGAAAGTGAGTAAATTGTATTACCATTAATTAAACTTATATATATATATATTACCTACTATCTAAGGTAAAATTTTGACATAACTACTTAAACCATTTAACATTATTAAATTCGAAATTAATTGCGTTATTAATCAATAGCTACTCCTATAAAATGTATTTTATTTTTAAGCTTATATTGTAAATTTGCATGCCTTTTAGGTGGAATGCGGAATGATCAAACTTTTAAACCAGTGTACCAACAATTTGTACCTGTGTTCGTAAACAAAGATTGAAATTGAAATTGTATATTTATATAGCAATTATTCTAAAAATCAGAAAACTGTTCTCAATACAGCACTTTAATATCGACAGTGAATTTCACAGAAAATATCGAAGTTCAGCCGCTTCATAATTTAGACAAGCGGTCTAACTGCGCGAAAAATTGGGAATGTACATATAAATATAGAGTGAGTGTTATAAATAACACTAGTTCCGTTACCGAGTACGCGCAATTTCCGCTGTTTAACAGACCTCGCCCTATGAGGATTACATTTGCAACTCGGGACGATAACGCACTCGGCATTTTTCAATCTAGTTAGAGCGGTAGAGTAGTGGAAAAATCATAATAATCCTTTTTGGAAAAATAGTAGTGGGTTGGATCTGATAAATTACGATTAATTGAATTTTTGTACGCTGGTAAGACTGGAACTATGAATGTAGCAGCATTTCATGCAATTCTGAGCCTCTTTTCTTCAAGGAATTTCATTGAGCGTGAGCTGTGAAAACTGAGTTCAGTTCTAAAATGAAATTAAGCTAAGACAGTTACGAAGGCGAAGATGGGCGTTATGGTAAGTACGTTTACCATGGCATATGAACACAGGAACACTTGGAACAATACAATACAGA
This sequence comes from Eilema griseolum, assembly GCA_963662185.1. Classification (NCBI taxonomy): domain Eukaryota; kingdom Metazoa; phylum Arthropoda; class Insecta; order Lepidoptera; family Erebidae; genus Eilema; species Eilema griseolum. Next base: position 2,547,157 of record OY759255.1, read on the forward strand.
GCTACTTCTTTATATTATCAACTGAAGTAGCACATAAGTGCATTGTTTGTCTGCCGTTCCTGCGTGATCACGATGCTTGCAAGAGCGCCGAAATATCGGCAACTCGAAACAATGCAACATGGTAAATATCCCGATTATTTTGATACTGAGAATTATTTTTACGTGCGCAAAATCCCCACGGATACCTCCCCACCGGAGTCGGTGGAAGAGGTTATGTCGGAATCGAACCAACTAAAACGCACGTCGCCTGTGGGTCGTTTTGGTTGCCGAAGGTGAGGTTGACAGGCATATCCCTCGCATCCATCTCTCACGATCTGGCCCTCTTCTCGGGTGTGGGGACTACAGAGTCCCCAACTCGTCCGCGGAAACGGGGAGGCGCGCCAGGCGCGCCACCACCGCGGCCTGCTTCTGCCAGAGTGACAGGCGGCTCCACCTGTCACCCCCAGGCCTGCGCTCATGGGGGGCGGAGGTCGTTCATCGACCTAAGCTTACTGACAATTACCTGAGGTTGGATTTTACCAGTAAAAATCCGTACAATTGAACTGATATTATAGGTATTTAAACTATCATGGTCACTGACATCAGTATCAGAATAAACGGGATATTTACCATGTTTCACTATTTTGAGCTTCCGATATTTCGGCGCTTTTTACCCTACATCAAAGGAGTGACAGATAAGATCACTAACATCCTGAAGAAGGTATCTGTCAAAACTATTTTCACTCCTAAAAAGCTGTCGCAAAGCCTGCGCTCACCCAAAGATGGCTCCCCATTGGACAGACCGGGAGTGTACAAGATTGACTGTAGCTGTGGCAGAGTTCTTATATAGGACAAACAAAAAGAACGGTTACATGCCGAATCAAGGAACACATCAGGGCAGTCAAAAACAATGAACCGCATAAATCTGCAATCGCTCAACATTTATTGGAGTCCGGTACGAACTACATAACCCTCAGATGCTTTCGACAGAACGCCACTATATACCAAGACTGGTTAGGGAAGCAATTGAAATAAAAAAGTATAAAAATTTCAATCGTGAGGATGGGTTTCAACTGCCGAACGTCTGGCATCCAGTGGTCCGTCTTTGCAAAAACAACCGGGAACAAGCTAAAACAAAATCGCGAGTGGATACAGTGAGCATCGTATGTCGTGAACGTGATCGAGATCGGGTTCGAGTTTGTAGTGAGGGTGAAACCAATAGTAGTGCAGATACGCGTAGTAAAAGAACTCGAAAGAGGGTAGATCGATATAATTACTCCTAGAAGAAAAAACTTTTTCTTAGTTCACCGCCACTACTCCAGTTCCTCCGTGATCATGGTGCTTGCAACAGCGCCGAAATATCGGAAGCTCAAAATAGTGAAACATGGTAAATATCCCGTTTATTCTGATACTGATGAACTGATATTTCACATTTGACTCAATGAATTCTACAAGGTGTTTCTTTCATCAATTAATTGTCGGTGAGAGACCTTCCAGAAATACATTTCCCTTATTGTTATCAAGAACTCGCAAGGGTTATTCAAAAAAAGCAACAATCGAGGGGTTACTTGCACGAGTGTTTTATTCACAAGCGTACAGTTTCGCCGTATAATGTGCTTTTATTATAGTTCACACACACAGCAAAAATACAATATTTATGTACTTACCTTCCTACTGCATGTAACGTTTTGAGTCTAAAATTGAATTATTCTGTGAACCTTGACTTGTATAACCTATGATTTGACATTTTGTAATTATATAACTTCTATTATAACTATATCATTTAAACGAGGAATTATTATTATTTGTATGCTGACATTATTTAAATTTTTATTACTACCTTTCAATATTTGTACACTGGAGGCAGCAGAATATTATGTACAACCAACTTTGTTACAACTTTTATACAATATTCTTACAAATAAAGGAATCTTATCTTATCTTATCTTAAAAAGAACCTCGACAATATTGTTTATTAACTTCTTCTCCTGTCTTAGCCAATTGTCCAATCATCTAACAGTTTATTAAACACAAAAAGAAAATCATCATAATTCCACCGCCGACCTGGCTTCCATCCTAAACTTGTCCACTTTCCTTCTCCTACTCCTACTGTCCTTGTGGATTAGTGTATGGAATAATGCTTATACGGACGTGACTGCCATCTGACCATGAAAAACCGAGAAGAAACCCATCATTCGTGTAGGTTATCTATCATGTAAGTTTCAAGAAGCACTTGGGAGAATTTAAAGTAACTTGGAGACCCCGTCCATAGCACAACTGCATTATTTATTCCGTAAAAGGGAAGTTAAGTATAAATAGTTTTCAATAAAACGACACTTAGAGCTGTGTTCACCAATGTTAGGAACCACGAGCAAGTCGAATTAAATGTCAATAAGTAAAATTGAGAATTCCGTTTAGGTTCTGTGGTCAACTTATTTGTTTCTAGCTCCTAGAGTATAACCTACTCCTAATATTGCGAGTGTGGTCTACATACGCACAATATTATATCTACGGACTTAATTATTTATTTTAATTAAAATCATACACAGTCAACCTTTAGGGTGATGCAAAGATTATATTATGTACTTATAAAGAGCTGACAAATCGAGGATACTTCGAGAAAGGGTCCTCTTGATCCCTTCGCCGGTGGTGCATATCAATCCTTAGCCCGAAAATAATAAAATTTTAAAAGATTTATCTATTCAAATAGCACACAATGTAACCTAATTATATTCCAATGTTCCAATTTGTTGATTGTTAAAATTACATTATTATAACTGTTGTTCAGTCTGTACTAGCACGAAATAAAACCCTGTATGCATCTAAAAGCAATTCAAAAACCAATCTCGTATTTCAATTCACACGAAAATATAGATCACTGTAGCGATTAATATCAAAACGTTACTCAAAAGCTTATAACACAATTCAATAAAACGCTTATCAAAGTGTGCGATCGCGCTCTCCAAAAATCGATCGTTTTAACAACGTTCAAGTAAATAACGAGTAAGTTTTCGGTAATCACATGTTGTAAATCACGTTTTAGGGATTTAAGCGTTTTCTAGCACAGTACTGGTAGGTTACTTCAATCACTGCTTACCCGTTTTCTAGCCATGTTACAGTTCACTACACAATGACAACACCATATTCTATAACTTCAAGCACGTCTGCCTGCTGTGACATTCGGAATACGACTAGCGGAAGTGTACCGTGGATGGGGTGGCGTGCCCACCGCCCTATATTTTTCACCGAAAATTAAAACGTCTTATATAACTGTAAACGTCTAACGGTATTAAGCTCTATGGGTTGGTACGAGGGTTGATATTTGGTATTGAGTATTAATGTATTTAGTACACATAGTGGGCTTATGGTGGTTATTGCATCCACCGTAGTTGCGTCATTTGGCTTGCAATTGAATTATTTGTTTGAAAGTTTTGTTCTTGAAATGTCCAGCTTTTATTCCTTTTGTCTTGAAACCGTTCCCAACTTTTAAAAAAGGGTCCCTTTTGTCCCAGTGTTTAGCAGCTATGTATAAAGAAATGACAATAGAATATACATGAAAAGTTGTAAGTAAGAATTTCATTATAATTGTTATAATGGAATCTTGGTGCTATTAAACTCAAATATTTTATAACTGATTTGCATTTCAGCAACTGCTGTACATTAATCTTTATAAAGAATTTCTTAAGAAATTAAACTTGTCTTACTTCGTTTCCTTTGAAAATTTTGAAGCAGGTACTTTTATTATTGAGAAGTGTTTCACAATGAACAGTTTCGAGGTTTCCTTGAGAACAATACCCAAAAATTAGAGGTCAGAGGTCCGATTCTATAAATTACTTTTTTAAAATGAGTAATTTTCAACTTTCAAAATCTAATTGTGGGGCCTCATACACACTGCACGCTGCACCCTGCATCATGTGCGCTTTTAGACGAGTGGTATTATTAATATTTAAGTGTTGAGTATACAAATGACCAAGTCGATGTAGTTTAATAAAGTCTAAAACCATTATGCAAACTTAAGACAGACGTTTTTTTTTATACCACTTAGTTGGCAGACAAGTACACGGCCCACCTGATGGGAAGCGGTTACCGTGGCCTATGGACGAATGCAACACCAGGGGTGTCACACTCGCGCTGCCGACCATGAAGAAACCCAACAACAAGAGGGTGAAGAACCCCATATTGTAGGCGCTTGGGAAAACCGCATGCTGTACGCGGACCTTGTCAAGTTACTTTAGTCTTTGACAATGTTTGGTGAAGTCGGGGTGATATACATCAAACACAAGTATTTAAAGCTCAGAGACTGTACCTTTTAGATGACAATGAGCAACTATACAAGTAACTTTGAGACATTGTTCACTAGAAATACAAATTATCTGGTAGTTTTTATTGTCCACAAGTTTAGTTGAAATGCAAAAGTTTTGCTGAGTTGAACAGCGCAGCGCTACAACTGTCAACTGACGACGAAAATGGACAATTTATTGTTTGAAATAGTTACTTCAGAAAACAAATGTACCGTTCGAAACCGGAGGGATCAGCTGATCAGCTAATAACACAAACTGAAAAACACATCCTACCAATTGTTATGTATTACACTTCCCCCAAGTCTTGTTACCTTCCCCTAAAGACTGGCCTTCAGAGTAAAGTAATAAGACTGATTAAAGAGTTGCCAGTACTTGAAAGATATAATCGCAGTTATGAAGCGTCGTGCGGCTTCCATACACGACCGCGTAAGGCTTCACACGCGTCAGTGGAGTGCATGTACGACGTGGGATTTACCACATTTTAATACAAAACTCGCTCTTAATTTTATTCACTCATACATGAGGACTAGTCCATGGGCTAGTTGATTGATTGATTGATACAGGAGGAACCACGGAATTATAATCATCTTAGCGTTATACCCGGTTGCTTGAGAGGCTTTCACTTGAAGTCGAGGTCCATTTACTGAGTCTTCTCCTCTAGGTTTGGCTTATACGGCTTTCATGGAATTGACTGCCGTCTCACCTCTCAACCCCGTATGGAAAACTGCGCCAGAGTCTCGCCCGTAAAACAGTAGGTGCACTGAATTGCAGGCGAGGTTGGTCTGGTTTCTAAGATCTCGATTTTGATCTTACCACATTAATTTATCATGAACATTCTTAGCATCGTTCTCAAAAAGTACGTTTAAGATAGCGATTCAACTTTGGTGGCGTACGGCGAAGTTTCGAATCACACGGAGGTAGGACCATGTAGCACGAACAGGTTTAAACTCTCCGCTTTTATTTGTGATAGGTCTTACAATTTGTGTAGAATCCAATGACTTCTAGGTATTTGTACACAGTATTAAACTGGCTAGCTTTTCTGTTCTCAGCACAAAAAATAACAATTCAATTACTATTCAAGATAGGTATATAAAAATTACCAGTACTAAACACCGCCGCGTGGTTACCGGCAGAGTAGAATTTGGGTCACCACATCTCTTCCCATGCGGTGTCGTACAAGGCGACTAAGGTATAGGGCTGTTTAACATCAGACAGATATATACAGCAAAGACTCAGCCTCAGATGCAAGGTCAACAATAGAGTCCGGAATACGGCAATAGACTCACCCCCTATTATGTGGAACCGAATACAATTATTGGTGAAATGTGGGTGTTAATTCACCTCTGCCTAGCCCTCCGGGGATAAAGGCGTGATTATATGTATGTATGTATGTACTAAACACTGAATAGATAGGTAGTAATATAATAAAAAAATATTTTTCGCTTTGCGGATGAAATGAAAAATAAGTTTATGAACTTGGTTAGTTCATAAACTTATTTTTCATTTCATCCGCATCCGTTATGAGCAATTGCGCTAACATTTATTTCAGTCACGCATTTCTGTTTTTCTGCGCTTATGGCATTTTCATTACATCGCTACTCCTACTGTTTGAGTTTATTAATCAAATCAAATATGTAAACATTACTGGATAGTTTAGGCTGAAATTTTCACACCGCTGCACCGGTGGAGTAGGTCTGTAGGTATGACATGACCTAGAGTAGGTCAAATACCACTTTTATCTCGAGAATAGGTTTCTGTGAGTGGCGGACTGATGTACAGACGCGGACGAAGCTGTGGAAATGAGCACCACTTGAATACTGTAGCGCACTGCATATGAGGGTATTGTATTTTCTACTATTTTAGTGAGTGAGAGTTCTCTTTACAAAAATATCGTTTCAGACATCGCAAAAATGTTGATCACTGATATCGGTTTGGTATCACATCCTGACCAATTAATTTATAGCGACAATTTTATTACAATAAATTTGCTCAAGGCAATAATTTCCTGACAGAAATATTCAATATCGAGTCGAGTTAAGGAACGGTAAAATTAATTCTCAGAAACTCCCAGGGAAGGGGCAACCGCGGACCGCGGCGGCCAATCAATGCTTGGAATGCTTCCTTGTCTATTATCAGGCAAATATAATGGACAGTCGGGAGTTCGGATTCAATGAAGGCTGTGGTATTTCATTATGGCAACAATTTGGAGAATTTCAATAAGAATGCTCAGCATTTTGGGCATTTTGGTGATACCTAGACCATTATAAAGAGTCAATCAAGCTATGATTCATTACCAGCATTCCTTCTTCCTACAGTCCCGGGTCCTTTAAGCGGGAAGTGAAAAAGCATCTGATGAGGCTGCCAAGCTGAGTGCCACCATTGTAACATTACTTAGTGTTTGTAATGATGACCGTCTTTCCTGAGACTTTGCCTTAAGCTCACCATCAGGCGAGGTGAAGTCAAGTTGGCGTGTCCAAGATAACAAAAGACATAATATGAGTAGAGACAAGTTTGATTTCATAAAGAACTAGATGTTGCTCGTGGCTTCGCCCGCATGAAACACTAAATGCCCTTTATTTCTATTTCAAATTTCATTCGTTTCCGTAGAACTTGTCTTGTGTGTTTGAGCAACTAACATCTAGATATTAATTCATTCACTTTCGCTATAATTCGCTTATATTCCAGAGATATAAAAAAAGCCTTATTGGATATATAGAATCAAAGGCAAGGAAAAAAAAAGTTCAATGAGCCTTCGGCTCTACATACTCGTATGCTTCATGTGTTATTATAGACTACTAGCTGTCCCGGCAAACGTTGTTTTGCCATATAATGTTAAGGGTGGACTACCCTTAACATTTAGGGGGATGAAAAATAGATGTTGGCCGATTCTCAGACCTACCCAATATGCTCACAAAATTTCATGAGAATCGGTCGAGCCGTTTCGGAGGCGTTCAAGTTCGAACACCGTGACACGAGAATTTTATATATAAGATATTCTATCCCTATACAGACGAATCTGTTCTGCAGTTTAAGTGTGATTGAGTAACAAACATCCAGACATGTGCACAAACTTAACCCTCCGGGTTATGCAGAGGTAAATTAACACACTCACCAATAATTGTATTCGGTCCCACGTAATAGGGAGTGAGCCCATTCCCGTCTACCGGGCACTATTTTTGACTCGAGCCATGCATCTAGTCTGGGCTGTATATATTTTTGTCTGATGTTAAAGAGCCTTATCCCTTAGGCGCCTTGTGAGACAACCGCATGGGAAGAGATGGTCCAAATTCTACTCTGCCGGGAAAAACGCGGCAAACTTTGATATTTATAATAATATGTACTAATCAGACAGATATATACAGCCCAGACTTAACCTCAGATGCATGGCTCGAGTCAATTCACCTCTGCCTAACTAACCCTCTGAGGATAAAGGCGTGATTATATGTATGTATGTATGTATATACTAAGACTATCCATTACTTTATTGCTGTTTATTGTTATCAATAAGCGCCATAGGATCCGACAACTGGGTGTCTTTTTACTATACATTCCTCAAACTGCGACGCCCGCGTCCATCAATGGCCATGCAGTAGATAATCATGCGTAAATAAAAACAAATGTTTTTTCTTTCTAACAACAGGTCGCTGTTCGTTTCTATTTTCTGTTCCTTTCTTCGCGTAAACGTACATTGCTAAGCAAACTGCTTAGTTTAAATTGCAAATAGTTGTGTATGACGCGGATATTTGAATAAAAACAAACGTCATGGCATCATGCACATCCATTTTATGGTTGTTGTGCAACCATAGTGGGATGCTCTTCACTTGCAGAAGTACGAATGGCCGAACGCGTAGGTGTACTCGCGCTCACCCACACTGATGTGTAGGCGTTATGCATCGAGAATCGGGAGTCAACTAGTCAACACGAAGTTTTCTATTGTGACAAAATCGATGTGATAAACAGAGTGCTTTCTGATTCCTTTGGAAGGATAGATCTCACTTAACGTAGGGTTGCTGGTAAGGGTGTATGAAACATATCAGTTTTCCTCTGGGGTTGGGGGACAGACAGCAGCGTAAAATACTAATTCCGTGCCGCAATCCTCAGGCACCTATTTCCGGAATAAAAGACACCCCATGTGCTTTTCTAGACTAGAATGTCGAAAACGGTTTGATGGTTGGTATTTGGCAAGGAGCATATTTCATCCGATAAGCCGTTTTTATTTAAATTCAATTTGCGAAACATTTTAAGTTAAATTAAGTTCATATCACTACTGCCAAGAGGTATCTACGTTGTTAGACAGTGGTTAAAGTGACGGTTTCCTAACAGCTATAAATTACATACGCAATATCTTTCTTTAAGGCGAGGTCCCACCTCAAACTCAACAAAACGTCTTCACAGGCAAGCTATCTTACTTCCCATTCCAACTAATATTATAAATGACAGTTTGTGAAGATGTTTAGATGTTTGTTATTCAATCTAATCTAAAGGCTGAACAGATCTGGCTGATATTTCGTATTACCGTCTGGAATAACACATCCATAATGAAGAATACATAGAAGAATTCAACATTTAATAAAAATTAAACTAGTCAACTGTGTTGGATTCTGCAAAGTCAAAGTCAGTCTTTATTCGTTGAATATTGTACAAAATGGTGTTTAGGTGTATAATGTTCAGATCTTATATTCTGCCGGTTCTGGCGTACAAATATTACATTGATTAATTTCATTATTTATCACTAACTATCAACACATGCAATAGGTACAATTTTAAAATTAAGATGTCAGTGTTTAATTAGATTGTATCATTCAAAAAATCGTCAATATTTCTCTTATATGCGATACTGCTCTTTTTTAAATCGTATATTTCTTAAAAAAAGAGAAACTTTTTACGAAAGAATGATGTAGATATAGAGTATATATGTATCCCATAGTAAATTTAGCATAAACCAAAGAGAAAGAAGTAAAGTAATGTTATCGTTCAATGTTGTCGTAAACCAAAAGTAATGTACGAAAAATAAAACGTTTATCCGCCTTATCGAAACTAGAATTTTTGTAACAAAGTACGACTGCGTCTTAACTAGTGGAGTAATATAATAAGTAACTATGCCAGTACCGACACATAAATCAACAGTCGCAGCCCTTGAGCCCATCATAGAACCCATTGAATGGGAAATATAATATATTAATAATACTGATATGGTGATTATTAATTGTCTAAAGGTGTATCGCGTGAAGGGCTCATTCAATTAATAATTACAGTGGGTTTTACATACATACTGGTTGCGCCGATGTGGAAACTGTATTTTTTGACATGGAAACACACTCCTTTTAGATCCGTCTCCCCCTCCGCACTAACCATAGAGTAGGGCTAGCTGTAGCTTCCGTCCGCCATTGTGTGAGATGTGGACGGCCACTCCCGCTTTGAACTAGCCAGCGTAGGGACGGATCGCGAGCGCGTCTCTCAGAAATGAATAATATTTGTTGTATTTTAACCGCCTCATAGACCTTTACCGATCGGATGGTGCCTCTCGTGTGTTCCTCAAGGGATCTAGTGACGCTGACGGCAGCTCCTGAGCAAGGAAGAGAAGATCCGTGTACCGGCTGCGTGTGCGGAAAAACACGTGGGTCGTGAAGGTTAGTGCATCCTCTCCTAATTTCTCGGGCTGCATTCACTGCCTGGATTGAATCCGCGGCAGCCCGGCCACCTGTCTTTTGTGTGTAAAGTGTCAATAGAACAGTTATCTGCTTCTCCGCAATACAGTCCACTCGCGCACGTTGGTCCACGCGACACCATTTTTTTGGTCCGGATCGAGCCGGATTCTTAGCCGTAGTTCGTATTTTGTTATTATTCTAATGGGAATGAGCGCACCGCACCTAAGTGCCTGGTTATTTTAGTAGAAAACCCCGCATCCAGACACTTAGGCTTAGAATTTGTTGTCCGTTCGCCGCTGGCTCGCATTGTACCTACCTAATACATAAATAGGTTAGGTATCATATCAACACTTAATCGTAGTTCGCAATTTTCGCATCGCACCTAAGTGCCTGGTTATTTTAGTAGAAAACCCCGCATCCAGACATTTAGGCTTAGATCTTAGGTATACTCAGACACCCTAGTGCATAGGCACAGTGTAATACCTAACGCATTTGGCTTTGTTTTGTTTTTTTCAATTACGTTGTTCTCGGCTCACGTCGTATTTGCCTAGTACCTGCGTGGGTAGACACGTGGCTGTGCCTACCTCGCTCGCATCTCATCCCAATTCATACGAAAGTATTTTAATTTGAATAGATATTACGCAATACTTAATCTCGGAAATAATAGTTGAATCTAGACAGCGACCATCGCGTAGGTACGACCTTGTTGCTATGCGCGTTTGTTCAAGCGTGCATTCACAGTTGTAAGCACCTACCTACCTACATAGTTAACGCTCGCGCCGCCTCGCTGCTCTGTACCGCTAGGATTAAGTCATTTCATATTTATTGTTTACCGCACTTTAGTTTGAGATTTAATTGTAAACATGTCCCCAAAGGTTGATAAGACCGGTAAGGTTCAATTGAAACTTTTATACGCTAAAAAAGAAATGATTTACTCTCGCGTACAATCGATTTATGATAGTGCACTTAAAACCTCTGATTTGGTCATCAGAGATTCGTTCTTGTGTTCTATAGAAAACTTAGATAGTCTACGCGCGGATTTCGAAACCTTAGTGCATGACATCAACGTTTTAGAGTTGAATTTGGATCCCGATTACTCAGTGAGTTATCAAGCCTTGTCGTCGTTTGACGATTTGTATTGTCGTATCAAGCGCGTCGCGAGGAGTTTGGAGAAGCCGTCTGACCGACCCGACCCCACTCGCGACCGACCTAAGTTGCCACCAATTCAAATACCCGAATTTGATGGTAACATTCGCAATTGGTGTCGATTTATAGATAGTTTTGAGAATACAATAGATAAGAACGATTCGTTGACAGATCACGAAAAATTGCATTATCTTGTTGAAAAATTGACTGGTAAAGCTATAACCGTTTGCGCTGGAATTACGTTTAGTGCCGGGAATTATAATTTAATTTTAAATACTTTGAAAGCTAAGTATGAGGATAAAAGATCGGTAGCTAACGCCTATTTGGATCAGATGTTTGATTTGAAATCTATTACGGCATGTAACGATCAAAACTTAGAGAAATTTCTAGACACTTTCGCGTCAGCTGTTCGCGCTGTAAAGAACCTAAAGATTGATGACCTCTGCGACTTCGTATTTTTGTATATGGGTTTAAGGAAATTAGATTCCGAAACCATTCGTTTGTTTGAGTCGGATCATCGCGGCAATAAAATTCCTAAGTTCGAAGACTTAGAAGGTTTTGTTCGCGAGCATATAAAAATATTACAACGCTCTTCATCGAAACATGAAGGCGCGAAGACAGTTGTTAGTCCCGCGCGCAAAATAGATGCGTCATCGAGGTCACTGAGGTCAACCCATACTTATGTTAATACCGCACCAGCACGTGTACAATCACCTGTTTGCTCTTTGTGTAGTACTCATCACTCGCAACTGTACAAGTGTCCTGGTTTCCTAAAATTGTCGCCTAGTGATCGTTATAAATTTGTTCGCGCTAATAATCTTTGTTTTAATTGTCTCGGTACTAAACACCGCGTGGGTTTATGTAATAGTGGAAATGGTTGTCGCAAATGTCAAGCGAGACACCACACTTTGCTTCATTTTGAAAATAGTAATGCCGCATCCAAGGTGAGCACAGTTGGTTCGTCGAGCGGTGACGCGCGGCAGCCTGCGCCGCAGCCGCAGCCCGAGCTCGCACGCGCTCCGGCCTGCCCGGGGACCGCTACGAATGACGTCACCTTGTGTTCGTTCTCCGCTAGTGCTGCCCTCACTACGGTTTGTCTTGCGACCGCTCGCGTGGTTATTGTTGATGCATTAGGTAAACCGCACATTGTTCGAGCGCTATTAGATGGCGCTTCGCAAAGTAATTTTATTACTCAAGATTGTTGTCAACGTCTTGGTTTCAATGTTGATAGGCGTTCAACCTACTCAGTGGTGACGGGTTTTGGAGGTTTACGGTCAGCTGTTCATGGCACAGTTAAAACGAGGTTTGGATCTCGTTTTAATAATAAAATTTGGTTTGACATGGATTCGTTCGTTACGGATAAAATAACTGAACAGTTGCCTACCGTCCCAGTTGACACGTCTTTATTAACGAAATTTAAAGACTTACCTTTAGCTGATGAGACTTACGCTGTTCCTGGAGTCGTCGATATATTGATCGGCGCTTCGATTCTCCCGCACCTCCAGTTATCACGTAAGGTTCAAGGGGGTCCGACGTACCCCGCTCCGCACGCCCTGGAAACAGTTCTGGGTTTTGTTATAATTGGTTCTGCACCCGCTTCTATGGATAGTTTTAGTCACTCGACTGCCTCGTTCTGTTGCACCGTCGAGCCGCCACTGGAGTCTACCATCCGCAAGTTTTGGGAGATTGAGGAGGTCAATGTCCCACCAATCCTAAGCCCTGATGACAAGATGGCTGAGGAGATTTATTGTCGCACGACTACTCGCGATGAGCAGGGTCGTTATGTTGTCGCGCTCCCTTTCAAGGGAGATATTTTTTCGCTCGGCGACTCCCGTGCATCCGCTGAAAGACGCTTTCTTTGTTTAGAACGAAAGATGCAGGCGTCTCCAAAGTTAAAGCAAGCCTATGATGAGGTTGTCAACGAATATTTAGATAAAGGTTACATCTCACCTGCGCCTGCGGACACTGACGAGACCCAGCCTTCGTACGTTATCCCGCACCACGGAGTTATTAGAGAAGATAAGCTTACTACTAAACTCCGCGTAGTTCTAGATGGCAGTGCTAAGACTAGCACTTCCGTGTCGCTTAATGACATTTTGTATTGTGGTCAAAATCTTCAAGGTAATTTATTTGACATAATTGTAAATTTTCGTTTATTCGCTGTGGCACTCTCTGCAGATATTCGACAAATGTTTTTGTGCCTTGAAGTGCGCGAACCCGATCGTAGGTTTCAACGATTTTTGTATAGATTTTCACCGCAAGAACCTTTAATGGTTTACGAGTTTAATCGTGTTTGCTTCGGGCTTAAATCTAGCCCTTTTCACGCACTTCGCACCGTCAAGCAGTTGGCCGCTGACGAGGGCGATGCATTTCCTAAAGCGAGAGCCACCATTGAGACTGGCTTATACATGGACGACTTCGTGTATAGTGTAGATAGCGAGGCCGAGGCTGTCGAGACGGCCGCTCAAGTTATAAGTCTCATGAAGGCGGGTCAATTTGATCTCGTGAAATGGACGAGCAACTCGCAAACAGCGTTAGAGTCGATTCCACCGTCGCACCGATTGTCTTCGGTTAAGGAGTTCGATGAAAGTGATACGCACAAGGTGCTTGGTTTAAGCTGGTCGCCCGCGTCTGATACGTTTAGTTTGAAAAGTAGTTCGACCCCGCAAACTTGTACTAAACGCATTATCCTGTCGTGTGTGGCACGGATATGGGACGTAATGGGATTCGTAGCTCCTGTCGTTCTGTACGCCAAACTACTTATAAAAGAGCTTTGGCTTTCGAATTGTGATTGGGACGACACCGCGCCCGACAACATTGCTAAGTTGTGGGCTCGCTTTAGAAAAGAACTCTCTGTGCTTGACCAAGTACAAATTCCGCGTCATGTAGGTATATCGCAACATAGTGTTGTTACGGTAGTAGGCTTCGCGGACGCTAGTGAGAGGGCGTATGGAGGAGTAGTCTATTTTCATGTCTCGAATGTAGGTAAGGTTTCAATTAGCCTTATAAGCGCGAAATCGAAGGTCTCTCCCCGTAAGGTCGTCTCTCTGGCACGCCTCGAGCTATGCGCTTTACTATTGTTGGTTAGATTGATCACCTCTATCGCCAATGCTTGTAGTAGTCGCATTAATATTAATAGAATTTTAGCCTTTTCGGACTCAACAGTCGCTTTGTGTTGGGCCCACTCTTCGCCCCATCGTTGGGACACCTTCGTCGCTAATAGAGTGGCAAAAATTCAATCGGAATTAGCGCCAAAAAATCTCTTTCACGTTGCTGGCACCGACAACCCAGCCGATTGTCTCTCTCGTGGACTGCTTCCTTCGCAAATATTAGATCACCCGTTATGGTTTAGTGGACCGTCCTGGATTCATGCCGCGTTAGATAAGTGGCCAGTTAGTCAATTCAATCCCACTACGGTTTCCGAACCACCCGAGGAAAAGAAGCACTCGCTTGTGGTGTCGGTCCCGCGTGAAGAGTCCCTGGTTTTGTTGTTGGCTAATCGCGTCTCGTCTTGGTCGAGACTGTTGCGTTGTGTTGTTTATGTAGGCCGATTTTTGAGAATTTTATCTACACGCGGTCATATAACCGCCGCTGATTTAGATAAGGCTGAATTGATCATACTTCGCGAATTGCAGAAGTGTTATTTTGCTTCTGAATTTAAAAATTTAGAATTTAACAAACCTTGTAGTCGTTCTTTCCGACACTTGAAACCATTTTTGGAAGATGGACTCATTCGAGTAGGTGGTCGTTTGAGAAATTCAGGTTTAGGATTTGAACAAAGGCACCCAGTAATTCTCCCGCGTAAGGACCACGTATTAGATTTGTTAGTAGATTATCATCACAAGGTGAATTGTCACGCTGGTCCCGATTTGTTAATGTCTATTTTGAGACAGAAATACTGGATAATTTCCGCTCGTAATTTGATTCGCGCTAGAGTACACAGATGTGTACCTTGTTTTAAACTCCGCCCGCGTTTTATCGCGCCTGAAATGGCCGATCATCGCTCTTGTCGTGTTGTTCAATCCGCAAAACCTTTCGTACACACCGGCACAGACTTTGCTGGGCCTTTCAAGGTCACCATTGCTCGTGGTCGTGGCATTCGCTCCACGAAAGCTTATGTTTGTTTGTTCATTTGTATGACAACTCGCGCGGTTCATATAGAGTTGACCGGTGATTTAAGTACGCCAAATTTTATGTCCGCTTTTAAACGTTTTTTGTCGCGTCGGGGTCCGGTTAAGCGCATGTATTCGGACAACGGTACAAACTATGTAGGGGCCCGACGTAGTATTTCGGAATTGCACACATTCTTACGGTCTAAGTACTACCAAAGTGAATTCGCTCACATCTTAGCCGAAAATCGCATTGAATGGTACTTTAACACGCCTGCAGCTAGTCATTTTGGTGGTAATTGGGAAGCGAATATTAAAAGCCTTAAGTCGCATCTGTTTCGCGTCATAGGCGAACAGATTCTCTCGTTCGAGGAGTTGAGTACCGTACTCGCGCAAGTAGAGGCGGTGATGAACACGCGTCCGCTGTGTCGGACTCTATCTAGCGATCCGTCAGAGCCGTTAGCGCTGACGCCAGCTCACTTCTTAAATATGACTCCTTTAAAATATTTGCCCGCAATAGATGTTGATGACGATAGAATACACCTCCTAACTCGTCACGCTCTTTTAGATAAGATGGTCCAATCGTTTTGGAATCGTTGGAGAACCGATTATTTGCACACGCTGCAGTCACGTCAAAAATGGAATACTCCATCCAACCCAATTACTGTAGGTACGGTGGTAGTCCTTATGACTGAGAATGCGCCTCCTTTACATTGGCCTCTAGGAGTAGTAGAGGAAATTTTTCCCGATGCCCGCGGGATAACTCGTGTTGTACGGGTTAAAACTGCAACCGGATCGTATCTGCGCCCGGTTGTTCGCCTCTGCCCTCTGCCTAGCCAGCAGTAGGCACGAGTTCCAATCTATGTTTATATTTTAGTTGTTATTTTCGCAAACCTAGATTTAGATTAGACATTAGTTTTGTTCCACATTTTTCGTTTCGAAGGTAACCCTTCAAGCCGGGGGGAATGGTTGCGCCGATGTGGAAACTGTATTTTTTGACATGGAAACACACTCCTTTTAGATCCGTCTCCCCCTCCGCACTAACCATAGAGTAGGGCTAGCTGTAGCTTCCGTCCGCCATTGTGTGAGATGTGGACGGCCACTCCCGCTTTGAACTAGCCAGCGTAGGGACGGATCGCGAGCGCGTCTCTCAGAAATGAATAATATTTGTTGTATTTTAACCGCCTCATAGACCTTTACCGATCGGATGGTGCCTCTCGTGTGTTCCTCAAGGGATCTAGTGACGCTGACGGCAGCTCCTGAGCAAGGAAGAGAAGATCCGTGTACCGGCTGCGTGTGCGGAAAAACACGTGGGTCGTGAAGGTTAGTGCATCCTCTCCTAATTTCTCGGGCTGCATTCACTGCCTGGATTGAATCCGCGGCAGCCCGGCCACCTGTCTTTTGTGTGTAAAGTGTCAATAGAACAGTTATCTGCTTCTCCGCAATACAGTCCACTCGCGCACGTTGGTCCACGCGACACCACATACATATAATCACGTCTTTATCCCCGGAGGGTTAGGCAGAGGGGAATTAACACCCACATTTCACCAATAATTGTATTCGGTCGGTGAGCCTATTGCCGTATTCCGGGCACTATTATTGACTCGAGCCATGCATCTGAGTTCTGAATCTGGGCTGTATATATCTGTCGGATGTTAAACAACCCTATCCCTTAGTCTCCTTGTACGACACCGCACGGGAAGAGATGGGGTGGCCCGAACTCTACTCTGCCGGGAACCACGCGGCAACTGAGATCGAGTATTACTAAACTGTGTTTAGCACAATGAATTTCATTTAATAAGTGTAAGAACTCAGTTAAGTCGCAACGCATTATCGTTGGCGAAAAGTTAGAAAGGAATCTGATAGGCATAGTGCATACCTGGTACCTTTACCGAGTAGCTCACTTAGCCGTCATAAATCTGTCCATGCGAAGACGGGAGGCGTCACGAGTGAATAATATCGTTCGTTGCCAAATTTTGAACAACTCCTCGCTGTCGAGAAGGTCCCGGTGACCGACCCTTATACAAGTGGAATTAAAAAGCCCAATCGGCTTCCGAAGAGTGTTCATTAACGAAACCAAAGTTGCGCAACACAAAGCGGTGCTTCCAGGAAATTGTTTAACAATGTATTTATTTGTTTGAGAGTTTCGGATTAAATGCTAACTCTGTTTCATGGCCAATTCTATAATAATATTATGTGTGTGTGTGTGTGTCTAACCTAATACACAATAAAATTTTGTTATATTCATATATTACCTAAATGCATCGACTAACGCTAACATACACACTGCCGGAGTCTTCAGAGTACGGGGCGCCTTGTGAACAGTTGCTGAACCTGTGGCTGTCATCTGGGCACTTTTTCATGGACTGCATGTGCACTGTAGTATGGAGAACGCTCTTATACCCTAGTACTATACGCAAGTGACGATATAGGGATCGTAATACCATTGGAAATTCATCATGTAAATAATGTCTTGGTTGCTCACGGTTGCAACCGAGGTTTTCACCTCGAAGCCCGGGGACAGCCTACGCTACCTACTCCTTTTGGTTTAATTGTGGAGTGACCGTCATTTGACCTCTCAACTCGTCCGTCAACCAGCAGGCGTGGTTATCTAGGCCTGATCTCGGCGGGACCAATACACCCTATCTTATATTGTTTTCTATCTTTTTTTATACTACTTAGGTGGCAGACAAGCGCACAGCCCACCTGATGGAAAGTGGTTGCCGTGGCCTATGGACGTGTGTAACACCAGAGAAGCCACACTCGCGCTGCCGACCCTGTAAGCACTTAGTTTCTGTGCCGTCAGTGTAGAGGACAAAGCAGGACAAGCCTTTGGTCATCCCACTGACAACACAAATTCTCCACTGAGCTCTGGCTACCCTACTCACCGCTAGGAATACAACACGAAGTTATAACCGCGGTATTCTGTAGGGCGGAGGTTCTTCCCCAGTCGGACTGCTCAGTTGGACGGAAATACCGCCGTGTCCTACCTCCTATCTGCTAATATAAAGAGAAACTTGGTACGTTGACGAAGAACGCAATCAATGCCTGCAGGTGAGTCCGCGTGTCAAGGTTTATTATATTGGCCCGATAGCAGCTATCGAGCGACCTAATTAGATAAGAATCGATGCTGGCGTATCCTTGTCTTCAATGTCCAGCTGACTAATAACGATGGGGTTGACCTGTGTGACGTGCGGCAAAGTCTGAGTTCTAAGTTTGATTCCCACACACCCACACCGAGTGATAATCTATTTGCTATGATGTGTTTTTAACTGTCCTTATTTTGGGTCTAGATAGTGCAGTATATTGTCCAGTACTTATGCCCTATAATAACTCGTTCACATTACGCTACGCACGTAATGTGAACGAGTTAAAAAGACGACATGTCTCGCCCACAAAATTAACAAGACTAATATTATTCTAGCTCACAAACAATCAAAAGCTTCGCGCAGAATTAGAGGTCCCGTTTACTAGTCGAATAAGTGATAGGTAGGACTCTTCTACTTCTGATAATAAGCAAAAACCATGCAAGAATGTCTGACTAAATGCAAGTCTTGCATCATACAATAGTTCCCTAAATATGGATGTTAAATGTTGATACACTTCTACTTACCCATTCAAGGATAAACAAAGGTGAGTAATAGCGTGATTTGTATTCCATGGAATTTAATTAAACACTGAGGATGGCAATTACGGAGAAATTATAGTTTTCTAAGAGGAAACCGGGTCAGTGGTGCGCTCTTTTATCAACTCACTGGACGTACTAATGGAATATCTACGTTGATGTAATTACATTAGCTTGCTTTCACAAATCTCATCAGAGACTCATGTCTTACGGCGGAAGATGATAACGAATACATATAAACTCATAAACTCACGCCTATATCCCCGAAGGGGTAGGCAGAATTTATGTTCCAACGTAATAGGCGGCAAGCATATTGCCATTAACCGGGCTCTTATAAACCTGGGATTAATACACACATAACTTCAAATAGCATCGAAAAGTCATTGGTGTGTGCCATGGTAAAACTTGAGATCAAACCCGAGAACTCGTCTCAGCAGTCCATTACCCATACCACTAGGCTACCGCAGTTCTAACGAATAGATTACATTAAAATAAATATTTTCAGTCTATTCAATCTTCATTACAACGTTATCCTGGTAGTTCACAGAGCCCTATCCAGAACTTCGGGACCCGAGCCAACCCCTCACACCTCCTGAACGGACGAGGTTCTCGTGAAGGCTTTTCTATCGAGGTTGTTTCCTTCTTCCTACAATCCCGGGTCCTTTAAGCGGGGCGTAAAAAGCATCTGATGAGGACGCCAAGCTGAGTGCCACCATTATACAATTACTTAGTGTCTGTAATGGTGACCCTCTTTCCTGACACTTTGCCTTTAGCTTACCATCAGGCGAGGTGAAGTCCTAGATTTAAAAAAAAAGACGGACGGACGCTTCTAAAAAGGTCGTATAGGCGGATCAGATAGAGATAAATCGCTTCAGCGATAAGGGTACAGTACCCATTATACATTGAACTGTATACATGGCTACCTACTTGTCCTACTGTAAATTTGTTGGTGCACAATAAAGAATTATCTATCTATCTAAGTGGAGGCCCCTTTGAGTTGGAAGGTGCGAAAGAACTGGGAAACATGCTAGGAAAAGAATTATAATCATTATGATGATGATGCATCCAAAAAGACATTGGTACTTTGCAAAAGAGTTAAATACGATCGACGTTAAGTCCAAAAACAACAAATGGCTTCCCCAAACAATTCAGTTCAAATTACATAAATATTTTAATTTAACCACCAAATCTAAATTCAGAGCACGAAATGCGTTTCGCATTCCACAACGGCCATTCCGATCTTGCTCACCAGTTATGCCGCATCCCATAGTTAGACGAACGTCAGATGCTAACATTTTACGTGATGTAAACTAATGAGCCATGTGAGCCCCGAGAGGAAAACCTGCGCCAGAGTGTACCGGCCCGCAAGGCGAGGGATCCCAAAGATTATAAACTGTATATGCGTGAATCTATACTAATATGTATTATAAAGCTGCAGAGTTTGTTTGTTTGTTTGAACGCGCTAATCTCTGGAACTACTGGTCCGATTTGAATGATTTTTGCAGTGTTGGGTAGTTCATTTATCGAGGAAGGTTTTAGGCTATATATCATCACGCTACTACTTAAGGGAGCGGAGCATTGATAATAAATGATAACAAATCAGGAAATTTTTCATACATATTTTGAAGACTAAAACATACGGGCTCAAAGGGATATGAAGCTTCAAAATATACCCCGGGCGAAGCTGGGGTGGGTCAGCTAGTTTAATATAAATATCTCTGCATCACTCTAAGGTTGACTGGTAGAAAATGCCTGTGGCATTAAGTCCACCTTTGTCTGTTTGTGCAAAAAGTTTAAATAAAAAATAAAAAAGATAATGCATTTTTTCTTACCTCACATTCTTAACTTTTTTGAATTTTGTTGTTGTTTTGTGCTTACCTGTAAACAAAATAAATAATCTTTTAGTATACATTTCATTTATATATACAATTACTTACATTTAACGATAATATTCGATAGGTATCTATAACCAGCTACATTAGCTTTACATTGAGTTCCCTTGACTAACACAATTCAAATCGCATCGTTATTTATAGACTTACATAGTAGTATAAAATTAATTAATCTTAGTGCTATTCTAAATTAGTGCACTTCTTTCCTACGATCCAAAGACTAAATATTAAACAAGTATTTATTAGATTAAAATACAATGACAGTTATGTTTCTTTTTTTATATAGAACACGTCAATTAGACTTCGCCTTTCCTGATGGTAAGCTGAAGGCAAAGTCCCAGAAAAGAGGGTCACCATTACTTACACATACCGTGTGACATGGTGACACAGCTTGACGGCCTCATCATATGCTTTTTCAAGCCCCGCTTAAAGGACCCGGGACTGTAGGAAGAAGGAAACACGTGAGCTGGTAATGAATTCCAGGTCTTAATGGTGCGACAGAGGAAAGAGTCTCCGAATCGCTTGGTTCTTGATCGGATATTCTGCACCGTGTGCGGATGACATCTAAGACCTGCACGTGTTGTCCTGTATAGGAAAGGGGAGGGTGGGACTAATTGGAAGAGCTCATCAGAACACTCCCCATGGTACAGACGGTAAAATACAGCCATGGACGCAACATCTCTACGCATCTGTAAAGGTTCTAGGGTGTTCGTGAACTCGGTGTCACAGTTAGAATGATTTAAAAGTTGATTAATAAAAAGCTTATTTCCTTTCGGATGTAGAATGGTGACGAATCAACTAAAGAACGGTTCAGAGTATCGCGCGATAAATAACAGGTGGCATGGTTCGTTTTTGCGTACAAATTTTCCCTGCGTCCGACAAACCGTCCATTTAATTAAAAAAACAACACTTAACAGGTGTAGATAATGTTTATATTATGTTAATGTTGTGTGTAACTAATGTACTATAGACTTTAGGCAACCATTATAGGAACAAGTGGGTGAATGACCTGCACCTGTGACATGGCGGCTATGACAAGCTGAGTTCATGCTCATTACACATGACAGTGCACGTAAATGATGACTTAGTTACATGTAGTTTTTTTAAATTAATTAATAATAATATTCTACAACATTCTACACAACGCTATCTAGACCCATCGTAAGCATAGTTTAACTAGCTTGTGTAGTGGAATCTAGAATACGGATAAACATACTTAAATACTTTTTTTTTGTAAATACATACATATTATACATAGAAACACCCAGACCAATGCAAATACCCATATTCATGCATACAAATATTTGCATTGAGCGGGGATCGAAACCGCGCCTCCTGCGTAGCAGTCGCGTTCATTACCACCACGCCACTGAGTCTGACATATTATGTTGTTATAGATTGACTATGTAAGCAATATGCACGACTGTAAGATAAATCCACGGTTGCATGCAAAGCTTTACCGGATTCTGGTATCTTACTCCTTTTTTTTTTTTTTTTTTTTTTATATAGGACACGTCAATTGGACTTCGCCTTGCCTGATGGTAAGCTGAAGGCAAAATCCCAGAAAAGAGGGTCACCATTACTTACACATACCGTGTGACAATGGTGACACTCTGCTTGACGGCCTTATCATATGCTTTTTCACGCCCCGCTTAAAGGACCCGGGACTGTAGGAAGAAGGAAACACGTGAGCTGGTAATGAATTCCAGGCCTTAATGGTGCGACAGAGGAAAGAGTCTCCGAACCGCTTGGTTCTTGATCGGATGTTTTGCACCGTGTGCGGATGACATCTAAGACCTGCACGCGTTGTCCTGTGTAGGAAAGGGGAGGGTGGGACTAATTGGAAGAGCTCATCAGAACACTCCCCATGGTACAGACGGTAAAATACAGCCATGGACGCAACATCTCTACGCAGCTGTAAAGGTTCTAGGGTGTTCGTGATCTCGGGATTCCCAATGATGCGGACCGCACGTCGCTGCAACCTGTCGAGAGCATCTAGTAAGTACTTTGCTGAACCATCCCAGAGATGCTAGCAGTACTCCACACAGGAGCGAATTTGTGTCTTGTATAGAAGACACCGCTGCTCCGGTGTGAAAAATCGTCTCACTCTGTTCAGGACTCCGAGTTTTCGTGAGACTGTTTTGATGATGCTTTCGATGTAGTTTTTGTTATTCAGGTTGCAGCGAACATCCATACCTAGGATATTGAGATTGTCCTGCAGCGGCAGTGGCGTGCTCTGAAGAGTGGGGAGGGGAAGGAAAGAAGAGACTTTTGCTGTAAACGCACATACTCCTATTTTCTCCTTTCTTTTTCCCTTTTTATATTCTCGACTCCCGCAAGTACGGTCACAGGAAAGACACCTTGGTGTTCCAAGCCTTCGTCAGGTGGTCTATATCCTATTGTGGTATCCGTATATAACCTTAGATACGTAACTATCGTCTGTAGACAAGGATTATAATTTTATAGCCAGTGATAAGCTTATCCGATATCGAACCATGTCCGATACACACCTGTCTGAGTCGTAGACGCGCCCGTAATAGCAATATGCGTCAACAAAAATCATAATTCAGAGGATCCCAAGATGTAAGCCTCAGGTGAAATATTATAATCCCAAGATGACGAAAGCAACCAATATGGAGTTCACTTTTCTTTTCAAAAATGAAATTAAATATGTTATCAGTGTCAGTTGTGTAAAGTTGCTTTACTTTATCTTTGCTACACACATTGATTTTGATGACTCCGCTCCAACAAATTTAATGATATTTTAAAGCATTTAGTCATCATCCTCCTGCCCTTATCCCAACATTATTTGGAGTCGGCGCAACATGTGTTCTTTTTCTCATCATCTCTAGTTGCAGTCATTTCAACATTCACTCCCTTCTTAACCATATCATCATTCACACAGTCCATCCACCTCATTTTAGGCCTCCCTCTCCCCTTGTAGCCATCCACTTCCATAGTTAGTGCCTTCCTTACGACATTACTTTCATCCTAAAACATGCCCGAACCAGGACAAACGATTTTCTCGTAGCTTTTCTGTAGTTGGTACTACTCTAAAACTTCCTCTAATATATTCATTCCTAATCTTATCCATTCTTGTCACACCACACATCCATCTCAACATTCGCATCTCGGTTACATGCAACCGTCTTTCATTCGTCACCTTTACGGGCCAACTCTCCGATCCATACAGGTCGGCAGGCCGGATCATGCTCTTATAAAGTTTGCATTTAATCCGCACACGGTGTAAAACATCCGATCAAGAACCAAGCGGTTCGGAGACTCTTTCATCTGTCGCACCATTAAGGCCTGGATTTCATTACCAGCTCACGTGTTTCCTTCTTCCTATAGTCCCGGGTCCTTTAAGCGGGGCGTGAAAAAGCATATGATGAGGCCGTCAAGCTGAGTGTCACCATTGTCACACGGTATGTGTAAGTAATGGTGACCCTCTTTTCTGGGACTTTGCCTTCAGCTTACCATCAGGCAAGGCGAAGTCCAATTGATGTGTCCTATATAAAAAATAAAATAAAAATATGCTAACTATTTAAATCGAACAATTAATCTTTCAAAATGATTGTAGCATCATTCCTATAGCTCGTATGAGCATCGGTAGATGACTCCCACTGTCGCTGCAAGACGGATATATGGTATGAAAATATGGATGGCTTTAAGTGAGTTTCGGTGGCTTAGTGGTCAGAGCATTTCCAATTTAAGAGAAAGATCACGGGTTCGAATCTCGCCTAAACCGTTTCAATTTTTTCTATCTTATCGAATATAATGCAATTTGAAAATTATTTGTAATTTTTAAGTTTTTTGTAACTTCTATCGCAAACTACCTTTTCTTCATTATTACCTAATCTAATAACAGAATCATAAACTAATTTATTTCATGCTATTAACCAGTAGTAAATGTTAAACCTAAATAATATGTGTTTGTAATAATATTTACAACCTATTATTAAATTAACCACAAATGGTGATAAAGCAGTGCAATGACGTCAAACACCTTAGCCTGTTGAGGCCTCATTGACAAGTATGGTAGGTAGGTACTGGGGAAATAAAAAATATGTGCTTTTTTATTACACTTATTAAAAATATAATTAACTATTGACTACTTACCTACGCCGTATTTAAATAAAACCTTATTAATTTTACTTCAACCGCCAAGAGCTATTCATCATAATATCAAATATTTTCTTCTTGACACTTCATCATAAGTAATCAAAACGTTGAAACGTGTCATTCCATGAATACTGAATTTAATAATACCTTACCTGTTCGTATTACCTATCGGATCTAAGAATAGCTTTGACCTTTTCAAATTAAAAAAATAAAATATGGGATTTTTGTCCAAGTGTCTATTTCCACGTTTTTTTTATCTAGGACACGCCAACTTGACTTCACCCCGCCTGATGGTAAGCTAAAGGCAAAGTCTAGGAAAGAGGGTCACCATTACAGACACTAAGTAATGTTACACTCTCACTGCTCTGGGTCCTGTCTAGTTGCCTCAACAGCAAGTATAAGGTGCTACCAAGGAACAGACATCCGAAACTTCAGACCTGTTCGAAGCTAGAAGGATTTACGCACGCATAGTCAGCATCAAATGTAGATCAAAGTAATCCATCTAAATTTTGATTCCAATTTATTTTCAACCTATCTATACAATCATCACTTACTTTTGAGGCTAACTGTACTATGAAGCTACGTACTTCAGATTTCTTTCGGTAAAATTTAATTCGAAACAAATGTCACGTGCTGACTTCGGACCAATTTGCGAGATAAATGCGGTTCATAGCACAGTTATCGGCAACTTGGTACTTTCATGGCAGGAGTCCAGCATGCTGGTCAGTGGTCAACTTCATAAAACATACTCAAACCTAGTGAAGTGGTAATGATCTGTAAAAGGGATAGATCTGAAGCACCTAAACCTATATGCAATTTGTAGCGATTTTTATGGTTATAACGATAAAAACTTAGTATAAAAGATTATCTCTTCCTAGCCGAACGTAAGAAAGGTGTGAGAATTATTTATTTATGTGGGTAATAATACTGCGCAAGCACAAATCGCGTAGGCGCTATAAAATGATGCTGTAATTGTGTATACACAATAAACGATTTAGGAAAACTCTTGTGTGGGCAGAAATATCAATGAAAAGAGATGTTGATTTGAGTGGCCATAAAAACATACATACATAGATGCTTGTCGTAGTATTATTCACTTCATGTGATTTCAAATATACATAAACGGCTATAATATTGAAATAAAATTTAAAATGAACACTTAATGGACGTCCACAATACAACTGAAATACATTTACCTGAACAGAGGACCTCTGAGAGACAGGTGAGGTTGGCGTCCTCGGAGAAGGTTGCTCCACCCTATGTTCCGCAAGCACTTTGTGCTCGTGTTTCCCTACCACAGAATTCTTGACTCGCTCCATTCTAGCTTGTATAGCCTTCCTTGTTAGATTCTTAGATTTCTCCTCCCCTTTACTGCCAGGGTCGGCTAACTTCCTCATAAGCCTAGCAGTAGCAGCGACAGATTGCTGAGTGTCAGAATTCGTTCGTGACAGTTTTGTAGCCGGTCGAGGTACTGGAGTAGCGCCACCGGTGCTGCTTCGTGTGCTTTCATTTCTGTTAAACGGAACTACGTCATGTTCTGTATCAGAATCTGCAGGAAGGTATCCACCGCCGCCTACAGAAGATACGCCAGTTCGTAAAAGATTTTCGTGTTCAGCGTATCGAACTCTTTCGTCCACAGAGACATTACCATTCTGTGCTCTTTCGAGTCCTCTTTCCATTTCACCAATTTGTCTTTCCAACTTTCGTAGAACATCGTCTGAGGGTGGTGCTGGGTTGTTATCATCTGGAGGATCAGGCGATTGGAATGATTTCAGATGTATTGGATGAGCTCTATTGATTTCTAAGCGCTTAGGGGCTATTCCAGACGAAGTGATTTCGTACTGGGTTCGTTGTGGGGGTGTGCGTTCCAACATGGCTAGCGAGACCGGCGACGGCGGAGGCGCGCCATTGACGCTAGGCTCCTGTTCATCCGAGGTTGACGAAGCCCTCGGCGCACGAAAACTTTTCCTCATAAAGTCCTCTCGTGTCAATTTCCTCTCCATTTTAGTCAGATGACATTTCACTGGTACTATCACTAGGTTTTAGTTCATACTAATTTAAGACTATCACAGTTACTGTATCACTTTCAAGTTTTATTAAATAGAGTTTATTGTAAATAATCTGTAAAAAGGAATAAAATGAGTAACACGGTATGTAGGTACATCTAAATATAGAAGCCCTCATCACATCAACGTTGATAAGATATCGTTCGTCAATGAATTCGGAACGTTATCTAATTTCGGCCTAGATAGGCCTGTATCGACTAGTGACCACCGACCTACGGTATAGACTACTCCAAAGGTTATGGAAGGTAAGTTTATCGATCGATAGTGCGGTTCTCTGACGTCATAATGGATAATCGCATATAAAATTTACGAATAACGAGTACCCTCAAAATATCCCATCGAAGACTTACAATCGATAGAATAATTAATTCGGTTCGGACAATTCAACCTTGAGGGATACCCATCAAGAGTTACGACACAAATAAGAAACGAGAAAAGGTCTACCTACTCATATGATAATTTGAAACCCAATCGGGACTTAATAATACACTGGCAAAAGATAACAGTCGCACAAAACACGGTAAATACTGTCTAATAAGTATATGATTATAAAAAGGAAACTAAATGGGTTATACACAAAACGATTGCGTCATCAAATTTAAAGAAAACCAAAGTAAGGCCAACAACAAGTGAAATGAAAGAAAGACCGTAACAAGACAGATTTTGATAACGCCTCAAACACAATAAAATTATAGTCACTAATCAGAATCAGACAAATCTAAACCTTATTATAATTGAGGTAAAGAACGAAGTGATAAAACCTATCATCAAAGAGCTAATCTGCGCTATAATAAGCGAAAAGTAAGCATTTACACTAACCCAATATAAACTTCCGTTCCTATGAAACCTTGAGAGGTTTTGCAATCATTTTCAATGAGCAACGAAATACCGACCAATTGAATAACGAATCAATAAAATTTAAGACTTATACGTATTCATATACGTATCAAAACAGATCAAACTTGTGCGACTTTTCGTACATACTTTGTACACAATATATGTTTATGAGTATGATTTATATGAACCATAACACTATGATAATTAGTTATCCCATTTCCATTTACAAATGTACACCAAGTGTCCGAGGACCAGAAGGAATGCAAAACACTTGTACGATAGAAACATTCCTCAGAACGGTGGAGCGAGACGGGTGGTTAGATGCCATCTGGAAAGAAAGAGACAAAACATTGTTAGTGTAAGTCGGAACATGTTCACCGTTCACCATAGTCCCTGTAGCGACACAAAGCAGCTGCGGCTGTACCTGAAAGAGACGCCAATACAACCACCACCACTTGAACCAACAAACAAGAAGCGACGACACAAAACAATATCGATTTTACAAGTAAATAGCTTTTTGATATTACAACACTTCTTCGAACAACTTTATACAACTTAGGTGGCAGACAAGCACACGGTCTTGAAAGTAGTGACCTATAAACGTGTGCAACCAGAGAAGTCCTAATGTTGCATGCCCAATTTAGGTAGAACATGATGTACCTAGTCATAAAACATAATTTGTAACATCCTTATCACAATGTTCTAGCAAATAAAGATCTATTCTATTGTATTCACACTCGTGCCGTGTAGCGCAACTAAATATGGATGGATCGCGTGAAAGAGTACATAGTAAGGAAGGAACCTACTGAGGAGATGACATTAGACAGAAATATACACGGCGGTATTTCCGCCCGATTGAGCAGTCCGACTGGGGAAGTACCTCCGCCCTACAGAATACCGCGGTTATAATAAATTCGTGTTGTGTTCCCGGCGGTGAGTAGGGTAGCCAGAGCTCACTGGAGAATTTGTGCTGTCAGTGGGATGACTAAAGGTTTGTCCTGCTTTGTCCTCTACACTGACAGCACAGAAACTCTGTGCTTACAGGGTCGGCAGCACGAGTGTGGCTTCTCTGGTGTTACTATTTTAATTATTCATGATCATATACATTCTATTTCTTAAAAATAGATATTGAGGCGTTAAGTCATTTATTATATTATTAAGTATCAATCCTAACACTGAGATAGTAAATATTTTGATGCTTAGAGAAGGGTGACGTCATACCTTGTTATTCCATACAAGTAGAGTTTACTAAACTAAGGCCTTTTTAGAAGCACACTCAGTCTTGTATCTCGATGTTCCTGAGGACAGCCTTTATAGACAGACTAGCTATTGCCCTGTCCGTCTCCTGGTTCTAAGCTCCACCCCACCAATTTACTGTTAAATCGGTACAGCTGTGCTTGAGTTATAAATAGTGTAACTAACACGATTTTCTTATATATATATGTTAATTTTTCAATAATACGATAGCTTGTTTATACAATCTGTCCTCAGATTAATGTAGATTCAGGACTGAGTGCCTAGAACACGGGTCTGAGTGTACATTAAACACATCTTTTAGACGTATAATAAAAATAAAATACCATTATTATCACTCATAACATTATAAACGGTGGATGATGTTAAAAAATATGAATAAGTTCTCGGAACGGATGTAAACTTCAAAATAACCTATTTTCTTTTCAATCCGTAAAGTTGACTAAAAACTGAAAACTCAGTTTCATTAAATATAATTAAACTGAGTTACAATGGAGAAATCCAGCCTACATAGGCTGTTATAAAATTGATAAAGGACAGACGCGTTATTAAGAGCAGTACGGCGATCACGCAAGCCTTGGGCCATAGGCCGTGGTCACGACCAAAGAACATATGGCTAGCAAAACACCTATGACTCAGTGTTCTTCAAATAAGACGATCAAATTGTGTCATGCGCTCAAGTACCGAGTTCATTCCAACACAGCTGAAATCACGTTACTGTAGGTAAACGCCATAAGCTCTAAAGAACCTGTTGTAGAACCAATAGCCGATTACCGGGTAATATTATCAATAGTAACGCTAATATACTCAGATTGGCGAAATGTCAATGTTTAGTTACCTCTGCCCAAGCATCCTGTAATAACAGGTGTATCGTAAAAAGTTGAGAAAAACGAGATCGGGTAAATGATAAATGTTGGAATAGAACTGAGTATAGTTGATAGAAATTACCAATATTAATACGTCAGAATCAAAATAATCGGGATATTTACCAGAGAAAAATAATCTAGTTCTAATATAGTTCGCTGAGTTTTTTGCTGGTATCTTCTCAGTAGACCTAACCTACTGAACCAGCTAAATGATCATTTTCTAATGGTTTATTTGTACATTATTTAATATTTTAATATTATTTCTTGACATACCCAATTGTAAAATTTTGACGTTCATATGTGCTCTTTGTGTGCCTAAACTGAATAAATGAAATTGATTCTTTGATTCTTTGTTTCATTGTTTTGAGTTTCCGATATTTCGGCGCTGTTGCAAGCACCATGATCACGGAGGAACGATTATTTTGATACTGATGTGAGTGACCATGATAGTTTAAATACCTATATTGCTAAGTCTTGCATTTCTAGCGGCGAGTATGCTCACAAGTGACTAAGGGTTTATGTCAGATCGCACGTATCCTACAGGTTGCTCTTCAGATATCGTGACAGTGATTAAAAGCTGACAAATTGTTCGCAGACTTTGTTAATTTACTATCGCCGAGTTCCCCGCGCAGTGTAATAACGTTCTGGAGGTGGCGTGAGCGATTAACATCTTCGGTAATGTGTTTATAGATAGCAGTTGTTACCGTTACGTGGGACCATATGCTTCGTTCACAAAGGAAAAAACGCTAGCAGCAGATATACTGGAAAATTCGAAAACCGTTTTTCATGGAGGCTTTTATTTATTTTTCATCCCAAAGAACAAGCCGTGAGCTGAAAATAGTATTATATTTGCATTTTGTAACTCGTCTGGTGTTGATGAGTTTGCTTTCAGAATTAGTCACAAAAGATCGCGGCAGTGGCATAGCACTTTGTGCTTTGTGCACGAAAAAATAACAAGTAAATTATTATGCCACAAGCACACGTTGTTAAAGTGCCTTCACATTGGCAAGATAGCGAGGCGAGAATTTAAAATTATATCGAAAATCAACTTTATGCATTTTCACTGGACAATGTTTTCCAGGATAAGTATTGAACAATAATGTACCAGATAGTTTATGAGGATGATCAAAGTGTCTTATGAATTTCATAAAATGTTCAAAGGAATTCATCATTGCGTTTTAGTGTCAAAGTAAAAATATCAAATATCTTTTTCTAATATGAGAAATTCTCACACCAGGCAATCAGTCAGCACAGTCAGCGAAAGTTTATTCACGCTTGCAATGTTCAGTGACTGATCCCGAACGCATGGTAGTTATCCCTAGACGGTGCTGAGCGTCCGTGAATGGTATGAAACAAATACACATTAATAATAATTTCTAGTGTAAATCTGCAGTCGGAAGTGTCAATTGACGTCTTCGCCTTGCCTCGCCTCGCTTAGATTATGGAAACGCACCTTTACATGTAAGTACTTGTTGGAAACACATTAGCGGTGTTCTTGATCGCACTTTAATTCCACAACTGCAACGTTAATGATCGTTACGAAACGCGTATTCGCATCAAACGTAACGTTAATAGCGCCCGTTTACAACAATCATAACGTAAACTGGTAGAAAATAGCAGTTTCACAATTATGCAATGTAGCTATGAATCATTCGATCTGATGTAGTTAGTAGATCGATGGATACGAATGAGATTATACGTTTCGTGATGTTCAATTTTGTTTCTGTGCGATGATGATGTGAACTCGGTTTAAGCAGATATCTTAAATCGGGTAATAAGATTCGGCAGCACGAATCAGAGTCGGCAGCACGAGTGTAACGCCCTTGGTGTTGCATACTTCCATAGGCCACGGTAACCAATTCTTATCAGATGGTCCGTGTACTTGTGTCACCTAAGAGCCATAAAAAATCTAATCTCTAGCAATCGAATCAAATTAAAAACGCTTGATTACCTATTTGGTATTTTTAAACGTAAGTATTTAATTGATTTTTAATTTAAGTGTCCAAACAACGAGTCGATGTGTCGCGATGGTACTCCAAATGAATAGCCGAACGCATGTCATTCGTTTAGCCGACAGTCAAACAGCTGTATTAATAGCGTAGTCAATAACACCCAAAATAGCTCAACTACGCTAAAAATAGCTCAAGATTAATCTACAACTATTAATAGTCAAAGTTGGTATTCCGTGCGTGCATGATAACGGTTACGGTGTAACTTTTTGATAATTTTTGCGACCTTGTGGTTTATTTTAGGGTTTTAGTTTGTTAGGGCGCAGTTGATCATTTATAACGATAAGGAAGTTAAACGCTAGGCATATTTTATCGTTCTATAGAGGGCAGGACAAGAGTACCTGTAACCGAGCAAGCATGAATGAACATAATTATGAAAGTAGAAGTGGAAGGCGTATCGTACGCCGGAATCATAGATAAGTGAAAAATATTTTCATGGTTACACCAATGGGCACAAGACGTGATTGTATGCATGTATATTACATCGGTATATTTGCTTTTACTAGATCATTATAACTTTCCTTCTGAATTCAAAGCTTGCAGTTACCAGCTTATAGCTTTATTACGGTTAATTATTAGTCGTAATTGATATCTATATCTATATTGTGTAGAATGTTGCAGAATATTTATTTATCTCAAAACGCTATTCGAAGTCGGAACATTCCTTCTGTGAATAAAATCGTTTTCAAAAAGCCGTAATTTCGACGTGATCACCTAACTCAACGACGATTTCAACTCAATCACATAAGCCGTTTACGTTACAGAAAAATCTTTCAAAGGCGGCATTAACGGCTCTTGCTGCAAAATGCTGGTGAGTTTCGAGAGATTGTGAGAATTCTCACACTCCGCTTGAAGCGTACTAAAATGTATGGATTAGATCGTTACCTATGAGTGTTTAGTGGAGAATACCATGTGATACCAATCGATGGGTTCTGAATGGTTGCTGGTTCGAACTGCACTTTACGTTTAGAACCTAAGAGACAAGACATGTCTGCAGTATACGATCTTTACTCTATTGCTCCACAAAAAAATCGTACAAAACACAATCCTAGTTCTCGAATCGTAAATATTTGAGTTTCAAAAAGCATCTTTTCATGCTCTCGTTCGCGTGTTGCTCGGACATATTGAGATCGTTGATATGCAAAATAAAACTTATTAATTCAATCTGTTATTCAAGTGTAATTCATGCCTTGCTGTCTCGGATTCCCTAGCTTCAAATAACTGTACGTAATTCTACTCTTTGTGAGCAAATACCGCTTTACCATTTGCGCTCTATTCAGCATCTATTGCTACGGCCGTAAGGTGGATTTAAGCTCGCAGGTGTTGAGGCAGGTAATTGGTT
This sequence comes from Eilema griseolum, assembly GCA_963662185.1. Lineage (NCBI taxonomy): Eukaryota > Metazoa > Arthropoda > Insecta > Lepidoptera > Erebidae > Eilema > Eilema griseolum. Next base: position 2,580,353 of record OY759255.1, read on the forward strand.
TGCGTGGACCACAAGCTTCCGCCATTGTGTCCGTATCTGCTTGCATACAACTGTTGGATTCTATTCTTGTTCTGTTCAATTGTGTTGTATTTCGATTTTTGCACTGCGCTAGTAAATGAATATTAGTCCCAGTTAGAACAGTTTTTTCTTTTATAGAAACATTTAGCTACTTTCGAAGAAAACATCCACGTTTTTGCCTTTATTATTATTAATTATATGGGTTTGCAGTTTGAACAGGTGTTATTGATTATAAATATCCACATCTATTGTTTAGAATTTCAATTGAAAAATGCGTAAATAGAATTCATCGTCCCGATTCGCCTACTTATTTTTCACATTGTATTCTTGATCCTACAACAATTCCTGGAGTTTGGCTTGGGCCGCTTGCGAATTTTGTGTATTAGCTAACCTTGCGTTTCTTCTTCTTCCCATTTCCGTTTCATCATAAAAAAAAATGTTCGTGCAGCAAGACGATAAATATTTTCACGCGATTTTAATTTAATTGCACAGCAATAAATCAAGTAGATACATCATCACTGTTTTATGCAAAATTTCCCACGGAAGAGCTCTAGCGATGCAAAAAATCGCGTGCGCATGATGCCTAACTCTCGAGAGATTAAATAGCCTTAACGGTTCCCATAAAGACATTTAAACAAAGAAAACTTTTGACAGCGTCCAGGTTATATTTTTACACTTTCTAATCATTTACACGAACCACGTGAATTATTTAAACGTTTGACCACACGGAAGTGGTAATCTCAGATAGCTGTCGCTGGTATGCCATTGGCGAGATGTTCAATATACTCAAATCACGCCACTATTAGCTTAACGTGACTATTATCATACTACGACTACGCAAAATTTTGGCGAATCTAGTTAACGAAGCTTGTGGCCACTAAACTTAAATCTTGCAAAAACAAATAGTTATACACCATGGTTTGACGAATGAAGAACAACAATACAAGAAGATAAAATCTGGACAATTTAAAACATTGTCAGCAAGATCTTAATACGGTTAAGTGCGCTGAAAAAACGAAGGTATCAACAAAAAACGAGCACAAACCGGTCCGTAACGTTTAAACTGAATAGTGGCGCGAGTGACTCACCGCAGCCAATTTCGCATCGAGACGATTTCCAGCACAACCAATTTTGAAATAATATTAAGTAAGAACAGTCTACTTGCACACGCATGTGAAGGACATCTTTTAAATCGCAAGTATAACTTATAAAGTATTATTGACTAGAAAAAGATTGATTTACCCGTAGATGCGATACAGATGATACAGTGTCAAAATCAAAACGTAATTCTAGACATTCGTGGTCACGTTATCACATGTGTTCTATAAACAAAACAAATGAATCATTCGTACACATAATCAAAGGGATTGATATTACAGATGATCCATTAGCGAAGTTCGTTTCAACGCAAATGTACTTCTACATTACACTGTATCGATAGATGTATGTGCCTGCCACATGGCATGTTCAACTTGGCCATTGACGACTAAGGTGGTATTGCATGTCGCTCGACAACCGATCCAGTCGGAGCGCTCGATGCTATCGTCACACGGAACAAGTGGTTACGCTGAACTAAAGAGTAACTTTGTAACTTTTGATAGGCCTTTGGTGATAATAACTTAGAGCACACTCCTAGATCACTTTTCAATCAATGATATATTTGTTGTTTGGATGTTAAGACTGTATTCGTGCTGATTGAGCAAATATACGTCAAAAAATGTGGTATTAGTCAACATCGATTGGATTATGACCTTTTGGCTACACCGCAAATTTATGTAAACTACTTCTATAGTACGTACTTTGTATGTTACTCTATATATTACAAATGAAGAATAGTGATAAGTTAAAACATGAGCAGTAGGTAGGTAAATACTTATACTTTCTTTGAAGCGCATTTAGAGAAATCTAATAACAAAGGTCGAAAATATTTTCATCGTAGTTCAATTACTTTCAATAGCAACTAAAGCGAATATAGAAAGTGAATTTCAATAACAACAACATGCTAATAAAATTTAATATGATTTCATTGTAGTATTTTTCACTCTTGTTACTTCTTTTACAACCCGATGACGCAATAGTCCAACTGGATATTGTTTGTTACAAAAATTATAGTAATTATACGAAGGAATGGTAATACTTTGTAAGTTTGTGTTAATCAGACAACACTATATATTTAAATTAATAGTCATACGTTACAGCCATACTGAAGTTTATAAAAAAACCGCTACGTTCTGTTATTTAGACCACAATTGAGGTAGACGCGGGCGCCGAAGCATGACTCACGAGCGTCGCGTCGGTGCGAGAGTCGTCGTCCGTCCCGCTCTAAACGAGTATTTTGTATAGCTACCTCGCTCTACCACGACAAGGTCTCGTCAACGATATTTGAATTTCGTTCATTAGACCAGTTTGTATTAAGTTTATCGATATAGCATTGCAATTTCCACGAATGGGCGTCTGAATGACTCTTTAGCGATGCTTAGCACCGAATATGGCCAAGTTTACACTAGGTAGCCGTATTTTAGTACGATTTTATTGATCTAAAAACTACCAAGAGAGCGATAATCCAATTTAAGTACGAAAATAAATAAGAAAAAGTAATAACTGAGTTCGTGAGTCAGTAAAGTAATTTAATTATGTACCTTATAAATGTCGTAGATAAATAAAATCATAATTGAATGACATTAACTGCAGACAAGCAGAGTCTACCAATTTGACGTGAGCAATTGTCATAAAAACGAGCCAAACCTGTTACAATGACAGGAAATGATATACACCATACATCCCCTAATTAAGCTTATTTAGCTCACTTTGACGTAAATGCGTTTGACCCCACATAGGAGAGTAGGCTAATTGTTCAGACCGAGGACGACATTACTCAGTTTCTGTCCCATTTCAAGCTAATTATTGGAGAACTCTTGTTAGTCAATACTGCAGTATTGAGCTATTGTTGGAAGAAGTAGATCCGGGACAATGTTGAGACGAAAAGAATGAAAGTGTTTCATATAAATGCGAATAACATAAATAATATCTCTTCAGAGAACAATTAGGGGAATTGGGCTTCAGCGAATAACGCTGAATGAAAACGAGACAATGATTCGAGGGTCCATCACACCGGTGCTGTTCACAAAGAAAGTTGTCAAAACCGCGGTGAAAATGTTCGTTAGAAAGAAAGATGCGCGTTTGAATGGACGTGTGATGTAACGACATGTGGGACGCGGTGAAAGTCTGACGACATTGTACTCACATAAACGCGTATCTTGATGCCTCAACCTACCTCTTTGGACTATTGCGACAAAATGTTTTGAAAAGTTAGAACTAATCAAATAAAACAAATCCAAAATAGGCAGTACATTTTTACAAGCCTGCAATATAACGTACTGCAGTGCAGTGGAAGAGCTTCCTGTGCTATTAGAACTATTAGCCGACTCATTACAAGACGCGAACGTTCGTCGCTATTACTTTAATTGTGAACGATTATTCAAGACGCTTCGTGAGGTTTTCCCGAGATTCAAACATTGTGAAGAAAATGGTCCATTATCCTTGAGAACGTACGTCGTGTCTACTATATCTATGTAAACAAGGACGGGATTTACCGACGATAGAAACCGCGATAAGCCGAAATACGTTACCACGTTTTTCACCATGAATTTCATTAAATTTGGGTTTTACTAGTGAACATTATTGTGACTAGATTGTACGGCAGCCAACTAGCTTAGTCAGCCATTCAGAAAACGGTCTGAATGATATTCAGGTATTTGATCAAACAGCTAGGCAACCAACTTGATTCGATGACATTTCATTACTGGCCTAACCGTCTAATCAAGCAGTTACTACGGATTGTGGGAACGGGCGATTTCCACGGGGGCGTAGCCGCGGGCTACAGCTAGTAAATCAGAGTTCTGTAATGATCAATACTTTTCTACGAAATGTTTTTAGGTTTGCGTCTAATACCACTATGCGTATGACTGCCATATATGGTAAAACACTTCATCAGTTCGTTTATTATATTGACAACCATATGTCTTACCGGTTTTATCAGTGATTCAGTGGCAAGTCTTTTTTACCAAGATAGCAAGCAAGTGGCGTTCAATGCTTGATCACGTTAGGTTATGCTAATAATGAGGACCTGGTTACACAATCATAAAATCTGGACCTGGTTACAATTCATAGAAAAACAATGATACATCGACAGGCGGAGCAGCCAGCTCGGTTAGTTTATTATATTAATAGTAAGTAATAACATTTAATGAATGCGATCGAAACCACCATATTTGGCGGACACCAGATAGTATATGAATCACACCACCTTGTAAAGCAATGAGAATGTTATCTGTCAAACATCGCGCCATTTCGAGTCGCATTAATTTTTTGGTCAGTACTAAAATGGGTATCGGTATTTTTACAAGTGGACTTTAATTGTTATTGGACATTATTGTTTGTCTGAAATGTATTGGTAAATTAAAGGTTTATTTCTGAAGGCATATGCTGAGAAACAAATATTAAGCACCATATTAGTCTTATGAAATAGCAAAAATCTATTGTCATTAACTGGGAACTTGTTTTCAGAGTCTGTGCCGCTATTGAGAACTTACACGGAAAAAGAAACAAATTCCTGGAGATCTAGCCTGAAATGGCATAAACTAGATTGTACGTGTAATAGAAAGTCGGTCTTACATTTCTCTCGTGCTCGTTGTGTGTAATGTAAAACTAAAGGCACATTCAAATGTCGGTAACAGCAAATATTACGATATGCCGGGTAGCATAGCCTGTGTGGCCACTGACTGTATGTGAAACGGGTTAGGCTACGGACAGACTTCCTTGTGTAGGTACTTCGCGCGTACTTTTCACTATTATTCGTATTTCACACATTTCAACTGTATACACTCGAGGAGGGCCAGAACAAGAGAGATGGCCCTGGGTCGGCCGGGGTTTGAGGGATATGCTGTTAACCTCACCTTCGGCAACCAAAAACGACCCACAGTCGTGCGATTTAGTCGGTTCAAGTCCGACATAACCTCTCCCACCGGCTCCGGTGGTGGGAGAGGTTATGTCACGTTAAAATCTAAACTTTCTGTGACATTTTATTTTATTTAATGGTGGATTGTATTCGTAAAATAATCAAGCAGACAGTTGCGAGTGAGCAATTCTTCGTCAATTTCTAAGTTTTCTTAAAAACCGCGTTTACTGGTAACAATTTCCTATTATTATTATTCAATTTCTATGAAGCTTCTTCCTACAGTCCCGGGTCCTTTAAGCGGGGCGTGAAAAAGCATAGGATAAGGCCGTCAAGCTGAGTGTCACCATTGTCACACGGTATGTGTAAGTAATGGTGACCCTCTTTTCTGGGACTTTGCCTTCAGCTTACCATCAGGCAAGGCGAAGTCCAATTGACGTGTCCTATATATAAAAAAATAAAAAAAAGAAGCTCAAATTGCGTGTTAACTTTTTCACTCACCATTCTGTCCTGGGCGATTGAAGCGCATGTGAAACATTTATTGACACAAATTATGCGCAATCGTTTCACCTGGGCGAATAAAGGCCTTTTAAATTCCATTTTTTTTCATAGATAAAAAGGTTGCGAGAGTCTGTGGCGGTTGCGATTTAAGGTCGCAGTGAGTCCACAGCCTTAGCACCTACTCGGAGTCCTATAGAATGAGAATGTGGTTTGTACGCTTTATTCCACTTGTGGAACGAAACTACCTATACACATTGCTAAAGCACTTTATGTAAGTACGTAAACTGTAGGAGCTCAAGGTAGCGTAAATATTGCCAGGTTTGGAGAGGTTACAGAACAGGGACCTTTTTAGAAGTGAACGAGGAAAGAAATGGGCTTAGTAAAAATAAATGAAGGTTTGGAAGTGTAAAGGACGGAGTCACACTTGTGATAAAACTGAAAAATTGTATAATGCACACATAACATGTTGCAAAATACAAGTACATTATTCACAGAGTGTTCTGTTTTAAAGCTCTTATTAATTTATTATCAATAGTACTTAGGTAATAGATTTATTTACATAAAGTAGGTATACTTTAGGTCTAAATAAATGACTTGAATAACTAACACTAACATAAAATACTAACACTGTTTTTTTTACGTGCGGTAAATCCCCTCGGATACCACCACCACCGGAGCCGGTGGGAGAGGTTATGTCCGACTAGAACCGACTAAAACGCAAACCGCCTGTGGGTCGTTTTTGGTTGCCGAAGGTGAGGTTAACAGGCATATCCCTCGCACCCCGGCCGACACAGGGCCATCTCTATATATATGTTTAAATAAATACGTGTTTAGTCCTCCTATCGGACTTGCCACGTGTGCCCATTACTACAAGCTCTACGGGTTGATTACTGATTGTGGCTGCGGGGTCTTACTGACATGGTAACAAGCCGGCCCCGTCGCTCCGCCCGCGGTCAGTCGTATGGCCACGATTGTGTAACAAACATCCATTGAATTTCGCATTTATTTATTGACATCTTATATCATTAATTTATTGAACAGATGATATCCATCTGGTTTTTAATGGCCATGATTTATTTATAAGAGTATGTGTTGCAAATGAATGTCTTTACAATATGAATAAACATAAGAAACCTTATTTGTTTTTTATAGTCCATTAAAAAGTAATAAATTACACAATTTAAAATGTAATTAATAACAAGATTCGGATGAAATTATTCGAGAGGAGAAAGTTTTATTTACTATTGCATCTGAAGAGATGGATGACCAATCACCCAGACTTCATCAAGTATACTTATGGTACCTAGACATTTACATCGAAAAAAATGTGCAGCCAGGGCGGGACGTGAATCGGCGACCAGCCTCTTTCTGGGGAATACTCTGACCAACTGACTGGACTTTTCTTTATCATTCACGCTTAAGGGAAATAAAGGAATTCTTATAAAATAAATAGGTAGGTACATAAAACAGGAACAGCTTTGTCCAAAAGGGGTATTATTGAACAAAGTGCTTGATGTAAAAAAACATTGAGTGCCGCGCCGATTGGCCGATAGACATCAACAAAGAGCCACAGCCACAAGGAGCACAGTACCTATATTATACAATGCATAGACAAGGAGAATGTTAGCTCGACCAACTTTAAGATTCGGTTGACCGATACGACATTGCCTGAGAAAAGATTAGTCTTCGAAGCAATTAGCGCGCTATCTAGTTAGTTAGTTGATAGTCCGGGGGATGTAACCGAGAACTATCATCCTTAAATGATTCCACTATATTTTATTTTATCGGTTTCGGCTCACGGCATTCTTAAAACTTCTACATAGATACATATAATCACACCTTTATTCCCGGAGGGTTAGGCAGAGGTGTATTAACACCCACATTTCACAAATCGTTAAATTCTATCCCACGTAATAAGGGGAGACCCTATTGCCGTCTTCCGGGCACTATTGTTGACTCGAGACATGCATCTCAGGCTGAGTGTGGATTCTATATATCTGTCTGATGTTAAACAGCCCAATCTTTTAGTCGCCTTGTACGACACCGCTTGAGCAGAGATGAGGTGGTCAAAATTCTATTCTGGCGGAAACCACACACAATTTTTCTCTTTTGGGAAAAGTAAGTATCTTATTCAATATGTGTAGCAGGTTCCACTTAGCGCCATCAATCAACAGTATAAACAGTTTAATTAATATTGTTTTTACATTCTAAATATTCAGAAACGGGAGTCAGACAAAGACCTCGCAATAGACAAGGCTAAACAATCAGGGCCGCTTTCTACACGAAACAATACAGGAAGTCCTGGCTTTGTTTTCATAAATATCTGTAATAGCAACACTGCCAACAATTAGGTAATACTAATTCAAACACTATTGATTAATATCAGATCACATAATCATAACAACCTGACAGTTTAAGATATCATTATAACTATCGCGATTATTTTATAAGGATATACTCGCCAAAAATTGCCCTGCCAGTCACAAATACTACCAGTATACCTACTGTTAGCAGAACTGGCAGTGGGGCCTCCTACAACAAACAGTTGCTCAAGCAAACGTTACGCTCGCCTCGCAACACCTACGGAACTTAATGACATGCTTTTGGATCACCTGTGGGCGATCGCGACACAGTTAGCATTAGGGGTACGTAGTAAAATGAATAAAACTGCAACTTCGTACACTGCAAAAAAACTATATCGGAACGCGTAAAAAATAATCCCTAGAACAGAATAATGTATTTGCTCTTAAACAAGAACTCTAAAATTATGCTTGAAAATGCTTTTTTATGGAGTGTAACAGAGGAATAACTAAGAGCAAGTTTCTTCTGGTATTGCTTCCAATATCACTAAAATTTAACGCTCGATGCGTTTGATCTCCACATGAGACAAGTATTTTATACATTAAGACAGTACAGGTATACGCCCCGCGTGGCGTCAACTGGCCAGTGTCCATAAACAACGGCAATAAAGTGGCACTCGGGCTGTTTCCAGGAAGCACTGCCAGTCTCTAGTCCCAGGAGGATCGTAACATTCAAGTAGAGCTAGCAAATTCCTAAGCACAGTACAATTTTGTACCTAATGGGACTTTATAAATAAGCTTTATACTTGCAGGTAATGTTGTATTTTGTAACTTGCAACGCATGAGACTCGTTAAATCAAAACAAAATGTCTCATTTAGACAAGTTTACTTTTAGCAGTAGATAGAACAGTTCAACTACCTCGTGGCTTCATCATCACATCAGCTTGATGGTGACAAACTAACATATTGTCATTCGGATATACCTACTTACAAAGTTACAAATAATTAAAATTAATTCTATAACGTTAGTTGGGTTTAACTTCCAATCCAACACGTTAACACACTACAATTAGTTACCCACATACGTATAAAACAAATTAAACCGCGTTTAACAGGACGATTGCGTATGTACATAAACCTATGCAATTAGGCAAGTCGGCCGGGATTGTTCTCAAAGAAAATAATACTGATCATTTTGGTAATGTTACCAAAAACATGGCAGGTCAGAATCACTGAAGAATTTGTGCTGTCAATGGGACGACTAAAAGACTTGTCCTGCTTTGTCCTCTACACTGACGGCAAAGAGACTCTGTGCTTACAGGGTCGGCAGCTCGAGTGTTGCTTCTCTGGTGTTACACACGTCCATATTAACCATTTTCCATCAGGTGGGCCGTGTGCTTGTCTGCCACCTAAGTGGTGTAAAAAAAATAACCGCGATCTAGAATAAATCGGAATTTGACAGTAGGGGACACTCGTGAGGTGTACTCGTATGAGGACAGAAGCAACCAATAAACCAACAAACGAAATAAAGAATATAACTGACAGTCGTCACCGATGTAGTTATCTGTCTGTCTGTCTGTGTAACGACTATTGGCATAGGTTACGTTATTGAACATATTATACTAGTGACGTAGAGATATCTTAACGTGACCCTATTCTCGCTAGGTATTGCGTGCTAGTCATATCATAATATGCTTATCGTACAATACATGTGTGAATGACATTGGTATATAATGAAATGTACCTACTGATTGTTGTGCAACTGTAATTATATTGTTATAGAACTAAATAGTGAGGTACGAGTGGGTAATGTTTAAATTGGAAGTATTTAAGTTTATAATTTATCAAGTACCTGCGGGCAAACAGCTTATTGTGATTCGCCTTGATTAATGTCACCGCTGTTATTACTCACAAATCAAACTAAACTAATCGCTGCCGTTGCTGCAGCAACCCAGTTCAATTTAGTTTTTAGGAACACCGTCATTTCGGTGATAGACAGACGTGCGTATACATGTATGTACGTAGTATAATATTAACAATAATTATCTATTAATTTTCTTAGGAGTAAAGTAGAAGATCTCTCCGAAAAAGCGCGTATTTAAGTAAACATCGTATATTTATCAACAGATAGACCACCATGAAGGAATTCATGTACTTAATTGACCATTGTAATGATACAAAAATGTGTTGCTACCTGCTACAAGTCATCCATCAAAAAACTGAGATACCAACGTAAGTATAACCTCTTTTTAAAATGGCAATGTCGGTTGTAATTTGGCCACTATTAATGTGGACGGCGTACCGTAAGAGGTGCCGTTAGCAATGAATGGAGGCTGTGGTTGACGGGCCCGCTGTATTCTCAGAGAAATACAATCTTAATGTGGCAGCTATAATAACATATGAGATTTTAAGTATGTCAAATTGTTCGCTCAATTGTAGCTTATTAATTCTAACTTGCAATAAATATACCTATCATTGGTGTTCTCACCGGAGAAAGCACTCGGCCAGACGGTATCCCAGATTATGTTTTTCGACCAGATTAGCACAGGAGATAAAAAGATAACTGTCGTATAGTGTAACTATTAAAATAAGTTTGGTCAGAAACGTTGATGTGTTGTTGCTTATGTATGAATGTGAAAGAAAATTATGTGATAGTACAATATAATTGACTGTTCACCAAAGTGGTGAAGCAAATTATTCACACTTTCTACATTACATGAAGACATCCTAGGATATCTAAATGTGTTTGCTAGACGTTTTCAAGTATTAATTTTCCTCTCGAAATAATGACTAAAGTAACTGAAACATAATATCGATTTGTTACGCTTTCGTGGTGGCCTTCATCATTCCGGCCAAGTCAAGCTCGCACTTTGGTATCCCAAGAACCGCTCTCCCACGGATACCCCCACCACCGGGGCCGATGGGGGAGGTTATGTCGGACTTGGACCCACTAAAACACACGCCGACTGTGTGGGCCGCAGGTTGCATACATTGCGTATGATAGCCCTCTTCGGGTGTGGGGACTACGGAGTCCACAGCTCATCCCTGGGTATGGAGAGGCGCGCATCGCGCACCGCCGCCGCGGCCTGCTTCTGCTAGGGTGACAGGCGGCTCCACCTGTCACCCTCAGGCCCGCGCTCATGGAGGACGGACGGCCGTTTACAGATGCTAGCGAATGAAAGTCTCAAGTAATTTTGACCGCAAGACAATGTAGTACAATAGATTGAATAGAGAAACAGCAATTAGACGTGTAACACATTTGTGGTGACTCAGCGTTGTGTTGCAAAACGATCTGTTGGACAGCGGGTCTCTTTCGGGTCACCACGGCCCGGCTACGACTTTTGGTTAGTTTATCTATACTAATACAGTGAAACTTGGTTAAGTTGGACCTGGATAAGTGGGAAACCTCCATAGCTTGAACTCATGCTGAGGTCCTAACACTTTGGCACTGAATTACCTCTTTTAGTGGGACGAAGCAAACCTCTATATCTGGGATTCAATCTTTCAATTCTATAGTCATGGTTACCTTTATAACTGAGACAGCGAGTGAATTTTATATACATTAACCTCTATAACTAAGATAACATCGTTTTGTTTGTTTACTAAATCCGCAATTAACTAATTTTGAGCCTAAATGACCTTCAGTTATAGTTTTCTTTACTATCATAGGTATGTTATTTGAAAAACGGTAATGCATAGTTATGCTTAAATGACATCAATTGGTGACCATGCAAAGCATAGGTACCTAATTGATAATATTGATAACATCGAAAAACACCCGACGGCTGATCCTTCCAAAAGACAAATAACTCTATATACTAATATGACCGCCAGCAGCTGGTTCCCGGCAGAGTAGAATTTGGACCACCCCATCTCTTCCCACGCGGTGTCGTACTATAGTCATACATACATAGAGTCAACTATAGTGCCCGGAATACGGCAATAGGCTCACCCCTTATTACGTTTTTTTTATTTTATTTTACTGGTGGTAGAAACTTGGTGGCACAAATTTGTCTCAAGTTTCGACCGGGTAGGTACCACCGTGCACTATTGCGAAAAACCCTCCATAGCAATTCAATCTCGGTTGGATTGTGTTCAGGGGTCAGCATGTGCATAGCCGGGCAGAGGTGGTGGTTGTCGCAGCACTAGTGGGACCAGTGGGTCTTGGCGTAGTCTAGTGGGGATGGCGCGGGGCGATGCGCCGAACAGGGAGACCTGTAGAAACGGTGGTGCCGCTGGCCGCCCGCGGTATAGTACAGGGGCCCAACTGGGGTTAACCACCTTGGGAGGCTGCCTCACCAGGCCGCGCATAATCCCGATATGGTTCGTCGTGCCGGTTGGTGACCGGATTTGGGAGCCCGGCGACCATACTCGGGGGGGTACGGGGGCCCTTCCGTTCGGCGCGTCGGCTCTCGCCATGCCTCACATTCATAGATAAAACCAATATCCCGCGCTTTGTCACACGGTGCTGCGGCGGCAATCACTTCTTTTTTTCACGCCTTCTCCCACCCAAACTCATGGCAGCGCAATGTATAGAAAAAGGCAACACAGCGGCTCGTCACACTCCCAAAAGCTTGCTATTTGAGGTGGAGTCCACTAACATCTGTGGGCTCCATGCAAACCTCAACGCCGTCCACCAACACCTAGAGACGGCGAAACCTGCCATGTTTTTTCTAACGGAGACGCAAATACACCGCCCTGACGACACGACCTACTTGCTCTACCCTGGCTATGTTCTTGAGGAAAGTTTTCGTGCAAAAGCCGGGGTGTGCGTGTTTGTTAGGGCGGATGTTTGCTGTCGCCGTTTGCGCTGCCTAGAGGACCCATCCTTCTCCGTCCTTTGGGTACACGTAGACCATGGCCCTACGAGTCAGATCTATGTGTGCCTCTACCGTTCCCATACAGGAGATGCTGAGACAACTCGACTCTTTGAATATCTGAGTCAGGCGGCAGATGATGCGCAGGAGCGATTTCCGAATGCCGAAATGGTATTTTTGGGGGATTTTAACGCCCACCACGAGATCTGGTTGGGCTCCTCCAAAACAGACCATGCGGGAAGAGCCGCCCACGCATTTGCTCTGGCGCACGGCCTGACCCAATTGGTGCACGAGGTCACTAGGATACCAAGAAGGTCGGGCCAAGCACCTTCTCTGCTAGACCTTCTGCTGACGAGTGATCCGGACCGGTACAGTGTATCGGTGCGAGCCGCGTTAGGCAACTCTGACCACTGCCTGGTCTGTTCCACGGTGCCTATTATGGCGCCCCCACGACCCGTGCAGGGGAAGCGGCGTCTCTGGCACTACTCGTCAGCGGACTGGGATGGACTTCGTGACTATTTTGCGTCCATCCCGTGGGTTGAGCGCTGCTTTGAAGGTAAGAACCCATCGGATTGTGCTACTGCTGTCGCCGGTGAGATCGGTCTGGGTATGGAATACTATATCTCATACACCGATGTCACCGGTGACCGCGGGGTGCGCCCTTGGTTCGGGCGCGAGTGCGCGGAAGCTGTTGAACAAAAACAGTCTGCGTACCGCGCTTGGGTAAGGGCGCGCGCCACGCGCCATCCCAATCTGGGCCACTTCAAGGCAGCGTACAACAGAGCCACAAAGGTCTGTAGAAGGGCCTATGTCAGAGCGGATGCCCTGCGCATAGCGCGGCTTGGTCAAGAGCTAGTGATGCATCCCACGGGAAGCCGTGGCTACTGGCGACTGGCTAAAGCCGTGCAAGCCAACTTCTGTCAGCCTTCGCTGCCTCCGCTGCGTAACCCTGATGGATCCCTGGCCCATGAGTCGCAAGAGAAGGCAAATCTGCTGGCTAATCTCTTCGCGGCCAACTCCCGAATCGATGATTGTGGTACGCAGCCACCAACACTACCCGACAGTGACCACGCGATGCCTGATATCCATATCAGGCAACGCGATGTCCGTGCAGTGCTGCAATCACTCGATGTCCGGAAAGCCAGTGGTCCGGATGGTATTCCAGCGGTAGTTTTGAAAAAATGTGCAGCGGAGTTGTCTCCAATGCTTACGCGCCTGTACCGGCTATCCTACAGTTCGGGTACAGTGCCTTTGCCTTGGAAAGAGGCGAATGTTCAGCCGATTCCCAAGAAGGGGGATCGCTCGGAGCCAGCCAACTATCGACCCATAGCCGTCACCTCAGTGCTGTGCAAAGTGTTTGAGCACATAATTAACAAACAGCTCATGCGGCACCTAGAGGATCACTCCTTAATTAATGACCGGCAATATGGCTTCAGACCGAAACGGTCAACGGGTGATCTTCTAGCATACGTTACCCATCTTTGGGGTGAGGCTATGGACAAGCACGGCGAGTCACTGGCAATTAGTCTTGACATCGCCAAAGCTTTCGATAGAGTCTGGCACAAATCGCTTCTTTCTAAGCTACCTGCCTTTGGTCTGCCTTCTAGGCTGTGCAACTGGGTTGCTAGCTTCCTGCAGGGGCGCCGTATTCGCGTCCTTTGTGACGGACGAGCTTCAGAGTTTCTGCAGGTTAATGCTGGCGTGCCCCAGGGGTCCGTCTTATCACCCACTCTCTTTCTTCTGCATATCAACGACATGCTGTCTACCGGCAATGTTCATTGTTATGCAGACGATAGCACTTTACATGGGAGTTATCATGGACATCCAGCGGCCAAGCAGTCAGATATCGCAGAGAAAAGGCAGCTTCTTGTCACTGAGCTTGACGGGGTCCTGAATCACATTTCTCAATGGGGCTCTGAGAACCTGGTTGAGTTCAATGCCAAGAAGACGCAGGCATGTGCGTTTACAGCAAAAGTATCTTCTTTCCTTCCCCTCCCCACTCTTCAGAGCACGCCACTGCCGCTGCAGGACAATCTCAATATCCTAGGTATGGATGTACGCTGCAACCTGAATAACAAAAACTACATCGAAAGCATCATCAAAACAGCCTCACGAAAACTCGGAGTCCTGAACAGAGTGAGACGATTTTTCACGCCGGAGCAGCGGTGTCTTCTATACAAGACACAAATTCGCTCCTGTGTGGAGTACTGCTCGCATCTCTGGGATGGTTCAGCAAAGTACTTACTAGATGCTCTCGACAGGTTGCAGCGACGTGCGGTCCGCATCATTGGGAATCCCGAGATCACGAACACCCTAGAACCTTTACAGCTGCGTAGAGATGTTGCGTCCATGGCTGTATTTTACCGTCTGTACCATGGGGAGTGTTCTGATGAGCTCTTCCAATTAGTCCCACCCTCCCCTTTCCTACACAGGACAACGCGTGCAGGTCTTAGATGTCATCCGCACACGGTGCAAAACATCCGATCAAGAACCAAGCGGTTCGGAGACTCTTTCCTCTGTCGCACCATTAAGGCCTGGAATTCATTACCAGCTCACGTGTTTCCTTCTTCCTACAGTCCCGGGTCCTTTAAGCGGGGCGTGAAAAAGCATATGATAAGGCCGTCAAGCTGAGTGTCACCATTGTCACACGGTATGTGTAAGTAATGGTGACCCTCTTTTCTGGGATTTTGCCTTCAGCTTACCATCAGGCAAGGCGAAGTCCAATTGACGTGTCCTATATAAAAAAAAAAAAAAAAAAAAAAAAAAACGTGGGACTGAATACAGTTACTGGTGAAATGTGGGTGTTAATTCACCTATGCCTAACCTTCCAGGGATAAAGGCGTGATTATAAGATATATATGTATGTATGTACTATTATGACAGATTTTATAATTGATACATTCTGTTAACATTTTCGTACTATTTATAAAAAACGTGTATTTCAATACTGCTAGTGTTAGTTATATATTTCTTTTTATATTGACGTTTTGTAAGTGCCGATTTGAGGATATAGTGTCTATACAGAATAAATGATTTCTGACTTTGATTATTACTTAGTTCCTTTACAGTAATAACTAACATGAACGAATTCTGCAAGAATTATAATTGTACCGCTAAAAACTAATCACCAAGGAGATTATTAGTATAGGTGGCACGTATTATCCAGATTAAGTGAATGGTACCCAATTCCTCGACTGAGCAAGAAAATTCGAAAGCATAGTTTTTGTTATCACTTATCACAACACACACTGTTGCCATTGGTTTGGCCCAACCTTAAACAAAACTATCATTATATTTTACTACACTGCATTCTATCAAAATATTGACAATATACTAGCCGGCTGTATACCATACCATTGAACAATAGTGGTACTTTCCTATGTATCTATTCGTGGAATCAGTCGACACACGAGCAGTGGACAATGGATGCCTCTCTGTTCTCTGGTCGAAGGCTGAAATTCTAGATAAGGCTTTGACAGTAAGAATATGGCAATAGTAAATAACTTGTACTTGAAGTACACGAATGTTTCAGATCGTATCAGTCCTGGCTACCCAATGTGCGCTTCACAGTGGGAATTAATAAAATCTCATCTAATATAGAGGTAGCCTCGTGGTATTGGTAATAGACTGCTGAGACGAGGTTTACCATGGCACACATCAATGACTTTTCGATGCTTTTCGAAGTTATGTGTATATTTATCGCAGGTTTATAAATGCCCGGTTTATGGCAATAGGCTCGCCACCTGTTACATTGGGACCTAAACATAAACTGGAGAAATGTGGGTGCTAGCATCTCTGCCTACCCCTTCGGGGATATAGGCGTGAGGTTTATGTTATCTTTTCACAATTTCATGGCATTGCAGACTAAATATTTGCTATAAATTTCACATTGGGACCTAAACATAAACTGGAGAAATGTTGGTGCTAGCATCTCTGCCTACCACTTCGGGGATATAGGCGTGAGGTTATGTTATGTCATCTAATATCTAGAGGTTCTAACCAAATATGACGTTAAAAAAATTAGTAGCTTAGCTTGTTCAAAAGTAGAAATGACTGTTTGTAAGGTTTTATATGCAGCAATATTGTAAAATTAATTTTCCGTCTTTGTACACTCCCAACACTTGGGTGAGGGTGAGTCAAGCAGTTCATGTATTGACACAAGAAATAGTGTCACTTGCGATAATCTACAAGGAAACTTGCAGTCGCGTTATCAGCCGCATTCGTTCATACTGATAGCGTGAAGTTGTGCACAACACAAGTACTTGCCAGTCATGTTATGTAACTTTCCCTAGACGACTGGGACGCTCCTGAGTGTACGCTTATCAGGTTTTATAAACTTTCACATGACCGGGAGTGTGTGAGAGGTGTACTGGGACTGCCTTAACTGATCTAATGCACCAATCAAACTAATTTGGATTATTGGTTAATGTGGTATTATGTAGGTGGATCTAGCATATTTTATCTCGTCGGCGAATTGGTTGTGGTTGTATCTGGCACAGATTTTTAGAAACAGAGCTATATAGAATTTATAATTTGAATGATTAATAAGACTATTACATTTATTACGAAGCTAAATATGTTACTAAAAATTATAACAAAAATCAGCAAGTGTTCAATAATTCTTTGAAAATTGATTAAGAGTTTATCAGCGAATCAACGAAGTGTTATCGCGTTGTCTGATAAGGTTCAATAAACATCGCCCTATCGTGTCGCGTAGCGCGTTAATATTGTACTAGATATTATTGTTCTCAAGTATCATTGTTCGCCTTTAGAAGCTATTAAATAAAGTAGATACTGAAAGGTCGTCGCATTGGAAAAATCCTAAGTACTAATAGTTTTATACTCTTTCACGAAAAATGGCTGAACGGATCTAGATAAAAATTAACACACAGATAATATTTATAGTTTAGAAAAGTAAAACTGGCCACTTATTGTTCCGGTAATGGCTTCCTGTGAGCCGCAAGAAGGTAATCAGTACTTCACGCCGGCAGAGCCGCGTGTAATGCTACTAACAACAATTTATTGGTTGTAATTCGTTTATGATTTCGAACAATTTGTAAATAGAAGAATTGTGATATAGCACATGTAACATCACAGTATGAAATAATGTATTGTAACAGTATGATAATCTACGTTTCATAAGCGCTCTACATTGCCCAATCAACATGTTGCTATTTATAATTTCTACATAAAATCGTCTGACGTCTAGGCATTCTCTTCGTACCATCCTTGAGATGATGCAGACATGTAAACGCAGACTTTATGCGAACTATATATGATCAAAATACAAAAAAAACCGCGGTAGCCTAGTAGTATGGGTAATGGACTGCTGAAACAAGGTCTCGGGGTCGATCCCAGGATTTACCATGGCACACACCAAAGACATTTCGATGCTTTTCGAAGTTATGTGTGTATTTATCGCAGGTTTATATGTGCTCGGTTAATGGCAATAGTCTAGCTACCTATTTCATTGGGACCCAAACATGAATTAGCGAAATGTGGGTGCTAGCACCTCTGCCTACCCCTTCGGGGATATAGGCATGAGTTTAGGTTTATATTTATGTAAAATACATAAATACATGTAGTATAGACACAACAGTGGTCAGACGCTCCATTGAGTGCTGATATAAACCAATCAGAAGAGAAGGAGAGCGGGCCCCGGGCTCCACAGTGTTATATCGAACGAGGAACAAATGGTGGGTAGTATTTGTACCTACATATAAAGACATTAATTATCTACACACTCAATTTTTTTGTCATATAACAAAATAATATATCTATTAACGGACAATTTATTTATTATGATTACAGCACTTATGTGTCCATAAGTGATTAAGCACACCAATGTCGTGATTTATCTCCGCTAATATGGATCTACGAATTAGTGATCCGTAGGCGTGAACCTGATTAAACCACCTCCTTTGTGACCAACAGTTATTACGATAACATTCATATGTAATATTAACTTTAATCTGTCGTTGAGATCGCCTGACGGAAGACTGGACTCAAATCTGAATTGTCATACGTCAAGGCAGTTCACTATTTTGACTGTTGAAATCCGATCTGAAGCTCGAATCATCAAAGCACATTCCTCACACTCAGCTCACACTGAATAATACACTCGAGACACTGCATCGCGCCAGTAGTGGGGACCAAGGCCAGAGTCTATGTTTACAGAGGAACATGTGCGACTGCATTGAAATGGAATCCACGTGTAAAGGATACCTTTGGCAGGTGCATCTGTCGCAGGTGTACAACGTACTGCAACCATTACCTACAATAGAAGTCTAATGGACGTCTGGAGCCACGAGACAATCACAAAAATTTTTGTGATGAGCTCATTAAACTTTTTGTGATTGTCTCGTGTACCTATTTTTCCTCTTTAGTTAAATAAATAGCTTGTGTTGTGAGTGGGTTACCGTCGGAATCAATATTATAAGTAGTCTAATATCCGGAAAAAATTGCAGGAAGTACGTGGACTAGAAAAGCACGTCATCGTATACTGTGGCAAGCTTTAGGGGAGGCCTATGCTGGGAAGCAAGACAATCTTAACGAAACCGGTGTCTCGAATAGATTATTTTAAACGAAAAGTTGTATAGCATGTAAGATTGTTAAATAAAGGCTATTATTATTATTATTAATATCCGGATTTCATAGTAATCGCTAATAAAACTCGGATCACATGAACATTACAAGAAAGTGTGTGTTTATCACACAAATCCCATATTGATATATTTATATGGAGATTACTAAATGTTTATGTAAAACGAAACCGATTTGTTATATGATTTGAATTGATTTATTTTGCTTTAACATAAAGATATTGAATCTTTATGTAATACAAACTGGATTGATTTATATCTGAACAGACGGGTTACGTTGTTAACGATATATCTGAGTTGACTATTTAAAAAAAGCTTTTACATGTTTAGAACTAGTTTAGAAAGTTTTAATCAGCGACGCAAGTGACACTAACAGGAGCCTCAACATTGAGTAATGTTTACACATATGGTTCGCGTTCATATTCATAGAATGAGGAGAGTCAATGCTAAAAGTATTTCGACTTAGTCATTCTACTGATACAGGGTAGGTATGTAATAATATTAACCTAGCTAATAAGTACAGAATACCGCGGTTATAATAACTTCGTGTTGTGTTCCCGGCGGTGAGCCAGAGCTCACTGGAGAGTTTTTGTGCTGTCAGTGGGATGACCAAAGCCTTGTCCTCTACACTGACGGCACAAAATCTCTGTTCTTACAGGGTCGGCAGCACGGATGTGACTCCACTGGTGTTGCACACGTTCATAGGTCATGGTAACCACTTTCCATCAGGTGGGCCGTGTGCTTGTCTGCCACCTAAGTTGTATAAAAAAAAAAGTAGTTGAAAGAGGGTATTATTCCTTGTATTGTGCGTACTTCATTCAAACCGTCTATGGTGGCGTGATACATAGTTACAGTCTGTATGTACATAATGTAAAACCGCGGTAGCCTAGTGGTATGGGTAATGGACTGCTGAGACGAGGTCTCGGGTTCGATCCCAGGTTTTACCATGGCACACACCAATGACTTTTCGATGCTTTTCGAAGTTATGTGTGTATTTATCGCAGGTTTACAAGTGCCCAGTTAATGGCAATAGGCTCGTCACTATATTGGGACCTAAACATATCCTGGCGAAATGTGGGTGCTAGCACCTCTGCCTACCCCTTTGGGGATATAGGCGTGAGTTTATATTATGTATATAATGTACCTGTAACTTACACGTGAAGCTAATAAATAAATAAAACTACCGTCGATTTAAAACACTTTCGAAAATTAACTCGAGCTCTAGGCATTGCAGTGAGGAAAAATATTACTAGGCACTAATTGGATGCTTTCGGAATATTATACAATCCTCCAATCCTCACGGCCGTTCAGTGCGACGGTCGATAACTGCAGCTAAGTAACGGGGGCCACAGAACAGCACTCACTGCATCTCATTCTCCCATTTTATCCATATTTATCTATTTTCTTTTTCTAATTCTGATTATAAACTTTCCTATCAAGCTATACCTTCTTTATTCGAGCGTCGCCCTCAGTTGCATTCTAAGCCTGCACTTTGGATTCCTAGGTTCGCTCTTACAGTCCTCCTTTTTTGTTTACTTTGGCTTTTATGGGATCTATTTCTGAACTACGAACGGTAAGCATACCCCAGTGTAGCTTGGACCTTGAACATCTAGGCGGGGCCCATAATTTCATAGAGCTTACGTAGCGCATTTGATATTCTTCGCTTACCATCAGACCAGAGTTTTTTTGCTACTATAAAAAACATATATTCTCAAATATACCCTTTCATTCCGCTCGAGAACCGGTATAGCTGTGGCCCCTGTAGTTGACAGGCAACGCCAACGCCATATTGGGACAGACTGCCACTACAGACTTTCAATTTAAAAACATTTTTGTAAGTTAAAAGGGATGACCACCAAAAAGTGGATGTGTACAGACATGCAGTTTTTGATGGTCTATGGCAGTCCATTTGGCAGCTATGTCAGGGCGTGTGAGTTCCATTTTAGCTCAGTATAAATATTTGTAGATATGCATGAATAATATTTGAATATGTCTATTTGCATCGGTGTTAGCTTTCTGGTACACAGCATAGTCCTAAATGTAGTTTATAACAAGCTATGTTTAATTTGGATTTTGATTGTAAATTGTGCTGTGTAAAATGTCCTATAATATATTTATTTTATGCAGCTGAGTTATGCTAAATATGGTAAAAATTAAAATTCATACACATACTAAATTAAAAATAAAGCAATAGGGCACCCACTAAGAAGTACCAATCAAGTGTCACAACACCATAACGCGGTGGGTATCATCTGGAAATATTAGCACAGCGCAAATGTCCATGTTAATTATTTCTCGTCCCGCTTGAACGAGAACATAAATAGAGACAATAAGAGCGAATAGCGAATACTGCGGGACACTCAGAGCAAACTGCCTGATACGCGGTCCGGCACAGCATGTGAATAACGCGACCGGGCGTGGTACACGACACAAGGCCGACTGGGGAATGAACACATAGGAAATATAAGTATTTTGGTTAGTAAGGGAAAGGATGGTAGGAACTGTATTGAAATAACAGGGCGTGACGTTATAACGGGCTATCAAACGTATATAATTAGTTAAGTAGGAAATAAAACTGGTACAATTTTAACGTTCTCTTATATTTTACTTATTATTTTACTAATAAGCTCAGTTGTAACTTACGGAAGGAAAGGCTTATTTGTAGGTTTATATAGTCTCACATGCGCACCCAGGTATGTATACGCACACCATGTGTGATTAATGTACATGTATTAAGTTCTATAATTAAACGTTCATAGACAACAAATACACAATATCGTTGCGCTAAACTAACGACGTCACGTCAACCAATTAAGTATATCGGCTTAGGCCAAGGACGATTTCTATCTACAGTCTACGCGTGTCTTACGCGTTACGACCGCGGGCTTGTGTTTAATTATTAATTAATGAAATGCTCACAAATAAAATATGTTTCTATTTTCATTTCGTATATGAGGGAAGGGAAGGGGGGCTCCAGAAAGATCTTCTGGGCTTAAATCAACTACACTTGGCAGTCCCCAGCCGGTACACCCGCTGGACCATGAACGAGGCTCCAGCGAATCTCCTCCCCGGTTATACTTTGATCTAACAATAGTGCGGCGCTTTGATATGCGTTAACTGGTACAAGATCAACTGGTATCTTCAATGTTAAATAGAATTCTTACTGTACTTCGACGTGCGAATGCCGAATGAATTGTGCAATTACGAGCGCCTTATTGATTGGACGTCTCCTAAGTCGGTCGAAAAGTCATTATTTTACTGGCAGCTTTATTGATGCTATGATATGGGTGCTGAATTCATCAAGTCATGTTTCTGTTACTTACTTATATGCAAATTTCTGTTAGAATTAGGTAGAGGAATTCTGTTAGGTAGGACACGGCGGTATTTCCGCTCAATTGAGCAGTCCGACTGGGGAAGTACCTCCGCCCTACAGAATACCGCGGTTATAATAACTTCGTGTTGTGTTCCCAGCGGTGAGTAGGGTAGCTAGAGCTCACTGGAGAGTTTTTGTGCTGTCAGTGGGATGACCAAAGGCTTGTCCTGCTTTGTCCTCTACACTGACGGCACAAAATCTCTGTTCTTACAGGGTCGGCAGCAGCACGGATGTGACTCCACTGGTGTTACACACGTTCATAGGTCATGGTAACCACTTTCCATCAGGTGGGCCGTGTGCTTGTCTGCCACCTAAGTTGTATAAAAAAAATGCTATTTTTCATACTGCAGTTTTTTACTTAATGTAAATTGTATATATATACTCACCCGTGCGCATCCAGAGAGGGTAGTTAGTTAAAAAGGTAAAACATTAATATCGGAATTGATAGCTTAAAATAAACGTTGAGCCGTTTTTTACAGTGGATAAATAGTGACACGGTGGTTTATCGGTGCTAAGGCCGCGCCGACCTGACTTCCACCTCCGAGGTCGGAGAACTTTGTCAATATCGTTATGTAGTTCTTGTTTATGAATTATTAATCACCAACCTTTCAGATTATTGTTTGAGAAGCAAACATTTGGAAAACAAACTTTGTCAAGTCAAATGTTGAATATATAAAAAACTAGTGCCCATGTCCAATGTCCATGGCTCCACGCGCGTGTAGCCTTTTATCTGCGCTATATTCTCATTTTTCCTTTCAATAAAAACCTTCTACAAAAAGTACCGAGAGGAACCAATACCTACAGGTCCACACTGAAATCACCTTTTTACAAGAAGCTGTCCCATCGAAACCCTTTCCCTTTACTATGCACCCTTTTTACAAGGAAAGTTATCAATAAGATAGGTGGTACGTTACCGAATCACGTTTGCGCTATCTCTCATCAGCACTATCGTCGCACTGAATTATTTCACGGACACGTGATTTGTACCGTATCTACTCGCGAAGCTTAAATACTCAGTATTATTGTGATATTAGGCTTATCTGATGGACGGAACTGTTCCTATACTTTGTACTCATTGTAAGCTGACAAATATAATTATATACATGCCTGTGTATAGCGTGTAACTTCGAACAGGTAAGCAGAGTGTAATAATCTACTTACATAACGAATTCTATCTCCATTTATTCCGTGTTATTTTATAATTTAAGTCATGGCTGATGGCAGATGAAAAGCTACCGAAAAGTAGACATCTGTAAACATAACAAAATCGCGAATTCTATCGCAATTTATTTAGTGTTATTTAAACATAATTTAAAATAGGAAGCGTAAACTTAGGTGCTCACGTAAAATTATGGTACATTAATGCTGAATAATAGAGTATGATTTGAATGACTCTTTGAATGGTGGAATTTAGACGTTGACTCTTCTAACTTAAATCAAACCTGGCAGAAAGGTGTGTCAAGTGTGAGGTTCGCTAATGAATTATATAGACAGTCACTGGCCGCTGGCCCCTTAACATAGTGAATTCACGAGCGTATGACATCACCTCGCTGCCTTTCCTCGGCGCTATCTACACTATCAGCGCTAATCTGATAGCGTTAGCAGCTGATAAGCGGCCACTGTCACACAAATATTGGGTGCCACATTAGTTCTAGGATAACGTGGATACGTTTTTTATATGAATACATGTAGTGAAATGTCTTCTTTATTTATTTTACGACTAACAATCAGTAGAAATGTGCTAAGTGCTAACTTTTACGGTATCACAAATAATGGACGAAAGACAGACAAAAAGTTATGAGATGAGGCTGTATGGGTAACACAGTAAACACCGCTCTACTTGTATAATATCGAGTAGGCTAGGTCAAATGTATGTAGATACTCTTGACCTTTTTTTTTTTACGTGCGCAAAATCCCCACGGATACCTCCCCACCGGAGCCGGTGGAGAAGGTTATGTCGGACTCGAACCGACTAAAACGCACGCCGCCTGTGGGTCGCTTTGGTTGCCGAAGGTGAGGTTGACAGGCATATCCCTCGCACCCGGGCCGACCCAGGGCCATCTCTCACGATCTGGCCCTCTTCTCGGGTGTGGGGACTACAGAGTCCCCAACTCGTCCCCGGAAACGGGGAGGCGCGCCACGCGCGCCACCGCCGCGGCCTGCTTCTGCCAGGGTGACAGGCGGCTCCACCTGTCACCCCCAGGCCGGCGCTCATGGGGGGTGGAGGTCGTTCATCGACCTCCGACGCCCGAGTTGCCTTCGTACGCGGGCAGCTTGTCTTGCGATCCTTCGTCGCTCCCGCTGCCGCTCCCGCCCCGCCTCCTCCTTCACGAGCATTACTTGCTCGCAGAAGGAGGCGCCGGCCGCCCAGATACTCTTGACCTAGCCTACTTAAGAAGGCGGATGAACTCTTGTAGAAGAGTTCATCCGCATTCTAGAACCCATATTGCAAACTAGTCTGGATCTATATGACAGTGTGTAATAAATATGTCCAAGAATATTTATTTATTACATATGCCCTAAGAAAATAGGTAAGTCATACAAATATACCTACATTTTGAAGCGTCTCAAGTAAGCATAAATGTTATGTAAAGCATCGACAAAGACTTGTCACGGATTAAATAATATTTCTTTATGAGCAATGAATAGCGGATCTGACAGCCACACGGGTACAATTTTGCACAACACAAGTCCAAAATAATACGTCAATAGAGTTATTGATTCTATGAATAAATCTTCATGCGTTGTTCAATTTACTTAAATACGTACAATGTACGTCAAAGAAACATGAGTAGGTTCCCCATCAAACAAAAAACATCTCGCGTTTACTGCTTGCTAACTTTAACAAAGATAGTATCGAAAAAGATAGACAAGGTAGTCCAGAAAATCAATAATGAGTTAATTAAATCAGCGTCGAGGCTGTCGAGATTAACAAATCAGTGACGTGTTTGGTAAAATAGAGGTAGGTATACAAGTTCCCAACTTACACTACAGCCCACCAGTACCTACTAGTAGGTACTCGTTCAATTGTAGCCTGTTGCAACTCCGGATATCAAGGTCCAATTGGCGCCGTTTCACTTGGCCGAAACAAAAACGGTCCGCTCTGCCGTCAGCGCCCATCAACCGTGAACACGTCGAGAGAAAGAATCGATAGTCTTTATCACACAAATGAAAGTTTATTCTTTTCCAAAATGAGGACAACATTTGGCGTTTTCTATCCTTTCACATTTAAAAAATACGAGGCTACTCAGGAACTCGTTGAGAAATGATGAAGGTTACGAGAATGTGCGATAGAGAAAAGCACTGCCTATGTCAGAACTAGTTTTAGTGACAAACGATAAAGAGAACATGACAGCAGACGACGGAAAAGGACTTGAAACATGACAACCTGTTTGACAACGAAAATTCAAAGTATAAAGACCAACAAGTAGAATGTATCGCCTAGATTTCTTGGGACGAACTTTTTTTCAATGTCCGATCAAGGTAAGTGACCTTTTCACGGCGGTAAATCTTAGCACAGCCACTATAACACAGGCACTGTAGATCCACGAGTTATTAACCGAATCACCGAAGCGCGACGCAACGGTATCGGCTCGATACGTTCACAGATAATAACTCCACCTTATATCACATCAACCAAACTGAAACTTTTATCAGTTTGAAATCTGAAATCACTATCACAAACACTTCACGTTTTAATGTCACATCACTGAGACTTTAATATTGAAAAAGGAATGTACGGCGATACGACCGCTCCGTGCGGGGGCCGAGAGGTGACTGAGGTGGCGGTGGTGCGCAGGCGCCGCTCCGCTTGCCGGTTATCAGCCTTCGGTGGGGCAAAGGGGGTGCGACAAAGAAAAGTTCGCACGTGATTCACCAGATAACACGTTTCAAATTGTGCATTCGATGGTGATTGTTTAGTTCTGACAACACGTTTGTATGTTTGCAAGATGTTACTCAATCCAAGAGACGCCACCAAATTTGATACAGGTCGCGTTCATAAGAATAAGATAAAAGTTGCGGGGCACAAATGAAATACGGTTTTATTTTTTTCAATGACGAAGCAGATGGTGCCTCCGCCAGACATCAAAACTGGCTTTTTGGGAATGGTATCCGGTACTCTTTGGCTTCTTTTTAGTACCGACTGCATTTGAGCTTCACTTGAATATCTTCGCTAATCGTTTCGTCTAAGACTGAAGAATTGTGGAACTGAGTAAGCATTAAAAAATAAGTTTTAAAAATAAGAACAAGCTTGTTATCAATGGTTTCATTAAAACAAGTCAAATAAATCCCATTTCATTAAAGGTTTTACTTTGCACATCCTGATTCCATACAGATCAGCTTGCTGGCTTTAACTGAGAGCCAATTCCTAGGGATTTCAGTCATAAACACACTGAGTCACAAGAGACAGAACTTTTGCCTTTCTGTCATTGGAAAGATGAATATCAAATTAAAATCCAATTAAAGCTACAACAGCAAACCTAACAAATGCATGTCTTCTTTAACAAAATACTTGTTAGATTCTCTTGAAGAATTCCTAAAAAGCGGCGAAAATGTTCTTAAACCAGTCGTGAATGCAAGATATCATTCAAGGCCGTTAAATGCATAGACATAATGTGCAAAACCCGTGTAAATGTTCATGACTCATTTGAAAATAAATCTGCTCACGTTTCCTTAAGACGCGTATTGCACTAAGTAATTACTAGTTGTCTCTTTGAAGAGGACGACATGCACTGAGAGATGTGAAGTAATAATAATACTCTTTATTGCATACCAAATATAGGATACATATGAAGGATACATACATGTTAGATTGTTGTACAATGGGCGGTCTAATTACCGTCTGCGATCTCTTCCAGACAACCAGTGTATGAACTATACTGCTAGTAATCAGGGTAGTTTGTCGTGTACACTAAATTATATTTATATCTAGTATAGCATTTAGAGTACAGAAGTGAAGAATAAGAGATTTGTATCAAAATAAACGGGATATTTACCATGTTTCATTGTTTTGAGTTTCCGATATTTCGCCGCTGTTGCAAGCACCATGATCACGGAGGAAACTGATGTGAGTGACCATGATAGTTTAAATAAGAGATTAAATAATTTCATGGAATAAATACCTACCTATATATACAGATACATAATGTAAAAGATGACGACTTTCTGTACACGTCTCTTGTTTTTACCTATTATTGTTAGACTCGACTTTGACTATAGTAAACTGCATTTCATACGAATTGTGACTGCGCCAGAGGGTTGACCTCTTTGCCTTATTCATTTTGAATTTCCACTTCTTTCCCTTTGCATGTGGCAACACAGCGGTACCCAATTAGTATCATTCAGTTGACTATTTCGGCGTGATTGATTAGCTGCCGAAAATTTTCAATTGCACCTCGGGGCTTAAGCTGTACCCGGTTAGGAGTGGGGTCAAGAACATTCTTAGCGTGAAATGTGACTATTGATACGTCTTCCTAAATTTAGAATAATCGCGACAAATATATAAGATAAAACAATAAAAGTCAAGGTCGATATAATAATCTCAAGAGCATATTATTCAAGATTAGAAAATTAAGTTTGTGGATTAATAATCTATATGACACTTACAGTCAAAGACCTGACTAAGTGGTTAACCTAAATAGGCCCAGCGCATTAACTAAATAGGTGCCTAGATACGCCCACTACTTACTTACGAGCCTTGTTTGTGGTTCCGCCTGTTTTGGGCAACGATTTAGATAAATATAATTAGATGCCTATTATACATACATATGTATACCAGAGTAAGCAATGAGTATAATACTCCCAGTGTTGAGTACTGCAGTGGTGAGCAGTCAAAGCAACATCTTTATGTCTCCTAGTAGGTACCCCGTTTAATTATCGTGCAAATTGACGATCAAATCAAATAATTCGTGTAGTTTTTCATATACGTTCACCCACATCAGCAACAATAATGTATACTTATTTGCAACTTGTATTTTGTACCTTAAAATAAGTTTTTGTAACTAATTTTGTTATATTTTTACTTCTTAACAAGATTTAGCAAGGGAACTGAATTGAAGACATACGCTTGTGACGGGCTTGAAGTCTATTAACTTGAGAGCTAAAGACCATTTTGGTTCAATGCAATAATAATAATAAAGTCGTTATTGTACACCAATTACACATTACACTAGAATATGTGATACAAGTTCCGTGGCACGTACAGAGCATAAACATATCTTAAACAATTATAAACATAAACATGAAACACCAAAAACATAAAATTCAAAATTGCCCAACAAGTATTTAAATTTGAAAGTCAATAGAGAATTTTAAATACTATTTAGGTCATATGATTTTAATATTTTTAATTATATTATAAGCAACCACAGAAAAAAGGTTATGAATATTTGACATTGACACACTGGATAAAGGTTCCGTATATAATAAAATAAGAAGAGCCAGAGCTCACTGTAGAATTTGTGCTGTCACTGGGAAGACTAAAGGCTTGTCCTGCTTTGTCCTCTACACTGACGGCACAGAAACTCTGTACTTAAAGGGTTGGCAGCGCGAGTGTGGCTCCTCTATTGTTGCGCACGTCCATGGGCCACGGTAGCCACTTTCCATCAGGTGGGCCGTGTGCTTGTCTGCCACCTAAGTGGTATAATAAAATAAATAAAGGTTTAATGAAACCTGAGCGCCGAGCGGGTGAGCTCGGTAATTGTCGGATGCGAGGTCGACGACCATTCATTACTGTTACGTCATACGCCGCCAACTTAGTGCCTACTTACAAAATTCAATTATTTATTTAGTCGATTTACTGAGTAGTTGTAAATCAATATTGGCTGCTGAAGCCAACCTCATCTGCTAGCTGATACACCTGCCGATTGACGAACAACGGTATGGCAAATGTTTTCCATCCGGGATTAGGTGTTGGCTCCAGCAAAAACTAACAGACTTATGGAAAAAAGGTAGTCAGGACTCTGAAACTCCCGAATCCGAAATATGTTGGATGCAACGAGTTCCGTGTTTGGATGATGATGATGATTTAACAGAATTAGAATGAAGACCAATGCTAATTGAAATGAAAATTATTTATGGTCTTTTTATATATTTTTTTAAATACTTTTCTATTGTCATCATGCTTTATAATTTTATTGTATTTAAATATAGCAGATTCTATTACAACTTTAAGGAATTAAAAATAAGATAGGTACACGTAAATACTGTTTAATTAAATAATTAATACACACTTGTGGGCATTGGTTCAATTAGAATTGAATTAAAGTTAAACATGCTACAAACCAACGTACAAGACGTGCAAAGACTACGAATGACTACATAGTTCCTTTGTGAGGTTGAAACGTACAGCGCCATCTATCGTGCAGTAGCAGCACAAATTATATACTACGGTTGCTTTTTTTTTATTAGCCTTTACTAAGAAAATGGATACTAGTATGTTATAGATACAATACATAGAATTACCGAATATTCGTAACTACTTATCATAGTTTATTTTTATGTGTTTAGTTCTCCTACTGGTCACTAGGTGCCGCTACGTGTTCACAAGAATCTCTGGTTTAAATAAAAGTGTTGGTAACATGTCTTAGGATTCTAGTGACATATTATTATTTTACCTTTTAAATATGTCTACAAATGCAATAAATAATATATGGACATTCAAGATTGCGTGTTAGTTGATAAAAAAAATACCCTGAGCAACTAGTGTGTCGCGCTATTTCAGACACGTTAAAATCACTGTCCTGATGATCGTCTAGGCTCTAGGCTCCAGACAAAGCAGCAAAAATCTCTAAATCTAACATTTCGCAACTTTCATAAAAAAATAGCCCCCTTTAACTAGTTTTCTTATTCATTTCTTTTTGGCTCTTGGTCGTTAGCAGTCAACTCGACTAGACGAACAATAATTTTGTGGACACGTTTTTATAAAGCCAGACACTTTCTAATCAATTGTGATCTATCTGCAACAAGAGCAAGAGTCACCCGACGCGAACGATCAGGTGAAACCCTGGCCAGTCAACCGTTGGTCATCACCGCGCCATTTCGACGTGCTGCGTGATAAAAACATTAATTCCGCGTTCGCCGCGCTTCTTTTGGTCCACATTATTAAGATTTCCTTATTCGCTTCATGTTCAATTTGCTGCTGCCGGTTTCGTCTCACATTGGCATCGTTATTTACTGTGTATGGATGGAGTATATCTGCTGATTGACAGAGGATACTCTAGTACAATCTTTCCTCTCGAAGTTGGGTGGTCAGTCGGCACTCAGCAGTCGCCATTAGCTTTCAGTTAAGAATTGCTTGACCTCTATAGGTTTTGGTGGGGCGGTAAAAATGAACTGGCTTCCATGCTTACGGAGTTTAAGAACGCTAACACTTGTCTCATTGATTGTACCACCATGATAAAACGCTATCATAAAGCTGATGGAAATAAAATTTGACTCGATTTGATTTGATTGATTTGATAAATTTGAATCGGAAATCGGAAATAAGCCGTAAAATAGATATACTGCGGTTGAAACCTTTCAATATTAAATTGCCACGAGAGCCTTATTTTATTAAATTACTGTTTTCGTAAACACCGAAAAACCTTTACCGTTGCTTCAACTGTAAATTATGACACAGAGATGCTGTGAGACGCGAAATTAACAGGAAAATTAAACTCCCACGAGATAAAAACATCATATTTATAAAAAATATTGACATTGTACGGTCACCTCGGCTATAGTAGGTATATTTTGAGCGGTAATTACCGCAAGATCACCCATGTTAATGCCTTGGCATACGTAAGAACCTATCCTGAAATTCGGCTCAGTAAAACTATATTTTTAAAACGTGTGATTTCTAAACTCGATATCGTAGTAAAGCAATATTTTGTGCAAAAGATATTTGTTACTCAATCACGCTGAAACGGCTGAACGGATCTAATTGAAGTTTGGACTAACGCATAGGCAATTAAACCCAAGCAGTTTTATTTAATATATATTTTATTTATTATTGTCTCAAATTAACGTGATAAAAATTTCAAATACAATCGTTCCTATTTGTAGTAGTAGCAAGAATCTAAATAGATAATGTATTTATCACACACATAGAACGCGATAAGTTGTAAGAAGATTAAATATAAAATGAGATATTATTCATATGTTTACATATTTTATTTACATTATTATTAATTACAAGGGCTGGGTATTAGGTGTGACTCTCATGACGTGCTATACCGCCAGAGCTACTGTCTCTCTTCCTCAATCAGAAAACGTATGATTAAACACGTCACGGTAGGCTCACTGGGCTGTTCTCTATTGGGTAGTATACAGTCCAAGAGGAAGGCGGTTCAGGGTATGCGAATTTAATAAGGATGTGTCAGAACCGAAACTAAGTCTGCTTTCTCTTGTCAATGAATAAAGAACATAGCGCAGGACGTCGCCCTCTCGATAGACTGACGTCCTGGGATAGTGGAAGCCTCGAGAATCCGTACTAGTTTAACAGTCCACCCAACACAATATAAAACAGAGGAACCAACGATAAATAATAAATACGTATGAACACGATCAATAAACTTAGCTCGTTTTCCATTAAGTACACTTAAGTTTAGCTATAAATCTACAACTGCTCGATTAAGTATATTGCTAGCAACCAACAAATAATGTGTGGTTAAACTCAATATTTCATAACTCGAGCAAGTAAATTGCAAACTTGAGCTCATTTGGATTCGCCTTCATTGAAGTGAGAGCACGAATGTGAACATATGCTAAACTTAATGTGGTACGTGATTTTACGTTTGTTGTTCGTGCTGTTTCCGGCGGTGAGTAGGGGTAGTCAGAGCTCACTGGAGAGATATTTTACTGTCAGTGGGAAGACCAAAAGCTTGTCCTGCTTTGTCTTTTACAGTGACGGCACAGAAACTCTTGTTTACAGGGTTGGCAGCGCGAGTGTGACCCCCTTGGCGTAGCACAACGTCCATAGGCCAAGGTAACCGCTTTCCATCAGGTGAGCCGTGTGCTTCTCTGCCACCAACCAAGTGGTATAAAAAAAACTATAGGTACTACTTCCTATTTGGCACTTGCATTCAAAACTACCTCTTTGGAGTCTGGAGTTCACATTTATTCTTTCTCCGCCTTTTTATTTGGATATTGTGATATTTACAACAGCGTCATAGACGAAGAATAAACATTTCATAAGTAATGAATATAATCGCTAGTTTTAATACTTGGTCTTGTGGTAAAAAAGAAATGTAAGGTCAAAGACGTTCGGTCGGGAAAACACTTAATTGCAATCATTGTAAACCTCTGCTTTCGTAATTTGAATACTGGTAATAATAAACTTGAAGTGCAAGTTGAAATAATGTAAGCCACAAATTCTTGAACGTAATTATAACTAACATATCTCCAAGTATTTAACCTTTGAGTGATACAGATACATAAATTTTCCGTTTCGATAACCCTAATAGACCGACGGCCGTAACAAAATTTACTGATTTCGTGATAACCTGATGTTAGTTGACTTGTGAATACGTAATTCTTCGTTTAAAGAACTTTAAGGTCTGTCACCACTGAACTGAAGACGCGTGAAGTATTTCAAGTTTGAAATGTAATTTTGTATGTGAGAATCGAAAAGAGTATGACTAAGGCGGTATGGCACGTGGGACGAATTACTACTGAGCGAATGACATACAAGTATGTCAGGCACCTGCAGGTGGGCTAAGTCTAGTCGGCATCAACCTTCCACATCATAGTGATCAAATTGACGAAAACACTCGAAACTTGCGGACTTGTAACTTTAGGACGCGGCAACCTGTCTGCCACCTTTGTGGTATAAAAAAAATAATTTAGTGGCAGTAAAGGAAGTTCGAGAAGTATGTAAGGACCGAATCAGTTTACGAGCTGTTGTCTCTGCGTACTCTTGAGCGAGAAGAGCGTGACTACATGAAACAAACTTCCATATGCGCTTATGACAGCTATCATTTGGTCTTAGTTTTAAAGTATATCACATCAACATTTTTGTCATATCATTCAGAAGATTTGATTGATGATAATACTGTTACATTGGAAATAGTCTCGTAGCAAGAGCTGAACATATTTCTTTGATTTAAACCGAAATGTTCATTTCAGCACAAACTACCTACTAAATTAGTTCAGTCATTTAGGACGCATTGTTTTGCGTTTACACTCGAATATCAGAGTAATATTTATTTATAAGAGTTAAATTTCAAGATTCCGTCAAGAAAAATGCGTTGTTCAAATTCGCATCAGTGGTAAGGGAGGTTGAAGATACTTAAAGTGCCCATCATAAATAATAATAATAATAATAATAATAATATTCTACAACATTCTACACAACGCTATCTAGACCCACGGTAAGCATAGTTTAACTAGCTTGTGTTATGGAATCTAGAATACGGATAAACATACTTAAATACTTTTTTTTTGTAAATACATACATATTATACATAGAAACACCCAGACCAATGCAAATACCCATATTCATGCATACAAATATTTGCACTGAGCGGGGATCGAACCCGCGCCTCCTGCGTAGCAGTCGTGTTCACTACCGCCACGCCAGAGAGGCTACTATAAATATAGCTGCGCCTTCGAAATGTTACCGTCTCGTCGACTGTACACTGCACACTGTGCACACACTACAGTCGCAGACAGTGGCATGACTGAGACGTCTGAAATACAATTTAATTTGTTTATTATTTTACATGAATAATGGCACGTTTGAATCTCTACCTGTTTTTGTACAGAACCATATTAGTACCTCAAATTACTAGTGTTCCCCCTAACCCCTAACCCTGAGCAAAGCTAACCTTGTAGGTTCACATTGGAAGCGTAAAGGTCAAGATTCGAACCCGAGACCTATCGTTCATAATGCCGATTTCGTTATAAACGTTCAGAATTATTAATAGTTTAATTCCTATTCAATTGGATTCCTGTTGCCGCGTGGTTCCCGGCAGAGTAGAATTTGAACCACCCCATCTCTTCCCATGCGGTGTCGTACTAGGCGACTAAGGGATAGGGCTGTTTAACATCAGACAGATATAAACTGTCCAGACTCAGCCTCAGATGCAGGGCTTGAGTCAACAATAGTGCCCGGAAAACGGCAATAGGCTCACTCCCTATTACGTGGAACCGAAATTAATGATTGGTGAAATGTGGATGTTAATTCACCTCTGTCTGACCTTCTGGGGTTAAAGGCGTGAAATGTGTATGATTGATCCAAAATTTCAATCGTATTAACGATGACTCCACTTTCATCACAACAATAATAAAATATTACCATATTTTGTTCGTGCAACACCGTGAGATTTAGTGGCCGAAGCGTACGGCTTTTTACGAGCACGCTTTCGTTGGCTGTTTAGTAACGAAATGTCAAAAGCTTTGGCAATTAATGCGACTATTTCAACAGTCGCTTCTACGGGGACTGCAATGAATTGTGTCGATATTTCAGGTTTTAAGTTGCGAGTTACGACAGGTCAATCGGACGGTAATGGGTGCTTTTATTTTTCATAATAATTTAATAATTTTCGTCTTTAACCAAATCGGTTGACTGAAAATAGATATTCAGCTCATATGACATACCTACTACTCAAAAAAGTTTAAAGTTTAATCTCAATAAAATGAGTTCCGTCACATGACGATCGCTGACCTTCTGTTTGGCGTAGAGGTAGTGTGTTGGACTGCTACTTCAGAGGTCGTGGGTTTGTTTCATGTATGCGCGAATATGTCTATTTGTATTAATTGTTTGATACAATATACTTTAAATGTGTGCTTAACACAGTAAACCAAAATGAAATTCGTTATTAACATAAACTCTACATAAACTCACGCCTATATCCCCGAAGGGATAGGCAGAGGTGCTAGCACCCACATTTTTTTAGCTTATTGCCATTAACCGGGCACTAATAAACCTGCGATAAATACACACATAAATTCGAAAAGCATTGAAAAGTCATTGGTGTGTGCCATAGTAAAACTTGGAATCGAATCCGAGACCTCCTCTCAGCAGTAATTTACCCATACCAGTACCTAAGGCTACGGCGGTTTTTTATTCGTTATTATCCTTTAATATTCATGAAACAATCTTTTATAATCTGTATCTTGCTTCAGTTCAACACAACAGTTTACAATTACATATTCACATATAATTTGTTTTTATTCTCAAGCGATTACACACGCGTATAAGTTGGCTTACGTCATCCATTAACAAACACCGGTTACAGTGGTCACATTATAAACTACCAGTTAACATCATCAACAAGTTCGCAGGTATTCTTCTACACAGATTTTCTTCCATTCCACGAATAAAATAAATATTCCACGACATTCTACACAACGCTATCTAGACCCATGGTAAGCGTAGCTTAACTAGCTTGTGTTATGGGATCTAGAATGCGGATAAACATACTTAGATACTTTTTTTTGTAAATACATACATAATATATATATAGAAACACCCAGACCAATGCAAATATACATATTCATGCATACAAATATTTGCACTGAGCGGGAATCGAACCTACGCCTCTTGCATAG
The DNA here is from genome assembly GCA_963662185.1 of Eilema griseolum. Classification (NCBI taxonomy): domain Eukaryota; kingdom Metazoa; phylum Arthropoda; class Insecta; order Lepidoptera; family Erebidae; genus Eilema; species Eilema griseolum. Next base: position 2,616,451 of record OY759255.1, read on the forward strand.
CTCGAATACTCTACCGCTACGCCAAGGAGGTCCATTGTCCATCCACGTCATTTCTAATTTACCAACATGTTTCTTTCTCATTTCTTGTACAATAAATAATATAAAAGGTCCTTTTTTGTACAATAAATTTAAAACAATCATCATCCTCCTGCCCTCATCCCAAGATTATTTCGGGTCAGCGCAACATGTGTTTTTTTTCCATTCATCTCTGGTTGCAGTCATTTCAACATTCACTCCCTTCTTAACCATGTCATCTTTCACACAGTCCATTCACCTCATTTTAGGCCTCCCTCTCCCCTTGTAGCCATCCACTTCCATAGTTAGTGCCTTCCTTTCGACATTACTTTCATCCCTACGCATTACATGCCCGTACCAGGACAAACGATTTCCTCGTAGCTTTTCTGTAATTGGTGCTACTTTCAAACTTCCTCTAAATTTAACAAAATACTAACCATATTATACCATACTATACCATATAGTGTAAGTTATTGGTACTGTAAGGTCTTATGTACAGAATATTTAGACATGTTAAATTACATAGACACGGAGAAACTGCTAGAAATCTTGAAGTGAGGAGAGAGTGTCAGGCGTATGTCTTTCTAGCTATAAAAATAATGTTTGTTTTTATTGTTATATTCCTTATACCCTAGAAAATTAACCTTGAAAAGACATGGCAGGAAACACCTAGATCAGACAGGTCGAAAGTAATATATAAAGTAGATATATTTTTAAACTTTTCTTGTACCTGTATACGTTATTTTATTACAATTATACATCTACCTAGTGAGTATGATATTAAGCACTATAATAAGCTTATGGCGATAAATATAAGACTATTGTTAGCATATACTGTAAAGCCTTCTTTGACAAATAAATAAATAATAATTATTATTATATTTATGGCACAAGACAAACCTTGCAGCACGTGCACACAAGATATATCGGTACATCATAAAGTAAATAACCGCGTGTTTCCCGGCAGAGTAGAATTTAGACCACTCCATCTCTTCCCATGCGGTGTCGTACAAGGCTACTAAAGGATAGGGCTGTTTAACATCAGACAGATATATACAGCCCAGACTCAGCGTCAGAGGCATGGCTCGAGTCAACAATAGTGCCCGGAATACGGCATTACCCAACGTAGGGTGTGTGCAGCATTCAATGCTGAGATGGGGCCCTATTTGGGTTCGCGTAGTATGGAGTGTTGCACCCGTAGTTTAATTTTAATGTGCCTACTGTTTTGATTTGATGTACCTGCTAATTGTTATATTGCCTACCTGTTTGTATTTGGTGGGGTGCCCGCTGTGTGGGGCTTGAATAAAATATTTTTCTTTCTTTCTATAGGCTCACCCCCTATTACGTGGGACCGAATAAAATTATTCGTGAAATGTGGGTGTTAATTCACCTCTGCCTGACCCTCCGGGGATGAAGGCGTGACTATATGTATGTATGTTTGTATCATAAAGTTTAGAAAAATAAAAGAGGAACTTGATCTGAACGTTATCAAAACGAGATGTTATCGTTGCGATAAACTTGAAAATGTACATTTACAATGTGATCTATTTCTGTCGTTATCTCATGTTTGGTTTGGAAACGTGTGTCGTATTTGCTCTAAGGTAGCTCGATGGTGAACTAATAAGGAACTTGAGAAATACAAATTAGTGTTTGTAATATAATTATGTTTTGAACTACTTCATTGTTTTTTAGTAGAACGATTTCTACATTACCGTTGATCGATTAACATCGACAGTGCTTATTTACAGTAGGCGATTAGGGATCAATGTGGAGGCAGACCGGTGAAGTAACTTGTAGTATTTATAGTGTTAGAGGACACAGTTTGTGTACCCGAGAAATATAATTTACAGGTAATACCCTTAGTTAAAGTAACTGCTTCTCTGCTACTAAAAGGTTTGCTGGTAGAGAACGCATATTAAGTTAAGCTCGCCTTTGTACATATTTTTTATATATTTATTTTGTGTATGACATCTTTTTTTTACGTGCGCAAAATCCCCACGGATACCTCCCCACCGGAGCCGGTGGAAGAGGTTATGTCGACTCGAACCAACTAAAACGCACGCCGCCTGTGGGTCGTTTTGGTTGCCGAAGGTGAGGTTGACAGGCATATCCCTCGCACCCCGGCCGACCCAGGGCCATCTCTCAAGATCTGGCCCTCTCCTCGGGGATTGTGTATGACCTATGTACTGTTTGTGAGCAATAAAGAATTAAGAATTAAGTGTATGCCACAGGTACACCGGGAACTAAACTAACATGATGATGGATAAAGTGTACAGGGATATGTTTATCTGGCAACAGAGTGTCGATGTTCAACCAACATACTCGTAGCCAGCACACACCATTTCACAACTTGAACAGTCTTCAAATGTCTTCCTGATAATAAATCGAGCTCTGTGATGATTAAGGAAGGAGATACCATCAGTGGCACGCAGCAACTATCTGCTGCTTTATTAGGTCCAAGTAACCAATTACGATGGTTACTATCAGACACAGTCTCAGACTCAAGACAGTTTGTGAGCAGCTCTGGTTAATCACGTAACGTCGAAAACAAAAACACTAATTTTCCATCAGTTAAGTGCGAAACATGTTTATAATTTAATTTGCAGTTGTTTTATATATTAGCGAATAACAGTATAATTTGGAAGCCGTGGGAAACGGCCGACAGTGGTACAAATAAAATAGTTATTATGCAAAATTGCTTGAGTACGAGTATACATCCGGATACCAACGATTGCAAGGAGACACGTATTCTGTCTGTGTATATACATACTCTTATAAATACACTAGCTGTGTCCTACAGTTTCACCCACCGTACTCGATTCCATTTGCGAGGATGGATGTAGGTGTGAGTGGATGTTTGTTACTGTTTCACGCAAAAACGAATGAACTGATGAATGAAATAAAATGGCAGCTGAGAACTGAGTTCCTGCAGGAAGCCAGAACGGCATCAGTACTCTACGCAGGCAACAGCAGCAGATAACAATATCGCTTCAGTTCTTTCATGTGTAACTTTCCCGGACGGAATACGAGAGAGGAAAATCCCTTTTACAGCACAGTGGGTACACACAAATGCGTGTTAAAAATAAAGGTAGGTAGCGCACGTGCGGCCCGATATAGCAGGCTCGCTCTCGTTCGAGGAACTCGAATGTTTATCCGTTCCCAACCCCCCTCCTCCCTCCGATTGTGTAAGCGTCGTATTGCGTATTACTTACTAGCAGTTTGTATTGCTTCTCAGTAGGTGAAGTCTAGAATGCAAGTATTAACAGGTATCGTCAGATTGACGTACGAATTGTAAAGTACTGATCCTGTTCCCGGGATCAACTGGAATCTATTCTCTGGATGAAAAGCAACTTATGTGCAATTCCAGACTATAGTCTGTATCTATGACAAACATTCAGATCCGTTGCGTAGTCAATGTCAGAAAAACAAATTTGTTTTAGGTTTTTTGGAGTCTTAAAACAGTCACGTAGAAGATCCTCGTTAAGTGGGTCAGAAATAAGAGCAGAATATCGTTCAGAAATAATAATTCACGTACGAAATATTGTCTTCCAAACATATATACATATAATGACTCCCTTTTCCCCGGATGGTTAGGCAGAGGTGAATTAACACCCACATTTCATCCAATACGGTCCCACGTAATAGGAAATCAGCCTATTGCCGTCTTCCGGGCACTATTGTAGACTCAAGTCATGCACCTGAGGCTGAATCTCAGCTTTATATATCAGTCTGATGTTAAACAGCCAGATCCCTTAGTCGCCTTGTAAGACACCGCATGGGAAGAGATGGGGTGGTTCAATTTCTACTCTGCCGGGAACCACGCGGCAACTTTCTTGTGATAATTGTAATTACTAGTGATTAAAAAGGAGTGGCCGGGAGTGTTTATAGCCCGATCTTTTTCTCGCCAACATTGCCTATTGGCTTATGAATCTGGCTTTAAATAAAAAAGTATAATTGATTTTGCCGTCCATAAGTGTTACTGTCCTAAATTAATAAATATATATAACTTTGATATTCAAACTCATAAAAACTTAAGTCTTTCAAATTCATAATAATATAACGGACTCGATTTAAAAATGAATACAAACAATCATTATTATACGTATATGTATGAAGTGCCAAAGGTCGTAATAATTTAAAAAGTATAAAATACATATTTCAAATATTTTTACACAGCCCTGAATAACAAGCAGCCAGTAACAGAACTCAATACTTTTGCTTTCACGCGATCTGCGCGGGCGCAGCGGTGCATTGGCACAGTGCGCAGGTCTACGAATACGGGGCAATGATATTAAAATCAATTCCGATATCCAAATGATTAGTCACAGACTATCACTTTTAAAACGTTGGCTATAGTTTCGTAATGCATCTAACGTGCAGTATTTAGGTATGTGTGTCGACGTGGAAAAACGTTTGATTGCCATTTTCGATGTAGGGTAACGACCGGCGCTCACGAGTGTGGTGTGCGCGGTAACACCATTCATACAATCAAATAACACCGTGAATTGATACACTTCTAAACAGGTGGGTTTAGTCGATTTTTTTTTATACCACTTAGCAGACAAGCACACGGCCCACCTGATGGAAAGTGGTTACCGTGACCTATGGACGTCTGTAACACCAGAGGAGTCACAGTCGCGCTGCCAACCCTGTAAGTATAAAGTTTCTGTGCTGTCAGTAGAAGACATATCAGGACAAGCCTTTAGTCTTCCCACTGACGGCACAAATTCTCCAGTGAGCTCTGGCTACCCTACTCACCGCTGGGAACACAACACGAAGTTATTATAACCGCGGTATTCTGTAGGGCGGAGGTACTTCCCCAGTCGGACTGCTCAATCGGGCGGATATACCGCCGTGTCCTACCTCCAAGTAAAAACATCGTGAATTGATACACTTCTAAACAGGTGGGTTAATTGATTTTCAACAGTTGCCTGAATAGTTTAGTTAGCCCGCGTTTCCATTTCAAGTATTCGTAACTGTCGACCAAAGGTAGTCCCTTAGTGACAAAGTTCAAGTAACAAAATTTATTAATTCAATTGGAATTGATTAAGTTAGAAATTAACGGTACTTTTTACCTTAAACCTAAATATACTTTGATGACTAATGTCCGACCGTTAGTGCTACCAATTAGCCAGGTCATATTTTAGAACAAAGGAATCGTATAAACTAAATTACTTGAGAATTCGCTTCGAAATAACCCAGTTCTAGTAGAACCGTTCAAACGGACAACATTCTTATGCGATAAATATGCAAACAATGCTACAATTTTAACTTATACTGTGGCATTCTGAATGAATATTGAATTAAATAGTAAGAAGAAGAGTTGGTAAAACACGATTCCTAAAAGCTTTACAACAGCAGTACTAATAGTTTCCTTATTGAAAACCCCGTACCAATTTATTTAATTTATACTTCTCTCTCTCTTTCTTTTGTTTGTAATATACTTTCTATTATATACCCAAACCATATCTCTACACCACATAGGACTGTATACATGGTACCTACTTGTCCTACTGTAGGTCTGTTGGTGTAAAATAAAGAATTATCTATCAAATTTCAGCCAGATGATGCTCAGCTGTCTAGAAGCTGAGCAGATCTGGCTGAAATTTGATAGATTGCGTGACTGAATGACATCCAAACATAAAAACATACAAATCTCTTCACCAACTTTCACATTTATAATATTTTTATTTTTTAATATAAAGAATATTAGAATCGAAATTACTAATATTCCCTTTAACCCCTCCAGCTAAGCTAAATTGCTTGTGTTAGGAGTGGGTTCACATCGGTAGTGTAATGGCCAGGGTTCGAACCCGGGGCCTCTCGACCGTAAGGCCGACTCCATAACCACTAAGCTAGTAGAGTAGGAAGTAGGATAGAATCACAAGACAATGTGCTCACTATCACTTATTCTATCGCCAATAATTGCCTGCTCTGTATCGACAAAATGATGACTGGGTCGGTAGTCTAGATAACAAGAGAAGCTGGCATTTCTGTGAATTAACCAATGTAGGATAACGTTAACATAGATATTAAAATATGAAGAGCCTTATTTTACGGAACCGAGTTTTATAAATAAAACTGTCATTTTTTTTTATATAGAACACGTCAATTAGACTTCGCCTTGCCTGATAGTCAGCTGAAGGCAAAGTCTCAGAAAAGAGGGTCACCATTACTTACACATACCCTGTGACAAGGGTGACACTCAGCTTGACGACCTCATCATATGCTTTTTCACGCCCCGCTTACCCGGGACCCGGGACTGTAGTAGGAAGAAGGAAACACGTGAGCTGGCAATCATGTAAAACTAAGCCAATCGTTTTGTCGAATATAAGCTCACATAACTCTTGTTTTCCTTCCTCTTGACCAAACACTGCTGAACCAACAAATACATTACCAATATCAATAAACAAAACAATAGATTACACAACGGATAGTCCAGGTTATAAATCGAGATTCTGAAAGGCTATTTACTCATATAATATACGAAGCGTGTCTCGACTGCTTCACGGTAGTGTCCTACTGGCCTAACAATTAGGCCATAATAACTACATTTTGTAAGTCTAGTATTGTGTTTTTTCTTTCTTCCTATAACTAGTACCTGGAACTAGTAGTAGGTTTTTAAAATTTATTGCGGCGATGCAGCATTTCTCCTATAATACAGATTTTATTGAAATAGCTAGTATAAAAATATCAATGGAAGCAGTAGTTATTTTTTTACAATAAAATATTCAATGCCCTAAACCTTCCTATACGAATTCTGTATTTAGGATACGTTACATATACGTTCAAATTAAGAATTCAGAAAATTTTTTGCTCATTGCTTAAAATATTGAATGTCTGGTTATATTTTCAAATTCCGGTCGAGTATTATAAAATTTTCTGATTCCAAATGAAACATGTAACAACCAACTAGCAAGTTTTCATTACGTGTTTTGTATAAATATTTTTTTATACCACTTAGGTGGCAAATAAGCACACGGCCCACCTGATGGAAAATGGTTACCGTGGCCTACGGACGTGTGTAACACCAGAGGAGCCCCACTTGCCGACCCTGTAAGCACAGAGTTTCTGTGCCGTCAGTGTAAAAGACAAAGCAGAACAAGCCTTTAGTCTTCCTACTGACAGCACGAATTCTCCAGTGAGCTCTGGCTACCCTACTCACCGCTGGGAACACAACACGAAGTTATTATGGTCGCGGTATACTGTAGGGCGGAGGTACTTCCCCAGTCGGATTATTATTACTTAATTTATCTTTGAAATAAAATATTACTAACCAAACCACTTCCACAATAACGAAACTATGCAATATTTCTAAAAACATAACATTGTTGAACTTGATTACATCTCTGCGTTTTCCTGGCTCCTACAAACTGAAGGTAATATAGATAACGCAATGTGACGCGTGCACACAAATATCGTACGTTATACAAATACGCAAACATCTACTGTACAATAGTCTAGTTAATGTTGTCACTTAGTGAACATATTTTACGTATTACCGATGTTTTGAAATAAAAAAATATAATTTAAGCTTAAGGAGTACATATTTGTAAGCGCTAAAGACAAATTTGCAGCATCTCGTCTCGATCAACATCTGTCTAGTGATTTCCCAACTACGTTCAAAGTTTACACTTTGCAGCTCGAGCACAGCTTATTGTTTTTATTGGTAAATAGCTTAACCAGGAACTACTGCCATTTTACCTACCAAACCCTGTGAGGGAAGCCTGCGCTAGAACCCCATCAGTTGTTTAGGAGGTGCACTAACATACAGGTGAGTTTGGTTTGAGTCCTAAGGATGTTGGAACATCCCTCGAGTCAGTCACCAACAATGAGCGTCGTGCACTTGTTGCGAAAAATCTTAGGGTCTATGTACAATTCTATTTTTTCTTCTTTATAAGGTTTGTGCCATGCGTGTTTTTGTTCACAATGTCGACTATAAGCGAAAACTTGTTATTGGCTTTCTATTGCCTAATCTAACGCTATTAATGTTTTTATGCTGTAAGTTTTCCATGTACTAAAAAAACGTTATCTGCATACCCTTTAATACCGAGCTTCTCCAGATCTTTCATAGACATAAGACAATTAGGTATTAATGATGTATAATATGACTGATTTGACTAAAACCAAGTACTTGCTTTAGCAACAGAAACTACAAATTGTAATTTTTGTAGTAATAAAAAAAGAATAGGCTATCTAATGAAATAATAATAACAGTCAAATAAATCGTGCCGTTTCAAGTCTAAATATTACGAAATGAAATGTTTGTCGCAACGTCTAAGGAAACTTGTACAATTGTTCGTTCTAGTTGCATTGTCATCTAATGCATAATTTTTTTACAAAATGTATTTTTTCCACACAATGTGTGTAAAATCATTTTATTGTCTAATATTATGTTAATTATTCTGGTTGATTCAATCGTAAAATATTTGTTTCAATGTAGATTAGATGTGTTCGGATACTAAGTTTATCCTGTAAGTCTTCAATCTTCAAATTTTAAGCCCTGTAATGTTTTGTTTTAATATTTTTAATGAGTAAAATAAATTTATAAAAAATGCGACGAAATATGAGAGTCGAGAATTAATTGTAAGGCCGCGAGGGTCTGTCCTCTGCGCAGGTAAACTAAAATGATTTACTATGAGATATTGAAACCCACAATGCCTTGAAAATGAGGTCAACTTGGGATCAACTACATATTTCACAGTATCCCCTAATATATTGCACACTATTAATTTGTTCCTTATTATTCTTATTGATGAGGAAGTTTACGAGTTAATTACCTTTTAACATTTGAAATAGACAAAAAAGCTATTCATACCTTATGCGTATGTCGATGGTGCGGAGTGACCGGCGGCGGATGCTGAGGCGGTTGTGGCACCTGGTTCTGTCCGGTTACGACAACCGGGAGACCGTCCACGATAGTCACCATCACTCGTTTATCAGCACTCCGACGACGCTCCGAGGAGTTCCTCCTACGCCTCTGCTCGTCTACTACTGGTCGAGCGAACACCGTGCGTCTGTCAAAATTCCTCGGATCGTTCTGGTTTTCCGCGGCCCTGGTAGCTGGTGTATGGCTCTTTGATCTCTTCAAGAGTCTCATAACGTGAGACTTCAAAGCATCAGGCTTGCTCACAGGCGGAGGTAATTCTGGCTTGTGCTTGTATGACTGCGAGTGCGCGTGGTGGCGCTGCACGGACACCGCGTGCCCCATCCCTGGCGGTATCACGTTCGACAGGCTCTTGACTGCGTAGGCAGCGTCTACTTTGTTGCCGGCGACGCACGAGACTTCGTACATCACGACACTACCGTTCCCGGCGGCGCTCCGACACTTCCACTCACACAGCCATGTTTATGACTGATCCTATATCACTGCAATCCTTTTGTACTGTGTCGTTTACGCTTTCCGACAAAACATCGTATGTGCACTACACGGAACTGTCAGTTTTACTTCGAAGTGGTTGCTTTGAAAAAAAAAATTAAGTATTGTTTCGTCACAAATGTCGCACGTGATTGGAGAAGTATAACTTCAACAGGTCGGACCGGTTGGAGGAGCAATTTTCGTATAATGTAGTTGGTGTAATTAATGATGCGGAACGACGCAAGCACGTCTTTACCGCGCTCGAGCCGCCGACCAACTGAAGTGTGCGTCAGCCTCAGTCGTACGCAGCGGATGGCTGGGGCGCGCGACCGTCCGTAGTTCTGTACAGTAGTGATAACGAATGATGTGTATTGTGCCGAGGTCCGTGTAATCCGCGAAAAGGTCAATGTTTCGATGAAGTCACCACCAATTGATGTAATTACCGGATAATGTATCGTGAATTGGATAATATGTTCGGTTGACGAAATACAACGGGCCACGACAGTTGGGTTCACAGATACTTCGCAGTCTATGTCAATTTGGTATTGTGCTATGTTTGTATCATATAAATACAAGACCTTAGCCGTGAAGACATGTAAATATCATTTGGAGACATGGTTGCAGTTAGTTCGACTGTTTCCTCAGCTAAAATTTATTTGCGGTGATTCTTGGAAATTGAACAAGTTCGAATAACTTCAAAATTAGCTCAAAATCACACCAATTTTCAACACGGGAGTTAAGAGAAATTGATTTTAAGGCCAATTCTGCAGTAACGAAGCCTGTTAAGGAAATTTTTGGTGTACCAGTAGATAGTTCAGTGTGATATTGAGGGATTGTATCTTTTTCATAAACTATTTATTCAATTTAAAACAATGCCAAATCAGAGCTGACCTGAATACTGCAATTACCTACACCGGAAACAGAGTTCGTTTGAAATTAGAACGAGTATCGCTATAATATATCTATGTCTATTATTATAATAAAATAAGTTATTTTAAAAAAACCGTTAATGTGTGAGTCGGACACGCACAGGAAGGGTTTTGTACAAGATGCAACACTAGATCGCAGGAATAATCGCGAATAATCTCGATCAACGAACGATCAAAATTTAAGCTGATTTATGAGAAACAGTCCGTTGACAAACTACAGTCTTACAAATATGGTTCCTTTGCTGCTATGCTTTTCCGAATACGGAACCAATAGAATAAAAAAGTCACTGGTACAAGAACATCCGAATTTATTTGATTCCTACCTCACAATATAATATCATAATTCTCATAATTATTTACGGCTAAACATGAACGAACGGATCTAGGAGGAGTTGTCATAGCGATAACAACTACAAAGGTTTATGTTCGTTCCAAGATAGCGTTAGCACAACCGGATGTCTTTGCTCATCCTCTTAAGGAAGTTATTGCGAGAACTCTAATCATAGTCCCAAGCAGACATTACTTACATTGTAAGGACAAGCTCACACTGAGCTATTCACTAAGTTATGGAAAGTATTTGGAGCTACGTGTAGTAGTGAAAAAGAATCACCGATAGTAACGCTACTTACATCCCATTTTTAAAAGATTGTTAAAAGAAAATAGGTAGCCAGAGCTCACTGGAGAATTTGTGCTGTCAGTGGGAAGACTAAAGGCTTGTCCTGCTTTGTCTTTTACACTGACGGCACAGAAACTCTGTACTTACAGGGTTGGCAGCGCAACTGTGACTCCTCTGGTGTTACAAACATCAGGTGGGCCGTGTGCTTGTCTGCCAACTAAGTGGTATAAAAAATAATAATAATAATAGTATCGCCCGGTGAAATTTCGTGTGAGGCTTATCCTCAGATGACAACAGAGTTTGTATGGCAGGCGTGTAATGTATCCACACACTAATTAGATTTTGAAGACTTCCTTTAAACGACAGGTGTATTCCGAAACTTGTGGAATGTTAATCGATCGTGTTACACTAAGTTATAGTTCAAGAATGTTCAAGAGTAAGTAGTAATCAGTTAAATACTTTTACACTTAGGACAGATCACGTCAACTTATCTGTTTAAATAACTCTGTGGCGCAACAGACTAAAAATCTGTATTATTAAATAACACAAAGAGAAGTCAATCTTATATTGCTAGAAGAATATCTGAAGGTTATGGAGCCTACACCTGCCGATTAGGGTATAGGAATTCCTATCGAAATTAAAAAGTCAGTCGACAGTCGCTTTTATAATCAATAGAATAACCGCGGTAGCCTAGTGGTATGGGTAATGGACTGCTGAGACAAGGTCTCAGGTTCGATCCCAGGTTTTACCATGGCACACACCAATGACTTTTCGAAGTTATGTGTGTATTTGTCGCAGGTTTATAAGTACCCGGTTAATGGCAATGGGCTCGCCACTAATTATATTGGGACCTAAACATAAACAGGCGAAATGTGGGTGCTAGCGCCTCTGCCTACCCCTGCGGGGATATAGGCGTGGGTTTATGTTTGCATTTTAATAAATAGATCGGTGGACTCCTGGATTCGAGGCGTAAGTCTCGCACTCAACCGGAATCATCGTTAGGACCTAAAAATGCTTACACGCACATACAAAAGTGTAATATTTTCAATGTGTTTATTCAATTATCATTAGTTGGATGCGTTGGGTACCCTTGTCCCTTCCCTTAGTATAATTACTACACCGAGTGACACTGGCGATAATTATTATACATTTCATAACCGAGTGTTAGTTCCAAGCTATTTTCATTGCAACACTAAATATTATAATGGTTGCTTATGCTTCCAACGCATTATGGCTACGATTTTGAAATACCGGCGGTGCAATGTCGAAGGCTCGTCCTATGTCTCGATTCTGTTAAAGCAAAACCACTGTCATACTTCGGAATCTGCTAAATATTCATTTATTTATAGACTTTAAAAACAATGCCGTTAAAGTCCAAAATTAGAAGGCTCTTTGCAGAGTAAATGAAAAAGTGTAATGGAATGATTTTCATTTAAAAAATTTCAATTTGGACTTTAACCAAATAGAAAAAGACTAAACTTTAATGCCATTTTTTGCATAGAACGTGGTGTGTCAGTGGTTTTGCTTTAGTAAAATCGAGGGCCTGAACAGCAGAATCTATTGCTGTCAACCGGGGGATTATTCATGGCCTGAATGTTTTTTTGCCAGAGGGAAAACACCCCTAACCCAGTAATTGATGAACATACACTGCGGTATCCTAGTGGTATGGGTAATGTACCGCTGATACGAAGTCTCGGGTTCGATTCCAGGTTTTACCAAGACACACACCAATGACTTTTCGATACTTTTCGAAGTTATGTATATATGTTATAGGTTTTTAAGTGCCCGGTTAATGACAATAGGCTCGCCACCCATTACATTGGGACCTAAACCTAAACTGGCGAAATGTGGGTGCTAGCACCTCTGCCTACCGCTTCGGGGATATAGGCGTGAGTTTATTATATTTTATATTATATTATGAACATATTATTCCAATCGCAAGCTTTGGTCACTAAACATTCATAAGTTTATTTTCGTAGTCGAATAAGGAAATATTGATTTGATGGTGACGCACTAAGGTTCTAACATCTATACTAAGTACTGAGAGAATAGAAGTTAAAAGGTGAATAGAAGTGAAATTGTCAGATACATTCTGTAGTTGCCTTTGTCACAATAATATTATTCTAGGACATACTACACATACTACTAGGACACACACAGTGTGCATGGCTTACTTGTAATATGAAGTCGAGCTTGCATTCTTTGATACATTCTTTTTATACCAAACTAGCTGACCCACCCCAGCTTCGCCCGGGGTATATTTTGAAGCTTCATATCCCTTTGATCCCGTATGTTTTAGTCTTCAAAATATGTATGAAAAATTGCCGAATTTGTTGCCGTGATTTTTCAGTAGGTACCTAGTCGGGTTTTAGTTAGTTGTTACTAAAATAAATGTCGAAATGAAAACTATCTCTTAAGATACAGGGTTTTTCCTAGTTTATGAGGCCGAATATCTAATAAACCGAACATAGGTTTCGATTTAACCTGAAGTCCTCGTTGCTTTAAAATAAATATATTTTTATGGTCAGCTGTGTAATCTTTTTTGCAATAATTATTATTATAATTATTCTTATTTCTTTCCTGACCTACATACACATTTCACCTCAACTTGAAAGCTACAGAACCAAACTATTAGCCCTACACGTATACCGCTTTGTGAGTTAGGGTGCCTTTTGTTCGGATAATATTTATAATTAACTTTCGCAACTAAAACCTTCGTTGAGGTTTAAGGCTGTAGAGAAAATGGTCAGGGCTAACTTTATACAGTGAATTAAATTTCCTTTTCTTGTTATAGAAATTTTAACTAACAAACATATAAATTTTAAATAACAAACTAGATAAAATATTTCGTCCTTTAGGAAAGCGATTTACTTAGTAAAATAATAGAAATGGGATATAATATTGGACTCGTAAAAATGCCGTCCAGAATTTCAGGATGAATATAGCCTACCTCAGTCAATTCCCAACGTAATTGCAGAGCATTTTGCACAAAAATTTCCAAGAAAATGTTACTTCGATACTTCGGAAAACCAGTCACACGAAACGCCACTTCATGCAAGCCGCTCATCAAAGAGAACCCCTCTACACAAATGTATTATTCCAACTAATGCAACACCTCGTTACTCTTTACCGTGCAACCCATAAATAGAATGTTTGCACCATATTTTTCCAGCACCGACGATGTTTAGACATCCGTAAAACTCTTTCCGTAAACATCTACAAAACACTTTGCTCCGTTTCAAAACAACTCACGCTAAAAACCACGTATTTGTGTAATAAGAAAGATATTTAATTAAGCGAGCAAAAAAAGATAAACAAATGCATTACAGTTTCAGAATGTTTCTTTTCTTTTCACTCGATTTTGAAGCGTTATATGTACCTACATAGCGCGAACAACTCCTTACGGGTTTGATTCCTTTAAAGTGCCAAAACATGTGTTTCTACACGTTTTTGAAAAAAAAAATTTGAAACATATTGTTAAAATCCTAGAAAAATGCTTCTGTCATACCAAATGTAGGTGATGTATAGGATTCAAAAAAGTAAACGCCTTTTCTAGTGGTCAGTAAGAGTTTACCAGTAGTCATTGACACATCCAGATGATACGTCACGACATCACATTAAAACCAATTAGTCTAAAAAGACTGTATGATACAATGAGGAATCAAGAAATAGCCAAAAGCTCTAACCCTGATACGCGCAGGAAAGAGGTTAGTTCAAAAGGGTTCCATAAAATTTTACGCTAATGAAATAACAAGAACCAAAAACATTTTGGCACTTGAATTAAATGGAAACGACCAGCTATCTGTTTGGAGAGGTAATTGAACGAAAACAGAGCGTTTTTATCTGTGCATGTTATCAGAGTGGTTGGACGAGTCTATTGTTTTTCATGTCATATGGCCGTAGGCTTTGAGCACCTAGTCTTCATTACGAAAGAAAATCTTATTATACCTTAGCTGACTAGTGTCCTCTACTGATCAATATCATCATCGAAGGATCAAAACGATAGTACCTTAATACTAGGCGGTACTCATTTTCTCTCTCGTGTCCAAAATATCGACACACAAAAGCACTCTTATCTGTCACTGTTTATGATGGATGTTGGCATATACGAGATAGATAAACCGCTTTACCTTGAAGTTGGCACATTTAAGTATTGTTTCATAGTGGTTTTATATATTGTAGTATGCTATACCTTCTCCTCATAGCGATTTAAGTCCTAATTCCCAAGTGGGCAGAATGCAGCCCGTATGGAGAACATTGTTTTTGAACCGACTGCCGTCTGACCAATAAAAGCCTGGTCCGTTGTTCTGCAGGTACACCGATGAGCAGGTAAAGTAGGCTTGAAATTCAAGCATGTTAGTTGGGCCTATATGCTATGCCTGTGTTAGATTTACTTCAAATCTGTTCAGCCATTTTCGTATGTATGAGCAACACACAGATCCATCCATCCTCACAAACTTTACCACGTACAAAACCGCGACGTGCAACTTATAAATATTGACTACGCATGAGTATCAAAGTGTCACCACTCCCGACAAGACATCGACATGCGAGGACATAGAATTACTCTTAGTTCTTCTTCGCAACGAGCTAGGCGCCTTTGTTCAGCCTATGCTTTGTTCGAACAGAAACATTGTCTCGTATTCAAACGGTTCATTGAAATGTGGAACGATTGGAATAAACACTGTTCAGCTTGGGTATAAAAGTCAAGATTCATGAAGTTGTTTGTATGTGTATTTAATACGATTTTACAATAATTTTGTCGATTTCCAAAATACCATTAAATATGCAATTACACATACAGTAACTGAAATGCATTAATATCAAACTATAACTATCACTCGGTCTGCCATAGGTTGTGTGTATACCTACTGTTTTAGATTAAGTATAAAATTAAGCTTCAACTTTATATAGATACAAATCTGCTATCATCATTCAATAAAACCAAAACGACTGGTTTCTCGAATGGTAATGAAATTCGAAAACGAATACATCTGGTTTTAATCTCTCTCGTACTCAGTCATTAAAGAACTTTCGCCAGGAAATGGACGAACTAAAAAGAATACGTAAACAAATAAAAGGATTTACTATTCCTTGTGATCTCTTTATTTACGTAATCCCGATACTGACCGTACCTACTCCGTGGCTACTTCATCAAAGGATATCCTGGATAAATGTGTGTGTAATGTGCGCAGGCATTACATTTTACACAAAAACGTGCTACATCTGAAACGAAAAGTCCTGAGTACCCACTAACAGTCACTTTTATTTACATTAGAGTATCTCTAAACATTACTATATAGCCCCAACGTAAGCAGCTTAACTAGTCTATAATAGGAGTTCTACAATACGAATGTGGTCGGCAGCGCTGGTGTATGGTCGGCAGCGCGAGTGTAACACCCCTGGTGTTGCATACGTCCATAAGCCACGGTAACCATTTCCCATCAGGTGGGCCGTATGCTTGTCTGCCACCTAAGTGCTATAAAAAAATGTGTGATACATAAACACATTTACTTATGTGTAAATATGTATTTATCGTGTACATATTATACAAACACACTCCTGTGTTACATGTAAATAGAAACATTCATAAATACTAGCATTTTTAATAAATTTGCCGCGTGGTTTCCGGCAGAGTAGAATTAGGGTCACCCCATCTCTTCCCATGCGGTGTCGTACAAGGCGACTAAGGAATAGGCCTGTTTAACATCAGACAGATATATAAAGCCTAGAATCAGCCTCAGATGCATGGCTCGACTCAACAATAGTGCCCGGAATATGGCAATAGACTCACCCCCTACGTTGGACCGCACACAATTATTGGTAAAATGTGGATGTTAATTCACCTCTGCCTAACCCTTCAGGGATAAAGGCGTGACTATATGTATGTGTGTATGTAATTTTAATCAATAACAGCAAAACATGTTATTTCGATTACTCAAACTCAAACTCGATTCGATTACGAAATCATTTAATTGTTACGATAACAAAAACTAACATAGAACTTGTAAATGACCAAACCGTCAAATGTCTCTTAAAGCCGGTTTTACTTAATTACTGTACCTAATGGTTCAAAATCATCTAAACAGCTTTCTATATGTTTTTAGTATTCACTTAGAAGTCGCAATAGATAAGAATACAGTGTCTTTCTTGGGCAGACTTATTTTGAGATTTATCCCCAATAGCTGGCCAAGATTGAGGACCTAATCAGAGTACAGGCAAATGGACGCGGATGACGCAAGAATCTGCAAGGTAGCTTGCAACAGTTGCAGCAGATATATGACTAAACGAGACCTACCGAGGAGGTATGAGGGGTTCTGATCCCGAACATGACTCGCGCTCAATATTATTTAATATTTCTGTTGTTAAAAAAATAAAGTACGATAAGAAATTAAGTGCGGTAATGATACACAGTTGGCGAATTTTTTTATATACCCTTTCTTTTACGTGCGATAAAATCCCCATGAATACTTCCCCGCCGGAGTTGGTGGGAGAGCTTATGTCGGACACGAACCAACTAAAACGCACAGCGCCTGTGGGTCATTGTTGGTTGCCAAAGGTGAGGTTGACAGGCATATCCGTCGCTCCCTGGCTGACCCAGGGCCATCTCTCTCGATCTGGCCCTCAGCGGGTGCGGGGATAACAGGGTCCCCTACTCGTCCCCGGAAACGGGTTTTATATACCCTGGCCCTAAAACAGCAACAGTAAAATTAAAAGAAAAAACAACGCTCACAAAAAAGTTTATTGCGATAGCTCGTTTTATTTCCCTCAGACCCGATAACACCTTTTCAAGTATAGTTATCAGTGTGAATGACGCACAATACACGCGTACCGTTTCAGTCCATTGTGGCAACTCAAGGTCTCTTAAGGACAGCGTCTACAGACAGCGGCCCAAGATAAGGAACTGCCCGAAGACTCCATCCGCACCCAAAAGCCTGTTGTCAGATTGCCATGTACTTGCCCATTGACAACAAAATTATCTAATTTCGTTGCGTTGTAGCTAGTATCTACATTCGCTACTTCACGCTCCATTTCTATTCAATAGAGCCTTTTGTTGCCGATATGAAACTGTATTAATATAATAACATTCATTGCAAATAGGTAATCGATATATTAATAGACTTCTTCGAAATCTATTACGACTCCGTTCAACGGATTTGCTTATTTCTTGCTAGAGAAATGAAAGGAATTGATGCACAAATTATCTACTTGTGAATTATTTCAAATCACGCCTTTATCCCCGGAGGGTTAGGCAGAGGTACATTTCACCAATAATTGTATTCGGTCCCACGTAATAAGGGGTGAGCCTATTGCCGTATTCCGGGCACTATTGTTGACTCGAGCCATGGCTCTGAGGCTGAGTCTAGACTGTATATATATTTCTGATGTTAACCAGCCCTATCCCTTAGTCGCCTTGTACGACACCGCATGGGAAATGATGGGGTGGTTCAAATTCTACTCTGCCGGGAACCACGCGGCTGTGCCTTTATTCTTTGAAATCATAAAAATAAAACAGATTATATCGCCATTCATTTGGTATTATTTTAACATTTACACTGTGTTCAGTGTAAATAACACTGCATACAAAACAAAGCTTGGACCTACTTAAGAGCATTATCAAGTTGTAATACCAACACACTGTTGCTGTGCAGCAAGGCGAGAGACCTCAAAGCAATTAAAAAATAAACTGGAAGCTTTGGTTATTAAACAACAATCAAATTTCTCTATATTTTATGCAAAAAGAGACTATATTTGCCATATGTAAGCCAAAAATGGCATTGATAAATGAAAAAAAACTATCAACATCATAATAATGAAATGTAAAATTCAACATCAGGATACGACGCAGATGAAACCGTCTAATCCGCCCAGACTTGGCAATTTAGATAAGCGAACAAACAAACGTTGGAAAATGGGAAATACTTCAAAAACATCCCTTCCACCCTCTCTCTGTGGGCACTTAACTCCCCACTTCTCTGCGCTCTGTACTTCCCCCAGGTAGATAATTCAACATGAATGGTGGAAGATTAAAAACGATATGAACAAGGTTCAGTTTTAGTCGGGACTTAAAACAAATAGAGGGTATTTTGTGAAAAGAATAATAGAGAGGAAAATGTTAGCAGTCTATGGTGTCTAGGGCCCGTTACGTAAAGAACACCTAGTGTTATATGGTGAGACTTATGTGTACACTTAAGGGGCTATTTACAACAGAATAAAACGCTGCCAAGATGGCGATCAATGAAGTTGCACATAACTGAAAAATGTAAAAAAAGCAAATTAAAGTAACCTTATCAAATACTGTCCAAGTTAAAATTAAGCATTGACAACTTTAAACAAATTGTTATTCTGTATCCGAGTTTGACGGGAACCAAATTGTTAAAGAAAGTTAGCACTTGCCCTGTCATTCAATTTGTGTTAGAACTAAAGTAAAGGTTTAGTATCTGTAGCAACTACGGATTTGATTAACATGCCAAGAAATAAATTTAAAATACAAGTGAAAAAAACTTTAATGAATAAAGGTTACTATAAAGTAGATGAGTATCTTTATGATGTAAATGCGTGGTCAACATAAGTCTCTTGCTTGCTCGCACAAAATAAAATAAATAAAGGAAAGATCATCTAGACATAATTGTAAAATTTTGACGTTCATATGTGCTCTTTGTGTGCCTAAACTGAATAAATGAAATTGATTTTTTGATTGATTTTATTCTTTGATTCTTAGAAAATAAAACAGTTTTTTTTTTCCTTTATTCTTACAATGTATATCACGACTCCGGTAGAATTATTTTTATTACTAGCTGTTGCCCGCGGCTCCGCCCACGTGGATGTCGGTTACCGCTTAGTGTTGAGGGAACTGAGTCAACTCCTTATTACTCTTCATCTCAAAATCCTTTCTTAGGGGATGCCTACGTCATAGTAGGCAAAGTTTCATACAAACTTTCATCGCCTATTTTATCCCCTTAGGGGTAGAATTAATCAAAATCCTTTCTTAGCGGATGCCTACGTCATAACATCTACCTGCATGCCAAATTTCAGTCCGATCCGTCCAGTGGTTTGGGCTGTGCGTTGATAGATCACTATGTCAGTCAGTCAGTCAGTCAGTCGCCTTTGAGTTATATATATATATATTTAGATTAACGCATTCAGATTATACCTGCCTCGGGGTGTATGGTACTACCGGACAACTTTAGGTTGGAAGGATGCACTGGACATAGGTACTCTCAATCAGTGTGTGACCAGGCAATCAGAAAGTTGTATACACTTGTATTATGATTGCATATTTTTTTGATTAGTATATTTTTCACCAGAATCTCTGAAGCAAATAAAATTAGTATATTCGTTTAAAACACGGTTGTACAACAAACAATACTCCGTACAATAGTGCTGGAGGCTACGTCGCGTCGGCGGCATTCTTAATTAAGGCCATTATTACTTGACATTCTTCCCAAACACAACCTATAGATAACGACAGACCATGAATGAAAATCTCGCTTTGTTTACAACGCACAATACAACAGTTTTGTACTATTTAAAGTTGTGGAATAAGGTAAACAATTATTATATTTAACAACAAGTCTGTGGTGTAGCGGTAGGGGTTCGACTGTCAAGTTAGGAGTCGTGATGTCCATTCCTGCTCAATGAAAATATTTGTATGTCTATGATTCCCGGGAGAGTAGAATTTGGGCCACCCCATCTCTTCCCGTGCGGTGTCGTACAAGGCGACTAAGGGATTGTTTAACATGCGACAGATATAAACCGCCAAGACTCAGCCTCAGATGCATGGCGCGAGTCAACAATAGTGCCCGGAATACGGCAATAACCTAGCCAACCCTGTAAGCACAGAGAGTTTCTATTTTAGATTGGTGAAATGTGGGTGTTAATTCACCTCTGCCTAACCCTCCGGGGATAAAGGCGTGATTATATGTATGTATGTATTTGTATTGATCTGGGTATTTTTAGTTTCAATTTATGTATGAACTTAAAAACAAAAGCATTAAATTTTCCTCTGAGTCGTTCCCCAACGACATTATCATTATACCTAACTACAAAACGCCGAACTTATAATTTCCGCCTGCCAACAGACCTCCACAACCAATTGTCGATATCAGAAGAACAAGCTAGTATTATACCTTGCTTAATAAAATGTCCTAGAATTTTAGATATTATGCCTCATAATACTTTATTTAAAATAATGAGAAACTGTCTGAATTTAATTGAAGACTCACAAAGATATATACTAGTAATACAGTTTAATTTTGTTTTCACAATACAACGTATTCGATCAACAGGAAATTAGAAAACTTATAAATTATGAATCGTACGCCATTGGAAACTTTAAGAACGGCAAACTAATGCATGAATTCTAAAGGGAAACATTTCTGAAAACAGACGGAGCGAAACAGTCTGTCTGAATTCTGAGATAGACGTACAAGAGAGCCAGTCAGCGTTTTTATCCATGCTTATTCACTGGACACGGTTTGTGTGAGGAGTAACAAAGGTTCAGCAGTCTGGGTGTTCAGCTCCTCTGATAGGGATATAAAAGATTGATACATTCATACATGTCTTCAAGTCTAGTGTAAACGATGTAGCTCGTAGTTATTTAGAGTACCCATGCGTACGACCGTAATGAGAAAATTTCATAGAAATATTAAGTTATTGAATAATGTATGATGCGCCAATTTTTGTTTTATACATCTTAGGTAGCAGACAAGCACACGGCCCACTTGATGGAAAGTGGTTACCGTGACCTATAAACGTGTGTAACACCACTGGAGTCACATCCGGGCTGCCGAACCTGTAAAAACAGAGATTTTATATGCCCTCAGCGCAGAACACAAAATCAGGACAAGCCTTTGGTCTTCCCACTGACAGCACCAAAACTCTCCAGTGAGCTCTGGCTACCCTACTCACCGCCAGGAACACAACACGAGGTTATTATAGCCGTGTTATTCTGTAAGGTGGTACTTCCCCACCCTACAGAAAAGATTGTCGCGCTAGAAAGAAAACCTTTCTAGGGCGACAATCCCTATGATCCGAGTATGGGAATATTTGCACAGAGTCGGACTCGAACCCATTAAAATCACACGCCGTCTCGGTATATAGAAAGTGGCCCAACAAGACAACACTAAACTAACTGTCCTACCTCCTCCAAATATAACATAATATACT
Organism: Eilema griseolum; assembly: GCA_963662185.1. NCBI lineage: Eukaryota > Metazoa > Arthropoda > Insecta > Lepidoptera > Erebidae > Eilema > Eilema griseolum. Next base: position 2,638,538 of record OY759255.1, read on the forward strand.
AACTACGAATGCACCAAATTCGATATTTTTATTTTGGGTTCGTTATTGTCAGGATATTTTATTTTAGAGTTTCTTTTTTTGAAATTTCACGGGTGTAATACTGCACTACGGCGAAGCCAGGGCGCGTACCATGTGCGTCTCAACTACACAGTAAGACCTACAACATTACGTAACCTAAAACCTTGGCTGTATCATTATGCGAACTATCGACGGATTCTATTGGCGTATTTCATCAGTGCAAGCCTCGATTCAACTCGCCTTGAGTTAGCATGTTGAAGTATAATGTTTAAGGGTACTTTTCGATGGAGTTATTTATTTGTAGATGCTCGATAACATAACATAAACTCACGCCTATATCCCCGAAGGGATAAGCAGAGGTGCTAGTACCCACATTTCGCCAGTTTATGTTTAGGTCCCAATGTAATAGGCGGCGAGCCTATTGCCATTAACCGAGCACTTACAAACCTGCGATAAATACACACATAACTTCGAAAAGCATCGAAAAGTCATTGGTGTGTGCCACGGTAAAACCTGGGATCGAACCCGAGACCTCGTCTCAGCACCCATACCACTAGGCTACCGCGGTTTTTTAGATTAGATAGTTTGTAGATGCTCGATGTTGGTAGTTAAATCTGTATGCCTTTTTTATTTCGTTTGGAACCAAATCTTTGAAACCTGGCATCTGAAGATGGATATTACCTATTTTGTCTATGGCCATGGTAATACACAATACGCAACAAAAATGCAAGCAAAAATTGATAGTTAAAATAAACAGAGGTCCATCGTGTGATCAAAATTCAACTATAATTCCTTTTTTCTTTTTAATTTTAACCATTTTGAGGTTCTTTTGTACAGTATAATATGATTGAGAATTGTTAACCTTGATTCTTCAGATGTATCTAGTTGTTGGACGTAAACAATGTATAACATGTTTTTAAATAAGACATGTAATACATTGAAAGAAATTTTAACGTATTTAGTATGCTAACTATTCAAATCAATTAAGATATACTAAGAACAAAATAAATCGGTTCAGGCGAGATCGCTGTAAGACAGATATATGTATAGACGAATTTGGAGGGTTTCGGGCAAAGGTTCTGTGGCATAGCGGTCAGAGCGTTCCCCCTGTAAGGCAAAAATCGCGGGTTCGAATCCCGCATGAACCGATTACCATTGCTTTTTTTTTATACAACTTAGGTGGCAGACAAGCACACGGCCCACCTGATGGAAAGTGGTTACCATGACCTATGAACGTGTGTAACACCAGTGGAGTCACATCCGTGCTGCCGACCCTGTAAGAACAGAGATTTTGTGCCGTCAGTGTAGAGGACAAAGCAGGTCAAGCCTTTGGTCATCCCACTGGCAGCACAAAAACTCTCCAGTGAGCTCTGGCTACCCTACTCACCGCCGGGAACACAACACGAAGTTATTATAGCCGCGGTATACTGTAGGGCGGAGGTACTTCCCCAGTCGGACTGCTCAATTGGGCGGAAATACCGCCGTGTCCTACCTCCTGTTAAAACGAATTACCATTGTTTACTACCTACCCACTAACTGTAACTGTGCTAAATTCTACAACCCACCGTGAGCGCAATAATGTTGAAAATGGATCGGAAGTTTACGCTTCACGTCATAAATAGATTGGCGAGGAATGACACTGCACCTGGATATGCCAGTCACAGTGAACGGCTAACATATCCATTTTTAGTTTCAAACTTTTTGCCCACTAATAAGAGCAGACCTTGAAGGTAGCTTTTCCGCTACATTGCGTTTTGTCATCAAGACACCCCGCCCGAAACAAATGTGGATTAAATAAAACGTAAAGACAGGATTTCCGCAGTGATTACAAGAACCAGATAGGACCAAAATAGGACCGATTTCTGCTGCAGTTTTTGCTTGTCGATTTGACTGTCTATTGAATGTACTTACAATTTATCTTGAGTTATTGTAAAAAATTTGGAATTGGGTGTGGGCATTAAGCAAAGTTGTCTTTATTTTAAAACGATTAACAAAAATCCTAAGTTCATAACATCTTAACGATGTTCCAAGAAGTCTTCTTTTGATAGTATAGCAAACGAAGTCTCGGTTTCTATACTTATCATCTATATATTAATAATAAATAAATAAATTTTGGATCCTTTTATAGTCGAATTATTAATTATTATAGTCGAATTTCGAGCACGGGGCGACCGCTTTTTACGTGCGCAAAATCCCCACGGATACCTCCCAACCGGAGCCGGTGGGAGAGGTTATGTCGGACTCGAACCGACTAAAACGCACGCCGCCTGTGGGTCGTTTTGGTTGCCGAAGGTGAGGTTGACCGGCATATCCCTCGCACCCCGGCCGCACGGGGCGACCGCTAGTAGGTACCTATACATAGTTTAGTGGAGTTTAATTCAATTATGTATTCCTGATAGATACTAAGGACGATAAAAGGGCGATCTCCAGTTTGATGACTTGGAGATAGGCTGTTTCAATTATTATTATTATTTTTTTTTTTATATAGGACACGCCAACTTGACCTCACCTCGCCTGATGGTAAGCTAAAGGCAAAGTCTCAGGATTAACTATAACTTAACTATAACTTAAATGAAATGTACCTAACATATACTCAATTTTAAACTAGTAAAATAAAGTTTTTTTATACCACTTAGTTCGCAGACAAGCATACGGCCCACCTGATGGAAAGTGGTTAACGTGGCCTATGGACATTTGTATACCAGAGAAGTCACAGTCGTGCTGCCAACCCTGTAAGTACAGAGTTTCTGTGCCGTCAGTAGAAGACAGAGCAGGACAAGCTTTTAGTCTTCCCACTGACAGCACAAATTCTCCAGTGAGCTGGCTACCCTACTCACCGCTGGGAACACAACACGAAGTTGTTAACATTGAGCACAAATTAGTGTTTCATTCAAGAATAGCATAAAATATTTGTATACACACTACTTATCTTTGGTTGCTATGAGTAACGGATGCATCATGACCGGCTAATCTCTTTGTATGAACATGATTCATAACTGAACCACGTTAGAGCGAGACAAACAAATACATTATGATAATCAGTAATGATTCCATGCAACAAAGTTTGCAGTTTACGTTATTAAATAAGTACCTATCAATATGAGAATTCCTCTTTGTATTGTTCGAGAGAATCATTTGATACTGTTATTTTCAGACTGATGGCATGCTACTAGCCTCTTGACGAGTCTATCTACCATAGTCAGATGACTTACATTAATCACCATCTCATCCTTGATCGTATCACAAAACAACTAATTCGCGTTACATCAGTTATTTTGAAATTATAACTTATCATTATCAGCTCGGGGTCTGTTGACTCCTACTTCATCTTTTGATTTAGTTGATAAAGCTATATGGGAACGACTGCCATATAACCTAACAATCCCAAGAGGGAAACCTACGTCAGTGCCTCAGTCATCAATTAACAAGCGTGTAGGAACGATTGGCCTTACCCAGAACATGTGATGAGGGCCCAATAAATCTCTTTTCAGAAAACTGCATTCTAATTTATTATTCACAAATGATTTAACCATTTCAAGATAGCTTTTGCACTCGACAACCTAAATAAATAATGATCGATACCATTTAAATAGAAATATTTACTGTTGTTAACAGCTCAATCAATATGGAAAGGCCACTCTTTTACCGAGTGATCATTTGTAAATTAAAGTTATATCAACAAGTATCGAACTCATTGGACCAAAATCCCTATGAATAAATTTATACGGGTCTATTAGACACACAGAGGCAACTCCATCCAGTGAGAATGAGACAAAGAATCTGTCATCATCGGGGGTTATCGACAGATATTACGCAAGTAGGTAGCTAAATTAGACAATGGATATTTTTACGAGCAGCCCAAATTAAAAATGTTCAACAATGGAGGTGGCAATAAAAAGTTCAAGTACTTATTTAATTATTGTACGGCAGAGTTATGCAATAGCTAGATGAAACACCTAATCGATGATTCGGAGGTTATTGAGTTCTTGGTATTGTAAGGTAGTTAAGTCATTTAAAATATTTGGGATCGCCATTTATTTGCTAAATCATGTAGTATGTACTAGCATTTACTCAGCAGAGGACAACCCAAAAATCTTGTCACCTTGCGGTTAAGTCACGAGCTAAGGTTGTACTTACCCGACTGGTGAGAAATAACCCTTATTTATTATAAACGTAGGTGTTACACGACACGTTGCTTGACAACTTGACACGTCCTGTCGTCTACAAGTATGTTTGCGACGAGGTATTTCTGGAGTAGGTACTCATTTGTGACTTCTGACAGGCGACCTAATAACTTATAGCAGATACAGGCTACATAAATATCTGCACGAGTATTCAAGAAAGAAGCACCTACATCATCTGCATGGCGATAATTTATATATTAAAAGACGATCTGGTAATTTAAGTTGGAGCACGGACAGTAAAGCTGTCTTTTTCTTACAGAAAGTATGCAGGCTGTAAAATCAATTATATTTAATTTGGGATCTAATTTTGAGTACATATTATTTTTAGCGTTGGATTCCAAATACGGATGAATTCAATGGACATATTAAATCATCTTTAATACCTAACTACTACTACTAAAGTAGCCACGTGGTTCCCGGCAGAGTAGAATTAGGACCATCCCATCTCTGCCCATGCGGTGTCGTACAAGGCGACTAAGGGATAGGACTGTTTAGCATCAGAAAGATATATACAGCCCAGACTCGACTCCGATGCGAGATTCGAGTCAAAAATAGTGCCCGGAACACGGCAATAGGCTCACCCCCTATTACGTGGTACCGAATTTAATGATTGGTGAGATGTGGGTGTCAATTCACCTTTGCCTAACCCTCCGAGGATAAAGGCGTGACAATATGTATGTATGTATAATACCTAAAAATGTTAACTAGAATTTGGGATCCCAACTAAAATAAGTCGCAAAATGTATGAATAAGTTAAGGTATACGGAAGGCACGGCCGCGCGGGGCTGGCACCTTGCCAGTGGGCGGCTGCTCGACGTATGGACTACGTTCATTCATTGTTATCCAATATTACGTTACGACTGTAGTATGCGAGCACTTATTATGTAGCCATATATGCATATTATTAAGAATATTTGCTCACTTACAAATCATAACATACATAACATAAACTCACACCTATATCCCCGAAGGGGTAGGCAGAGGTGTTAGCACCCACATTACGTCAGTTTATGTTTAGGTCCCAATGTAATAGGTGGCGAGCCTATTGCCATTAACCGGGCACTTATAAACATGGAATAAATACACACATAACTTAGAAAAGCATCGAAGTCATTGGTGTGTGCCATGGTAAAATCTGGGATCGAACCCGAGACCTCGTCTCAGCAGTCCATTACCCATACCACTAGGCTAACGCGGCAAATCGTTACTGGAGTTAATATTTTTTTTTTTTTTTTTTTTTTTTTTTTTTTTTTTTTAAATATTCCACGACATTCTACACAACGCTATCTAGACCCATGGTAAGCATAGCTTAACTAGCTTGTGTTATGGGATCTAGAATGCGGATAAATATACTTAGATACTTTTTTTTTTTTTGTAAATACATACATATTATACATACTCGTAGAAACACCCAGACCAATGTAAATATACATATTCATGCATACAAATATTTGCACTGAGCGGGAATCGAACCCGCGCCCCCTGCATAGCAGTCGAATGCTCTACCGCTACGCCACGGAGGTCAATCAATCTTATCTCCACCCCATGATGTGTGATACGAACTTTTGGATATTTATGGTAGGACAAAATAATAATCAAACGGGCCGCCTGATGACAAGGCGTCATCGTTTAGCACACGCCTGTTGTCAAATTGTCTCTTACTCGAAGACGCTTTGGCGAATTACTCGCTTGCAGCAATAGAGCATTGGATGGGTGTACGCGTTTATCTATGAGGTTTAGGTACTACAAGTTCTACAATCTACAAAGTGGAAGATGGAGAAGCTAAGTGCGAGAGATACTTCCCAAGCTATTCATTATCACGCAGTTTGGTCTCAATCTATCCTGCCATTCATGCTGGGCAATCATGTAAGTATTACCTCCATCGTTCCTTCCAACAGTTCCAACGTAGCTGACCGACAACCAGACAGTCTACGATCGTATAAGACGAGAGACCTATAAAAATGGCGAATATATGTATATAAAAACACCCGGGTATTAAGATAACATCCTCAGACGCGTTTATTCACTACAATAAAGATTCATCAGTGGCGATTTTGGACAATTTGTCAGGCCAATTGAATAATATGTACGACATGTGACTCCGAGTACTCGTTGCGCAGAACTATTCGGAAGAATACCACTGTAGTGAGGCACCTTCATATAAACCGACATAATATAATTGATGTTATGCGACCGAAATAACTTATTAAAGCGTTTATTTTACGATGATGTGATTGTTTACAGATCAAGATATCCAATGACAAGAAATTAGACCGGTTTACTACCAACATCGGCCCACACAGTAGCTACAGACCTCCCCAAATTAGAAATAAAAACAATATCTATAAGGATGCTGAAATAGAAATGGGATGCCGAGATAGAAATGGATACCTATCGTAATGAATATCTCTTGATGCTCTAAATAAACAGTTTGATGATTCGATTTTTTTATACCACTTAGGTGGCAGATAAGCACACGGCCCACCTGATGGAAAGTGGTTACCGTGGCCTATGGACGTTTGTAACACCAGAGGAGTCACAGTCGCGCTGCCAACCCTGTAAGTACAGAGTTTCTGTGCCGTCAGTGTAGAAGACAAAGCAGGACAAGCCTTTAGTATTCCCACTGACAGCACAAATTCTCCAGTGAGCTCTGGTTACCCTACTCACCGCTGGAAACACAACACGAAGTTATTATAGCCGCGGTATTCTGCAGGGCGGTTCCTACCTTAAATTTAGATATATATTTTGTTATTTTTTAAACAATGGTACCTGTCGTCTCGATTGTCGACGTTTGTCATCATATTCATATGAATTTAAAATATATTGAACTTGGCCTTGATTAGCCACACCATAGGTGTTTGGCTAGTTTAACACTATATTGGTAGAAATATCGTATCGTAACCGTCACGTCTACTGTAAAACCACTCCTAAAGCCTCATCTGAGGGTGTGTCAACTCGGAACACTGGCTAAGCGTGCGCCTTAATAATGAAAATACGTCTGAGGGCCTGTCATGTTACTCTGTAGTTGCCACGAACACGAACAGTGTTTTGGTAGTACGTGTTAGTGGTTGAATAATTTAGCTAGTTGCACTGTGAGATTGAGAATACGGTACAGGGAGACATTACTTGAGTAGATACAAATGTCACAAACGGCTGTATTATTGAAGTTAACAGCGTTAGCTAATTTGAAATTTGAGCGAAGGAAGAGGATTTGAATGTTCCGGGAACCGATAATCATTACTCGTCTGTCAGTTGCTGCAGTGCTGGTGGGATTTAAGTACCTATTGCTATAATATATAACCTCACGAAAACGACACTTGTACACAAAGAACTAAATAATATTTGATTGTTGTTCCTTCACATCGTTATCAAACACGAAACAGTGCGTTTAATAATGAGTTATATTCATTTTAAGTGAGTGATAAAACCATTGAACCTTCTGGCTGTTACACATAAATGTTTTTGTTTTAAAACAATGTCTTGGTGTAACGTTATCGCTCTGACAGCCAGTTGACGTCAATAAATATAATACCTTGTTAGGTTGCTTGATAACATATTGTTAGATAAGTACAAGCTACCAAGACGGTAGTGTCATCGTCACAGTGATTCTGTGATGATGACACTACCATTCTCTTCCTTCATTTGCCTTATCTTGATTTATACGAAAACGACTGCCACTGAATTCTCGCTGCCAACCCTGTAGGCACAGAGTTTCTGTGCCGTCAGTGTAGAAGACAAAGCAGGACAAGTCTTGAGTCTTCCCACTGACAGCACAAATTCTCCAGTGAGCTCTGGCTACCCTACTCACCGCTGGGAAGTTATTATGGCCGGCGTATTCTGTAGGTTTCAGTAAGAGCCTAACTCTGGAGATGTGGGTGTATTTACCGTTATTATTTACAAGGCCGTTAGTAATCCCAAGAAAATCACGAACTATACTATAAAACCTAATAAGATTGATTAGATTCCAATAAAACATGTTCGTGTGGTGACAGAGCTCACAGGTACAGTTCCAATATCCACGTTCGGCGCGACATGGATGCCAAACAGAGCGTTAACGCTGGGCTGGCACTGGCACGTCCGAACAAACCTATTGTCATAGGATACCTTCTGTAGGTTAGGTACTCGCGTCGGGGCTAGCGAACTATCGAGCTGGCTCGAATACAAAAAGGAACTGCCTTGATCATTTTTTATTTTTTAAATCTTGTTTCGATACCTGCTATTTAAAGAAGTTTTAGTATGTCGTTGAAGTAGAGGACTGCTACATACGTCAAAGGTCAAAGGATCGATTCACACTTAAAACAAATATGTGAATTTCTGAATAAATGTTTGATTTGCGTTACGAGACAACCGAAGTGTGTAGTACTGTAGTCAATTTTGTTTGCGTAAGTTTCATGATTGAAACGGCAGCCTACACCACCACGATATTAGAGGAAAGGATTAATTAAGATCAAGTTCAAAGCTTGCATTTCTGATGTGGTATCTATGGTGTGAATCTTAAAGGAAGCCCTTACATTTGAATTTCAAATTAGCGCCAGACCGCGCCCTCAACAATGACAGATACGCTTAATTGTGTTTGGTGTTGTCTTCATTATTTTAAAAGCATTTGGAATTAATTATAAATCTTATTAGATTAAGAGCTGCGGGCATATTGGGTAATCGTACTAAGTTTTATTTTATATTTTCAATAGTAATATTTGGTTCAGAAATTTATTCCCGAGAAATAAAAATCCCATATATGCTGTTCCAGACTATTACGTCTGTACCTAACACATTTTAATCCAGATCCTTACGTGAAGATACAATATTACTAGCATTTTTTTATAGTAAGCGTTTGAACAAAAGTGATTAGAGTTAGTTAATGTTTTCTAATAAAACGCATCGTCGATTTTGACTTTATGCTCGATATCTTGTTACTCCGTCCCACGCAGACAGTATTGATTGACATTTAGCAATTCATTCATTGAAGATTCATTGAATTTTTTTATTGATAATGGTTCTATGATTCACTTGAATTTTCACACCAATTTAATATTTGTATAGGTATACATATGTATACCTATACAAATATTAAACCTGGGATTTTTGAAAAGTATTTGACTTCACTCACTCACTCACTAGTTTATTCATTTTTTTTGCGCCAAGAGAATTGATTCCACCGAATGAAACATCATTTTCAATAGGTTAAAAACGCAATACAATATATGTAGTACTTTTTATTATTATTTGTATCGGTAACAAAGTCAGAGCGAACTGCAAAACTAATTACTCATTTTGTTTGTCGACTTGTTTGTGGCATTCCGTTGTACGGTAACAGACGACCGTGCTTTATGTGGTTTATAGATTTAACGTCAGCGTCAATTAAATACTTTTGACAGCAGTACTGTATCTACCGTGGCTTTTTTATTAATGTAATAATATTGGTATTGTTGTTCACAAATGAATAGAGTTTACAATGAAATTATGGACATCAAGTGTCGTAACTTCTACTAAGTAAGCTTCGAAATTACGTTATCAAAGGCGTATTACTTTCACAATATTGTTGTGTTGCGACATATTTCATAATATTAACAATATAATTTATCATATTCCAGAAATTTTCGCTGTGATCTTAAATGAAATTAATTAACATTTCACTGACGAAAATGTTATCCATAATCTTCACTTAATCGTTGTATAGTTTAGTTCACCCTCTTTTCTGAGTCTGTCTTAGTCACATATTCTCCAGATTGTTGGCTTGTTATGGCTCACTAACATGTCCTTTGGTTTTCAATCACGCCTACACTAATTTAATTGCGTTGTATTCACAATGATAAAGCAGTAACCGCATGACTCAGTTTCTAAATTCTTTGTAGGTTTGTTCTTCATTTGACAATTGTCAAACACATTGACAATTATCCCACTTTGTTGAAACCACTTTGAACTGTCCAGACACACATTTATATGTACGGACAGTTTAGAAAATCTTCATAACAAAGCAGAAAAGCAATTCTGTATACTTTTGTCGCAAGACCGTTCTGAGAAATTTCAGTGAATCCTTAGTCGTTGAGCTATGACAAATCATAAGTCAAAATCATTGCCCTACCTCGACTTTGTACATGGGTGCTCGGCCATTGTAATTTAGGCACAAGAACCAGAGTGGTTGATATTTATGCATGTATATATATATGTATATATATATATATATATCGGCAGGTTTTTTTTTTTAATATTTCAGATATTGTTTGCATTTCGGTGAGACCTAAACAATCGAAATTTAAGAAAAAGTTAATCAAAAACGTAACTGAAAGTAAATTCAAATCAAAGTCCGACGAATTTTTTTACCCACTTGTGTGTAAAATACACTTCAGTAAAAAAATCTACTCACAATAAAATACTTCTGTCGGCATTGTGCAATTTTAAAACGAAGGTAAATTAGATCTGTCCTTCAAATGAGTGACGCCACGCCGACCCTACCGAAACCCAAATCACTTTCGGTCACGTTTAATCGCTACCCCATTGAAGAAGTTTTAACTTTTTATATTCATCTCGTCAGGTACCGGAATTGTAACAAAATGAGTTCTCATTTCCTAACATTTTCGTCCATTTCCTACTGCGAAACTTTTTCTTGATCGTGAGATGTTAAGGACTATTATATTATTTGCTGATATACTATTATATAGGACTATTATATAATATTTTAGTGGGTTAGCCACATTATCGCTGCTGACTGATCTAGTATCAAATATAGACTTTCTTTTTTAAACATGGCATCTACAGTAAATGGCCGAATATAAAAACCAATATTGTCAATTTCCTGAAAATGTTCAATACAGTTCAGTAAATTGCACATTTTTTTATAGTTTCGCGTGCACGGTTGACTTGCGTCCTCTACAGGCGAGGCCAATCTATAGTCGTTTCCTTGATGACGTGCAGAGCTCGCCATTTCGTTGTTCACTTCCTCAGCAATATTGGGGACGCCGACGGCCGAACACTGGCGTTTTCATAATAGAATCCATTATGAGAGAAAGTTTTAACATAAAACATAACATAAACTCACGCCTATATCCCCGAAGGGGTAGGCAGAGGTGCTAGCACCCACATTTCGCCAGTTTATGCTTAGGTCCCAATGTAATAGGTGGTGAGCCTATTGCCATTAACCGGGCACTTATAAACCTGCTATAAATACACAGATAACTTCGAAAAGTCATTGGTGTGTGCCATGGTAAAACCTGGGATCGAATCCGAGACCTCATCTCAGCAGTCCATTACCCATACTACTAGGCTACCGCGGTTGTTTTAAGTATTCATAACACCCTTCGAGCCGCAGTTCTTGCTATATAATTATCGTACTTAGCTTCTCAAAATGAAGGAAGAGAATAGCATAAAAAAATTATCATTAAATTTACGATCAGATTCACGACAAAATTAATCATTGCAAATCTTTGAAGGTGAACTGCAGATTAAAAATAGTTATGATGTTTCATCTGAGATTATCGTATGACCTTGAGAGTATTCTGGTGCAAATGAGGTATACCCACGCCCACACGTGTGAAAGAAGTAAATATACGCTTATATTTAGATTTTATTACTACCTTCATGATATATTTATTAGATGAGAATTTAAAAAAAATAATTCAAAAGTTCATTTATGGATATAAATATAAGATAATGTTTTACCTACTTACTAACTACTTTTCCTTACTTATCTACTCCACGTAAGATTATAACATCTCGCTATTACATCACCATTTTCCCTTTGCACTTAAACATCCACACACAACTCACACACACGCACAAGCACATGTACACGCACACGCACACGCACTCGCACACGCACACGCACACGCTCACGCACACGCACACACACACGCACACGCACACGTACACGCACACAGGCGAGTATAATTGTCGTGATGAAAACTGTCTCTTAAGATACAGGGTTCTCCCTAGTTTAAGAGACTGAGTTACAAATGTCCTGAACACGGCTTTCCATGTATCCTGAAGCCCTCGTTGCTTATAAAATGTATGTTATTTTTATTGTCAGCTGTGTAATATTTGTGCAATAAACGTTTTATTATTATTATTATTATTAACTCTTAACAATGATCTACCTAACTCATTTCAAATTCTAAATTCGAGTAGTATTTTCTATCTTTGGCTGACCAGCCTCACCTACTAAGTTGATTGATATTCCCTCTAGGTTGCTTGTTATTAGTTTCCTCGGTCCAGTACGCTGTTTAGAATAGTCAAGTAGGTATATTCTGAGAGAGATATTGGATCAGATTAGTTGCCCGAAGTAAAGTGGTCAAAATGAATTAACACAAAATTGTAATGACTTTACGTAAACAGTGGTTCAGTATAATCATATCATCAGGCTTATCATAGCAAGAATAAGAGAAGAGAAGAAAAGAAGAGAGAATTATACATATATCTGGTCTTGTCAATCTGTAAAATTAAACTCCCCTGTACCACTAGCGTCTGTCTAGCTCGTGGAAGGATCGTGCTTCTAATTAACTGGCAGATAGTTTGAGCTGTGGGTGAGTAATGTGCATAATCGAATTCTTGAAAGTTTGTTAGGCAGTAACATCACCATCAGTCGCCGTAAAACCTTCGCCAGAAACCATCCAAAGTCTATACATATATCAATGTATAGACTGGATGGTTTCTGGCGAAGGTTTTGTGGCTTAGTGGTCAGAGCGTTCCCCTGTAAGGGAATGATCGCAGATTCGTATCCCGTCTGAACCGATTCAATTTTTTCAATGTCTTAATCAATAAAATAAAAGGGACGATCGGCTATTAAATAAGAAAACGAAAGAGCTGCCCTTTAAACATAAGTTGTACGGTACAAATTAATTGAAGTTTCTCATAATGTCACTTAATACTTCAACTATGAAGTTTGAAACTCTTTGCGGCTTGTTTGTCATATAAATGGTTTCATGGAATACGATTCAAAACTCTACGAAGATATATTACAAGTTACAAATGAAGTTAGGTGCGTCCTTAGATCAATTAAACAAAAAAAAAAATTTATTCATCTATGGATGCGTCTAAAGATTTGATTAAATATTGGTAAGTAATGGTAGGTACACGGGTAGATATTATTTGATAACATTTTTATTAATTCGTTTTGACGACTCTACCCTTTATGAAATTCCGATGCACAAAACACGGCCAGCGCCGACGCTGCCGGAACGTGGGATTGAAAATCATAGCTCGAGAAATGATGTGCTATTTAATAGTATAATGTTGTTGTACCACCTACTCCTAAGATATAACGACGTATGCAATTGTTTGTGTAATTTATGCAATCTAAACTTAGAAAGATAAAGAAAACAAATATCCTACAATATTATCGATAACAAAACAGCAAGCATCCTGAACATCTCTGTGCGTATCACTTCTCACGGACACCTATTGTTAGCGCTCCATTGCCGGGCGGCTGCGACAACATTGTTCGATCGGGCAGATAGAACCGGCGATAGAATATAAGTTATTGCGTCCTTGCGATGGCGCTGTTGCCCGCCATTGTTAGTGTTGACAACATTCAATTCAATGCACAGGCGTATGTTTCACAAAAGGCGAAATAGAGTGTTGCCAAGAGTATCTAAACTATTACATTTAAATAAATTTATCGATTCTTTAATAGATAGAAGAAGAATGTTTAAGAAAATATTAAAATACCGACACATTTATTTTTAACAGCCCGTTGAAGGTATACAAATTATTGGTAGTAATTTCCTATAACCAATGATCAATCAGTTGTGACTGACTACGAAAGCATGGCTTGGACAGCAACTGAATAGTTCTGTATAGAAATAATGATTGATGGATCACCGTCTGTAACAAACTTGAAGGTATATACATATAAAAGTGTTCGTTCTAACACTCATACACATTCACTCTCTCTCTGTTCAGCTGGGTAGAACATTAACTGTTCAAGTTAACTTGGATTCATCTTAGCCTATTCAGTAATTTATTTCTAGTACCAGAAGTACAAAATGATATGGAGAAACTGGTGTGTTAGTATTCACTGGAGATGAAGAATCTACTGAACGCATCAGTATCAAAATAATCGGGATATTTACCATGTTTCATTGTTTTGAGTTTGTAGTGAGAGTGAAACCAGGGGTAGTGTAGATACGCGTAGTAAAAGAACACGAAAGAGGGTAGATCGATATAGTTACTCCCAGAAAAAACTTTTTCTCTGTTCACCGCCACTACTCCAGTTCCTCCGTGATCATGGTGCTTGCAACAGTGCCGAAATATCGGAAACTCAAAACAATGATATATGGTAAATATCCCGATTATTTTGATACTGATGTGAGTCACCATGATAGTTTAAATACCTACTGAACGCATTTCAAAGTTAAGCATAAGGTAAACCCCGAGATAGAGGGAAGACGTACATACACAAGGCTAAAGCAGTGTAGTAATGTTGATAACATCGATCGCGTACAGCCCGTACAGAAAGCTTTAACGGTAACACTACACAACAAATTATATTAGAAAATTAGAAAAAAAATTTTAGTAAAGGTCTCGGGTTCGATCTCAGATTTTACCATGCGATACATTGCGTACATCGTGAGCAAACAATAATTCTAAATAAAATAAAGAATCTGGTATTATGGAAATTAAGAATAAACCGCGGTAGCCTAGTGGTATACCACAGATTCTATAGGTAATGGACTGCTGAGACGAGGTCTCGGGGTCGATCCCAGGTTTTACCATGGCACACACCAATGACTTTACGAAGTTATGTGTGTATTTATAGCAGGTTTATAAGTGCCCGGTTAATGGCAATAGGCTCGCCACCTATTACATTGGAACCTAAACATAAACTAGCGAAATGTGGGTGCTAGAATCTCTGCCTTATTATGTTTATGTTAGTAAATTATTCACAGACGTCATATGCATGTTTTATCAAAAATAGTCTGTGTAGAATAATATGGTTTATCGATACCAGGACTTGCACGCGAGGATTCGATACCAAATAACAGATCCATTCGAGTCAGAGCAGTTCAATATGTTTACGAGGTTTAACTTCGTATTTCTTAATCGATTTACCTGCCTGGTTATTTTTTAATAACTTTAAATACTCTTACTCATAAAGAGTTGGTAAATTGTAGATATACAGTACTTCGTGCTTTCATAGTAAAACATACCTACATATAGTATATATTCATTGCCAGTGGGGTTACACGGGCAGAAAAATATTCTTGACATTGTCATGTCTAGATGAAAATTATATTATTAATGTCAACAGTAAACTAACAAATACTGCCGAGTAAGCAATAAAATCTAAAATGTTATGTTTCACGTGCGCTGCAGTAACACCAGAACGTACATTCGCCGTTACGTGGAACACGGAATCCTGGAATTGAAAGTATTAAACTGATAATAAAGACTTTATGGCACAGAATCTAGACAAGCAACTGTAACAGTAAAAGTACATATACGGGAAAATGGCAAAACTGCAATATTTATGACAAGCGTTCGTTTCACTTACATGTTTGTGAGGCTTGTTAACATCAAATCATGCCGAGATTTTAATGTTTTTTTATATACAAATTAGATGGCAGATAAGCACACGGCCCACCTGATGGTAAGTGATTATGAACGTGTGTAGAGTCACACCCGTGCTGCCAGGGTCGGTAAGAACAGAGAACAAAACTGTGCCGTCAGGGCAGATTACAAAATCAGGACAAGCCTTTGGTCTTCACACTGACAACACAAAAATTCTCCAGTGAGTTCTGGCTACCCTACTCACGGCCGGGAACACAACGCGAGATTATTAAAGCCGTGGTATTCTTTAGGGTGGAGGAGGTACCTCCCCAGTCGGACTGCTCAATTGAGACGAAAATACCGTCGTGTCCTACCTCCTATAAAAATGTTGACTTAGTTCAGTTGGATGGAGATTTTTGGACAAAGCGTTTGACGCCATAATGGATGGCGTTAAAGCTGGAAATCGTGCGAAGTAGGAAGAAAGGAGGAAAGACAACCCCGTGCTCAGAGGACAAAAAGTACAACTCTTGCTATCTATTAATTTATCCGATATAGGCGTAAGTAATAAGGAAATAATAATCGCAATCAGACGAAGGGTGTGAATTCGCAAGCTGATAATTAATCCCGAAAGACCCTTGATTCTACTCGTATTGACCATCGGACACACCATGCTATTGTTCAGTAAAATTATATAACCGCAAATATTCCGAAAATATTTCCCTAGTGGTTCTAAATTCAAACAAACCTCTTGTTACACCATACTGTCAGTCACCACAGGCTAACGTTATCCGCGACGCGAACTTTCAAACAAAACAAATCGTAAATCCCGTCCATTCCGTGAGTTTGTTTCGTTCATAATTCAACGAGCTCATAACCTAGTCACGGGATAAAAGAACAATTTCGGGTGCAGATATTACGCGAAATTGTTGGCGGGGGGAGGGGAAGAGGACTACAGGATGCTATGGTCGACTTGCTAAACTCATATTTATGCGTCCGGTCAGCTCCGTTCTCACGGCCGCAGACTCTTGAAATTGTTCACTATGCACAGTTGGCCAGCGAGAGATGATGATGTTAGAACTGGCTTTGTAAAATTTTCGACCTAGTTCGTGAATTTAGTACACAACTACTTCTGTCATACATAGGAGAATGACTGATAGGCATATGTTAGTACCTACATAAGTATTAGTTTTTAATTCCGCAGTACGGCGAAAATAAAAACTATACGTAAAAGGCGGCTAAGGGGTGAATTATTAAGAAAAGATAAAAGGCATTATCAAAACCTTATGTCTTGATTGTGCTTGGTTATCACGAGTCAAATAGATAGATGAAGTTGCTATTCTAATCGGTTGTCTCCTAAACTTCAAAACAATAATAAAATACAAGGCGGTAATTACTTTGAATCAAGGAAAGATGGCGAGCAGTCTAACTGGCAAGTGAGTAATGAGTCTTCGGTAATAACGTACCTACGAGTACTACTGTTCGGCGAGCTAATCGAATGACATCATCAACCTTCCGCCTGTGCCATATAAGTACGAGCTAAACTTAGATCTGTGCATAACCAATGACAATGAACGACAATAAGGAATAAAAATGATTTTCGATCGCGCGGAACAATTTAGAATAAATAACAACCGCATCAAAGTTACTTATGCAAAAATCCTGAGTTAAATCAATTAACTGGAAGAGAGACTGTATGAGGATTTGCTCTAACATCATCAAATCATTTGTTAAGTCTATAATATAATGCATACTATTTTTAAAGTAGCTGAACTGCACAAAACTATGACAAAAACTAGATACCTAAAACCCCTTTCATGCCTCTTCTACAAAATACCGTTTAGTGGCACAAACCAAGGCAGCAAATGGACAGGCAGGCAAAAAATAACATTACCCTTTCCAATATCCCAAAAGATTTCACTCCATTCGTAACCATTAATATCTGAAGATCGAAAGGAGGCTTTCGGAAATGCTATCACGGGATTACAATGGGCGAATAATGGCTCGGAATTTGTCGCCTTTGTGCCATTTGCTTCTCAGATACCAACCCATTGTCGCTGTACGAGGGCATGTATTTAGGATCTTCGGTTTTATTTATATTTACCTACTACTATGATAATTTCTATTAATGATTCACAGTACAGCACTATCTCTGAATACTACCTCGCCCTTATTCAGACTATTTCTCCATAAGTTCACCGTAATCGGGTAAAAATAGCTAATTTCTTTCCCGAAAACAATAAAATGATGAGCCGGTTTCGACAGGCTTAGGCCACGAAGATCTTGCAGGTAAAAAAGTATGATATCAAACTCATTCATTTTATAGAACGAGAGAAGATCTAATAAAACTTACTAATTTGACGTTAATATAAACTGATTTAGACTTGACAGTCATCAATTAAGCTGTTTCTTTCGGCCAAAGTTATACAAGACAGTTTAAGATTTAGCTATAGAATGAAAAGCACAAAATGAAATCCTAACAAATCCTACTATCCCTAACTCCTTTTCCAACGTTTAATCCACCCAATTCCTGCTAAATAACCTAAAGCAATGACATTCGAACTAAGGAAGACTCCTAGACTGCGCGAACTGGTAATTGGCGGTCGGATCAAGCTGAATCCAATTTGGTTGCAGACTTACATGTTGCTTTTGTATATGTGGCGTGTGATTTTTTACTAGAAAGTTACTTGTATAAAAGGGGTTTCGTAGATATTTTGGCTCAATCAGTGGGGCAGAGATGTCTGTGGGCTTTCAACCCTGAGTGCCTAAATTTAGGAAACAGTGGCTTGCGATCTGTTTTCTTTTATTAATTTGACCATATTTGCAACCCTGACTTTATTTACAATTTAAAAGTAAAATGGATTTGGCCGAATTTCTACACAAAGGCAGATTACCAGTAATGAAACTTTTTATCTCGGGAATATTTGCTTATGGATCATGGGAACAAAATCAATGTTGAGTCATCTTTTCACTTATACAAAATACTTGACTTTTTACACCTTCAACGATTGCCCCTGATATAGACTGACCTTACAAATGCAGTCAGATTCATAATTTCGTCCACACTGACGCGTGCGTTTCTGCGATAACACGAGATCATTTGTCTCTCTCATTAAAATTTCATTAGAAAAGGACAAATGGAGTATGTAAATCGTTTGAGCTCTTGAAGTATGGTTTAGTTCACTAACGACGTGGGGTGGCAGAATAAATTCAAACTGATATACCTCGTATGAATATGTATAAGCAGAGTTCTTTTCACAGCATGTCGGTTTGATAAGAGTACGCGCAGGATGCATGAGATTAGTGAAATGGGTGTTTTTATCTTTTCAAAGACGTGTGTGATGTACGGGAAGACGTATCTGGGACTCGCAGTTAAGTTGATATGACTTTAAGACTCGGTTGAAATCTCCTCACGTCTTTCATCCATTATAAACACAAGTGGTTGTCATTTATCAGTCGACTGCACAGTAAAGTCCTTCCAGTCAAGTAAACGGGCAAGTAATTCTTAGTGATAAAGATCCCAATTTGTATTCTATAAATAAATAAAATCGATTGTGACCGGCGATTGTGATCATCAACGAAGTTTCAAACATTATCCGTAAATTTTCCAAAATTGTCTTTAGCAGTCGTTGTCGTGGTCTATGAATCTCGCTTTTGGTATTATTATAGTTGCACTAGACGTAAGTTGTCGTGTTGATTGCAATTGTAGGTACTCTGATTGCTGCCGACTTACGTTGTGCTCACTGGTATAGGTAAGTCTGTCTTCAATTGTTTACATTTCAAAGTATATGTTTGGTGCCCTTCGGTCACTCACAAGTCGCTACACCTGCTGATCGACAAGCGGGAACGCTACGCTTACCTCTCGGGGTTAGCAGTACAAACAGTAATCCTTGCTGATTAACTCAGACCCCAACGATGTTAGTGGGGTCGCGTTAAATATCATTTATGACTAAACTTATCTCCTAACATCACTGAATTTTGTATGTTATAAACAGCACGTACTTATAAACTGCACTGAAGTACAGGCGCAGACCAGTCATTAGTGGCAGGTATTTAGGCAGGCCATACCAGTAGTACGGTAATTACTATAATTGATACTACCTACACACGTTACTGAGAACCGTCGGCACGCTATCTGGGTCGTTCTACATGTTTTCCTGCTCAATAAGTACATACCTAATTATGTGGTTGAAAAATTATGGTTAGAAAATTTAAATGAGACTGTGGTGTCTTTACGTTATCTCCATTATATTGCTGGGCAAAAGATGCACGAGGAAATAAAAGATAATTCTATACGAGGATGAACACAGCTTGTCCCACAGTTTTATATATTTCTTATGTTATATACACAAATGCTTTCACTACTCTATAAGATCCAATGGGAAGAATCAGACTATCAGACTAATGTGCGGAGCCGCGGCCAGAAGTCGTTTGACTAATTTAATGTCACCGATATTCCTGTCACCTAAAAAGTTGAACTTGAAAAGACCAAATCAAGACTTAAATCTGACCAAAGATCTTCAAATATCGTAAATGTTAAAAGCTTTTAACGAAGCGATTATTGATAACAAGAATACGATCAAGATACTCGCGACCGCTACGAATAACACTATTACTAAAATAAATTGATACTTATTGTTGGACAAAAAACACCAAGTATTCAATTAAATGAACCAGCGCGGCAGCGGCAGCGTCGTGTCATGATGAATATCAGCTACAGGCGAGTATTGTGTTGCTTTAGAAAAAAATACTGCTCAATATACGAGGCTTTAATAAAGTAAACATAAGTCCATGTTTACTTTATTAAAGCCTCGTATATTGAGCAGTATTTTTTGACAGACAGTGATATTATATTAAAATTTTGTGCAGTTTAGAAAAGATAAAAAGAAGGAAATGCCTGAGTAATTCTAAAATGGAGACCTAGGTAATCTCCTGAATACCTCACTCTCTATTTTTCTTTCCTAGGGCCTGTTCTAGTGCGCAGTTCACACTTGAAGTTAAGTGTGCTAAGCAACGCAAACTTAAAAGTAAAGTCTAAGTGTGGTCTATGCATCTCACACACAGTGCGGTTCTCCCAAGCGCCTACAATATGGAGTATTTCAAGAGAGGCGTCGGTAGCTTAGTGGAGTCGGCCTTACGATCGAGAGATCCCGAGTTCGTATCCTGGCCAATACACTACCGACGTAGCTTAACGGTTAGAGGGAATATTAGTAATTTCGGTTCTAATAATCTTTTATAAAAAAAAAGGTTTCTTCAGGGTTGGCAGCGCGAGTGTAACGCCCCTGGTGTTGCACACGTCCATGGGCCACTTCCCATCAGGTGGGCCGTATGCTTGTCTATCACCTAAGTGGTATAAAAAAAACCATTGCCGATAAAGAACATGTTCATAAGCCTGTGGTGTGATCTATCAATCTCGAAATAACAGTGAACTACGAAAGGATAATGGATTGACTTACACTAATATTGAATATTGAACGGCGCGGATTGAATATTAGTGCAATTCGGGTGTATAGGGCTCCTACTTCACCTTATTGAATTGTAACTGTAAAATATGTTAAAAAAGCGAAGCGACGCTTGACAATAATAGTACAAAAGTTACTGTATAGTGCGGTATGATTCATAGCGTTCTTTGACCCTACGATTGGCGCATAGACTCTAAACAACAGTTTTGAATGGAAACACGTATGATAATTGGAAGGTTAAAAGTTCACTGCATAATGTAGTGACGTAGGTTTATTGTGAGTACTGTACTACCATATGCCCTTTATGGTGACTTTTCATTGGTGCCTATGTTATATATTATTACAATTCACAATGAATGATCGGCCTTAAGCCACCTCACCTGCAAGCTAATACACCTGGACCCCGGTGCTGGGATTGGCATTCGGACGAAGATAATTTGTTGGATTTAAAATCAATTGGTTGAGAATGGTAATGACAACCAAAACTTTAAAAAAACTAAGCATCCAGGTAATGAATGTTTTTTTTTTTAATTATACCACTTAGGTGGCAGACAAGCACACGGCCCACCTGATGGGAAATGTTTACCATGGCCTATGGACGTATGCAACACCAGCGGCGTCACACACTCTTGAATGTTTGTTATTATAAATAATAAAATTGCCCTACTGAACTTACTCTTAATTTTTTTTTTTTTATACCACTTAGTTCGCAGACAAGCACACGGCCCACCTGATGGAAAGTAGTTACCGTGGCCTATGGACGTCTGTAACACCAGAGGAGTCACAGTCGCGCTGCCAACCCTGTAAGTACAGAGTTTCTGTGCCGTCAGTAGAAGACAAATCAGGACAAGCCTTTAGTCTTCCCACTGACGGCACAAATTCTCCAGTGAGCTCTGGCTACCCTACTCACCGCTGGGAACACAACATTTAGGCAAAGCAAAAATAAGTGTATTAGCTATGTTAAATTTTATGACTCCCTTTGTAATTATAGAGATAATTACTCTTTACATTAGTTAGCTGCCTTTGAGCTACCGGACACCTAATCGCACCACCCAACGCCGAGGTGATGGGTGTTGTTATACGAGAACGAGGCTCAATTCAATCTTGGCTTTTTTACACTGCACACGCGTGCAGGTCTTAGATGTCATCCGCACACGGTGCAAAACATCCGATCAAGAACCAAGCGGTTCGGAGACTCTTTCCTCTGTCGCACCATTAAGGCCTGGAATTCATTACCAGCTCACGTGTTTCCTTCTTCCTACAGTCCCGGGTCCTTTAAGCGGGGCGTGAAAAAGCATATGATAAGGCCGTCAAGCTGAGTGTCACCATTGTCACACGGTATGTGTAAGTAATGGTGACCCTCTTTTCTGGGATTTTGCCTTCAGCTTACCATCAGGCAAGGCGAAGTTCAATTGACGTGTCCTTTATAAAAAAAAAAAAAAAACATAATATAATTACGACTAGACTGGACGGGACTAGGACGGAGATCCCGTTCTATCGAATTAAAAGAATATAGGTATACCCGGGTTAAAAAGTAGTAATTTCCTCTGGGGCTTGATGCCGATGAGAGTGTCTCCCACTGTGATCCAATGCCAATAAATAAATTTAAAATAGTAGTGAAAAAAACTTTAATGAGTAAAGGTTACTATAAAGTAGATGAGTATCTTGATGATGTAAATGCGTGGTCAACATAAGTCTCTTGCTTGCTCGCACAAAATATTGAAAACTAAAGCAAATTTAAAAAAGAAAAATAATCTAGTTCTAATATACTTAGTTCGCTGAGTTTCTTGCTGGTATCTTCTCAGTAGAACTAACCTAACGAACCAGCGAAAGAATTATTTTTCAATGGTTTATTTTTGCATTATATAATGTTTTTAAATCATTTCTGGACATACCTAATTGTATATATAATTGTGACGTTCATGTGTGCTCTTTATATGCCTAAACTGAATAAATGAAATTGATTCTTTGATTCTTGATATCACTCAATACTCGTCATTATTGCTCTCAACTGCTGAAGATTGATTAAATTAAGACGTCTTTATCGAAATTGGTACGAATTCTTGTTTTGGTCATAAAGTTTTGTGGGTAACATTAACTTTCGCTGAAGCCAAATACCCAAATCATAAACAAAACCAGATCCAATCAGAAACAGTTGTCGTGCTCGAGCAGACGGCATACCGACACCGACCGGTGCTGTATTCATAACTGGTTGGCACAAGGGTAGCGGGCGGCCTTGCGATATACAAATGAAACGCGAGACTGGACTGAGACACAGTTCATTTTCATCACAGTATGCGTTGCAGCCAGTGTTACCCCCCTAATACTCAAACGAACCCCTAATACTCGAACTTTGAGACGCTGTCAAATAGATTTCTGTGAGTGTCACTATTAAAGTAATAGTGATAGATAGTGAACGTCGGAAGGGGAAAACCTAGGCGCATATACCTGGACCAAATCGGGGAAGTTTTAGAAAAGGGGCAGGTCAGGAGTACCCTAAACCAACGAGCATGCATGTAATGAGAGTGAATGAAGCGAGAGTAGTATGTCAGGATCGGATGTATGTATGACAGCTTTTGTATTAGCGATGGTGTTTGAGCATTCTATCGGTTATCAAGGAGTATATTACGAATGTGGTCAATATCATATGCAGGAGGAGCCACGAGAAATGTCTATTGTATTGCAATTTACTATAAAATACAGTCAACTTTACACAGGTACTCGTATCTTTATAACACCAAATATAAACTAAAAATAAATACCAACTCAACTCCTATTAAAACCCGCAATGCCTTTTCAAAGGAATATTTACACATAAAGAATCTGAAACATTCTATTGTACAAGCCAGACCCTTCCCGAGCATCGCAACTCATAATACAGTTGCCACACGTTCGATTGAAAACCAACGGACATGAGCAGGAAATTAAAGTTATTTTGGCAGGGACATGTTGAAATGACAATAGATAGCCTACATACTACTACGGTAGATGGAAAACAGTTTGTTGACAGGTCATCAAAATATAAGTATGTGAGGTGTACAAAGCTGTTTTAAAGGAAGATGAAAGGAAGATTATCATCACATCATCATTTACCTTCGCATTCATAAGAAACACAATCAATTCAAATTCTACTGCACCACCAAATTTGATCAATGATTTTCTTGATCGCAACTAATTACAAAGGTAAATATATGCGGTTAAATCCTTTACAGTGAAAACTACTGCGTAACTGCTCTCTACAAATTTGTAGTGAGATATGCCATGATGAGGTTTTTCAAATACGTGATCATCTCTCACTTCTTTGGTTTTGTTATGTATACCTTTATACCTAGTACAATTTTAAACTACCCCTTAATTTGCAATGAATCAAATCAAATTCATTTATTGTGGGTTCATACATCCATAATAGGAGAAAGCACATAGTGATGTTGTAATATTATCTCTATTCTGTACATCGAGGCATTTCACAGCCTATTAATAATGTCACCCTCAAATTAACAGCCTGCCTCTTTATTAAATTATTGGTAAATTAACAGTCTGTAGTCACCAACATCCACCATGCCTGTATTGCATTGCTATAAACACTCAAGTCCAGAATATCTGTCCGAACGTGGTGCAGACGCTTGGCGCACGTACACCGGTACACGCGAAGCGAGTCAGCCCGGTATTTATATACACTTGACATTTAACTGAGCTACATATCAAAATTATTTTAATACCTAATTGTTTCTGGCTGGTTTTGTATTGCCAGTTAGTCTGGCCGTTTTAATATAAATTTCTTTTTCTTTTTGCGTTGAGTGTGTAATTCAGGCTCCGATTATTTTTGCAAAAAAAATTTAAATATTTTTTTATAAAATTTATAATAGAATTGGGACTTACAGCTGGGATGTATTTGTTCTATCAAGAGCTTACTCATGACGTCTTAAGCTTCGGATCATTCCGGTAATAACGAGCCATCTAGTCGAATATATTTCCTATTATATAATTGTTTTGTAGATTCAGTCCCAAAAACTGAGGGCTAATAGCAAAATTAACAAAAGGCATTCCGATTAATTCATAAACAAAACGTTCATCACGACTGCCTACTGCCTACTAAAGAGTTATTTTAAAATTAATATCCCGTTTAAATTTCGCCGCCCAAAGCGGCCGAACGAAACGAACTTTTGTTCCAAACTAATTTGCCAAGCTCCAGAATGAATTGTTTTCCAATGGCCCGCTATTGTAAACGGCGAGGCGGACTTTTTTCGCAAAGTTATTTGATATATTGCAGCGAAGTCTTTCGGTTTATTAGTAAAGTTCGCTGAATGATCATACTCATGCAGAATATTGCATTTTACAGTCATTTATTACGTAGAACCTTTGATCAATGCGCGTCATAGCACTAAGTTCTCCGACTTCTGCGTTAAATCTATCCCATCCTAACTACAATCTTTAGTGCGTCAGTCAGTCGATCTGTCCAGTAGACGTTCTCATTCAGTAGTAGGACATGTTCTCATTGATGAATTCATTATATTATTTAACATGTTTTCTTTGTGTGGGACAAAAACAGACGTCGATTTTCGTATCAATTTGAAATTTTATAAGCATATGACCTTCGACAGATACTAAGGAGCTGATCTGAAGATGAATTCAGAATGAGGAACACTTCAACCGTTACTTTCATTTCAACGGTTACATTTTTTTAAAAATAATATTTATTTTACCTACATTATTGTCTTCGGTATTTGTGAAGGAGACACGTGTCATTGACGAATGCAGCTATAGAGGAATATCTCCGGTCTTATACAGAGGTAGATGGTTAGTTGTCAACCTACCAACGTGGTAATTCTTCACTCGCAGTTTATGTAAGTACTAACTGATATAGTAGCACCCCTGTCGATAAAGCTTTAGAGGCTGCTTTCGTACGTCAAAATCCATTCCACAATTTACGAGCTTCCTTTACTGTATAATGACAATAATATTTTTATTCGTGCTTAATAGAATCATGTTCCATTAATTACATTTGGATTGGACTTCAACACATTATGGCTGTTAGGTCGAAATTGCTGGAGGCTGATGAAACAAAAAGATTGCAACAAAAAGTTAATAATACGTTATAACCCCAATTGCCTGCATTAATGACGCTGTACAGTACCTAATGACCTAGACACTAAAAATCCAAGGTCAACTTTGTTTTTGGCGAATTCCTTTCTGGGTTACGCCCATGTCGAGTGTATTTCAACCAATGGAATTGCAAAAATCTGTCATGTGACGAAAATTAATGTGCTTTGCGCGGCACAGAGGTGTCTCGATCTGTCACCCATTTTGAGACTGGTGGTTGCCCTATATTCTACTTCGCCGGTAACCAAATTAGACATAGTAGGTATGTCACTCACCGCGAAGCTAAAAAGATATAAGTGTTGTGACAATCAATAGCAACTTTATTTACATTAAGGTTCATATATTATTTGGAGAGTTTAAAATTATTCACATACAATATTCATGCAGCATCAAAAGAAATTAAGAAATTCCCTGGCGCTATGGAGTTTTATGGATTCAAGTTTAATGAACTGTGTATGTAAATGTATATCGGAAAGCATACAAATGCGAAATGGAAGCAAATAATTTCATTCAAACAATAATATCGTATATACCATAACTTATTTTTACGTTTCATCTTGTTTGTTGATTACAATTATCTGGAACCGACTAATAAATAATAATTTCTTTACTGATTTACCATGTAGATAATAATAAACTAGGATAGGTCTGGGTAGTCTAATTTGGAGTGAACCATCTGAAACTGACATTCCGTTAACTAGATACATACATACATACGTATAATCACGACTTTATCCCCGGAGGGTTAGGCAGAGGTGAATTAACACCCACATTTCACCAATCATTGAATTCAGTCCCACATAATAGGGGGTGAGCCTATTGCCGTCTAAAGCTGAGTCTGGCCTGTATATATCTGTCTGGTGTTAAACAGCCCTATCCCTTAGTCGCCTTGTACGACACCGCATGGGAAGGCCGCATGGTGGCCCAAATTCTACTCTGCCGGATACCACGCGGCAGTTAACTAGATAAATTCTTAAATTTTACCAATGAAATCGGTTTAAGTAGTAAAATAGATCTTGATATCGGTAAAAGGATCATTCGATAATGAAATCAGCTTTGGGCATGGATGCGCCCGAGTGATTTATGGTTTGTTGTAGAAGAATCTCAGTTTTTAATGGTTTATTTATTGATAGGATTGATTGTATTACACTTTTGTACTTATCTTGTCAGTTCACCTTGATGACAAATATTTAGTGTAATATTCTAACGCAATCATCTTTAATATAATGCTAAATTCTGACGTCGTAAAGGTTGAAATACAACAAATTAATGAATATAAGTTATAACGTATAACGCTATCATTATGTTAATCATATTATATATGTGGCGAAAGTGTTGATATACTAATTATAACAATCATTACTAAGATACTAATTATATACTATCTACCTTCGATACAGCGCAGCCCTAGGCGACTGCTTAATTAGCGAACCAATCAAATGTACATTTGAAATTAGAATATAATAAAAAGCAAACCGTCATTTATTACATTGACGGTTAATTGAAGTAATGAGGTTGTCAATAACATTGATCACCGTTACTCGACATCTCAATATTCTCAAACCACCTAATTCATTTGTTCTTTTCAAAGCTAGTTTAATTCAAAAGCTTACAAAATTACTTGTGTACAAGAGTCATCTTTCATTAAAATAGGATAAAAGAGAAATTTTCACGTTCGTTTATATTTAGTATAAACCATTAAAAATAATTGATATTCCACCGTGGTTCTTGTCCCGAAAGCTGTACGTACTTGACAAGAACGACCCATTATATTATTTTCTCTAAGTATACAATGATAAATTTTATAGTTGAATCATCAAATCAACTAGCCCATCGCAATCCACTGCTGAACTAGGCCTCTCCCAATGTTGGGGGGCTTTGGCCTACTGTTTCCACGCTGGCTGGTACGGGGTTTTATTTCAAGTTTTCCTTCTCTCGCAGTGATATTGTTTGCATATGTATCCATTAGTCGCCTCTTACGACACCCTTCCTCCGTAAAAGCTAACCAAACCAATTTCAGACAAGGAGGTGTAAGAGCGAACTCCGGGTATCACGGACGGAACTTAGGACTAGCCCACACGAATGTCACCCACATGTCACATTTTAAATCTCTATATGTGAGCCGCCTTGGCATAAATATACGTAGTAGTCAATAGCTACCATCCCTACATAAAGTGTTTCACCTTATAGTTCCAAATACAGATTGAAAAAACTAACATTGAAAAACAAAGTACTTGTACAACTGCTGTATAATCAAAAATTCATAAAGTAAGGATAGAAATTATGAAGACAGGAGCCTGTAGAAAAGTTCATTTGACAATTCAGTGCTTCCTTTGAACCGTCCAGAGACCCAACGCGAAAGTTAAGGTTGGATAAAAGAAAACTTTCAGGTCAAGATAAAACATTCATGTATTAAGAGTATGATACTTAAGGAACACAGGATTCCACTTGTAGGTGGACCTTCACAATACATTGGTGATATCTAGGTTCTGTAGATTGTCGTACTATTTAGATCTCCAACTAGCCACAACGATTGTCACTTACTTACACACATACACGATCCCTGATAACATTAAGCTCACTGGAGAATTTGTGCTGACAGTGGGAAGACTAAAGGCTTGTCCTGCTTCGTTTTCTACATTGACGGCACAGAAACTCTGTACTTACAGGGTTGGCAGCGCGACTGTGACTCCTCTGGTGTTACAAACGTCCATAGGCCACGGTAACCACTTTCCACCAGGTGCTTGTCTTGTGCTTGTCTGTCACCTAAGTGGTATAAAAAAAAACTTATTTTATGGTTAATTGCGAGAAAATGAACATGAACGCAACAGAGTTACAATAATACTGTCTAACAATATGCATAGCCATGTACCTTACCTACTCAAGATGGAAACTTCCCGACAAACAGCTCTGTTGACAAATAAACTATAAAACAGATAAATACTTGTCAATATTATTAGTACGGTTTCACCAGCACGTGTTTCGTATCAAACACTATTAGATTAATTAACAGAGAGGACGCTGTAATGAATACATTGATACTAATTTATATTGTACCTAAAGAACGAAGGACCAACAACCAACCAGATATAGCTATTTGAATATATAGTACAGATATGATATCTTATTTTGCAAGTGTCTAAACTACGACAATGAGTATCAGTATTCATCAAGCGGAATTATGTTAGTTATTACTTCGGTAGTCATAAAAATATGTCATACTAGCTGCATCTCGCGGCTTAAACGGAAATTTCGAATTCTGAATAAAAGTTTACCTACCTAGAACCATTATAATATAGATATACAAAAAATAATGGACCGAAAAAAATAGACGGCCTGGCGATTCACCTGGAGACAGTCAAATTTGCACTATTTTCCGGGCAGAGTAGAATTTGGGCAACTTCATCTCTTTCCATGCGGTGTCGTACAAGGCGACTAATGAATTGGGCTATTTAATATCAGAACGATAAATATACAACCCAGACTCAGCATTAGATGCATGGCTTGAGTCAAAAAATACTGCCCGGAACACAGCAATAGGTTCACCCCCTATCACCTGTGCCCAACCCTCTGGGGTTAAAGGCGTGATCATATATATGTATTAAAAATTCAAACCAGTTTCCGCTAAGCTACCTAAATAGAATTGTCACAAAAAAAATTTGCCATCCTCAAGCACTTGGGAAAACTAGTTTTTATAAAATAGGTACCATTTTGAATAAGTACAGCTTTTCCTCGAGATCGCATTTATATAATGTAAAAATATTGTTTTTACTTTCCAGACATTTCCATAACCCGCGAATACTTAATGTGATCACATAAAGGCGGTTCTAGATCTTTTCGCCAATTTGCATATAAAAAGGACGTCGTTTTTCGTTCTTTACAGAAGAAAAATAGGTGTGAAAATAGTATTTATTTTAAGACAAATATAAGAAAAAAAAATCGTAACACTGGTTACATTATTCATTCCTTTTGAATATTATTTGGTTAATAAATTTTACTTTACCGGTTCCCGGCAGAGTAGAATTTGGGCCACCCCAGCACTTCCCATGCAGTGTCGTACAAGGCGACAAGGAATAGAATAGAGCTGTTTAACACAAGACAGATACAGTAGAACCTCGTTAAGTCGAACCTCGATAAGTCAAAAACCTCCAAATCTCGAAAAAATGTTTTGTTCCCTTCCCTTCAAACACCAAAACCTCCATTACTTGAAATCTTGACCCTCTGTTAGTCGAAATAATCACCGAGTCCCTCCAAGCCATTTTGGTACATATTTTCACTCTATAACTCGAAAAATTTAATTTGACCTCTGTATCTCGAACATAGCAACGTTTTATTTTACAACCTTTACAACTTGATCATTTGGAATTTATTACCTCTATTGTTCGAACAAAAATAAGTTACCGACTTTAAGAACTTGCCGAAATGTGGGTACACTATTGTTTCTTAGAAAACATTTTAGGAGTATACGATAATAAATTTATGACTCACGTAAACACGTGTTTGCTTGCTTGGTGTCAGGTGTTCAATTTTGATTTCCTTTGAAATTTAGCTTAGCAAGTCATTTGTTTTCGACTTAAATACTGTCAGATGCAGTTTGGTTCTACTGCAATACACATCAATTAGTACAACAGTTGTTTTCGACTTAAATACTGTCAGATGAAGTTTGGTTTTACTGCAATACTCATCAATTAGTACAACAGTTAACATGAGTGCTGTGAAACGTAAACTAAAAACTTTGAGTCTTGCTGAAAAATTAGAAGTGCTCGAAGCTGTGAAGAGGTATCAAAAAAGAAAGATGTTGCTGAACAACTGCTACTGCAACTGCTTTTCTGCTCTTTATAGATTAGACAATGCTATAGATAGAGAACAACCAAATTATCTAAAGCAAAAAAAAATACTGACTTTTTTTAATGCCATATTTTTTATTTTAAAATGATTTGAAATAATGTTGATTTATAATAAATAAAAATATGTTTCTCACCTCTGCAAGTTGAATTTTTATTTATTTTACCTCTCTAACTCAAAATTTATAAGAATAAACCTCAAACTCTTTATGTCGAATCAAAACCCGCCTAAGTCGAAACCCTCCATAAGTTAAAAACTCTATAACTCGAAATTTTTGGCGTCTCCCTTGATGTTCGACTTATAGAGGTTCGACTGTATATACAGTCCAGTCTCAGCTTTAGATGCATTGCTTGCAAGACGGCAATAGGCTCACCCTCAATTATGTGGGACTGAATTCAATGATTGGTGAAATGTGGGTGTTAATTCACCTCTGCCTAACCCTCCGGGGATAAAGGCGTGATTATATGTATGTATGTATGTAAATTTTACTACGAAATTCGTGTGAATGAGAAATGAACCCCATTACAAAAGTGGCTGTTATAATTACATACTTATATAGAATTTCGCTATAACAGACATAATAAAATTCAAATAATTGTACACTATCCTTATACATATTTGTAATATGACTAGAAATAACGATCAAAGTTCAGTTTTGACGTTATTTCTAGTACAAACCCTAAAATCCATTATGTGTTCTCATATTCTTAAAAAAGCAACTGAACCGAAGAAAGCAATATTGGCTATATCAAGTATTGTTCGGGACATTTATCTTGGACTTAAAATGTGCTCTATCCGCGCAGTACACTTTTCTTGGGCATCTTTTGAACACTGCTACTACGGTGGACGAGCTCAAATTCACCAAAGTGATTGATTCGGTGTCCTCGCTACCCCACTCCTTATCGTACTAGTACAAAGTCACATCCCGTACACAGCTGAGTACGTATTTATTGAAGTCATAAAATAGCGTAGATACTTTTGCAACAAATAGACGACTATTATACTAGGGAGTACTTCCCGTTTTAGGTATATCTTGTATCGTAAAATGTTTATTGGCGGTTATACAGAAATTCATCTCCCAAGTAGGACATAACTCTCTACACAAACGTAAAACTTTATAAATGTTTATCCGGTTTGTGCTACTTCCTGTGGTGTCTAGCGCATTTTGCCTAAAGCTTACTTGAGGCGCGTGCACCAAAGAACTAGCTCCAGGCGTCATTTACTAGTCTACGTGGTCGAACGTGGTAAATTGCTGGGGAAAACTTTCCAGATATTTGTCTTTGCAAAGCTTCTTTGGCATGAAGAATTTTATTACAAAAAATGGACAGTACACTTGTAACTTGATAGGTTTTAAGTCCTTTTCTTAGGGTTTTCCTGAACAACGTCTCTTGACATTTTTGAAGAACACTTTGAAAGCGATATTGCTCTTAAGTATCATCATAGTTCTAGGTTTTAGTCAAGCAATATACAGGAAGCCGCTAGAAACCAGCCTGAATCGGAAGATTCAACGAAGGCATCCCCGCTATCTACCGGAATGGTGTATTAAAAATTCAGATTCACAGTTAAATCTAAACCATCATTATTACTCATTCATCAACCATATATCCGCGCCAATAGCAAATCGATAGAGGCACAATGAAGTTACATTTCAAATATTTAAGACACACCTGTATTTAATTAGTCTTTGACACGATATCAACGTCAGCAATATCATAGAACTTATTTAAAATTCAATAAATATTATGTTATTTACATTCAAACACATGTCTGAATATTTTGTTATTGTTTGCCATCGAATATATTACGCCTGTGCCGGTATGAACTGTTTGACATGAACACCAAGCGCCACAGACATTTACTATATTTTCTGATTATTGGGTTATTCTATAATATACAAATCCCATGTCGAGTTTCATTCAGGCGATAGAGCTCACTTCGACCTTGTTAAGAACTATGTAAAGTTCTCAAAGTTTCATAAGCCTTGATTTCTACATACATAGAATAAGCGCACCATTTCTCTATAACAGTGGTCCTAAGCGTACCTAAGCATTTCTCGTCAACAATATTAAATGACTAAATACCCTATTATGAAACCAACGAGGACACAAAAGGCGACAACTGAAACAAAATTTATTACACAGCCCTACCCATTTTGCTCAGAAGAGGAGTTTAAATTAAATTTCTCTATGTGTCGTTTATCGTATTTTCTACAGATATTTAATTAAGTTTTTAGTTTTATTACGATTTATTATTATTATTATTTATTATTATTATTATACGATAAAACGTAATCATGTCTTTCTCGTTAAATATTAAATTTCAATATATTTATACTAGTGAAAGAAATTACATTTATTTTCTCGTAGTTCAGTTATACATAGAAGGAAGAAGATTTGCTTTGATTTGATTTGTACTAAGTTTGCACTTTAGATCTCAAGGGGCTCCGAGTAACGCAGAGCCTTTCCGCTATTTAAGAAAGCGCACAGACTGGCAGGGGTTTTTTTTATACCCCTTGGTTGGCAGACAAGCACACGGTCCACCTGATGGAAAGTGGTTATCGTGGCCTGTGGACGTGTGCAAGACCAGGGGAGTCACAATCGCGCTGCCAACCCTATAAGCACAAGAGTTTCTGTGCTGTCAGTGTAAAAGACAAAGCAGGACAAGCTTTTGGTCTTCCCACTGACAGCACATAAACTCTCCAGCGAGCTCTGGCTACCCTACTCACCACCGAGAACACAACACGAGGTTATTATGGCCGCGGTATTCTGTAGGGTAGAGATACTTCCCCAGTCAGACTGCTCAATTGGACATAAATATCGTGTCCTACCTCCTTACCCAGGTGAGGTTGGTTGCTTGTGTGCCCAGTGTAACATACATTATTTAAAACACGTACCGCTTCGCTTAGTTTTCAAATATACCCTAAGGCAAATTACCGAAATATTATTTGTCAGCGTTACGTTACAGTAGGCGTATGATGGAAATACAAATGCAAGACGCATCAAGACAATAATAGGTATATGAATTACAAACGATTTATTCCGACAATAGTGTGTAAGTATTTATAATGTCGGGAATACAAAAACTTATGGGGCTAATGCCCGTATACAATACAATTATTGTGACAATTACAGTTTGCTACCTTGACAATGGGAGATGGCACTGATACTGTGTATGTTCTTGGAAGTTACACTTTTGCTTGTGGCACAAAAACGTTGCTAGTTCCTCTCGACACTCGTCATAGACATAGGTACAACAAATGATAAACAAACAAACAAACATTAGAAGTTACAATATAGGTATTTAAACTATCATGGTCACTCACATCAGTATCAAAATAAACGGGATATTTACCATGTTCCTCCGTGATCATGGTGCTTGCAACAGCGCATGGCGCAGCGTGAACTCAAAACAATGAACCATGGTAAATATCCCGTTTATTTTGATACTGATTAAAAGTTACAAATTATCGTTGTGAGTATGAGATGAACACTCACTACATTGTTAAAAAGCGTGGTGTGCTTACAATAATCTTCTCATTGAGCAACCTAGAAGACGTAAAAGATGATGAGACGTATGCCAGGATCGTAGTAAGTAAAGTAAAATCTCTGCCTATTCCAATCGGTTTGCCGCGTGATTGTGTATACATAATGTAAGGTACTGCAAACGATGTGCCCGTATAAGTAATTGTTTACGAGTTTTGTGTAACAAGTCACATGGTGATTAATCGATTACAGCAGGTGTATGGCCAGCGACCACCTATTTACTAACTAGTATTATAAAGATGTTGTACTTGTATACATATTTGTTACGAATACAAACAAAGGCACGTTTATAACGTAACCGATAATACATACACAACGTATCTTACCGCGTATATTGCCGTTTGCTATAACGTAGCCTTTAGTTTCTCTTCTTTTCAGAAGGTATATCGCCTGAAATACACGTATGTAATAACCTTTTTATTTGTTTGCGGTTTTCCCCAGCACCTACAATATGGGGTTTTTCAAGAGAGGCATCAGAAGGTTTCTTCATGGTCGGCAGCGCGAGTGTAATACCACTGGTGTTACATACGTCCTTAAGCCACGGTAACTACTTCCTCTCTTGTGGGCCGTGTGCTTGTATGCCAACTAAGAGGTATAAAAAAATCTTTGAAGAACTTCTCAAATAAATACCGCTACTCTCAATTCTTCTACATTTTGCTGCGAATACCTTACTTAATTTAATTTATCTCTCTAACTACCAGAATACGTTAAGTGTCCCGCTAATGATTGTGATCGTTAAAATTATTTTCGTTTCTACCATTAAAATATAATCAAGAGGATCAAACATGGAAGAATGAGTTAATGAACAACTTGTTACTTATATAGGTATGGAGGTATTCTATCATTTAGAACGTAAAAAAGGTAGTCACATCCAAATATTAGCTCAAAGCCTGAAATAATATGACATAGGCTGTTTGCTATAATGCAAACTTAAGCTTAAAGATATGTGATGTTTTCCGAATTTGTAAACTATCGTTAAGTAAAGAAAATAGTGAGATGAAGACAGATATTAGTTCCCGCAGTGTCAGCGCGACGCAGCGATAAACAAAACACTTGCGTCTTTCGCGTCGCCACAACCAAGGATATCGCAGTAAACTGCCACACGGTCAAATCGAGAAGGACACGACTGTATTTCCGTCCAATTGGGCAGTCCGTCTGGGAAAATACCTCCGCTCTACAGAATTCCGTGGCCATAATAACCTTGTGTTGTGTTCCCGGCGGTGAGTAGGGTAGCCAGAGCTCACTGGAGAGTTTTTGTGCTGTCAGTGGGAAGACCAAAGGCTTGTCTTGCTTTGTCTTCGGTACTGACGGCACAAAAACTATTTGTGCTTAGAGGGTCGGCGGCACGAGTGTGACTCCCCTGAATTGCACCCGTCCATAGGTCACGGTAACCACTTTTCATCAGGTGGACCGTTGTCTGCCACTTAGGTGGTATAAAAAAATAGACTTGTATCATTGATGGTAGAGAGTCAAGAGAAGAGAGGCGCAGTGCCGTGTGCAATGCCATCGAGACGTTAGCGCAACATGAATGGTTTTGAAGTAATTCGGTTGGTTGAGTGTTCGCTGCATGTGATGTCGCTACAACACGTACAACAAATATAATTATCATGCCATGTACAGTCAGGAGTACCTACTTGAATACATAAACAATAAGCTCAACAGTCAACACGAACGGCAAGATTAAATAAAGAAACGGACTTGCAATTATGGTTGCGATGAATAAATATGAAGATATTTTATGCTTCTTAGATGGCAAACAAGCACGTGTTTAATTCAGAGGTGGTTTTTAATACAACCGCGGTAGCCTAGTGGTATAGGTAATGGACTGCTGAGACGAGGTCTCGGGTTCTATCCCAGGTTTTACCATGGCACACACCAATGATTTTTCGATGCTTTTCGAAGTTATGTGTGTATTTATCGCAGGTTTATAAGTGCCCGGTTAATGGCAATAGGCTCGCCACCTATTACATTGGGACCTAAACATAAACTGGCGATATGTGGGTGCTAGCACCTCTGCCTACCCCTTTGGGGATATAGGCGTGAGTTTATGTTAAGTTGGTTTTTAATACATGTTCGTAACAAAGAATCCCCGCTCATGGGGGGGGAAACAACATAACCTAGTATGCTACGTCTCCTGCAGTAAAGCCAACATTTCCTAGTCGCTCAGTCGCGTGTGTGCGGTATGCGGTGTGCGCGACGAGAGCCCATTATCGGTGAACGTTCCACCAAGACATCGTATTGATATTCAGCACAGCACAGACATCGGCTACGCACGCCGTTACGGGGAACAATGGCGGTTCGAAGTTCGATTTGATTTAGGTGTTCATCGTAGTTTCATATATACAGGCTTTATAACACTGTGCGTTGGAAAACCATTTTAATAGTTGATTCTCTAACTACACCGGGAAGCAGTTTAGCTGGATATGAATACAAATACACCCAATCTAACGTAACCGACATTTTTTACGGACAAATGGTACCGTTTTGAGTTTATTACGTAAATATAACAGTGTTCTAGTTAGAAATCATTATTATATATATACACAACAGCACCCAGATCAATGTAAATAAACATCAGCGGGCGTCAAACTCGCTACCCCTGACGTTTCACGCTCGACTGTCACGTATACGTCAAACAGGCAGGCTGTCATTTTATCCCCGACTCCAACCATCGAAATATGAGAAACAAATCGGAGAAAAATGTAAGTATAATATTTTACACAAAAGAAAATGTGGCTTACAGCAAACCCCGGGTAAATGACGTGCCCGGAATACGAGATGTGATTGTGAACCCTTTCTTTTATATAACTTTGTGACAGCCTCGGAACACGCTCAGGTAACTGAGGTGACAATTTTAGGTCTGATTCTGAAAAGTAATTATTAATAAAATGATGAACCGCGGTAGCCTAGTGGTGCGGGTAATGGACTGCTGAGACGAGGTCTCGGGTTCGATCCCAGGTTTTACCATGGCACACACACCAATGACTTTTTCGAAGTTATGTGTGTATTTATCGCAGGTTTATAAGTGCCCGGTTAATGGCAATAGGCTCGCCACCTATTACATTGGGACCTAAACATTAACTGGCGAAATGTGGGTGCACATAGCACCTCTGCCTACCCCTTCGGGGATATAGGCGTGAGTTTATGTTATATGTTATATTATGTGTTGAATATGTACCTAATATAACCATACTCTATTCGGTTAGATATTTAACAAGACATAAACCATCTTGGTGAGTCTTTTTAACATGTTTTATTTAAAAACTCATTTTATTAATATTTTTCTGTTACATTACAATACTTATTTTAGAGACTAAAAACAGAAAATTTAACTACTTGTTAGTCAGTTAGTATTTGGGTGTTAATTTGTACAATATTTTTACGTTACATTTTGCACCACGGGTTAAATTTTAAACTAATGAAGATTTATTATCTTTATCCACAAAATACTTACACTTACAACAATTATCAATATGGTTCAACAAACAATGCTTAGTCCATGTACTAATCAAATAACCCGCCCCTGAACACTCCCGGTGCAAAAGTGCCCATAACACTTGCTGCGTTGCCACGTTGGATGGCGATGGACAGCTTTTGGACCCGGAACGAGTGTCACCGGTCGCCTCGATGAGCCTCTGTCCGATTTCTTTAAATAGGCTATTAACTTCCTTAGTTTAGTTAACCTAGTTTATGTTTAATACATAGTCGCTACAAGATTATTTACCTTCAGTTAAGTACCTAACCGAATGAAGCATAAACTAAGTATGCTCACTAACCCGCGTGGTTCCCGGCAGAGTAGAATTTGGACCACCCCATCTCTTCCCATGTGGTGTCGTACAAGGCGACTAATAGACAGGGCTGTTTAACATTAGACAGATATATACAGCCCAGACTCAGCCTCAGATGCATGGTTTGAGTCAACAATAGTGCCCGGCATACGACAATAGGCTCACCCCCTAATAAGTGGGACCGAATATAATGATTTTATCTTTTTAATGGCTCATGAAACTGGACGTTGCATTTGGCATATTCATTACATAATCAATCCATCAAAAATCGATGTAAAGTCCTTCAAGACATGAACACTACGTGCGTTTTTCAAACATACAAAGAAAAGTATTGGTGAAATGTGGGTGTTAATTCACCTCTGCTTAACCCTACGGGGATAAAGGCGTGATTGTATGTATGTACTAACCGAATGAAGTATTAGTGATCAGTTAACGAAATGAGGATACGCGCATAGCTACATCCGTATATATATCTAGGGCGTGCCGAATAGATAGAACCAAAAACATGATTGAGCCGTCATTAAACAATCTTCAAAAATATTTTTAACGAGTTTCACTCGGCATGATGTAATGTCAGGCACCTCGGCGTTAAAAGTTAGGGGTGGAGTAAATATTCTCACATAATCGAACATGTACTTCGTGTTCGTTGCGTGAACCCACAAAATATTACAGGCAGTTCGTATAAAAAAGGTATTTAATAGCTTAGGAAAAAACCGGAACATCGTGGTAAGTGCTTTCCATCTGGAAACCAATCCAATTTTATTATTTATATGAAATTCTGCTACATTCGTACATATAATCACGTCTTTATCCCCGGAGGGTTATGCAGAGGTGAATTAACACCCATATTCTTTTCTGCTAATCTATACTAATCTTATAAAACTGAAGTGTTTGTTTGTTTGTTTGTTTGAACGCGATAATCTCAGGAACTAGATACTGGTACGAAATGAAAAAAATATTTTTGTGTTGAGTAGTCCGTTTATTCACGAAGGCTATACATAATTACGCTACTACTTAAGGGAGCGAATCAGTGATCAATGAAATTTATTGTTTGATTCATAAATGCCAACAAATCTGACAAATTTTCATACATTATTTGATGAAAATTGCGTGCTCAAAGGGGTGATTTGAAGTTTCAAAACTTCAGCTAGTTAACAATAAAATAGCGAGATATTCTTAACAGAATGTAAAATTATTTGAAGGAATCGCCTTACCTCTAAATCCTTTCGGAAATAATAAACCATGAATGAAGACGACGAAATTGAGGAACCAAAAAATAAGCCTTTGCAGATGCGTAGAGATGTTGCTTACTTAGCTGTATTTTACGGATTTTACCGTATGTACCATGGTGAGTGTTCTGATGAGCTCTTTAATCAGTCTCACCCTCTCCTTTCCTACACAGGACAACAAGTCTATACATTTTAATTTTGTTTCTTTTTACTGTCAGCTGTTTTTGAATAATCTTGGCTTTTTCTATAGATTACAAAAATACTTAGGTATACATTAACTGTAAGCACTCGCGTCCGCGATCGCGCTCGGTTCCCAAGAGGTAATAAAAATAAAAAATATGAAAGTATGATGAGATTCCCGGCACGTTGCAAACTCGCTCAGAGCCAACTCTTTGGCGATAAATAATTTGTATATTTCCATTTTAGCAATACAACTTGGCTGAACATTGCTAATTTCTAGAAAATATTAAGAAATAACTGTTCCCTATTACGGTATTTCAAACAAGCTCGCCTGTCAAATTTTTAAATTTTTGTGTGCTTATTATTGTTTTCTGATGCTATAGGTAGGTTCTCTGCACTAAATCACATTTGTTCCTTTAAATAAATAATAATAAAACCGCGAATAATGGTAAGGCGCCATTATAACAAATGTTAGTGAGGACAAGTTCTAAACTTATTGCTCTTTTCTTTGGAAATTTTCAATTTTGAACAATTATTTCGATCAATAGAGCCATGACCGAAATCTAAATTTTATACCTACACAATGCAAGAGGAGCATATCATGTTCCCCCACTAATATTGTAGCTTTCCACAAATAATAGAATTTATGAAATCGGTTCAGTAATTATATTTACAGTTACATACAAAAATATAAATATTTTAGGTAAACCTATTATTATAGTAAAATATAATTTACTAAAATACCACAAAATAAACAAAGTTAAACTTCAAAACAAATAATTACATATTTAATTTATGCAATTGCATAACGCAACAATTGCAAAGATAAACAAATAAAAATTAATACTACCGGTCCGACCTTGCGATGATACTAGAATATTAAAAAAACATACTCCAAATCACGGGCAACACTCAACACAAGAACCTCGAGACCTGCCTCTTTGAGAACAGAACCGAGTCGTATCACTTCACTGCACTAGATCATAACATGAATCCTTAATCCGCACTGGAACCACGTGAATTTGAGATTGGGTCGCGGGACACGTGCAGCCGTGTCGGCAGTCAGAGCGCAACTGGCCCGAGGAGTGGATTGGCACTTGGCACTACGGACTACGGATAATTCAAGAGTAGCCACGCCCGAATGTTTTGATGGTGCACAGGAGTGAAGGCTCTTGATGTTATAATGCAGTTAGGCTCGTGTGTACAAACAGATTGTAGATATCGTTCAACGACCACCGGTACCGTGATCGCAGCCTTTATTTTTTTTTTATATAGGACACGTCAATTAGACTTTATTTACTACTAGAATGAATATACACAAACACATATCGAATGTATACTTAGTCTGGCCATAAATACTGTTACAATTAAAATAAGAAAGATATTACATTT
This sequence comes from Eilema griseolum, assembly GCA_963662185.1. NCBI lineage: Eukaryota > Metazoa > Arthropoda > Insecta > Lepidoptera > Erebidae > Eilema > Eilema griseolum. The sequence goes on from OY759255.1 coordinate 2,679,756, forward strand.
GAATTTGGAATCTGTCATCTTTATACGATTGTTCATTGTGTTTTCTAATTTTGGCGCCAATACATTGTACAATATTTTGCTATATTACATATCGAATTGAATAGATAACACAGTTTGTCAAATTCACCAACAGCAAACGCGTTATCACATGAGTGTTATGAGTTTATCCGAAATCTAAAACCCATACAAACTTTATAGGAAATTATTCACATTCATTCAGTAATATAACGTAGTTTTGTTTATCGCAGTTATTATTAATAATATTCGACCTTAGTATTAATAATTAAGGTTGCCTGGAAGAAATCGCTTCAGCGATAAGGCCGCCCATTGTACATTGAACTGTATACATGCTACCTACTTGTCCTACTGTAAATCTGTTGGTATACAATAAGGAATTATCTATCTATCTATTATTTTGAAAGTACTAGCTAATGTCCGGCATGCGTTGTAATTTTGTATATTTTATCGGCATGTACTTTTTTGTACAGGAACCTTCACGTGCATAAGTCAATAAAAAGTTCGCAAAGCAATAAAACTGACGTTGGAATGCATAAAGGACGCAGAAACAAACAAAAACCCTTTATTTTTAACTGCTGTGCCCGCGAGTCCATCCGCTTAGAATTTAGAAGTTTCAGCAACCCATGGGAATCTATTCCCGGGACAAGTAGCTTATGTGATATTCCATATTGTAGTCTATCCCTGGTAGGCAGCCTACCAAGATTCAGCCAGATCCGTATAGCCGTTAGAGCGTGACTGTATAACATAAATTCGAACATCTTCATAAACTTCCACATTTGTAATATTAGTAGGATAGGACAGATAAAGTACCCGGTGCAGACTATGCCTGTTGGATTTTTCACAATTTTTGTTCATAAACAACCTTTCTCCTGTCATTAAGCACAAAAAAAGTTTTAACGAAATGTGTTCAGCCGTTTTCGGAAGGGAAATAGGAATTCATTGTTATATATGTATATTCCGAAAAGGATAAGCAGAGCTAATTACTTCAATCTCAAATATAATTATATTTCAGTGCCACGTGATTACAGGCGACCCTTTCTCGGCTTCTCTCGACTCCTACTCCACGCCACTACACTACGCTCCATAAAACGACACTAACAGAAAAGTCCCTTTTTTTTTCAACACGAGAATACAACTCAAAACCTCACGATCGCACGCAAACGCAATTATGTCACAGAACCAACGAGTTAGTAGTAAATAATGGCCCGTGGTGCGACAGTTTAATATAATTAGCGGTTGCATTAGGATTATGTATGCTGCCGGTATCGCAACGATATGCTGCACAACTAACTATAAACTTTCGCGTTCCATGATACACACTAATGTGACCACGGCCGGTGTAACCTGGTCCAAAAGGTCAAGCAAATCAAAGGTATGTATGTACCCTATACCATGATCGCGTTAATTATGATGTGCTGCACATTCAGACATTATTGTGGGCATACAACATACCTGCCTGGGAAGGTTATTCGTTACAAAAAAAGAGGTATTTTGCATTAGGTAGTTCTGAATAAACAATGACCTCACCACCACAACAAATGATACAAATAAGGATGTTTGTGGCATGTAAAATAAGTGAATTTAATAATTATATACTTTATATTATATTTTATAACCATGGGCACAAGCCCATAGTTATAAAATAAATAGATTGTAATTGAAAACAATACATAGTTTTTAAGTCACATGTCTCAAAAATGTAATTTCGCAGAGGTCTCCTTGTCTATTCGTTGCAACAAGTAACCTTCCGCTTACATTTCTTTCGTTTCGTCTTCCCCTGTACAGGTAGCAGGCCACAAATAGTAACTCTGGTGTTAACAGCGCTCCGCTCAACACCAGGATGACGACATATCTACTTATTGCCTACTTTAGTCGCATAAAAATAAATTTAATGGTTTCTCAAATGATGTAAATATTTTAATTACATAACTAAAGACACACATCGCTTTCTTTACCAGTTTTACTTGATTCATTTAAAATTTACATAATTACTACTGGGTGCTCCCCCCGCACCGTACTCTCGAAATACTGAACCTGCTCCCGGGATTCACAAGGAACTTGTTTCCGGGATAAAAGTACACCTGCCGTATTGGATTATATCCCATCCCAAGAACTGCACTATCACATGCATAAAGAATTTGCGCGTTCAACCAAAATACTCTTAAGCTTTAATGTATGGATAGCGTTGTATTATAGTAAGTATTTAGAATGTACAACAAATACCTGTACAACTGTATGCATGCTAACTACAAATTTTACTGTAATCTATTGTTGTACAATTAAGAATTATCTATCTATCTACCTCACCTACTCAACAAAAAGTGAAACGATAATAAACACCCGACTGGGGGTGTTAAGAACTTGTTAGGTTTAATATGGAAATCCGGTGTAGATGTTCATATATTCCATTTGCATGAACTTGAACTTGTCAGAGTGTCTAACGAGCTCCGACATCTGATGACAATTTGTTCGCATATTCGATTATAGCATTTATTATAATTCAGAATCGGACTCCAGTTGAAATCCAGCGCTAGGTTTCTACCTGGCACATGCTGAGCTGGACAACCATTTGGTGCATTTGTGTGTCGCACTGATTGCACGTTTGTTGCGTTTGGAGTTTAAAAGCATGTTTATTATTAATAAAATAATATTAATAAAAGCAGGAGGTAGGACACGGCGGTATTTCCGTACAATTGAGCATCCGACTGGGGAAGTACCTGCGCCCGGGCATACTACACGGGCATAATAACCTCGTGTTGTGTTTCCGGCGGTGAGTAGAAGGGCTCACTGGAGAGATTTCGTACTGTCAGTGGGAAGACCAAAAGTTTGTCCTGCTTTATCTTCTACACTGATGGCACAGAAACTCTTGTGTTTACAGGGTTGGCAGCGCCCATATGACTCCCTTTGCGTTGCACACGTCCATAGGCCATGGTAACCACTTTCCATCTGGCGGGCCAACCAAGTGGTATAAAAAAAATGTGTGAACACTCTTCCAGTACTTATAATGGCATTATTGTTTATTGTGTAATTTCCTGTATGTGTGATCAAATAGCACTAAGTGAATAAATGTGAATAAGTAAATAGATATCATTACCACTCACGTTTGTCTTATATTATGCTTTTTGTGTCACTCTCCTGTAGACAAAATCCACATAAACACAAAACAAGAAGCATGTTACAGGTTTAATGTATAAAGCTTACCCTTAATAGCATTAATTAACACCTGAACGCAGCCGCGGGTCGGCGGCCGACCCAATTCGTACCACGATAATGTACTTTACGTGATGTAACACAGCTAAATAATTATTATTTGCATGCTAGCACCAAAATAGATCAATGTTTTTTCTTAAAACTAGCAGCCTGTCCTGGCTTTGGTCGGAGAAAACCTCAGAATAGTGAAAAAATAATGCTATACTAGTACGAGTGCAGCGCTACTTCTCGGGTCAAAATTGTAAATCTCAATATCAATCTCAATATCTCATCTCAATCTCAATAGTATCACTTACTTAAACAATACTTAAAATTGTCATTAGTAAGTTTTCTAAGTTTGCGGATGTATGAACTTTCAACCCTAATTCACCCACTTAGCGGTAAAATTTAGAAAAGCGTCGATACACACGTCTGCGTTCATTTTTAATCTGAAGTGGCTACTTAAAATTTCTCTTCTTATTACATTGAAAATGATCAACTTCCATGCAATAGTTAATAACGTCTTTATTGTACACCAATAACATATTACATTACAATATGAGATTAATTAAGTTTTGTGGTCAATTAAGTTAATCCACCTCCTTGGGGGTGAAATATCCAAATCCCCTTCTTTAGGAGATTACGCACTACTTAAAAGGTATTGTCAGTTTAAATTTCACTATTAAACAGTATAAGCGGTTTAGGCTCTACGTTGACGAATCAGTCAAAGCTATTTATACATAGATGATAATAGCGCTAAATCAAATTATTACTCATATGATCGTACGAAAATAGATCAAATCGTGGTGTTTGTGCTAAAAATAAATGAAAGAGATGTCCCCAGATACGTCATTAAATCTAGATTTATATTAAGTGATATTTTCCTCGTTTTAATATTGATGATCTCATGTTATTAGTATGCATCATTGGCCAAAGAGATCATGGTCGCGTTTTTATTTTTGCATGCGATCGAATAAATAATCAAATAATCAAGCATTTTCATTTAGGTCATAAAGTAACAATTTTAAGTGTCACAAGTCGAGATTATGTGTGGATCTCTGATTAGGTTTAAAAGAACGCGGCAAGTCTGCGAAGAATTTTCATCAAGGCCTTAGTCCGACTCACTAGCCAATGTGGACCCAAATTCCCAATGCTCCAATCAAAGGGCAAGCTATGGATGGCACCATGATTGGTGCTCGGATGATGATGTATACATGTTGTAAATAAAAGTAACGTCTCACATTCTGTTATCGGTGTCACAATCGCTTCTGACAAAATGCAAAGCGCAAGGATCAGCGAGAGATAAACTAGAATGTGTTGGGGTGACCTAACGATAGGTAGTAAAGTAAATGGTTGTTATTCAGCGTGAATTTCGTATAAAAGGCACTTTGAGAGACGTTTATCGACAGTTAATGATGATTACACGATCGCTTTAATAGTAGACGTATAAAGATTTTTACATATTTATTAAAGAGATCGTATAAGCTAAAAATCAGTACAGCTGTATGAGAATGAAAATTTGATTGCAAAGGCTTGATATCATTAATGGAATTCCGTTTACTTAAACAGAGTTCCATATTTTCCTCAATGTAATTCATCAAGTAAAACGCTAAATGCTCCATCCCTTGTCCTCGTCCAAAACACAAACACTTCAACACGTCATGATAAGCTCTGTTTGGACTTGACAGTCAACTATAATGTTGAAATATCAAGGGCCTCTTTGTCAAATACCTGTAGAAATCTAATCGAGGCAAAATAGAATATATTATTATTAGACAGACGCAGTCAGTCATGTCGAGTTACTTTACAGAAAGCTTCCAGAGCTGTTCGTTACTTATTCGTTGTAAAGACAGCTATTTATCATGTTTGTGAAAGATGTTCTTCTATGATGAACTACGTCTACAAATTTCTGATTGTGAGGTACGGAACTACAGATCCTACGCAGAACATTACTGACGTAATCCTACTTTTAAGATTATATTTCAACTCAAACGGAGACGAGATTAGTGAAAAGAAAATGTACGGAGTTTGACCAATCACATAAAATGTAGTAGGACATTTACCGTGTACTGTGGGCACGCCATGAAGTCTTAAAACAGGTCAATAATTAAACGGCAGTAATTTACTATTTGCATAAAAAACTGTGTAATCCCATTTAAATATATAGAATTACATAGTTACATTGCAGTTGGTAGTATGAAATTATTTTTCAATTACATACATACATAAAATCACGCCTGTTTCCCATAGGGGTAGGCAGAGATCACGGATCTCCACTTGCTACGATCCTGACATACTATTTGACGACCTCCGTGGCGTAGCGGTAGAGCATTCGACTGCTATGCAGGGGGTGCGGGTTCGATTCCCGCTCAGTGCAAATATTTGTATGCATGAAAATGTATATTTGCATTGGTCTGGGTGTTTCTATGTATAATATGTATGTATTTACAAAAAAAAAAGTATCTAAGTTTGTTTATCCGCATTCTAGATTCCATAACACAAGCTAGTTAAGCTATGCTTACCATGGGTCTAGATAGCGTTGTGTAAAAGAATGTCGTGGAATATTTTTTTTTGTTTTTTTTATTCTCGCTTCATTCGTATTGTTCAATGAACTGTTTTAAGCGTTCTTGGTACATACAGGCCCTGGACGCTAGTGTAGTTGGCTAAATCACCCCTTACCAATTTGCGATCGTACAGGTGTGTCTGCGTAAATAAAATAAATAATTGTCGATGGGTTGCTTGAATCAGGGCATCGTTTCTTGAATATTATGTAGCCATATAGGTCGCCGTGTGGTATCCGGCAGAGTAGAATTAGGGTCACCCCATCTCTACCCATGCGGTGTCGTACAAGGCGACTAAGGGATAGGGCTGTTTTACATCAGACCGATATATAAAGCCCAGACTCAGCCTCAGATTGATAATGGCTCGAATCAACAATAGTGCCCGGAATACGGCAATAGGCTCACCCCCTATTACGTGGGACCGAATACAATTATTTGTGAAATGTGGGTGTTAATTCACCTCTGCCTAACCCTCCAGGGATAAAGGCGTAATTATATGTATGTATTTAGTTGGTACTCTCTAGTGCCAATGTAAGTAAGTGTAAGTAAGTAAGTAAATCATTTATTGCTCGAAACACGGTATGTTACAATGGTGTTACAAAAACAAATAAGGTCCGACATGTTTCGCAGTTTCTCTGCGTATGTATAATGTACGTAAAGGTTGCTAATTACACAAGTTCCACTACGCATGCTAAGCTTTAATTACTCTAAAACAAATAGAAGTACCTATTTCTAAACCTTAATAACATCTTTAAGCACAAAGAGGTGTATATGAAACGGGATGAGCGTTTAAAGAAAATGTCCTTACCCTCCCACCCATCCCTCTTCTGCTTAAAGGTATACACATCATTGTTGATTTTGCGGGATAGGTATATGGGCTGAACATTTAAGAGTCTAATCAATCAAATGCTACAACTAAACAGTCGCTTGAATTGAACACCTGTTCAATTCAAATGTTATTATACGACCCTACATGTTGGTAAGAGATCACGAGGCGGAGCCGTGAGTCCACTCCACGTCCAGTAGATAATTGAGCCTATCCGGTGCCTGACCTTGACAGCGGCGACAAAGTTAAACGTGCAGGATTCAAGATGGGTCTCCGGTTCTGACGTAAGATGTACAAATTTGCGCTTCAAATGCTATTGTTGGATTTAAGGCCAGAGTGAGTTACATTGTCGTTTGAACGGTAAATAAATAATAATAAAAACGGGATTATTAGTAACCACCTAAGTTAGACATTGTTTGTGTTCTCGTTAGCCCTGCCCGCTAAGCCACAATACTTTTGTTAGGACTGGATTCAAGTCGATGTGCAGTGGTATGCAGGTTTTTAAAAACCACAAAAATATATTATGACAAAATAAATTTAAAAAATGAAGTACTACGGTCCCTAGTGACGATGTCTACACAAGATCAGTCACTGTATCTTTCCTTTTAAATTTTCTTCAAATCTCAATACGTTAAAGAGAAGCGTGATAAGAAGCTTAGCTTATGTGGTGGAAATCCGATTGCAAAAAGTTTGTGTTCGTAATTGTTGAATTGATAAAAGAAATCGTACTGGTTTCTTTAAATCATGTGTTTTACAGACATGGTATAAAACCATCCTGTGGACAAACTTTACAAAAAATTGTATACTTAAAACCTCTCGCAATGAGTTTATATTTAAATCAAATTCTTGTACAGACTTCGCAAGTAGTTCTTGAAAAGTAATTTATATATTCTTGGAGTGAGGACCCTTCGTTAACCTTGATTTGTTAGTTAAGAATGACACTAGAGAGAGACGTGTGATCTAGTGTCAGAGGTACAAAGTTAATAATAATGGTACTGACGTACTACAGGCATAATACCAACTAAAAATATTGATATTAAGAAGAGAGTTTTCATTTATTACCCCAATCATGAAGAAACGGTTGGATAAATTTGGCTGATAAAAATAGTGTGTCTCAGAAACGGGTCCACTTCATTCTATACAGCGCGGCGGCAGCTGGAGCCACAGACAGATTAGTCCTAAATGATTTTGCATTTATATTTATTATTCATTGTCGTATCAAGGCCGTCATAATGACAACCAGTACCTACTACCCCTAGCACGAAAAACTGTCGTAACAGTATCGTTAACGTATCGAGAGAATGGAGCATCACGATTGGCCGGCTTGACGCACACACAGCTTTACAGTAGGCAGGCCGCCAATCGCAATACTCCGATCTCTCGATACATAGCCGATGTCAGGAAACCACATATAGATCTAGGTTAAGTTAAGTTGGTTTTCTGCAGAATGTTTCTCATTAGATCATAACATGTTTATTACACAAAACTTGGTCAGTTATCCAAAATGACTATACTTGTTGTGTTATGAAATTGTGTACCTATGTAACATTTTGCATCAATAAATATTTTTCATTTTCATTTTCATTTACGATAGTTTTTCGTGTACGAGGTACAGGTCAAGCAAGGTGAAGTAAAATTGACGCGTCCTAAATATAAAAAATCCCTGTCTTTTCCTTTGTTTACTAAGAACATAAACCAAACTAAGGAATAAATAACATTTTGTGAATAACATTCAACTTATATAATATTTATAGTGGTGCTAATAAATCTCTCATAAGCGGCCTTGCTACGATCATGGCACCCTTATATGTATAATACATATTTGTTTCTTTGAATTTTATGAAAGATAATATAATTTTACATAAATATTCGGATCTCGGTCCAATCAACCCTAGCAATCGCCAATGTTTTTTTTATATATCACTTAGGTGGCAGACAAGCGCACGGCCCACCTGATGGAAAGTGGTTACCATGGCTTATGGACGTCTGTAACACCAGAGAAGCCACACTCGCGCTGCCGACCCTGTAAGCACAGAGTCTCTGTGCCGTCAGTGTAGAGGACAAAGCAAGACAAGCCTTTAGTCATCCCACTGACAGCACAAATTCTCCAGTGAGCTCTGGCTACCCTACTCACCGCTGGGAACACAACACGAAGTTATTATAACCGCGGTATTCTGTAGGCCGGAGGTACTTCCCCAGTCGGACTGCTCAATTGGGCGGAAATATCGCCGTTTCCTACCTCCTACAATGTCCTACCTCCTACAATGTTCAGTTAAATGATTTATTCTTGTTTCTATCATATCTATATGCAACAATATCATGCGAACTCCGTTACAAAGTACTACTTCATCCTATCACAAGCACTATCTCCTATCTCCCTCTATATCTGAAGTTGATAGTCACCGACTTACGCATTCTGTATTTACAAAAGATAACTGTATTTACTAGTTCGGCTGTTTGGAAATTTCCCTGTTAAGTGATACGCTTGGATGCACAAATGGATTTACGTGACACGCTTCTATTAGATTTCATGATTTGTTTACAGAACTATTTAATAGCAATAATTATTTCTGACAAAATTCGAACGGAATTGCCTGGTGTCAATGTACGTCGTTTCTGTCTTTTATTAACATACAAGTGCGTTCTCTCGTGGAAAGTCGTTCTCACACCTGTGGGGTGACTCCACTTGAAACTTACCTACTAGACAGCCGTCTACAGATTCCATTGGCGAGTTGCCCGTATACTTAGGAATCCTGATGGTTGATGACACAAACCTATGACACTGTATAGATGCAAAGAGACAGTATAACATAGCAATGTCGCGTCAAGTATTCCGACGAACTCTTTCAATTCACTCTGTATTTCCTATCTCAAACAACATGAATAGGGCTGAGATGTCAGTCGTATACAGTTCAAACAAATTCAACTACAACACAACAATACAACATTTAAATCTTTAGAGAAGCTAGATGTAGATCTTATGCTCACATAAGATACAGCCTTAATTAAAATTTATTAATTGTTTTACTTATATGTGCGTGGTGCACTATGCATCTAATAGTAATAATTTATTATTCAATTATGATATTGGACTGGTGGAAACCTACTGTGATGGGCAACTGCGTAGGGTTGGACTTAGGTATACGTATTTATAGACCGAATGAAACAGATTAAAAAATCTGTTTGACATTGATTTAGTTTATTTTATTTGGTAGGTATTTACCTACCTCCCTGGTAATTGTCATTTAGCCTCCAATTGAACAAAGACTTGTTTACTTCTCAGCCACTCGGCTGAAACCTTCATGTCCAAACAGTTTTTATTTAAGAAATATCGCGCGAAAGTAATTACCATCCATTAATCACCAAACAACGAGCAGGAAAATTGCAAATATATCGCAAAATCAGTTCTAATAAGAACACTGTTCTCAGAGAGAGAGAAATCACGGCACAAAAAATATTTGGAAGAGGCAAGACCGGCAACTTTACCCGTATCAGGTCAACTGTCACTTAAAAAGAAATCTCCGAACTCCACAAATTAGTTTGTCAAGGGACATCAGCGTCCGCGTTCTATTCTAAGTGATGGACGTAAGGGGTCAATTATATTCACGAGGTTTCTGCGCAAAGTGAATGGCTGCAAATGTATGGTGGGAATCCTCAATCTGTATTATATGTTTGGAGGCTATGTCTATAGGTTCACGTGGGAGTATCTCAATAAAAGATGGCATATATACTTATAACGTTTATTACCGATCACACAAATGTCTCAAAGGACTCTCAATATGTAGGACTTATAATCGAGTAACTAGAACACTTGATATTAACTTAGAATATCTATAAGTGGAGCGAGTTTATAGGTGGCTGTCTATAGCGAGCCTTCCGTATGTCCTGGCTTCACAGAGCGCTGGAACTCCGTCGCTGCCGGGGGAGAAATTCGCTGACATTGCGTATGCGACGCGATGCCACTACAATATGAATTATATTTCGTGATATGGATATATGCAGGAAAGCACACTCCAGGCTGCAAAGTAGAAGCTTCCTGGATGGCATCGGGACATCCAGAGGGATGATGATGGAGGTGATACAAGAAAAAGTGACCAATGCTAATACACTTATACTTATTACCTATGTGTAGACAATAAAAATATTAAATTCAATTATAAAATGAAATAAAAACATTAATTGTTTACATTCATATTGTCAATGTCAGACATTATGTAATAGCGTATGTTTGTTCGCGGTCGCAGCTGATGTAATGGAAAAAAAAGAAAAAAAAACCAATGAATTTAGAGGTCCTTGACAAAATAACCTAAATAACACATTTTTTTATAATTCAACGAATTACGTTCTCATGGCGACTGCCTTTATGTCATTTTATGATTCTGACAGAAATCGTATTTGCAAACCGTAGGATCTTATTTTTTTTTTTTTAATAAAGGACACGCCAACTTGACCTCACCTCGCCTGATGGTAAGTTAAAGGCAAGTCCAATTGACGTGTCCTATATAAAAAAAAAAAAAAAAAAAAAAAAAATCGGGATAAAACCTCTTATTCCCGGTACACAACCTGCGCCTGTGTCAAATTCATCCAGCCGTTTTTGCTTGGCGAACCAAACAAATAAACAGTTTCACTTTCACATTTATAAATACCAGCTACGATATACAATCGATACACCAGCTAATCTATGTGCACAAATTAATTATATTTTTTACAAAGGTATCTAATATCAATCGTAATATGAATCCAAACGTCTTTGTTTCGCAAAAAAATTGCTAGTCATCGACGTTGAATGGTTCGTCTGTCGTTTCGATTAGTTTGCGAAATATAATACATTAATTTTATACGCAAACAAATTGATTCATGTCTTATGATATTGAAGCTGTCTGTCTCTTGATATTTATTAATGGAAGTTACTCACGACGGTATTTCCATCACAATTGAGCAGTCCGACTGGGGAAGTACCTCCACCCTACAGAATACCACGGCTATAAAAACCTCGTGTTGTGTTCACGGCGGTGAGTATGGTAGCCAGAGTTCACTGGAGAGTTTTTGTGCTGTCAGTGGGAAGACTGCACTGAAGGCACAGAAAATCTCTATTCTTACAGGGTCGGCAGCAGATGTGACTTTTTTTTTTTATACCACTTCGTTGGCAGACAAGCACACGGCCCACCTGATGGAAAGTGGTTACCGTGACCTATGGACGTCTGTAACACCAGAGGAGTCACAGTCGCGCTGCCAACCCTGTAAGTACAGAGTTTCTGTGCCGTCAGTAGAAGACAAAGCAGGACAAGCCCACTGACAGCACAAATTCTCCAGTGAGCTCTGGCTACCCTACTCACCGCTGGGAACACAACACGAAGTTATTATAGCCGCGGTATTCTGTAGGGCGGAGGTACTTCCCCAGTCGGACTGCTCAATCGGGCCGTGTCCTACCTCCATAAAAATGACTCCACTGGTGCTACACACGTTCATAGGTCACGGTTCATAGACATGAAAATACTTAATCGTGTTTTCCAGAAATATGTAATATATCATTACAACATGCAGGTCATCGTAAGTACGAACACCACTCTTTATGATATTTTAACCAGATACGGAAACTCCCCTTAACTGTTTATCAGTCAATACAGTAGAACCCGCTTAATACGAGGGCCGTGTGGTTCCCGGCAGAGTAGAATTTGGACCGCCCCATCTCATCCCATGCGGTGTCGTACAAGGCGTCTAAGGGATAGGGCTGTTTAACATCAGACAGATATATGCAGCCAAGACTCAGCCTCAGATGCATGGCTCGAGTCAACCATAGTTCCCGGAATACGGCAATAGGCTCATCCCCTATTACGTGGGACCGAATACAGTTATTGGTGAAATGTGGGTGTTAATTCACCTCTGCCTAACCCTCCGGGGATAAAGGCGTGATTTTGTGTGTGTGTGTGTGTGTATATCTTAATATATATATTTCTTGTGTGCGTGTGTATGTGACTGAACTCCTCCTAAACGACTGGACCGATTTTGATGAAATTTTTTGTGTGTGTTCGTGGAGATTCGAGAATGGTTTATATTTACAATTTGGTCTACTGGAAAATGTTTTTTCAATTAATTTCTTATTTATAAGGAGTCATTAAAAAAAGTATGAAATTAAAGACGTGTGTACAGGACAACGTCTGTCGGGTCCGCTAGTAATATAATAATTATGTAGTACGTTAGATTTCTCCTTTCCCGCTTATTACGAATTCCTACATAAGACGCGTTTTTCGTCTGGTTCCTAGAAAATCGTATTAACGAGGTTTTACTTGTACGTCAATATCGGCCTGATAACTCAGTTACATATTACGAAATCAAATCAAATCCGATACAGTCAAACATCTTTGGCTGATCGTGCCCTAACAAATCCAATAAGGGGTCAACTCTAGTAATACTCCGTTTAATTATATTACCCGGGTGATATTGCGAATAGACTGCCGAAAATCGATGCAACAGTAGCCATCGGGAATCGTTCGATTTCCGGTTTTTGATTCCAATTTTAAATTGGAAAGATTTAACGATATCGTTAAAAGACTGACGTGCGATAATGATCTTTCGGTATCGAATTTTGAGGGTGGTTTGTTGAAAGCGATTTCGGTTTGTGTTTACATGGGTGAGCGTTTACCTATAATATGGTAGTCGATTGTTAAGTCAAATCAGCTTGTTTTAATTAAACCAAATTGAGCAGTCCGACTGGGGAAGTACCTCCACCCTACAGAATACCACGGCTATAATAACCTCGTGTTGTGTTCCCAGTGGTGAGTAGGGTAGCCAGAGGAGAGTTTTTGTGGTGTCAGTGGGAAGACCAAAGGCTTGTCCTGATTTTGTGTTCTGCACTGAAGGTACAGAAAATCTCTGTTCTTACAGGGTCGGCAGCACGGATGTGACTCCACTGGCGTTACACGCGTTCATAGGTCACGGTAAAAAAATTTTTTTTTAACTTTGCTAAACCAGTATGTGATATTACCAAACAATGTACTTCGATATTGTCACCTTGACACGATCGCAACGACGCGCCACACCCGTGCAATCGTTCAATTGGCAGGAAACCGGACAAGATGGCCGACTAGGACGTCAAATGAAGCCGCTATGTTTTGTAACACTGTTTGTATGACAGGTGCAATGATACCCTGAACAAGATTACCTTGTTTTCAAGTTGCGAACCTCTCAGAGACCTGTAGGGCCTTAACTAATTTTACTGCTGAGCCAGAGCAAACCAAAGCAATCTATTATAGGAAGGAGTAGGAGAGCGGAATCTAAAGTGCAAGCTTTGGATGCAACCAGGATTGGCGCTCGGACGTAGAAGAATCCTCACAAACATGTAGGACTCGCAATAGGCACACCTGTCTCTTATTAGTCCTGTACGAAATCTGCAGGAAATGAAAAAGTAGCTCTCGTAATCATTTCACCAGTAAAACAGATAAGATGCCAATTATTTCACATATTTTGTATGTATTGGACGTTTCTTACTTTCTTTCTTCATTTTACTCATACATATAATCACGCCTTTGTCCCCGGAGGGTTAGGCAGAGGTGAATTAACACCCACATTTCACCAATAATTGTATTCGGTCCCACGTAATAGGGGGTGAGCCTATGGCCGTATTCCGGGCACTATTGTTGACTCGAGCCATGTATCTGAGGCTGAGTCTGGGTTGTATATATCTGTCTGATGTTAAACAGCCCTATCCCTTTGTCGCCTTGTACGACACCACATGGGAAGAGATGGGGTGGCTCAAATTCTACTCTGCCGGGTACCACGCGGTATATCATTTTACTCTTAAGCAACAAAATGTACAACGTTTAAACATATGAAAACATCGCCCCTGTGATATCAGTAAACTTGCAAGATAAGGAAGGTTTCCAGTCAACATTAGTATCGCAGAACAATCAATATTATATTTGAACTCCGCTAGATAGTAGTAAAATCAATAACATCGTCGAGCTGTGTTGCCACGCTCAAAAGTTCAACGTTCCGTTTTTCAGTAAAGGTGGAATTTTTATACTCGTCGGCTGCATTACTACTGGTACAGGTGTAGGCCAGTAAACAAGTACATGTGCATATACATATCGTTTATATAGTAGCGTATTTTCTTCTGATGATACTTAAATAAGAGTCATAAGCCCTATTGAACTACGCCACAGGGCACACGTTAGGTACTCAAATATTTCTGTGGCGTGTTAACATTTCTGCAGCAGTAAAATATGGTTGGTTTTCAGCATCTCTATTTGGCTAATGTTTTCTTCCTTCGAGCATAATTTTTGGTTACTTTTTAATTATTTTTTTTAATTTAGGTTGGTTGGTCAGTACCTCAACACGAAAATCTATCTATCACCTGGGTGGGGTCCCATGCACCCAGGGCGATGATTATATAAGTTAGAATATGTGCAGTCAAATTACCCCCTGGATGAATGGACCGATTGTGTCTATATGTATCTTGTTATATTTATTGTTACTATATAATAATACTTTTAAAATCCGTACAAATACAGACAAATATATAATGGCTATGCAGACGCGAAGCTTAAAAATTTTGAAATACAAACACGACTAGTAGCGCCATCTGTTACGCAGTAGCGGAATTAGTTGCTACACTCCTTTGGTTGACTCCGGCGGATTTTATATGAGTATTAAATATTCGAAAGGTCTTATGGAATGGCGTGGTTTAATTGTATCAGTAAATATGACAAGGCTTCATCCCAAGCGCCATGCAAATATTATGCCGTAACTGTCGGACCGGTTCTGAAGGCATGAATTCATTTTAGTCTACTGCATGCCGTTAACATTTTCAAGTTTATTAATGAAATTTCAAAGTAACTTACTATTTTATGGATTTTCTTGGCAGTAACAAGTACGTTTATAAGATTAAGACAAAAAAAATATGTATTAATTAGCATTTACCAAATTCTACAAATCTAATATAATTAAAAATAATTCTACCAAATATCAAATAAAATAGACTTAATATCAACTCCACTCAGAGTAAGACGAATACATGAAATAATTCACCATATATTAAAAATGGTACTGCCAGGAGTCGATAGATGGCGTTGATTTAACTTACATACAAAATGTACGTAAAATAATTCTTATCTAAGCTTTTGGCAGTAATTACTTGTTCGTGGCATATTAAACATGGACATAGGTACTTTCACTATCCTGTATACACAATACTTAATTAATTTTACCTTTTATTATAATACCATCCGTTCCATTTTTCCTCTTTCGTATTATACGACTGGGTGTAATACAAAAGAGGAAAAAAGGACGGATGGTTTGGTCTATTTAGGAACCATTACCATCCGAAGGCTGCCTGTAAGATATTGATTTTAGCGATAAGGCCGCTAATGTGTACATATATTAAATTGTAGTGATTGCCTCGATTATGAATATTTTTGATTGACAGGTATAAAATATATAATAAAACTTATTTTTATTTATCCTCTTAGCGTTAATACCAGTCGCGTCCGAAGTTTTCACCTCTGATTCTGGGTCCGCTTTACCATTGTAACTGCAGATTTGGCTAATCTTCGATATTTTTCGTGAAGCGACTACCATGTTTTTATTTTATCTAGGACACGCCAACTTGACTTCACCTCGCCTGATGGTAAGCTAAAGGCAAATTCTCAGGAAAGAGGGTCACCATTACTAAGTAATGTTACAATGGTGGCACTCAGCTTGGCAGCCTCATCAGATGCTTTATCACGCCCCGCTTAAAGGACCCGGGACTGTACGAAGAAGGAAACACATGTGTTGGTAATGAATTCCAGGTCTTGGTGGTGCTCCACCCCACAACTTCCACAACTCTTCACAACCCAAAGGCGATACCAAAGCATTGTAACTGGACTTATTGTTGGACATTTTAAGGCTTCAACTAACCGTAACGACTGCCAAAGACGTTGGTATGGCAACCGGGACCAAAGGCTTAAGGTGCTCTCCGAGGCACGAGCACTCGTATATTCATACATAAAAATATTTGCACTGAGCGGGGATTGGACCCGTGCTTCCTGCATAACGGTGACGTTCACTACCGCCACCCCACGGTTGGGGACTCTGTAGTCCTCACACCCGAGAAGAGGGCCAGATCGTGAGAGATGGCCCTGGGTCGGCCGGGGTGCGAGGGATATGCCTGTCAACCTCACCTTCGGCAACCAAAGCGACCCACAGGCGGCGTGCGTTTTAGTCGGTTCGAGTCCGACATAACCTTCTCCGCCGGCCCCGGTGGGAAGGTATCCGTGGGGATATTGCGCACGTAAAAAAAAAATAAAAACCGCCACCCCACGAAGGAGGCTGTCAACCTTCTTTTACTATATTCTCTAAAACGTAGGCACGATACGGCGATTTACTGCGTATTCAATTCTAGGTAAATATGAAACAGTAATCAATTCAATTATTTTACTAAACCTATATGACTTGTTTCTGCACACACATCCATACACAAACAAAACAGCTTCGGTTTGCATGATGCAACTTGCACAGAGCAGCAATACGAGACGTGTCTCATGTTGCTTACTCAGAGCATCGTATTTACGTGCGGGTACAAACTCTGCATGTCATTTGCTGGAAGATTGCACTTGCCACCGGGGAACTTTGAAAATGTATTTATTTATACCTTGTATAAAAGTTGGATTTCCTCTGACATTCGTATGTTCGTCTAATTTGACAAAAGGTATGCAGTTTGTATGAAAATTTAAAATAATTTGTTTCATTGAGTTCATTGTCTTCGGTTTCGGTAACTTAGTAGCTAAGGAGAGGTCTTACAATCGAGAAGTTTCCGGGTTCAAATAATGGTCATTACCACTACTAGCAATTTAGCTTAGCTGGAGGTATTAACAGTTGCATCAGAGATCATCACTCAGAGCATATGGGCGTTAATACAAGGGGTAATTTAAACTATAAATATTGTACTTTTAATCCGCATCGTGCTTGGCATTTTTCCTTTTAGGTTCATAAAAAAAAACATATGACAGAAGAAACAAAGACATAAGAAAGTGCCTTCTCCTATACTATTTATATTTGGGTGTATACGGAAGAGGTCAGTCTTCCCTGCTGATTAACGGTATTTCGGGAGTTGGGGCTAAATCATAAAAACGAGTAGAGGGAGAGCGTGCCCCGGGCAGCAAACTCTTTGGAAGCAACTGAGAATTACGATATGAACATGACGCTATCATTATTAGTAATTTCGTTTTATGTAAATTACAAGTGCGACTAACGCTCGGATGAAGAAGACACAACATAATGAATTAATACAATATACGTGTTAACAATGTTGTCCCAAGAGTCAATAAAATTTGAAATAAGAAAAATGTCACGTCGTTTTCAAAAAGAACGCGTTCAAGAGATGCGCACGCGTCTATGCGGTGACGTCACCGCGGAAGCGAAGGACGTGCCGCCGCGCATAGGTGAGTAACCTTACTATATTGTCATGTGGGCAGGAGCAGAACGTTTGCTTACACCTCCTGTTGCTATATTCGACACGTGTATGGATATTGGCATGCACTGGACGTGAGAGGTCTGAAGAGCTTATGTGATAATACTTATAAGATATTGAGGTAAAAAACAATAGCCGCGTGGTTCCCAGCAGAGTAGAATTTGGGCCACCCCATCTCTTCCCGTGCGGTGTCGTTCAAGGCGACTAAGGGATAGGGCTGTTTAACATCCCACAGATATATACAGCCCAGACTCAGCCTCAGATGCATCGGAAGCAGATCGGAAGACGGCAATAGACTCACCTCCTATAACGTGGGACCGAATTCAATGATTGGTGAAGTGTAGGTGTTAATTCACCTCTGTCTAACCCTCCGGGGATAAAGGCGTGATTATATGTATGTATGTAAAAAACAAGATCTGAAACAACAAAACAAAAGAAACCTTTTTTGTGTCTTATCGTTGGGATTTATAGTCGAAATTATGACAAAATTATATTCCCGCAGATATTTGTTCAAAAATATCCAGATTTTCGACAACAAACGGAGCCTATGCAGACATTTCTAATGTGGTGTTCACATTTTTTATAGTACTGGCTAAGGGTGTTACACTGTTACCACACCAATACATCAATCGTCGACCGGTGCTAATTTCACCGATTTTAATTTCATCATTTTGCAACCGATGCCTGTCAATGACCGATTCCATTCATGTACATATCTATTATATGTGGATAAACATGTCTTTTAATAGTGTTCATAAAAATATATATAGAAAAAGCGTATGTACTTCTTCAATGTTTTCCAATTTTGCTAACGGTGTAGAAAATATCAGACGCAACACGTCTACACAATAATTACAGTGCTGATATAAATAGATACTACATTGAGGATTCACTGCGAGCATGAGTAACGTGTTACATTTGCTGGCTGCCGCACAAATATAAGAAGCTCATAGCATTTATGAGCGCTTTTAATAAATTGTAAATAAATTTTACATCTCCAAATAGAAGACGTGAAGACAATCTCGGTGGGCTTTTGAACAGTTTTCGGAGTGTTGTAAGTTGAACACCTTTAGAGTTTCACCCCCCCTTTTTTTACGTGCGCAAAATCCCCACGGATACCTTTCCACCGGAGCCGGTGAGAGAGGTTATGTCGGACTCGAACCGACTAAAACGCACGCCGCCTGTGGGTCGTTTTAGTAGCCGAGGGTGAAGTTGACAGGCATATCCCTCGCACCTCTTCTCGAGTTTCACCCCCTAAAGAGGCCCGGCAGGTATGGCATGATCAGACTTTTGTAACTCACGTAGACGGTTGCAGTTGCAGCAAAACGTAGTTGCAAATGCGATGTCACAGAAATTTAGGTTGCTGCAAATGTGGTTTACTCCGACTATCATAGCTCATTCATCTCCATGATACATTTCGGAGGAGGTAGGACACGACGGTATGCCCGTCCGAATTTTCCGAGTTTGTGTTGTGTGTTTACATGGGTGAGCATTTAACTATAATATGGTAGTCAATTGTCAAGTCAAATCAGCTTGTTTTAATTATACCGAATTGAGCAGTCCTACTGGGGAAGTACCTCCACCCTACAGAATACCACGGCTATAATAACCTCGTGTTGTGTTCCCGGTGGTGAGTAGGGTAGCCAGAGCTCACTGGAGAGTTTTTGTGCTGTCAGTGGGAAGACCAAAGACTTGTCCTGATTTTGTGTTCTGCTCTGAAGGCACATAAAATCTCTGTTCTTACAGGGTCGGCAGCATGGATGTGACTCCACTGCACTGGTGTTACATACATTCATAGGCCACAGTAACCACTTTCCATCATGTGGGCTGTGTGCTTTTCTGCTACCTAAGTTGTATAAAAAAAATACAGCTTCTTTAAGAACCTTACTATTGTAATAAATAAGTTACAACAAAATTGGTAAACAAATTGTTATCACACCGTTCGGCATCAACAGGTATAGGTATGCAAACAAGCGTCGAGAATCGATCAAAGTGCCAACAAGCGTCCGGAGGATCATGACATTGGTTGGCTCGGCATTGATGACACCACGACTTTGCTGAGCAACTGGCAACTTGCCACACAACGGCGGTACAGTCGTAAAGCGGTTTTTATCACCGGTCGCGGAACGACAGTGGTACGGCGGAACAACGCGGGAGCCGGTGACTTGATATGGATGTCAAAATGTACAAGGAATACAATACTAGAGGGAGTTCTAACTCTCGTTTAGTATAACATAGTAAAAGCTGCCAACCTCTAATATGTCATCCATTATACATAAGAGTTGATTTATCATTTTCAAACATGTCATGTAAGGATTTTTTTTATATACTAACTACTAACTAAGGTGGCAGACAAGGACACGGCCCACCTGATGGAAAGTGGTTACCGTGACTTATGAATGTGTGTAACACCAGGGGAGTCACACACGCACCTACCGTCGACCCTGTAAGAACACAGATTTCTATTTCTGTGCCGTCAGTACAGAACACCGAAAATCAGAACAAGCCTTTGGTCTTCCCACTGACAGCACAAAAACTCTGCAGTGAGCTCTGGCTATAACATAAATCTTAATATATATATTTCTTGTGTGCGTGTGTATGTGACTGAACTCCTCCTAAACGACTGGACCGATTTTGATGAAATTTTTTGTGTGTGTTCGTGGAGATTCGAGAATGGTTTAGATTTACAATTTGGTCTACTGGAAAATGTTTTTTCAATTAATTTCTTATTTATAAGGAGTCATTAAAAAAAGTATGAAATTAAAGACGTGTGTACAGGACAACGTCTGTCGGGTCCGCTAGTTACTTTATAAATTTCAATGTTAGTTCCCACATCCCTTTCCGTGAGTGTCGTAGAACGACTAAAGGATAGGACTGTTCAGTAAACATACAGCCCATGACAAAGTGCCAGCTTTACGGCAATGGGCTCGTCCCCTATTACGTGGGACCGAAAATCATAGTTGATGAAATGTGGATGTTAATACACCTCTGTCTTTTTTGCGGATTTATAGGCGTTAATAGATAGAAGAAAAAGAAGAAGATAGCGATAGCTCTAACAGAGAACTCTCCAAAATTAATGAACGACACGAAATGAGTTCTTCATCGCATTTTCATGGCAGACTCGACCTTGAATTTATATACTATCGATTGCATGAACTACTATTTACTTACATTCAAATACATCAATCAAGTTCACCTGAAATGTCAAACATAAATCTGAAATAAAACATTTAACATAATGGGCAAGAAAACAGTTCACAAAGCGCCCATCGTCGTCACTTTCATAAGCTTATCAACCGCCTTCTAAAGGTTGTCGAATGAGTGGAAGGAAGTTTTGAAAGCGACAGAGGCTTTCAGAATATTATGAGCTTAATGTACGCTCCAGCTCTAAAAATTCGGCTCCATTTCTTGAACGAAAATGCATTCGAGCATCGCTATAGTGCCATTACTGTTCCGAATTTTGCTTGAAAGCTCGGTTTTATAGCTTTAGTGACAAATACCTGCTCACAAGCACGGCAACCACTTACGTTTCGTGTGACGTATTTTCAAATTAACTCAAACAGCTGCGGTTTGAAAGTTTTATTACAATTTGTTACAAACGTTGAACATTTTCACAGTTAGACGACCGCATCTAATCATACCTTGAATATTCATAAAATAAAACCTAAACGATGTCTACGGTTTTCAATTATTATCGGTGGGGTGGCGGGCGGCTGGGTGGTAGGTTGGCGGGGCGGTAGTGACCTCCACAATAAGACCTGTTTGACATTTGAAGCACCAGTTCTAGTAGCTCGATACTGTAGTCTCCACTGTACTGAGACTGAACGGCAAAGTCAAATCTCAAAACCGACAGGAATGGTGAGGCCCTGTGGACGCCTCTGCCGCATCTAGGGGACGTTGATGCCCTGTCCCGTATTAAAAATTTCCCAAATTCTTAGTTAACGATCCGAATCCGGTTAGCTGTAATGCCAAACAGCGTGCGACCGATAAACGCAATAACGTATTACATAAATTGTGTCGTTGCAATGGGTTTACTTATAAGTAATTATTATTATGCTCTAGAAATTAGTAGAGATTACGGGGAGTTGCGAAAACGACGTCACACCGTCGCGTCGTGCTACTCGAGGTGTTACAATACCTCGAGTAGCGAACTCGACGCTTAGTAAACATGAATGAAAAGCGAACACATGATAGTCTTTTCAGAACTGTCACTAGTTAGGTGGTGACGTCATCATCACAGTAGGGATAAAAAGTGTTACCTAGACCCAAACCACACCTCGGAAGCTCTCGAAAAAATGTATGAAACAATTTGGTTTGTAATTACACATACACGGTAGTGTTGATGTGTGAGTGAATTCTAAATGTCATGGTTCGAATTATTTAAAATTTTAAGTAACATTTGAGCGAGATAGTACGATTTTTGGAGCGAGATAAATCGTCATGGCTTACGTCACATCAGACGGTAGTGCCAATCCTGTTAGTACAAACGTAATTCCATCTCAGTCTTCAATTTGGAAGAAAACTAGATGGGGATACATTTTAGTCCCTTGAAACTCGGCACCAATAACAAAATAATACTAATAAAAACCGACTTTGATATCTTTATAGAGTAGTTAAAACCGATTGTGTTTATGAAAGAGTAACTATTGCTCGTGGTTTCAGCTGCATGAAATTCTGATCGGACTGATCTCATAATAGGTATATCTATTTTATTGATTAACACATATCCTATGTGCTGTACCATATTATCCTGAGTGACATCGAGTATTACACGCAGTGACAACATGGGAAAAGATTACAAATTGGTGAACATAGAAGAGAGAAATGGCACAAAAGTTGGCCAACTGGACTGTATCGCATTTTCACGAAAGCCCGTAGTTACGAAACGGTTTATCACTATGTCCGTATCTTACGCTTTCACGCCTAAACCGCTGCACCGAATTTATGCAATTAGGTATTTTTATTTATTTAACCATAATAATGATACATGTGTACACAGTGAATGAGAATGTTGCTGCAAACTAGGCTTGTTGCGTTGTGCAATTTTGGTGAATCTAAGCAAATCTCGCAAACACAATTGTTTTATATCTTAAAAACAATATACATGATAATGAGAGAGAGTATACGCAGTTGTGGCAAAAATACGTTACGTATTTAAAATAAAAATAGTAAAAAGAGAAAACTTACACCTATTTTAAAGTCCAAATGTAATTATTGCACACCAAAAATAAACTTGGAGTAAGTAAAAGGTTGAACTTATATTATCGCTGCAGCTGATTCTTAACCTTATAACATATAGAATAGGATAGAAAAATTAGATGAAAGACTTTATTAGTGACGAGTGCTAATCCCGGTACTATCCAAGCGTAGCGAAAGTGTATGTTTCTGTGGTTTGGAAGATGAAGACCTACACCATGTGCTGTGGGTCTGCCCCCTGTATGATGACATCTGCGACAACATGATGGGAGGTGTGGTAAGATCGGAGGCTGGGCCTATTTATTACTCGGACCTTGTAGGTACACCCCAAAACTTCGGACGGCTGCGGAGCTTTGCGCGCGTTTGGCACGAGAGGCGCTAAGCTCGTGAGGTCTCTCACGGCGACGAAGCCTGTTAGTGTGGCTGCCCCAGAAAGGGGAGAGAGCGAAAATGGTGGGGCACATAAAATAATTTGTGTGGAGTCAAGAAATGCGCGCCTGAAAGAGAGCAGACGCCAGTAGGGTGCGCATCTCCCAAGATTCGGCCCGTTATAACCAAGATGGTTGGTAGGGCCATGGGAAGGAGGTGGGAATAGGTACTATCCAAGCATGCGTTGTGGAGTCAGGAAGTCACTCTCTTACTCCTCTTTTAAATTTTAATTTCTAAAGGAACGTCTGGCGTCTGATTTTCCCGAGAGGCAAGCGTGCGCCGTAGTCTCGTCCGTCAATTCCGTCCGTTGATTTAGGTATTATAGGTCCACATGTTTGGATCTCGCTTATAGTTTTGGCACAATTCAATTAAAACTTTGATAACAAAATATTTCACTGTCCAAGTACCATATGAGGGCTTCATAGTCCCTGAACGAGAATAGATCACAATTCTGTAAGAACAAACAACTAATATTTCTAACATTGTCCTTTATACCGTCAAGGGAATTTGAAAGCTATGTATAGCCAAGTGATAGGTTGATCTAATGAAATGTGGTACAATTTTATGAAATCCGGAGTAATATAGAAATAAACAGCTTTTATCTAAATGTACTTCGTTCGTATTACTCGTTATTTCAAGTGTTCCCGAACTTAGAATATTTTAACAAATTAAATTAGCGGATTGTGTGCACATAGTGTCACTGATACATTTAGTAAGGAAGCCTTGGGACAACTTTACAGTTCAATATATGAGATAACTACGACCTCAGTCCATAGCACGTGACCATGGCAGACATCGGCAACAGTGGAAATAATTACACATAATTCGAGATAGAATCCGTTAGAATTGTTTTATTTCCATTTCTTAATGTTAATTACATAATTACTACACAGGTAACATAAAATTTTATAACAAGGTCAAAATCAGAAGTTTTATAGGTAATAATGTTAAGCAATAATGAATCGTAAGCATTCAAACTGCACCATTAAACAATGTTAAACACTTTGTACGAGTATAAGTTATCGTCACATCACACAGCTGACCTAAATTCAGTCTTTGCTACTTTAGTGCAGACAGTCGACGGTGACGTGTTGTTGGGAATCAAAATTTCCCTCTCTTACGAAGAGGCGCGCACGGAGATATATTTATGGACCTTTAAAAAAATATTTTATCCCTATAAAATTCACTTTGTTCAGGCAAAGAATCTGTTCAACAGAAACCCTGCCGAGCAAATCTGCTTAGGTACATACCTACATCCTTTGAGTGCTCGCTTACACCCACACAAATGTCAATGGTGTGTCGTATCGATCGCTGCAAAATTGGCAATAGGTTTATTAAAAGATTCATTCCAGCAGTTGCTCTTTTCGCTGAATTATTGAGGCGAAATATTGTCTACCGTCTACTGAAAACGTCACAAATTTTCCAATCTTACATTTAGAAGAGATAAGTTCCTGGCTAGACACTTATACCACTTAGATGGCAGAAAAGAGCGAGCTTGTCTGCAACGAAGCGGGATAAAAACCTGATGGAAAGTGGTTAAATTATGACAAGCTTCTAAGTATTTCTTAAAGAAATCCATATTGTAAGTAAGTTGGAAAAACAATTTAGCTTGAGCGTGCACGGAATAAGTGCCTTTCATACCTCGCTATGTGCACCGTTTCTGATTGCAACATGCGAAGATGAATTAACCGCCTGGGGTATCTGTGAGCTTCGACCAAAGTAAATGTGTGAATGTTTGTAAGGTACTGATTTATAGCGAAGTAAAACTTGCTAAATGAAGCCCTAATTCCAATATTTTGCCCCTTCCCTTGACGTACGATGTTATAGATGACATCTTATGAATTTTATCTTAGAGTATTACCTAAATCAGCTGTGACTGTACCATCATTACATTAACATACACTCGTCCAACAAAATATTACTCTCTTCAAGTTAAACAGAATTGAATACGTATTAATCAAACAAAACAGTTAATTGTACAAATGTTTCACTGAATATAATCGTGTTCACGTAATAGGAGCGTACTCGCTAACTTGATTGCAACAATTTCATAACACAAATGTATCATTCAGGGTATTTGCGCGTCCTACGTCATCACTCATCAGACAAAAGCCTACCCACAATCGCCATCTCGCGCCTCGCGAACTTGACCGCCGGATGAGTCACCGTACCAGTTTTACGCAATCGAATCGATGTGCCTAATGCCATCGCATTAAGATTTTATGTGTGAGTTTCCAATGTCGTTTGGAGACGCACAATACAACGTTCAAATCTGTGGACTAGTTAGTCAATATCTTCATGTTCGTTGTGCTACCATTGGACGAGATTTAACTCTTGAATCTAATACAACTTAATGATAATACCCAATGACTAATAAATATTTTATTTCCTTACCCGATAAAAGTTCGGAGCACTATTTGCATAAGTAACGAGTTAGTCTTCTTCCTCGTCTAGATCTTATCGTTTATGGAATACTAACAAACTAAATAAAATGGGACGTATTTAATGTTAGTAGTAGTCATTTTAGGTTATACATTCTTAAAACAACCTAAGACTATACAGATTGATTTGCGATCTGCGCAAACGAATATTTAACTGTTCATCATCATCATATTCACGTTAGTCCTGTTCACATCCGAGGCCTTCGTCTCGAAATCTGGGATCGGATTGCCGACATTGTAATGTATCAGATTTTGAAGGTCCTCAATTCGAAAATCTGGAATATGGAACGTGATAATCCAGAACTCCTGAAGGCGTTCAACAGCACATTAACTTAACATAACATAAACTCACGCCTATATCCACATTATCTAACTCAAAACAAAATTAGTAATGGATTCTATTAAGATCTTAATGAAAATATATTGACGTTATGACCATTTTCTTCAAAACTGACCTCCACCACACAGACAGTATTTTTAGGTTTGGCTATTTCGCGTCTCCGCTAGGTCTAGGCTATTGTGAAGATCACGAGTCAAACCGGAGTCTCCTTTGCTTGAGAATTAAAAGTCTGTTTTACATTGTGATGAGGTAAACCACTATTTTAGCGTAGTGAATGATAACAAGTTTATTTTTATCCTTGTTCATGAATAAAGCACTGAGACTGAGATCATGAAATGGGTAATAGTGGATGATATTAGTGCCAAGTATTTACTCACTATGGAGTAATTTAAGGATCCGGGAGATAGATAGATAGATAATTTTTATTGCACACCAATATTACAAAAGATTTACAGACATAATTAAAGTTACAGTTAAAAGCACAATGGGCGGCCTTATCACTAAAAGTGATTTCTTCCAGGCAACCTTAGGATGGACAGAAATTAAAGTATATAAGTGAGTGTTGGTGTAATTTGTCAACATTTTTTAAAATAGTGTGTTACATGAATAATTACATAGTATACAAATGTGAAATATAGATTAATAAATAATATGTGAATATGAGAAGATTTCAACAACAACAAATAAAAATATAAGAGCAAAAAATACGCATTGGTAAACCGAATCCTACAATTGAAGTTCACGCCGTCGTCACCGCGTCGGCAAATGAACAGGTGCTATCATTTATATTTTACTTAAAAGTAGGTACTAAAGCATAAGAGAACGATGTGGAGTGATAGAAGATGTAGTGATGAGAATTGAGAGAGGATTGTTGAGATGGTTCGGTCATGTTGAGAGAATGAATGAAAAAAGACTAACGAAACAGGTGTATGATTGAGTGTGGATGGTACCGTCGGAAGGGGAAGACCTAGGCGCACATACCTGGACCAAATAGGGGAAGTTTAAGAAAAGGGGCAGGTCAGGAGTACTCTAAACCGACGAGCATGCATGAAGAATGTAATGAGAGTGAATGAAGCGAGAGTAGAATGTTAGGATCGTAGCAAATGGAGATCCGTGATCTCTGCCTACCCCTATAGGACACAGGCGTGATTTTATGTATGTATGTATTTATTACTAAAGCATCATTAGGTCCATTCTCCACAACATCCAATGCCCTACCCTCTTAGCGTTGTAGAAGCATGGTAACCAAGGTGTCATGACGCGGACGTGTGCACTCCTAACGTATCATAAGATTGTACTTGTGTGAATCAATTGAATCGTAAACAAACGAATAAAGAAGTTAGGGGTCAACGCCTGAAAGATACTCGTATTCTTACATATTACTATAGTATTAGCGAGTAGGGATATTGATACATAGATAAATCAACAGGCTCGACCCAGATATCGACCCTGGCCCTCACACACAGAAGTCACACTGCTGCAGATATACCACTGATGAAGCCAAAGCATCAATAAATCTCTCATAACAAACATTTACGAGTAAATAGCATAATGTTTATATCTAATAATTACAAGCCTATGACGTCGTAAAACACATTGTAATGTATCACCAACATAACAGTGTACCAATGGGGTATATTAATGTCAATCGTTTATTACCGTTTGAATACAACCGTACAGTTCCCGCCTTTGATTTGGCACGTGTAGGGAAGGTAGATGATTGATAAATTGTACGGGTTACTATAATCCGACCAAGATCGACTTGTGTCGGACTTGTAACGCCTTCTCATCACCGGACTTACTCATCAATCAAATCAATCAATCAAATCAACTAGCCCATCACAGTCCACTGCTGGACTAGGCCTCTCCCAATGTTGGGAGGCTTTGGTCTACTGTTTCCACGCTGGCCAGACGGGTTGGTACAGGGTTTTATTTCGAGTTTTCCTTCTCTCGCAGTGATATGGTTTGCGTATGTTTCCATTAGTCGCCTCTTACGACACCCTTCGGATGAGATGGGGTGGTGATACTTGTATTCTTTCTCCGTCACCACACGGAAAACTTACTTACTCATCACAAAGTGCCAAAAGCCAAGCCGAGTACAATACATAAATTACTCATTGTTTTAATGCTTACAAACATGAAACTCTGTATTGTAGTTAGTAAAAATTAATGTATTATTACCGATTGAACTGATTATTATTTATCAATGGTGATACAGTACATATTTATACTATACATCTATATATTTAAAAATCAATTGCTGTTCGGTAGTCTCGCTAAAATTCGAGAACAGCTGAACGGATTTATCTTATATTGGTCTTGAAATATTCGCGGAGGTCTAGAGAAGGTTAAAAAGGTGAGAAAAATTCGAATAATTGCCGGGAACCGACATCCACCCTGGCGGAGCCGCGGGCAAATGCCAGTATTTATTATAAAGATGATGGTACAATTTTCAAAAATTAATATTATTTTAGCTATACACTGTATGACGTATGGTCATAGTTTCATTCCACTTTCTTGGCCGTAACACAAGTTTTTTAACAATTCCTGGAAGAGTTGCAGATATATTAAGTAACGCAGTTGAATCCCAGATTCTTTCATGGAGTTCCAGAGGGAAGGGGATGAAGCATATACCAAAACAAGATAACAACCGTAAACGTACCGATACAAAAAGTACTTGCTGCTTCCCGCCACACAGAAACCTATTCCCAGGTTAAAAAGTAGCCCACGTGCTATTCCGAAATACAATTAATCTCTGTGCTTTTTTTATCTTGAGAAGCTTTATCAAGTTCAATTAATTCCGGTCCTATATTGTGTACACAGCCTTCATACAAAAGATGGAATGCTGCACTATCTGGCTTCGGTTAAGCTACAAGCGGCAATTACAGCGATTGGACAATAAGTTATTTAGTCAGCACATGGGAGCTTGTTTTGTACACGCCGTTAAAGGTTGGTAAATGACTCAATTACGACGAAAATTATCACAAGCTATTAAATGTTGTATTGTGTGCTGGTTGCGGGAGTGACAAGATAACTGGACACAATATATTCTAGCCTGCATCTGCGAAGGGTTAGAGGTTACAACACAACGCCCACATGTTTGTAGTCCCTAGTTTTAGGAGATCTACTGCCATCAATTGGATACTTTTCCTTTTTATTTTAGTAAGTAGAGTCGTGTATTGCCGGAACAGATTATACTACTGGGTGGCGCAAAAGTACTGGCACTAAAGAAAATACCTTTATTTTTTTTATATGACATTTTCTGTCATTCTGTTGTTGAAAATTGTGTAGTGAACAAATGTAAAATACACTGAAAATAAACATGGACCGTTTTACTCCCCAAGAACGTGGAATAATTGTGTCAATGTTCTTACGGAATAATTCATCAGTGATAAGAACACAACGTGAATTTCGTCGACGATTTCCCCACCGTCCGGCACCGATTGGTCGCACAATTCGACGCTTTGCCACACGCCTTGAAGCAACTGGCTCAACATTGGATAGACCTAAGTCTGGGAGACCAAGAACAGGCCGTTCAGCTGAAAATATCGATGCTGTGCGCGAAGATGTGGAAGAGTGTCCAGAAACATCAACGAGGCGACGTGCCACGCAATTGGGCATTTCCAGACGGACCCTGCAGCGTATTTTGGTGAAAGACTTAAAGATGTTCCCGTATAAAACTCAAATGACTCATCAGCTGCTGCCTGCTGACCACCGAGCTCGTCTAGATTACTGCCAGCGCGTCATAAACCTCAACCTTGAAGAGGATGATTTTCCTTCAAAATTGGTTATGAGTGACGAAGCGCATTTCCATCTCTCAGGGCATGTCAATAAGCAGAATACTCGGTTCTGGGGCACTGATAATCCGCGCATTATTCAAGAAACACCTCTACACCCACTAAAAGTTACTGTATGGTGTGGCATCTGTGTTGACAGAGTGATCGGACCCTATTTTTTCGAAGACGCTGGAGGCAATGCGATAACTGTCACTGGAGAACGCTACAGAACCATGTTACGTGAGTTTTTGATACCCAGTTTGGACGAATTGGGGCTGGAGCACATCTGGTTTCAACAAGACGGCGCTACGGCACACACAGCGCGCGACACTATGGACTTAGTGAGGGACGCTTTTCCAGGCCGAGTTATCTCTCGTTTTGGCGATTTGCCTTGGCCTGCAAGATCACCCGAGCTCTAAAAGAAAACATTCGTCAAGAAATAACGAACATATCGCAGGAAGTGTTACGGCAAGTTATGCAAAATGTCATAAATAGGGCTCAAATGTGTATCAACTCTGGAGGTCACCATTTAAAAGACATCATCTTTAAATCCTAATGGTACGAAATTTAATGGTACAAATATACATTTAAAAAAACCTAAATCTAGTTTTCTAATTTAGAAAAAATGTTATAGCCGAACCAAATAGGGTCTTTACTTTTGCGCCACCCAGTATTCAAATTCAAATTACTAATACTTTATCCATGAAAACGTGAGAGAATATTTGAAACTGTTTTCTTCATTTTGTGTGTATTCAGAAAGGGATTTATGACAGCTTCAATAAAGACTGTCAGTTGCCTTTGAGGGGCGGAATGGAAATTTGCATAATTTAATTAAGTATACATGGCAGCTAGTACGAGAGATTTGGCTTTGAGACGGGTCGGGCACAGGTGTTCTTTGATATGTACCTATACATTGTTTTATTACGGAAATTAAAAGCGTGACCGTTCACGGAGTTTTTCCTCCGTGCTGACTTGCATCCAGAGCCGTCCTGGGGCGACTAATCTATACTTATATTATAAAGCTGAACAGTTTGTTTGTTTGAACGCACTAATCTCTGGAACTACTGGTTCGAATTGAAAAATTGTGTTGAATAGTCCGTTTATCGACGAAAGTTTTAGACTATTTATCATCACGCTACTACTTCAGGAAGCGGAGCGATGATTATAAATGTTAACAAGACTAGCAGATTCCCATATATTATTTGAAAACAAAACCGCGGTAGCCTAGTGGTATGGGTAATGCTGCTGAGACGAGGCCTCGGGCTCGATCCCAGGTTTTACCATGGCACACACCAATGACTTTTCGATGCTTTTCGAAGTTATGTGTGTATTTGTCGCTGGTTTATATGTGCCCGGTTAATGGCAATGGGCTCGCCACCAATTGAGACCTAAACATAAACTGGCGAAATGTGGGTGCTAGCACCTCTGCCTAGTTTATGTTAGAAATAATAGGCCCGTGGCATCTTTTGATACCTCATTTCATCATGGCGAAGCTGGTGCGGTTCAGCTAATTAAGAAATATAAGTCACCCATTCAAATCTCCGTGATTGTAGTAACATTTTATAACAGCAAAATCTCCACCATTATAAAACTGAGCATATTTTATAGCGCGGTTCAAATGCAGACTATTAATTGCAGAAAGTTAAAATGGCACCTTTGACAGGAGCTTAACAAATCTAAAATTATTTGTGATTAAAGCCGCAGAGCAGCTCTCAGTAACTTCAAAATACTGCTAAAACGCCAAATACGATTTCAGCTTAATAAATAAATTGGGCCAAAGGAGTTTAATATTCATAAGGTACCTCTTACAAGACGTTCTATTTCAGTTATTTGACTAAATATTCATTTTTTTCTAAAGTCTCGCTTAAAAAATGATAATCAGTTTTGCATTATGTATTACTTTTAGAAAGCATTACACAGGTTCGACTTAAAAACGCGTATGACGAGACAACTAATAAGGTCGACAGCGGTATGCTCTAGGCGCACCTTTAGTAACACGAGAGCCGATAATACTAATTCAGTGTGATCAGATTCCTGGATGGTACTTGTACTCATTATACTCATTAGACGCGTCTTAAATTGAAAATCACGAAATGGCTATGCTGCTAGGTTAAAAACTTGAAGGTGATATCAAAACCAAAAATACTTACCAAATTACGCTTTTTCCTGGAAATAGAGGAGGTTCGTTTGTTTTGGTTCCTTAGAATTCGAAATTCAAAGAGGAAAACCTGCGCGACAACGTTGTCTGTAAATCGGCAGGGATGACGGGTTTGCTATATAGCAGGAGTTGGGCAAATTATAATTGCAATAAAAAAATCCCGTATTGCTGTCTAAAAGATAGAAACAAGTTTGACAACAGGCTGTACCCTATTATCAATCACAAACCGAAACAAAACATAAGCAATACCGCCAGCTGTCAAACGGGCTTCGATCTTTTAGACAGCTGTCGGGTTAATTGCAAGTTTAATTGCAATTAAAATATGCCCAACACTGCTAGATAGCAGGTGACGTAGTTTTAGCCCAGAAAAGCCCTGAAAATGTCAATAGATCTCCGTACATTCTAATTTGTTATATTTATATATATATTGAAGGTATTGTTTAGATGTAGCTATATTAGTAGCTTGATTTTTTGAGAGAGCATCGCGGGCTTTGATGCTATTCCTTTCAATTGCCATTTTTTTTTTTCGATTAACTTCTGCTCTATTGCGACTGAGACCTAGCAAGTGTGTATTTAAAAGGTGACTCACCAATTACCTTCAGCCCGTCAACCTTCATCGACAACAGCCAAAAATAACCCTTTACATATTGCGACACTTCATTTTTCGCAACCTCATTTTTTGCTCACGTCCCTGCTGACATCACGATTGTAGTACTACGAACGGTTGTAAAAGATCTGTTACGAAAATTTTTTGCGACCATTACCGCAACCGACTGTGTTTTTTTTATTATTGGGCTTTGTAACGAGCTCTTAAAGTGTTCGGAAGTCTTCAGGAGTACAATTCAACATAACTCGACGAATGTTAACAATATAAAAATTGCAAAGGAAAAAATGCACAAAAAAATGCAAAGGAATGCCGCGGTAGGCTAGTGGTATGGGTAATGGACTGCTGAGACGGGGTCTCGGGTTCGATCCCAGGTTTTACCATGGCACACACCAATGACTTTTCTATGCTTTTCGAAGTTATGTGTGTATTTATCGCAGGTTTATAAGTGCCCGGTTAATGGCAATAGGCTCGCCCACCTATTACATTGGGACCTTAACATAAACTGGCGAAAAGTGGGTGCTAGCATCTCTGCCTACCCCTTCGGGGATAAAGGCGTGAGTTTATGTTTATGTCATGCAAAGGAAAAAATACTCCAACCATCCTAGATAATAAATATGTTTTGATACTTAATAAAGAATTATTCACCCAGTTGTTGCACAGATAGCTTTACAAGTTCAATAGTTTCTTACGGAACTGATGGATCCAACATCAACCTTATATCAATGGGTCAAATCCTATATGACTTAAAAGTTATTTTTTTTATATTGGTGTTACTCATTTAAGCATGCTAAACCTTGCACCTTTAAACGTTGTGCATTAAACCATATATGTATTATGGTGGTATGCTTTAGTACATCAAGTTGTCTATAATTACTGAATTTCCGAACAAATAAATAAATAATTTCTACGGACTGATCTGCTAAGTAATACTCGATAATTATAATCTGTTAATAATTTTACTCAAGGTAAATACTTCGACAGGTACTTGAAGTCTACATAGTCAGAAAATTCTATCGATACAGTAAATGTATGGTACAGAGAAAATGTGTGGGCGTTACTGCCCTAAGCACCGCGTTTACACACATGCAAGGACGACCCAAATATAATAGTAATAATTAACGAATACAAACAACGGAGCTCCTGATATTATTATACAACCCAAGGAGTGTCATATTTGTGTAATCATGGCAACATTTCAGTATGTCGGTATACTCCTACAGACATAATATTTTTATACATATTATAAAATGCACTAGGTACTTGTACTATACACAGAGTATACATACTTGTACAACCTTGTAGACAAGCACACGGCCCACCTGGTGGAAATTGGTTACCGTGGCCTATGTATGTGTGTAACACCAGAGAGCCACACTCGCGCTGCCGACCCTGTAAGCACAGACTTTCTGTGCCGTCAGTGTAGAAAACAAAGCAGGACAAGCCTTTAGTCATCCCACTGACAGCACGAATTCTCCAGTGAGCTCTGGCTACCCTACTCACCGCCGCGCTGGGAACACAACACGAACAAGTACAGAAGAGGCTCTTTTTTTCATTCGAATGCAATCCCGGTTGCATGCCCGAGTCTACTCTCCTAATCTTGACTAACTTTGTAAAATATTCTATGAAGTCCTCGAAAAAACTAGTTATGCGAACTTAATAGTATATCATAATTCCATACAACCGCAACATCAGCAGTTCGCACAACATATAGTATTCTGTTGACGTCACTTCTATGTGTGTTACGACAGAATGAATTCGCATGAGAATCGCGAAATGTTAAGGTTCAGTATTGGGACTAAAATATTATCCACAAGGGCATCTGAACCGAAGGCATTCTATGGATAACGCGTGCTCACCATACTCCTGAGGTTATTCAACCGTACGGAAATAATCTTAATTTAGAATCGTAACTATATTTAGTAACACTTATTTTAGTTCGTATTTATGTTATGTTTCGTCGGTTACGCCGTGCTGTCGCTTAAGAAATGTCTTCGATTTTAACATCACGCACCGTTACGTTACAATTCGTTACGTACGTTACGTTCTCAAAATGTAGGTGTAGTCACATTAAGCATTCGGCTTGCGCTTCTACAAGCTGTGCTGAAAAGGATTATCTACTTTTACAGAAATATTTTTAACCCTACTTATACTGTCATTAAGACTAAACTTACCATTCAATGAAAATGCAGACCTTGATTCATTTAATGCTTAAAAGAAGCCGGCCTGCAATCTGCCAAGATAGGTCAGTACGTTCTCTCTACTCTAAACTATTTTCCTTTACCATGTTAAGACTGATAGGATTAAGATTCACATTAGCTAACCTACTGCACATACAGACGGCGCGCGGCGCGGCGGACTGAACGGTAGAGGATATTCAAATTATAGATGGATTTTTTAGCTATTTATTAAAAATGTTAAGTTTCACATTTCAATGCTTTGAAACCAAGCTCGGCGCATCACATGGGGCTTCTCTCCGCGGCATTAATGAACCGTAAAAGGATACCGCGACAAAAGATGTCAGTCCACATCCACTGAAATGCACCGCAGTCCACCAGCATGCGTATAAAGAGCACGAAGGTATCGCAACAGATTTTCCCCTCGGCAGTGTTCGCTGTGCGAAGGAAACCCTCTTCAATACTCTCCCCTGCCGCCGCCGGCCTGCGTAGACCTTTATTTATGTATGTTAAGTTTCTAAAGGTCACAACGAGATATTGAAGACAAACTAGCAACTCAAGCTCGATTGCGAATCGCCATAGTGGAAAACTAAATCCTCGGATATACCATCGTAAATACAAGATGCAATAAAACTATGAAATGCAAAAGATGTTGGCATAAAGGCAAGAGAATCTGTTTATTCCACTTTCACTTCAAAACGATTTTAAATAATTATAAACAGCATGAGGGCTGCAGAGCTGCGATACAATTACTTTTGAATACTGTTCATATTACTATATTATGAAATTGCTGAAGTAAAACTATATCTATAAAAATCAGTAGGGGTTGTTGAAAGCAAAACTCGAGAATCGCTTGGCTAATTTTTCTTCCCTATGTTCTTAAACCACACGGACACTTTTAATAGAAAGAACATTCCCATGGGTCTCAGGAACGGACCGAATTCCACGAGGTTAAACAGAAACGGGAACACACGCGAGCGAGGCCGCGGAAATCAGCCAGTCTATTTAAAAAAAATCAGGTAGGTGTGTTTTATTTCATACACTGAACATTGTCAACTTACTGCTCCCAAGGCTAGACACAAAGTTAAATTTTTTGCAACTCGTGCATTTCTGTCAAATTAGCCCGTGTGAAGCCGGGGCGGGTCAGCTAGTCATCAATAAATCTTCTTCTGTTTGTTACGTAAGTATTCTCAATCATTCATTCAATGAGTTGAAACTATTTTGTTTGTATAGTTCTTTACACTTGTTCAAAAAGATATTGCAACACAACCGGTATTGACATCGGCATGTTATGTTTCCATCCAGTGTGATTCATATACATAGCTGGTTGCACATTTCATGCAACGTTACAAAAATGTGTAGTGTGTACCATGCTTGAAGTACATATTAACCATATACCTACTTATAATATGTGTGTTGTAAGGTCACGCAAGGCTGTTACAAATAATAATCGTGCAAATATTTTTTGTTTAGGCCCGATATCATGTTTCGTTTAGTCAGTAAAAAATTTGGAACATGTCAACATTAATACCTAATTGTGTGTAATTTAATTCTAGCTCAGTAGTCATGTTTTAATGAGATTGATACCATCACGCTTGAAAGAATAAAACGACAGTAGCTACGATAGCGTTTAATTTTGATTCTGAAATATAACTCAGATTATGTCTATGCTGTTTTAACGTTATGAAAGATACTTTCAGTGGAACAATATCACCAAACCTCTGAAAGAAGCAAGAGCAAAACATACTCCTAGAATCTACTACGTGAATCTTCAAGTTTACTTCGTGTACAGGTTTCTTCTAGGCAAACATGTTTCATTGTTGATCACCTCATCACTTACCAGCAGGTGAGTTAGTGAGTGATCAATCATAAACCTATCAACGATAAACGTATTCACAGCCCACATACACAAGGGACCCGGAACGGAATAGTAGGTACTTCTACTTTGTAGCGCGGCAAATGAAATAGTTATTCAACAGCGTTAAATCA
Organism: Eilema griseolum; assembly: GCA_963662185.1. NCBI lineage: Eukaryota > Metazoa > Arthropoda > Insecta > Lepidoptera > Erebidae > Eilema > Eilema griseolum. The sequence goes on from OY759255.1 coordinate 2,716,909, forward strand.
ATCAATAATTCTACCCTAATTTACCGAAATTGCAAGTGAACACGAAACCAATCCGTAACATAATTTGACTACTCAACCACTAAACTACCAGGATATAAGGAACGAATAGGAGCTTAACACGCCAGAAAACGGAAAATCTATTAGGACGTCTAGACAGCCACAGCTAAGCTAACATTTTTCTAGGTGAACATGAGGTCATGTAAATCCAATTCGTGAGAAGAATCCGACACTGGGTATTAACATTTAGACCACATTTAATGTAAGTGGTATGAATTGACCCGTTCCGTTCCAAAGAGATGAAAATAAAGATAATATGTTGATAAGAAATATAATTTGCTGATCTGTCTCGTAAAGCCTTGGGCTTCTGGTTGTAAGTGTGATGTAATGTAAAACATGTTCCACCATGTGTGCTTTCTTACATTATTTTGACGGCAAGCAGGTTAGTTATCGACCCACCTTGCGCTAATTAGTCACATATGAACGTATAGAACACCGGGGAGATTTTGCAGATCTTATAAATATCTGAAGCTCTTTTTGAAAAACGCTAAACTGCAGCAGCTCATTATCATGGTTGATCTCCCAGAACGGTTATTCCTATAATCTTGGGGGACCACGGTCAATGTTATCGCATATTGCAAAGTGTGTGCGATTCCATGGGAGAAAATCTTAATCGAACTGTAAAATATGTAAACTGTAAAATATACAAATAATACCGATTGGTCTGAACACGCAAATATTGTAAGAACTAATCTCACTCAGTAGTTCACTTTAAATCTGACATTATCTCTCAAATTAGAGGGTGTTGGCAAACATCTCTACAGCGTCGAAGGGATAAAATACACAGAGAATCTTATTTGCTCATGTTCTTGAGTACACGCAAGGTTCTCCGACCGCATTTAGCATTCAAAGGTAGTAGAGACGCGAAACTTGGTAATACACTTCTAGTTTGTGTGCCGACGGCAAAGTTGTCACGAATTATCAAACATTCAGTTCAGTAGGCATTCAGTAAAGGTACGAAGTAGGTTAGCCAATTTAAAAACTTTTAGACGAAAATGTTATTTCAAATATTATTTTATAACGTTGGGAATTTACGATTGACGTTTGATATAGGCGCCAACATTATTTAATAATTTGAATACATACCGACAAACGAAAGCGGTATGGCCAGAAAGATAGATTGAACACAAAACGAAGTACCCGGAGAGCAGAAGCCACATTTAAATAAGCAGGTTAGCCGGAATCGGCCTCGTGGAATCTACATAGATGAAGTTGGCAACAACTTAAAAAAATAACAGGTCTGAAGCTCTCACACCTGGCGGGCTTATATGAAAGGTTTAATAGAAGTAGAAGCACGTGAACACAATTCACTAAAAACAAACAAATAGCAAGCAATAATTAAACTCATAACTCTCAATCTTCTTCAGTCAATAATAATCACAATAGATGAGACCCGCCTATGTAAAACCAGAACAGACGGTTCATCAAATATCATATTCATAAAAAAATTAAACAAAAATAACGATTCTTTACAACCATTACAAGTTACAGGTACCTAAACGTTATAATGTTATTCAATTACAAACTTTTCTTTAACATCAGAATCTTTAAACATTTCTCCGCAGTCTCTTCTTGAAAAGATAAAGATTTACGTTAAACTTCAATTAAACTTTTCAATATTACGTTTACTGGGCTGACACTTTCCCGGTGCAATTTTATACGCAAACAAATGGTTCACAACGGTGGCAACCTATCTGTGATCCTACCTCTACTAAATTTAGAAAGGCTTTGTGTACCATCTACATAATACTGATATGTTATATCAGATGTACCTTGTACCATTCCAAGATCACGACAACACTAATAAACTCAAAACATTTATGGTTAACCCAAATATTCTGCACTTCGAAATGCTTTGAGTATTGTGTAGACAAATACTAACATGAAGATGAAAATATAGATTACGATCGTAAAGAGACTACATAGTTAGCTAATCTAATGAGTTGCTATTTTTGTGTTCGCAACACGAACACTGAATCATTACCCCAAATCACGTAAAGATTTGCGTTGTGAGGAGCAGAGCCCACGGCGCCCGGTGGGTTAAATATAGAATCCTGCATCTTGGTGACACAACCAAATGTTCATTTGGACAGTGCGCACTGGCCATTTTAACGCTTTATTGTGGACATAAAGTTTCGTTGGTCAAAAAACTATGCAGACTGTACTAAATACTTTTAACAAAGTGGAAGCGTTTATGCTATTGTAACATGCTTTTCATAGTCCAGTTCCAAGAGACGGGTAATAAGTAAAAACGCCGAGAGAGTTTAACAGGGTGGAATAGGACCGAGAATGGTACCAGTTCTTAGGTTTGCATTGCCGATTGTTCAATCAGCAGGCGAGTTTGGTGTGTGTGAAGACGTCGACGTCCCTTGAATTTATTTTATACAAAATGTAAACAAAGTTTATTCCTTGCGTGTTAAACTTACAATTTGACAAATACTTTACTATAACGTACAAAAAATAATAATAACACAGGTTGTTTGCGCGCTATCGCGTGTAACAAGTGGGTGATACGAAACCCGATAATATTAGCGTGTGTTAAATGACGAAAATATAAACAAAGCTGGGAGAAAAAGTTATCGCGCCGTCAACTCTGACGTCACAGTAACACTTGTAAACTCATTATGTGTTCGATAAGGTTGTCGGCAACAGACAACATCAAAATTATTTTTTTAAGTAGAAATCCTTTTTATCGTTCGTATTTCAGCTACAGGACAGACACTCGGTCAGTCCTGTCGGATATCTCTTTCGCAAGAGCTGTCCTTATTATTCAGAGTACTGACAACCGTTGGATAAGGTATATTGAGTGGTTATCAATGGAGTAAATAGCACTTTGGGTTTCCTACTAGGTACACCGACGGACCTGGTTAGTATCAATCTCAACACATACCAAAGGAGCATCGACTGATGACGGTTCGTTTATTTTAAATTCAATTGTTGTATGCTTCATATTACCAGTTCCTTAATACTATTTACTACCGGGCTTTGGCTTACAAAAAATCTTTATAAATCTACATAAGCTAGTATCACTGTATGCTTAATATTATCATTAAAATATTATATTTTAAGGACAAGTAATGATGCCGAAATAATAAATAGTTAAACTACTCATTCAATCTAATGTCTATAGATCTATATTGTTGAGCAGATTGTCCTAATTCTAGTACATAAAATAACAAGCAAATAAATCTATTTTTGTTTGCAAACGTATGGATGACCAAGCATGCTGAATTAGAAGTGGGCCAGTGGGAGTTACTGGGCTGGACACCCCTGTACGCAATATGGCCCAATGCTTTATGCATGAATCGACACCCAGCGTCGCGTAAACAACCAACGTATAAGACCCTTAGCCATTTGTCCCAACGACAGCGAGTTGTGGTTTGAAGGAACAACTATGTCGTGCACTTAGAAGGCAGAAGTACACGGCTGATCTGATGGGAAGTGGATGTAATTATATGCACATCGCAATAACGAGTGCCGAGTGCGGTAATATCGACAAATAATAACGCGCCTGTGTAAATGATGTTTAATACACCTAAATCATTGTTTGCATATATACTATATGTACTATTTTTATTAATTTCGAAATTAATTGCGTTATTAATCAGTAGCTACTCCTATAAAATGTATTTTGTTTTTAAGCTTATATTGTAGATTTGCATGCCTTTTAGGTGGAATGCGGAATGATCAAACTGTTAAACAATGTACCAACAATTTGTACCTGTGTTCGCAAATAAAGATTAAATTGAAATTGAAATTGAACTTAGCTGTGTGGTTTCCGGCAGAGTAGAATTAGGGCCACCCCATCTCTTCTCATGCGGTGTCGTACAAGGCGACTAAGGGATAGGGCTGTTTAACATCAGACAGTATACAGCCCAGACTCAGCCTCAGATCTATGGCTCGAGTCAACAATAGTGCCCGGAATACGGCAATAGACTCACCGCCTATTAGGTACGTGGGACCGAATACAATTATTGGTGAAATGTGGGTGTTTATTCACCTCTGCCTAACCGTCCAGGGATAAAGGCGTGATTATATGTATGCATAAGTTCTTATAGTGTTCAGAGTTTAAATTAAATGATTAACAATCTGTTAGCACTCGATACTGTCAAGAAGAATAAGTCGCAAATAGTCGCACGGTAAACTCATGTCTCGCAGAAAGTCGCTTTCCGGCTACAGTGAGTCAAACGCCTTAGGTACGTAATAACAAGATATATTCGAAGTGACATATTATTTTCTGCTTATCATACAATATGTAAATGAAATATTCGTCATCTAAAAGGACGCTAAACGAGTTTTCTTGCAAGTTTATGTTATTATGGTGAGTCTTCCGTTGACAAATAAAAACAACCACGAATATTTATAGCCTATTATACTATAGTAACAGCACTTGTCGTTCAAGGGGATGTGCCCTTAGTCTGTACCGGATTTTGTGTGTTATGTTAACTATAATTATAGCCAATATGAGTGCCACCATTGTAACACGTAATGGTGACCCTCTTTCCTGAGACTTTGCCTTTAGCCTACCATCAGGCGAGGTGAAGTCAAGTTGGCGTGTCCTACATAAAACATAAATAAATTACAACTCTATCTAATCTGTAATGGAGTACTTATACTAATTTTAATTTATAAGTGCGTGAGTTTGGCAACACTAACGCCGTAATAGTGAGAGTACACGGTGCATCTGAATTTCATATTCTGAGAGGTGCACAGAATTAAACATAATTGTAAATCTAGCCCTCACAGTTACATAGTGTTGGAGATCATTTCAATGTAGCATCTAATTGTATACCACGAAATGTTATGTAAACGGTACATAACAAATTATTCTTGAACAAAACCTTTTTTAACAACACAGCAAACATGGTAAACATTTTTGTTTGACATAATATTTTTAAAACAGGACAAAACACAATAGCTTATAAGCTTCACATAGAGCAAAAATTGCGATTCCCCAGTCATGTAACAGTCGTTAGCTGAACTATAATTACAAATCATTGACACTAATATTATTGTACGGCTGCACATTAAACAATTTGAGTTACAATTGTGTCCAGTCTACTAGTTGCCCATTCCAACAGAAAATAGTTTATTTCACTCCCTTAGGGCTTCGCTAGAAAAGGCACTTATTACCAATATTCCAGGTTTGTAGCTTCAACTGTTAAAGTTCTAAAATCTGGTAAAATTTACAAATCTGTCAGTCAGGGTTAATACAAGATAAATATATATTGTGGTAAATATATTATATGTATACCATTTACATCATATTATACAGGAAACAATGCTGTTGTTACACTGGGAAGTTATGAGTTTTGATATAATTTTCCTTGAATAGATTCAAGTTTGTCTAAATATTATTGACTCTATGCAAATTGGCTACTGTTTGAAGTAAATTTTAATAACTAATCACTTCAAACAAGAGAATGCAAGGGCAAGAAAAATTCCGCGGTAGCGGCGCGCCTCCCGGTTTTCCGGGGACGAGTTGGGAACTCTGTAGTCCCCACACACCCGAGGAGAGGGCCAGATCGTGAGAGATGGCCCTAGGTCGGACGGGGTGCGAGGGATATGCCTGTCAACCTCACCTTCGGCAACCAAAACGACCCCCAGGTGGCGTGCGTTTTAGTCGGTTCGAGTCCGACATAACCTCTTCCACCGGCTCCGGTGAGGAGGTATCTGTGGGGATTTTGCGCACCAAAAAAAATAAAGGGCAAGAAAAAAACCATATGGGATGTGACAATAAAAAAGGCATTAGATATTGAATTTAAAAAAAGACAGTAAATTATAGTTTTATAAGATTTATATTGTTCAGAAATAGATGTCACTTTTAATACAGGTGTATAATAATATTTTGGATACATAATTGAATGTTTGTCTTAATAAAATATAGCTATGGTTGACTGTAAGAAATTGCCACAGAGTGATAATTCTGCCATCTATATGTACCACAAAACTTGATATCTCATATTGTAATGTAATATGTTATTGGTGTACTATAAAGGCGTCTATTATTATTAATATTGTATCCTCTATAAGATTTATTTAATAATAGTTGTAATTTTTTTAATTAACAAGTGTACCATAACACTTGTTAATATTTAATAGGTTCTGTCTGTCATTAGTCAATTAGCAGTTCTAATCCCATGTTACATTTAGGTGTTAATCAATGCATTTGGTGTTAATTATTGTAAGTAAACACTTAATTGCTACTTGAGTGTTGGAGTGAGTAATTTTCTCGCTCACTCTGTGGGAGTTGAAATACTTGAAACTCAAATCACCATTATATATTATTCTAGAATGTTCTATATAGCTATCTGGGCTTGCAGCAAGCCTAACTATAATCCATTTGGTTAGGTATTTAACTAAAGGTAAATAATCTTTTAGCAACTTTTTATAAAGTCACATACTTAAGTATTAAACAAATAAACTAGACAAATTAACTGACTAACTAGTGGTTCAATATTGGTTTTTACTATTTTAGAAAATGTATCTAAACAGAAAAATATTAATAAATTGGGTTTTTAAATAAAACATATTACAAAGACACTTTTATAATGTAAGCAGTTATGATTGTTAATGTGTAACTATTACAGTAACTGTAAACATTGCAATAACATTTTTTAGGAACATTTTCAGTAGTTATAACTAAACTAAACAGATTTTTTTGTTTGTACTTAGTCAATTAATGCAATTCAGTTTGAATTGACCATCCACTCACAGTAACTGATGAGTAAATTTAATGAAAAAGATTTGTTCCTGCTCGGGGTAATGTTCTCAGATCAAACATAATATGTATGTATAATATATACATATTATGTTTGACCCTTCTTGGATGCCTTAATTTCATTAAGAATTAGTATGCCAGTCTGTTGTCTTCTATGCCAGCCTGAATTAAATTCAATATTGATCTGAGAACATTACCCCGAGCAGGAACAAATCTTTTTCATTAAATTTACTCATCAGTTACTGTGAGTGGATGGTCAATTCAATCTTGTTAAACAACAAACTTAATCCAGATACTCAAGAAAGTATTATAATTACACAACATTTATATGTGGTGTAACAAAAAATATCAGTCATCATTCTATAAACAATATGACAATGTAATTTAAGTACAAAATGTACAGTAATTAACTTAGAAGCGTAATAATAAACTTGGTTTTAAAAGGATATTTAATCACAAAAATTCACATTGCAAAGCGTTACACCTGGGTACAATTTCTTTTATCTTGAGCCAAAATGTTTCCCTATGCATTCACTGGGGACACACCAGCCTGACGGGCTTTATGTTACACACCAGCCTGACGGACATGCTTAATGCAGGTTATAGAAATCTGACATGATCTTTGGTCAATTGGCCATAAGAAGTTGCTATGAGTCATAATTTTTATTAATCTAGTATTTATATTTCAACAAACATAAACTGGCGAAATGTGGGTGCTAGCACCTCTGCCTACCCCTTCGGGGATATAGGCGTGAGTTTATGTTATGTTATGTTATGTTATATTTCAAAGCTGTTTATTTAAAACAAAATACTATACTTTCTGAAGCTGCAATTTTTAGATCAAAGTATTTTCTCAATTCAATTTTCTGATCTATTGCTAGCACCTCTTGATTCTAGATTGTTTTGCTTTCTCAATCAACAGACAATACTTATTTAGATCCCTTTTTAACTGTATACTCATATATATGCATATATATAATCTTTTATATTTATTTAATGGACTCTAGGATAACCCACAATGTCCAGGGTGCAAAATAACAAGTATGGTATTAGATAAACTCATGATGATCTAATTATGTGAAGTGGGAAGTGCAAACACATCCATCAACATCTTATCTGTACACATGAATGAGACTTAGTCTTATTATCTTTTTTATTTGCGTTTGTACTATGCATAAGTTCTTGATCAATCTAAATAAATAAAGATTACATAACATTGAGAAAAAGGCAAGTGATATTTCAAAGGCCAAGGTCTTTCATTACTGATAAAAGATTGAAGATACTGATAAGAATCTGTTTTACACTCTTTATCATCATCATCATCATCATCATCATATATTCACACCTTTATCCCTGGAGTGTTAGGCAGAGGTGAATTAACACCCACATTTCACCAATAATTGTATTTGGTCCCACATAATAGGGGGTGAGCCAATTGCCGTATTTCAGTCACTCTTTATTCATCACTGTTTATTTAACTTTAAATGTGATTGATTTCCTAAAGTCTAAAGTTATTTCCTAAAACTAACAATACATTGTACAATATATTATTAGTACTAAAATATCAAACATTTTTCGCGTGCCCGGTTAATGGCAATATGCTCGCCACTTATTACATTGGGACCTAAACATAAACTGGTGAAATGTGGGTGCTAGCACCTCTGCCTACCCCTTCGGGGATATAGGTGTGAGTTTATGTTATGTTAATATCAAACAAAAGATTTTTTTACATAGCAACACAATGTAAAAAAGATAACTGAATGTATGAGTAATCCCTGCATTGTCACTGGCCAGTTATGCCATTTTGCATCTGCACTACCCACTTTTAAAAAGTTGCATGAGCACAGAATAATGTCAATATTGTTTTATTGTAGGTAATTAATTACTTTTCTTTTCAGTTACATTAAAGACACTTACATTAACTATATGTTGTTTAATGAGGTGCAGAAACAATATTTTGCACTGTGTTCTTCAATGGTATTAGGTATTTACTATTCTTCTATGTACTATTAATACCTCAATTCCAACTTCATGGGATGTAATAAGCGCAATGAGACGCAATGATAAGTGTTAGTAGATTATTATTAGTAAATATATCCACAAAAAATATCAGGTAGTACATCTGTTTATCTTTAATTATAATTTGATCACTATTTGAAACATTTTGAGCATAGAATGGAGGTTATTGAACTTATGAATAATTAAAAACAAAAAAAAATTCTATATCAACAATTTTCTAGTTGGATAACAGCATGATTAAGTTATTAAAGTGTAACTTGGTTCTCTAGTTATAGTTTGTGGTTAAGTGCCATGGTAGACTGGCCACACTTTCTATTGAATGTAGGCAACCATTGCATATCAAATGTATTTACACAATTTACCATTCTAACACCAATGTGCAATCCAAAGATAAATATCTGATGCCATAAACTAATATTCCTTATCTCTTGTTTGAGTATTGATCTTCTGATAAGAATTTTGCAGCACAATATTTATACTACAGTTTAAAATAGTCTACCTCTTGAATTCATATGTTTCAGAATTCATACTTATGTTCTAGTTCATTGGACTATACAATTATAAAACAATTGTTTAATTGCAACCAACTAACAACATAAATAGTTCAGCTTTGATGACTGGGGCATCTTAACAGGTGGGGGAACTTACCTTAAACATTGGCCTGGGATGTCTCGGCTGGGATGGCGCTGCGGCGGCAGTGGTAGTCGCGGGAGCTGGCGTCGGAACCGTCACGTGGTCCGCCGGCAACGACTCCGGGACAGTCTGGAGAGTAGGCCTCATCGTAGTCGACATTTTTGCACAATAACACTAGTTCAAACACTTAACACCTTGCTAGCCCACTCTCGCCGTTCGCATCCTCTGCAGCGGCCGCTCACTCAGCCCGCCAAACCGGCCCAGGTCCTCACCAGGACGCCGACACAGCCCCCGACTTAGCTCCACCGATCGCCGACCAACAACGCCCATCTAACCGCATTTTCGGCCAGAAAAAAACATCGCGAAGCCCTATATTGAAAACTGTGTATCGATACGCGATACCTATTTCACTTTCACGTATATGTAACGATCGTCGAGATAGAAAACGGAAATAGACACGCAAAAAACTATTAGAAAGCTTACGGTGTCTTCTCCTGTCACATAAACACTATCAAGGAATTCGGCGTTTAGGCTCTAAAACGACACGCAAAGTGATTTTGACGATGCCACCGGTTCGTATAAAGGATGCGAAATCCTATGGTGGACCAATATAATTCCATTTAATAATACATTTACTAAAGAAATTCACTTAACTCCGATAAAAGTCCTCACATTCTTGAATTCACTCTCAAGATGGCGGATTTTACCTACTCCTCGTAAATGGGCACAAGGCTGACACGAAAACATCAACCGGCTCTCTATCAATCCCTTTCTTTTGGGAGAATATAAAAAGAGACAGTGATATGTGAACGAGTTCAACGAAGTTTAGTGGTACGTCACTAAAAAAACTGCCAATAGAGCATGCGCAAAAGTAATGAATAAATTTAATTTGAACGCATCCGTAAACGTTATGTTTATGCATCGATCAATATTCTAAATTAAAATTACAAAACACCCAATAATTTTGCGTGTGAGTTTTGGTGCTATGTTTGAGGATCTAATATTTTGCCATTCAACTACATTCAACAACTCAAACTGCCAAGCCGAGTTGTCAGATATCTATTCCTGGTTTTGATGTTTTTAGGTGCTTAGTAAATCATTAACGTTTAATGTGGTTTAATGAATTTCTTTTCATTTAATAACAGCGTAGGGTTTAAAATTAATTGATATGATTATAATACTTGTATGAGATATTATGTCGAATTCAAAGTATTTTAGGGATGTACTGTGATATACAAACGAATTTAAAACCGGCAAGCTGCTTTCCGATTTGGACGATGTTTATGACAAAACAGCTAAATTTACCGGCACGTACGTTTACTTTAATGTTAAAAACAGTGTGACAAGTGTAATCTATTTTGAATTATTTGTTTTAAGCGAACACTTTATGTTTCAAAGCATTGTTTAGATTTGTTGTGGTCATGTCATTTACCTACGATCTGATCTTTTTTTTTACTTCACTTTGAAGTTTGACGTTTTTGAACCTTCTTGATACATTTTCCACCACTGAACCACTTATATACTTACTATTGAAAAATTACACAGGGCACGTATACAGCTGTATTTATTCATTACATTTATATTTGTTTCAGATGTTTTCAAAGCACATTTCAAGACATGATATCAGTATGTTATGCTATTGCCTATGAGTCGGAAAACATCGAAGAGGAATTTCAGGCAGCATTTCGGGTGTTCAATACTTACACTGGTACATTATTCTTATAAAAGATTACAATTATATTTGTATAATACCTACATCTCCTGCTTTAATTTTAAAGCTACACAACATCTGTGAAAATTTCAACTCTTTGGATGAGTTTCTTTCATACCGCACAGTGCGTACCGTCTCAGGTTGCAATGTGTGGGGATGAATTTCCTGCTTATGGCTAGAGGTGCGTTGATAGAAAGTTGCTGTGGGTATCATATCAAACAATTCATTTATACACAAGTACAGACGGTAGAATATATACAGCGAAGCAACAATGTTCCACATCACCTGCTAGTATGGGATTGTTGACCAGCCATTGAGGCTGTCTTTGCACCGAGTCGAAGGGGTCAAGCTGGTATGCAGCCACTCCAGCAAAAAGGTGAAAGCAATACTCCATGTCGGGCCGCACATAAAATATAATATATATAATGTGGATGTAAAACGTTTTATGAAATGTATAAAAAAAATAAAATATATATATATTTTTTTTTTATAGATATATATATATATATATATAATATTTAAATATATAATATATATATATATATATATATATATTATTATATTATATATAATAAAATGTGCGTTTATGTCCAAGCGGTCCGAGCAGCTGCCGTCGACAACGCCTTGGATACTTCTATTGGACAAAAAGCTGGCGATTAATTCGCATAGTACCTCGGGGACTATAATATGCCAACTTTGTAAGAAGACCCCTGAGCCAGACCCGATCGAAGGCCGTCGCTATATTGAGGCTGTTTATTGGTGTCTCACCACGACTCTCAATGGCTTGCGCCCACCGGTTTGTGAGATACACAAGAAGCTCACCGGTAGAGCAACAGTGGTGAAAGCTGTACTGTCGGTCGCTCCCTCAAGGTGGTCAAGTAGATCGTTTCTCGTTCTGGAGCACCTGCTTACCAGCTTGACCCCTCGTCAACAAAAAAAACCCTCGTCTTTATCAACGTATCCACGAGAACCCTGCACTATCACGGGGTTCTTGGAGTATGAAGCGGAAGATTGTTTTTTTAAAAATTAAGTACCTATCTTTAAAATTACTTATCGTAAGATTATTTCACCTTAGCAGCTCATTAGATATTATAAGGCGATCATTTTTCGAGAATAAAAAAGGCAGTCAACATTAATGAAAAATAAATTTAAAAGTTTATTTAATTTTTTTTTTACACTTTATTGTAAACCAAGTAAGTAAAGAATGCATGATTAAGAACTAAAAAAATACGGAAACAGTACAATGAGCGGCCTTATCGTCTTTAACGATTTCTTCCTGGTAACCTTTGGATGGTGATTATAGCTGCAGGATTGAGTGGTAGTTGTTTTACCGTATTTTGATAATCTAAATGTAATAAGAACATTATACACGGATATATTCATTCCTGACTTACATATACATTCACCCATAAATATATACCCATATGTACATGTAAATACGTATAATATTAAATATATATTTACATATAATATAATTAGTAAACATATACATATATAATTACAACATATACGTACACAATATATATGCATATTCATATACACACATACACATATTCAAAGTTCACAATGTTTAGATATAGTAAACTTGCTATAAAAGTGCAAAGTATCAAGATAGTATAGTCCATTTTCCCCAGTATTGTACTTTACAAATTTTAGATTCTGGCACACCTATAAGTACATAGGTACTTATAATTTTACAAGTTTAGTGTGACAATAATTTTTAAGTAAGGATCTTACCATAAACATAAACCGTACGAATACGAACCATAACATGACCATAACCAATCGCCATCTTTATAAAAATGGCTGCCTTGTTGTTGGCGACTGTTGGGTGCTTGTTTGGAAATTAATGTTTGTTTCTTTCTTTTATTATGTTTCTGATTAGTTATATGTGTAAAATATTGTATCTTAGAACTGACGATTATATATATTGGTAAGTTTTAAAGGTTTATCATGTGCTATACTGTGTTATACTATGAAAAAGTGCTCGGTAACGTAATAACAATCTGCTGAGGGCAACGTGAGTTTTCCCAAATGCGTATTCCATTTCTATGTTTTTTTGTGTTGTGAAATAGGATCATGTAACGTAATGCTATTATTACAATGTCTAATCTCTAATAAGATTTACTTAAAAGATGGAGTCATATTAACATAAATTTGACCTTAGTAAATTCAGACAACAAAAGAACTTCCACGAATCTACTGTTACCTACGAAAATTATTCTGTGTTTTTCTCATTGATATGTAAAGTAATATTTATTTTACGTTTGCAATTTCCTCAGATGCTGTGTATATCAGTGTATGAATATAATTTACCGTAGTATTATGAAGTAGGTGAACGAACCCCGAATTCCTTCCACAAATATACGGATGCTTTCTAAAAGTTCGGTGCGATTTTGCTTACGCATCAGTAACTAATTCGGAGAAGCGAAATCATATTTCCTACTTCCTAAGACAAGCCTTTTCCAAACGATTCCCGTGAATTTACCTTTACCTTGAACTTGTATAGAATTATGGAATACTTTTTTATAGCAACATTGTCAAATATGTACAATGTTTTTCTCAATGAGTGAATATAAATAAGTCGAGCCACCGACAATGTTACTGTGTGTGAAATTATCTTATGTGTACACTAGCACTATATTCCTCTATACTACATATATATGTATATAAGTACTTCAGCCAATCGGCTGTCTTTTTCATTCTTATATGAAATACAACACAATGCTTAATATACATTAGTGAGTATTAATGATAAAGTGGGTACATTTACAAGGTAAATTTAGCACCAATTTAAAAATGTTGTGGGCTGCATCGTCCTATAATGTAATACCATAATATATAGGTATTTAAACAACCATGGTCACTCACATCAGTATCAAAATAAATGCGATATTTAACATGTTTCATTGTTTTGAGTTTCCGATATTTGAAACATGGTTAATATCCTGTTTATTTTGATACTGATACCATAATATATACCTGTATTCGCAAATAAAGTTTGATAATGATTATAATGTATTTTCGATTTACATGATGTGCAATGATGATTCTATGGCAGAAGTGTCTGTCTAGAACCTGGGGTCTACAATCACAATTATAAACCATACCTTTTTGAACACAATAATATATTGATGCAGGGAAACTGCATTAAAACACTTTTAGAAACCAATTACTAACCTAACAGGTTTCCAGGTCTAATAAATTGTCAAAACATCTTCGCATGTTTACCATCTGTATCTGATGCTTTCCGTTACATACCTTTTCAACCTCATAGCTATGACCTCATATATGTATAAATGGGTCTTATAATTGAGGCCATCTGGGTGTATTTGTGATAGGGTCCAAACTTTGAGGTCATATGGGTACATAGCTAAGCTTTCAGCTTGGAACTCTGGGGTCTGCTTAGTCCTCATTTAAATTTGACCAAAACAGCTTTTATGGAAGCAACTGTTGTTAGACCTATGTACCCACTTAGTAAGGAAAGCTTGAGTCAGAACCTCATCAATATTAAATGTCGAGAGGTCTGATGGCAGTTGTTTCACAGAAGATATTGAAGTATGTCCATTTCTTAGTTACACTGAAACGGGCACCAATTTTGTTGAGAAAATTATCAGAAAATGATGACTTCTTAATATAATAAACTCTTACTTAATATAATAATAAGGTGTATTATAAAATATAACTTATTGTTTCAGGTAATTAGCTAGCCCCAACAGCTGTCCAAGGGGAGAGCTGTTCTAATGAACACCCACCTAGTAAATTAAGTTAGCTACCCTTAACTATTTTATCTGTATAAGAATCACTAGAGATGTCCAAGATGTGGCCTGCGTCACAGTACTCACATACTAATATGCACCAGCAAAATGCTGGGAAAGCTAATGAACATCAAAACCAACAAAATTTGAAGACACTTGGAATGACTTCTGCTATTTCTATGGCAGGTTAGTAGCAGTATTAGCAGTTGTTTTTTCATTGTAAAGTATATGTTACGTTTCTATAAGACAATTTGAGGCAAGAAGGTGCTGTGATGTCGGGCTGGTGTATGTATGTTATCCAGTGTATCACCCAGGGTAACGCTGGCCAACTTACTCTAGTCTTTTGGATGATAAACTGCACCAGTTTACATTAAAGTTAAATGAGATATTTAACATGTTTTATTGGCAGCATAAACTTAATATTTATTTTTATTTATTTATAGCTTCATTTGTCTACATAACATTACAAGAATAATAATAAAAAAATACAAAATAAAAGTTGTTAGTGTTTGTTTGTAGTTTCTGTAATGTAGCCCCCTTGGGTAAAAGCTTCGTCCATCTCTTTCCACCTTTCCCTATCCTCAGCAGTCTGCAACCAATCTTTTCCTGTTTTGCTTGCTAATCATCTTTTCTTTTTCCTTCTGGGCCTATCTATTTTGTTGTTTGGTGAGTCCATCGCTTGTGTTGGTATCGGGCTACATGTCCTGCCCAGTTCCACTTTTGTTTTAGACCAAAATGGAGAGCATCTGTTAATTTAGTTCTCATATGGATATCTGTGTTTCTTATTTTATATACTCTTCTTAGATTCAAGATGCCTCTTTCCATTGCATGTTGGCAGGATAGAATTTTATTCTTAACTTATTCAGTGTATACAAACTTATTGTAGTTAAAATCGGAGTTGTCTCCAATGCTTACGCGCCTGTACCGGCTATCCTACAGTTCGGGTACAGTGCCTTTGCCTTGGAAAGAGGCGAATGTTCAGCCGATTCCCAAGAAGGGGGATCGCTCGGAGCCAGCCAACTATCGACCCATAGCCGTCACCTCAGTGCTGTGCAAAGTGTTTGAGCACATAATTAACAAACAGCTCATGCGGCACCTAGAGGATCACTCCTTAATTAATGACCGGCAATATGGCTTCAGACCGAAACGGTCAACGGGTGATCTTCTAGCATACGTTACCCATCTTTGGGGTGAGGCTATGGACAAGCACGGCGAGTCACTGGCAATTAGTCTTGACATCGCCAAAGCTTTCGATAGAGTCTGGCACAAATCGCTTCTTTCTAAGCTACCTGCCTTTGGTCTGCCTTCTAGGCTGTGCAACTGGGTTGCTAGCTTCCTGCAGGGGCGCCGTATTCGCGTCCTTTGTGACGGACGAGCTTCAGAGTTTCTGCAGGTTAATGCTGGCGTGCCCCAGGGGTCCGTCTTATCACCCACTCTCTTTCTTCTGCATATCAACGACATGCTGTCTACCGGCAATGTTCATTGTTATGCAGACGATAGCACTTTACATGGGAGTTATCATGGACATCCAGCGGCCAAGCAGTCAGATATCGCAGAGAAAAGGCAGCTTCTTGTCACTGAGCTTGACGGGGTCCTGAATCACATTTCTCAATGGGGCTCTGAGAACCTGGTTGAGTTCAATGCCAAGAAGACGCAGGCATGTGCGTTTACAGCAAAAGTATCTTCTTTCCTTCCCCTCCCCACTCTTCAGAGCACGCCACTGCCGCTGCAGGACAATCTCAATATCCTAGGTATGGATGTTCGCTGCAACCTAAATAACAAAAACTACATCGAAAGCATCATCAAAACAGCCTCACGAAAACTCGGAGTCCTGAACAGAGTGAGACGATTTTTCACGCCGGAGCAGCGGTGTCTTCTATACAAGACACAAATTCGCTCCTGTGTGGAGTACTGCTCGCATCTCTGGGATGGTTCAGCAAAGTACTTACTAGATGCTCTCGACAGGTTGCAGCGACGTGCGATCCGCATCATTGGGAATCCCGAGATCACGAACACCCTAGAACCTTTACAGCTGCGTAGAGATGTTGCGTCCATGGCTGTATTTTACCGTCTGTACCATGGGGAGTGTTCTGATGAGCTCTTCCAATTAGTCCCACCCTCCCCTTTCCTACACAGGACAACGCGTGCAGGTCTTAGATGTCATCCGCACACGGTGCAAAACATCCGATCAAGAACCAAGCGGTTCGGAGACTCTTTCCTCTGTCGCACCATTAAGGCCTGGAATTCATTACCAGCTCACGTGTTTCCTTCTTCCTACAGTCCCGGGTCCTTTAAGCGGGGCGTTAAAAAGCATATGATAAGGCCGTCAAGCTGAGTGTCACCATTGTCACACGGTATGTGTAAGTAATGGTGACCCTCTTTTCTGGGATTTTGCCTTCAGCTTACCATCAGGCAAGGCGAAGTCCAATTGACGTGTCCTATATAAAAAAAAAAAAAAAAAAAAAAACTTATTCAATGTCTGGCTGGCATAAGTTAGGCTTGATACAGGAGTCCATTATAGTTTTTTTACATGTTTGCCTTGTAATTGCCCTTAACATTTCTTTTTGTGCTCAGTACTTCTTCCATGCCATACCTATTCACCTGTCTATTTCGTTTTCATTGCTATTTTCATCAAACAACACCAATTTACCTAAGTACACTTCTTCTCTAAGTATTCCTTAACATATTCTATTGGGTTTATTTCTATTTTGATCACTTTTTGGTGACTGTTTGACCAATGACCAATTTTTTTACTTTCGTAATCTAAGCTTTTTAACATTTTTTTAAGTTTGTAGCAAATTCACTGAAAAGAACAGTATCATCCGCAAACCTTAAATGTGTCAGCTTCTCATTAAGCATCCATATGCCTGTATTATTCCAATCAATGTTCTTTAAAATCTCTTCAAGTACAGCTAGAATAGTTTTGGAGAGAGCGGATCTCCCTGCCTTACTCTTCCAATAGTGAACTCTTCCTCTTGTCTTTCCAGTTTTAGTCTGCTTACACTTTTTGACTATACATGTTTTATTATCTGTACCTAGATATGTTTCGTTTATATTATTATTTCTTAGAGCAGTCCATATGGATGAGTGTACTATGCTGTCAAATGCTACATTTAGTGGTCTCTTAAATTCTTCGAATTTCTCAATTATTTGCTCTTACATGTATGTGGTCTAATTTATTTTATTTATTTGGAAGACCAACAGCCATAAAGAAGGTATAGTGATTGAAATTAGTTACATACAGCCAATTACAGGTCCTCACTGATACAATTCAGACCGTAATCAAAATGCGAACTGATAAGTTTGAGTCATTTGATTTGTGTCCGTGATTTGTAGTGTGGCTGGAGTTAGATTCAACGAATTCGGCCCCTAAGTAGTGTGGCTGGAAGTCCGCTTGTTCTCTTGCTTGATTCTTGTCTATTTCCACTGTTATTCTGTTTAAAATTATAGATGAAAAGAGTTTGTATGTTGTGTATAATAGACTAATGGCCCTGTAAGAAAGTAAATTCATTGATTGCACTAATTACTAACGTCTAGTGGGTTCCTTTGTATATAATATTATTATGTTTGATCTACACCATTGCAATATTATGTATTTAGTAGTATTTAATCGACTTTAAAAAAGGAGGAGGTTCCCAATACGAATGTGTTTGTTACTTCAGAACTTTCGACAAGATGTGCCCAATCTGACCATGAGAAAATCATATTACTTTTAAATTTACATTATGAACCGTTATATGTAAAAGCCATAATTTGCGAAATACTTAAATATTAAACAATTATACTAGCGACTAAACCACGACTCGTCCAGCTTCGCCCCGCGGCATGTTTTGAAATCCCGTATCACCCTGTAAGACATATTATCGGGTGTTTTTTTAGAGATTTGGTACATATTCTTCATCGTAGCGTCGATGTCAGTTGCATCCTTCGATTCACCTCGGAGCTTGGGGTCCGTTTTTCCAGTCTTACTCCATGTTTGGAATTCTGATATTTTTCGTGAAGGGACTGACCATCTGTGTTGTGGAGGACAACCAATTGATGATATCGAAATATATCAATTCCAATTACCCGTAACAACTTCCATAGATGTTTGGATAAAATCCGGAACCAACGGTTTAATGTACTCTCCGGGGCACGTGCTGAACAATGCAAATAGTTATATTCATGCATACACATATTTTCACAGAGCGAGAATTGAACCTGCGTCCTGACACTGTCTATAATCCCTAGCTGCTTTTGCCCAATTACGCTTTATTCGAGTCACCTGAGACCCCCACGTGCTCAAAATTATTTTTACGCACTAATGGCAAATGAATATCTTTCAATTAAGACTAATATGCTTTAAAAAGAGAAATAATAAATACAAGAGAAAGAACAAAAATAATGAATAAGTGTATTAATTCTTAATAATGGTGTGTATGCTGTTAATGAGTAACTTACTGGTTACACATAGTTTTAGATATATTTTTATTTGTGTTCGAAAAAAATACCCACGGATACCTCTCCGCCGGAACTGGTGGGAGTGGTTATGTCGGACTCGAACCGACTAAAGTGCACTGCGCCTGTGGGTCATTGTTGGTTACGGAAGATGAGGTTAACAGGCATATCCCTCGCTCCCCGGTTGACCCAGGACCATCTCTCTCGATCTGGCCCTCAGGTGAGGGAACCACAGGGTCCCCAACTCGTTTCCGGAAACGGAGACGCGCAACACGTTATGCAGTATACAAATACACACCATTGTTAATATTAACAGTTCTAAATTTAAATAAATATTATTGTCCTCTGAGTAGGACAATTGTATTAAGACAATTTACTATTGTTTCGACACACTTTTTAGTGACGCTAGTGACGATATCTGAGCTTTATTGACAAATTATTTCAATTATATATTTAATAAGTAAATATTGGTGTAATGTGCAAAATATGTTGTCCTGTGACAATATTCCTCAAAATTAATGAAACCATTCAATGAAATACCTTCTGGTCATAATTTTTGGGAGTGTCCAATATTTCATCCTCTATGATCAGGGCAATTAATACTGAACACTTATTCTTCGTTTTTAAACCTTTTGTTTTATAATATCTTGAATAAAAGCAAATAATTTCGTGAAAAGTACAAGTCTTCTATTTTTTTATTTAGGTCCAAAACCTATAGACATAGAAAAAACTACTGAGTTGAAAGAATCCCTCACTCCATATGGGGTCTTCGAGTCAGAAGCAGAAATGCACCACCGGATGGAAGTATTAGGCTCGCTGCACCGCCTAGTGAGGCAATGGATCCGTGAAGAATCTCTCCGCAAGAACATGCCTCACAGTGTGGCTGAAACTGTTGGAGGAAATATTTATACATTTGGTTCTTACAGACTTGGGGTCAGTATACCAGTTATTTATTTCTGTATCATATAAGGATGTGCTTTAATAATTGGGTGCTATGGTGCATATTTGAAGAAGCCGATGTTCACCAATAGGCTTATTGATTGCTTGATTGTCTTGGGAATTGCCATACCTATTAAGAAATTGATTTCAAAAACATAACATTTAGTTTTTGTCTCCACAACCAGGTGCATCACAGAGGCGCAGACATCGACGCCCTGTGCGTGGCTCCACGACACATTGACCGCACAGATTACTTCTCCTCGTTTTACGACCTGCTTAAGGCACAGCCTCAGGTATGTATAAAAAATTACAATACATATTATAGTAGTAACCAAAACAATCATTGACGCACACCCATCCCTCAATGATTGACAGTTATCATTGTTTAATATTTGTGATAAATATACATTTTGATCACGCGATTTCTAAGGGGCCCTAGGGTAGGGGATTTACACAGGAGCACTACATGGGCTAGCGATGCCTCTGAGCATGACGAAATTAGAATACCACTCCAGCTATTGATATATTGTGAAATTATTAAGGTAGTTTAACTACCAGCCGAGCATGCCTGGGTATAATATTGTTCAAATGCAGGTTATGTAGGTATAGCCTGCATTTTTGAGTTTGGTCGTTAATACCTTTTGTTCTTACTAGAAAATTGTTCTATCAAATATTTTTTTATTTTACCTGTAAAGTGAATGTAACTTTTGAAACAATAAAGATATTATTATTATTTGACGAATGAACCTTGGTTGCATAGGTAGTAGTCCTATCCTATATAACAATTTCCCAATTGTAGTTGATAAGTTCAAGTTTATTTATGTACAGGTGAAAGATCTGAGAGCAGTTGAAGATGCATTCGTACCGGTTATCAAGATGAATTTTGACGGTATCGAGATTGACTTGCTTTTCGCCAGGTTGGCGTTGAAAGAGATTCCAGGTAAGGAACAATTTTGTTTGTTACTTATAAAAATTAATTCTACCGATGCTGAAAAAAAATGTTATGACAATGAAACTAATCACATTTGACGTTATTTTCAGATTCGTTTGACTTACGCGATGATATGTTACTAAAGAACTTGGACCAGAAATGTGTGCGGTCAGTGAATGGCTGTCGCGTGACCGACGAGATCTTGCGTCTGGTGCCGAATATAAACAACTTCAGGCTCACGCTCAGGGCGATCAAGCTGTGGGCTAAACGTATGAATTTATTTTTTATTTCTGACTCAATAATATTAAACTATGTCTGTGTATATGTATGACAGGGCACGGCATCTACTCCAACACGCTGGGCTACCTGGGCGGCGTGTCATGGGCGATGCTAGTGGCCGCACGTGCCAGCTGTACCCCAACGCGCTGTATGTCTGTGTATATGTATGACAGGGCACGGCATCTACTCCAACACGCTGGGCTACCTGGGCGGCGTGTCACGGGCGATGCTAGTGGCCGCACGTGCCAGCTGTACCCCAACGCGCTGTATGTCTGTGTATATGTATGACAGGGCACGGCATCTACTCCAACACGCTGGGCTACCTGGGCGGCGTGTCACGGGCGATGCTAGTGGCCGCACGTGCCAGCTGTACCCCAACGCGCTGTATGTCTGTGTATATGTATGACAGGGCACGGCATCTACTCCAACACGCTGGGCTACCTGGGCGGCGTGTCACGGGCGATGCTAGTGGCCGCACGTGCCAGCTGTACCCCAACGCGCTGTATGTCTGTGTATATGTATGACAGGGCACGGCATCTACTCCAACACGCTGGGCTACCTGGGCGGCGTGTCACGGGCGATGCTATTGGCCGCACGTGCCAGCTGTACCCCAACGCGCTGTATGTCTGTGTATATGTATGACAGGGCACGGCATCTACTCCAACACGCTGGGCTACCTGGGCGGCGTGTCACGGGCGATGCTAGTGGCCGCACGTGCCAGCTGTACCCCAACGCGCTGTATGTCTGTGTATATGTATGACAGGGCACGGCATCTACTCCAACACGCTGGGCTACCTGGGCGGCGTGTCACGGGCGATGCTAGTGGCCGCACGTGCCAGCTGTACCCCAACGCGCTGTATGTCTGTGTATATGTATGACAGGGCACGGCATCTACTCCAACACGCTGGGCTACCTGGGCGGCGTGTCACGGGCGATGCTAGTGGCCGCACGTGCCAGCTGTACCCCAACGCGCTGTATGTCTGTGTATATGTATGACAGGGCACGGCATCTACTCCAACACGCTGGGCTACCTGGGCGGCGTGTCACGGGCGATGCTATTGGCCGCACGTGCCAGCTGTACCCCAACGCGCTGTATGTCTGTGTATATGTATGACAGGGCACGGCATCTACTCCAACACGCTGGGCTACCTGGGCGGCGTGTCACGGGCGATGCTAGTGGCCGCACGTGCCAGCTGTACCCCAACGCGCTGTATGTCTGTGTATAT
This sequence comes from Eilema griseolum, assembly GCA_963662185.1. NCBI lineage: Eukaryota > Metazoa > Arthropoda > Insecta > Lepidoptera > Erebidae > Eilema > Eilema griseolum. The sequence goes on from OY759255.1 coordinate 2,739,620, forward strand.
GTATGACAGGGCACGGCATCTACTCCAACACGCTGGGCTACCTGGGCGGCGTGTCACGGGCGATGCTAGTGGCCGCACGTGCCAGCTGTACCCCAACGCGCTGTATGTCTGTGTATATGTATGACAGGGCACGGCATCTACTCCAACACGCTGGGCTACCTGGGCGGCGTGTCACGGGCGATGCTAGTGGCCGCACGTGCCAGCTGTACCCCAACGCGCTGTATGTCTGTGTATATGTATGACAGGGCACGGCATCTACTCCAACACGCTGGGCTACCTGGGCGGCGTGTCACGGGCGATGCTAGTGGCCGCACGTGCCAGCTGTACCCCAACGCGCTGTATGTCTGTGTATATGTATGACAGGGCACGGCATCTACTCCAACACGCTGGGCTACCTGGGCGGCGTGTCACGGGCGATGCTAGTGGCCGCACGTGCCAGCTGTACCCCAACGCGCTGTATGTCTGTGTATATGTATGACAGGGCACGGCATCTACTCCAACACGCTGGGCTACCTGGGCGGCGTGTCACGGGCGATGCTATTGGCCGCACGTGCCAGCTGTACCCCAACGCGCTGTATGTCTGTGTATATGTATGACAGGGCACGGCATCTACTCCAACACGCTGGGCTACCTGGGCGGCGTGTCACGGGCGATGCTAGTGGCCGCACGTGCCAGCTGTACCCCAACGCGCTGTATGTCTGTGTATATGTATGACAGGGCACGGCATCTACTCCAACACGCTGGGCTACCTGGGCGGCGTGTCACGGGCGATGCTAGTGGCCGCACGTGCCAGCTGTACCCCAACGCGCTGTATGTCTGTGTATATGTATGACAGGGCACGGCATCTACTCCAACACGCTGGGCTACCTGGGCGGCGTGTCACGGGCGATGCTAGTGGCCGCACGTGCCAGCTGTACCCCAACGCGCTGTATGTCTGTGTATATGTATGACAGGGCACGGCATCTACTCCAACACGCTGGGCTACCTGGGCGGCGTGTCATGGGCGATGCTAGTGGCGCGCACGTGCCAGCTGTACCCCAACGCGCTTCCGGCGACGCTAGTGCACAAGTTCTTCCTGGTGTTCAGCCAGTGGAAGTGGCCCCAGCCTGTGCTGCTCAAACAGCCCGACTCCGTCAACCTCGGCTTTCCCGTCTGGGACCCCCGGGTGAGTACTTGGTAGTACATAATTTGAATAGTGATTCGTCAGTGATATGTGATTCATCCTAATTTGAGTCGAGCTCCAAGCAACTACTGATAATCATGTGATCGCCAGGTGAACATCTCGGACCGCTTTCACCTGATGCCGATCATCACCCCGGCATACCCTCAGCAGAATTCGACTTTCAACGTATGTGCGTCTACCCGGACAGTGATTATGGAGGAGTTCAGACTCGGTTAGTACTTTTGTATCTAATGCATGTTGCATCTGATATCTTGTAACGAAGTAAAAGGTTTTGTGTGGTTTATTGATGACTGGCTGTTGACCGCGGCTCCGCCCGCGTGGAATTCGGAACTATATCAACTTTTTTTTCGTGCGGTGGCTCCCTCGGATACCACCCCCATCAGCAATCAGGTTATGTCGGACTTTGACCTACTAAAACAGCATGCCGTCTCGGGTCTCTCGCATGCCGCCTCGAATGGCCGTGTGGTTTCCGGCAGAGTAGAATTTGGGCCACACCATCTCTTCCCATGTGGAGTCGTACAATGCGACTAAGGGATAGGGCTATTTAATATCAGACAGATATATACAGCCCGGTCCTAGCCTCAGATGAATGGTTCGAGTCAACAATAGTGCCGGGAATACAGCAATAGGCTCACCCCTATTACGTGGGACCGAATACAATGATTGGTGAAACGTGGGTGTTAATTCATCTCTGCCTAACCTTCTGGGGATTAAGGCGTGATTATATGTATGTATGTCTCGGTTCTCTAAATGCTGGGGTGAATATTTGCCAGAGCATCTCGCGCTGCCCGTCTGACCAAGGTCAGACGGGTCAGGACCCAAGGGTTATCTACGGTTTATGATGACCTCCGCAGGAGGGGGAAGCATCCCGTCCCTATCGAACCCCGAAAAGGGATGGGGCGGACGTGAAGGTGGGGCGGCGCAAACAACCAACCCACCCCTAGCCTGCTCTCCACTGTGCCCTCTGTTCAGAGAGACATACGGCCAGCCTCCGAACAACCTTCTACAGGGTGGCTCCCGTTGCAACCGGTATTTGCCGAAGATGCATTGCATGGAGGATCCAGACCACAACGGATCCCTTTCCCGTTGCATTTTTCTGTTCAGCAGACCCTCCCTTTTTTATAGTTTGGTTATATCTTTTGAAAGAAATGTCCAATTCCAAAAATTCAAAAGTAATCAACAGTTATTGAAGCAATCTTGAATACGAAATAATTTATTTAGATTACAATTTTATTAATACCAAGGTTGATGCCATGGTCTGAGTTTGATCGGCATTTCTCGTCAATTGATTTCATCCGGCCGACATTTAAGGACATAGGTATTTAAACTATCATGGTCACTCACATCAGTATCAAAATAAACCCCTACCCTACAGTCCCGACCTCCGAGTAGCAAAAACAACCGGGAACAACCTAAAACAAAATCGCGAGTGGATACAGTAAGCATCGTATGTCGTGAACGTGATCGAGATCGGGTTCGAGTTTGTAGTGAGAGTGAAACCAATAGTAGTGCAGATACGCGTAGTAAAAGAACTCGAAAGAGGGTAGATCGATATAATTACTCCTAGGAAAAAACTTTTTCTCTGTTCACCGCCACTACTCCAGTTCCTCCGTGATCATGGTGCTTGCAACAGCGCCGAAATATCGGAAACTTAAAACAATGAAACATGGTAAATATCAGGTTTATTTTGATACTTAGTTATTCATTGTAATTATATAGTTTGAATGGTAATTTAGATCTACATTACATGTACAATATATCTAACGTATTTAATTAAATAAGGAATAATATTTTATTGTTAAAATAGCTTCGAAAATTACATATTTTTTATTACCCGATTACGGCGAAGCAAAAGGAGGGTTATGATTTTCACAGGCTATGTATGTATGTAGGTTCATCTGTTCCCTCATAGCTCCTCAACCACTGATTAGAACTGGACAAATGAGGTATCGTTAGAAGCACCTTAGTCGTCCGCTGGTTATAGGCTATATAGCGTATCACTGAATCTAATGTGGCGCCCTCTAGCGGTCATAAAGTAGTGTGATAAAAAATAATTGGAGATAAATATGTCGTGTTTGGTATCAGCTGAAAGGGCTTAATTAGCACATTTCAAATATGTATAAATTATACCTATTTTTGCCTCAAAATAAAATAAATAAAAATTAGTTTAAAAGTAAAACCCTACTGAAAAACTATTAAACATAGCCGTGTTCGTATGCCACTTAGTCTAACCAAACAATACATTGTAGAGAAAAGTGGCATACGACCACGGCTATCTTAGATATTTTCTTGTTTAATACTTTTTCAGTAGTCGGGTTTTTAGTTTTAAACAATTTTTTTTAGTATTACAGTTATTAGGATATTTACCATGTTATATTGTAGAAGGGAAACGCTACGGTAGTTATGAACGTCACTGAATACGACGAGAAAATACGGCACTTGTTGACTGACGAAAAACATACGACAACCGCTAGAACAAAATAGATAATAATACCACGTAGGCTACGTACTAGACCCTACGTACGCTAGGACCAAGCGCAGCACGGTCCAATTAATCAAGGAACATCAACAGGTAATCGGCACACCTACTGCGACCCAGGGACCTCCAGCCTCCCAAACTGTATGGTCAAGCCAAACGCTACCTTACGGCCCATCGTGAGTCGGATTGACTCGCCGACGTATGAACTGGCCAAACTTGCGGTGAACATCTTGCAACCGTTAATGGGGAGGACCACATCGTACGTAAAGGACTTCGAGACACTTCGTTCAAAGCTTTCGTCAAACTTCGGTATGTGATCAAGAAGTCATGGTGAGCTTCGACTTAGAGTCCCTATTCACAAAAGTTCCAATCTTGGACTGCTTGGAGATCATAAGATGCAAAATCGCAGAGAACGGAGTGGCTAAGGAATATGCTTGCGTGACCATAAACTACTTCGTATACAGGAATGAGTACTACCCACAAATAGATCGAGTAGCGATGGGCAGTCCGGTTGCTCCAGTCGTAGCAAACTTGTGGATGGAGCATTTCGAAGCCATAGCCCATGCATCAGAATCTGGAAATGGTATGTTGATGACATCTTCTGTATACTGGAGTGGGGTGAGAATGTTGTACAAGTATACGTGGCCCAGTTCAACAACATCCATGGGAAGATGGGATACACGTACGAAATGGAAAAGGAAAGAACCCTTGCCTTCCTTAACGTGAGGACCAGTGTTCGTCACGGGTACAGGAAACCCACACACTGACCGCTAGCTATATGCCGACTCCCATCCTTCTTCCTACAGTTCCGGGTCCTTTAAGTGGGGTTTGAAAAGCATATGATGAGGCCGTCAAGCTGAGTGTCACAATTGTAACATGGTATATGTTAGTAATGGTGACTCTCTTTTCTGAGACTTTGCCTTCAGCTTATCATCAGGCGAGGCGAAGTCTAATTGAGGTGTCCTACATATAAAAAAAAAACCCGCGACCGTTGAATTCGGTAGTGACGTCCTCTGTGATCATGGTGCTTGCAACAAAGCCGAAATATCGGAAACTCAGAATAATAAACATGATAAATATACCGATATTTAGTACGTAAGTGACTATGATAGTTTAAATACATATTTTTTTTTGTAATATGTAAAATATGACCTAAAATTAGTATTGTTAATTATAGATTAGTAATTTAAATTAGTAGCAGATAATGATTGGACATTTGTATTGTAATTAATTATTAAACTAAAATATATGAATAATATAAAATATATTATTTATATATTATTTTGTAGGAGGTAGGACACGGCGGTATTTCCGCCCAATTGAGCAGTCCGACTGGGGAAGTACCTCCGCCCTACAGAATACCGCGGTTATAATAACTTCGTGTTGTGTTTCCAGCGGTGCATAGGGTAGCCAGTGCTCACTGGAGAATTTGTGCTGTCAGTGGGATGACTAAAGGCTTGTCCTGCTTTGTCCTCTACACTAACGGCACAGAAACTCTGTGCTTACAGGGTCGGCAGCGCGAGTGTGGCTCCTCTGGTGTTACACACGTCCATAGGCCACGGTAACCACTTTCCATCAGGTGGGCCGTACGCTTGTCTGCCACCTAAGTTGTATAAAAAAAAATCAATAAAATAAAATTGTAGTTGGAAAAAAATATTTAGTCAAGTAGCTAGAAAATTAAAATATGTATAAATAATAATGGTTACTGAGGGTTTTCCTTTGGAGATAGACATATACTATCGCAGATATATAGACCTTTTTAAGTTATACAGTACATTATTTTGTTGTATCATCAATAGTTTTACAGCGCACGCGATGTAAAGACTGTTTTTAGGTCATTTTTTACACCTTGGACTACATTATCAGAGTTTTAGTAAGGATCCCTATAAATAATAATATTGCCTATGTTAGTCAGTGATAATTAAACTTTCTAATCGTAAAAGAATTTATGAAATCGGTGCAGTAGTTATTGAGTTTATTCGAATTCAAAACAAAAATACAAATCTTTCCCCTTTAAAATACTAGTATGTATGGCAATCTGCCGGATTTGTTGACATTTATGATCACTGCTCCGCTCCCGTTTGTAGTAGCGTGATGTTATATAGCCTATAACCGTCGTCGGTAAATGGAATATTCCACAGAAAAATATTTTTCATTTCGAACCAGTAGTTCCTGCGATTAGCGCTTCAAACGAACAAACAATCTCTTCAGCTTTATAATATTAATATAGATGTTAAGTGAATTTAAAGTGTGGGCTATGATAGCACTGTAAAAATGTTGTTATTAATGTAAGTATCTATTGACTACCTAGCCAGAAGAGACATTAATAACTTCTCTTATCTAAGAGACTAGAGAAATAAATAAATAGATTTAATTTACATACATACATACATATAATCATGCCTTTCCCCGGAGGGTTAGGCAGAGGTGAATTAACACCCACATTTCACCAATCATTGAATTCAGTCCCACGTAATAGAGAGTGAGCCTATTGCCGTCTTCCGGGCATTATTGTTGACTCGAGCAATGCATCTAAAGCTGAGTCTGGACTATATATATCTGTCTGATGTTAAACAGCCCTATAGCCCTTAGTCGCCTTGTACGACACCGCATGGGAAGTGATGGGGTGGTCCAAATTCTACTCTGCCGGGAACCACGCGGCGGATTTAGTTTACAATTGATAACAATTATAATCCACTAGCTGTTGCCTGCGCCACGGCCCGCGTGAAATTCGGATTCAGTTTTTTCGTGTGGAAGTTCTCTCGAATGTCACCCCCGTCCCGTGTCGTCCCCCGTCATAAATACTTTTGTCGGACTCGAACCCACGAAAACCGGATGCCGTTTCTGGAGAATTTGTGCTGTCAGTGGGAAGACTAAAGGCTTGTCCTGCTTTGTCTTCTACACTAACGGCACAGAAACTGTAATTACAGGGTTGGCAGCGCGACTGTGACTCCTCTGGTGTTCAAACGTCCATAGGCCACGGTAACCACTTTCCATCAGCTGGGCCGTGTGCTTGTCTGCCAACTAAGTGGTATAAAAGAGAAAAAAAGATGGTGGGGTACATCGCATGGAGATTACGAACCCTGTATTCGGATCCCGTTCCCGTTGCATCTTTCTATTGAGCAGACCCTTCTACTTCAGCTGACATACCTCGAACCCTCAACGCATCTCTTTAACCCATGCACGTAATTTAATAGTTTTCAAATGAAAGTATGTAACATTTTTCTATCTTAATCGATCTTGACAACTGTCACATTAATAATTTGACGACCTCCGTGGCCTAGCGGTAGAGGCATTCGACTGCCATGCAGGGGGCGCGGGTTCGATTCCCGCTCAGTGCAAATATTTGTATGCATGAATATGTATATTTGCATTGGTCTGGGTGTTTCTATGTATAATATGTATGTATTTACAAAAAAAAAAAGTATCCAAGTATGTTTGTCCGCATTCTAGATCCCATAACACAAGCTAGTTAAGCTATGCTTCCCATGGTAAGCATCTAGATACCGTTGTTTTTTTTTTTTTACATAACTTAGTTGGCAGGCAAGCACACGGCCTACCTGATGGAAAGTGGTTACCATGACCTATGAACGTGTGTTGTGTAGAATGTCGTGGAATATTTATTTATTAATTAAAAGATTTTGTGTTGTCGCGACAGGCTTGGCGATAACAGACGAGATAATGCTCGGCAAATGCGGCTGGGAGCGCCTTTTCGAGGCGCCGAACTTCTTCTCACGCTACAAGCACTTCATCGTGCTGCTGGCCTCGTCCGCCACCACCGACGACCAGCTGCAGTGGTGCGGCCTGATCGAGAGCAAAATCCGCCACCTCATCAGTGAGTATTTGCAGCCCTTCCCCTTCCTCCCTAATGAAATTAGGGATTTACCTGTGTATAAATTTAAAAATATTGTTAAAAGTAAATTGTCCCAGAAAGACTATTAAGAATACTTGGATGATTAACAAGCTTGGAAATGAGCTGTTCGCTCAACTATGCTACTCAAGTAAATTTTTGTACTTAGATTAAGTAGACTAAGTGTATGTTTGTAAATAGACCTAAAAAAAAGAAATGCCCGCTGAGTTTCTTGCCGGAGTCTTCTCAGGTCGGGGCCGCGTTTCGAACTAGTGGTCCATTTACTAAACTGATATTCATGTTCCTTTTGTAAGTGCCGATATAATGGTCTATACAGAATAAATGATCTTTGACTCTAGGTGGAGCGCATTCTACTGTCTCTTCTTGATTTGTTAACGGATATTGTTTGTTGCAGCCACACTGGAAAGGAACTCTCACATTACGATCGCTCACGTAAACCCCGAGTGTTACAACTCCGTTCCACTCAATACGAACAATGGCCAGCCCCTTGCCTTGCCACCAGGTAAGCTACACTTCAGAATAATAATATACTAGCCTTAAATTAAAAAAAATACCGCGGTAGCCTAGTGGTATGGGTAATGGACTGCTTTGACGAGTCTCGGGTTCGATCCCAGGTGTTACCATGGCACACACCAATGACTTCTGATGCTTTTCGAAGTTATGTGTGTATTTATCGCAGTTTTATAAGTGTCCGGTTCATGGCAATAGGCTCGCCACCTAATACCTACACGGACCTAAACGTAAACTGGCGAAATGTGGGTGCTAGCCTTTTTTTACCCCATCGGGGATATAGGCGTGAGTTTATGTTTTTTTTTTTTTATATAGGACACGTCAATTGGACTTCGCCTTGCCTGATGGTAAGCTGAAGGCAAAGTCCCAGAAAAGAGGGTCACTATTACCATACCGTGTGACAATGGTGACACTCAGCTTGACGGCCTTATCATATGCTTTTTCACGCCCCGCTTAAAGGACCCGGGACTGTAGGAAGAAGGAAACACGTGAGCTGGTAATGAATTCCAGGCCTTAATGGTGCGACAGAGGAAAGAGTCTCCAAACCGCTTGGTTCTTGATCGGATGTTATGCACCGTGTGCGGATGACATCTAAGACCTGCACGCGTTGTCCTGTGTAGGAAAGGGGAGGGTGGGACTAATTGGAAGAGCTCATCAGAACACTCCCCATGGTACAGACGGTAAAATACAGCCATGGACGCAACATCTCTACGCAGCTGTAAAGGTTCTAGGGTGTACATGTTATGTAGGCTTTTTTACGTGCGGAAACACCCAATCGACTTAAACCGCACACCGTCTCGTGTCTGAATTAGTAAGGAGTAATGTTACCCAAAAAGGATATTGCTCTTGCACCCCAGCTGACCTAGGACCATCTACGGTTTTAAAACGGCTCTCTTTTTAATGTGAATGTTATTTGTTATAGGTGCTCCAATGCCGCCCGATCCCGTTCCAGACATTAAAAAGAATGAAAACGTGAGTTATAATTTAACTAGGCATAATTATAAAAAAATAATTGGATGAATGTGAGTAGAGACCCCACCAAGATCCGATGATTGAAAGCGAGACTCAGGCGCACGCCTTCCTTTCGGCCTAGAGCGTTCAAACGGTTGTCGCTTTATAGAAATCGTATAACCCAAATCAAAGGGGAGAAGAAGAAGAAAGAAAATACATTTATTGCAAAACACAACGCACATTACATACTTATACACAATTTAGAATAATTAAAAAACAAATATAAAATAAAAATACAAAATAAAAGACACAACAAACACAAAAACTCAAAACCCTCATACCCGCCACAATTTGTTATCTATGGTTGCGTAATGTCAGCCTCCACGGCGCGTGATTGGCCGACGCAAATGGCACTCGCAACCATAGATATTTCTTGTTTTCTCTATCAAATTGTGCACGATATCATTTCTCACGTTTATATATATGCACGTTGTATTCGCAAGTGGCAAGGAGGCTCGACACACACTGAGATGATTACCATCCATCACAGCACCGTTTTTCAGCTCTCACCATTAGATGCCACCTGACGCCGACAGGCAGTGTCGTATCCTCTCATAAATAAAACACTCCCTGTACATCAAGGAACCTGGAGGTACTGGAGCACATTCTCTGAGGCGAAAACATTGAATGCAAACGAAACCAATGCAATCTTATGATGATAAGTTATACCTAAGTAAAGTTGGTCCTAGCACACTTGCTGAACACTAGACTCATTCATTCTTCCTCTTAGCGTTCATCCCACTTTCCAGTTGCATCCGAAGTTTTCACCCTAGAGTCTGGGGTCCGCTTTCAATTCAAATGCTTTATTGTGAAACATAGGTACAAAGATGGTCTTTTTACATACAGCTATGTTCAGCCATAACGGCATACAATATTTTGTGAGAAAATTATTAATTAATTACAAATTATCATACATTAAATTGAAATTACACAAATATCATTTATACCAGTCATGTCATATCATATAATATTACTCACAGTCATTCTTTTCAACTTTTATTCAAGTGTTTGGTCTTCTAAAAATTCATCTATATTGTAGTAACATTTCGCTACTAGCAGCTTGTGCATTTTGTCTTTAAATATATTTACTGTCTTTACATTTCTGATATGTATTAGAATCTTATTGAAAATGCAGAATCTACTTTAATTAAATAGTTTTATGTTACTTTTCGCCATTCGTAATTTGTCTTTGTGACGATCTCTTGTGCGGAATTCAAACAAGTTGATGTTTAATATTATGAAAACAGCAGCTTTACCAGTCGTGATTGCAGTTTTGGCTAAATTTCGATATTTTTCCGTGAAGGGACTACCGTATGACGTCTACAACCCAACTCTACTCCTCAACTACCCGAAACGACTGCTATAGATGTTGGTATGGCGACCGGGACGTCACACGACCAGATCAGACCAATATATATATTATATACATTCATGTATACAAACATTTACACTGAATAGAATAGAATAGATCTTCATTTGCTAGAACATTGTGATAAGGATGTTACAAATTGTGTCTTATGACTAGGTACATCATGTTCTGCCTAAATTGGGCATGCAAATTTTCCTTATTATCTAAACACTTACAAAATGGTACTAAGTCAAAAGGAAGCTTATACATTTTATACCAGCTAATCACATTTTTATCTATAGGTACTCTTTTCTTGTTATGGATAAAAACTCTGTAACAGAATAAAAACACCTGTTCAGCAACCAGTCCTTTAACGATTTTATAAATTTCTTGTAGTAAATTTCTGAGCGGGGATCGAACCTGCGTAGTGGCCGTTTTCACTACCGCCACGCCATGGAGGCTGTCATGCATTATCTATACATACGTAGCACAAACTATGTCCAATGAGCGAAAGTGCACTTAGGTAGTGAGGGTCACTTCTATTCCAGTAATCTTTTTTTACATACATACATATAATCACGCCTTTATCCCCTTAGGGTTAGGCAGAGATGAATTAACACCCACATTTCACCAATCATTGAATTCGGTCCCACGTAATAGGGGGTGAGCCTATTGCCGAAGTGAAAAAAACTTTAATGACTAAAGGTTACTATAAAGTGGATGAGTACCTTAATGATGTTAATGCGTGGTCAACATAAGTCTCTTGCTTGCTCGCACAAAATAAATTGTAAACGAAAGCTAATTTAAAAAAGAAAAATAATCTAGTTCTAATGTAGTTCGCTGAGTGTCTTGCTGGTATCTTCTCAGTAGAACTAATCTACCGAACCAGCGAAAGAATCATTTTCCAATGGTTTATTTTTAAATTATTTAATATTTTTATATTATTTCTTGACATACATAATTGTAAAATTTTGACATTCATATGTGCTCTTTATGTGCCTAAACTGAATAAATGAAATTGATTCTTTGATTCTTTGCCGTATTCCGGGCATTATTGTTGACTCGAGCCATGGATCTAAGGCCGAGTCTCATCTGTATATATATTATCTGTCTCATGTTAAACACCCCTATCCCTTAGTCGCCTTTTACGACACCGCATAGGAAGAGATGGGGTGGCCCTAAATATACACTGCCGGGAACCTTTTTCTGCTAACTGGTAATCCTTCTTTTGTATAATGCTTGCAATGGAGAGGAGTGTTTTAGTGTTGAGACAGTATGTCAGTGCTACTTTTATATACATGCTATTTTTAATTTCAGGGCGAGGTAATAGCCAACTACTGCTCCATGTGGTTCATCGGGCTGGTTTTCGAAAAGACCAACCTCAATGTGGATCTCACAAATGACATTGTGTCGTTCACAAAGGCTGTCAACTATCAGGCGGAGAACACTAGTATGCTGCGCGAGGGCATGACAATTGAGGTAATGGTACTTTGGTAAAATTGGTGAAGGTGTGCCCCCTGAGGGTGTCGTTTTTTGTACATGTGATACATCCCCGCGGATATGCCGGTGGTGAGGTTGGCAGGCAACGTCGCTCGGAGCGCCCGGAGGCAACCTCGCACTCCGGGCGACCCAGGGCCTCTCTCAATCTGGCCCAACTCGAGTGTGGGTACCATGGAGTCTTCCCGGATATGGAGAGGTCAACGCGACCTGCTTCTGCTAGGGTGACAGGCGGCTCCACTCGTCACCCCCAGGCCTGTGTTCATGGTTTGCGATTGTCCTTCGCACCCGGCCCGCCTCCTTCTTCACGAGCATGACTTGCGCGTCTCCCTCCCAGGGCCGCCGCCAGTTCCCTCGCGGTGACTCGAACAACTCGGTGACCGCGCAGCCCCGAGGGCTCGCTGGCGTGCCCAGCCGGCACGAGAGGCTGCCGCGGCCTCTCCAGCCACTCGGCCGCGATGGGCCTTACCGCCGCTACTACGGCGCGCCCTGCGCTTTGTCCCTCGAATCGTAGCTCCCATTTCGCCACCATGTCTATGTGGAATTTCTTCTGGATCGGAATCGTGACCCCGCTCCCGCGCCGTTTTTCGGATCCGATGTGAAGATGTGAAGTGAGACAGGATATGCAATTATCGTTGAATGCGGCTTCTGGTTTGTTCTGTATTCTTTGCTTATAACGTTTGCTCCTGAGTTGTCTCCTGTCGTGACACGCCTGTTCCGTCTCTCCTATGAGACCGGTCAGGTGCCGAGGGTCCGGATCCTAGCTAATGTCTAACTCGTGTCCAAAAAGGGTAACTGGGCAGACCCTGCCAACTACAGATCCATTGAATGAAATTTTAAATATTAACATGCTAACTATTCAAATCAATTAACAAATACTTAAGACGGGTGAAGAATCTGTGGCTTAGTGGTCAGAGCCTACCTCCTGTAAGAGAAAGATCGCGGGTTCGAATCCCGCCTGAACCTATCCAATCTTTTCTATATCTCTAACTCTAACATCCATAGTGTGCTAGAGTATGGAGCGTATACTAAATAAAAAGCGCCCGGTATATCTCGAATCAAAGGATCTTCTCAGTGATCAACAATATGGGTTCTGCCCAAACCATTCATTGGGGATCTCCTCGTGTATGGCCACCCACATTTGGAGTCAGACCATCAAGAGGCACGGAGAGGCGCCAGCGATCTCACTCCATATCGTGAGGTCATTTAACAGGGTCTGGCACGGCAGCCTTACCAACAAGACTTCCGCTTCCGGCCTACCTGCTGATTTGCCTGGATTGCCAACTTCCTGAAAAATCAGTCAATCCGATTAGTCATTGACGGTAGTATGTCGGACCAATTGCAAAAAAAAGTGCCCGGAATACGACAATAAACTCACCCCCTACGTAATAGGGGGAGAGTCAGAATACTGCCTAACGCTCCGGGGATAAAGGCGTGATTATATGTATGTATCTATAGAGCAAATCATAAAATGATTGTATGTTAATATGTAATCGCTAGGAGCTGGCGGTGCGAAGGCTTAGAGCCAAGAAGAGCACCGCCCCGGGACCCGACGGCATTCCAGGCCGCGCGTGGGTCCTAGCTCTGGGAGAAGACGGTCTCGAACCCCGACTGAGAGGGTTCCTCAGCGCATGCTTGGAGCGGGGCCAGTTTCCGAAGATGTGGAAGACGGGGAAACTGGTCCTCATCCGAAAGGAGGGTCGCCCGGCGCACGAACCGTCCGGCTACCGGCCCATTGTGTTGCTCGACGAGGTGGGCAAGCTCTTTGAAAGAGTTATTGCGAAGCGCCTCGTCGAGCACCTCTCTGGTAGGGGGCCGGACCTGGCGGATGCCCAATATGGCTTCCGCCGGTGGCGGTCCACCGTGGATGCCATCATGCGCGTGAGGACTTTGGCGGAGGAGGCAGTCGCCCGGGGCGAGGTGACGTTGGCGGTGTCCTTGGACATCTCCAACGCGTTCAACACCTTGCCCTGGAGTTGCATCAGGGAGGCACTCGTGTACCACGGTGTGCCTCTCTACCTCCGCCGCATAGTCGGGGCGTACCTGACGGAGAGAGCCGTCATCTACCCAAGTGCGACCGGCGTCGGTCGGCGTGAGATGTCGTGCGGTGTTCCACAGGGATCGGTTCTTGGGCCGCTCCTGTGGAACATCGGATACGACTGGGTGCTTCGCGGTGAGCTCGCGGACGGTGCCGACGTCACGTGCTATGCGGACGACACGCTAGTGACGGCGAGCGGGGCTACATACCGCGAAGCGACCCTGAGGGCCACGACCGCGGTTGCTCAAGTCGTGGAACGGATCCGGCGGCTGGGCCTTGAGGTGGCTCTGCATAAATCCGAGGCCATGTTCTTTCATGGACCTCGGCGCACGCCACCACCTGGTTCCAGTCTCACAGTGGGAGGCACTCTCATCGGCATCAAGCCCCAGATGAAATATCTGGGGCTCGTGCTCGACGGCCGGTGGGACTTCGAGAAGCACTTCCGAAGTCTAGGCCCCAAATTGGTGGGCACAGCCAACGCTCTGGCGCGGCTACTGCCTAACCTGAGGGGCCCAGAGGACTCCTGCAGGAGACTCTACGCGGGTGTCGTGCGGTCCATGGCCCTGTACGGGTGTCCCGTGTGGGCGGACACCCTGAATGATCGGCACATGCCCCTGCTGCAGCGTCCGCAGCAGAAGTTGGCGTGCCGCATCATAAGGGGGTACCGCACGATATCCTTCAACGCGGCGAGTCTCCTCGCCGGATCGCCACCATGGATCCTGGAAGCGAGATCCCTTTCGGCGCTATACCGGTTCCGAAAGGCGGCGCGGGAGCGGGGTCACGATCCCGAGCCCGAAGAAATTCGGGCCGTGAGATCCCGGCTCCACAGGGAAATGGTGGCGGAATGGGAGCTACGACTTGGGCGACCAGGCGCAGGGCGCGCCGTAGTAGCGGCGGTAAGACCCATCATGGGGGAGTGGCTAGAGAGGCCACACGGCAGCCTCTCGTACCGTCTGACGCAGATGATCACCGAGCACGGATGCTTCGGCAAGTATCTGCGTCGGATGGAGAAAGAGCCAACGTCCGAGTGCCATCACTGCGACGCGAGCGAGGACTCAGGTCCGCACACGCTCACCGAGTGTCCGGCGTGGGAGACGCCGAGGCGGGAGCTTGTGGCGGCCCTGGGAGTGAGAGTTCTCACGCTCTCCACCTTGCTCGCGGCGATGGTCCGCTGCGCGGATGCGTGGGCGGCCGGCGCCTCCTTCTGCGAGCAAGTAATGCTCGTGAAGGAGGAGGCGGGGCGGGAGCGGCAGCGGGAGCGACGAAGGATCGCAAGCCAAGCTGCCCGCGTACGAAGGCAACTCGGGCGTCGGAGGTCGATGAACGACCTCCGCCCCCCATGAGCGCCGGCCTGGGGGTGACAGGTGGAGCCGCCTGTTACCCTGGCAGAAGCAGGCCGCGGCGGTGGCGCGCCTAGCGCGCCTCCCCGTTTCCGGGGTCGAGTTGGGGACTCTGTAGTCCCCACACCCGAGACGAGGGCCAGATCGTGAGAGATGGCCCTGGGTCGGCCGGGGTGCGAGGGATATGCCTGTCAACCTCACCTTCGGCAACCAAAACGACCCACAGGCGGCGTGCGTTTTAGTCGGTTCGAGTCCGACATAACCTCCTCCACCGGCTCCGGTGGGGAGGTATCCGTGGGGATTTTGCGCACGTAAAAAAAAAAAAAAAAAAAAAAAATATGTAATCGCTACAGTTATATTAAAATAAAGTCAAATCTCAAAGTAAATCTACGTAAAAGTATCAAAATTGTACAACTCAACTTATTGGTCAACTCGCAATAGCAAATAGGATATCAACACCGAAGGAATAAAATATTCCACAGCCACAGTATTATCAATAACAATTTGGACATTTTTTTTTATCTAGCACACGTCAACTTGACTTCACTTCGCCTGATTGTAAGCTAAAGGCAGTCTCAGGAAAGAGGGTCACCATTACAGACACTAAGTAATGTTGGTGGCACTCAGCTTGGCGGCCTCATCAGATGCTTTTTCACTCCACGCTTAAAGGACTACTACTTGTATACACTTATCCCTGTCAGACTTGTGCACATGTGCGTGTAATGTCACCTAAAAAGCAATAGTTGTACCACTATGTGATGGTCGAAATTGACATGATGACATTAAAGTTCCTAAACATAACATAAACTCAAGCCTATATCCCCGAAGGGGTAGGCAGAGGTGCTAGCACCCACATTTCGCCAGTTTATGTTTAGGTCCCAATGTAATAGGTGGCGAGCCTATTGCCATTAACCGGGCACTTATAAACCTGCGATAAATACACGCATAACTTCGAAAAGCATCGAAAAGTCATTGGTGTGTGCTATGGTAAAACCTGGGATCGAACCCGAGATCTCGTCTCAGCAGTCCATTACCACTAGGCTTCCCATTTGAAAAAAATTACTGGTGGTAGAAATTTGGTGGCCCAAATTTGCCTCAAGTTTCGACCGGGTGGGTACCACCGTGCACTATCGCGAAAAACCCTCCATAGCAATTCAATCTCGGTTGGATTGTGTTCAGGGGTCAGCAAGTGCATAGCCGGGCAGAGGTGGTGGCTGTCGCAGCACTAGTGGGACCAGTGGGTCTTGGCGTAGTCTAGTGGGGAAGCGCGGGGCGACGCGCCGTGAATTTCAGGTGTACCAGCCTGTAATGCATACAATTTGCGTTAGATTTCTATGAATGATTATGTTCCATATTCTGATCACTTTTCCGCTTGCTAAAAAGTTCATAACAGAAAAGAGCAACTTTTTCCCCCTTTCGAATAAAAGGAATGCAAAATAGATAATATTATATATATTCGCAAAATTAATGATGGTTAAGCAGAGCAATTAGGGTCTCGCCTAATGTTAAACAATGATGTGAACCCACTCCTTACACAAGCAATTTAGCTTAGCTAGAAGGGTAAGGAATATATAGTAATTTCGATTTTTTATTCTTTATTTTAAAAAAATGATAAGGTTCTTCTGCATTCGCTACTCAGTACCTGCTAGATAAGGAGGTAGGACACGGCGGTATTTCCGCCCAATTGAGCAGACTGGGGAAGTACCTCCGCCCTACAGAATACCGCGGCTATAATAACTTCGTGTTGTATTCACAGCGGTGAGTAGGGTAGCCAGAGCTTACTGGAGAATTTGTGCTGTCAGTTGGAAGACTAAAGGCTTATCCTGCTTTATCTTCTACTTTAACGGCACAGAAATTCCGTACTTACAGGGTTGGCTGTGACTCCTCTGGTGTTACAAACGTCCATAGCTCACGGTAACCACCTTTCATCAGGTGGGCCGTGTACTTGTCTGCCACATAAGTGGTATAAAAAAATTGACTTGTATCATTGAGAAGTCAAGATAAGAGAGGCGCAGTGCCGTGTGCAATGCCATCGAGACGTTAGCGCAACATAAATGGTTGTGAAGTAATTCGGTCGGTTGAGTGTTCGCTGCACGTGATGTCGCTACAACACGTACAACGAATATAATTATCATGCCATGTACAGTCAGGAGTACCTGCTTGATTACGTCTACGTCCTACGAATAAATAAAACACTGGTCTGATACGGTATGTGTGCCCGCAGGCGCGGCACGTGCGCCGCAAGCAGCTGCCGCAGTACCTGGCGGGCTCGCTGCTGCTGCGGCGCGAGCGGACGGCGTCGGGCGCCCGGCGCCGCGCGCCCGAGCCCGCGCCCGCCGCCCCCGCAGGCCCCGCCGGCGCCAAGAAGAGCAAGCGCCTGTCCGAGAGCAGCGCCGACGAGCTCAGCGTGCTCTCCTACAACGACGACTCCAACTCCTCGCACGTGTACGAGGCGCCCGCGCCGCCCGCGCCCGCCGCCGCCGCCGCGCCCGCTTCCGCGTCCGCGCCCGCTCCCGCTCCCGCTTCCGCCTCCAGCAGCATCGCGTGCACGTAGCACTACGAGCAGTGGCGCGCGCGCTTCATCTACGGCGCGCGTCGCCCCTGACTGTGTGGGACTGTGAACCCGTGGGGCCGTGGGGCCGTGGGTCCGTGACAGTGTCAAGTGTCTAGTGTCTAGTGACAAGTGTCTAGTGAGACAGTGTCGGCGACTGCGGTGTGCGGTGAGTATGACGCCCGCGACTGCGATTAGCGTTCAGCGTCCCTCCGGTAATGTGGGGTAACTTGGGAATTGTTCCTTTTCCCGTTGGCGATGGGAGTTGAGGATGACTCTCGCCCGCGGCGTACTGTGCGCTGCCCCGCTTGTAGAGTACGATACGGCCCTAGCGAGGGAGTGTCGGAGCGGCGCCTGTGCGCTCTGGTAGGTAAACTAATTACGTTTAAGCGAGCGTCGACGAACGAGGGTTCGTTGCCTTTATCTAAGTTAGTGGGTATTTTTGTTATTGTGTAACGATGTGTATCACGAACGTTTTGTATTCTAGATGTGGTACGCGCCGTGTGCTGCAAGTAAGTTTACGGATATCATTAGTGTTAGTGTACTGTGCGAGAGAGAGAGAGAGAGCGTGTGCTGCGTACGACGTTAGTGACGTCACGCCTCCCCCCCACCTTCCTGGTGCGTGCGGCTCGTTAGGCTTGTCTGAACGGTAGTGTGGGAACATCTAAAATTCAACTTAAGGGTCAATTCTCGTAATAAAAATCAATTCATAATTCAGCTTCTGTTTATTCTCCTAAATGTCATAAACGGTATTCTCTTAATATAGTTTTCAAGATCGAATGTTGATTGCAACGTAATTATTTAGAGTTGTAAAATGGTCAAATCGGTCTAATTCGATATTCCGCTTAACTTTGTACCTAATTGATGTTTTAATGCTAACCAAACAAAATTGTATTCTCTTCGTTCTTTACGTTAAGTGTAATTTTTGTATACCTAACTGTATACGACGGAAACTAAAGTTTCAATTTATTGATACTTGATCGAATGCCGACTAATTGAAAGCACTGGCGGAAATCTCGAGGTTGGCAACACAAAACAAATTAGTAGTAAGTAGTCAAATAAACAGTAGGATCCATCAGTTTAGGATATTTTCATTCTATCAGAATTTGACTGAACTGAGATTAAATCAATATTAAACTATATGTTATGAACAGAATACATATTTTCGTTCAATTCAATCACATTTCATTTCGTGACAGTTCAAAATTCGCTGTAAAAAAGCTGTAAAATTCGAGTTGTTCAGGACTGACCCCTACCGCACGATTAATGCTACCGCTACTGTGACTGGTGTACATATGACATTAGCGGCGAGTTCTTCACTCGTTCAGACACCTAACGCGGCCTGCATCCCTTCAAACTCATAGTACAAAGTGGAACATAAAACACTTACTACTACCATGCGCTTGTTTGTACTCGATAACACGGGAACCTTGGGATCAAAGTGTTCAAATTTACTGGCTGCTGTGTGAGGCGAAGGAGTATAACATTTATTTTAACAGAAAGCGAACTGCTCGTCGTATTTACGAAATATAAAATAGAGCGTTCTAATTAACCAATTAGAACACCGACCAGCCGCACAAGGATGGCCACCTATGTTCCAGAAGTTGTGATTTGGTAGGGACTAGGGAGCTAGTTCACGGTTAACCGGCTGTTGGTTTAGCGTGGAGAGAGGACGGTCTTACCGCACTACGTCACGAGTCGGACTGGCCATCCACTACCTCTATAAAGTAGTAACATCGTTTGAATTTATTTTTATATACAAAACGTAATATACGTATTTTATAACGCAACCCAAATGTAGGTTTTAATTATGAGAAATTTAGCTGTAGTATGTGTACTAATGTGAGATTACAAAACGTAATCAAGCGCCGACCTGTCACTTGTCTTCACGATTGGCGATCCAAATCAATTGCCGGCTACTGTACATTCCAAGCGTACCCAACACTGCCAACTGTGGGAAATTACCATACTTGTAATCGGTAGAATATCAGTAGATTAGCTAACTGTTGAATTATCTTTAGAGGAATTATTATCACGTTGAGTCGTAGTAACTAGTATGAACATAGTCGTCACCACACATTTACAATAATGATAATTAATATTTTAATTGATTCTGGTATTTGAGATACGGTATTAACTAAGTAAATCCTTCAGGATTGAACGAACGTTAGTTCAATATTATTGCCTCGAAATTTGACAAACGTAGTAACTATATGCTTACGAATCAAACTTATTCTGTTCGTGCTAACTTATACTATTATGTTGTACGGTAATATAGCATTTGTGTTACATAAAATATGATACATATTTGTATGTTATTTCGGTATTAGCATCCTCTTAGCCAAGCAGCGAGCGATATGCGGGGTGTAGTCAACTTAGCAACCTAAATATATATAAATAAATCTAGTCTGCGTCCCGTAACGTAATTCTAATTCAAAATTTGCGCTTCACCCAAGAACCGTGACACAATGTTGGTTCTAAGCAGCTTGTACAGTAAACAGAACGCAGTATCTACGCAGCTCACTGCGAGCCCCCACGGTCACAACATGAGAGTGTTGTCGAGCTACACACAAGCGCTTGCGTGAGTAGAACTATACAAATCTACAATGACAGACATTTACATTTCAGTGCACTTTTGACAGTAATTCGGACACCATCAATGGTTGATTGGTGTTGTATGTGAATCCTATTTTCAACTAGTTGATAAACGAAATGATTCCACCTAGGTATAAGACTCAATGTAATTGTTCATAAGGAAGTTTCAGGTTATATGTAACTTGTATATATTCAATTGATTTATTATATATAGACCATATATCTACCGCCAATAGCGATTGATTAAAAAAAATTAAATAAATGTAAATAGAAAAGGATTAGATGTGTTTATTATTGCTTCCCTTTCCTGTTATGTTTTCCTTTTAGCCTTAAAAGATAGCTGATAGCGTTCGACGCTT
Organism: Eilema griseolum; assembly: GCA_963662185.1. Lineage (NCBI taxonomy): Eukaryota > Metazoa > Arthropoda > Insecta > Lepidoptera > Erebidae > Eilema > Eilema griseolum. The sequence continues at coordinate 2,760,402 of OY759255.1, forward strand.
TACTAGGACACGGCCCACCTGATAGGAAGCGGTTACTGTGGCCTATGGACGTATGCAACACCAGGGGTGTCACACTCGCGCTGCCGACCGTGTAGAAACCTGACGCCCCTCTTGAAGAACCCATATTGTAGGCGCTTGGGAAAACCGCAGCAGGGAGGTCATTCCATAGCTTGAGTGTGCGTGGGATGAAGTTTCTTTCATACCGCACAGTGCGCACTGACTCAGGTCGCAATGTGTGAGGATGAATTCTCTGCCTATAGCTACGGGCATCATGTCAAACAATTCATCTGAGCACAAACCATTGTATAGGCGGTAGAACACACACAGTGAGGCAAAATCCCTCGCTAAGGCGAGGTTCCACACTACCTGTGAGTATGGGATTGTCAACCAGCCTCAATGCCCGTCTTTGCACTGAGTCGAAGGGGTCAAGCTGGTATGAAAGAAATTAAAAGGCCCACTTTGACAGTTGGAGTGACTCCAAGCGATTGTGTCAATAATCGATTCAGGTAACAAACGGATTAGGATATGTGTCAATATTAATGAAAACCTAAAATGGGTATTAATAATTATTATATATTCACTTTCCAGGCTACTTTCGCTTTCATTATCTTCAACGAAAATCTATAATAATTCGTTGTCTCTAGTATGCGATATGGCAAAGTAACATCTGAGCGAAATTTTAAGTTGAGTAACATAAAAAAATTAAAAGTAACGCAAAAATTTACGAACGTTACATTCTGTCATCGCTGACCAAAACGCTCCTTACGATTAAAATGTAACAACCAAAGATAATACGGCCACAACACTAAAATTAAAAAATAGAAACCATAAAACGTGTTTGTGTACGAGGCCTCACAGAAATACAGAATCACGTCATATTTTAAATTACTTGTAGTAATTTATACTGAAATATGTCACTATCATTATTAGTATTATTTTTAAACTTACTATTATAAAATATTACCTATTTACAAGTTATTTAACTTTAATTGTTTTCTGTTTCGTTTTAATCGTGCCAAGTTACCTTCTATGACTTAGGGCATCTGTCAAAACGGACCTATTAAATTATTTCAACTATAGCTGTTGTACGGATTGTACAAGGAACCTCTGGGTGGTCCGGGGTAGTAGGGAAGGAGTAAGAAATCAAAAAAGAAACACGTAAGCGTTAGGGTAGGTAAAGATTTATAATGAACTGTGTTTCACTTCAAACTTAAATATACTGCGGCGCGATGCACAAATAAAAATAGGCGTAACCAAACAACGCCATCTAGTGACAAGTAATGTAATTAAACTCTAGTAAAAATATGCTTAGGTTTTTTTTTTTCTTCTATGGCGATCCCAAATATGCTAGTTAACCATGGCTTTAACAGCTGTCACAAACGGCGAGTAGGTACCTACACGTACAGCCGTTTTTCAATCGTGGTCCGACCGGGAAATTCTACTGCTCGGTCCAAGGGCAATTTTTTCCCCTGTGGTTTTGTTAATTGGACCATAATTATAAAACATTGGTAACTGCATCTACTGGTTAAAGAGGAGAAGGACAATGTTTGTCTAGGTACTATTTACTTATATTAAATGCATCAAAGAATCTTTTTTTTATACGACTTAGGTGGCAGACAAGCACGCGGCCCACCTGATGGGAAGTAGTTACTGTGGCCTATAGATGTGTGCAACACCAGGGGTGTCATACAGGCGCTGCCGACCCTGTGGAAACCTAATTTATACGAACAAGTAGTGACGAAGGAGAGAGGCGCTCATACGTCCACGAACTGCTGAACAAGCAATATAAAGAGGTAGCGGCACCTGACCTGACGTTTGAAGCCACAGGATCAGGCCCGACACTAGCTGTTTGGGCGCCCACGTGCAATGTCGATTATGCCGCCCTCGTGTTTGTCTCCAGGCTTTTTACGCATAATCCTCACGGATACTTGTACTCGAACACAAATTAATTGGAGCATAAGGCTGCTTCCACCAGTTTTTAAGTAATTAATAGAATGGCGATGGGATCGTGTGTCCCCTGGAGGAGACAAAGGTATGTTGTTAGGGATCGTAAGGAGACAGCCGCTTAATTTTCCAATAATAAAATTTAGACTTAAGAAGAATGAGTTCTTGTTGTAGGAGGTAGGACACGGCGGTATATCCGTCCGATTGAGCAGTCCGACTGAGGAAGTACCTCCGCCCTACAGAATACCGCGGTTATAATAACTTCGTGTTGTGTTCCCAGCGGTGAGTAGGGTAGCCAGAGCTCACTGGAGAATTTGTGCCGTCAGTGGGAAGACTAAAGGCTTGTCCTGATTTGTTTTCTACTGACGGCACAGAAACTCTGTACTTACAGGGTTGGCAGCGCGACTGTGACTCCTCTGGTGTTACAGACCATAGGCCACGGTAACTACTTTCCATCAGGTGGGCCGTGTGCTTGTCCATAGCCCCAAAGAAGTATTGATGGAAGGAAACCGCCTATGTGCTACCGATGCAAGGAAGTTGGGCATGTGGCAACCACATGCAAGATGCCAGATAAACGCAAATGTTTTAGATGTGGAAACGTGGGCCATGTGGCAAGTACATGTATCACGGTGGAGGATAGTCAGGCTAGCATCAAGAAAGTCCAGTTATTGTCGCAATTGAATGATATGTATAAGAAGCAGGTTAAGGTCAATGATGTATTTATGAAGGCTTATTTAGATACAGGAAGTGAGCTCAACGTGATTTCTCAAGAAGTTTCTAATGCTTTGAAATTGAAAAAAAGAACCCTCTAATACTGTCTTGAAGGGGTTCAATGGTTGCTCGGTGCCGACTTCTGGGGTGGTACAATTTAATTTATTAGTAGACAACGTATACATTACGACTACTGCTGTAGTGACTGATGTAGACCTGGGTGACGTCGTTTTGATCATTGGGCAGACAGTCATTAATAGGGAAGACGTCATGCTTAATGTGTCGAAGCATGGTGTCACCCTATGCAAAATACTGAACTCCTCGGATGACCTGATGAGTATTGGCACTTTTAATGAAGCGACTAGTTTCAGAGTCCAACTTACCGAAGATACAACCATACCTGTCGGAGACAACCTTGTAAGAGTGTTAGTTCAGGGAGCTGACTCCGGAGACTACTGCACTAAACCAAGGCGATTCTCTATGGGAAACGTCGTGTATGCAGTCGCCAGTGCGGTACTACGAAGAGGCGGAGGCTATGTCAGAGTTTGCAACATCGGTGTCGGCCCCATCATTTGGAAGAAGGGGATGACTATAGCCAGAGCCGAAAAAATGTGAGGTGAGTTCTAATTGTCTAACTATGAGGAGAGATGAGTGTGGTGAGAATTTTAATCGTGAGTTGGCAAATATCAATGTGGGTGATATTGGTGAGAAACATTTTAAAAGCTTAACAACACTTTTAAGAACGTACAGTGACTGTTTTGCTACTACAAGCAAGGAAATAGGTTGCACAAATTTAGGAGAAATGACTATTGAGCTTAATACTAATAAACCTGTTGTTCGAAAACCATATAGATTAGCGCATTCGGAAAGAAAAGTCGTAAGAAATTTAGTTAATGATTTGATAAATACCCCCTTCGATGATACCCCCATCATTCGGGAATCTAACTCTCAGTATGCATCTCCGATAATATTAGTACGTAAGAAAAACGGTGACTATACATAGATTATGTGTGGATTACAGGGATCTGAATGCAATTACGATTAAAGATCGATTTCCTATGCCTCATATCGACGATCAGTTATCACAATTAGCGGGTAAATCTTATTTCACCAATTTGGATTTATTTTCTGGCTACCATCATATTAAAATAAGCGATAATTCAATTTCTAAGACTGCCTTCGTTACCTCAGACGCATTATACAAGTATATGATATGAGGGTACCCTTTGTATTAGCAAATTCTCCATCAGTGTTTATGCGGGTCATCCAAAAATTAGTGAAACTTGTGGGTAGTGATGAAATGTATATCTGACGGTCTTAGTTTACTCGAAAAAGTGCTTGTTCAGTTACGTAATGCTGATTTGAAGTTGAATATGAAGTGTGCATTCCTAAAATCCGAGGTGACATTTCTCGGACATGAAATCAGCGCTAAAGGGATTAGGCCGGGTAACCACAAAATAAGCGCGGTGATTGATTTTCCTAAGCCAACAAATTTGCATCAGTTACGTCAGTTTTTAGGTTTGTGCAGTTATTTTAGAAAATACATTAATCAGTTTGCCTTATTGGCGAAACCGTTAACCGATTTAACAAAAAAATCTACCGATTGGTTCTGGTGTGACGTACATGACCATTGCTTTTGTATGTTAAAACAAACTTTGTGTTCTCGCCCTCTTCTTGCTTTATATGACCCTTTGTTACCTTGCGAAATTCACACTGACGCGAGCAAGATGGGTATAGCCGGTATACTATTTCAAACGAACGAGCAAAGTGAGTTGAAGCCTGTGTTTTACTATAGCCGAGTAACGTCGCGTGAGGAATCAATGTATCACAGTTATGAACTTGAGACATTGGCGGTCGTAGACTCTTTGAAACATTTTCGCGTTTATGTACTGGGGACTAGAGTCAAAATAGTTACAAATTGCATAATATTATTTTACAATTATCGGAGGGTAATGTTTGTACAGACGTTCAAAATAATTACAAAATTAAGAATAATCGATTATTTAAGAAAACATTGCATGGTGATCGGTTAGTAGTACCTAAATTCGCTAGATGGAAGTTTATGCAAAAGTTTCACTATCAGATAGGGCATGTGGGTGGGTATTAAACGTTGTGAAGAATTAATAAAAACTGATTATTGATTTCCTAAGATGACCCGTTTTATAAAAAAAAAATATATTACTAATTGTTTAGAGTGCGCATACGCGAAGGGAAATCATGGTAGGCCAAGTGGTGAGTTGCATCCTATCCCTAAGCCTTCAGCCCCTATGGAAGTAGTACACATAGACCATCTAGGCCCCTTTTGTAAGACTAATAAAGGTCATCAATATGTACTAATGATTGTCGACGCCTTCTCAAAGTTTATGTTAACTCTTTTGAAACTGTCACTGTACTCAAAGATGTATTTAGTTTATTCGGTTTTCCTAAACAAGTCGTCTCTGATAGGAATTTGGCATTCACTAGTATCAATTTCATCATACCTTAAATGCCATAGCATGCCCACGTGCTAACGGTCAAGTCGAACGGTATAACCGAACGTTGTTAAATGCTATGCGTACTCGTAATATAGATCCGAATATGTGGACTGAATGTATACCGGATGTAGTTTGGGGTATAAATAATACCATAAATGAAAGTTTGGGCTATCATCCCTATGAAATTATGTTTAGCTGTAGAGGTAGACTTTTGCCGAACCTTGTTGGGAATGAACAAAATATAACCAGTAGTGAAAAGCGTAAAAATGCTTCTCAGCGACTGAAGTTGCGAGCAGAAAAGATGAAGCGAAGTTATGATAAACGTCATAGGGCCGAACAAGTTTTCAATAAAGGAGACTTAGTTCTATGGAAACAAGCGCCCTCTGGGGGGGAAGTTAAAAACGTAAATAACAAACTGCAAGTTTTGTATTCTGGGCCCTATGTCATTCAGCAGGTTCTTAATAATGGTAGATATGAAATTAGAAGTGTGGAGGGTATGCGTGGCTACAAAAAGTTCACCGGCATAGTGGCTGCAGATGCCCTCCGTGCATACAAAAGTGGCCCAGATTGTAGTGAAAGTAGTAGCGACGAGGATGTAGTTACTAGGGACGATTTAATTGATTTACTTGAGAGTTAACATATTGTGTGCACCAATTGCGGTGCAATTGTTCCAGGATGGCCGACTGTAACGGAAATAAACAAATGGCAACATTGACTGGTGACGTGTTGGTGCGGAGAGGTGGGAGCGATGGAGGGGCGAGCCGAGGAGAGGAGAGGTGTAGTGTGGAGTCTATAAAAGGGGTGTGATTTGGTGTCTCGGGGCATTATTATTGGAAAAATCAACTGTTTATGTTTAATAAAAGTAAAAAGTATTATTGTGTTAACGGGTATTTATTTCACTTCCAACAACGTCGTAACAAAATACTTAGTCATTGTTTCCGTTGAGTTTTTTTCGATCAATTAGTTCATCTAATAGGGACGCGTAGTCAATATAGCGCGGAAACGCCCTTATGACCATTGATTTCCATTCTACCCACGAATAATCGTAAGACTCTAATCTATCAAACCATCGTCTAGCTTGACCTTGTAATTTTGATTGTAATATAAATGATTTAGTTTCGTCGTTCCAGTGGTAAATTGAGCCTAACTGCTCAATTTTCTTAATCCAACTTTTTATATTTAAATCACGATTATCCGGATCAAAATCGGGAACTAATTTAGCAGTATTCTGTATTCTGGCCATACGATTATGTAATATATTATCGTCATTATTTAAACATCTTTCTACAGCAGCTTCTACTTTCTTTTTTATTATGTCTTTTGCTGAGCATGAAGGAGAATTATTATTTCCACTTACGTGAGAATTATTACTTCTGCTCCTTTTGCTGTTTTCAGAACAGCTAGACCTGTCCTGGAACCTCTTCATCTTGCGTTGTCTTCTGCCAAGTTCAGTAAATCCCACTTCTGATTGTTACGACGTTGTTGGAAGTGAAATAAATGCCCGTTAACACAATAATACTTTTTACTTTTATTAAACATAAACAGTTGATTTTTCCAATAATAATGCCCCGAGACACCAAATCACACCCCTTTTATAGACTCCACACTACACCTCTCCTCTCCTCGGCTCGCCCCTCCATCGCTCCCACCTCTCCGCACCAACACGTCACCAGTCAATGTTGCCGTTTGTTTATTTCCGTTACAATATAATTTCCAAATTACGGCCTGGATTCAAGTTTGTTTATGTTCAGGTGAAAGATCTGAGAGCAATAGAAGGAGCATTCGTACCGGTTATCAAGATGAACTTCGACGGGATCGAGATTGACTTACTTTTTGCCAGACTGGCTCTGAAAGAAATACCAGGTAATGACTGAGGCGCAATCTTACTTTATATTTGTTTATAGTAGCGACTATCGTGATCTCAAATGAATACCATTCCAACTGTAGCGGTTTTGTCAGGAGGTAGGACGCGGCGGTATTTCCGCCCGATTGAGCAGTCCGACTGGGGTAGTACCTCCGCCCTACAGAATACCGCGGCTATAATAACTTCGTGTTGTGTTCCCAGCGGTGAGTAGGGTAGCCAGAGCTCACTGGACAATTTGTGCTGTCAGTGGGAAGACTAAGACTAGGCTTGTCCTGCTTTGTCTTCTACTGACGACACAGAAACTCTGTACTTACAGTGTTGGCAGCGCGACTGTGACTCCTCTGGTGTTACAGGCGTCCATAGGTCACGGTGGCCACTTTCCATCAGGTGGGCCGTGTGCTTGTCTGCCAACTAAGTGGTGTATAAAAAATAAGCGGTACATTCTAACATAATATTATATAATTTCATCTCTGCTTACCCCTTCCGGGAATTTTGAGTCGTGATGTTATGTGTAATTAATATTATTTATTATATAACTTAACATATTCATCATGACAACTTTTAATATTATATAAAAATACTTTCAACGGACAGATCGATTTGTATATTATTAGATAATTTCTATTAGATGCACTGAACTGTTTGTGACGCAGGCCATTGTTCAATGACCGAGCGCTGCGCTCGCGCGGCCGGCAGCGACTGAGCGACAGTCTGCGCCCAGCAACGTTCGACAGTACTCGCTACCGCCGCCGCGCATAACTTATACTTACTGACGAGGTGTCGTATCTTGCTCTCGATGAGCCCGGTCCACTTCAGCTGGTCGTCGGCGCTGGCCGAGGACGCCACCAATACAATAAAGTGCTTGTACTGCGAGAAGAATTCTCGCGATTGAAACAGTGTCATAATCTGTATTTCCGAGCATGATTTCATTTGATATTTTCAATCCTATTGACAAAACATGTAATAATTATACAAGAAGTTTATTACAATACATTTCATGATTAATGCATTAATTAATTGCATTCATAATGTTGATTATTTCGCAATATTGATTAATAATATCATAGTGTGGGTTAGGTTGTAGGAAGAGAAATAACACACGTGTCAGCTTGTAGAAAAGAAATATTTACTTTTACCCACAAACATGAATTTTACAAATAGGAGGAGAGATGAGTTTACGGACGAGCACCTGTCGTTTGTTACAGAATCCCTGGAAAGCAAAATTTCTATAAAAATGGCACACATCAACAGTCAGAGCCATAGTAGAAATGCACTGCCAGCCGCCCTAACACCCGGTAAGCTTACACTCCAAGTAATATGCTTAGTACAAAATTGTGGTCTGGTTTAGTATCTTTAGGTTCGAGCGCTTAATACTTTGTATGTACATGCCAACCGTTTCTGACCTGATCAACTCACAAGTGGCTTGATAGTGGCTAGATATGGGCTTAGATATAGAATTGTATTTAACTTAATTATTAATATGTGTTTTCTTTGTTATAGGCGAGGGCTTGTCCGCTAACTGCCAGACAACGTGGTTCATTGGGTTGGTTTTCAACACCAGAAATCTTGAAATAGACCTCACAAATGATATTGCATCATTTGTGAGACAGGTGAAAAACCACGCTCACAAAACCAAAATTATGAAAGCAGGCATGACTGTGGAGGTGGGTACCTAGATATTGATATTTTGGTAAAATTGGTGAAGATGTTAAGGCAATTCGTTCCAAAACTACTAAGTGTTGTCTCTCTCTCCTCCAGGCCCGGTTCATGCGGCGCAAGCAGCTCGGCCAGTGGCTGCCTGACGCGCTGCCCGCGCAGCTCGCACGCCAGCACGCGGGACGAAGCACCTTTAGGTTAAGAACGTGTTAAAGTAGATAAGATGGTCTCAATATTTTATAATATTTATAGGTAGGTAGGCTATTATCAAGATAAGTGTATATTGAATGTATTTTTTTAGTTAAATAATGTTTAATTATTGTGTTTCTTTATTTTAATAATTGTAAACTGTGACTCTCGCATCGGATCGTACCTGGTGCAAAGCTAGCCATTGTGATCTAGCGCGGAATCGCGACCAGTGTTCTGGGCTAGTTTGCACCAGACACGACCCGAGGCAGGTTATTTACTTGACAAAAGCTTCGCTGGCTACATGAAATTTATGTAATATTTAATATAGGAATAAAAAAATAAAAGGAAAAATAAAAATTGTAACTAGGTTACATAATTCATGTAACATTGGAATAAAACTAAAAAAGCGACAACAAATTATTGTAAATAAGTTACATAATATAATATCAGTAGATGTAGATATAATATATGAAATGAAAAAATAATATAAGAATAAAACTAAGAAAAATACACAAAAATTAACTGTAAATAGGTTTCAATGTAAATAAGTAGTTAATTATAATAACATAAACATTTATATTAAAAAGAATAAGTTGTAATTTCATTTCCATCCTGACAGTTGGACAGACAGACAGACACGCTCCCAGAGCTAGAAGAAGATATACCGCTTGCGTTATACCTCTGAACTGTTTTTATGATAATGTGAAAATGCTGTATGTACTCTTATTTGTTTAAAAAAAATAAATCATTCATTCATTCATTCACCTTACGTGATATGTAGATCAGAGTCCATTTAAATAGGACTTATCCCGTATACCCGGATAGGACGTAACTCGTGCGTGGCCTCTCCCAATGTGCGAATGAAATAAAGAATGTCGACATTGTAGATATTAAGAATGTATTTTTATGTTCCATTTCCAATCCAATCTGACATTATTGTTCTGACATTTAATATTTACCTAATTCTTGTGATTTGTTTCAATATCCTTGCCTTCCATTCGACATTATTCACTTGACATTTGTATTGTATAGGACATTTTTTTAATTTTTTTGTTGTTTAATATTGTTCACCTAATTATGTGACGAACTGTAAGAATGAACTAAATACTTTTAGTTTTAATGCATTTATGTGCAATCTAGTGTAATGCCTAATGTGATCTATAGCATACAAGCGCTTTTGTGTAGACTGTAAGCTTATGTTACTAATTACTAATAAATAAAAAAATTAAAAAATCAACTATTAGTTCAATTATTATAAATACGTTGATTCCACTTTTTAAATACGCCTGCACTAAAAAATCAAAAGTGAAACATATCTACCTACCTACATGAAATTATAAATCATAGTTTAAACAACATATTTAAATGATGACTCACAGTATTTGGTTGAAAATCACAGCTGCTGATATGTTTGAGAGCGTTAAAAAAATGATGATAACGAGCAGACAAGGCATAAACGTAATAGAATAATAAAATATAAGTCCTAGGAGGTAGGACACGGCGGTATTTCCGCCCGATTGAGCAGTCCGACTGGGGTAGTACCTCCGCCCTACAGAATACCGCGGTTATAATAACTTCGTGTTGTGTTCCCAGCGGTGAGTAGGGTAGCCAGAGCTCACTGGAGAATTTGTGCTGTCAGTGGGAAGACTAAAGGCTTGTCCTGCTTTGTCTTCTGCTGACGGCACAGAAACTCTGTACTTACAGGGTTGGCAGCGCGACTGTGACTCCTCTGGTGTTACAGACGTCCATAGGTCACGGTAACCACTTTCCATCAGGTGGGCCGTGTGCTTCATCTGCCAACTAAGTGGTAATAAAAAAAAAAAAGTACAATACATAAGAAACACATAATGTATAAGTACATGAAAATATCCATTGCAGCAGCACAGAGACACTAGAATCAAGGAATTATGAACATAAGATGTAGTATCAGTCTGCTTAATATTAACTACATTAGAAATATCAAAAAATATGCAAATGTAGCATATAATAAGTACATAGACCATGATAGAAAATAATATGTGCGAATAGCGCAATTCTTGAGATATCTACCTGCAACTAGTCGTTGTATATCAAGTCTAATCTGATTTAGCGCTTTGGTAACTATGACAGGTTGACCCGCTACTTTACGCAGTAAGATATTTCCCCGTGATACCCAGCAGTATTTAAACTTTCCATTTTTCACAAGATCTCGAGCAGCGGCAGCATCTTCTTCGATAGTGGTGTTAGAGCTTCAGATATATAGATACGTGAAGTTATACCACTGATTCCTAACATTTCCGAGTTCAATGGCCTTCCCTTGTTTTCGAAATTATATAAATTGAATATTTCAATGCAGCGACCTGGGTACCACTAACCTTCGCATTAAAGAACAGAAGTCATTCCAAATGTCTTGTTTGTTTTTAACTCCTCAGCTTTCCATCCATACTGCTGGTGGATCTTAAGGCTGCTCTACACGTAGACAGCTGTATCAGCGGACCACGAGCCGTCCTCACATCTGTAGGTCGATTATTCTGTGTTGGTTCTCTACAGGCGCAAGATGTACGCAGTAGCGACCAGTGCTAAAAAGGAAAATATTATTTTTGTTAACTTATACATAAAACTTTTTACCCATATTTTCACTTTTTTTTTTCGCGTAGTTGGGATGGTTAGCCGAATTTTCTGGTACCATTTTAGAGTGCCGACTGGGCCACAGAATAAATAATAATAGTACCTACTGGATATGTCAACGTATCTATAGATTATAATATATCATTGATTTTAACGAATAACAAAGAAAGAAAGAAAAATTTGAAACTACAAGAAGAACACTTTCAATCTCATCTCATTCGCTTCCTGATGAACGCTGATGCGTCTTCCGACGTGCGGGTGGACAGACTGACTGTCGCTCGCGCCAAAATCCCTTTCTTTGATCCCCAAAAATCGACAAAAAATGGATGAGTGCCAGACATCTGCCGACGTTAATTAAATATCTACCACAGGCGAGCAAATCACCCCGTCGACACGTCGGCGGACGCGTTTACCAATGACATCGGCAGATGGATCTGTCTACGTGTAGAGGAGCCTTTACGGTAAAAGCACATCTTGATTGACCCACTGAATTTAAAAGTACACAATCGCGATGTATGTTCAAGTGCCTGCAACCAACGACGTGACACAAAAACTAAGTATAAAAAATATACATACATATAATCACGCCTTGTCCTCCGTGGGTTAGGCAGAGGTGAATTAACAAACTTATTTCACCAATCATTAAATTCGGTGCCACGTGATAGGGAGTGAGCCTATTGCCGTTTTCCGGGCACTATTGTTGAAGCAATGCATATGAGGCTGAGTCTGGGCTGTAAAATGCTGTAATGATTGGTGAAATGTGGGTTTTAATTCACGTCTGCCTTACCCTACGAAGATAAAGTCCTGATATAAATAAAATCTATATTTTATGTATATACTCGTATAATATATCATCGCCTGCAACAAAGGCAACAGACGATTGTGAAATCACCTACATATATTTCGCTCGATAATTATCCTGTACTACCACATTACATATAACTAGCTGATGCCCGCGGCTCCGCTAGCGCGATATTTTGATTTAGTACCCGCTACGCATGCGAATCTATTCTCGGGATAAAAAGTAGTCTATGCGTTATTCGAAACTACCCTGTACCAAATTTCAGAACAGTTCAGCGTGGTTGATTATTTCTTCTCGAAGTTGGTGTGTCAGTCGGTGGTCGACGCAAAAGTCAAGATGTAAAGCACACCCCGGGCTTCTCAGCAAGCTAATGCTAGTTTTGGATGCGACCAAGACTAACGCTGGGGTGATTAGGTATATTTCTTCAACTATGCTATACAGCGTAAATAAAATAAATAAACATGTGGGTAGTACATACAAAAATAGTTAACTTACACAGGAGACAGAGTTCGATTTCAAAGACCACAGTAATACACTTGAAGCCTTGAAACTTGAAGGACTGTCAGAATAGAATATAACAGAATATAGGCGAAACAGCAAACTATGCGACAGTGTAACACGAAATTCTTGCGTAGCCAGGCACAGCTCGCGGGCGACTGAATGTTCGTGACCGACTGACGCGACCCGCGACACGCAGGGTTGCCAGAGCGCGTTGCTAGATTTTCCCCATATACATAAACCTCTAATATGATTAAATAAGTTTGGATGTTGGAAGCCATCGGTGAACGGCTTCCACTGTCGCCGTAAGACGGATATATGTATAGAAGAATTTGGATAGATTCGGGCGAAGGTTCTGTGGCTTAGTGGTCAGAGCCTTCCCCCTGTAAGGGAAAGATCGCGGGTTTGATCCCGCCTGAACCGATCCATTTTTTTCTTTATCTTAATCGATTTGAATAATTAACATTTTATAGTACACGATTCGCTCCTTTGTCGTAATTATTTGTTCCGAGGAATAAATAGATAAGTACCTAATGTATTTTATGATGTCAAGCATCTACCAGGTTATAGAAATCGTGCATAAAATCATATTTGTGTGGATTTTTTTTAATTGTTACATAGTTATTTAATTAATTTAACAATATTAATATTTAACAATTTGTATTGTATTTTAATTTAATCAATTATTTATAATTTTAATGCAACGTAATAAAATAAACATTTACACAATAAATACTATTTATAATTTTAATGTACTGCTACAAATTGAAAATCGATCGATACATTTATTTAGAAACTGCATATTCATTTTCCACGCATCTCCAAGGATTTCGTTTCCTAAAAAAATATATCGCATGCGCCCAGCGTCATCTATTGATAGCAAGACAAAACACTTAAATAGGTACTATAACGTCACTACCAATCCTACATCTCGAAAGTGAAGTTCTCGCGTTGGTATAACATATATTAAACATTCCAACGATAACCTTTGGGATGCGGCCCGCCAAGCATGATCCTCCACGAGCCCGCTCCATCTTAGGCTGGTTGTCGGCGCGGCCTTGGCCGAGGACGCCACCAGCACGAGGTAGTGTGTGTACCTCGAGAAGCTAGCGGTTCAAATAGGCGGTCATACTTGGATTTGCCGAGTATGACCTTTTTTTATATTTCCAACTACGAAGAAGTTTATTACAATACTAGCTGACCCGACAGACTTCGTCCTGTCAAAAAGATTTGTAATGTGGCAGTTTTTTGTTCCTACGTATTTTATAGTCGGGGCAAAAAATTCTTCTGAACAGAACCGTCACCCTATAGATATAGATAGTTGACTACATCATCTTGGTTAGTAACCGAATCAACTGATTTATATATCCTCGATTCGACTGTAATTTGTTCTTGAATTTTGAAATTTAATTCATTTACATCAATGTTTTTTGCAGCCAATATAGCTCGTTCGCTCAACCAATCATATTTCTGTAATTTTGAGAAACATCTGGAAACACCTTCTGAATGAGTTCATCTTTTGATCGAGTTAACTGACAAAAACTTTGAGGAAAGTTAATGCAGCCAGTCAACGAGTCTATAGGGAATTTGCCATTACCAATGTCAAAGAGTTGTTTAGAGAATATGTTTCCAGATTGGTCATTTTGCAATTCGATACGCATATTCTTGCTTAAATGAAGTACGTTGACATGTTTCCACAAACCCAATACATGTCTACAGTCCTCCAGACTTTAGCCATGCATTGAGTTCATCTGCTGGCGTTGATCGTGGAATCACTGGCAATGTTTGACGAAAATCTCCTGCTAATAAAATCAATGCACCACCAAATCGGTTATAATTGCTCCGTAGATCTTTTAAGGTTCTGTCTAAAGCCTCCAAAGATTTTTTATGTGCCATCGTGCATTCATCCCAAACAATAATTTTACATTGCTGCAAAAGCTTTGCCATTGCAGAGTTCTTCGAAATGTTGCAGGTTGGAGTTTCAATGCTTTGCATATGTAATGGCAATTTTAGTGCTGATTGGGCTGTTCGACCACCTTCAAGCAAAGTTGCTGCAATTCCCGACGAAGCGAGTGCAAATGCAATTTTATATTGTGAGCGAATTGTTGCTGATATTATAGAAATCAAAAAGATTTTCCTGTACCACCAGGTGCATCTAAGAAGTAAATTCCGCCAGTTTCATCATTTGTTACTTTCATAAAAGTATCAAATACATACTTCTGTTGTTCATTCAACAGTGGAAGATTTGTTTGAATTAATTCTTTCAAAGTGTTAAGATCACACAGTTTTTCTCGATGCAACTCTTGGTTAAAAGCATCATGCATTGGACGATTAGGCGCGGCCGGACCTAATTGAAATAATAGTTTGTTTGATATCATCAAGCACATGTCCTCAATTGAAATCAATGCTTCATTGTAAATTTCTTCACTGATTTGTATATTTGGATTTCTTATTCTATTCCGTATTTGATACAAAATATCATCACACATATAATCCTTGTACTTGATCCACAAATCAATTGGGTTTGATGGGAAGCATGTAGACTTTATACAATAGCAATAAAGCTCAAATTGACTACGTTTTAGTTAGAAAACGTTTGTATGTGAAAAAGAAAAGGGCTGTGAAAAGGGTTTTTCCGGCAATAATTCGAATTTTTCTCGCCGTAAAAACCATCCTTGAACTCCAACGAACATTAAAAAAATTGGCCAAATTGGTCCAGGTGTTGTTGAGTTATGCGCTTACCAACACATTTTGCGATTCATTTTTATATTATAGATATATACATACTATAAACATCTATATATGTCAACTTTTCCGCTGACGTTATAACTAATAGAATACACTTTCTCTCGTTGCGGAAACACAAACCACCAAGTAATGTAAGTACCATATTATTATATCTATTTCTCGTTTTCCTGATGATGTAACAAATAGCAATTGAGTATCGTTCAACAAAGGAAAATGGCCGCTATTCACTGAAGCCACGCCCCGCAGACGCAGATACGCATTACACAACACACGAGTGAGCGAGTCAGCGGCAGGCTGCCCTGCTCGCACACGCCACACAGAGAAACTTATTAAATTAATAACATATAACAAAATGTTCGAATACGGCATTCAACTATAACTATAGGATAGTACTAATGTTATTAGATAAGTATTATATTTATTATACTTACGTATTATACTTTCGTGAGTAGGTACATGTCTCAAATCATCGTCACTTATTTTAACAAAATTAAAAATAAAACAGAAAACTCGATTCCGAATGACGTAATAAGTATTGGTGCAGATTCTTTGGCATGTTCCAGTAATTTATTATATACTCTAACTCCATCATGTCTGATACTGTTCTTGCCATAAGAAGTTTTAACTAGGGGTACCTGTAATTTGTTTTTACGACGAGCAGTATACCTATGACTTTATTGTTGGAATGTGATTTGTGAATGAATATTAGTGGTCATTATTTTCCGAATGATCATGCTTGTGTGAACAAATGTGTATAGCTACTGTAAATTAAATAATTTAGTTTTTTTGTAAAGTAATTCAGTAAGGTCAAGTAATCAAAATTAAATAAGATTTTTATAATTTATTTTGAGTTCTTTGCAACTGTTGCTGGTTGCTTGTTGCAGATTGCCCCCACAACTGTATCAGATACTCAAGGTGTGGTTTAACTAGGGTATCATAAATTGTGAATCGCAGATGATAGGGTACGCATTTTGCCATGTTTCGCAACGCGCCGGTTAGCGGGATTATTTTTGATTAGCGGGATTATTATGTAGGATATGTGAGCTTTAAAACTTAATCTATTGTCTAATATAAGTCTCCAATATTTTCCCTCGTTCGTTATTTGTAGTGATTGACTTCAAGTGGCCGAAAGTCAGGTATAAGATTGAGGTCTTTTTGGGCGTCTATGATAATGTCTGTAATTGAGTGTAAAAAATAAAATAAGATACACATATCACTGTATGTCATCTGCATACAGTGATATGTGTCCAGGCAGTCCCACAGTACTAACATCGTTGATATAAATAAGGAAGAGTAATGGTCCTAAGACTGATCCCTGAGGAACGCCACAGGGAATATTTGAGAGCATGAGAGATAAATGAGTATGAGTAATTATCAAGTTTAACAACTTGTTGCCTGTTTTCAGGTTTCAGGTAGGATTCAAATATTTTATATGCCGTTTCAGCGATTCCAATGTTCTGAAACTTTTGTAAAACGATGGAACGACTGACTGTATCGAGTGCTTTTTTCATATCTATAAATACTTCTAATGTTAGCTGTTTCTTATCTATATTTTAGTTTTAGTATATATTAGTTCAGGAGGTAGGACACGACGGTATTCCCGTTCGAATTGAGCAGTCCGACTGGGGAAGTACCTCCACCCTACAGAATACCACGGCTATAATAACCTCGTGTTGTGTTGCCGGTGGTAGGTCCAGCCTTAGACTTTGATTTTATCCACGTTTCGGTTAGCAAACAATATGCACAGTATGAGCAAATGATTTCAACATACATTTAAGTTCATCAAGTTGACCTGGTTTTATTAAGCTACGAACATTTGCGTAGAATATTCGTAACGAAGCAAACGTGTGTATATTCTGGTATGTGTATATATGTTGATAGGTTATATTAACTAAATCAGCTGAGATTTGTTATGCGCATTCATTTATTTATTTACACTTTATGCACGATGTACATTGGCGGATTTAATGCTGAATGCATTCTCTGCCAGTCTACCATAGGGTGGTGCAGAGCTAGTACGAGGTAGGCACATGTTAACGAGAGATGCGTTTGGTTCTATAAGGACTATAGATTAATTATATATAGGTTCTTAAACATAAACAGTACATATACCTACTTATCATATTTAAAATAAATCAGAATAGTTAATACATAAAATATATATACATATGTATAACATATGTATATATATTTTTATTATTATTGTTATTGTTATTTTATTTTTATTGTATTTAATATTTATAAATTATTTCTTGATTTGTTCATTAAAATAACAATTTTTTTTTCCTATTTTAAGTAGGCTTCTAGTATATTACACTAAATTGATTATTGATTATTGATTATGTTCTATGAATAAATAAAGTATCAATAATTTAATCTTATAACATATATAACATAAATATAATACATAAATATAGGTACCCATATCAATATGAGTAGAAATATCATTATGGTTGAGACGACGATTTAGCCAAACCTGTTGTGATCAATTGTCGTACCCTAGACATTCGGTTGCCCTAGTTTTTTGCCACACATTTAATATTCCTTGGTATACCCTTAATGTATTTTATAACAAGATCCGTTTCGCCACTTTCAGTGCGACGCAATAGCTCATCCTAACGATCTTTTAATATCTTAATTTGCATAGGTGTCTGATCCGAGAATATTCTGGTATTAGTACTAGTAATCTTTGACTTAATACACAAAATATGCATCAATGTTGCTCAAAACATATCTTAAGAATTCTTGTTTTTTCCGAGTTAAAGGTATTTACCTAAACGCATGCATTTGATCGGAGAGGGGTATTCCTTGTTAATAGTTTTAATAAGACTAACGGCTTGGTTTATATCATATTCTCGCAGGCGAGTTCTGATCATTTAATTCCGGAATACCACTTATTAAAATGTAGTACTGCCTCTGAGCGCGCTCTTGGATTTCTAAGGCCATGTATGTACTTGTGGAGGAACCAGGTGTGATGTTCCTCCAACACAAAGGGAGGATCCTCCGACCAGGCAAGGTGATCACGCCTGGCGGGCCGCGGCCCAACGATTGTCGTTGGGACGATGTACATATGCTATACCAGCGCGAGAACTTTACATGCGCGATGTAGGATTCGTAGTTACGTACGTACGCGGCGCTGGGTACATGTGGCATCGCCACATACTCATAGTCGCATAGTTCTGATTTTGTACGTGTTGAACTTCTGTTTTTGAATAATTTTAAGTCGCATTCAAGGTCATGAATCTTAGTTTGGAATTCTGAATTTTAGGTTATCAAACCACCTAATTCGTTTTTCATACAAACTTGTACTGAACTAAATTTTTCAGTAAAAGATTTAATGCTTTTAATGTCATTTTAACTTCGACCATTTCTCCACACCAGTTATTACAGATTTCAGTTAATTTATCGCTAAAGCTCTCAAAGTAGTTTTTCATTTCAACACGCAAATCAAACATTTCTTGTGCAAGATCCCTATCTTGCAGTTAGTCTAACAAAACAAAATATCCTAGGGAAAAGTGGTATACCTACTTGATATTTTTTTGTTTTATTTTTTTATTAGAAGGTAATTTTCCAGTAGTTGGGTTTTGGTAATTTTTATACTAATTTACTTTATTTCATGATTATTTATTTATGATTTAAAATAGTTTATGGTTAAACTTTTAAAAAAGGGCAGCTCGCCACACTGTTGCGGAAATTTTTCTTCGTGTTCAGTCAATGGAACTTGCCAATGCTACCGCTCACGAGCACCTGTCGTGAGTGGTAGGGTGCCAGACGCTACCACTCACGACTTGGAGGTAAGAAAAATGGCACACATAAATACCAAAGCAGTAACAGAAATGTACCCCCCCACCGCCTTGGTACGCGGTAAGCTTACACTTCAACATGCCCAGCCCCTGGCCAAGTTTGGAATGCCCAAAGTGCGTATGGGTGTTCACAGGTCAGTACACCATTTTAGTACTTTTTGGAGGAACAACACAAAAGGAGGTGATCATTCCTGGCGGGCCGCGGCCCAACAGTTATCGTTAGGATTATACCATGTATATGTATTATACCAGCGCGAGAACTTCACTTTCGCGATGCAGGATTGTCAGTGACGTAGTAGTATCTAAGTGGTTCGTCTTGCTATCACTAGATGGCGCTGGGCGCATGTGATACTGAACTTTGTCAGTACCAAGAATATGACGTAATTCATTGCATTAAGTTCCAACTATTAAAAGATAATTAAAAGCTATACAGTACATAGACAGTCATCTATTTTTAGGTGTAATATATAACTAATTTATTAATCGTGACATGTATTACAATGAACTTCTTGCTCGTATATATTGAATAAAATTTTAAAGCATTTAGTATGCTAACTATTCAAATCAATTAAGATAGAAAAAAAAACTTTTATATTTTATTCAATAGTTTGAGCGGAGTCAAAATCAATGTTTAAAAATGATTGCAGCATCATTCATTGACTGCGATAGTTCGTACGAATATCGGCAGATGGCTTCCGTCGTGTCGCCGTAAGACGGATATATGTATACATAGAAGAATTTGGATGGATTCAGGCGAAGGTTCGGTGGTTAGTGGTCAGAGTGTAAGAGACGAGAAGAGGGCCAGATCGTGAGAGATGGCCCTGGGTCAGCCGGGGTGCGAGGGATATGCCTGTCAACCTCACCTTCGGCAACCAAAACGACCCACAGGCGGCGTGCGTTTTAGTCGGTTCGAGTCCGACATAACCTCCTCCACCGGCTCCGGTGGGGAGGTATCCGTGGGGATTTTGCGCACGTAAAAAAAAAAGAGTGTAAGAGAAAGATCGCGTGTTCGAATCCCGCCTGGGCCGTTGAATTTCTTTCTATCTTAATCGATTCTTCTATTCGTAAAATGAAAAAATGAAAATGAAAATGAAAACGTTTATTCAAATTTTAAACAATATCTTATTACTCCAAGACATGGCACTCCAAGGCAAGGCGAAGTCCAATTGACGTGTCCTATATAAAAAAAAAAAAAAAAAAAAAAAAAAAAACTGCCAAACTGCACAGCAGTTTGTTGGCAGTTGCAACTCCCGTAAAATACTCGTTTTTGTTCTTTCATACCTACAACTAAAACATAAAAAAACAAACTCACACATCTATCACACAGTTTATAAAATAGATGTAGCTACACTTTACAAATTTTTAATTTATTTTTAATTTATTTTTTTACATGTAGTAGATAGGGCACGCCATAACCACAACTTGTGCGCATCCACATCGCACCCGGCCCACCAAGCGGAACAATAACAGTCTCAAACAAAATCCGTTAACAGATAACTACCGAACTCAAAATACAAACATGCATCGGTCATAACTCATAATGCTGGCGGACGCCGCGCCGCCCCGCCCGTAGGACGAGAGCGGGGCCTCACGCGGGGAGCGAGGATGCGATAGGAGGGCTGATCTGAAACCAAGCACCATATCAACTCGCAAGAGATGCATAGGTACCCCCATCCATTACATGTTTATACTATCTAAAAGAAACTGTTTTGTTTTATTCTTAAATGATCTTTTTGTGATACTACTAGATATCAGAGTTGATGGCAAACTATTGAATATATGCGGAGTCATGTAGCTTCTATTTCTTTCCCCAAAATAATTCTGACAGCTTGGTTTTTCGAAAATGTTAGTGTTTGTTCGCCCCGGGCGAGTCTTATATATCTTGAATTCGTTACTACAATATTGCTCCGTGGCTAAAAGAAGCCTTATGCACTCGTGGACTGGGAGCATTTTACATTCAACAAACAACTGTTCATAATCAGTACCCTTACAGCGACTTTTAGTGTTATCATTTACCAATAGTTTCATAAACCTGATTTGTAGTGATTTAATTTTATCCAAATGTGACTTAAATGTCCGCCCATAAATAGTCAGCCCATAGGAAAGCATTGAGTCTACCAGCGCATAATAGACGGCATACAGGGTCCCCCTATCCAGAACTAACTTCAGATGATGAAATTTGACCAGCACTGCCCTTAGTTTATCGCTTAGTATTGTGATATGAGCCTTCCACGAGAAGGCGGAGTCGACAGTAAGTCCTAAATACCTATACTCTTTAACCACCTCGATACCTACGCACGCGCATGACGCGTGCGGGTTATGTAAACAATGATAGCTATGTCCGACTATGCGCGGCGTCCGGACTGGATATTTAACACAGGGAGAGTAAATATGCATGCATGTAAATTTTATTTCGTATATGTATATGTTTTTTCAATAGGGTTGGCAGCAAGTGTTGGGCTAATAATAATTGCAATTATGGTTGTAATTACCCCCGACTGCTGTCTAAAAGATCGGAACAAGTTTGACAGCAGGCGGTACCCATTAATCCATAGGCCATGGTACACACTTCCCATCAGGTGGGCCATGTGCGTGTCTACCACGTAAGTGGTATAAAAAACTAAATTAATGCGTTCATGGTATCACGAGCACAGTCAGCACGTGAACACGGCCTGCGTCTCCTGGTCGAAACGTTAAGCAAATCAAAGGTATGTTTGTACCAATACCATGATCGCGTTTATTGGGTATTTGACAACTTTCACAATAAAATATGAAATGTGTTGGATATGATAGCTTATATCTAAATTTTATTTATTTATTTATTTATTTGGTTTATCAACAATTATTTACACTAAAACAATTACAAATTACAATAAAAACAAACAACGGACAGTGCAATAATTACTTATAGATAAACACCACATGCAAATTACAAATTAGGGAAAAGTAATGATAAAATGAAAAGTTAAAAAGAAACACAAAATCAATCAACTAAAAGAAAATGATAAATGCGCCAAAATTAATTTATTTGACGTCGTCGGATAGGCTCATTATCAGCTTGCGAATGGGGTCAAAATTGAAGTCCACCAGGTCGCTGACACTGTTCACAATTTTGCTAAGTCTAGCATAAGGAGAACTAGAACCTAGAACTGTTCTCCTTAACGGTGGGCAAAGAGGAGTAATTGAGCGTCGAGGTAATCTCGTTGGAGCATTAAACCTGAACAATTGTTGGCAACCCAGGACTATCAATTTGGTGTTGAAGAATCTTATAGGCAAATAATGCATCATTTAGCCTTGCACGGTACTCTAGGGTTTGAATGCGGAACCGCTCCAACCTACCCCTATAAGAGCGTATTTTTTTTTGTAACACCGACCGAGAATGCCAGATGCCAAACGAAACGCTTCTGAATACGTTCGAGGCGCAATGCATGTGTCGCAAAATGTGGTCGCCATACAACACTACAGTATTCTACGGTGCTACGAATTAAACTGTTGTATAGCAAAATTTTCGTATAGGTATTGCGAAAACTTTTACAATTTCTGAGCACAAAACCTAACAACTTAGAAGCTCTCGCAATGACCTTGTCTAAATGTGGCGTGAATGTTAATTTCTTATCAAACAGTACTCCAAGGTCCTTGATAGTCTCCACCTCAGTTATTTTGTCACCATCGATATAATAACTGTTATTTTGAATTTTAAGTTTTCTCGTAAAAGTTATATGATAACATTTTTTTGCATTTAAAAGCATCCCATTATTTTTGCACCATGAAACAAGTCTGTCCAAATCACTTTGCAGGTGAGCCACATCTAGATCTGATTTTATTATTTTTACAAACTTGAGATCATCTGCGTACATAAAGACCTCAGAGAAATGGAAGCATTCGGGAATGTCGTTTATAAAATAATTGAACAGGACTGGACCGAGATGCGAGCCTTGAGGAACACCGGAGGAAATATGCTTAACATTTGACTCATATCCATTAACTACAACTGAGAAAACTCTTTCACTTAAATACGATGCTAACCAACCAAGCAAGGGTCCCGAGATGCCATAGGCCTGTAACTTTGCAATTAGAATACTGTGAGACACTTTATCGAATGCTTTTGAAAAATCGGTATAAATGGCATCGGCTTGACAGCCCGAATCTACAGCATTGATCAGTAGCTCTGTGAAAGGGACTTGGTTTGAAGTTGTAGATCTGTGTGCTACAAATCCATGCTGATGATCGCTCAAGTAGAGCTTTAAATGGTTTCGCATAATTGGACAGATAATGCTTTCAAAAATTTTTGCGAAGGATGACAAAATGGATATGGGCCGATAGTTGCATATAGCTGTAGCGTCTTCTGATTTGTGTATAGGTATGACTTTAGCTGTTTTCCATTTATCGGGGAATACACCGGTCTCTAAAGACTTATTGAAAATTAACATCAACGGCCTGGTTAACTCAGAGTAACATTTTGCTATGAATATTGGGTGTATACCATCAGGACCCGCCCCCTTTTTAGTATCAATATTCTTCAGTGTGTTCTGCAGCATGTCTGGGTTTATAGATGGTAAACTGAGGCATAAACTGTACTGGTTTAAAATCCGTAGGTTTTCTGACATGTAAGCTGTATTCGGAATAGCATCATTGGTGCTGTATACCGGGGAGAAATAATCAGCGAACATTTCGCATATTTCAATGCCGTCAGATGCTGTAACTGACCCGTTAGACATAGACTTAGGGTATGGGCTAGATCCTCCTCGTTTAACTTTAACGTGTGACCAAAACAGTTTAGGATTTCGCTTAAGATCATCTTCAAGTCGCCTAGTATAGTTATTGTAGCACTCAGTAGCCAAAATATCACAACGTTTGCCTACATATTTTAATCCTACTCTATCCATTGGGTTTTTATACTTTTTATATCGCTTTCTAAGCCTATTTTTTTCATTTAATGATTTTATTAAATTTTTGTTAAACCATGGTGGAAATTTATTACCTTTTGGTATACAAGACGGTACAAACTTTCCCATCACAATGTCTAGATTGTTATAGAAAACCTTCACCATCTCATTAACGTCACCAAGATCGTCAAGCAATTCATTCCAGTTTAATTCACCCAAAAACGTGCATATAGCCTGATAGTCACCTTTGAAGAAGTTGGGTCTTTTATTAGAGACATTATAAGGAAGCCTAACTTCCTTTGCAAGTGAAATAGTGACTTCCAAAGGGGGGTGAGGCTTGTGAACTTTACTGATGGGAGTGAAACATTCGCTTACAGTGCATTCAGGTGTTGTAGAGAGAATTAGGTCTAGTGTTCGGCCCATATGATTGGTAATGAAATTATATTGAGTGAGTCTACTAATCATTAAAAATTCTAGCATCAGTTGGTTTTTATTACTTAGCTCATCAACGTCCGACATGCTCGCCCCTTGCTTCCAGTCGAGATCCCATAGATTAAAATCACCCATAATACACAGTTCTGAGTCTTTCATTTGTTCCATTGCAGAGTTACAGCTATCAATAAAGTGTTCTAGAGATGAACGCGGTACTGGTGGTGGTAAATATACTGCACAAAGAGCTATTTGAGATAAGTCACGGGAACTAGATGCATTCAGTACTACCCAGAGATCCTCACAATCACTTTCCCACGCTCTAATACGTTTAGATTTAATATTATTTTTTACGGCAATTAACACCCCACCCCCCTTCTCCTTGCTAGAGTTAGAGGAGTCCCTGTCCCTTCGGTACACTACATACCTACTGTCAAATAACTCACTGCTCATTATGGAGCCATCAATCAATCATCGTTAATTCATCCTTTCTATCTAAAATAATTATAAATAATGGCTGACCCCCTACAAACTGTAAGCGAGATAGATAATATTGAAATTGCCTGCTCAGTTGAATGTGACTGTCTGGAGTTGCCCAAATACTACAATATAACAAGAAACGACTTTACTATTGTCTCTCAAAACATAAGAAGTATTTCATGTAATTTTAACAGCCTTATACTTACTTTATCCGAATTTAAGTTTGAAACTGACGTTATAATCTTAACGGAATGCAGATTATCTCCTGACATTCCTATTCCACACCTCAACAATTATTCTTCTTATGCTACGGAAAATTTATTAAACCAAAATGATGGGGTTGTGGTGTACGTAAAAAATAATCTGCACTATAGGGTTACGGAAACAATACTGTCTCAAGCATCTTGTTTACAACTAGTCGTATTAAACTATATCATCATATGTATCTACCGATCTCCATCAAACCAAAATACTGATAATTTCATCAGTTCTCTCAGTACCCATTTAGACACTTTAAAATCACAGAAAAATAAAAACATTATTATAGCAGGGGATATAAATATAAATATTATACACAGGCATAACGAAAAGACTCAAGAATACAAAAATAGAATAAATTACTTAAATATGCTCTCACTACATGGAATTCTACCGGGTCACACTCTAATTACTAGAAATGAGAGCTGTCTGGACCACTTTATGATGAAAATAAATAAACAAAAGGTATCGGCATTCATTGCCATAATACACACCAGTATTACCGACCACTATACGACTCTCTTGTGCCTTTCTAAATCAAAAATTACTCAAGTTATTAAAAAATCGAAGTCCACCGTAGACTTTGAACGGGCATTTAATTATCTGCGTGAAAGTAAATGCCAAAACTTACCTTTTTGTAGCGATCCTGAAACCCTATGTAACCTATTTCTCCAACAATTGACTGAAGCTATTAATAAAAGTACCACTGTTACGAAGATACCAAACAGTAAGCGCATTATAAAACCCTGGATAACTGCAGGCATCTTACGTTGTATTCAAAACCGTAACAAATTACAAAAAGATGTTAAAAAAGACCCACACAATAATATCATAAAAATAACGTATATTCGCTACAGGAACTACTGCAATAATCTAATCAAAAAATTAAAAAGAAAGTATGAAAGGGAATTAATTAATAAATCTGTCTCAAACAATAAATTACTATGGAAAAATATAAAAACTATCACCTATTCTACTGCCTCCAAGAATCATAATTTTCAATTATTAAATGTGAAGTCCTCTCCTACAGAATCAGTGTGCTACATTAACGAATACTTCTCAAATATTGGGAAAAATCTTGCAGAACAATTTCAATCAATTCAATATAGAGATAACGTTGGTGAGGGTTTATCATTAGAAATATCTAGTTCGTTCGTACTCTTTGATACGGATTTGATTGAAGTAGAGAATGTCCTGATGAGTCTCAAATCTGATAGTGCAACAGGGTGGGATAATATACCTACAAGCTTTCTGAAGCACATAAGAGGTTATGCTGTCCCTATCATAACTCAACTTGCGAATCTATGTTTTAGTAAAGGTATATTCCCGACTGCACTGAAGCAAGCTATTATTACACCGGTCTACAAGAATGGGGACAGAGACGACGTTGGAAACTACAGGCCCATATCTGTCCTACCGTCCATTTCAAAAATAATAGAGAAGCTAATGAATGTACGATTAATGAAATATCTTCAAGAATTTAATTTTCTATCCCCATCTCAATTTGGTTTTCGCCAGGGTATTTCTACCGAGGACGCAGTTACTGCCTTGACTACGCATGTTACTGATCAACTCGATAGTCATAAAAAGTGTCTAGCTACATTTATAGATCTAAAAAAGGCGTTTGACACCGTTTCTGTCCCCATCCTTATAAATAAACTGAAATCTATCGGGATACGCGGAACACCACTCAAATTATTTGAAGATTATCTATCAAACAGACTCCAAAGAGTTAAGGTTGGAGAATATATTAGTGGGGGCATAGAAGTATCTTTCGGAGTTCCTCAGGGCAGCGTATTAGGCCCTACGCTGTTCCTTCTTTATGTCAACGAGCTTTGTAATTTGGAGGTTGATGAGGCGAAAATCTACTCATATGCCGATGACACAGCTGTTGTTTTCGCTGGAGATACCTGGAATGAAGTGAGGCTCAAAACGGAAACTGGTCTAGCAAAAATAGCAGGTTGGCTGGAGAAAAATCAGCTCACTTTGAACATATCAAAGACAAATTATCTTTGTTTTTCTTTACAAAGTCGCACACAGCCTAGCGAGGACTTTAAGATAATGATTCATATTTGCGGCGATGCTACTAATGTTAATTGTGGTTGTTCAAGCATTATGAAAGTATCACATACCAAATACTTAGGCGTTGTTGTAGACCAGAAACTATGTTGGTACCCTCACCTTGAGCAAGTTGCAAAAAGAGTGCGGAAACTAAGCTGGATGTTTAGGACGCTCAGACATGTGGTTCTCAAAAATGGCGAGAGTAGCTCAGGTAGCCATACTAAAAATCTTCTGAACCAGATTTATGTCGCGTTGGTACAGTCCGTGCTATCTTACTGCATCCCTATCTGGGGTGGTGCAGTTAAGACAAAGTTTATTGCAGTGGAACGAGCACAACGATCACTAATCAAGTCCATGTATTTTAAACCTATGAGATTTGCAACTGAAGAAGTGTATCGCATTGGTGATTTGCTCTCGGTCAGGAAATTATATATCTTACAATTGATTTTAAAAATGCATAAATCCCTCCCCTATGACGCTAAAATAGGAGCTAAAAGGAGAAAAGATATTATTGCGAGAATTCCTCAGACAAGAACTACTTTCGCTTGTAGGCAATACAGCAAACGATCTGCACACCTATATAACAAAATCAATAAAGAAATATACATCTATCCTAAAAACTACTACGAATGTAAAAAAATACTCACGAATTGGCTAAAAACACAATCCTACCATGATATTGAGCAACTACTTCAACACATTCGATAACACACACACACACACACACACACACACACACACACACACACACAATACTCACACAAACAGGGTACACATACACATAGGTATACAGACACCTGATCACAAAAACATGCATGACTGTAATATTTAGAATTTAGCTTTGAATATTTCTATCCTCTAAATGTATATTGTTCAATTTAGTACCTACCTACTTGCATTAATGCACAATATTGTACGTTCTGTTATGGAGGAGCGGAGTCTCCTAATACAGGCATTACTTGCTTAAAAGGAGGCTTCAATCACAAAATTGTAACACCCCATGTATAATGCAAATAAACTATTTTATTTATTTATTATTTATTTTTTATCAAGCCAAGTTTCACATATTATAACAATATCATAATCATTGCAACAAATATTACGATAAAAATCAATTGTTTTTGTTTTTAAGCCACCTGCATTTTGATAATAAATATGTAAACTATTGAATTTACTATAAGGATTAGGTACAATTCAATACGTAAGTATTAATTTAGAAGAACATAATTATATTTACACTATTTTATTTAAACAATCTATATTCTTAATAAGTATATGCTCAGTAGTATCGTTTTTCCTTACAAAGATTTTGCCGTTTCTCACCCAAACATACTTGTAGCCTTTTCCCTTTGCCTTAAGACGAGCAGCTGCATGAAGGCTTTTATTGGCTGGTGATAGGTGCTCAACGACGTAGACAGGACCTTTAGCACAAGCCAAACCGAAATCGGCAGTGTTGAGCTTGTTGTTAGCATTCTTTTTATTGTAAGTAATCACAGAAGCAAGAAGATGGTCTCGTATCCTAGGAGTAGCAAACTGAATGACTACGGATCGAGGGCGTGAGTTGTCAGTATTGATTTTCGCAATACGAGTTGAGTGTGAGATATCATTATCCTTAACCTCACAACCCACTACCGAGCCAAGCTGTTTAATAATACTATACAGATTTTCATTTTTATTCTCTGGTAAGCATTGCAGTTCCAAATTATTTGAGCGCGCATTTTGTTCGAGATAATTGATTCTGGTAACCATATCATTAACTGTATTCTTCAGGCGTTCATTCTCTTCCTTCACATTTCCAATATTATTTCTGGATAACTCATGTTCAGATTTTAATTTATCGAATTCCAGAGTATGAAAATTTAGTGAGTCTTTAAGGTCTTCGACGTCCTTTTTTATAGGTGCTAATTCCTTGTTGATTGAGTTAACAATCATATCATTCATTTGTTGAAGCAATACCGAGAACTCGATCTTAATAGCTTCTTGTATAATGGAGCGCACATCATCCGAAGTAATGGGTTGCGATGATGGGGGAGAGTTTAGGGCAGGCCGTTTACTTCCTCGGGTTGTGGAGACGTTCCGTACAGGGGTACCATCATTTTTAGCACCCTTTCGACATTTATTCAAACAATCTGGGCACTTCCATTGATAAAACTCATCAGAATCATTTGGAATCACCGGAATCGTAAGGCAAAGAAAGTGGAATGAATTGTTGCATATAATGCAATTTATGAACTGTTCGTGCTCAGCCACTCCTTTATTGGAACAACATCCCCAAACCAATGATACAGATGCCATAATTAGTTCCAAGGAAAAAAAAAAAAAAAAGCTTTTTGTCCTCTCTGGGGAAAATTCAACTTAGGCAGAATACTGTGCACCGCCTGCGACGCTTATTCACTAGACACAAACAGATGCGCACGTCACTGTACGAAAGCGCACGCCGTAGTAGCTCTTATGTGCTCAGCGTAACCGTGCCAGTCGTGTGCGCTGGGTATGAAATATATTTATTTCCACTCACCCTCCGATCAGCCGAGACTCAAATATTCGACTTTCTTCTATTACACTGTTAGATTTACGCACTCGTATTTAAGTTCTTTTGACAATCAAATATATTTAACTTCACTCATAGCTCGTCTTTAACTCCACGTATAGTCAATTATACAATTATCATCGAAATTATATTTTTAAAATGCGATTGAAGACCGATGACTTGAAACGTGACTTATCCTCAACGGTTCCAAAGAGTAAGTAAATAATAACTATACCTACAAATGTATTTCACTCAAATATGAATTGTAAATCATTTATTTTTACCCGACCACGGCGAAGCATAAGGAGGGTTATGATTTTCAGGTTATGTATGTATGTAGGTTCATCTGTTCCCTCATAGCTTCTCAACCACTTACCAGAACTGAATAAATGAGGTATCGTTAGAAGCGTTTAAACTAATCGCTGGTTATAGGCTATATAATGAGTCACTGAATCTGTTGTGGCGCCCTCTAGCGGTCATAAAGTACCGTGTTAAAAAATAATTTTGAAATTAATATGTCGTGTTTGGTATCAACTAATAGGGCATAATTAGCACATTTCAAATATATATAAATTATTCCTATTGCTTGCCCCAAAATAATATAAATAAAAATTACGCTCCAAACAGTTTTAAACAAGAAAATATAAGATAAGATTATTTTTTATTGTACATATTTTATATTGTACTTTATTGTACACTAACACATTACAGTACTAAAATGTACGGACAATAATATGAAAAATGTACAAATGGCGGCCTTATCGATGCAAGCGATCTCTTCCAGGCCAGTTAAGAAAATATCAAGGACAGCCGTGGTCGTATGCCACTCAGTCTAACAAAACAATACATCTAGGGAAAAGTGACATACGACCACGGCTATCCTTGATATTTTCTTGTTTAAAACTGTTTAGAGCGATATTGTTTGTAGTCGGGTTTTAGTTTTTACAAAATAAAGTAGCGAATTTTTAGTCTATATTTTACACGATGCAAAACGCGGGCGAATCAGTTGACAGTTCACGTGACGTCATCCATATCGCGCAATTCGAGTATGTTTTGAGAGGTAAAGTAAAATGGTTCCGTCTCGACTGTCTGTGTTTATTATTTGTTTGCTTACTTTTCTACTAATAAATAATAATAACGAATATTGTGAAAAATGGATAACATTTAGCAAGGATAATATAAAATCCGACAGTTCAATACTGTCTCATTAATGATAGCAAATTTGTTTGCTACCTATTGCTCAGGACTTATACCTAAGACCTAAAATGTGTTCAAGATGTGTTCTGTACGCCAGTACACATTTCGTGCTACAGCAACAAAGATTACTACAAAACAACCTGGGCGCGCCAATGTCTCGTTTGTTTCGTAAACTAGGTCTAACAAACGAGTCCTGAGATAAACTAACTTTTACTCTGCGGAGTTTTGGAATGCAATACATTCCTGTAAGTAAGGATTTATGCCTAGACAGATAACAGAGATAGTGATTACGGGAAGTACACCTTAAGTACAAAAAGTTATGGTCACTTTTAATTATTATTATGCATGGATGCAGGTTTAATTGATTTCTTATTTACCTAGGTACATCAAAGTGGTCCTAAAAGTATAAACAACAGATTCATCAACCCTAGGCTTTGGATTTTGGTGTGCTAACTGTAACCACTGATTTCTACGTGTGAGATCATTATTTGAGTGTCAAATCAAAGAAATTGCTTTAACTATTTAAAACATGTCCTGTAACTACTCGTCTGTCGCCAGTACTCATCTTGGGTCAGATATTATTACATCTTTTGTACTCGAACATATCATATTTTTATAATGACGTCACACACGAATTTGACCGGCCGTTTTTCGCGCACACTTCAAGCTAACAAAATAAGAACGCGTTTTTATTTATTTTTAATGTTTTTTCGCGAAAAAGATAAATTGTATGAGGGATCAAATTAAATTCTACATCTTTTAAGACAGGTTTCCAAAATTTACTGAACATCCAGTTCCCGTTAACATTATTGTAAATCATGAACGCGATAGATTAAAAGTCATTACTGTCGAATAGTCAAATATATAATTAATTCATTATCCATGACATATATTGTAATAAACTTCTTCGTTAGTAGAGATGGAAGTATCAAAAAAGGTCATACTGGGCAAATCCAAGTATGACCGCCTATTTGAACCGCTAGCATCTCGAGGTACAAACACACTTCGTGCAGGTGGCGTCCTCGGCCAAGGCCGCGCCAACGACCAGCCCAAGACGGAGCTGGCTCGTGGAGAATCATGCTTGGCGGGCCGCAGCCCAAAGGATATTGTTGGAATGTTGTATATATGTTATACCAACGCGAGAACTTCACTTTCGCGATGCAGGATTGGTAGTGACGTAATATTTCCTATGTAAGTGGTTCGTCTTGCTATCAATAGATGCCGCTGGGCGCATGAGATATATTTTTTTGGGAAATGAAATCCTTGAAGATGCGTGGAAAATGAATATGCAGTTTCTAAATGAAATTAATTTTCAATTTGTAGCAGTACATTAAAATTATAAATAATATTTAACTATTGTCTAAATATTTATTTTATTACGTTGCATTAAAAAAAATATATATATAAAAATTGATTAATATAAAATACACTACAAATTGTTAAATATTAATAATTCATAAATTCATAAATTCACGCCTATATCCCCGAAGGGGTAGGCAGAGGTGCTAAGCACCCACATTTCGCCAGTTTATGTTTAGGTCCCAATGTAATAGGTGGTGAGCCTATTGCCATTAACCGGACACTTATAAACCTAAATACACACATAACTTCGAAAAGCATCGAAAAGTCATTGGTGTGTGCCATAGTAAAACCTGGGATCGAACCCAAGACCTCGTCTCACCAGTCCATTACCCATACCACTAGGCTACCACGGTTTTTTTTTTATTGTTAATTAATATTGTTAAATTAATTAAATAACTATGTAACAATTAAAAAAACTAAATCCACACAAATATGATTTTATGCACGATTTCTATAACCTGGTAGATGCTTGACATCATAACATACATTAGGTACTTATCTATTTATTCCTCGGAACAAATAATTACGACAAAGAAGCGAATCGTGTACTACAAAATGTTAATTATTCAAATCGATAAAGATATAGAAAAAAATAGATCGGTTCAGGCAGGATCAAACCCGCGATCTTTCCCTTACAGGGGGAGGGCTCTGACCACTAAGCCACAGAACCTTCGCCCGAAACCATCCAAATTCTTCTAAACATATATTACGGCGACGGTGGAAGCCGTCTGCCGATGGCTTCCAACATCCAAACCATCCAAACTTATCTCATAATATTAGAGGTCAGCCTTTATATATATATGGGGAAAATCTAGCAACGCGCTCTGGCAACCCTGCGTGTCGCGGGTCGCATCAGTCGGTCACGAACATTCAGTCGCTCGCGAGCTGTGCCTGGCTACGCAAGTATTTTGTATTACACTGTCGCATAGTTTGCTGTTACGCCTATATTCTGTTATATTCTATTCTGACAGTCCTTCAAGGCTTCAAGTGTATTACTGTGGTCTTTGAAATCGAACTCTGCCTCCTGTGTAAGTTAACTATTTTGGTATGTACTACCCACATGTTTATTTATTTTATTTACGCTGTATAGCATAGTTGAAGAAATATACCTAATCACCCCAGAGTTAGTCTTGGTCGCATCAAACACTTGCATTTGCTTGCTGAGAAACCCGGGGTGTGCTTTACATCTTGACTTTTGCGTCGACCACCGACTGACACACCAACTTCGAGAAGAAATAATCAACCACGCTGAACTGTTCTGAAATTTGGTACAGGGTAGGTTATAGTTTCGAATAACGCATAGACTACTTTTTATCCCGGGAATAGATTCGCATGCGTAGCGGGAACTAAATCAAAATATCGCGCTAGCGGAGCCGCGGGCATCAGCTAGTTATATGTAATGTGGTAGTACAGGATAATTATCGAGCGAAATATATGTAGGTGATTTCACAAGCGTCTGTTGCCTTTGTTGCAGGCGATGATATATTATATGAGTATATACATAAAATATAGATTTTATTTATATCAGGACTTTATCTTCGTAGGGTAAGGCAGACGTGAATTAAAACCCACATTTCACCAATCATTACAGCATTTTACAGCCCAGACTCAGCCTCATATGCATTGCTTAAACAATAGTGCCCGGAAAAAGCAAAAGGCTCACTCCCTATCACGTGGCACCGAATTTAATGATTGGTGAAATGTGTTTGTTAATTCACCTCTGCCTAACCCACGTAGGACAAGGCGTGGATATATGTATGTATATTTTTTATACTTAGTTTTTGTGTCACGTCGTTGGTTGCAGGCACTTGAACATACATCGCGATTGTGTACTTTTAAATTCAGTGGGACAGTCAAGATGTGCTCTTACCGTAAAGGCTCCTCTACACGTAGACAGATCCATCTGCCGATGTCATCGGCAAACGCGTCCGCCGACGTGTAGACGGGGTGATTTGCTCGCCTGTGGTAGATATTTAATTAACGTCGGCAGATGTCTGACACTCATCCATTTTTTGTCGATTTTTGGGGTACGGATCAAAGCAAGGGATTTCGGCGCGAGCGAGAGTCAGTCTGTCCACCCGCACGTCTGAAGTCGCATCAGCGTTCATCAGGAAGCGAATGAGATGGAAAGCGTTCTTCTTGTAGTTAAAATTTTTCATTCTTTCTTTGTTATTCGTTAAAATAAATGATATATTATAATCTATAGATACGTTGACATATCCAGTAGGTACTATTATTATTTATTCTGTGGCCCAGTCCGCACTCTAAAATGGTACCAGAAAATTCGGCTAACCATCCCTATTACGCGAAAAAAAAATGTTGTGAAAAAAATGGGTAAAAAGTTTTATGTATAAGTTAACAAAAATAATATTTTTCTTTTTAGCACTGATCGCTGCTGCGTACATCTTGCGGCTGTAGAGAACCAACACAGAATGATGGACCTACAGATGTGAGGACGGCTCGTGGTCTTCTGATACAGCTGTCTACGTGTAGAGCAGCCTTAAGATCCACTAGCAGTATGGATGGAAAGCTGAGGAGTTAAAAACAAACAAAGCTCAAGACATTTGGAATGACTTCTGTTTTTTAATGCGAAGGTTAGTGGTACCCAGGTCGCTGCATTGAAATATTCAATTTATGTAATTTCGAAAACAAAGGAAGGCCATTGAACTCAGAAATGTTGGGAATCAGTGGTATAACCTCACGTATCTATATATCTGAAGCTCTAACACCACTATCGAAGAAGATGCTGGCCGCTGCTCGAGATCTTGTGAAAAATGGAAAGTTTAAATACTGCTGGGTATCACGGGGAAATATCTTACTGCGTAAAGTTGAGGGTCAACCTGCCATAGTTACCAAAGCGCTATATCAGATTAAAGACTTAGATGTACAATGACTAGTTGCAGGTAGATATCTCAAGATGTTACGCTATTCGCACATATTATTTTCTATCATGGTCTATGTACTTATTATAATTGCTACATTTGCATATTTTTTGATATTTGTAATGTAATTAATATTAAGCAAACTGCTACTACATCTTATGTTCATGGTTACTTGATTCTAGTGTCTCTGTGTTGCTGCAATGAATATTTTCATGTATTATGTGTGTCTTATGTATTGTACTTATATTTTATTATTCTATTATGTTTATGCCTTGTCTGCTCGTTATAAACAATTTTTTAAAGCTCTCATAGATATCAGCAGCTGTGATTTTCAACCAAATACTGTGAGTCATCATTAAATATGTTGTTTAAACTATGATTTATAACTTAATGTAGGTAGGTAGATATGTTTCACTTTTGATTCTTTAATGCAGGCATATTTAAAAAGTGGAATCAACGTATTTACAATAATTGAACTGGTAGTGGTATTTTTTATTTATTTATTAGTAATTAGCAATATAAGCTTACAATCTACACAAAAGCGCTTGTATGCTGTAGATCACATTAGGCATTACACTAGATTGCATTTAAATACATTAAAACTAAAAGTATTTAGTTCATTCTTATAGTTCGTCAAATAATTAGGTAAATAATTATACATTGAAAAAAATTTAAAAAGTCCTATACAATACAAATGTCAAGTGAATATGTAATGTCGAATGGAAGGCAAGGATATTGAAACAAATCACAAGAATTAGGTAAATATTAAATTTCAAAACATTAATGTCAGACTGGACTAAAATGGAAGATAAAAATACATTCTTAATATCTACAATGTGAACATTGTTTATTTCATTCGCACATTGGGAGAGGCCTATGTCCAGCAATGGGCTGCGGTGAGCTAATTGATAGATTGATTGACAACATTCTCTATAACTTACATAAATTACATAAACAACAATATTTACACAGTATGTACAATTAATTATTACCTCTGAGGTTCAAGTAACCTCTCATATACTCTTTGCGTATAACGTTCAAAATACTCTTTCAACACCAACACAAAGATCACACCTATAAATTAACTGTTTTTTAACTCTGGCTAACACTGTCCAATACGTTTTAATTTGATTAAAGGCACTAATTATTTTTTCTATTATCACATCCATCGGTTTTCAATTTCTTCGCCAGAGTACACCATTGATTTAACGTGTCCCCACAAATAAGAGTCCAGAGGTGTTATGTGTGGTGACCGGGGAGGCCACGCACGAGTTACGTCCTATCCGGATATACGGGATAAGTCCTATTTAAATGGACTCTGACCTGCCGTGAATAATGCGCTGTTGTGCCTTCGTGTTGATAATACATATCACGTAAGGTATAACGCAAGAGGTATATCTTCTTCTAGCTCTGAGAGCGTGTTTGTCTGTCTGTCCAACTGTCAGGATGGAAATGAAATTACAACTTATTCTTTTTAATATAAATGTTTATGTTATTATACTTAACTACTTATTTACATTATATATTGAAACCTATTTACAGTTAATTTTTATGTATTTGTCTTAGTTTTATTCTTACATTATTTTTTCATTTCATATATTTTATCTACTGATATTATATTGTGTAACTTATTTACAATAATTTGTTGTCGCTTTTTTAGTTTTACTCCAATGTTACATGAATTATGTACCTAACCTATTTACAATTTTTTTCCCTTTTTTTTATTCCTATATTAAATATTACATAAATTTCATGTAGCCAGCGAAGCTTTTGTCAAGTAAATAACCTGCCTCGGGTCACAGGTACAATCCGATGCGAGAGTCACAGTTTACAATTATTAAAATAAAGAAACACAATAATTAAACATTATTTAACTAAAAAAATACATTCAATATACACTTATCTTGATAATAGCCTAACTACCTATAATTATTATATAATATTGAGAGTATCTTATCTACCTTAACACGTTCTTAACCTAAAGGTGCTTCGTCGCGCGTGCTGGCGTGCGAGCTGCGCGGGCAGCGCGTCAGGCAGCGAGCCGAGCTGCTTGCGCCGCATGAACCGGGCCTGGAGGAGAGAGAGACAACACTTAGTAGTTTTGGAACGAATTGCCTGAACATCTTCACCAATTTTACCAAAATATCAATATCTAGGTACCCACCTCCACAGTCATGCCTGCTTTCATAGTTTTTGTTTTTTGAGCGTGGTTTTTCACCTGCCTCACAAATGATGCAATATCATTTGTGAGATCTAAGATTTTTAGTGTTGAAAACCAACCCAATGAACCACGTTGTCTGGCAGTTAGCGGACAAGCCCTCGTCTATAACAAAGAAAACGCACATTAATAATTAAATTAAATACAATTCTATTTTTAAGCTCATTTCTAGTCACTATGAAGCCACTTGTGAGTTAATCAGGTCAGAAACGGTTGGCATGTACATACAAAGTATTAAGCGCTCGAACCTAAAGATACTAAACCAGACCACAATATTGTACTAAGGATATTACTTGGAGTGTAAGCTTACCGGGTGTTAGGGCGGCTGGCAGTGCATTTCTACTATGGCTCTGACTGTTGATGTGTGCCATTTTTATAGAAATTTTGCTTTCCAGGGATTCTGTAACAAACGACAGGTGCTCGTCCGTAAACTCATCTCTCCTTCTATTTGTAAAATTCATGTTTGTGGGTAAAAGTAAATATTTCTTTTCTACAAGCTGACACGTGTGTTATTTCTCTTCCTACAACCTAACCCACACTATGATATCATTAATCAATATTGCGAAATAATCAACATTATGAATGCAATTAATTAATGCATTAATCATGAAATGTATTGTAATAAACTTCTTGTATAGTTATTACATGTTTTGTCAATAGGATTGAAAATATCAAATGAAATCATGCTCGGAAATACCTACAGATTATGACAGACTGTTTCAATCGTGAGAATACTTTTCGCAGTACAAGCGCACTTTATTGTATTGGTGGCGTCCTCGGCCAGCGCTGACGACCAGCTGAAGTGGACCGGGCTCATCGAGAGCAAGATACGACACCTCGTCAGTAAGTATAAGTTATGCGCGGCGGCGGTAGCGAGTACTGTCGAACGTGGCTGGGCGCAGACTGTCGCTGCCGGCCGCGCGAACTCAGCGCTCGGTCATCGAACAATGGCCTACGTCACAAACAGTTCAGTGCATCTAATAGAAATTATCTAATAATTTACAAATCGATCTGTCCGTTGAAAGTATTTTTATATAATATTAAAAGTTGTCATGATGAATATGTTAAGTTATATAATAAATAATATTTATTACACATAACATCACGACTCAAAATTCCCGGGAGGGGTAAGCAGAGATGAAATTATATAATATTATGTTAGAATGTACCGCTACAGTTGGAATGGTATTCATTTGAAATCACAATAGCCGCTACTATAAACCAATATTAAGTAAGATTGCGCCTCAGTCATTACCGGGTGTTTCTTTCAGAGCCAGTCTGGCAAACAGTAAGTCAATCTCGATCCCGTAGAAGTTCATCTTGATAACCGGTACGAATGCTCCTTCTATTGCTCTCAGATCTTTCACCTGAACATAAACAAACTTGAATCAGACATACTCAGTAGATATAATGAATAGTCCTGTGGAAAAAAGTGTCTATATTTAGAAAAATGATGTTGACTAAAATGTATGGAAGGGCGTATCGAAACATCCACCTTAATAGGGTTGGCAGCAGTGTTGGGCGAATATTAATTGCAATTAAACTTGTAATTACGTTACGTTTACTGTTACGTTATATTTCATTCGGCTTATGATGGCAACAGGGTACAGCCTGCTGTCAAACTTGTATAGATCTTGTAGACAGCAGTCGGATTAACTTTTTTGATCTTTTTGATATTAAGTCGGGACTTTGACTTCACCTCACCTGATGGTAGGCTAAGGGCAAAGTCTCAGGAAAGAGGGTCTGCGTTATAGACCAGTATGATAAGGAAGGTAACGTTATGCTCAGTTTCAACTATTACAAGACGATGAAAACCTAGACAGTGCATAGACAAACATCTACTTATTGATGCGTTTAGGATTACTATAGGTGGTAGCGTCAATGACCAGCTAAGAACGCCTTGGAACAATGTTATACTAGTGATCTTATGCCAGGAGCTGTTATAACAACAGTACCTTGGAGTTCTGATTTCAGTGTTTCAGTAGGTGATTTCTGTGCTGTCAGTGGGAAGGCGACGTCCAATACCGGAGTCATTTGGAGGACAAGGTTAAGTTGACATCAATGAAACTTGTAGTGCTCAACAAGGCGAAGCAGTACTTCACTGTGGGACAGCGACTACTTCTTCATAAAGCACAGGTCCGGCCCCACATGGAGTACTGCTGTCACCTTTTTGCTGGAGTGCCTGCCTACCAGCTTGATCTCTTCGACTCGGTGCAAAGACGGGCGTTGAGGTTGATTGACAATCCCATACTCGCAGGTAGTGTGGAACCTTGCAGCCTTAGGAGGGGCTTTGCCTCGATGTGTGTATTCTGCCGCCTATACAATGGTTTGTACTATCATGGTATCACGAGCACAGTCAGCACGTGAACACGGCCTGTGTCTCCTGGTCGAAACGTTAACAAATCAAAGGTATGTTTGTACCAATACCATGATCGCGTTTATTGGGTATTTGACAACTTTCACAATAAAATATGAAATGTATTGGATGTGATAGCTTATATCTAAATAATAACTATACAAATGTATTTCACTCAAATGTGAATTGTAAATAATTTATTTTTACAAAATAATGTTGCGATTTTTTAGTCAGTATTTTACAGTTTACGTGACGTTATTCAATTCGCGCAATTCAAGTATGTTTTGAGTGGTAAAAGTAAAATGGTCCCGTCTTGTACTTGTAGGTACCTAAGACTTAAAATGTGTTCAAGATGTGTTCTGTACGCCAGTACACATTTCGTGCTACAGCAACAAAGATTACTACAAAACAATCTGGGCGCGCCAATGTCTCGTTTGTTTCGCGAACTAGGTCTAAGAAACGAGTACTGAGGTAAACTAACTTTTACTCTGCCGAGTTTTGGAATGCAATACTTTCCTGTAAGTAAAGATTTATGAGTGATTACGGGAAGTACACTTTAGGTACAAAAAGTTATGGTCACTTTTAATTATTATTTTGCATGTTGCAGGTTTAATTGATTTCTTATTTACATAGGAACATCAAAGTGGTCCTAAAAGTAAAAACAACAGATTCATCAACCGTAGGCTTTGGATTTTGGTGTGCTAACTGTAACCATTGATTACGTTTTAGATCATTATTTGAGTGTCCTAATAAAAGAAATTTGCTTTAACTATTTAAAACATGTCCTGTAACAACTACTCGTCTGACGCCGTGAGTTGCAGTACTCATCTTTGGTTAGATGTTATTACATCTTTTGTACTCGTATATCATATTTTTTATAATGACGTCACACCATTTCGACGTGACCGACCGTTTTTCGCGCATACTTCAAGCTAACAAAATAAGAACGCGTTTTTATTTATTATTTAAGAGGGATTAAATTAAATTCTACATCTTCCCGTTAACATTATTGTATCAGGGTGAGCAAATATGTATGTAAGGTCAAATTACTCTATTGCCACAGCATTACTAATTTCCTCTTATGTAGCCAGGAAGCCAGTGCTAACCATCAAGGAAATATAAATTAAACAACCAGTATGATTCTGTTATTTCAATATCTCTTTATTCTGTTCTCTCAA
Source organism: Eilema griseolum (assembly GCA_963662185.1). Lineage (NCBI taxonomy): Eukaryota > Metazoa > Arthropoda > Insecta > Lepidoptera > Erebidae > Eilema > Eilema griseolum. The sequence goes on from OY759255.1 coordinate 2,801,532, forward strand.
GCTTCGGGTCACTTGTAAGGATGGGTTAAGGAAGGTATACTACGTTAGTTCCAATAGGACCTATTGACTGGGAAAAGATCTAACAAGAAACCAGTCCGTCTCCTAATCACGACATGGTATTTGTTATAACACTTCATCATATACCAGACTAACAATACAATTCTAATATCACACCAGTGAATCAGGTTATTAGTTATCACTATAACACAGTTACCACATAATAACTTTAATATTACACTGGTATCGAACCAATTCTTGTAATCATCACAATACTTGTACAGCCACAATAATTGTACAGCCACAATACTTGTACAGCCACAGATACACACTATTATGTTATTGTATTATTCCTAAGAAATATAATTAGTACTAGGTATAGCCATTACACAAAGAATAACATCAAGTAATAGGTACGAGTACATTGTAGTTTGGTACTGTGTTTGTGGCTAATAAGTATATTTATTTAAAC